>CM060939.1:803193814-805693814 GCA_030765085.1 Allium cepa | reverse complement strand
TAAAAATTACCATCTTCATTTTAAAAATCTTATCTTCTATTAGAGATTCGAGATGTGTAATTAAATTGAAGTTTCGTGGTACTTGAATATATCACAAATTTACATTTTCCTGTAAATAGTTTGTTTTTGAGATGTTTTGAAACTTTATTGTACTGGAAAACTTCTCCAAGCCTTAATTTAAGTATGAACAAATTTGTTCTGTTAAAACATTACAGTCTAATGAGGATTAGTCGAAGAGATTATCGAATACCCTGTTGATTTTCTACTCTGAAATCCAAACAGAGAACAAGTGACACACAGGCACATATATGACAGAGTTAAAAACTTGAAAGATACTCTACTAAACATTTTTGAATCCAAATCATACATACATACATGTAATTTAACTTAAACTTGAAAACAGGTTGTTTACTCACAGATAAAAGAAACAAAGAAATTTAGTTTTAAAAAAAATTTGCTCACAGTTTGAAGAAGAAAGACAGAGATGCTTTCATACTGACACAACTTTGAAATTTGCAAGGTGAAGATCTTTTCCTTTAATCCTCTAAGTTGCAGTGATATGTATTGTTGTGAAGTGAATTTTGTTTTGATGTTTTAACTGGAATGTTGTTTGGGTTTTCAAGCTTTTACTTCAGTTCTGATGGTCGAAACTGAGATATGAATTGATATATAGAAGATGTATGTAGGCTTGTACTATAGGGTGATTATTATTTTTATTTTTTACAACTAGGTGATGTTACTTTGTACAATATCAGTTCATGGCTGAAGATAACTCTCTGATATCTTGCTTTAACATACTTGTATACATATTGCTTTTGCCTTACTTCATCCCCTACCTACCTGTCCTTGTTCATATGCTAATATATTTGTTTTTTTTTGTTATTTACTTTGCCTTACATACTTACTTATACTTTGCTTGTTTCATAGCTTTGCATTTTAAAACTCTACGGGCTACCTATATTTTTTTATTATTTTCTTTTTACTTGTTGATTATGTAGTTTGCTGGCTGCAATTCATTTCTTTGCTGGTACAAATCTATACTTAAGTATACATATTGTTGTTTCTTTTTAGTTTACAGCCTATGCTTCTTCATATTTTATCTTATCTTTTGTTTTATACTTGCATGTTTATATTTTTTTACTTTGTTTTGTTTATGTTTGCCTACATTTTTTATTTGTTTATCTTGTACTTTGCTTTATTACTTATGTAAAAATATGTACTTTATATTTTCATTTGCTTAGCTTGCTTTGTATTTGCTTTTATATACTTGTTTCATTTTATTTTATACTGATTTTCAATTAATTCCACAATTTAAAATCAAAAATGAATTTGATTATCAATTTAAATTAAATTTAAAATTGGGGTCGTTACAGCTGGTGTGTAAGGGTAACGAATGAAGTCCATCTGTGGTGGTCATTCATCTCTAGGAGGTTGTGGTTTGCCAGAAACCGCTAAAAATGAGGGTGGGGCTCTGATTCATTGGAGGAGGTTGGTGGTCGCGCGTGGCCAGTGTGTGGGCGTTGGACGAGGGGGAGGCGATAATGAGGTCGGATCTAGGTTCAGGTAGCCGTGGTGGCGTGCATTCGTAACTGAATGTTGCAGCTGATGGTTGTTTGGTTTGATGCATACATGCTTCTGATTGTGATTGCTAAGGTTAGAGATGATGGGTTTTTACCATTTTACCCTTTGTTTTTTTAAATTTAATTTTTCAATCATCTAACATTAATAACTTTTGCCTACGAACTCGGATTTGGATGCGGTTTCCTCCATCGGGATCATAGCAAAATTTTGAACAATATGGAATAGGTTTGGCTGCATTCTAAGTGAAACGATCCTGACTCGAGCTTCAAAAATCGGCACCGAATACGACACTGATATTCCAATGCCACAGATCCAAACATCGAATCTGGTCCGCCGGAGCTTATAACACCATTAAGTACAACACAGTGGAAGAAAGAATAATATCAATATACAACATTTGATACAATATTCATATGCAATGATGATACAACAACATACATTAGAGATACAAGAGATAGAAGCGGAAAAGAATATCTCCAATGGAATACATCTCCAAAATGCAACTGCAACACCATCTCCAACTACAGATAGCTCGAACAACCATCAGGATGCAACAAGATAAGCAAGGTCAGCCGTGAAAGCTGAAGTGTAGAAAATGCGATCCACAAATCCAAAAGGCTTCGAAGGCTATCGAATCAATCTCTATTATTCGACTATCTGAAAAACCCAACTCTAGACTACCCGTGCGGAAAATTATGGGCACCCGGAGTTTAGGAAAGGAACAATAAACTCCATGTCAGTCATGTGACTGGTGTGAGCAACGAAAACAACTTTTATCTTTAAAACTACCATAAGGCCTCCCACCGCACACACCATGCAAACGCAGAATTGGAGGATATTTCTCCTTATGATAGTCAAAAATGCTTACAACGCAAAAACCATTTAATATTATTATTAGTGCATAGTGTAGAAAACCTTTCGAAAGTATAATATTAATCTTAGCCAGCATAGATATTTCGTACTATGCCTACTATAGCTACCATCTAAACAGTAGTGACCACCATAAGTAAATGGAAGGTTATACAACTAAAACCATAAAGAGCTCGTATTGGATGATTGGATTTCCAACAAATGGTCGGGCAAAGGAACTTCCCAAATAAAATGGAACGCCTTTGGAGAGACGCCCCCGAGAACCTACCCGGATCTCTGCTACACAAGGCCGGCTACCCCCTTCCCGGGAAGTAAAACCTCATATATGCCACCCCCGGTCCTTTAGGACCTTTATCCGAGGGCCCTCCAACAACATCACACAGTAATAAATATACTACGGTGTCCAAATGAGAAAGTACTTGGGCTCCATACCATGATACTACCCTTTTCCAAAAGGAATGGTCATAACCTAGGGGAGCTACCCCCGAAACCTTGCTGCCACGATTCCTGTTTCGACCATTACCGGGTTGTGAGGCTCGATGAAGTCTCGTTCACAATGCTATGCTTTTTTTTACAAAGCCATGCTTCGATCACAAACGATCAACAAATGATCATCAACACACAGCAGCACTTGGCATGCCACGTTACCAAATTGGAAATGTATCACTAGTAACCATCTACTACATAAACTCTGAGCTCGTACGTCTCATTGAAGGGTGTTAGGCTAAGAGAATAAATCTCCACCATCAACAAATATATATTTGAAAGAAACTAGCTTTACATCTCAAAGTGTAATGTCAAACACACATCCATACAAATCTGTTCCGGGTTCGAACAGAACCGAAGGCACTTCCAAAGAAGCCCTTGCAAATCTGGGTATTCATGACCTCGGTTGGACTTCCCATCACTTAGAAAATCTCTATACCGACGCGATTCAGTGCAGAGACAATCGACGGGTTATCCTTTCGTTTTTGAAAATACCTGGTCTTCACCACCGGTCTTCAAATGCTATCCATATCGACGTATCATTATTCGGAATGGGTTATATGACACAAAGTCCTCTCCCGGCTAAACCAAATAATGAGCGTAATATTCAAAACATATGGATATAGAATTTCTGATAAGTCACAACTTAATATCCAAAACCTTTCTTTCAAATGGTTTAAACAAATTACCATTTTAAATCTTTTTTAAATAAAAAGATTTATTTCACAAAATTCACCCAGTTTCACAAAGATCCATTCATGGATTTCAAAACAATTTCCATTTCCATTGGATTACCTCGTTAAATTTTTAAATCAAGATTTAACTTATAGCTCTCAAAACTCGTTTCCAAAGATTCATTCATAGCTTTTCAAAACAATTCCATTTTAAGTTGGATTAACTCATCCGGTATTTGAATCAAAGATTCATTTCATAGCTTTCAAAACATTTCTATTCCATTTCAAACTTGAAAACTTTCAACACAAATTGGAAGTCCTTTCTTTAAATGAAAGCTATTATTATTTGCAAAACAAGTAGTTTTCATTTCGAGAAAACTGATTACAATTATAAGTTAAAGCCATCCAAGTATAAACTTGGATTTAAATTAAAATTACAAAACCATACTTTTTAAATGGTTAAAAACCCGCATAAATACCTTTATAACTTGTATAATCTTTTAGATCATAATTTCCAAATCATTGAATTCAATCTCAAATATTGAATTCAAACTTAAATCAAATTATTTAAATTTCAAACTTTAATAACTTTTATTTTTGAAAACTCATTTTCAAAAACTTTCAATTCCAATTCCAAAACTAATTTGGATTCAAGACTTCAATCTTTAAAACTGTTAAAAATCTGTGACTTAGCCGACTTCCTCGTGCAATCCATATTTGTGTGTGTATGGTGTAGTCCAGGGGTTTTACACAATAGTGCAACATCATCAATCATCACATCACATATTTAAACACATCAATATTGATAAGCGGTATAATCTATAATGCTTATCGTTCATTCACATATTCATAGATAAATAATATGAATTTATCGCAGATAAATAAATTACATTCATCACAGGTCACACCAAAACAATTCATAGCACAAAGCATAACATATCAGAAATATCAAACAGTTCAACAATCAATGGGATTCAAAACATCCATAAGTGAACTCAATAAATTATCTGATTAATTTAAATTAGATGGGTCATCGATCATGGTTAATTAACTGTAATTGATTTCATTTGATTAATTATCATTTAATCTTTATTAATTAAATTAATCAACCTTCATTTTTTAAATAATTAACCTTTAATTATTCAATTATTCTTTAATTAATCATCTTTGTAATTATTCATTAACAATTCTTAATTACAAATAAATTAAACACTTAATTATTAATTTACCAATTTATTAATTACAAATCGATTAACCCCTAATTAATTACAATTACAATTTAATTAACCAATCTTTACTTACCTTTATAAATTAATCATTCTTAATTACTTTAAAAATAATTAATTAATAATAAAAATTATCTTAATTAACATTCTAAAAACTTCCTTAAACAAATTATTACTAATTTGAAAACTGTAATGTTAATTACATTAAATACTTAACTTAGGTTAATTACTAAATTAAAATATTTATTAAAATTTTAGAAAACATTGTTAAGCATTTTCCTCAAATAATTAAACTTGTAATAAAATCTTAACTTGACATTATCAAACACTAATTAAGTCGGCAATACTAAAAATTGTTTTAAAGAAAATTTGCTTAACCTATTTTTTTATAAATTTGCAGCTTTGAAAACTAACCCGAGAACGCCTCCTGATTTACTCGAGTAAACACTCTAGATTCCTACCCATTTTCCCAAGTTAAGTTTAGATTTAAAACTCTATTTAAATCTTTAATTTCAGAATTTAAAAATCGCTTTATAAAATACTTTAATAATTTAAAGTTGTTAAAACATTTCATTTTTTATAAAACTTATTTACAAAAACTGGAATTCAATTTCATTTTGAAATCAGATTTTTAAACTGGTTTTAAAATCTATGTTTTAAACTTGCTTAACTCTTTTGAATTTAGTTTAAGTTCAAAAAGTTGATTGCTGTCAGGTTTAGAAAAAACCTGGAAAAAAACAATTTGCTCGAGCCAACTCAAATTTGCTTCGAGTCAATTTCCTACATACTCGAGCAAAACTGCAAAATACTTCGAGGCCAACACGCTAAAATATCGAGTTCGACCCGAGTGATGTGCTTCTTCCCAAAAACTTTCTTCAACACCTGATACTCAAATGTGCACAGTGCACGTGTGCCGATGCACCACCCTCCTCCGGCCATTCTTATGGTCTCCAGCAAGTCGATAACGACCTCGACATCATCCACGACCATCTAGATATCATGTTTCCATCTAGATTCAAAATTGAGTCTTCGGGTTGAAAACTGGAATCAACCTCATTGGTTAAAATCACTCACCGGCGACAACCTCGCCTACTGGAGTTCACACCCCTCCGATCCAAGCAGTGTCACAAGCTTACACAACCGTTCAACCATTCGCGAACACTTCCGGTGCCTCCCAGAAAACCCACGACATCGTGAAACAAAGTCGCCCAAACTGGAAATTGAACCCTATTCTAGCTTCGCCAAGCAACTCCGATCACCAAAAAAATCTCGAACTATTTTTCCTGACCTCGCCATGCCTTCCTCCTCCTCCAACCGAAAAACCCAACACCCAATGCTTCACCCATCACCGGAGTTTGATAAAAATCCATTTTCAGTTCATTTATAAACTGCTCTAAGTATGCTCGATTAAAAATCATCATTTCTATCTTAAAAATCCTATTTTCTAATAGTGATTCAAGTTATATACATGAATCTATAATTCGTGATATTCAAATTTTGCATATATTTGAATTCTCTCTGTAAAATCAAATTTCCAAAGGTATGTACAAGTTGTTTTAAATGAAATAAATTTTTAAAGCTTAATTCTTGAACAAACAAACAATCTTATCTGAAATTCTGATAGTTACTAGATTAAGAGATAAAAATTTATTTACAAATTTGGGTTTTAAAAAGAACTGTAAAAGAAACAGAGGTTACATGTATTCAAGTGCATGCATATACATCATACTTCACCAGTTCAACAATATGAATACACAAATATACTTCACAATACAATATTGAACACAGCAATGACTTGCAACCAAAAATTATACTTAAAGTTTAAAGGTGAAGTTACTCACGGTGTTTAAGAAATGAACAGAGTTCTTCAAATTTTTGACACAGGCTTGAAATTTGCAAGTTGAAACCCTTTGATTCTCTGGTTTAAATGAAGTTGTGTTGTTGTTTTAAGGTTGAGTTTTTGTTTTAGTTTTGAGATGATGCTTACTTTATGTTTACTCAGTTTCGAATGAACAAAACTGAGATGAAGATGTTGATATTTATAAAACAAGTTACAGGTTGATAAAATTTTGTTTTGTACAATAGGTCAGATATTTTTCTCTTGTATTGGTGGCTAAGCTCATATTATTTCGGCTGAAATGACATTGTATGGTGTGCTTTGTGTGCTAACATTAATTACAATTGTCTTTATTTCATGTTTCATACTTGTTTATAAAAATATTGTCTTCCTTTGCAAGCTTATGTAGATATTTCTTTTCTTTCATTTGACTATGCAGATCTTTGGTGGATGATATATATAAATTGTGTGCAAGAGATGATCTTGCATTAATTATCATTGTTTTATTTCCCAAGCCTACATACTTATCATTTTTTTCTATTTTCTATTTCTAATGTAAATACTTATTTTTATTTCTTTGTTTTAAAGTTTAACTATCAAACATTTAATTCATATTAATATATTTTTATAATTATAAAACGAATTACCCATAAATCAATATAAATAATATTTTTACCCCAAATCATTTTCTAAGTCATTTATTTAGATTTTAAATTCAAATACAAATACAATATTCAAATTCAAATACAATATTCAAATTCAAATTCTAAAGTCAAATTCAAATTTACCCATATATACGTATGCGTATATATTTCAAATTTAAATAAATTTCCAAATTTATTCCAAATTTTATATTAACTATTAATTTAAATTTGATTCAAAATTGGGATCGTTACAGATTCCCCCCTTAAGAAATTTCGTCCTCGAAATTTGCAGGCACGAAAATAACAAGGATAGATGCACAAAGATAGAGAAACAGTTTTCCAGGTCAAATTGGATATCTATTATGTATTTGGCTCACCAAATTAGAATATCACCAATATGAGAACAAACTCATTCAATTTTTTTTACAAGATACTCGGGTCATCAAATCTACGAAATATGCAAGGCACTGGTTAGTTCAAAGGATTTAACCGTTCGTAGAGACCCAAACAATAGATAAATGAATTTAATTTTCCATAACTTCCAAACACTAGATATGGATTCCACACTCAAGTTGGAATACCCCAAAGTATATATAACTTGTCCCTCTTCGGACTTTGATATTCACAAGAAATTACAATAGAATTTCAAATTTGGTTATAATCAAAATTGTTTTATCAATACAAATCTTCATATTCAATTTTATATTTAGTTTACCAATTTATTTCAAATAGAATTTCAAATTCACTGGAGTTAAAAACGAAAAGATGATAGAAATTTAACGAAGAGAATACGAAATAGAAATTTATCTACATGATTCGTAAGGGCCACTATCACACCGAAGCTTCTCCCTCGAGCAGCCACAAAGCCAATCAAAGAATTGAAATCGAATCGAAGGGGATTGATAGAGAAATATATTTCCGTTGTTGCAGGGTATTGACCATTTGTAGTGGTACTTCCCTGCCCATATCTCGTCCTTTTCTCGCACTCATACTCACTATCCGTGGATAGTAAGAGAAATTACTGAGGCAATCAGACGGATATCTTAGGGATATACTCATTCTAGGGTTTACTTCACCCTATCTCTAATGAGCTACTTAATGTGTTATACTCCTAAGCTAAAGTTTCAACCTTCAGCTCTGATACCAATTATAACGACCCTGATTCGACCTTCCAAAATCGGCACCGAATACGACACTCATATTTCAATGCCGCAGATCCAAACGTCAAATCTGATCCGTCGAAGCTTATAACACCATTAAGTACAACACAGCGGAAGAAAGAATAATATCAATATACATCATTTGATACAATATTCAAATACAATGATGACACAATAGAATGATACAACTGAATATCAACATACATCAGAGATACAAGAGATAGCAGCGGAAAAGAATATCTCCAATGGAATACATCTCCAAAATGCAACTGCAACACCATCTCCAACTACAGATAGCTCAAACAACCATCAGAATGCAATAAGATAAGCAGGGTCAGCCGTGAAAGCTGAAGTGTAGAAAATGCGATCCACAAATCCAAAAGGCTTCGAAGGCTATCGAATCAATTCCTATTATTCGACTATCTGAAAAACCCAACTCTAGACTGCCCGTGTGGAAAAATGTGGGCACCCAGAGTTTAGGAAAGGAACAATAAACTCCAGGTCAGTCATGGGAATGGTGTGAGCTACGAAAACAACTTTTATCTTTAAAACAACAAAGGACTTTAAAATTTAAATCCACAATGCTTTTTCAAAAATGAAACTACCATAAGGCCTCCCATCGCACACACCATGCAAACGCAGAATTGGAGGAGATTTCTCCTTATGATAGTAAAAAATGCTTACTATGCAAAAAACATTTAATATTATTATTAGTGCATAGTGTAGAAAACCTTTCGAAAGTATAATATTAATCTTAGCCAGCATAGACATTTTGTACTATGCCTACTATAGCTACCATCTAAACAATGGTGACCACCATAAGTAAATGACAGGTTATACAACTAAAACCGTAAAGAGCTCGTATTGGATGATTGGATTTCCAACAAATGGTCGGGCAAAGGAACTTCCCAAATAAAATGGAACGCCTCTAGAGGGATGCCCTGAGAACCTACCCGGATCTCTGCTACACAAGGCCGGCTACTCCTTACTGGGAAGTAAAACCTCAGATATGCCACTCCCGGTCCTTTGGTACCTTTATCCGAGGGCCCACCAACAACATGACACAGTAATAAATATACTACGGTGTCCACATGAGTAAGTACCTGGGTTTCATACCATGATACTACTCTTTTCCAGAAGGAATGTTCATACCCTAGGGAAGCTACCCCTGAAACCTTGCTGCCACGATTCCTGTTTCGACCATTACCGGGTTGTGAGGCTCGATGAAGTCTCGTCCACAGAGCTACGCTTTTTTCACAAAGCCATGCTTCGATCACAAATTATCAACAAATGATCATCAACACACAGCAGCACTTAGCATGCCACGTTACCAAATTGGGAATGTATCACTAGTAACCATCAACTACATAACCTCTGAGCTCGTGTGTCTCAAAGAAGGGTGTTAACTAAGAGAATAAATCTCCGCCACCAACAGATATGTATTTGAAAGAAACCAGCTTTACATCTCAAAGTGTAATGTCAGACACACATCCATACAAGTCTGTTCCGGGTTTGAACAGAATCGAAGGCACTTCCAAAGAAGCCCTTGCAAATTCGGGTATTCACAATCCCGATCAGACTTTCCATCACTTAGGAAATCTCTATACCGGTGCGACTCAGTGCAGAGACAATCGACGGGTTATCCTTTCGTTTTCAAAAATACCCGGTCTTTACCACCGGTCTTCGAATGCTATCCATATCGACGTATCATTATTCGGATTGGGTTATATGACACTGAGTCCTCTCCTGGCTAAACCAAATAATGAGCGTAATATTTAAAAATATATGGATATAGGATTTCAGATAAGTCACAACTTAATATCCAAAACCTTTCTTTCAAATGGTTTAAACAAATTACCATTTTAAATCTTTTTTAAATAAAAAGATTTATTTCACAAAGTTCACCCAGTTTCACAAAGATCCATTCATGATTTCAAAAAAAATTCCATTTCAATTGGATTACCTCGTTAAATCTTTAATCAAGATTTAACTTATAGCTTTCAAAACTCGTTTCCAAATATTTATTCATAGCCTTTCAAAACAATTCCATTTCAAGTTGGATTAACTCATCCGCTCTTTGATTCAAAGACTTATTTCATAGCTTTCAAAACATTTCTATTCCATTTCAAAATTGAAACCTTTCAACACAATTTGGAAATCCCTTCTTTATATGAAAGCTATTATTATTTGTAAACCAAGTAGTTTTCATTTCGGGAAAACTGATTACAATTATAAGTTAAAGCCATCCAAGTATAAACTTGGATTTAAATTTAAATTTCCAAAACCATACTTTTAAATGGTTAAAAACCCGCATAAATACCTTTATAACTTGTATAATCTTTTAGTCCATAATTTCCAAATCATTGGATTCAATCTCAAATATTGAATTCAAATTTAAATAAAAAAATTTAAATTTCAAACTTTAATAACTTTTATTTTTGAAAACTCATTTTCAAAAGCTTTAATTCCAATTCCAAAACTAATTTGGATTCAAAATTTTAATCTTTAAAATTGTTAAAAATCTGTGACTTAGCCGATTTCCTTGCGCAATCCATATTTGTGTGCGTATGGTGTTGTCCAAGGGTTTTACACAATAGTGCAACACCATCAATCATCACATCACATATTTAAACACATCAATATTGATAAGTGGTATAATCTATAACGCTTATCGTTCATTCACAGATTCACAGATAAATAATATGAATTTATCATAGATGAATAAATTACCTTCATCACAGGTCACACCAAAGCAATTTATAGCACAAAGCATAACATATAAGAAATATCAAACAGTTCAACAATCAATAGGATTCAAAACATCCATAAGTGAACTCAATAAACTATCCGATTAATTTAAATTAGATGGGTCACCGATCATGGTTAATTTACTGTAATTGATTTCAAATAATTTGATTAACTGTCCTTTAATCGTTTATTGATTAAATTAATCAACCTTCAATTTTTAAATAATTATCCTTTAATTATTTAATTATTCTTTAATTAATCATCTTTGTAATTAATTTTCATTAATAATTATTAATTACAAATAAATGAAACACTTACTTATTAATTTACCAATTTATTAATTACAAATCGATATACCCCTAATTAATTACAATTACAAATTAATTAACCAATCTTTACTTACCTTTATAAATTAATCATTCTTAATTACTTTAAAAATAATTAACTAATAATAAAAATTATCCTAATTAACATTTTAAAAACTTCCTTAAACAAATTATTACTAATTTGAAAACTGTAGTGTTAATTACATTAAATACTTAACTTAGGTTAATTACTAAATCAAAATATTTATTAAAATTTTAGAAAACATTGTTAAGCATTTTCGTCGAATAATTAAACTTTTAATAAAATCTTAACTTGACATTATCAAACATTAATTAAGTCGACAATACTAAAAATTGTTTTAAAGAAAATTTGCTTAACCCATATTTTTTAATAAATTTGCAGCTTTGAAAACTAACCCGAGAACGCCTCCTGATTTACTCGAGTAAACACTCGAGATTCCTACCCATTTTCCCGAGTTAAGTTTAGATTTAAAACTCTGTTTAAATCTTTAATTTCAGAATTTAAAAATTGCTTTATAAAATACTTTAACAATTTAAAGTTGTTAAAACATTTCATTTTTTATAAAACTTATTTATAAAAAATGGAATTCAATTTCATTTTGAAATCAGATTTTTAAAGTGGTTTTAAAATCTATGTTTTAAACTTGCTTAAACTTGCTTAACTCTTTTGAATTTAGTTTAAGTTCAAAAACTTAATTACTGTCAGATTTAGACAAAACCTGGAAAAAAACAACTTGCCCGAGCCAGCTCAAATTTGCTTGGAGTCAATTTCCTACAAACTCGAGCAAAACTGCAAAATACTTCGAGGCCAACATGCTAAAATATGGAGTTCGACCCAGTGATGTGCTTCTTCCCAAAGACTTTCTTCAACACCTGATACTCAAATGTGCACGGTGCACGTGTGCCGATGCACCACCCTCCTCCGGCCATTCTTCTGGTCTCCAACAAGTCGATAACGACCTCGACATCATCCATGACCATCTAGATATCATGATTCCATCTCGATTCAAAATTGAGTCTTCAGGTCGAAAACTGGAATCAACCTCATCTGTTAAAATCCCTCATTGGCGACAACCTCGCCCACCGGAGTTCACACCCCTACGATCCAAGCAGTGTCACAAGCTTACGCAACCGTTCAACCACTCGCGAACGCTTCCGGTGCCTCCCAGACAACCCACGACATCGCGAAACAAAGTCGCCAAACTGGAAATCGAACCCTATTCTAGATTCGCCAAGCAACTCCGATCACCAAAAAAATCTTGAACTATTTTTCCTGACCTCGCCATGCCTTCCTCCTCCTCCAGCCGAAAAACCAAACACCCAATGCTTCACCCATCACCGGAGTTTGATAAAAATCCATTTTCAGTTTATTTATAAACTGCTCTAAGTATGCTCGATTAAAAATCATCATTTCTATCTTAAAAATCCTATTTTCTTATAGTGATTCAAGTTATATAAATGAATCTATAATTCGTGATATTCGAATTTTTCATATATTTGAATTCTCTTTGTAAAATCAAATTTCCAGAGGTATGTACAAGTTGTTTTAACTAAAATAAGCTTTTAAAGCTTAATTCTTGAACAAACAAACAATCTTTGTTTGTATCTTAAATTTTAATAGTTACTAGACTACGAGATAAAAATTTATTTACAAATCTGGGTTTTAAAAAGAACTGTAAAAGAAACAGAGGTTGCATGTATTCAAGTGCATGCATATACATCATACTTCAGTAGTTCAACAATATGCATACACAAATATACTTCACAATACAATATTGAACACAGCAATGACTTGCAACAAAAATTATACTTAAAGTTTGAAGGTGAAGTTACTCACAGTGTTTAAGAAATGAACAGAGTTCTTCAAATTTTTGACACAGGCTTGAAATTTGCAAGTTGAAACCCTTTGATTCTCTGGTTTAAATGAAGTTGTGTTGTTGTTTTACGATTGAATTTTTTTTTTAGTTTTGAGATGGTGCTTACTTTAGGTTTACTCAATTTCGAATGAACAAAACTGAGATGAAGATGTTGATATTTATAAAACAAGTTACAGGTTGATAAAATTTTGTTTTGTACAATAGGTCAGAGATTTTTCTCTTGTATTGGTGGCTAAGCCCATATTATTTCGGCTGAAATGATATTGTATGGTGTGCTTAGTGTGCTAACATTAATTACAATTGTCTTTATTTCATGTTTCATACTTGCTTAGAAAAATATTGTCTTCCTTTGTAAGCTTATGTAGATATTTCTTTTCTTTCATTTGACTATGCAGATCTTTGGCGGCTGATATATATAAATTGTGTGCTAGAGATGATCGTGCATTAATTATCATTGTTTTATTTTCCAAGCTACATACTTATCATTTTTTTCTATTTTCTATTTAATATAAATACTTATTTTTATTTATTTGTTTTAAAGTTTAACTATCAAACGTTTAATCCATAGTAATATATTTTTATAATTATAAAACTAACTACCCATAAATCAATATAAATAATATTTTTACCCCAAATCATTTTCTATGTCATTTTTTAAGATTTTAAATCCAAATACAAATTCAATATTCAAATTCTAATTCTAATTCTAATTCTAAAGTCAAATTCAAATTTACCCATATATACATATGCATATATATTTCAAATTTAAATAAATTTCCAAATTTATTCCAAAATTTATATTAACTGCTAATTTAAATTTGATTCAAAATTGGGATCGTTACACTAAAACTATTAAAATTTTGGGCTTTATTTGGATTTAAATCGACTAGAAATCAAAGATGAGTGATTTAACTCACTCACAAATACTAAACCTTCTTATGTTAGTTGAATTAAGTTTATGATATGATAAAAAATTATTGATTGCTGTTTGGTAATTTAAATTTTCATTTAAATTTAATTTGGATATATATTGAATTAAATTGCTTTTTAAATTAATATTTAAATTAACTCGATAGTTAAATACCTTATATTGATAACCAGTTAATTGTTGTGAGTTATTGACGGATTTGAATGTTAATTGTGATGGATGTTTATTTGTTGACATTTTGGATGATTGTATGTTATGTTTATTATATATGTCATTATCACACTGCAAGTTCCCTTAGTTTGTTATCAGATCACTGTAGGTTGAAATGATACATACCCGAGAGATTTTATTGATTTGGAAATTATTGATTCAGGATAAGGGTTTAAATGATATATATACCCGGAAAATTTAAATATTTTGGGTTGAAATGATACTTACCCAATCGCTTGACCATATGGTAAAAAATTATTTTCAAACACTATTGGTCGGTTTTAAATTATTTTCTAAATGGTAAAGTATGTTTGATTTTTCAATTTAATTTAATGATTTTATTTAAAAATTTATATTTGAAAAATAATATATTTTATATGTTTTAAAGCTTTAAATTATAAGTTAATATATTGTTTAAAATGAAATTTTAAGATTTTAACTTATAATTTTATTTAGTTTTAAAACATATAATTTAAATAATGTAATATAATAAAAACACTTTAATTTTTGAATTTAATAAATTATTCAATATAGTTTCAAAAGATTTATTTAAAAATTTAATTTAAGATAATAAATATAGACTTTTATAATAACTTTAATAGATAAAAGAATTTTTGTAAAAGATTTTAGAAATTTGTAAAAGATTTTGTAAGGAATTTATAAAAGTTTGTAAAAGATTTTATAATGGATTTTTATAAAAGGATTTTATAATGGTTTTGTAAAGGAGTTTTAAAGGTTTTAAAGGATTTTATAAAGGGTTTTATAAAAGAACTTATATAAAGGAATTTGGAAGCATTTAAAGGAATTTGCATTGAAGTTTATGAAAAGAAGAAGAGCTATGAACTATTTTGGAATTTATAAATAGCTATATAAATGGTTTTAAAGCATATAAATAGTTCAAGTAAGATTTATAAATTGATTTAGAAATTGATTGAAAGAAATCTTCCTCGGCATTTGTGAATATATTTATACTTTTGGAATAAGTATACAGATATCTTGATATGAAGGTATAAACTATTTTCTAGACTTATTATTAAAATTGTTTATAAAACGACCACGGTGTGAAATAAGCATTTGGTTGTTAGAGAGACCAAGGTCGGATATTGTCATACTCTCTGCCAACTACGAAACCACATTAACAACTGTACACGTGGTGGAGAATCCAGAATGAAGTAGGATGGTTTGGCGAACGCTACTAGTATAAGGTAAGAATGTAACCCTAACCTTTAGGTCATCTTGATATGACTAAAACACGAGCTATAACAGGCTAAGTGAGGTCGCTCCTCCGATCAAACACACTTCTTCGATACCATATCTGTTACTTTATGATTGATTTGGTGGCCACCATCGATTTGATTATGGGAGTGTACCTTGAGGTGGGCGGAAGTAGCTGCTATGCGTTACCACTAATTTGGGAGTGCAAAACAGTAGAATCATGCCCTGAGAATTGCCTTGCGTGCCTTGTCATATGCCTTATCGAGCCCATTACGAATTTGATTTGTGCCGTACATATGGAGTGCTCCTTGACAGCCCACCAGTTTATGGTGGAGTTTACAATATTGTATAGACTACGATGCCTATAAAATGTGTTAAAGGGGATAGAGGTAACGTCTTACCACTATTTTATTATTTTACTTTACTGATAGACACTACATACATAGCGTATATTACTACATATAAATAGTTCAACGGATCCTTAGGAGATGGAAAATCCTGAAACATCTCTTAAGTTATTGCACGCACGTTATACACTGGATAGGAGATGTAAAATCCCGTAAACATCTCTAAAGCCATTACACTCATATTTACCCTTTTTTAATTTAACTTACATAAAATCTTTTAGTTTTGACTCCAGTGTTTTGTCTTTTCATTACGCTCGGATCAGTCTAAGCTTTTTAGTGTTGAAGACTCAATTTTTAGAGGACAAAGGCAGAGTTTGGTATATACTATATTATTAGTAATTTTTCCACTGCATCATTATTGTACATCATTATTTGTACTCTGATTGTTGTGAAAATTGTGTAATCAAATGTATATAATAAAACAGCTTCATGAACTGTTTATTTGAGTATTATATTTTGTCATTCAGCTATGAGATTTTGTGTTTTGTTTTTTACTTCTTTTCTCTTATTTTCTTATTTACCCCCATTGATAATAATCCCTTTTGAATGGTTTGAGTTGATATGTGTGGTTTATTGTCGATTTAAATGGTCCAAAAAGGTGGGTTATTACAATTGGTATCAGAGCTTTGGTTTATGGATACCTTAGCCTGTTCGGGGTTAACTCATTAGACATAGGATTACAAATACCCTAGAATGAGTCTGACCCTATGTATATATATGACAGAGCATATTTATTAGTGCTATAAAAATGTTTTTATATTGTGTTAATTTTTTCTGTTTAGTATTTAGAAATTCTGGTCGGTACATAGGACGTTATGGCATCAATAGGGATTTCGAAACACTTAATAAGGCAGGCCGACACAGTATTGTTTTTTGGAATATAGGTAAATGAAATAATTTTACCTAGTATTATATTTTGTATATAAAAGAATAGTTTTTATAAATGGATATAGTTGTATGTGATATGTTGTTTGTTAGAAAGTTAAATTTTATAAATATTGGTTGCAAAATAGAATTTACAAATAAAATGAATATGAATTGGAAATTTGAGGACTTAGTTTTGGGGTTTTGAAGTTGGTTTTCAAAGATTTTTGAGTATAATATTAATATTATTTGAAAGTATTTTCGGATATAAATATTTTCAATATGATTTGAAAGAAATGTTTTAAAAGAATTTTTAAAGGAAATAAGTCTTGTACTCCCCTCTTCTGTCGCTGGAAAATAATTTTGATGATGGTCGCGACATCATCGACGTTCATTTTCGAGTTTCAAAGTGGGAAGACCATTGTATTAGCTTTGCTACACATTTTCTTGATAAACAAATTTTAATATTATTTTTCGAATTATGATTTTATATATAAAAGATATGAATATATATATTATTTCAAAATGATTTGAGATGATGCCCAGTATTTAATTCTTATGTTTCTATAAGTTAGGGATTTCAATTATTGTAATGAAATAAAATCTTGACTAAATAGTTGGAAACTTCTAAAATGGAAAATAAGAAATCAGAAGCTAAGTGACTAATGAAATTGTAAAGAAATTGGAGATTTTTTGCTTGTAAATTAAAGGGTATTGGAATTTAAAAGATGTAAATTATTGAATATTTTTGCTAACTAAAATGAATAAGATAAATTTGTATAATACTCAATTACATTTTAAAAACATATATAAACTTACCAGAAATGTTTAAATGTTGAAATGTCAATATGAATATGTAATAGAATTTTATACAAGTAAAACTGAAGTAATGGAGATATGTCTACAAATAAGAATTATGATGTACAAGAAATATTTTAGACATAAGTTAATATTTTGAAATGCTTGTAATTAAATTAAATAGAAATAATGAATACGGTTTAAGTAAATGATTATAAACTCAGAAAATGACTGAAATGATTCACTGATAAATATTAATATTAAAATGGATATCAAGGTTATAAGTAACTAATAAATGTGAAATAAACTGCAACGAAATGTACGTAATACTTTAATAAAGGATCCATCGATGATTTCAAATATTGAATGAGAAATAAATTATGTAATTAATGAAGGAAAATTAATAAAAATAATTATTGTATGACTGACTTAAAACAAATGTAAAGTAAATAATGATGTAAAAAGAAACCAATAGAATAAAATATGTAAATTGTGCGTAAATCATTTTACTCGCATAACGGTTCTGGTTCAGATTTGAATACAAGATTTGTGGTAAATCACACCAGTTCAAATCAGGATTTTTCACTCGATTCTTGACGACGAGGTTTTGATACGAATTTTTGATATGAGTTTGAAGTTTTCTATCATGATTTATGGCTATGCAAGAAATTTCAAATCTAGAAATCGGATCAGAGTCCGCACTACAGTGGTAGTGTTAGCAATACTGGCTCAAAAGTGGAATGTGTGTATTCAAGCAAGCGATTAGAATTGTTATAGTGTATAAAAGATATATGTACATTGTGCAAATTTAAATAATACTTAAATTCTTTGTTGTTTTGGCTGACGGAAAGTTTGGGAAATGATACTTCAAATTGTTTAAGGGAATATGAATAATCTATTAAGTAATTATCATGGCGGTTGAGTGTAAGGTGCACTTGGTAGTTTATTTATCATCCTAGTACGACAAAAAGTTTCTAAACCAAAATAAACCATTAGTTTTAGTTAATATGGATGTATGATTGATTTCGTTGATTGCATGTCTTTTGCTTGCATATGATTATTTCATATTGTTGTGTTGTGTATGCTATTAATTAAAACAACTAATATATTACTCTTTTACATAATTTTAACTCTTTTGGATTTTATAATTGAAATACAGGTTTATGGAAGCCATAGCTGCTGCTTTTGGTTTCATAAATAAAGTTTGTTTTCCCGACAAATAGGTGTGTTTTCAGATTACGGTTTTGGAACGATATTTTATTGTTTTTTCCATGGTTTAGGATGTTTTATTATTGAAATATGATAATATATATATAATGTAATTATTGATAATATTATTTTTTAGACCTAACCATGTGAAGGAGACTCTGTCGAAATTTTATGAGAAGTAAGGACTTAGAAAATTTTGTGAAACTTGAGTTATATTCAAATTCTTAGTAAACTACATTATGTAATTAATTGTTTATATATGGATTATTTTGAATAAAATTATATCAAGTTTATTAATTCCTTCTTCTTCCTTTTCGAGAATAAAAAGTTTTGAGTGGAGGAGAGTGTAACGACCCATATTTTTTATAATTAAAAATATTAAATTTAATAAGATTTTGAAAGTTAATATTGTGAGAAATTAAAATTTACGATTTATAAATGAGAAAATATTTAGAATATGATTTAATAACGTTGTTTGAATGTTATTGACAACTATTTTTATGCAATTTCAATCAATTGAAATAATTGTAAAGTTAATTTGGTTATAATTGTAAATAAGGAATTAAATCGGTAATTAATGTAATTAAAATTATAATTAACGCAACTAATGCAATTAAAATATTATAATTAATATGATAAAGGATGATAATTGTTGAATATGAATGTAAATAAATGTAAACTAATGTTAATTGTATTCATAAGGTAATAGTTGATTCAATAATAAGAACATAAATTAAAATAAAATAAATTGTTGGAATTACAATTATAATAAACTATGAATTTATTACAATTATAATTGAACGTTAAAATTAATGTAATATTTCAATCTTAAATTTAACATGGAAAATTTTATTTTAAAATATTGTTAAATTTTTATTAATCAAGAATGATAAAATGATTAACTTTTAAATTTGGTTTCAAAGGTGATTAAATCAATTTAATAATAATTTATTTAATTAACGTGAAAATTAGCCTTTTCGGCCACTTTCTTGGATTTCGATGAAAACGGTTTCATGGATCCGTAATAGTGAATTATTATAGGATTTCAAATTTCGTAGCGATCGGACTTATCGTTTGACCGTGCGAGCTCGAAACACGTAGAAATCAATTGATGAAATTGAAATGAACATAAATTGATTTTTAAAAGCTAACTTCTATTTACAATGGAAATAGGGTTTAAAACTAGTTCCATTGAGTTTAAAAATATCAAAAACCCATATTTTGATGTATGGATGACCTACTTTCGTTTCGGGAATGAAATGGGCTTTTCAGGTCGTTGTTATCGTTTCGACCAAATTCGATCTGTCCATTCATACTTATCCATCTCTGCCTATATATAGGCTATCTTAAACCCTAGTAGTTTCACATTTCCATTTTTCTGTATGTACTTCTTATTCCGTCTTCTTCTTCCGTCTTCTTCTTCCCTTCTTCCCAATGTCAGACATCAAAACCTAAATCTCCAATTTCAAATCAAATCAAAAATTCAAACTCCTCAAAACTTATTGAATAATATATCATTGCGAAGCTCTTGACGATCGCAATCTACATCTATTATTCTTTTTTTGATCGGACGTTCAGTTTGGCCTTAAATTAGTAGTTTATTCATGATCATCCAAATTAGGGTTTCGCGATCGACGATGGATCGCCGACCAGTCGACGATCGGGAGGTGCTGGATGCAAAGGGCAACGAATAGAGTCGATCAATGGTGGTAGTTCATCTCTAGGAGGCCATGGTTTGCTACAAATTGCTAAAGAAGAGGGCGATGGCACTGGTTCATCGGAGGAGGCTGATGGTCGCGCGTGGCCAGTGTGTGGGTGGCTGGACGAGGGGGAGACGATGATGAGGTCGGATCTGGATTTGGGTAGTCGTGGTGGCGTGCGTTCATCGGTGAACATTGGCGGTTGATTGTTGTTTGGTTCGATGGCATACGTGCTTCTGATCATGATTACTAGGGTAGAGATGATGGGTATTTACGATTTTACACTTTGCTTTTTCTTAAATTTAAATTTTCAATCTTCTAACATTAATAGCTTTTGCATATGAATTTGGATTTGGACGCGGTTTCTTCGCTTGTAATCATATCGAAATTCCAGACAATATGGAGCTAGTTTGGATGCATTCTAAGACTATTCAAATTTTGGGCTTTATTTGGATTTTAAATCGACTAGAAATCAAATGTGAGTGATTTAACCCACTCATAAATACTAAACCTTCTTATGTTAGTTGAGTGATATTTTCAGTGATATTTTACAATCTAATTTTATCTTCAATCCATGATTTAAGTTTCAGTGATATTTTACAATTTAATGGAAATTGTTACTATTTTTACATAACTCAAACTTATGAGTAATTAATAATTTGTTAGTAAATTGTTGTCTTGTAATTAAACTGGTTTTAAAATAAAAATGGATACGGTTAATTAAAGTGAATTAAAATCATGAGTAAATCATTTGAATATTGGTAATAGATCATTAATTGGGGTAACGATCTATATTGTTGCCTAATTCTATGGAATATCTGTTTACAAATTAAATTAATGAGATTTAGACAATGATATGTTTGGTTGAACCAAAACCTGTAACAAGTCCCAAAATCGGGTATCATCTCCATGGATGACAAATTGTTATATTAAACAACTGATTTTCCTTAGATTTATTCTCTTAACCTCAAGAGTCCGGGATCGGATAACTGTGATATCCAAATCCTCTTCGATTCAATAATCACTGTAAATCCTTAAGGGTTTGATTATAGAGTCTAATAGGCGGAGTCGGATTAATTAAGTAAATTTGACTAGTTTAAATAAGTAGTTGTATCCAGACATTGTTACAATATTTATGGATTTTCTGTAAAAGCGTCCGGTCTGATAAAAACTTGTAGTGATGTACAAGTGACCCTGGTTTTCAAATGACTTAGGAATTTCATATTAGATGGGTTTACTCATGCTGGTTTCCAGCCTGACTCGGGTGTTACTTTGGTGTAATGCTCGGGTCAGACCGAGTATTACAGATTTTCAGGTAAGGACGTTCTTGAGCTCAGGAGGCGAGCTGGATGGCAGGAACGTGTAGAGTATTTCCGCTGTGTCATATTATTGTTAATCTGAGACATGATAATTGTATATGTTCAGTGTTTGTATACCTGTGAAACTCTGATGTATATTAAATGTAATCGACAGATATAGTATTCTTTTGTAAACTGTTATTATTTATTATTATATTTTATCCGCTGCGAATGTGAGATGTTTGGTGTTTCTGTTCTTCTTCTTCTATCTCTTTCTTCTTTCCATAACTATCTGAAATTTTCGGGTTCGAAAATCTCGGGTTGTTACATCATGCTTAGCTTCAGACTTCAAATAGACAAGGATGTCATCGATGAACAGAAGAACGAACTTATTGAGATATTTCTAGAATACTCGATTCATAAGATCAACAAAGAAAGCGGGAGCATTCGTCAAACTGAACGGAATAACGAGCTACTTGTAAGATCCATATCGAGTGCGAAAAGATGTAAGAGGAATGCTATCTTCTGCAACTTGGAGTTGATGAAAACCAGTGGCAAGGTCGAGCTGAGAGAAGACCTTAGCACTACTCAATTGATCGAACATATCTCGATCCTAGGCAATGGATACCTATTCTTGAGGGTCAACTCATTAAGCTTGCGATAGTCGATGCAAAGTCTAAGAGTTCCATCGTACTTCTTCACAAAGATGACTGTGGCACCCCATGGTGAAAAGTTGGACTAAATCAACCACTTGGACTCAAGCTGTAAAAGCTGCTTTTGGAGTTCCTCATTTCCCTTTGTAGACATCCTTGTGGGTGGACGACTAACTGGCTGCGCGCCTGGAATGAGATCAATGTGGAACTCGATCGTCCGCTTGGGTAGCAAACCCAAAACAGGCTCAAATACATCAGAGAAATCACAAACAATGGGTATATGAGATATATCATCATCTCGTGAGTCTATAGAATATAAAGCTACTTCGATATTTTCCATATTTCGAAGAACAAGTGATAGCAGAGCAGATGAATCTGGATGTCGAAGATATAAAACTCTCTTAGAATAAATAATCCTTGGATCATATCGCACTAGCCAGTCCATACCCAAAACCATATCAAAACCCAAATAAGAAATAATGTGCAAATTCGCATGAAAAGAAAATCCACATAACACAATCTCAACATCCTCACAAAGCATGCTAAGGGTTGGGGATCCCCCGATAGGATTCGCAATCCTTAATGAAGTAACAAGACATGAAACATCCAAAGAAATAGCATCAACGAGCTCTTTTGATACGAATGAATGTGACGCACCCGTATCAAAGAAAACTCGAGTAGAACGATCATGGAATGGAATAGAGCCTTCAAGGATAGAAGGAGATTTACCTATGTGACGCAGCGGATAAACGAAAATGGATGAAACGGTGAAAAGTTGAATCGATGGATTGAAAATACCCAAGTGCCCAAATCCGTTGATCTCCAGAGATACCGGACTCTAGCTATCTCCAACACGTTGATCGCGCGCGATACCGTGTTAAAAGATCTACGATTCTTCTACGTTGATCTCGCACACGAGATTCCATGAATCGGCTTCAAATCCGTTAATTTGAGCGCACTCGAATAACCGAAAATGGAGAAAGGAGACAACCCTCAACTTCTAATTTCAAAGAGGCATTATTCAAAATCAACTAGTTTACAAATGACCCACATATACCTGTTTACAGGAAAATTTACAACATAGTTCGGCCGACCTAACTCACTCGGCGACCTACGAGTTACGACCCACGACCTAAGTCACACACGGCTTAACAGATCACACGACCTACGAGTTACAAAGTTACAAACAACTTATGACATAACAACATAACTGTTTACAACACGTAACAGAATTACAACATAACAAGTTACAACATCAACACATAACGACTTAAAAACAAACGACCTAAGAAATAGCTCGGCTCCAGAAATGACTTAGCGACCTAAGCTTCAACGGCATAAGGAATGAGCGACCTAAGAACAATGCGGTATAGATGCAGGAATGACCTAACACCAGGCGACTCAAGAGACAACGGCATAAGATAACGACTTAAGAAAGGCATTATAAGCGACCTTGCGACCCAAGCTTCTCGCGACCTTGAACATCATAAGAACAAAACACGGCATACTGAGTGACCTAACTCGCTAGGTCGCTTGGCGACTTATCATAGGTCGCTGGATCCTTTTTTCCCTGCATAACTCGCTTCACCCTCCATTCGTATCTCGTTAGGTCGTTCGTGACTTAAGGCACTCGTCGCGACATATGAATCTCGCGACCTACTGGATTTCATGAATCCTGGAGCAGCTTCGACTTCGCGACCATTGTGCACTGCATCATCTTCCCCCGATTGTAAAGAATTCATTCTCGAATTTGCACTGTCCTGTTCTTCGACAAGCTTATTCTCATGATACAGAATTAAATGTTTGACGTTGAAAACGTCTGCAGTATGGATATGATCCGGCAATCTCAACTGATAAGAATTCTCGTTAATTCTCTTTACGATTTCCAAAGGACCAATTTTTCCAGCAGCTAGTTTGTTGTACGTACCAACAGGAAATCGATCCTTAGTCAACACTGCATACGCAAAATCTCCTTCTTGGAATTCAACACTTCGTCGTTTAATATCTGCTGATTGGTTATATTTCTCATTTGCCTTAAGCAATCGTTCCTGTACAACTTTGTGGCATTCTTGCAACTCATTCACAAAATCACTAGCTCGTTTAATCATCCCTCTCTGCGGTGGCACTGTTGATAAATCTAACGGTCCTTTAGGAATTGTTGAATACACAACCAGGAATGGACTAAACCTAGTGCTATGATTAATTGCATGGTTGTGTGCAAACTCAGCTTGACATAACTTCGAATCCGAACTTTTCAAATTGTCATCCACGAAGCGTCGCAATAGATTACCTAGGGATCTGTTCACGACTTCAGTCTATCCATCCGTCTGCTAATGATAAGCACTACTAAATTTCAACTAAGTCCCAACCATTTTCCATAGACTCGTCCAAAAATGGCTCAGAAAATGAGTATCTCTATCTGAACTGCATCTGCCATTTTCTTGCATGCGATAAAATGCACCATTTTTGAGAAACGACCAACCACCACATACATAGAATCATTGCCACGTTGCGTTCTTGGTAATCCCAACACAAAATCCATACTGACATCCACCCACGGTTTAGTTGGTACAGGCAACGGACCTGCATTTGTCACTATCCCCTTTGAAACTTGACAAATATGACATCTCTGAACAAACTTTTCAACATCCCTTCTCATTAACGGCCAAAAATAAGATTTTGCAATTAACTGTAAAGTAGTCTCGACCCACGTGTCCTTCCTCCTGCAATTCTTTGATGATCTTCATTCGCAGACTGCAATCTGAAATACACAATAGATTTCCTTTAAATAGAAACCCATCAACCAACACATATCCTTTCATGCTTCCCTGCTTGACTTTGTCTAGGATCCTGGAAAATAAAGAATCTGAAGTCAACAAATCTGGAAGTAAGTCAAAACCCATCACCTCTACTCGCATAATTATTAGCAAATTGTTCCTTCGACTCAATGCATCAGCAACGCGATTAATTATTTCGGACTTGTGTTTTACGACGAATGTAAATTACTGCAAATAAGCTATCCACGATGCATGCCTAGCTGCAATTTTATTCTGCCCCTGCAAATGCTTCGATGCTTCATGGTCTGTATACAAAACAAATTCTTTATGGAACAAATAATGTCTCCAATGCTTCACAGCTTGCACGATAGCATAAAACTCCACATCATAAGTATTGTATCTCATCTTTGCTCCAGAAAGCTTCTCACTAAAATATGCAATTGGACGTCCTTTCTGACTCAACACTCCTCCAATTCCAACTTTAGATGCATCATATGTAATTCAAATAGCAACTGGAAATCCGGCAAAACTAGAATTGGTGCTGACGTGAAAAGTTCCTTGATTCGTTCAAAAGCAAATCCTGCTTCCTTCGACCATGAAAATTGCTTCCCCTTCATACAATCAGTAACAGGCGCCATCACGCTACTGAAATATGGAATAAACCTTCGGTAGAATGACGCTAAACCATGAAAACTTCTCACTTCAGTTATAGTCTTAGGATGTGGCCAATCTCTGACTACGGCTACTTTACCTTGATCCACCTGTATCCCATCTTTGGTCACAACATAACCCAGAAATAAAACACTTATCGTCATGAACACACATTTCTTTGTCGCTGCATAGAACTGTTCCTGACGAAGAATAGTTAACACCTTTCGCAAGTGTTGAATATCCTCCTCTGTGCTCGCGCTATATATCAAGATATCATCAAAATAAACCACCATAAACTTTCCAATGTACGATCTGAAAATTTGGTTCATCACCCTCATAAATGTACTTGGTGCATTCGACAGACCAAACGGCATGACCAGCCATTCATACAATCCTTCCCGCATCTTGAATGCTGTCTTCTGGTCTTATACGAATTTGATGATAACCACTTTTAAGATCAATCTTTGAAAAGATTACAGACTCACTAAGTTTATCTAATAGATCATCAAGTCTTGGCATAAAGAAATCTGTATCTGGCAGTTATTTTGTTGAGTGCCCTGCTGTCCGTACACATTCTCCATGAACTATCCTTCTTCGGTACTAACAAAACTGGTACAGCACAAGGGCTGAGACTCTCCCGAACATGCCCTTGCTCAAGCAATTCCTCAACCTGTCTCCTCAACTCTTCATGCTCCTTAGGACTCATACGATAATGTGGTCTATGCGGTAAAACAGCACCTAGCACTAAGTCAATTTGATGTTGTATGTCCCTTAGTGGTGGTAACTCCTTGGGTAATCCCGTCGGAAAGACATCTTCAAATTCATTCAACACCGTCTTAACCTCCTCAGGAATTTCAACATCTTTACTTGTTTCATACCTAATTAGTATAAACAATTCAGCACTATCCTTCACCTCTTTAACAAACTCTCTTGTAGACAATAGGCTAGTTGATTCCACCTTCTTCTCTGGCTTGCTCTCACTTTGTTCACGCTTCTTAGGAACTAAGGTAACTTTGGTCCCTTCGAACATGAAACTGTAGTTGTTGGTGCGACCATCATGTTGCACAGCTCTATCATATTGCCATGTTCTTCCCAATAATAAATGGCACACATCCATGTCAACAACATCACACCATACATCATCCTTGTACTTCTTCCCAATAGAAAATGTAACGAACGCTCGTCTTCCCACTTTCACTTCTCCACCTTTCTTCAGCCATGCCAGTTTGTAAGGTCTAGGGTGTTTTTCAGTCTTCAAGCTTAACTTCGTTACGGCTTCTTCAGAAATAATGTTATCACAGCTTCCCGCATCGATAACAAATTGACAAACCTTCCCCAAATTAGTACATGTAGACTGAAAAGTGTTGCTCCTCAACCAACTAGAATCATTCTCTTGCCTTGGCGTTAAACACGACCTCCTCATCATCAAATTACACCCTTCATCTCCTGACACAACTTCTTCATCTTCATCAAAGAATAATCAACTTCAGCTTCCACATCTTCATACTCACATTCTTCTACAACCAATGTTCTCTTCTTCGGCTTTGTACATTCATTGCTTTTATGGCCCAACTCTTGATAATTGTAGCACTTGATACTGTTGATAACCTTTGCTTTAGCGGCTCTACTGACAATTGGTTTACTGACTTCTTTGGAAACATTAGCACTGCTACTAGCACCCTTGTTCTGGTTGTTAGAATTTGTGAACACAGCACCTCCTCGTCTCCCTTGTTTCTCCCAGGCTAGAGCTTTCTGATGTGCTTCAGCAACAGACATTGGATTAAACATATTTACCATGTCCTGAATTTGCATTCGTAACCCTCCAATATATCTAGCTGTTAGTTGTTCCTCTATCTCCATAATATCATTTCTTACAATCAATTGATAGAATTCATCGGCATAGTCATTCACTGTCCTCGTCCCTTGTCTCAAGTTCTGTAAACATTCGTACATAAGCGATTGATAATTGTACGGCAAGAAAGTTGCTTTCATCATATTTCTCATCTTCTCCCAAGTGACAACTTTCGATTTCCCCATTCTTTCCCGTGTTAATTTAGTTTTCTACCACCAAGCCATAGCTCTTCTCTTTAGTCTTGTAGCAACTAACTGAACTCTACGATTCTGCGGCACATCCTTGAATCCCAAAATTTCTTCAACACTTGATAACCAATCAAGAAATTCTTCGGCTTGCATACCACCCTTGAATTCTGGAATTTCCATTCTCATACCCGATTCCTATCTACGATCATTTTCTGAATCCAGGTATTGATTACGTACTTGGCCTCGGTCTCGATAGTGAATACTTCCTCTATCACCATCTTCATCATAATCAAATGTACTTCGATATCGATCTCGACCATCAACATTTCTACGATCATACATGTCTCTTCTACTATGTCTTTCAGCATCACAATATGGCTCATCTCCAAACTCACGTGGAGTTCTTATATCTTCATTTCGATACTCATGGTGTTCTCGCCTCATTGAAACTGATGATTCTCTTTTTTGTTGATAATATTGTGGTGACACCCTCCTCGCTCCTGTAACCGATGGAAAAACTCTGTTTCCTTCATGGTTCGAGATTGGTGACCTTCTCCTTTGACTTTGATTCAAGTCGTTCATCAATTTCTCTAACTTTCCAATACCTTCATCAAACTTTTCACTGATACGTTGTTCCATTTGCTCGGCTTCTTGTCTTTGATACACATCTTCAACATTTTGAAATCGATTAGCTCTTCATGGAGGATTGTCGAATCTTCAACAACAATCTTCAACTAGCAAAACTTTAACTCAAATCTGAACTGGACTTGCTCTCGGCCTACACTTAGCTCGGCTCGATCTAACTCCAACTCTCGGCCTTGATCAAACAAAAGTGATGCACAACTCCAATACTTCAACTCGGCTCCCAATAGGCTCGGCTTAGGTATGATTGGCTAAGTCTAGCTCTGATACCAATTGACGCAGCGAATAAACGAAAATGGATGAAACGGCGAAAAGTTGAATCGATGGATTGAAAATAACCGAGTGCCCAAATCCGTTGACCTCCAGATATACCGGACTCTAGCTATCTCCAACACTTTGATCGCGCATGATACCGTGTTAAAAGATCTACGATTCTTCTATGTTGATCTCGCGCACGAGATTCCGTGAATCGGCTTCAAATCCGTTGATTCGAGCGCACTCGAATAACCAAAATGGAGAAATGAGACAACGCTCAACTTCCAATTTCAAAGAGGCACAAAGCACTCGAAACAAAGTTTATTCAAAATCAACTAGTTTACAAATGACCCACACATCCCTATTTATAGGAAAATTTACAACACAGTTCGGCCGACCTACCTCACTCGGCGGCCTACGAGTTACGACCCACGACCTAAGTCACACACGGCTTAACAGATCACACGACCTACGACTTACAAAGTTACAAACAACTTACGACATAACAACATAACTGTTTACAACACATAACGACATAACAGAATTACAACATAACAAGTTACAACATCAACACATAGCGACTTAAAAACAAACGACCTAAGAAATAGCTCGGCTCCAGAAATGACTTAGCAACCTAAGCTTCAACGGCATAAGGAATGAGCAACCTAAGAACAATGCGGTATAGATGCAGGAACGACCCAACACCAGGCCACTCAAGAGACAGCGGCAAAAGATAACGACTTAAGAAAGGCAACATAAGCGACCTTGCGACCCAAGCTTCTCGCGACCTTGAGCATCATAAGAACAAAACACGGCATACTGAGTGACCTAACTCGCTAGGTCGCTTGGCGACTTATCATAGGTCGCTGAATCCTTTTTTCCCTGCATAACTCCCTTCACCCTCCCTTTGTATCTCGTTAGGTCGTTCGCGACTTAAGGCACTCGCGACATATGAATCTCGCGACCTACTGGATTTCATGAATCCTGGAGCAGCTTCGACTTCGCGACCATGGTGCGCTGCATCACTATGCGTTGAGAAGACCCTCCAAAAGCATCCACTACATTCAGCTTACTAGACTGGGTATTACTAGGAGCAATAGGACAAATGGCAAGACGATGGCCTTCCTTCTTGCAATAAGACATAAGAGAGGCTTAAGACAATCACAAATCATGTGGTCAGGAGAACCACAATTGAAACATCCCTTCTGAGTAGGAGGTGTTCCACTAGGCTGGGAACCAGGACCAGATCCAACGGAGTTCTTCTTCTTGGAAGGGAAAACTTTGGCTTGTGAAATGGGAACTTCTTCTTATTGGGGTCTTGCGAACCTCAACCTTATCACCACTTTCGCACTCCTTCTCGACGGCTTCGAGACGAAGTGCCGAATCAACCAACTCCTTGAAATTAAGCTTGAGCTAGATTATCAAAGGCTTCTTCAAATACTTCTTAAGACCAAAGATGAACTTCAGATTCTTCTTATATGGAGTGCTAATGTAGTCAAGACCATACTTAGATAAGGCCTCGAATGATGAAATATAATCAGAGATGGAGGACTTCTCTTTCTTCAACTCGAGGAAGCGACGGGCCAATAAAGCTTTCTCGGATTCAGGAATGAACTTGAGCTCGAATTCTTCTCGAAACTGAGTCCAAGAAAGAGTAGACTCATCAAGCTCAGCTATGAGAAGCTTGTACCAATTAAGGGAACGCTCTTGCAACATGTTGATGCTACGAGAATTCTGTCATGGTCAGAAAGATCCATGCGAGAGAAGATGTGTTCACACGTACGAATCCAAGCTTGGACCTCAAGAATGGACTCGGAGCCTTTGAACGCTTTCCTCCGAGATGAGAGAAATCACTGCACAAGCGCGCAAAGATATACTTGCATGGAGGAGATGCTCGAGTAGGAGCTGGGGGTTGAGTGCTCCTAAATAACTCCATAAACTTATCTACAGACATATAAACGATGTCCGGATGTGAGCCGTTGGATTGCCCAGCATCCAAGCATCATCCTCTGGCTCTTGCAGCCATTAGCTGAAAGTTAAGATAGATAAAGATTAATCGTAGGGTAGATACCATTAATTTAATAAGGAATACCATGAAATTAAAATGCATTCCTAGACATATTCCCAAACTTCTATCTACCCCAAAGGATGAGAAAAGGTAAAAGGCATGATGATTAAGGAGTTCTTAACACTTGTATTACACTTAGAAATACCGTAATATGTGCTTTTGTTCTGTGCTTATCATATTTTGTTCTGAACTCTGCTCTAATGCCAAGCCATGACACCCCACCCTGAGACCCACATTAACATAGAGTATTACCGGGCAATATCATCTGCAATTGTGGAGAATAGGGCTGCTTAGAAGCGACCATCTATAGCATTGTCTTAAATATCGATTGAATACATTGACAAATTCCATATATATTTTTTCTAACTCAAGTGGATTGACATATCCAATAAATACCTAACACAAAGCCATAGGTGGCTATAGGATCTACCGGAACAAAATACAACAACCTAAATGCAAAATGCATCACAGAAATAGTAGATTATCACACACATATACATATACACACACATGCATATAGATACATCACAGAGTATATAAAATGATACATGTCAAGTGGTATAGCAACCACAATATACAAGCGGGTCAAAAGAATATACATATCAGCGTAGCAATCAAAAAGGACTACATAAAAAGCTATAACAAAAAGAGCTAGCATAATAGTCCATGCGGAAGCAGAGTAGGCTAAGTCCAAATGTACCTAACCTGAAACATCTCGGTCTGATCTGAGTATAAAATACACGGGTCAGTCTAGCTAAACAAATCAGTTTACAAGGATAAGCGATAATAAGAGCAAGGATAAAGTGGTAATATTCCTACGTGAGACGGGACAATTTAAAGTGTATATTTACCTTCATGTGATGAAAGGTATCACTACACAACATATAATTTCAAAAGAGATAGTACAACCCATAAAACGCTAAAAGTAGCGAGCCTCGTATCATCGACATTCATAATACACCAAATATGGTTTAGAGGGAAAAAACTAAACCCGTTAAATCGGTAGCCCAAAATATGCACAAAGAGATCCTATCTCAAACATGATATAAGGCAAATATATCACCAAAGAGGAGAATAAGACCTCAAGTAAATGTGAAAAGGCAAATCTCAATAATGCCAGTGTAGGCAATACGAATCTCAAAAAATAAAACTCCAAGGAGTTCAAATTCCTGAAAGGTAATCACCACAAATGTATATAGAATGGTTCAGAGGACCAATTTCGAAAAGGGGAGATGCACTAGGGAAAATAGTCAAAGAAATCATATTAAAAGTTCAGCATGTGCATGTGGCCGAAGCCTTACCGAATACCATTATCTCAAATAGATACCTCGCCCAAAGGCAAAACATCACAATGACAAATACGCCACACTGGAAATCACGCCGCAATGCCAAATGCCGCAATGGAAAACGTCCAAAAGACAATTACGCCGCAATGGAAAACACCGCAATGGGAACGACCCAAAGGTCTAGTACTAGCATGCCGCAATGGAAAATGTGTCACAAACTCTCGGATTGGAACCCAAATAGTGTTAACATGTGTCCTATACCACATGTTCCCACTAAACGGTTTACTAACCACTAGTAAATTTCACACTCAAAGTAGTAAAAAAAATTACCTCATCTAATTGGTAAACTTGACTCAAAGGTCAAAACAATCAAATGGACGAGTCGGGAATTAACCGATAAAATAAATGCACATGTCCCATACCACGTGTTTTACCAAACCATTTAATTCTCCTTCTCATTCGCTCGAAATGTGCAAAAACATGTAATTTATATACAAAATAATTTACTTTGGAAAACAAGCTTTGAAAAACAATTCTCGAAATCAATTTGAAAATTTCCCTTATTTTAGAGAATCAATAGATTTTACACTTGAAAATACTTTAAAAATATCATGTAATAATTATTTTGAAATGCCTATAGATTTTAAAATTTATTTCAAAATTGTTTGGAAAAATCCATGCTCGAAATCAAAGAAATCACCCAAAACCGTCATTCAAATTCAATTCAAATTTGAATTTTAAATTCATCAAAACTTGGCTAGCCTATTGTTAGGCATCATAGCCCTCAAAACATTTCATAAATATCACAAAAACATGAAGTAAAAGTCAAAAGTCGGATGAAAAAAAACACATAAAAATACATAGGAAAAATAATACGTAGGTCTGGAATCTTCTCTGGGTTCAACTTTTGGATATGAAATAGGTGGCCAAATGATCTCTGATTGAACTAAAAATTGGTGTGCTCATAGTAGAAAACTTCAACTTTCAAAAAAAGAATCAATGAATTCTGACTGGAAATGAAAAGGATATGCTGTCTTAAACATGGACTTAGGCCATGTTTGCAACAGTTCAAAAACAAAAATTGTTCATGCCTGAAAACCATCTTGGGTTCAACTAGGCCTGAAATAGAGGACCAAACGACTTCATATTGAGATGAAAATTAGTATGCACATACTAGAAAACTTTATCTTTCAAAAATAAAACCAATGAATTCCGACTGAAAATAAAAAAGTCACTGTCTCAAACATGGACTCGGGCTATATTACAACGGTTTAGAAAAACAAATGTACAGGACTGAAAACCATCTCGGGTTTAACTTTCAGGCATGAAACAGAGAAAAATCAACCTCGGATAGAGTTGAAAATGGGTATGCATATAGTAAAAAGCTTTATCTTTCAAACAAAAAAAGAATCGATGAATTCCAGCAAGAAATGAAAGAGTTATACTGTCTCAAACATGGACTCAGGCCATGTTTGCAGCAACTCAGAAACAAAATATGCCCAGGCAAAAATCTGAGTTTTTCGTTGATTTTGCAGCAAAGTTTCAAACCCTCAAATGATAATATTTTGCATTGAAATTTTACAACCATATACTACTACATCTGAACTATCATCAGAAGAAAATCCAGTAGCATTTCGTTGCCAGAATTGAAATATATTAGCATGCAAAGAACCAACCAGAGAAGGTTTTAACACAAACATAATTGAAAGTAAAAACAAATTACATAGCATATTTTTTCAAGGATTTGAGAAGTTTGAAGCATTAGCTTTAGCTAGAATTATGAGTTTTAACTCACTTTGCTGATTTTTTGCAAAAGCTCGGATTTTGCAGCAAAGTTGGAGCCTTTTAGCAAGATTGAAATTTTTAAATACCTGTACAGGAGATGGGAAGAACATGCAAAACAATATTTACATTAAATATTAGAAACCCAATTACTACAAAAGAATGGTGATGAAATTTAATAGTTTGGAATTGTTTACCTTTTATTTATCACTAGAGTGTAAAAAGCCTTGAATTTGTTGAATTAAAATGAAGGAATTGCTTAATTTTTGAGAATTGGTAAAGTGGTGTTTATTTTCTTTTGTTTTAGCTGAAGGAAGAAGAAGATACTATGAAATGAACGTACAGCACTCCTTTTTCTCACTTCTTACCGCGCTATGTGATATTGGGCCGAAGTGGACCCAAAATAAAAAAACAAAAATATGGAGGCTTAAGCATAAAATCAATATTTAACCAAAAATATGTTTGCATATCACATATGCACATAAATAAAATTCATTTTCTTTATATTTACACACAAGAAAATTGTGAAAACTTATAAGCGTATAAAACAAAACATTTTCCATCATTTAAAAAGATTAATTTTTATTTTTAAAACTTTTTTATTATTAAAATCCTTAATTTAAAAAAATACACTATTTACACAAATAAATGAATAAAACATTGTTTTTAACTTCTAAAATTCCACAAAATTTATTTTATCACTTAGAAAAATGTTTCAAAACATTATTCATAGCCAAAACTTATTTTTAACCCAATTTCCACATTTATTTCAATAAACCGCATTTAAAAATTACATACTTATTTTAAAAATTATTAAAAGAAGCAATGGACAATAATTAATATAATTATTGCATTTCCACTTATATAAAATCATATTCCATTTATTATCACTCCAAATGAAATAAAATAAAGCTTGGAACTTTATTATCTTAATTAAAATTCTGAAATTCATTATTTATTCCAAATAAACAATTTAATTTCTCCAAACTTAATTTAGTTCACAATATTAAATTATAATTATAATTCAATATTGAAAGGTAATCTCCAAACCAGGGTTGTTACAAATCCTCTCAAGGTTGGTAAATGGAGTATTAAACGGAGATGATTTTTATAAGAAAAATCTTATAGTGGAATTTTTGGACATAAGGAAATTGTCCAAGATATTTAAATATAGAAACTTCAGAAATAAAATAAAGTTCATAAAAAGGAAGTTAGAATGGTAGGTGAGATTATAGACGAGTATAATCGATTTTGGAAATTTTAAAGGAAATGGGTTAGTGAATCCCAAAAATATATAGAATCCGGTATAAATGAATCAAAGGACGTACAAGTCGATTGTAAATAATTTTGAGAAATAGGAAACAAATAGGACTATTTTCCTAATTATTAGGAATAGAATGGTTTTAGAGGAAAAATAGAATTTGCAATATTTTCCCTTAGTATTGATAAAGATGATTTTGGAAATTTTTTAACAATGAGATGAGTTGTTTAGATACGTTCTTAAGTAACAAATTATAAAGAGGACTTTGAAATATTTCTAAGTGCTCGAATGATCGAAAAATATCCTGTTATAGATAGGCATTTGAGTAGGTTTCGAATATTAGAATATTGGAAATTTTTTGGATATATATCTGTATATAGATATTTTGAAATAAGGAGTTTTGAAGATTTATAAAATATGGCCTATTGACTGCTTATCGATGTTATTTGATAGTTAAACAACCGACTATCAAATTTGGCCAAATTCATTAATCGTTTCGAAGAGACTGTGATCAGATTTAATTATCCGAAAACCACATTGATTCGATTAGTTCGTTATGAATTGTGATATCTCAAAGATAATGGAGATTGTGATTTGAAAGGAGATTCAATTCGCCCAGACCCTGTACAACTTGTATGGATGAAATGCTATCATTGCATTGCTTGCCTGGAAAGTAGTGTTAGCATTCCAAGAATGAATGCTATTCTAAAGGTGAACTGTAGCCTCAAGCCGCATCAATTAGAAATAGCTAAAATCAGGGAGATGTAGCAGGGCTAAGTGGGTCGCACCCAAGTAGGGTATGCTATCACCTTTCTACATACCCTTTGATATATTATTTCGTAATTATGGATACGGTTGGGCATGAAAAGAGAGCGCTCGACTAAGGGTAGGAACACCCGAGGTTATAAAATATTCGGTATTATCCAGCAAGAGGTAGACCGGTCCTCTGTTGGCAGGGATCGTTAGGTACGATCTCGGTACAGTTTTCCAGAGGTGTACTATGACAGGTGGTACCCCAATAGCCCGATCATTGTATGCAATGAAATATTCACTATGAGCCTGTACGGTTTTGATTATATACCAACGATGTTGATGTGAGATGCAAGCATTTTAGCTTTTTTGTAATTTACTTTCGATATACACTATTATTATATCAGATGATTTTGATATAAAATGTTTTGGTTGTCGTAAGGTAAATACCCATCGTGTATATGTATGGCTTGGTCTTACGAGATTCCTTTGTTTTTCAAAGGATTTTGAAAAAAGTAATAATTCAAATAGAGTGTGTTTTCTCACACTGGTTTTCCAGACTGAGTCGGGTGTTATTTTATTATAATGCTCGGGTCAGGCCGAATATTGAAGATTCAGGTTAGGATGTTTTGGAGCTCAAGAGACGAGCTGAAGAATTTCAAGCGTATTACACGTACTTGGTTATTCCGTTGTGTGTGTTATATATAAGAGGACAAGTTATAATAACTGTCCATATTGATGTATTGATTGTTGCACTCTAATGGTTGCATATACATAGCAGCTATAGATTTCTTTTGTATAAAAATTTGTTATTATATATATTATATTTTGTTTCACTGCGATTGGGAGATTTTGTGTTTTGCTTCTGTTTTTTCTATCTTTTTCTTCTTCACCCCTAATGATCTGGTACTTCCGACACTTGATTGCTCGACATGCTATATGATGAACATATTGATGTCGATTTTCGTGGGTCAAAAATCCAGTTTGTTGCACGTGGTATCAGAGCTTAAGGTTAAGCGAGAACCTTAGCTTTGGTGAGGATTACTCATTAGAGATAGGGTCAGCAGTACCCTAGAATGAGTTTGAGAGTATTAATAAATATGGACGCGTATTTGTTAATGAATACAAAATGTTTTATATTGTGTTGGTTGATTTATTGAGTGGCTTATGAATTCTGGTCGCACAGTCCGTACAACTATATCGATACGGGTTTCCAAACACTTAAATAGAGCAATTCGATACAGTATTGTTTTGAAATGGATAAATGAAGTAATTTTACCTAAAGATATATTTTGATACAAAGAAAATAATTTTCTGAAATTATTATAGTATATTGGAGTGTTGATTGATAATATTATAATCTAACAAGATTATAAAAATTAAAAGGGTTATATATATAACCAAATGAAAAATTGTATAAGTATGAATTATAAAAATGAGTTAAAACTAAAAATGAAATCAAGCCAGAATTGGAAATTTAAATCTCGAAGGGTTTTGAAAATATTTTCAGAAGTGTTTGGAACTGAAAATGGTATTATTTCGAAAATATTTTTTTGAATAAAAATGGTTTTAAATGGATTTTAGAAGTGATAAAGCACTGAACTCACTTCAGTCGCTGGAAAAAAATTCTGGTGTTAACGGCCGCACCATCAGTATTCATCTTCGAGTTTCTAAGTGACGGGTTGCTACCAGGGTGATTTGATATGGAGATTTTTGGTGAAAACAAGTGTTGTTTTAGGAAATTCCAAAGGTGTTTTTGTTTTAGATAAAAAAACCAGATTTGGTTTAAATGAAAAAGTGGGATTTGATATACAGATATATTATATATATGATTTCAAAATGATTTTGAAATAAATACTGGGTATTTAATTTCTAAAATTTCTAGCTAAATGTTTTGAAAAAAAAATAAGATTTTGAACTTATATGTAGAGGATGATATTTATATGGAAAGAAGTGCGAAAATTGAATTTTGGAATTTAAATTTAAATTGAGAAAGTTAAAGTGAATGGTAAAACCTAAATAAAAATAAACTGATATTTTGGGTGAAGGAATTAAAGTCCAAATCTGGATTATAAAATAAATTTGAACTCAAGTAAATTAAATGGAGTGATTTTTGAAAAAAAATGATATTGGATGCAAAAATGAACCTAACTAGGTTGAATAAATTTGATTATGGATTAAAAGTGAATACTGGAATTGGTACTTGAGTTATAAATAAAAGTTCGACTTAGTGTAAGCGAATTAAAAATATTTTGGAATATGGTCAAATAAAATGGAATTAGGTTGAAATAGCAAGGACTTGGGTTATAAATAAATTCAATCTAAGTGCAAATAAATTGATTGAGAATCGATCTGAAATGGATAAAATTGATTTGGAAATAATTTAGAATAGCTATAAACTAAGATGGGGGATTTTATTCTCGAATTGTCATGGAAATATTGTCGTTTGCCACAAACGAGAGTAAATAAAATTCTGTGTATTAATGGAAAGTGAATAAATTGATTTTTAAATCAATTTGAAATGGATATGAATATAATGTATGCAATAATGTGTTGAAAACAAATAAATTGCTTAAGGATTTTTAGAAACCGTATACATAGTTTAAAAATTGACTAAAATGAATAATCGAAGGATGGAACCTTATAATTTCGTATAATATATGTTTAGCATGCATTTTTTTGAAATTTATGTGTTTGACTAGTGAAATGTTAGTAAATTTCATATTTTGGGACTTACATGTTTAAATTAAGTAAGTACAGGCACCAAAAGATCATTTGGCTAGATTTTGGTCGCGCAAATTGCATATAAAATAAGCTTGCTCGCTAAAAAAAGCTAAATAAAGGTACGTTTTTGGATTAAATACCGCAAAAATATAAATATCGATATATATTGTGTTTTTCGACAGTGTGGGTTAATGTATATATTTTTTATCTCTCTTGTCATATAGCAAAAGGCTCTCCGTATAAGGGAGAATCTACCAAAAAATTCAGAAATTTAAGGTGTTAGAAAATTTAGAATTTTTTTTTAAATTTTTGTTAATTAAAAGTTGATTTTTGAATTGTAATGAAAATAAAAGGTTTTGAATTAGAAAAGTAAAAACCAATCATTTGGTTAGAACTAAAAGATTAGAAAAGTGGAATGTCAAGTTTTAACTAAGTGGGTTTTTGATAGGTAATGGTTTTAAGATCATTCGTCCTACCTTAGCAATTTCGAAGATGAAATTCTTTTAAGGGGGAGGGATGTAACGATCGGATTTTTCGTCGTTTGATTTTGAATATTTAAATAGTTTAAATATTGGATTTGAAATTTTAGTTTAGTTAGTAAGATCTTAGAGCTGAAATTTCAAGCGATTTCATTGAAATTGGAAAATAATCGATTTAATTAATGAGTTTAAATAGCGACCATGGGCATAGTCTTGGAATTTGATGAAACCGGTTCCATTGGATCGGTAATAATGTATTACTATAGGATTTCAAATTTCATAGCGTTTGGATTTATTGTTTGATCGTACGATCTGAAAACGCCTAGAAATAATTTTATTGAATTTAGTTTAAATAGCCGATTCAAAAGGCTATCTTCTCCATACGTTCGAATTAGGACTCAGAAATTGTTCAATTGCGTTCGGAATAGGGGTACAACATTAAGAATGCCAGGCGGCATGCCTCGATTGGAGATCGACATTTTAAGTTGCTAAAACGTGATATTTTATAATTAAAAAAATATTATAAATCATTTAAGTCAAAACCTATCTTCTTTCAAGCCGACTTATGCCTTATCCTGTAGCTTTCTACCCGATTAAATCGCGTATATCTTTCCTTATCTTCTTTCATAAGATCGAAATCAGGTAGGTAAAAAAATCGAACTCTGTTTGAATAATATATATATATATATATATGTCGCAAACAAATTCTTGAACTCCATGCGTGCGCGAGGCGTTGGAGGAAGGAGATGTGTGTAAGGATGGGGTGGGGCAGTTGTTCATGGATGGTCGTGGAGCTCGGTTGACTGGGGCTAGCAATTGGAGAAGGATTAGGCAAAGCTGGAGCTACCTAGGTGACGCGAGCGATCTGTGGTTCGCGGTGAGGCTGAGGGTCGCGTTCTTCTTAGTTCCCTCAATGATGGCTTGCGATCATGAATTGGTGTGGGGTATGACCGGTTAATAGTGGTAATAAGGGATGTTGTGCGTGATGATGAGAGTATGGGCTGTTTTCTAACGCGTGAGTAGATGTTTGAGAGGTGAACGAAATTAAGTAAGGTAATTACCCTTTTTAATTACTGTAATTAATAAGAAAAATTATCGATATTAATAAAAGTTAAAATTTATAAAATTCTAATCGTTTATATTTAAGGTCCAAAAATGATGAAATCAATCGGGTTGGGTTTATAGCTACAGAATATGTGCAGAGGAATTTAAATGGGAACAATTAGCAAATTGAAAATCAAGACGAGTAAAATCTCACTCATTTTTGGATTACTATTTTAATTTTAAATAGTTAAAATTATTATTGACTAATTGGATTGGATTGAACTGATTAATTATTATCATTGAATGTCAAGATATATATTGTATTATATAGTAGTATATACATTAGTATTTGGGTATATTTACCGCCGATTTGACGGGTGAGACACAATGCTCCCCGCATAATAGTGGATGGCCCTATGTTACCGCGATATCCCTCCTTGAAGTGGGATTGGTATTGTATGCTATTGATTGTTAATTTTAATTTCGTATATAGTGATATATGATTTGTATGAATAATCTGTTATAAATTATGTAGTGTTTTGGATTGTTGTGTGTGATTTGATTTATTGGGTGCTATAGTAGCATTGGCCTTATTTTGGGTATTATAAATACCATAAGTAATATTTTTTGAAAATTTAAAAGAGATTGGAAAAAGAATTTGGAATTTAAGGTATTTGTATACAACCGGAGTATTTTTTGAAGAATGGATTTGAATTAAATAAAAGATTGATTTTTGGAAATGTGCTTAATTAATTTTATTAAATATTTAAACTAGAGATTTTGTAAATAACTTATACAAAGAAACTATAAATAATAAATTTAATGATACTTATTTAAGGAGATTTAAAGTTGAAATCAATTTTTTGAGTGAATTTGGAATATTAATTGGATTTATTGGGAAATAGATTTCCACATGGAATTGTAAATAGAAATTGAATTATAAATGGATTTTTGAAATATGGATCTGTAATTAAACGGATGAAATGAGAGGGGTTTATGAACTTATAATCGATATTTAAATATAGATTTGAAAATAAATGAGGTTACGAAGGAATGAATTTATAAATGGAATTTATAAATTACATTAGTTTTATTAACAAGTGAACTCAAAGGAGTTTATAAAATTTATAAATGATGTTTATAAATAAGGAAGTGATATTAGTTGATAAATTTGAAATATAAATTTACAGTGTGAATTTATACCGGGTTATTGAAATCGTTTTTGGAAAAAATAGTGGAATCTATTTTTGAATGTGAGAATGGTTATGAAATGATATAAATCAAGAGGGATTTATAAAATGAAATTTGAATATTTGATTTTTAAAATTGATTATTGTCTTGAATTTATTTTAAAAAAAATGGAATTCTTATTTAATAAACTTTATAGTTAAAGCTTTTAGTATTGAAATGTTTTCACAAAAATGAATTATTAATATATTTAATATTTATTGAAATGAATTTCCATTTTTATAATAAGCTTTGAAAATCGATTGGTTTAGTTTACAATGAATTGGAAAGGAGTTATCGATGTTTATTTAAAAATTTTGATATTTAAATAATTTTTTAACATGTTTTAAAATTTAATTACTATATTTAAAATACTTTGATATAGATTAGAAATGATTTTAATTTATTTATAAATCCTCTCAAGGTTGGTAAACAGAGTTTATTAAACGAAGATGATTTTTATAAGAAAAATCTTATAGTGGAATTCTGGGACTTAAGTAAAGATTCCAAGATATTTAAATATAGAAACTTCGAAAATGAAATAAAGTTCATAAAAAGGAAGTTAGAATGGGTAGTAATATTATAGATGAGTATAGTCGATTTTGGAAATTTTAAAGGAAATGGGTTTGTGAATTCCGAAAATTTGTAGAATCCGATATAATTGAATTAAAGGATGTACAAGTCAATTGTAAATAATTTTGAGAAATAAAAAATAAATAGGATTATTTTCCTAAGTATTGGGAATAAAATGGTTTTAGAGGAAAAATAGAATTTGTAGTATTTGCCCTAAGTATTGAAATAGAAGATTTTGGAAATATTTTAACAACGAGATGAGTTGTTTAGAAATACTTTCTTAAGTAATGAATTATAAAGAGGACTTTGAAATATTTATAAGTGCTCGTATGATAGGAAAATATCCTGTTATGGATAGGTATTTGAATGGGTTTCGAACATTTGAATATTGGAAGAAATTGGGATGTATATCTTTATAGAGATATTTTTGAAATAAGTAGTTTTGAAGATTTATTAAATAAGGCCTAGTGATTATTTATGGATGTAATTTGATAGTTAAACAACCGACTATCGAATTTGGCAAAGTTTGTTGATTGTTTTAAAGAGATCGGGATCGGATTTAATTATCTGAAAACAACTTCGATCCCGTTTGTGTGTTACGAACTGTGATATCTCGAAGATAATGGAGATGGTGATTTGAAAGGAGATTCGGTTCGTCTAGACCCAGGACAAATTGTATGGATGAAATGATTTCATTGCATTGCTTGCCTGGAAGGAAGTGTTAGCATTCCAAGAACAAATGCTATTTTAAAGGTAAAAGGTAGCCTCAAGCCTCATCAACCGAGAATGACTAAAACAAGGTAGATGCAGCAGGTTTAAGTGGTTCGCACCCAAGTAGGGTATGCTATCACCTTTCTAGATACCCTCGGATATATTATTTCATAATTATGGATATGGTTGTGCATGAAAAGAGAGCACTCGATTAAGGGCGGAAACACCCGGGGAGATAACATATTCGGTACTGCCCAACAAGGGGTGGACCGATCCTCTATTGGCAAGGATCATTAGGTACGATCTCGGTACATTTTTCTAGAGATGTACTGTGATGGGCGGTACCCAGTGACCTAGTCATTGTATGGAATCCAATATCCACTATGAGCATGTACGGTTTCGATTGTCTGAAATGTAAGATGCAAGCATTTCAGCTATTTTTTAATTAAATTTCTATAGACGCTATTATAATATCATATGATTTTGATATAAAATGTTTTGGTTATCGTAAGGTAAAAACCAATCGTGTTTATATATGGCTTTGTCTTACGAGATACCTTTGTTTTTCAAAGGATTTTGAAAATAGTAATAATTCAAATTGAGTTTGTTTTCTCACGTTAGTTTCCCAGACTGACTCGGATTTTATTTTATTATAACGCTCGTGTCAAGCCGAGTATTCCAGATTCAAGTTAGGATGCTTTGGAGCTCAGGAGAAGAGCTGGAGAATTTCAGGCATATCACATGTACTTGGTTATTCTATTGTGTGTGTTATGTATAAGAGGACAAGTTATAATAACTGTCCATATTGATGTATTGATTGTTGCACTCCGATGATTTTGTGTGTGTGTGTGTGTGTGTTAGCAGTTACAAATTTCTTTTGTATAAAAATCTGTTATTATATATGTTATATTTTATGCCGCTATGATTGTGAGATTTTGTGTTGTTGCTTCTATTTCTTCTATCTTTTTCTTCTTCACCCTTAATGATCTGATATTTCTGGCACTTGATTGCTTGGTATGCTATACGATGAACGTATTGATGCCTTCTGTGGCACTATCTCGGGTTTCGACGAAACCCGCTTCATTGGATTCATTATAGTGAGTTATTGTATGTCGTCAAATTTCGTGGCAGTTGGATGTATCGTGTGGTCGTACGAATTTGAAACGCGTATAAATTTACTTCAGGAATCAATATAATATTATTATGTTTGAAAAGCTAACTTCTGTATATGATCGAATTAGGTCTGGAGACTAGTTTCATCGTGTATGAAATTAGGGCACTACATTTGGAACGCCAGGCTACACATCTCGATAGGATTTCGAGATTTTTGGACATTTAATTCTTGATATTTTTAAAAATAAAATAGTATATATGTAACCATATTTAAGCCCATACCCCTGTTATTCAGCCCATTCTTTCTCCCATACTTCTATTGTTCCAAATCGTACACGTCTCCCTCTATATAATTCACGGTGGTACAAGAGAATGGTTTTGCAAAATTTTCAGATTTAACTTTTAACAACTTCAGCCTTATCCGACGATCCACTTCGATCGGGACCAATCCATGCATTATTAGGGAAAGTCATCAACTACAAAGTTCTTCGTGACATTGAGCTTGACTCATTCAATGGTTGGATCGTTTTCAACCATCACGCGGTGGCCGTAGTTTTATGATGAATGTGAAATCCGTTTTTATGAATACCAGTGAATTGGTGAACTTTAAGGCGATGCGACAAGATGAAGAATCGTATAGGAGGTTGAGGAGAGGGTACGGCTGGAGTTTGGTGGTGCAGCATGGCCTGTGGGGATGAGAATTAGGAACAAACAGCATCCATTCTTTGTCCTTTATCTGGTACTCGACGGTCCTAGAAGGGATGAGACATGCGAAAATGGGGGAAGGGAGGCTAAAGGCAGTGGCACCGAAGTTGCGGCGGCGAACGGCGATACGAGGCAGAGGCAGTAGTCGAAGAAATTCACAGTTCAATGGGTTCTTGCATGCCTGGGGTGCATTGGTGAACGAGAATGATTTGAGGAGGGGAATTAACTAAGTTAAGTTAATTGATTTGATTAATAAATTTAATTAGAGATTTAAAATAATTATATTAAAATCGATAACTTATATATTATTATCTTGCTCATATGAGGTCTGAATCAAGCATAGTGAGTCGAGTTAGGTCTGTATCGACGATATCACGTTATGGGATTGGATTGGCTTTGATTGGAGACAGTTGAAATTTAAGCAAAAATTGAACATCGTTCGATTTTAGTTCCAAATCGGAATGCCTCGACGACTACAAAGATTTTTATGAGTTAAACTCACCTTTTTGACATTAGTATGTTATATAGCAGATAAAAATTATTGATCAGATGTTTGGATGATTTAATATTTTTACCAGTTGGTTCGGATTTATTCCCGCCTAGAAGCGGATGACCAATATTATATGATTTTATACTACTTGTGATGAAGGAAAAACAAGTTGAAGGGATCCAAAAGGATTTCTCACCATTGTTGGTTTTATGTGTGTGTGTGCTGCTATATATGAGTTGTGATGCGGTGGGACTGGTTCGAGGGATCTAACGGGATTCCTCGATATTGTTGATTTATTTCCAATAAAGTTCTTGTTATATGAATTTTTGAATATTATACCTAATTGTTGGCTTTATTGATTATGACATTGTTATATGCTGAAAACTTAAACCCTGTGGTGGTAGAAAATCGATATCGATATTGGTTAAGCGTTAAGTAGTTATTGCCTTTATATCAGTATTTAAAATACTATAAATTGCCAGTTGGGTCGAAGTTGGTTTTTGAGATAGGAAATGATTTTAAATTTGAAATTGGGTTTCAGAAATATTTTATTTAGAAGGATTTAATTTCTATTTTAATCTAATCTTATTATCTGTCTTTTCCAAGTCGTTTAAAATTGTATTAAGTTATTTATTTATAATAAAATTATTTTAACTTATTTATTTATATTAAAATTGTTTTAAGTTATTTATTTATATTGAGATTACTTTAAGTTATTTATTTATTGAAATTATTTTAAAGTTATTACATATATTTAATATTGTTTTTAAGATTTTTATATTTAATATTGTTTCAAGATTATTTGTATTTAATATTATTTTAAAGATTATTTATTTATACTTAATGTCGTTTTAAAGTTATTTATTAATATTTTAATATTTTGGAAGTTTATTATTTAACTAATTAATATGGGTCGTAATTAATTAATGATGATTTATTAATAATGTTTAGAAATGGATTATTACTATTTATAATAATGGTAAGGAGTAGTTATTATTATTTTATTAATAATATTTTAGAATTATTAATTATTATTTTTAAGGTGTTTGAAGTTAATGATAGTCATTTATTATAATGTTTATTATTAATAATAATTATTTTATAATGGTGTTAAGGTAAATGATTAGAATTATTTATAGATGTTTCGAGATTTTAAATAGAATTTTGTAGACAGATGTGGGTTTTATGAGAGGAATATTATAACATGGTTTGGAAAACTTAAGAGAAGATTAGCTAAAGGTTTTTATAGATGATTTTTGAGATTTATAAGAGATTTATAAACGACTTTGGAATTGTATAGGAAGGAAATCTTTCTCAATTACGTGGATATACTTATAGCGTTAAAATAAGTACATAGATATTTTTCTAAGTATTGAAAATATAGGAATTTGTGGGTATTTGTAACGATATTTATATACAAGTATTACAAAGTGATTTTTGTAAATGGAAATATTAATTAAAAGGAGGCTAGTGGTTGCTTATATGCTTAACCAATGATGGTTTTCCCTTTCAAAATAAATCCATGATTTGGATGCATGTTTGTTGATAGTTAAATAACCGACTATCAAATATGGACCCAAAATGAAACTTTACAAGTACCTAGGAGAAATACATGATTTATATGGCACAGTCACCCCCGATGATGTTGTACTATGCATATAAATCTCGTTGCGCTCTCCCAGGACAAATGATAAGGAAATCCGTCTACTAATGTTTAGGGGTTGATCTTCACTCTTATCTTTGACTGTATATTTCCTAAGGAAACACGGTTGAGTTTACCGAAAATTATCAGAAGTTCTTTCGAAGAGACCGAGATCGGATATGTTATTCGAAAACCAGCTCAATCTAACTTAAGTGTTTCAAAGTGAAGACATCTTGAAGATGATGGAATTGAAGACGAAGCTCTCAAGTGTTTCGTTCAGTTCTACAATGAACATGTATGGATGAATCCTGGCATTGAATTGTTTCCTAGATGGGCAGTGTTAACATTCCAAATGGTAAGTGCTATATAAAAGGTAAAATGTAGCCTCAAGTCTCATCAACTAGGAATGACTAAAATAGGGCAGATGCAGCATGGCTAGTGTGTCTTTTCCAAGTAGGATTTGATCATCCCTATCTAGAATCAATATTATTTTTCATTTATATGCTTTATGGCCCATTAATGGAGGGGTAATCATATTCGGTACTACTAGTCAAGTGGTTGTCTGATTCTGTGTTGATCTTGATGAGGTCCTCGGTGTTATTTTATCTAGAGATGCACCGTGATAGGTGGTACCCCAGCAGCTCAGTCATTGTATGGAATCCATTCTCCAATAAGTGTCGTACGGACTTAGTTATGCCAAATTATGCTGAAACGTGAGATGCAAGCATTTCAGCTATATTTATATTTTACTTTGACCCCTAGATATTATTATACTATTATTGGATTTGCTATAAAAAATATTTTGGTTATCGTAAGGTAAATACCCATCCGTGTTTATGTGTTGTGTGGTTTTACCTTTATTTTGAAAAGATTTTAAAACATCAAAATCTAGTTGGGTGTGTTTTTCTCATGCTGGTTTTCCAAACTGACTCGGGTGTCATTTTGTTATAATGCTCGAGTTAGACCGAGCATATTATAAATTTAGTTTGGATGCTTTGGAGCTTTAGGAGTCGAGTTGGAGGCCCAGAGATGTATCCATATACATGGTTATTTTTCTATTATATTCGTTATTGTATTTATCAGCAATTGTGAGGAAGGGTTGTTATAACTATCTGAGCTAAATAGGTTAGTATACTCTGATTGATGTATGTATATTACATTTCTTCTTTGCGTGAAGATTTATTGTATACTACAAATTATTCGTTCTGCTGTGAGATTCTATGTTTTTTTGTTTTCTTCTTACCTTCTTCCTTCTTTCTTTCACTAACTATCCTTCATTCCATTTCAAGAAGTGGGTCGTTACACCTCCCTTAACTCCTACAATCCACGGCCTCACCTATATCCACGAGTATTCGAGCTCCACCACATCATTAAGGCTAGGCTGAACCCATATTGAGGTTGGGAAGAGATCTGGGAAGCTTCGAGACAAGAAAAAGAGAAGGAAGTGCCGTCGGTTTCTTTTCAAGAAGATAGAAGAAAGTTCGAAGTGTCGCGGAAGCTCTGCCGTATTTTTTGGAGCTTGGAAAGAAGGAAGCATTTGTGATAGTAAGTACTTAATTTAGAAAATAATTATATGAATGTTTAAATTATAAATTTAAATGCTTGGATGTTTACTTGAATGATTATATGGATGTTAAGATGGTTAATGAATGATGAAAAGAAAACCATAATTGAAATGGTTGAGTAATTAACTATAGTTACCTCATGAAAAATAAATCCACATGGATGTGTACATGATGGTATTTTTCCTCTTAATGATTTTCAAAATATAGAAAGGTTGAAAATGAATATTACAATAATATAATATTATGAAATGGTTTAAAAGTGAATATGAGATTTAAAATGGTAAATATTTATTTAAATAATTTAAAATGGTTTATAAACAATAAAACTCAATGCGGAGAAGTTTTGACAAGTTATGAAACATAAGTCAAAATAAGGCGCGTCGCGTAACGGCAGTTCGCGATTTTACACCGTCAAAGTCAAATGAATATATCGAATGGAATATATCTAGAATTTCTTCGAGATAATAATTCTTCAAACCACTATATCCATAGCTTTCAAATGAAGAAAGAAAATCAAGATTTCATCTTGTATATCTTTAAATAAGTCCAAAACAAGTTTTCAAAGTAATCGTGGTTTTGCAGTTCAGAATCCATAAAGGGAATTCCTTTAAAATGATATTTTTAAATTCTTTAAAAATATGGAATAAATTCTATAAATCTCTTAAAATATTTAAAATTGATTTGTGTTATATAAATGAATCTCCAAAAGATAGAAAAGTCATTTTGATCAATATAGCATTTAAAAACACTATTTGTAGCACTTTTATCGTAGCACTTTTTAATAATTTTTGCACACAATTGTTTTAACTTAATTATTATTTCCTGAATCTTTTTTGAACCTTTTCAATAAATATTAAGTAATTTAAAGATGATTAAGAGGTTTAAAAATGAGTATGCGGAAACGACTAGTACATTTGTTCCATTTGTGAGTGTTATAGAAAATCCGACCAAGGAATGGAACAGGTTGAAGGGAAAGCCCGGATGCTGTAAAATAATAAAATATTAATTAAGTACGTTAAAATATTTACAGTCTATCAAATAACTTGGCCACCTTATGTATGACAGAGAGGAAATCTCTAGCCTTGGGTTTGGGAAACCAGTTGCATGCCTTCCCTAGCTACCTGGACTGGCCCGACGGAGGGGATAGTAAATTTAATTTACTCGGATCAAAATTCCCCAAAGTATAAAAGATGTAAGTTTCCAAATTCAAACAACTTGGATTACATAAAAATGATCATCTTATACTTGGTATTAAATTCTGAAGAGGGAATCCATAATATCCGTGTGAATTTAAAAGGTGATTTCACTTTATGTATAGTAAATGTTGAATACGAAAATTGATATTGAGTAGAGCTAGTATAATTTCCATGATATTTTTTACTCAATAATGTTTTCCAATATGATATTTGAATAAATAATTTGGAAATATTTTTCCTAAATAAAGGGTTAAATGATTTGGAATTATTCTAAGATTCAAAAAGGTTTAACTAACCAAATGATTTGATAAATAACGCTTAATGATCGCATATATTGTTAAGAAGATCAATGGAATAATTTAAAATAATATGTCTCTCTGGGACATTTATGAATGAATAAGGTGATGAATTAAATTGAATAATGATCGATAATCTCATATGAACTTAACGTCTTTTTAAATCAATGATTAGTCCGGAGGAACCAGGGTCAAATCCTAGTTACTCTTATCCGAAAACCACTGTGAACCAATGTTTACGTGCGGAAGTGAAAACGTGATGAAGATGATGGCTTTCGAAGACAGGAATCTTCATGATAAAGGGCTACTTGCCACTATTCCCTCGGGGTGAAATTTTCCAGATCATATATTTATGGTGACAGTAGTGCTCTGTTATGAAAATATTCGATTACAAGGACTAATCGCTACTAATCCTAGGGATAACTCCCAATAGGATGTAGTAGGAGGAGTGCTATCAGTTTTGTTCAGTCCTAAAACGAACTTGTATAGACGAACGTCTAACATTTTATTTCTGAGATCACAACGTTAACTTTTACAAACGTACATTTGTTTGGTAGCGGAAAAGGAAACTTCTCTTAGCTTAACACCCTTCTCTAAGATGTACAAGCTTAAAGGTTGTATGTTCATGAAATTTGATAGTGATTGAAGGAATGGAAATGTGACATTCAAAGTGGAACTTATGTTGAACAAAGCGCGCCTTTACGAAAAGCAAAGCGTGATTTTGTGGAGCGTAGCCTCAGGAGCCACATCCCTGGAATGATGCGGGATACTATGTGGTCGGTTGCATATATTTCAGACTAGTACGAGGAAATCCAATGGATTCTGGATCCTTAGCCTTAAGGTCAAATACAACGGCGTCTAAGTCTTGGATTATTAGTAGTTGAGTATTTTATTCCATCAGAGTGGAAATCGTATAGCAACGTCTGAGTCTTGGATAAGTGGCAATTGGATACTGTTATTGTTCCACTGAGGGAAGGCCACCAGTTCCCTATCATGTTGCAAATCCAATTCCAATATGAACTTTTATGGTTTTGTTTGTAGAACCTAGTATGCCATAAAATTTTAATTATGGGTAACAATTTCGGCTAATTTTTATGATATGTGAAAAGTATTTTCAAAGGAATGTCGTTGAAGATAATATCAAATTATTTTGGTATTAAAATGATTTGGTTATCATAAGGTAAAAACTTGGCTGTATATATTTGTGGGTGTGGTCTTATTAAATACCCTTCTTTTCAAAGGTTTTAATTGACATCAACATGATATATACATTAAAAATTTCGAGTATCTTGCGCTGGTTTATCAAGCCTGGTCAGAGTATTAAAAATACTCGGGTCAAACCCGAGTAGTTTCAGGTTTAGTGGAAGATGCTTGGAGTTTCCAGAGGAGAGCTGGATATCTTAGTCTACGTATGGACGTATTCTATTATCCATTGTATCTATTGCATTTGTTTTTATTCTTCAGCATTGTAAGGGCAGAGTGTTTATAACCGTCCTGGTTGAATTTACGTTAGACTCTGATATTGTATTAAAAAAATTCCACTGTAAAGATTTTATATTGAATAATATACGTTATTCCATTCATGTGAGATTTTGTTTTCTGTTCTATTATACCTTTATTTTCTTTTTCCCCTAACTATTGGTCTTTCCGACACTTGGATTTGCAGCACATGAATTGTAACGACCCAGAATTTTTAGAAATTAAAATATAAATATTTAATTAATTTTAAATATTAATAAGTGAATTTATAAGTCAAATAAATTTTAATTTGAATTATTGGATTTAATTGAGTAATTAAATCGATAATTTAATATGTTAAATTACGGAAATAATTGAAATTAGAGTTAAATATGATTGAAAATGATTTGTAAAATTTTATTTTATCATATAGGAGTTAGAACAATATTTTAGAACTTTTAAAATCGAATTAAAAGTTTATTTGTGAAAATTGAATATTTTAATATTTAATCGACTAGTGAAAATAGTCAATTTTTGAACAGTCTCAGAATTGAACGAAACCAGTTTCATTGGATCCGTAATAGTTAGTTATTATCGGATTTCAAATTTCGTGTCAATCGGAGTTATCGTTTGAGCGTGGCAGCTCGAAACGCATCGATTTATTTTTAATTTAAATTTGACGAGTGAAAATAGCCATTTTTCAAAAAGTCTCGGATTTCGACGAAACTAGTTTCATCGGATCCGTAATGTGATATTATTGTAAGGTTTCAAATTTCAAGTCGATTGGATTTACCGTTTGTCCTGTACAAATTAAAACGCCTAGAAAATCGCTTAAATCGGTTTAATTCAAATTGAGCGTTTATAGCCATAACTCGCACAGATGTCCGAATTAGCTTTCGAAACCTGTTCCATTGTGTCCGGAACGCGGGGTAAACCCTAGAAACGCTGGTTATGGCGCGTAAATCGGAGTTCGGAATTTCCGGATGAATAGTGTCGAACGAAACTCTTTAAATAGCACCACTCTCTTCATAATTTGATAAAAAATCATTCCAAACCCTAATTTCATAAGCACAGCCGCCGCCCCCCCCCCCCCCCCCCCCCTGAACGGCCAGAATCTTTCGATTTTCATCCCTTAATTACTTTCAATCCGTGAAGAATTAGAAGAAACTTTCAACACGAAAGTTATAGAGCACGATGAGATCTTGAATTCCATACGGTGATGATCGAATTTGGAGCGTCGAGGGAGGAGCTATGTGGGGCCGACAGTAGGCCGTTTCTTCTCGAAATGCGTGCAAACCATAGGGCCGAGCCTTATGCCCTTTAGGCCGAGTATAGTAGAGGTCGAAAGCTTCCCACCTTCCCTTCCAAATTTCTTCAAATCTACTCACAATCATCAGAAACTTTCAACATGGAAGTGATAGAGCACAACACGAACTAGAGATCCAACGGTTATGATCGAGTTTGGAGTTGTATTTTGAGGGATAGGAGGCCGCGTTCGTGCTCATCTATGGCACGTTTTTCGAGATTTATACATGACCGAGCTTCGTATGGTGCTGGGCGTGGGTGGAGCTAGGGGAGGCGTGTCGAATGGAGGTTCTTGATCGTGTCGATATGGTGTGTGTTTGGAGAATAATTTAACCCTAATTTGCTATTTGGGTTCGGCCTTCCTGCGTGCAAAAACGAGAGAGAGGGAAGAAGGGGGGCGGTGGAGATGCAAGCAACGTGAATCAACGGCCAGATTGAGGGTGTAGGTTTTTTAAATAAAATTTATGTTGTAATTGTTATATAAAAATCGTACAAACTTCAATAATTCATAACTTTTTCATACGAGGTCGAAAACGCGCGAAACCAGTTGCGTTGGAATCGTATGGACGAGCACTACGCGACGGAGATGGTTTGGAGTTGTTTGGAGTTAGTGAGAATTTTGAGTAAAATTAAACGTCCGTTTAATTTTATTCGAAATAAATCGCTAAAACGGAATTAAAATCAAGGTGAGAACTTCTCACTCAATCGAATCAGTTTCGCTTTTATTTTAAATAGTAGATTTAAAATATTTGAATGCATGTTTGAATGTTGATTGATATCTATTGATTGTTAAAATAGACATTATACGCCGTTAGTAAGCGGATGTTATTTATTAAAAACATATACCGCGATAATTTCGTACTGGAGCGAAATTGGTATTGTGCTAATGTTTTTGGATGCAGGAAAACAGGTTGGAGGGATCCAACTGGATTCCTCAACAGTATTTATTTGATTTCAGATATTTTGATATTTGATGGATTATCATATCGATATATGATATCGTTGTAGTCGTGATTGACTATTTGGTGTGTAGCATCATTGGACCAAATTTGGAACTTTAAAAGTGATTTTTTTAAGTTGATTTTTGAGAATATACTATATTTTGAAATTGATCCATTATAAATAAATAAACGTTATAATTTTTAAAGTTATAAAAAATTATGATTTTTAAGAAATATAGTTGAAAGCTGATTTTTTGAAAATAAGGAATTAGTGACTTTATAAAATAGTTAAATTGGGATTTCTGAAATAATTGTGAAAAGTTTAAATATAGGATTTATAAAATTTAATTATTTTATGAATCAAAATGGTGAAATAATAAAGGAGATTAAAGACGTTTTAAAAGGATAATATAAATTGATTTATATTAAGAGATTTATAAATGGATATTTATAAATTGAAATATGGACATTATAAAACGAGTTTTTATAAGTGTTTGAATGAAGTGAAAATGAATTTCATAATTGAATGGAATTTATAGAATTTTATACGGTGAAGTTATAAATGGAATTTTATAAGCAGTAGGTTTATAAAATTTATTAAGTTATTAAAATAATGATTTTGGATAAATGAATGAATCTTATATGTTATAAGATTTATAATTTGGGAAGTTAAAAAGAACGATTTTGTAAAATAATCGTTTTATAAGCATTTGACTTAAAATATGAACTTTTAGTTTATAATTGAGTTATAAACTGGAATAGGTTAATAAAAGAATTTATAAAAAGGAAGTTTTTATAAATAAATAGAAATGGAATTTATAAACGTTGTTTTATAAATTCGCAAATGACTTATTTTGATAAGAAAATTGTTGAAACCTATTAATGGAATTATATTCACGTTTTTGAACTGTGAATAATCCTTTGAAATAAAATGAATAAAAGGATGAAATTGTTAATGAAGTATATTCGCGTTTTTGAATAGTGAATAACATGTTAAAGAGATTGTTTTGAATGTGAATGTTTTAAATGGAATTTAAAACGATCTAACGATGTTTTAATTGTGTTGAGATTCGAAACCATAGATTTCAACATTTCTTGTTGAAATAGACGTTTTCGAGAAATAAAAGGAGATGATGGACTATAACACTGTTGTTATAGTAAATGATTTCCGAAAGGAAATGTTTTGTATAGTATTGGGATTTATATATCTATTTTAATTTCGAATCCCTATACTAGTGATTTTGGGTTGTCGTAACGATGTTTTACGTAACATTCGTTTTGGCCCAAATAAATATGTTTAAGAGAATGATTTCCTTAAAGAATGAAATATATACTTAATTTCGATTTAAGTATATTGAATATTTTCTAAGTGTTGAAAATAAATAAAATTTGTGAATTACTTATTTAATAAGTATGGAAATGTTTTCCAATATGAAGTGAATAATTAAAATTTATCTTTTTGAAGATAAATTGAAATGGATAATTGAAATGATATGCATGGATATTTTGAAATATAAATTCATTATTGAATTTATAAAAGCAAGTGGAATTTGTTTAAAAATAAGTATTGATTTATTTTTGAAGTATTGAAATTATATATCTAGTGAAGATAATTTGGAAAATTATTTGGAAACTGGTGATGTGTGCATATCCAGTGATAGTTCAATAACCGACTATCAAAATTTCCCTTTGAATGGGTAATTGATGTGATTTGTTTGAATGTGAATGCTACACTTATTTTTGAATAAGCGCTCACTATTCGGGTTAACCGGGAAAGGACCATGGGGTCGTATAACCCATTCCGAATATGTGATACGTCGTTATGAATTGCATTTGAAGATCGGTGTTGAAGACCCGGTATTTGCGAGAGCGATAGGATGACCTGTCGATTTACTCTGCACCGAGTTGCTCCGGTATAGAGTTCTCCATATGTGATGGTGAATCCGATCAGGATTGTGAATATCCGGATTGCAAGGACTTCTTTGTAAGTGCCTTCGGTTTTGTTCGAGCCCGGAACAGACTTGTATGGATTGTGTGTCTGACATTACAAGTTGAGATATAAAGCCGATTTCTTTCAAATATATTTCTGTTGGTGGCGAAGAATTTATTTTTTTAGCTTAACACCCTTCTCTGAGACGTACGAGCTCAGAGGTTATATAGTTGAAGTTATCAGCGATATATTCCCAATTTGGTAATGCGATATGCTGAGTGATGCTGAAATGATCATTGTGTTGATTATTGTGATAGGATCGTTTATTTGATCGTCTATCTTGGTGATCATTGTGTTGATCATTTGTTGACCCAAAGCATGGCTTTTGTATAAAGTATGTTTTTGTGGACGTGACTTCGTCGAACCTCACACCCCGGAAATGGTCAAAACAGGAAAGATGCGGCAAGGTTATGAGGGGTAGCACCCTTTAGGGTATGTACATTTCCTTCTGGATAGAGGTGGTATCATGGTATGGAGCCCAGATATTTAACCTATGTGGTTACTACGAATTTATTACTTTGTGGTTGTTGGTTTTCGAGATCCCGTGAGAAAGGTCGTTTACGATCGGGGAATGGCGTGCTCGTGTCAGTAGTTACCCAGTTAGGGGTAACCCGGCCTTGTGTTGGCAGAGTTCCGGTTTGGTTCTCGGGGATGTCTTTCCAGAGGCATTCTCATGTGGCAATGGGAAGTTCCTTGGCCTGACCATTTGTTGGAAATCCAAAGAAACAATACGTGACTTGTACGGTTTTAGTTGTATAACCTGCTATGGAATGTGGCGGTAACCTGCTATTGAACATAGTTAGCTATAGTAGGCATACGATAATGGTCGTATGTTGGCTAAGATTTATATTCTACTTTCGAAATGAATTTTTCCTACACTATGCACTAGTAATAATATCAAATGTTCTTTTTAAATGCGTATCAAGCATGTTTGACTATCATAAGGAGAAATCTCCTCCGATTCTGCGTTTGCATGTGTGTGTGTGCGGGAGGCCTTATGGCAGTCTCATTTTTAAAAGCATTGCGAATTGAATTTAAAAATATTCCTCTATTTTGATTTTAAAGATAAATAAACTGTTTTGAGTTCTCACACCAGTCACATGACTGACTTGGAGTTTATTGTTTTCCTTCCTAAACTCTGGGTGCCCACCAATTTCCACACGGGCAGTCAAGAGTAAGGTTTATCAGGATATTCTGGATATTCTGGAATTGCTGGAGGCAAGCTGGATGGCATGGCGTATTACTACTATATAGTATTTCTTTTTCCGCTGCACTATTTGTTGTATGTTGTTGTACACTCTGATGATATGATGTAATGTAATGTGATGTAATGTAATAACTGATATAGTTCTTTGTTTAAAGATTATTCATTTATTATTATATGTTGTTCCGCTGCGAATTGTGAGATTCTGATGTTGTTCTGTTGTTTTCTGTTCCGTCCTATTTTCTCTATGTTCTCTCTTCTCTATTTTCTCTTTTCCTATTCTATTTTCTAATTTTCTGTTTTCTTTTCCTCTCCATCTTTTTTTCTTCTCTTCTATTTTAAAATTCTCTATTCTCTTTCTCTTTTCTCTATTTTCTTTCTGTTTTTCTCTTCCCTCTATTATCTATTTTCTTTCTATTTTAAAATTTTCTACCTTCTTTTCTATATCTAAATTTTCTATTTCTTTCTTCTTCTTTTCTTCTTTTTTTTTAAAACCCATAACTATTCGGTTTTTCGGCAACGAAAAATCGCGTACGTTACATTTGGTATCAGAGCTTATGGTTAAGCGACAACCATGGTTCTGTTGGGTATTACTCATTAGAGATAGAGTCAGTAGTACTCTAGATTGAGTTTGAGTGTAATAATAGATATGAGAGCGTATTTGTTAGTGAATATAAAAATTGTTTTATATTGTGATTATTGGTTTATTGAGTGGCATATGAACTTTCGTCAGCGTGGTCCGCAAGACTATGCCGAAGGGGTTTCTAAACACTTGAATAGAACAATTCGGCACAGTATTGTTTTAAATTGGGTAAATGAAATAATTTTACCTTGATTATATTTTATATATAAAGGAATAATTTTTCAGAATTATAAAAGTGTATATAAGTTGATTGTTTAGTTGTTTGAATAATCTAAATAAAAGAATAATTGTATAAGCAAATGAATTATAAGAATTGAATTATAATTAAAGTGATTTACAATTGTGAAATAAACTTATATATGAGAAGTGAAACTATGTGAATATATTTATGAATATGAGTTATAAATAAAAATGAATCTTGAATATGAATTGAATTAATGGATTAAATGATTAATCAATTAAATGTGAATAATTGATATGGAATAATGGATATAAGTGTTAATTCATTAAAATCTAATGTTATTAGAAAGTTGAATAATTGAATAAAAATCAATTAATTAAACCAATTGAAAGCAAAGAAGTTTGGTTGTAATTGATATACATTGGTTGTTATATGATTGTTAGTTGATTGATTGTAAATAAAATTCATTAAGTGTTAATGAAATTGATTTAATAAAATTTGAAAGCTATGTAATTGAATTCAAATTAGAAGTAAATAAATTTGAATAGAATTGAATTTGATTTGGAAGTGAACCAACTTGAATATAAATTAGTGAATATAAACTAATTGAAAATGAATGTTGATAACATCCAATGTTAAGGAATCAAATGTGATTAAATTGAAAACCAATTCATTAAATATTAATGAGAATATGAATGAATATTTATGATTATGAATGATAATTGGTTGATGGTTGAATATATATTGTAATGAATGCATTGCTATGTTAGCATATGTAGTTATTATGTTGCTATATGTTATATATTGATACTATTATCTACATGCATGATTCTCATGTTGTTTGTTGAGTTTAGTAGGTGCGGATCGCGTTTGCTTCGCATTTGGAGCTCGCTTTTGCGCTATATTAGCCGTATATGCTTGCTAATAAAATATAAGGTACATATCTCGGATTAAATATCGTACTTTTACACTTTTTTCCCTTCGGGATGCCTCATTACTTGATGAGATGTATATTTGTGATATATATACTGTCATTTTTTTTCGGATCGAGCCGCGCAAAGGAGACTATGGCGAATTTTTCCGGAAATTTAAGGCGTTAGAAAAATTTTGAGAAAAATTTGGAAAATTTTTGGAAAACTTTAAACTTTGTTTTGAAGTTGAAAGTTAAACAAGATAGTTATTTTTGGAAAGATAACTAAGTATGATTTGAAAACTTAGTAAAGTTATTGTAAGAAGTTTAATTATGAATTTTGGAAAGTTAATAAATTCTGTAATTTTCTTACTTAATAATTTCGAGGACGAAATTCTTTTAAGTGGGGAAGATTGTAACGACCCAGAATTTTTAGAAATTAAAATATGAATATTTAATTAATTTTAAATATTAATAAGTGAATTTATAAGTCAAATAAATTTTAATTTGAATTATTGGATTTAATTGAGTAATTAAATCGATAATTTAATATGTTAAATTACGGAAATAATTGAAATTAGAGTTAAATATGATTGAAAATGATTTGTAAAATTTTATTTTATCATATAGGAGTTAGAACAATATTTTAGAACTTTTAAAATCGAATTAAAAGTTTATTTGTGAAAATTGAATATTTTAATATTTAATCGACTAGTGAAAATAGTCAATTTTTGAACAGTCTCAGAATTGAACGAAACCAGTTTCATTGGATCCATAATAGTTAGTTATTACCGGATTTCAAATTTCGTGTCAATCGGAGTTATCGTTTGAGCGTGGCAGCTCGAAACGCATCGATTTATTTTTAATTTAAATTTGACGAGTGAAAATAGCCATTTTTCAAAAAGTCTCGGATTTCGACGAAACCAGTTTCATCGGATCTGTAATGTGATATTATTGTAAGGTTTCAAATTTCAAGTCGATTGGATTTACCGTTTGTCCTGTACAAATTAAAACGCCTAGAAAATCGCTTAAATCGGTTTAATTCAAATTGAGCGTTTATAGCCATAACTCGCACAGATGTCCGAATTAGCTTTCGAAACCTGTTCCATTGTGTCCGGAACGTGGGGTAAACCCTAGAAACGCTGGTTACGGCGCGTAAATCGGAGTTCGGAATTTCCGGATGAATAGTGTCGAACGAAACTCTATAAATAGCACCACTCTCTTCATAATTTGATAAAAAATCATTCCAAACCCTAATTTCATAAGCACAGCCGCCACCCCCCCCCCCCTGAACGGCCAGAATCTTTCGATTTTCATCCCTTAATTACTTTCAATCCGTGAAGAATTAGAAGAAACTTTCAACACGAAAGTTATAGAGCACGATGAGATCTTGAATTCCATACGGTGATGATCGAATTTGGAGCGTCGAGGGAGGAGCTATGTGGGGCCGACAGTAGGCCGTTTCTTCTCGAAATGCGTGCAAACCATAGGGCCGAGCCTTATGCCCTTCAGGCCGAGTATAGTAGAGGTCGAAAGCTTCCCACCTTCCCTTCCAAATTTCTTCAAATCTACTCACAATCATCAGAAACTTTCAACATGGAAGTGATAGAGCACAACACGAACTAGAGATCCAACGGTTATGATCGAGTTTGGAGTTGTATTTTGAGGGATAGGAGGCCGCGTTCGTGCTCGTCTATGGCACGTTTTTCGAGATTTATACATGACCGAGCTTCGTATGGTGCTGGGCGTGGGTGGAGCTAGGGGAGGCGTGTCGAATGGAGGTTCTTGATCGTGTCGATATGGTGTGTGTTTGGAGAATAATTTAACCCTAATTTGCTATTTGGGTTCGGCCTTCCTGCGTGCAAAAACGAGAGAGAGGGAAGAAGGGGGGCGGTGGAGATGCAAGCAACGTGAATCAACGGCCAGATTGAGGGTGTAGGTTTTTTAAATAAAATTTATGTTGTAATTGTTATATAAAAATCGTACAAACTTCAATAATTCATAACTTTTTCATACGAGGTCGAAAACGCGCGATACCAGTTGCGTTGGAATCGTATGGACGAGCACTACGCGATGGAGTTAGTTTGGAGTCGTTTGGAGTTAGTGAGAATTTTGAGTAAAATTAAACGTATTCGAAATAAATCGCTAAAACGGAATTAAAATCAAGGTGAGAACTTCTCACTCAATCGAATCAGTTTCGATTTTATTTTAAATAGTAGATTTAAAATATTTGAATGCATGTTTGAATGTTGATTGATATCTATTGATTGTTAAAATAGACATTATACGCCGTTAGTAAGCGGATGTTATTTATTAAAAACATATACCGCGATAATTTCGTACTGGAGCGAAATTGGTATTGTGCTAATGTTTTTGGATGCAGGAAAACAGGTTGGAGGGATCCAACTGGATTCCTCAACAGTATTTATTTGATTTCAGATATTTTGATATTTGATGGATTATCATATCGATATATGATATCGTTGTAGTCGTGATTGACTATTTGGTGTGTAGCATCATTGGACCAAATTTGGAACTTTAAAAGTGATTTTTTTAAGTTGATTTTTGAGAATATACTGTATTTTGAAATTGATCCATTATAAATAAATAAACGTTATAATTTTTAAAGTTATAAAAAATTATGATTTTTAAGAAATATAGTTGAAAGCTGATTTTTTGAAAATAAGGAATTAGTGACTTTATAAAATAGTTAAATTGGGATTTCTGAAATAATTGTGAAAAGTTTAAATATAGGATTTATAAAATTTAATTATTTTATGAATCAAAATGGTGAAATAATAAAGGAGATTAAAGACGTTTTAAAAGGATAATATAAATTGATTTATATTAAGAGATTTATAAATGGATATTTATAAATTGAAATATGGACATTATAAAACGAGTTTTTATAAGTGTTTGAATGAAGTGAAAATGAATTTCATAATTGAATGGAATTTATAGAATTTTATACGGTGAAGTTATAAATGGAATTTTATAAGCAGTAGGTTTATAAAATTTATTAAGTTATTAAAATAATGATTTTGGGTAAATGAATGAATCTTATAAGTTATAAGATTTATAATTTGGGAAGTTAAAAAGAACGATTTTGTAAAATAATCGTTTTATAAGCATTTGACTTAAAATATGAACTTTTAGTTTATAATTGAGTTATAAACTGGAATAGGTTAATAAAAGAATTTATAAAAAGGAAGTTTTTATAAATAAATAGAAATGGAATTTATAAACGTTGTTTTATAAATTCGCAAATGACTTATTTTGATAAGAAAATTGTTGAAACCTATTAATGGAATTATATTCACGTTTTTGAACTGTGAATAATCCTTTGAAATAAAATGAATAAAAGGATGAAATTGTTAATGAAGTATATTCACGTTTTTGAATAGTGAATAACATGTTAAAGAGATTGTTTTGAATGTGAATGTTTTAAATGGAATTTAAAACGATCTAACGATGTTTTAATTGTGTTGAGATTCGAAACCATAGATTTCAACATTTATTGTTGAAATAGACGTTTTCGAGAAATAAAAGGAGATGATGGACTATAACACTGTTGTTATAGTAAATGATTTCCGAAAGGAAATGTATTGTATAGTATTGGGATTTATATATCTATTTTAATTTCGAATCCCTATACTAGTGATTTTGGGTTGTCGTAACGATGTTTTACGTAACATTCGTTTTGGCCCAAATAAATATGTTTAAGAGAATGATTTCCTTAAAGAATGAAATATATACTTAATTTCGATTTAAGTATATTGAATATTTTCTAAGTGTTGAAAATAAATAAAATTTGTGAATTACTTATTTAATAAGTATGGAAATGTTTTCCAATATGAAGTGAATAATTAAAATTTATCTTTTTGAAGATAAATTGAAATGGATAATTGAAATGATATGCATGGATATTTTGAAATATAAATTCATTATTGAATTTATAAAAGCAAGTGGAATTTGTTTAAAAATAAGTATTGATTTATTTTTGAAGTATTGAAATTATATATCTAGTGAAGATAATTTGGAAAATTATTTGGAAACTGGTGATGTGTGCATATCCAGTGATAGTTCAATAACCGACTATCAAAATTTCCCTTTGAATGGGTAATTGATGTGATTTGTTTGAATGTGAATGCTACACTTATTTTTGAATAAGCGCTCACTATTCGGGTTAACCGGGAAAGGACCATGGGGTCGTATAACCCATTCCGAATATGTGATACGTCGTTATGAATTGCATTTGAAGATCGGTGTTGAAGACCCGGTATTTGCGAGAGCGATAGGATGACCTGTCGATTTACTCTGCACCGAGTTGCTCCGGTATAGAGTTCTCCATATGTGATGGTGAATCCGATCAGGATTGTGAATATCCGGATTGCAAGGACTTCTTTGTAAGTGCCTTCGGTTTTGTTCGAGCCCGGAACAGACTTGTATGGATTGTGTGTCTGACATTACAAGTTGAGATATAAAGCCGATTTCTTTCAAATATATTTCTGTTGGTGGCGAAGAATTTATTTTTTTAGCTTAACACCCTTCTCTGAGACGTACGAGCTCAGAGGTTATATAGTTGAAGTTATCAGCGATATATTCCCAATTTGGTAATGCGATATGCTGAGTGATGCTGAAATGATCATTGTGTTGATTATTGTGATAGGATCGTTTATTTGATCGTCTATCTTGGTGATCATTGTGTTGATCATTTGTTGACCCAAAGCATGGCTTTTGTATAAAGTATGTTTTTGTGGACGTGACTTCGTCGAACCTCACACCCCGGAAATGGTCAAAACAGGAAAGATGCGGCAAGGTTATGAGGGGTAGCACCCTTTAGGGTATGTACATTTCCTTCTGGATAGAGGTGGTATCATGGTATGGAGCCCAGATATTTAACCTATGTGGTTACTACGAATTTATTACTTTGTGGTTGTTGGTTTTCGAGATCCCGTGAGAAAGGTCGTTTACGATCGGGGAATGGCGTGCTCGTGTCAGTAGTTACCCAGTTAGGGGTAACCCGGCCTTGTGTTGGCAGAGTTCCGGTTTGGTTCTCGGGGATGTCTTTCCAGAGGCATTCTCATGTGGCAATGGGAAGTTCCTTGGCCTGACCATTTGTTGGAAATCCAAAGAAACAATACGTGACTTGTACGGTTTTAGTTGTATAACCTGCTATGGAATGTGGCGGTAACCTGCTATTGAACATAGTTAGCTATAGTAGGCATACGATAATGGTCGTATGTTGGCTAAGATTTATATTCTACTTTCGAAATGAATTTTTCCTACACTATGCACTAGTAATAATATCAAATGTTCTTTTTAAATGCGTATCAAGCATGTTTGACTATCATAAGGAGAAATCTCCTCCGATTCTGCGTTTGCATGTGTGTGTGTGCGGGAGGCCTTATGGCAGTCTCATTTTTAAAAGCATTGCGAATTGAATTTAAAAATATTCCTCTATTTTGATTTTAAAGATAAATAAACTGTTTTGAGTTCTCACACCAGTCACATGACTGACTTGGAGTTTATTGTTTTCCTTCCTAAACTCTGGGTGCCCACCAATTTCCACACGGGCAGTCAAGAGTAAGGTTTATCAGGATATTCTGGATATTCTGGAATTGCTGGAGGCAAGCTGGATGGCATGGCGTATTACTACTATATAGTATTTCTTTTTCCGCTGCACTATTTGTTGTATGTTGTTGTACACTCTGATGATATGATGTAATGTAATGTGATGTAATGTAATAACTGATATAGTTCTTTGTTTAAAGATTATTCATTTATTATTATATGTTGTTCCGCTGCGAATTGTGAGATTCTGATGTTGTTCTGTTGTTTTCTGTTCCGTTCTATTTTAAAATCATGTTCTATTTTTCTTTCCTCTTCTATGTTCTCTATTCTCTTTTTCTTCTATTTTAAAATTTTCTATCTTCTCTCCTCCCTAATCTCTTCTTTTCTTACTTTCTCTTCCTAAATTCTTTTTCTTAAAAACCCTCAGTGTTCGGTTTTCCGTCGTTCGATTTCTCGGCAGTCGATAAAGTGAGTGTCGATGTCGAATTTTCGGAAGACGAAGAATCGGGTCCTGACAATGAATACCAAGGATGTATTTGTGTTGATTTTCAAAGGTCGAAAACCTGGTCATTATAGTTGATGAGTATATCCGCATTAGTCATTCCGAAAAAGAATGAGGAGATGGCAGTATACAAAGACATCTTTGGTACTGGACTAGGTACGGTGTTGATGCAAAGGAGAAAAGTTACTGCATATGCTGATCGACAACTAAAACTGTAGGAAAAGAGGTATCCAACTCACTATTAGGAGTTGGCGGCAATAGTTTTCTCCTTGAAGATATGGAGGCATTATTTGCTTGGGGGAGGTTTGAGTTATATGCGGACCACAAATCATTGAAGTATCTCTTCTCCTAGAAGGATCTTAACCTTCATCATCAGCGATAATTAAAGTTCCTAGCCTCCTATGACTTTTGACATTTTCTATACGCTCGATATGGGAAATGCAATCATTGATGGTTTAAGTAGCAGACATGCTAGCTTGGGAGTAATGTTCCTAGAGTGGAAGCAATTGAATTTTATCGCTAGCTATGATTTTAGACCCTCGATGTGAACTGGAGCCGATAGTGTTAGCTTGCCTGACGATTAGATCTACCTTGATTATCACAACATGAAGTCCAATGTTCAAAAAATTATGATTTTTCTTTCAAAAATTATCGATTTTCATAAGCTTCCAGATAGTATATTTGAAATTAAAATTTATGAGGTTTGAAATTTAACATATTTTGCATTTTAACTGTGTTTTCATCTTCCAGACTCTATATCTTGGGTATTAGTCTTTTAAATGTTTTTAAATTCAATCTTAAATTAATTTAAACACTTTTTTTTTAATACTTCAATCTGACCAAACTAGAATTGATGAATTTGGGGTTTCGGACAGTTTTCCTAAAAAAAAGTTTTTGAAGGAAAAAGTAACAGCATGGGTCATGACAAAGTGGTATCAGAGCGATACAAATATGATTTAAACCAATTAATCACATAATTAGTTTCATTTATTATTTTTAATCAAGGGTTTGTCATCCTTAATTAAAATTAATTAAATCTTAAATTTAAGTAATTACTTCTCAAGTAATTAAGAATTAATTAACTTACCTTGCTTAACCAATCATTAATTAATTAATCACAATCATTTAATTAATTAATCACTTCTTAATTGACGTCATTATCAATTAATTAATCTTTATTTAATTAATTAATTAATTATTCTTTAATAATTAATTAATAATCTCTAATTATTCATTATTAAAACTTGATTAAATAAAATTTAATCATTCCTTAATTAATTGCTAATAAATCCGTAATTTACAATTAATTAATCTTAATTAATTTCTTAATTGATTACAAATTGAATTATCTATAAAACCCATTAATTAATCTCTAATTATTTAATTAATCAACTGCTAATCTATAACTTAATTAATTGTTAATTACTTGATTAATAAATTTTAAATCATTAATTTAAAATCAAATCTTATCTAATTAATGATTTCTTAGTTACAAATCATTAAATTTTTACACTTGGTCATACATGTTTTAAAATTATTTACACTTTTTGAAATGGGTACTTTTTGTGTTTAAATCCTTATGTTCAATTAATTTTAAAATTTTAGTTTTAAACCCTTACTTTAAATTAATTCATGCATTTACATTTAAACCTTATTTTATTTTTATTTTATTTACAAATCATGTTTTAATTTAAATTATGAATTTATATCTTCATATGTTTATATTTTTATAACTTACACAATTTGTTATTTGGGATGCCCTTTGATTTAGTTTTGATTTTGTGTTTAAACTTGAAGAAGATTTACAAGAAATAATTCTTGCATTTCTGGTTTTGGAATTTGCTTTTGAGGAGATGGATCAGGTTTTGATAGAAGAGGAAATGATTTTAGATCTGGCCATGATTTTCTTGCTATAAGAAATGAAGATAGAAAAAAAGGATCTGTAAAAGAATATATATGCTTAATTAATTCTTAATTACTTTTATTAATTAATTATTCCCTAATTAATTAATTTAATTAATTACTCCTTAATTAATGATGATTTCTTAATCACTTTAAGTTAATTAACCTTAAAATAATTATTTTTAATTTAATTTCCCTAATTAATTAACCACATAAATTATTCTTTAAAGTAATTAACCCTTAATATTTGATTAATCAATCTTCAACCTTTAATTATTCTACCCTTAATTACTTTCACTAAGTAATTACTATTTTTATTAAATCATTCATTAATTACTTGATTAATTAACTTGAATTTCTACTTAATTTACTTTAATTACTTACATTAAGTAATTTAAATTAATATTTTTAACAAACAAAAACTATTAACCATTAAAACATAAATTATTTAATTGATTATGTAATTTATTAAGGTCTAATTAATTAGTTATGGATTAATTAATTGATAATTAAGAATTAAATTAAATTATAATTAATTAATTAATTTAACTTTAATTGCTTTATTAATTAAAGCAATCTTTAATCTAAAAAAACATAGTTAACTTTCAAAACAAATCAATTACATTAATTACTTAAAATTATTACATATTAAAAACATTTCCATTTCGTTTTAACCTTAATTACCGTTTTAAATTTAAAAGAATACAAAATCATTCGAAATTAGTTATCAAAGTATAAATTACTTTAAATTGAATAGTTTAACATTATCATAAAGCAATTTAAATAAATTTTATATTTTAAAATTTAAACAAAGTTTTGAAAAACTTTTAAAACATTACTTGCTTCGGGTTCAACCCGACCAAACTCGGGACCAACTTGGTCCATACCCCTTCTTCTTCTTTTCCTTTTCTTTAGTTTAATGTTAAACTTAAATTACATATAATCTGGAAGAAGCAAACACTTGAACACAGGCACGAGCAACTACAACATCACCCCGTGTAAAAACGCGAGCCAAAAACCAATTCTACTCGATCGTTACTTCGAGTTCTCCTAACCCCAACCCTCTCTGACACAATAACTGACACGTGCACGTGCACGACGCTCAAACGTCGCCGTCGCCACCAGCATCACCATGTGAAAACTCCACATCGACCACAGATGCGACTCCCACCGTTGATCAGCCATCATGCAACTTCAATCAAAATTGAAGTAGTTTGCACCATCTCTGGAACAACCCCTTCATCAGTAAATCCACCGAACCCATCAACCTCGACCATCGTTCGCCATGCAACTTCGGCCACATCACCGCGAGGCATCCACGCTACTACTCCCAAAATCATTCGCAACTCGATCCATTACAGAATTTCCAGTCACGCAATTTCGAACGCGACCCAAAACACTATGCTAAACCCTACTACCCCCAAATTCCAATTCCTCGATGATCGATTACCTCCTCCCCTATTTTTGTTGGGTTCACCGATCACTACACATGCTCCAATCCAAGCCACGACCTTCGAAATCCACCCAGTTACCAGTATTGCCCAAAAATAGTCATCAGGTCATCATCAAAATACTGCCTCAAATCCAATTTAAAAATCCTGATTTTTACCTTAAAAATCATGTTTTACAAAGTTGATTCAAGATGTAAAATTGAATCAAAAAATTTCAATACTTGATTTTATCATGTTGTTAAAAAAATTCACTGTCATCCTGATTCAGAAGACATTCAAACCAATTTTATTTGAATAAAGGTTTAAACTTCAATTTGTGATTAAATAAACATATTGTGTTTGTAACTCAAGTCTAACAGTGATTTGTTATGGAAATTTTGAATTTTTGTTTTAGTTTCTACTCTGAAATTTGAAAACAGAGAGGAATCAGACAGCTTTCAAACATGCAAGTTTAAAAGCATCAGTAAAAAAAAATATAGTGTCTGTCCTCTGTCTTCATTAATCCAAGGCAAGCAAACCCCTACCTCAGAACTTTTCTCTTATCTGTTGTTGCTTGTGAGTAAACTTTTAATCAGAAAATTTTAAGTAAATAAAAATTTGTGCATGTGAATTTTAGATATGTTTGATGTTTTGCATGTATATATATAGGATTGGTCCTCTAGCATAAAGAGTACAGCTACCTAACTGGTTATCCGGCATACATGATGTATTCCACGTTTCAAATCTTCAAAAGTACGTGCACGATCCAGACAGTATTATCGAAGAGGCAGCACAGCAGGATCTAGAAATCACACCGAATCTAACAGTTAAAAGAGGACTAATCAAGAGAATTCGGTCAGAAATGTTACTTGTTATAACTTTTAGGGGAAAGGTCGTTTAGTAAATGATTATGAGAAGCCAAAGAAACAAATTAAGAAAAAGCAACTTGTAAAGACAAGTCGAAGTTCCAAGGAATGCTATTTTTGTCACCAGCCAGGTCATGAAGCTAAGAATTGCCCGAAAAAGAAACGAGCACAAACAGCGAAAGTGTGCGCAATAAAAGATAACCCCTCAACTTTTAAGGCGAATGAAGGAAAGGGAGTTTTGGAGGGTAACCTTATTATGGGTGAGAGAGTTATTAGAGTTTTATTCGACATGGGAGCTTCACATAGCTTTATCTCTCAACAGATCGTGGACGAATTAAAACTTAAACTCAAGTTTGTCGATGAGCCTATTTGTGTGAAGAATCCAGTGGGTAGTCTTGCAAATCTTTGTCTATATTGTAGGAGGGTGCCTATCTCTTATTCTGGCCATAACTTTCCTATTAACCTTTACGTTCTCAACTTCAATGAATTTGAAATCCTACTCAGGATGAATTGGTTATCGAGATATGAAGCCAAGTTAGATTGCAGCAATCAAACGATTCTAGTCAAAAATAAACGTGGAGATGATGTTGAAATATCTTGTGAAGATCCTAGTCCGAAAAGGGATAAACTGATGTATACGTTGGGATATCCAGAACCTAGTTTGGAGTCCATTCCTATTGTCCAGCATTTTCCCGATGTATTCAAAGAAGTAGAATCTTTACCCCCACATAGAGAGATTGAATTCAGAATTGACTTAATTCCGAATGCCCTCCCTGTCGTTCATGCTAAACGCGGGATGGCACCGTGGGAAAGAATTGAGTTAGTCAATCAAACTCAAGATTTACTAAAGAAAGGACTGATTCATCCTAGTGTTTCTGTGTAGATTCGAGTGGTCGCGGCTTGATTCGAAGCTAGTATGACAATTATGGAAGCTAGGAAAAATGGTGGGGATAGTAGCGTTAGGTCAAGACGAAGCTTCAGTTAAACTTTTATGGCCTCCGATGGCCCGAGGTGGAAGAACGAGGTGTTTTTCTGGTGGCTTGTTGTCGTTACAGTTTGGGTCGATAGCAAAAATTTCGACTTTGCTGACGAGATGGGTTTCTAGATGCTCGTGGGGTTCAGGTGGATGGTCGTTGACTTGGGGGTGGCCGGAGATTCAACTAACAGCGGCGAACTCAATTGTGCATGTGCACGGCACCCATGGTTATATCAGTAGTGTGTTTGTGGAAGAAGGATATGGGATTGAGGTAAGCACGGGGAAGACTCGAGGGAAGCTTCGGGGATAGGGATTTAAACTCGAGTTTTGACTCGAAGTGAATTTGGGGTTGCACGAGTTTGTACTTAAAAAAAGTTTTTGAAGGAAAAAGTAACAGCATGGGTCGTGACGATGATTAAGTAGATCGGTACTAGTCACAGGCGATATGCTAGACTAGTGGAGATGATGGTGAAGATAAAGGAAGGGGTAGAGTATGAGAAGATGAAGTAGTATGGGCTCAACTATGACGGTTGGATCTAAAAAGGATGGAAGTGTTGGAACTGGGCCAGCCCACAGCGAAAGTTATAGGTGAATTTCAAAATATTTAGAATATTTCTAAATTTTATTTAAATAAAATCTTTTACTTCATTTAAATTTATAAATTATGTAGTCTTATTTAATTTATGTCTTGATACACACACATATACGTGTATTATATACACAAATATATGTGCGTTCATATATAACATATCAACCCATGTAAGGTATAACATGCATGTGTATAGATGTTGGGATTTACATAGCAACAGACACGTTAGTTCATCTAATATGCAAGTATATATTGTCCAAATGTATGTATGTATATACGGTTATTTATATAAGTATTACAAATATATATAAAGTTTTGTTTGAATAATTTAAAATAAGTATTTTTTTACATTATATATATATATAATCATACAAATAAAATATTAATATTACATACATATTACTATAATCGACTTATTTAAATATGAATAAATTATCTATAAATATTAAACTAAAATTTGATATTAAAAAATCATGAGTGATTCATATCAATATATACAAATTAAATTATTTTAACTTTTAAATATATATACATACAAATATATGCATAATATATATATATATATATAAATTAATAAAGTAGTAAAAATATTTTTTTTTTAAAATATAAAAGTCTAGGTCTTGCACATTACAGCTCAAAAAATAATTTATATATTTATTTATTTTAGTTTTAAACTATATTTAATTCAATATCCATTTGAAAATAAAAAAAATGTTAAATAAAAACTAATTTCGATACTTTATTTTAAATTTTTAGTAAATCCTAAAAGATATCTTATTGTTTAAAAAAAATTCACAATTTTTCAATTTAACCTAATTTTAAAATGATTTTCTTCATTTTCAACCAAAATTAAATATTTAATTTAAAATTAAAAAATATTTTTTACTTTTTTATTGAGGGCTTCACTGATATTGATATAATTTTATAGAATATAAAAATAATTTTTCATTAAATATTTTGATTGATATAGTTTATTTATATAATGAATTGATTTAAACGATATTAAATAATAATAAAATATTTATAAAAAATAATTTTTTACTATCGAAATCATTATTAGTATAATACTTTATATATAATTGTATGACTATTTTTTATTATGTCATGATGTTGTGTTTATAATTATAAACCATATGTATGTGATTAAGTGTGTGTATGTGTATTAATTTAGTAAAATACAAAATTGTATTTTTTATTCATAGCTGCATTGACATGGTGTATATATTTATGATTAAAATATTATTTATTAAATATATGTATATATACACACACATATACATACACACATGCATAAAACCAAACTACTTTATGACAACCTTACTTACGTATCAGAATCGTCGCCTAACTAATGTACACACACATGTATATAAGAAAACATTATATTGAGAATTAATAACTATAATTTGATCAAAGCCATATCTCAATCCTAATACCTTGAAGTACGCCTTGAAAGGATGATTTCTCCCATTTGAAAACTTTTCCAATTCGATAGAGAGCTAGTCCTTGAACCTTTGACCTTCAACTATCGGATAACGATCGAATCTCACTTGATTTGAGTTTGAGAATTTAGGGAGATGGAAGAGAGGAATCGACCAACAATAGATCAGGTTGGAGGCTTCTAAAATTCCTCTAAAGGTTGAGGATAGGGGTGCTTATATAGAGGAGAATTCAGAGACATTTTAGGATCAAGATCCTACATCATCTCTTACCAGTTCTCTTCCATCTTAGCCCTCCATCTCATAGTCTCTATTGCATCATCTTATGATCACGTTAACCCTTTACTAAGGAAAATTTTCTAGCCCTTTAATGGGCTTTTAAATCCACTTAGAGCCAAAATAAAATATTATACAATTAAATTCCAATTTAATCGCTTATCGATATGATATATCGATTGATATATTTACAACTATTATAAATATATCTAATAATATTTATTCATCAAATCATATTCAAATTTACAATTTATATTTCATAAATATTAATTTATTTATTTATTTTACAGTAATTATAAATTAATTAAATCATTTAATCAAAAGAGAATTCATTGTTCTGGTTGTGTGACTAGTCAACTGTAAATTCGTTCAGCAATTAATTTTTTATTTTTTTGAATTGATACTTGAATGGTAGTACATAATATTCCTAAAGTCTTTGATAATGTACAACATGACACATATCAATATACATTCGAATCAATCTATACAAGTTTCGAAACTGTGACCTCAAAGTCAAGTGCCTAATCGTTGAACGGTGGTGTTGGTATACAACCAACATATTTTACTATTGAATGTTAAACTTTTACATGGCCAACAAAATTCACTAGTTGTAACAATATTGATCATCAAGCAAGTAAAATTTACCGATTTGTAAATATGATTCAGAAAGGATAAGTTTTAAAATATGTTTCATACAATTTATCAAGAATAAAAAAATGCATAGAATACGGGTCATGATTTCTTCGTAGAGAAATTTACCTTACATTTCTATAATCCAAATATTGGATAATATATTCAGCTTACAGATCAAACCTTTTTTAAGTAATAAAAATGGATGAGAAGAAGGAGCATTGTGTATAAATTAATAAATGGAAAGAAGGAAACAATGGGTATCTAAACTTTGAAGAATGTTAAGTTATAATTGGAACTAGAGAAAATCAATGAAGACTCGAGCTCTATATTATTTCTTGAATTGACTATACAGTTACATTTGTTTAGGCAAGAAAATAGGTTTTTTTAATTCAATGATATTAGTAACTTTATAATTCAATATAAAATACAAGCTTCCACCACACTTTAAACCAAGCTCTAGGCCATTGCCTAGCCTTCCCAACCAAGGCCAACCTTGATGAAAACATGTAAAAAAAAAAGTTAACATGCAAACGGGTATTATGATTGTACAACAATAATATTTATATGTATTTTAATGAATAAATAATGTACAGATTTTTATTATCTAAAATAATGGCCATAATAATCTTTCAATGTTATATGATCCATCATCAAGCAGTCACCTCTTTGTTTGTGATGACCCGGTATTTTGGCAATATTATTTTAATAAGCATTTAATCTAATTAAATAAAATACGAACTTATCATTTTAAAAATGAATAAAACTTTTGGACATTTGCCATTTATATATATATGTGTGTGTGTGTGTGTGTGTGTGTTTTGGAAGGAAATTATGATTTGAAAATTTAAAATACAGTCTTTCAAAAATATTTAAAATAAAATCTATCTTATTTACATTAAATTAAAGTAAAGCTCTACTTATTAACTTTTAATCTAAATATATATTTATGGTGTAATCTAGAGAATAATGGTTAAAATAAAATAAATCTTATAAATATTTAAACATAAGTATAAATCAAATATATGGTTATAAACATAAGTATAAATACATAAAAATAAGAAACTATGATATTACCATAAGTATAAAAATAAATAATAAGTAAATGAAGTATTTGGTAGTCTAAGTTTAAAATAGAAATAAATATATAAAATAAATTGATGGTTATGTAAAATATAAAATAAACACATACAATAATTCTAGAAATATGTATACACTAGTGAAATATATGTATATGCAAGAAATAAGACAAAAGAAAAAAAATGTATACAAGATTGTACACATAAAAATGGGATGAGTATGAAGATATGAAACAAGACAAAATATATACATGAATGTACTTTCAAATAAAAACAAAAAAAAAATATAATAATATGTGTAAACATGAAAAGGAACCAAGGCATTTAATTCCATCACTTCTAGCACAAAAGGAAAATCATTTCAGCCTCCATATGGAAAAATAATCTCTGAACAAAACTGAAAATACTTGTACTAGTAAACACCTACCCTTTACAAAACTCTTTTCTATATATTTACATCATTCCAGTTTCATTTTCGTTCACCAAAACTTTTCATATCAGAGAACACATAAGCACTACTATCTTGTAACCTTAAGCAACAACTTCATCAATCAAAAGCAAGAAGATTTAAAAGAGGATTAAGTAGCAGATTCAAGGATTTGATCTCTGTTCAAATCTTTACAGGTGAGTAACTCCGAGGGTTCTAGTATATTTTGAAATTGCAGGTGATGATCTTTGAAATATAATGTGGACCATGCTATGCATGATGTTTTAAAATGATTATAAGTATATTGTGTGTTAATAATTATATACTTGACTGAACTGGAAAGTAAATCTCTGTTCAAACTGGAACAGTTAATAAATTTAAAATTTAACAATATAAACTTGGTTCAGGTAGTAAATGTTCAACGTAAAATCTGATGAATGTTAGCCTAAATTTTTGCATGCTAATTTCAAGATGAATGTAAATATGTGTATAAATACTTGTGTGAATGACTGCATAACAGTATATATATACTCTGTTCATCTCTACAACTGTGAGTAACATCACACTTTTAAAAGCTTTAAGTTGAATCTGGTTGCCTGATTTTTCTCTGGAAATAAGGTAGTATTGTATGGATGTATTTGATTGAATTCTCTGTGTAAATACATGGATGTATGAATGCATGCTTGCTGTTGTGATTTATTCTTGTCGGTTCTTAGTTTTCGGGCTTAAGTTTTGATCAATAATCATTATCTCATAATCTAATCTAGGTTATGGTTTAAATTTCAGAAAAAACGTCTTAGTTGTATCATAGATTAAAGTTTTAAATTTTATTTATGTTAAATAATTTGGTATTGTCTCTAGAAATCAAGTAGAATTAAGCAAATTTAATATAAGACTAAATTCAGTTATCCTAATTCATTGATTAAGGGTTTTAAATCGAATACCTAAACTAAAACATGCTTTTTAAAACCAAAATCATAATTTTTAGTTTAAGGATGAAAGAGCAGTTTGGGTATGTCTAAATTTGTAGTTTGGGTCTTTTCTGGTGATCTATGTGGTTTGGGAAGTCGCGGTCACCTTTGGAGGTGGAGGAAGGAATGGAGGGTCTGGGAAAAATATTGGATAGAAGATCAATGTACGGTGGCGACTGCGGTTAATCGATGAAGTGGGTAACCCTAGTTTTAGGCATGGCCAAGTTTAGGGGTCGCATGGGCTACTCTAATGCATCAAGTTCATCGGAACTTTGGTAATTTAAAGCTTGGACGTCGGCGAAGTGGTGGCTGGATCTCATGATTTTGTGGTGGCCGGAAAAGTGAGTACGAGGCAATTTCAGGTTGATGTGGTGGATCCAGGTTCTGGTTCCAGTTTGGTTTGAACAGCGCGATTTTGTTTTCGAACTTGAATCGATGGTATTGGAGTTTTGATGGTCTGAGGTTGTGGTTGTCGACATGTAGGGATCGTCATTGATGATCGGAGTTGGTGGCGTCAACAGCGCATGTGCACGACTGTAGTGTTGTGTCAGTAGTTTTGTTTGGGAAGATGGGTACTGAGTTTCTCGAGTAAGTTGTGTGAGATGCTCGAAGTCCTGAGAGGTGTGACTCGAAGAAATTGTGGGGTAGGCTCGAGTCAGAATTTTGTTACAGGTTTTCTTTTAAAACCTGTCAGTCTTTTTTTTGGATTTTAAATTTTAAACTGAAATTTAAAATGAGAAGCAAGTTTTAAATCAAAGATTTGAAGCAAAGTTTTGAAGCAAGTTTTAAAAGTATTGGTTCAAAATGAATTTGAATCCTATTTTTAATTAGATAAGTTTTATAAAAATGAAATGTTTTTAACAACTTAAAATTGTTAAAGTAATTTATAAAATGATTTTTAAATCTGAAAATAAAGATTTAAACAGAGTTTAAATCTAAGTAAATCAGGATTCAAGTTTAGTTTGAATCCTAGATTTAAAAGAAAATAAAGTTTTTGAATTATATAGTAGGTAATTCCTATAGATTTATAAAGATGATTTAAATAATGTAATTAAATAACTACAAATTATTTAATAAGGATGGAAGTTGATTAATGTAATCAACTTAAGTGGATAAATAATTAATTTAATTATTAAAATAATTAGTTAATTAGTTTGAGAAATCAATGTAAGGGATTGATTTATTAATGTGATTAATTTCGGCAATTAAGGATGATAATTTAATTAAAAGTAAATTACTAAATTGAAATTTATTAATGATAACTACTTAAATTAAAGAATAATCACTAGATATTATTAATTAAGGTAGGTAATTAATGGGGAATCACTAAATGTAAATTAATAAATAATAATGACTTAATGTAAGTAATATAAAAGATTAATTTGTTAAGGATTGATGTGTTAAGGATTAAGTAATTTAATTTGTAATTAAAGGTTAAATTAAGTAAGGGTAATTAACTAATGGATAATTACTTAATAAAAGCAAATAAAAGGATTATTTACTTAGTGTAATCAATTCAGGATTGGTTAATTAGAGAAATTAATTAAGAAGTATGATTAATTAAAGGATAGTTGATCGATAGTGATTATAAGATAATTAATTTGAGTAATTAATTAAGGATCAATGTAAGTAATATGGATGGGTAAAGGTTAGTTAATTTGTGTAATTAATTAAGGATTAATTACTTATTGTAATTAAAGGATAATTAGTCAAGAGTGGTTAATTAAGATGGATAATTAAAAGACAATTAATTAATTGGTTTGTAATTAATTAATGTTAAGTAAATGTAATCTAAGTGATCATAGATTGGTAATTAATTTAATTAGAGATAAATTAGATTAATTTTGGAAGTGATCAATTTTGCTTATGAATGATTGAATGATGTTAAATACCTTGAATTGGTTGATATCTCTGATATGAAATGTTTTGTGATATGATATGTTTGGATGGACAGTGATAATAGGGTTATCTATCAAGATGCATTGCTGTGTAAAGTGATGTCTTGAACTTAAAGTTGAATTGTATTTCACTTGAATAACTTGGGTGAAAATGGTATTGAATTTGAAGAGACCGGGGTCGGGTATCAATAAATACCCGATCCCACTTCGAACTTGTAACCTACAATGATTCTTTATAGATTGATATGTGATATCAGTGGGCTGAAATGGAATAATTTAAATGACTGGACCATTTGAAAACTAAGTGAAGGTACTACGGATTGATTTGTGAATATAAGTGTTGACTATAACAAGTTGTGAACTTGTAGAATGAACGAGTTACCCTGGGTTTTAAATAAGTTCTATACTTTGGAATTTCATGTTAGATGAGTGTACTCACGTTGGTTTCCAGCCTGACTTGGGTGTTACTTTGATGTAATGCTCGGGTCAGACCGAGTATTACAGATTTTCAGGTAAGGACGTTCTGGAGCTCAGGAGGCAAGCTGGGTGGCAGGAACGTATGGAGTGTTTCCGCTGTGATGTTGTAATTTATCTAGGACAAGTTAGTTTTTAACTGTCCAGTATTTGTGTAATGTTGTAAACCTGATGTATTAAAATGTAAGTTTACAAATACAGTTTTCCTTTGAATATCTGCTATTTTATTTGATATTATATTTTGATCCGTTGCGAATTGTGAGAATCTGTGCTTGGCATTTCCGTTTCTTCTTCTACCTCTTTCTTCTTTTCCTAACTATTTGGAATTTTTGGGATCGAAATTTCCGGGTCGTTACAGTTGGTATCAGAGCAGAAGGTTAAGCGAGAACCTTGGCTCTGGTGGGATACTCATTTAGGATAGGGTCAATGGTACCCTAAAATGAGTTAAGTGTGTGTGTGTGTGTGTGTGTGTATATATATATATATATATATATATATATATATATATATATATATATATATATATATATATGAGAGCGTACTTGTTATTTCTTATATAAAGATTTTAAATGATATATTTTGATATATATATATAGAGAGAGCAAATTAAATGATATATTGGAATTAAATGAAGAAGTATTATAACACAACCAAATTGAATTCTTGAATTGGAACTAAATTAAGTGAAAATAGAAATACAACCAAATTAAAATTAAATGAAGATAAGTTTGAAATGGATTCAGAATTAAATGGTATAAAGAGATAAGTTGATTGATTTAAAGGATTAAGACAAAATTTAAAATTTTAACTCGAATTTATATAACTCGAGATGGTTTAAATTTGAAATTGGAATTGGATTCATTCAATTTGAAGTAGATTCGAATTAATTGGATTTAAGATTGAAGATGTATGAGTTTAAAAAATTAAATGGAAAAATTGGATTGGATTAAATTGAAATGATTTGAAATTGAAGTGGGTTTAATTGATATTTGTCCAAATTAATTGGAATAATTTGAAATTATAGTTAAAGTTGAACAGGTTTAAAATCAAATGGAATTTGATTTAAATTGGGAAAGAAATCAGGATTGATTCAACTTGAATTGGGGTTAAATCAATTTCAGTGGAAATTGAAGATTATTTAAATTGGAATTGAGTCAATTTAAATGGAAGTGGAAAATTAAAATTGAATTGATGAGAATGGAGATTTGGAAATTGAACAGATTTGACTCTGGACTATTTTCAATATAGATTGTTTTTAATATAAACTTATTTTTCCAAGCTATTTGATAAATAAAACCTTTCTTTTTAAAGCCAAATTATTTTATATTTGTTTTACAATTATTTTTGGAACTATTAAACAAATTTTCAACTGTTTTATAAACTAATTACTATTTTTCAACTATTTTACAAATTAATTACTATTTTACTACTATTTTGCATTTATCTAAAAAAATTATAACTATTTAACTATTTTCCAACCATTTTACAATTGGTTAACTACTTTACAGCCGTTTTACAAACTAATAATTATTCTTCAACTACTTGTCTATTTTTAAAATTTTCAAGCTATTTGCTAAATATAAACTGGTCAGAGTTCAAACTGTTATTGATTAATACCCTACTGAGGTAAGAATTGAAGTGATAATCCAAATGGGGATTAAGGAAAATGTGATTAAGTGAATAAAGTTCAAAGTGAGAATGAATAGAAAGGAAATTGATTTGGCCAATAATCAATGAAGTTAAATATGTAGGATGTACGTATATTGTTCTATTCGCACAATGATTTGATCCAGATTCGAGCACAGAATTTCGAGATAGTTATATCAATCCGAGTTGGGATTTCTCACTCGACTTTCAACGGCGAACCTGGATATGGATTATTGATTGGTTTTGGATATTCTCTATCATTGTAAGGAGAATGACAGTTTCTGATCAAGAAACCAGATCTGAGTCCGCAGTAGGAAATCGGGTGGACGATACTAGTTCGGAAGTGAAATTGTGTGATCGAGTGAGCGATTGGATTGGTATAGCGTACGGATGATAGGTGTACATCGTACGGCTTTGAATGAAATTGATATTTAAAATTTGTGAATAAGAAATGTGAAATGATTTCTTTTGAAATAGAAGTATATTTTGCGAAATATACAATGGATAAAAGTGAAAGTTGAATATTTTTATGATGATAAGTAAGATGGAAACAACTTTATAAAAAGAGTAATCAAATTTGAATATTTGATTTTGAATAAACAAAGTTAAATATCATTGTTATATAAGATAAATCTCCCCTTGTTGAATTTATTGCCGTAAGGAAAGGATTTTGAAGGTGTTTGAAGTATAAAAGGATTTTTATACAAGTTTGAAATGATCTAAAGTTTTAAAAATTATATATATCTGTATATATATGTAAAGGATCTTATGAGGATTTTGGAAAAGGTCTTGGGAACATTTGAATTTGGAAAGGCTTTTGATTTTTGGGTAAAATCAGTATTGGAATTTGGGAAGCCTAATTTGAGAATTATCGATTTTGGGATAATCGATTTTGTGTAAAGGAGATTTATATGAAATCCATACTAGGTGTATAATTTAGAAGATACTATATATATATAGTATAAAGTGTTTTGATGATGACTCTGGGGAAAAAGGCGCTCCCTTGAAATGAACTTCTCAGGAGTGCCACCGGGTGGTGCTGCCTTGAACCCCAAGGGGGGCTTCTAAAGTTAATCCTGTGAGGAGTTCGGACAAAACTAGTTCATGAGGATTATGAGTAGTGTGTAGCGTAAGTCATGGGACGCTGATGCCTACAGAGGCATTTGGGTTATGCTATGACGATAGTGTAACTCGATGTCACTGCGATATACTGTAGACCATAGCAAAAGTCGTGTGTGCTGCTGAGAGCCAACGGTCTGCGTTTGATTTTATATCGGTAGACTGCGACATATGGTAACATAGCAAAAGTCATGTGTGTTGCTGAGAGCTAACAGTCTGGCGTTTGATTTTATATCGGTAGACTGTGACCCATGGTAACATAGCGAAAGTCATGTGTGCTGTTGAGAGCCAATAGTCTGCGTTTGATTTTATATCGGTAGACTACGACCTATGTAGGAGTGGAGAAGTATCATTTTGATAGCGAAAATCGAGGGCGCTGATGCTTACAGCTACATGGACTTTTGCTGCAATGGCAACGTAACCCAGGATGTAACTGCGACCATGGATGGGGGTGATGATTTCCAGAGCATTCTCACCAAGATATTTCCTCTATTTTCAAAAACTGTTTTCTATATTCTCAATAAAATTATTTTTCCAAGTATTTTCACTGGGTGTTGAAACGAGTCTACCAAGCACTTATAGATTTTCAATCGTACGCCTGATCAACGTACAACCGAATTTCCGTAAGAACAAGAATGGACTTGTCGAAATATCGAGTTATAGAAGTATTTTTATAAAAACTATTTTAGAAATATTATATAGATTTTTAAAGTATTTTAAAAATGATCAAAGAAAATTTATCTGATTTTAAGCATTTTAATAAATTTGGCTTCGTTCCTTTTCGAGGACGAAAAGATTCAAAGGGCAGAGGAATGTGATGACCCGGTATTTTGGAAATATTATATTAATATGCATTTAATCTAATTAAATAAAATACGAACTTATCATTTTAAAAATGAATAATACTTTTGGAAATTTGCCATTTATTTATATATGTGTGTGTATTTTGGAAGGAAATTATGATTTGAAAATTTACAATATAGTCTTTCAAAAATATTTAAAATAAAATCTATTTTATTTACATTAAATTAAAGTAAAGCTCTACTTATTAACTTTTAATCTAAATATATATTTATGGTGTAATCTAGAGAATAATGGTTAAAATAAAATAAATCTTATAAATATTTAAACATATGTATAAATCAAATTTATGGTTATAAACATAAGTATAAATACATAAACATAAGAAACTATGATGTTAACATAAGTATAAAAATAAATAATAAGTAAATGATGTATTTGGCAGTTTAAAATAGAAATAAATATATAAAATAAATTGATGGTTATATAAAATATAAAATAAACACATACGATAATTCTAGAAATATATATACACTAGTGAAATATATGTATATGCAAGAAGTAAGACAAAAGAAAAAAAAATGTATACAAGATTGTACACATAAAAATAGGATAAGTATGAAGATATGAAACAAGACAAAATATATACATGAATGTACTTTCAAATAAAAACAAAAAAAATATAATAATATGTGTAAACATGAAAAGGAACCAAGGCATTTAATGCCATCACTTCTAGCATAAATGGAAAATCATTTCAGCCTCCATATGAAAAAAATTCTCTGAACAAAACTGAAAATACTTGTACTAGTAAACACCTACCCTTTACAAAACTCTTTTATATATATTTACATCATTCCAGTTTCATTTTCGTTCATCTAAACTTTGCATATCAGAGAACACATAACACTACTATCTTGTAATCTTAAGCAACAACTTCATCAATCAAAAGCAAGAAGATTTAAAAGAGGATTAAGTAGCAGCTTCCATGATTTGTTTTCTGTTCAAATCTTTACAGGTGAGTAACTCTGAGGGTTCTGGTATATGTTGAATTGCAGGTGATGATCTTTGAAATATAATGTGGACCATGCTATGCATGATGTTTTAAATTGATTATAAGTATATATGTGTGTTAATAATTATATACTTGACTGAACATGGAAAGTAAATCTCTGTTCAAACTGGAACAGTTAATAAATTTAAAATTTAACAATATAAACTTGGTTCAGGTAGTAAATGTTTAAGGTAAAATCTGATGAATGTTAGCCTAAATGTTTGCGTGCTAATTTCAAGATGAATGTAAATATGTGTATAAATACTTGTGTGAATGACTGCATAACAGTATATATATCCTCTGTTCATCTCTACAACTGTGAGTAACATCACACTTTTAAAAGCTTTAAGTTGAATCTGGTTGCCTGATTTTTCTCTGGAAATAAAGAAGTATTGTGTGGATGTATTTGATTGAATTCTCTGTGTAAATACATGGATGTATGAATGCATGCTTGATGTTGTGATTTATTCTTGCCTGTTCTTAGTTTCTGGGCTTAAGTTCTGATCAATAATCATTATCTCATAATCTAATCTAGGTTAAGGTTTAAATTTCAAACAAAACGTGTTAGTTGTATCATAGATTAAAGTTTTAAATTTTATTTATGTTAAATAATTTGGTATTGTCTCTGGAAATCAAGTAGAATTGAGCAAATTTAATATAAGGCTAAATTCAGTTATCCTGATTCATTGATTGAGGGTTATAAATTGAATACCTAAACTAAAACATGCTTTTTAAAACCAAAATCATAATTTTTAGTTTAAAGATGAAAGAGTAGTTTGGGTATATCTAAATTTTGTAGTTTGGGTCTTTTCTGGTGATCTATGTGGTTTGGGAAGTCGCGGTCACCTTTGGAGGTGGAGGAAGGAACGGAGGGTCTGGGAAAAATATTGGATAGATGATCAATGTACGGTGGCGACTGCGATTAATCGATGAAGTGGGTAACCCAGTTTTAGGCTTGGCCAAGTTTAGGGGTCATGTGGGCTCCTCTGATGCATCGAGTTCATCGAAACTTTGGTAATTTGAAGCTTGGACGTTGGCGTAGTGGTGGATGGATCTCCTGATTTTATGGTGGCCGGAGAAGTGAGTACAAGGCAATTTAAGGTTATGTGGTGGGTCCAGGTACTGGTTCCAGTTTGGTTCGAACAGCTCGATTTTTTTTCAAACTTGAATCGATGGGATTGGAGTTTTGATGGTCTGAGGTTGTGGTTGTCGACATGTGGGGACCGTCATTGTTGATCGGAGTTGGCGGCGTCAACGGTGCATGTGCACTATTGTAGTGTTGTGTTAGTAGTTTTGTTTGGGAAGATGGGTACTGAGTTTCTCGAGTAAGTTGTGTGAGTTGCTCGAAGTCCTGAGAGGTGTGACTCGAAGAAATTATGGGGTAGGCTCGAGTCAGAATTTTGTTACAGGTTTTCTTTAAAACCTGTCAGTCTTTTTTTTGGATTTTAAATTTTAAACTGAAATTTAAAATGAGAAGCAAGTTTTAAATCAAAGATTTGAAGCAAAGTTTTGAACCAAGTTTTAAAAGTATGGATTCAAAATGAATTTGAATCCTAGTTTTAATTAGATAAGTTTTATAAAAATGAAATGTTTTTAACAACTTAAAATTGTTAAAGTAATTCATAAAATGATTTTTAAATCTGAAAATAAAGATTTAAACAGAGTTTAAATCTAAGTAAATTAGGATCAAGTTTAGTTTGAATCCTAGATTTAAAAGAAAATAAAGTTTTTGAGTTATATACTAGGTAATTCCTATAGGTTTTTAAAGATGATTTAAATAATGCAATTGAATAAATGCAAATTATTTAATAAGGATGGAAGTTGATTAATGTAATCAATTTAAGTGGATAAATAATTAATTTAATTATTAAGATAATTAGTTAATTAGTTTGAGAAATCAATGTAAGGGATTGATTTATTAATGTGATTAATTTTGGCAATTAAGGATGATAATTTAATTAAAAGTAAATTACTAAATTGAAATTTATTAATGATAACTACTTAAATTAAAGAATAATCACTAGATATCATTAATTAAGGTAGGTAATTAATGGGCAATCACTAAATCTATATTAATAAATAATAATGACTTAATGTAAGTAATTTAAAAGATTAATTTGTTAAAAATTGATGTGTTAAGGATTAAGTAATTTAATTTGTAATTAAAGGTTAAATTAAGTAAGGGTAATTAACCAATGGATAATTACTTGATAAAAGCAAATAAAAGGATTATTTACTTAGTGCAATTAATTTAGGATTGGTTAATTAAAGAAATTAATTAAGAAGTTTGATTAATTAAAGGATAATTGATCAATAGTGATTATAAGGTAATTAATTTGAGTAATTAATTAAAGATCAATGTAAGTAATATGGATGGGTAAAGGTTAATTAATTTGTGTAATTAATTAAGGATTAATTACTTATTGTAATTAAAGGATAATTAGTCAAGAGTGGTAAATTAAGATGGATAATTAAAAGACAATCAATTAATTGGTTTGTAATTAATTAATGTTAAGTAAAGGTAATCTAAGTGATCATAGATTAGTAATTAATTTAATTAGAGATAAATTAAATTAATTTTGGAAGTGATCAATTTTGCTTATGAATGATTGAATGATGTTAAATGCCTTGAATTGGTTTATATCTCTGATATGAAATGTTTTGTGATATGATATGTTTGGATGGACAGCGATAATAGGGTTATCTATCAAGATGCATTGCTGTGTAAAGTGATGTCTTGAATTTAAAGTTGAATTGTATTTCACTTGAATAACTTGGGTTAAAATGGTATTGAATTTGAAGAGACTGAGGTCGGGTATCAGTAAATACCCAATCCCACTTCGAACTTGTAACCTACAATGATTCTTTATAGATTGATATGTGATATCAATAGGCTGAAATGGAATAATTTAAACACCTGGACCATTTGAAAACTAAGTGAAGGTACTAGGGATTGATTTGTGAATATAAGTGTTGACTATAACAAGGTGTGAACTTGTAGAATGAACGAGTTACACCGGGTTTTAAATAAGTTCTATACATTGGAATTTCATGTTAGATGAGTTTACTTACGCTGGTTTCCAGCCTGACCCGGGTGTTACTTTGATGTAATGCTCGGGTCAGACTGAGTATTATAGTATTTCAGGTAAGGATGTTATGGAGCTCAGGAGGAGAGCTGGATGGCAGGAACGTATGGAGTGTTTCCGCTGTGATATTGTAGTTTATCTGGGACAAGTTAGTTTTTAACTGTCCAGTATTTGCGTAATGTTGTAAACCTGATGTATTAAAATGTAAGTTTACAGATACAGTTTTCCTTTGAATATCTGTTATTTTATTTGATGTTATATTTTGATTCGCTGCAAATTGTGAGAATCTGTGTTTGGTATTTCCGTTTCTTCTTCTTCTTCTATCTCTTTCTTCTTTTCCTAACTATCTGGAATTTTCAGAATCGAAATTTCCGGGTCGTTACATTGTTGATGTTAAAAAATTTGCCGATTAAAGAGAAATATTGCTAATGCTGCTAAGATGGAGAAGATGAACACAAAAGGGGAAGTCTCTCCTAAACCGGTCCTTGGTCAATGGCTGAGTAAGCTTTCTATCTTTTCCAACAAAAAACGAATAATCGGTGGAAACTACATCTATTGACCATGTGCGTTAAGAAGCTTTGAGGCACCGTTAGAGGATCTACTTAGCAGATTTGCTTTTCAAGACATAATAGCCTCTTTGTTGATGTTAATACTTTACTAATTAAAGAGAAATATTGTTGTTGCTACTGTTAAGATGGAGAAAATGAATACAAAAGGGGAAATTAAATCTCACCTAAACTGGTCCTTGGTCCGTTGCTGACTGAGTTTTCTTTCTTTTCCAACAGAAAATGACACAATAGCCGATAGAAACTACATCCATTTACCCTGCACATTAAGAAGCTTTGAGGCTCTGTTAGAGGATCTCCTTATCAAGATTTGCTTTTCCAAGGCATGTGGTATACATGTTGCATTATTTGGTCTGACTCATTTTTACTTTAAAATATACTTCATGAGATATCAAATTTGTAATGATTGCCATGTTGAATCATAAAAATTTGAGAAAATAATTGTTATATACTATCAATTTCATAAGAATTATGATTTAAATATATACCGTGTTTGTGAAATTCCCTGTAAGATGGATATTATTTATGTTAAATGTTAATAGAAATTCTATTTCGATTGCAAAGTGTTGATTGTATTATTGTTACAATCTTTATGAAAAGTTGTTAATGGTTCATCAATAAAATTTATTTTGAATTGTACGAATTTTTATTACAATATTTACAAACCATTGTGCAAAGTTCTTTATTTATTATGAGAAATGATAAAAACGGTTTGTTGCAAAAAAATGAATATATAATGTTTTGTGCAACATTTATTAAAAGTTGTAAGTAGCACGCTCATTTTGCAACTATGGATTTTACAACCGTAACAAAAATGTCGTTGAAGGGCATTAACAATGTTTATCAATCATTGTAAAATGACTTTTTTCTTGCAGTGGATATATCTTGACAAGTAATAAATGGTGTATTTATTTTTACTGTGATAAATTACTCATGGCTACAACACTTTGTAACTACTATCACAAAACATGTCATTTATGGATTTTTCTATTAACCATACTTTTAATTAAATTAATTAATATAACACATTAGATGAAGTATATAATAGAAAGAATACAACTTTTATTTCGGATAAGATTGGTTATCGAGTTAGATATATGTAACATATTACATAATTGTTCTTAGGGCATATCCCTAACTCTATTTAGGAGATTGTTTGTTTCTGATGTTGATAGATTGAGATATGAGGTGCTACGAGAGTGGCTTCATTTTAGATTGACTATGGTAACAAAATGTACTATGATATAAGTTAGACATTTCATTGGGTAGAGATGAAGAAGGATATTGGGGCATTCATCTCGAGGTGCATGAATTGCCTGTTGGTAAAGGCAGAGCATAAGAAGTCAAGTGGTTTGTCGCAACCGCTCGAGATTCCTGAGTGGAAATGGAAACAATTTTCAATGGGATTTCCATGGACTAGAGAGGGGTAAGATAACATTTAGGCATCGTCAATAGATTGACGAAGAGTGTCCAATTCATACTCGCAAAGTTTAGTAGAACGACATTCAAATTGGCAGAGTTGTATGTGAAGTGGGTTATGTGATTTCGTAGCATGCCGAAGGGCACCACGAGCGATCGAGACCCTTTGTTCACTAAAAAGTTTGGGAAGATCTTACAAGAGGCACTAGAGATGGAGTTGCATCTCAATACGCTTATCACCCATAAAATGATGGGCAGACCGAGATGGTGAATCATATTCTAGAGGATCTCTTATGAGCCGACATTCTCCATTTAGATGGCTCGTGGGATGACTGTTTACACTTAGTAAAATTCGTGACAACAACAAATATCAATCTAGAATCGGTATGGCACCATATAAGGCGTTATATGGACCGTGCAATGCTCCTTCATATTGGTCGAAAGCGGGCGAGAAACTGATACTCGGGCCAGATATGATTAAAGAGACTTCGAAGAAGGTCGAGATCATTCGATAACGAATGAATGCTGCTCGGGATAGGTAGAAGAGCTACGCTGATGGGAAAAGACGTGACTTAGAGTTCTCCATTGGCGATATAGTATTTATCAGAATCGCTTCACTGAAGAATGTTTTCGGATTCAGTACTAAGGGAAGTTGGCATCGAGATTCTTTGGACCTTTTTTGATGCTTGACAGGATCGGGAACCTCGCGTATAGGATTGACTTACCTAAGAAGATGGAGAGAGTGCAAAACATGTTCCACATCTCTCATTTGCAAAAGTTTTTGCATGGTTTAGACATGAGAGTTGAACGGAATTAGCTTAATGATATTGATATTGAACCAAAAGCTTGAAGAACACATAGGTATATTTGTATCGTCGGATGTGATACAAAGCATCTTAGGAGGAAGACGGTAGAGTTGGTGAAGGTTCAGTGGAGTAAAAGCGAAGGTGGTTGTATTTAGGAGACTGAGGAAAGAATGAGGACTACTTATCCTGAGCTCTTTTCTTGATGAGACTTCTGTTTATCGCATTTACTTTAACTCTCAATATCATATAAGGTAGTTTAGTGCCCTGCATGATAGGGTAGGCACATATATCATTTATTGCTTTTGTATGCGTGTTTGATATGTTTGCTCGTTGATGTAAGGCATGTGGGGTAGCTATGTTTGCTTTTATCTTATTTATGTTGGGGATTTCAAGGACGAAAATAATAAATGGTGGAGAGTGTAATGACCTGTATTTTACGCATTGGAGGATCGTAAAATATTATTTTTAAATTTTGTGAGGTGGTATGGCTCTGTATCCTTGGGAAATGCCTACTGGTGCCATTTTCTATCTTTAGAATTTTATTAGACGATTTTACCCTTGAAAATTTGTAATGATTATAAATTTGATAGAATCTAAATTAGCATCCGAGACCACTTTCGTTAAAAACATATGATAGTTTCCCTTTCTGTAGAGTGATCATAATAGCGATTTGGACTTTCTGGGTAGGAGATATGGATATTTGATTTTGGCAGTTTTTGTAGCAAATTGGTGAGTAATTAGGGAGGTTTGGGTGCATGCCCACTTACCCATTTCGGGTTTTCAAACTATAATAGGGCGAACCATTATTCCCAAATCATTTTTACTACTTCTAGAATAGATCTAATCTCTCATTAAACCATTTGTTATCCAAATCCTTCTTTGTTATCCTATTGATCAAATCAAAATAATAGACTAATGGTAGATTAGCAAAGGGATTAACTAGAAATCTTCATATCTGTATCTTTAGAGAAGAAAAATCAGATCTTGGCTGTTGACATTCAAATTTGCACCGATTTGCATGCAAAACTAGGGTTTTAAAGGTTTTGGCGAGTGATTTATCATCTCTCGCCTAATTATATATGTATTCATAGGTTTTAACATATTTTGATTCATTTTTGAAATCAAAATTATATTTTATTGTTGTTTTAAAACCCTATCTACAGTAAAATCGTGAATAAATGAGTTTTCGTATTCTAGACATGTTATTTGGATATGTATTTGCCTTGATATATGTTAGGCTAAGTTGTAGACACCTTGTATGAAGATTGTTATGATTGATTGTGTGATTTGCATGTTTAATGTTGTTTGGTGCATGTATGGTGTTTGTTTGAATGCTTGCATGGTTGAAAAAGATAATCTAAGCAAACTAGGGGTAGAAACCATAAAATCGGACTTCGATGGATAGGCTCAATGGTGTTAGGAGTTCTATCGATAATACGGAAGGCACATGGTTGAAGAATGGAGCATATCGATGGAATCGACACAAAATTAGAGTTTAAGAAACAACAACGTTTATGTTCGATAGCATTTGCTCGATGGTGGATGCTTAAAGTCACGTTGGGGCTGATGTGAAGTCTGCTTGGGTTGTGCTTAGGGTCAACTTAGGGAAAAACTGGAAGCAAATGTTGTCTGGTAGTGTCGTGGTTCGATGGTCGGGCAAGAAATCTTATTTGGTGGTCGCTTGGTGTGTAGGGGTAACTTGCTTCTGGTCAGCTTGGTGTCTGGTGGTGCTATGTTCAGTGACTAAATAAGATTTTTTGCTCGGTGGATTTTGGTGGTTGCATGGTGTCCATAGGTAGTTTACTTTAGGTCAGCATCCGGGAAAGAAATTTGGTTCGGTGGTTTCTGGGTTTGCATGGAGTTAGAAGAGGGTTGTTTAGAGTTTTAAGTGGTTTCTTCATACCTGGACAGAAACTTGAAATTTGGGAATTTTGGTCGTGGCATGGCGGAACATCAAGATTTCTTTGGGGCATGTTTTGGAGGTATATTAGGTGAAGTGAAGTGAAGTAAACGATTCCAAATGACTCAAGACGAACTTGGATTTCATGTGGCGACTGGTGAAGCCATGTCATAGTGCTTTGACAAGACGACGCTGACGATGATGATAGCAGTGAATTTGGAACATTTGTATGATGGTTCTACGTCTTACAATGGGTTTCTAGAGGCGTTCCGAAGATGATGACTTAACTATGGGAGTCGTGACGATGATTCACAAGGACAAGTTCAACGATGAGGGCTTATGAGTAGGGTTTGAGACTATGTTGTGGAAATAACTGTAATGGAATAATGGTTGAGTTCCGTTGTGGACACGAGTACAAAGAAATCATTGATAACTCGGAGGTTTCTATTGTACTCGTGAAGAAGGGGTATGCTGGTAACTTCTACTTGGATTTAGGATCATTCCCAAATCTTGTGATAGTAAATTACCCTGGGCTTTTATGATTGTGAGCTGGTTCTTAGCCTACGAAGTGGCATGGATTCAAGCACCAATGAAGCTGGGAATTTGATTGAGTCCATGGTTTGTGATTATGCCATATGAGTTATCGTATATCCAATGCATACGAGTGATAATGAGGATTGTTTGATGGATATTATGTTTGTCATGGTTGTTTATCACTTTAGGATGTCACGCATTGTAGGTATTTTTGACCATATACCTAGGCACTATACTTCGATTATAGTACGGTTACATGGATATGATAGTAGATTAGCATATATCGATTGTTATGTGTTAATTCTTTAGATGCAAGGACATGTCAGGAATGGTTCTTCATACCCTATACCCCTATTGACTATATTCGGCTTTTATAGTATTTTTGAGACGATGTATCGCTCACACTAGACTATTGTCTGACCCGAGGTTTTATGCTTTGCTTCTTATTATCTATGGTACTCTTAAATGAGTATGTTATGGATAACTTGTTCGGATAGCGCGTGGAGCTATATAGAGTATGACCAGGAGGCTACACTTTCATAAATCATACTCGGAGTACCCGATATTAAGTTGTGTAGTACTGTGGAGAAATACTGATACTTATATTAATTTAGAGATAGTTTTGAAGTTTATTCTAGGGACTTGGGATGTATAAACTCCACTATTACAGTTCTTTTATAATATGTGAACCTGTTGCACTTTGATATTCTTAGTTATGGTTCATTTGATTATATTACCGTCTCAGATGTTCTACATCTGTTAACAAGATTTCTTATTACCACCTTAAAGTTATTCCTAGTAGTGTGGTTATTCTGGTTTGAATGGAGGGCATGATACCCTTAAGGATTGCCTTTGTATTTTCACTTGTGAATATCTTTCGAATTAGACCGTCCGACATTGTCGAAAGGTTTAGGTGCTTGATTATGAAACCTTACGGCCTTATTGAGTTAGTGTGAAATCCTCTTCAAGAGTTTCTTACTTTGTATTAGATCAAATTTCCTTGAATTTATCTTTGGGAGGTCAGATTTTATCCTATCGAAAGATTGGAATGACTGTCTTCTTTGAACTTAAGTAGAATATCAAACTCCATTGTAAATATGCAGAAGCTTTTGACCTTGTCGAAAGGTTAGATTATTTATAAGGCGTATTTAATCCATATCGGAAGGTATGGAACAGTTTCTTACGGAATAAGCCTTGTAAACCAGAGTATTTAAACTTAAATGACAGTCCTCGATCTAGTCGAAAGGTTGAACCGCTTGGACTATATCTTCGAAAGGTTACTAATGTTTTACAACACAAGCGCTCTGGACCTTGTCAAAAGGTTTATGAAGGCCTTGAAAAGTTGCAGAGATTAAATAAATCAGAAGTGTTATCAACCTTGTCGGCAAGAATCTTTCGGTGGTGTTGAACCTGAAATTAGCAGTTAATCCAACAAGGTTTTAGCAAAACAGTAAGTAAAGGATAGAGCATAAGGCTTCCCTTTTTATCCATGAAAAAACTCAATATTTATTAAATTCCCAAATCAGCACCCAATTAGGATTACAATTTCTTTATTAAGAAAATACAAGAATAGAATGAGAGACTTCGGATCCCTAAAACATGACCCCTTGGGTCCTATTTATTGATGCAGGCAGCCACCCTTTCGACTTTATGCTCTTGATTGGGTAAGAAAGCCGCCCTTTTATATGCAGCTGTGAGCCTTTCGACTTTATCGAAAGGTTTGTCTTTCTTCTAGTATTATGGACCTTTTGACAGTGTCGAAAGGTTTGCTTGTCTTTATGCCTTCATGAATCTTTCGACTTTGTTGAAGGGTTTCCTTTCATATACTGTTATGAACCTTTCAACCTTGTCGGAAGGTCGCTCTTCACTTGATTGCCGTGAACCGTTTGACCTCGTCGGAAGGTTTCTCTTCACTTGATTGCCTCGAACCTTTTGACCTCGTCGGAAGGTTTCTCTTCACTTGATTGTCATGAATCTTTCTACCTTATCGGAAGGTTTCTCTTCACTTATTTGTTGTCGAGAGCCATACTTCCCTTCAATATTGTCGAAATGTTGTCTTCCACTCTTTATTGACTTATGAATGTTGCTTTCTTTATCAACCTTTCGACATTATCGAAAGGTATCCTAGATGCATTTCAACCGATTCGAAAGGCTTGCTATGCTTTCAAAAAGGTCATTAAGGAGTTGATCACATTTGCTTTGACTTCTTCATCCTCTTCGAAAGGTAAGAACTCCTTAGACAATAAGAGACGGAACCTTTTGATTTCTTCGAAAGGTTTGTGACTATGCTCTTTTTCTTTATCTCTATTGAAAGACCTTTCGACTTAGTTGAAAGGTAGATTCTCGGTGTCACAACCATCGACCTCGTCGAAAGCTCCTTGTCGGAAGCTATGATTAAATAGACCATCTTGATGATTTTTGATCTTTTCCAATGCTCTTGTGTTCCTTCTTTCATACTTTTATTCCTGAGAATATTTTATGGATAACATTTAGCCCCCTTCTCCCTCCACTCTCCCCCCGTGTATAAAAGAAGCTTTTGTTCTTTAGGAAAAAACTCCAATGAACTTCCTTCTTTGCTTCCTGCAAAATAGGCTATAATTTCTATTAAGGTTGTAACTTTGTTATGAAATCCTAATGAGCTAGTCTTAAATTTATGAAGTTGATATTCAAGATGCCATTAAGGTATTATTTTCAGAAAAGTTGCTCTGTAATGATCATGATTAAATTTCCTTAAGATTGTGCGTGAGAAATGTGGATTACGGATCTTAAGGCTGGAATAAAACTAGAGGGGGTGAATAGTGTTTTATGGATTTTCTAAATCTTTTTGAAACTTATGTAATTTAATCACCAACAAATGCAATTCATAGACATAGATATAATCACAAAATTAGACACAGATGAAAATACTAAATAAAAGCAGTAAAGGAAAGAACACACCAGGATTTTATACTAGTTCGGAGTTACCCTAAATCCAGTCCCGAACAATCGTACGGATTTCTTATCAAAATAATCTCCCAGATTACACCCTCGGTTTAAAGGCTACGAGGTACACCCTCCTATATTCGAGTCCAAGGTAAACTCTCTTGATTTAACCAGGCTACAAGATCACCTAATTGATTTCCGGTGCTACAATCACAACCAATTGATTTCAAGGCTCAACCACACATGTACTCCATAGTTTGATTTTGCAAAAGATTCTATAACTCTGAATAGCACTGAGATCTTATGGAGAGAGTGGTAGAGAATCAAACAAGAGATAATCAAGTTTGATTCACTTAGTATTTCGACAGAGTATACTTTAGGATTCTTTAGAATAAATGTGAAAGATGAAGAGGAGAGAAAATAAAATGAGACCTGGTGAAAAATTAGTTTAGAACTTATTGGTATTTATAGTAGAGCAACAGCCATATCTATTCATAAAAGGATACGACGAATAGACACTTCTTTAGAAAATTGAAATTTGAAAGTAACGGACACCATGTTCACATGGGGGGTTGAGGGATGTCGACATGCTCAAGGCAAAATTGATGTTTTGATTTTCTTTTTAAAATTGGTTTCTATAATTTTTCAAAACAATTTCTAAACTTTGTAAATATATTTGAATATAGTTTAAACATATAAAAAAGTTTAGAAAGTAATTTTTAATATATATAATCTTAATCTATAAATTGATTTAGAATCTGAGTATATAAATATTTTAAAGCTAAATATTTAAAACAAGAGATGGTTTTAAAACAAGGACAATTTTTAAATCAAAATATAAAAAATGATAAAAATAGTTTTGAGGCTAAAATATTTAAAACCAAGAGAGATGTCTTTTTGAAAAGAAAGTTTTGAAGACATTTTTAAAAACAAGAGATATACTTTTGAAAAACGTTTTTATAAAATTAGTGGATATCAAAATAGGACCACTAGATATTGTCGTGGGCTCCATGCCACTAGGGTTCATCCCTTTAATAGGCTCGAAGTGAATTCCATTCCACGAATAAATTTCGAATAAAGATGTAAGTGCTTTCAAGAAGTTTTAATATAATCCTAGACTAACTCCATTGTACTATTGAAATCTTGAACTCTTGATATCTTGATACTCATGAGTCTTCAATCTTAATCTCTTTAGTCTTGAATCTCTATATTTTACAGTCTTCATTCTTGGTACCTGCATGTTTATATTCTGCATATATATATATATATATATATATATATATATAAACCATAACGTTAGTATTTATATTTTTTAACAAGTCCTAAGATTGTTATCATCAAAACCATCATCTCAAGGACTGACAATCTCCCCCCTTGTTGATGATGACGAACTTTATTTATAAAATCTACTCCATTAAACTCTTATTCTACTCTGACCTCCCTCCCCCTCCCTTATTCCAACAACTCCCCCTTAATCTACTAACTCCCCCTTAATCTATGCCTAATTATCCTATTTTATAATTCTCTCCCTTTGTCATCAACAAAAACCATCCTAAAACCATTAAACTATAAAACTCCCCCCTAAACTAATACTAGAACGAAGTATAGTAAATGGAATATGAAAGACATTAACATAATTATATTATAATTATTCAATACATAAATATGCATAAGTATATTTCAAACAATCCAATCAGCACACACATCAAATCCAATCATGTCAAACAAGTCAATCCAATCAAACAAGTCAATCCAATCATACAAGTCAAACAAAACATACCAAACAACATAGTTTTGGGCGTATGTTTTTAATGGCTTCCAGATCTAGATCCAGATCTGGAGACTAGGGTTTCCTTCCCATTTCTCTTTTTTCTCTTTCAATTCTCCCTTGCCTTGTCCTTTTTTCTAAATTCTGTCTTCAATTCTTTCTCCTCAACATGGGATCTCTTCGAGATGAAGAAGGATGGGAGGAGGTTAGAAGGAAAAGGGGCAAAAATCCGGCTACTGTGGGACCTGAATCTAGACTCAATTTGGGTGGCAGTAACGGGCGAAATTCAGATTGGAAATCGGGTAAAAAGTCTCAGTCGACTGCAGCAGGCCAGGCAACAACAAGACATAAAAGTTTGCAGTCCAACAATTTTCAATCAGGAAGGAAGCCGAATATAAAATTCACTGTATCTGAGAATGCAAAAAAAATTCTTACAGCGAAGCAGTAAAAATAGGAGCGGTTGGGGATCTAGGTAATCTAGATCTTGAATTTGTTGAGCCTAGAATAGTAGAAGGCAAAAGAGTAGGCACCCTTTCGTCTGATGCTATTAAAGAAGCGGAAAGTGGCTGGGAATTATGTATATTACTATACGTTGTTGGATACAAACCATGGCTTAAAACTTTTGAAGGGTATGCCAACAGAGTATGGTTTACACAGAAACCATTTTCTATTCATTCAAGGAACAACGGTTTTTTTTGTAGTGAGATTTAGTCTGAGGAGGACTGCAATAAGATTTTGAAATCAGGTCCTTGGTTCATGGACCGGAACCTGATAATCATGAAACGTCTGTCCCGGGACATGAAAACAGACAGAGATCTTCTTACCTCTCTGCCTATGTGGGTTAGACTTCCGGGTCTAAGTTTCAAGTTGTGGGGTAATAAGGCCATTAGCGCCCTTACAAGTACAATAGGAATCCCTATAAAGATGGATGAGGCAACGAAAAATAAATCAAGATTAGCTTATGCCAGAGTATTAATTGAGGTTAATGCAACCTATGGTATGCCAAAATCCATCTCAGGTATGGATGAAGAAGGGAGGAACTTCCTTCAGGAAGTGGAATATGAAAATCCTCCTCCCATACGTGACAAGTGCGTATGTTTTGGCCACGTTTCTAATGAATGCCCATTGACTAAAACATGGGTTCCAAAACATACACATGTAGATGTTTCGGTGGGAATAAACCAAGAGGAATCAAATATGGCTATTTGTTTGGATAAAGAAAGAGAGGAAGGTGGCATTGATGATTTACAGAATCAGGGAAAACAAGTTCCCACTGAATCTCTCAATACGGAGAACACGAATGACAGCAGTTCGCCCGAAGGTCGAATAGACAAGGAGACTTCAGCTGGAGAGGATGGATATCAGATAGATTATAATACGTTGGAGTTAGAGGATAGAGGAATCCCTGAGCAAAACAAAGTGACCAGGATAGACTCTGAATTACGTAACGGTGTAGAAACCCCCCTAGCGGAATTGACTACTTCAGGAGATAAAGATTTGAGCTCTTCACCTCCGAAGACACCTACGTCCCAAATCACAATCCTTAAACGCACCCCGCCAATATAGGATCCTTCTAATTCTACTCTATCTACTGTCATTTGTATTGATGATTGTTATATTAATAATGTTAATTTTAAGAGAGGTTCTGAACATTGTACTAATTTACAGGTACAGGAGAATCTGGATCAGGATAAAGAAACAACAAAAGTAGCAGAGGAACAAAACACATATGATAATGCAGAGTCTGCCCCTGAGAAGCAGCCCTCTCCTACTGTATTCGAGAATCTTCAAGAGGACAAACTTGTTCGTAAGAATCCTAAGTGGGTTCAGATGTTAGGCATTCCTGTGGAAGACAAAGAGGAGTCCTCTAGAAGGTCGCAGAGGTCTCGCAATTATAAGGTAACATAATGGATTTTGCATGTTGGAATGTTAGGGGGTTCCATAATCCCAACAAATGGAAAGAAATGAGAAGTCCATTGATAAGTATAAAATCAGTTGTTTCGGTGTGTTAGAAAACAAGTTACTTTTTTCAGATATTGTGAAACTGGAAAGAGTTTTGGAAGATGGATGGAAAATAATAAGTAATGTTTCCTGTTATTATAAGTGTAGAATATTTGTACTCATCGATGGAAACTCCTGGAATTTTAACTTCATTAGCATGAGTGACCAACATATCACTATTGAATTAATCAACAATTTGAATTTCAAATGCAACCTAACTTTCATTTATGCTCATAATTTTGCTACTCTAAGGAAAAGGCTGTGGAAAAACTTACAGGAAGATGCTATCAATATTTACAGACCATGGTTGGTTTTTGGAGATTTTAATTGTATCTGCAGCCTTTCAGAAAGAAAGGGAGGTAATCCAATGCCTTTTAGAAACCTGTTTGAATTAGACGATATGTCTAATTAGATAGGTCTCAAAGAGATTGATATTAAAGGTTATGAATTTTCTTGGTGGTCTGGTCCTAGCCGCAACATATTTTGAAAAATTGACAGAGTCTTTGCCAACCTAGATTGGATCAACTTATTTCCATATTTCTCGGCAATATATTTGCCTCCCTCTGTTAGTGACCATAATGCAATCATGGTTTCACTTTTTCCCAAAACAAGAATCAAGAACAGACCTTTTAGGTTTATGAATCACTGGCCCCTGTGTGATCAATACTTTCCAATTATTGAGAAGCAATGGATAACTAAAAAGGAAGATCGACCTCTATATCAAATTATGAATATTCTCAAGAACATCAAGAAAGAGTTAAAAATTTGGAGTTCAAATATTCGGAATACCAAACAAGAGGTTATAGTGCAGAGAGAGATTTGCTCTAGGCTTCAAAAACTCCTTGAAACTTCAAATGATCATAACTTAGCCATGGAATTTCAAAACGCCAAAGCAAATTTGGAATTGGCTCTTAAAAAAGAATATTTAGACACAAAACAAAAGGCTAAATGTGACTGGCTGAGGATGGGTGATGAAGCTTCTGCTTTCTTCTATGCTAAAACGTCCAATAGAAGAAGTAGGAAATGTATGACGAACATTGTGGTAGATGGCAAGGAGGTTAAGGAAGACACAATTATAGAACAGGCTATCAATTTCTACAAACAATTGCTTAACCTTCCGTCTGAAGACCAATTCCCAGAAGTCATATGTAAAGCGATTATTTCTGACTACGGTGCAAACTTTTTGAATGATGATATTACTATGGACGAAATTAAATTTGCACTGTGGGACATTAAAGATGACTCTTCTCCAGGTCCTAACGGTTTTAACTCTAAATTTTTTAAAATTCATTGGAATCTTTCGAAAGATTTAATCTACTGGGCTTTAAATGACATATTTCAGAAGGGATTAATAATCAATGAATGGAATCATACATTTCTGCATCTGATTCCTAAAAATTCCCACTCTACTAGAATTCAAGATTTCAGACCCATTGCATGTTGTAACACTTTGTATAAGGTTTTCACCAAAGTTCTCTGCAACAGAATTGTCCCTTTCTTGGGAAAGTTGGTGTCCCCGAATCAGACGGCATTTATTAAAGGCAGATCAATAGGAGACGGAATTTTGTTTGCTCATGAAATTATCAGAGGTCTAGGGAGAAAGGATAATAAAAATATGTGTATCAAAGTAGATTTAAAGAAAGCATATGATTCGATTAATCGAGACTTTGTTCTACACATGCTAGTTAGTCTGGGATTTCCAGATAAATGGGTGAATGTTATAAAAAATATTATAAAGACCCCAGTGTTTTCTATCATAGTTAATGGAGAATCGCATGGTTATTTCAAAGTTCAAATGGTCTTAGACAAGGTGACCCTCTTTCTCCCATCTTATTTACTGTGGTCATGGAGTACTTCACGCTAATTATGGATGAAAAAGTCAGAAAAGGTCTAATTTCTCCAATCACAGATTATGATAACAAATTGACTCACATTATCTACGCTGATGATATTATCGTCTTTACTAAAGCTAATGTTCATACGGCAACTGTAATTCGTGATGTCTTCCAAACCATGAAAAGAGTTACTGGTCTGGAATTAAGTTGTGAGAAATCCAACGTTTTCTTTGGCAAAGGGGTTGACTACTGCACTGATATTAGCAATATACTGAATATACAGCAGTCGGATCTCCCAGTAAGGTATTTGGGAATTCCCTTGTCTAGTGCTAATTTGAGGGATAAAGATTGTTCTCTGTTGTTAGACAAGATCAAATTAAGAATTGGAGGATGGGAAACAAGAATGCTTAGTTTAGCTGGGAGACTAGAACTCATTAAATCTACCATTTACCCAATTATACAATTCTGGATGCAATGCTTTTGTCTCCCAGTTTCTACATTGCAAAAAATTAAACATCTGATTCTTAACTTTCTTTGGAAAATCCGTAGTAGTAAGATTCCCTGGGATGTTCTGTGTAGACAAAAAGAAGAAGGTGGTATGGGTCTGAGAAACTTAGAAGAAATGAATCAAGCGTTATCTATTAAGTTGATTTGGAAAATAGTTAATGCAGAAGGAATTTGGGAGAATCTTATACATTGTAAATATATTAGTCAAAAAAGTTTTTGGGAATTGAATCAGCGATCAGATGACTCCGGAGTGTGGAAATTCATTCTGAAAAATAGACATGTAGCTTTGAAATGTCTTTCTCTTAATATAGCAGATGGTAAAACTACTTCATTATGGTACGATCCATGGTTAAATGGTAGTTCTATTTTGGAACGCATTGATAGAGATACAGCCTTCAGAACTGGTACGGAAGATTTGATTCTTAGTAGAATTTTAAAGAACGGAGAATGGAAATGGGATTCATGCAGTTTTTTATTCCAAATTCATGCAGAAATAGAAGGTTTCAAAATTCATAAGGATAGGGAAAGGGATTTTTGGACTTGGAAGTGTACAAAGAATGGCTTATACCAATTTAAAAATGTTTGGAATGCAATAAGAACCAGTTTTGAAAACAAATTTTGGTCATCTTTGGTTTGGAATAAAATTCATGTTCCAAAAATGGCGATATGTCTCTATAAAGCCATAAATGACTATTTATTGACAAAAGACAGACTAATACAGAAGCAGATAATGCTGGATCCCATATGTGTCTTCTGTAATAATCATTGTGAAACTACAGATCACTTATTCTTTCAATGTGAATACACAGAAAACATATGGATTTGGAGCTGTAAAAAAATTTTCACAGCTCCGAAAAATATGTTCTTATTTAAACTAAAAGAAGATCTACAGCAAATTGTTTCGCGATCAAAGGTTAATAGTCTCTATTCAGACTTGTTTCAATTGTCTCTTTCCACTTGTATTTGGCATATATGGCAAGAAAGAAATGAAAGGATCTTTCAAAATCGCAGAACAGATATAACACAGATTTGTAAAAGAATACATCAGACTATGAACATAAGAATGGATAGATCCAAACATTTCAAAAACATCACTGATAAGACCGAATTAATAGCAAAAAAATGGGGATTTACCTCCCAATGCTGAATTGGGGTAACACTTGCATTATCATATGTTGAGTTCTTCCTTAAGCTTTCTGTGTCTCTGACTCTTGATTCAGGTTCTTCTGTACCTGTTTTATTTTACAATACCTTCACGCTCTCTTTTAATTACATTTTAATTTACAATTAACTATTCGAATTGACATAGACTGTTAAGTTGCAAAAGGAAGGATCTTCGGCCTTGCTAGCTGAAGTCCATAGTGCTACAATACAACACAAGGAGATTAATTAGCTTCTCATCAGTAATGTTGAATTCGTTCTCGAGTTTCCTGATGATTAAAATCTCAATTAGTCGCAAAACACAACTCAAAATCACATTCTTTGTGAGATAAGAAACTTATCTGATATAGATCTGGGCCTGATTTACTCGAAAAGATTATAACTGAATGTGGATCTCCTATATGCTGCTGAAACTGCTGTAAAAAGACATAAATTAACTCAGATCTTGTTGTATTAGTCACATAAAGCTTAAAGACTTCATCTTCGGGGTTCAATTCACTTATCTTCTTCAGATCTGGGACATACGAGATAAAGAGCTTCATAGCTGTAAGATTTGTTATCTCTTTGGTCAGAATGGTGTCTCGTCGAGATAATTGAAGTAGCTGAGTAGAGTTTTAACTCCAGCTGCAGATTAGATTGAAGAGAATGTTACCATTCTCTTCTTGCCGCCATTAAAGGGAATTATTTCGGAGTTGGTTTAATGAAGGAGTAGGAAGTAAAACCCGCCTTATTTACTTGCGAGCAATCGAGAAGCTTCTACGCGTGGGCTTTGATATAGCTTTAATCGGCCTTGTTCTTCATGTGTTTAATAATATAAAGGCCTGCTTAGTTATTGTATTAAGTTATGTCCATTGTGAACTTTGCCTTACGGCATTTGTATTTTGCTTTATATAGTTCGTTATAGAAATGTTTGAACCCGTTTTCAAAAAAAACATACCAAACAAATCAAAAAACTAATAATCCTATACTATAAGACAATAATACAAACTCCCCCTAAATAAAATACACTTGTTATGTGTGTATGTATGCAATATGTAGTTTGTAATGTACTATGAAATGTATGACATATGCTATGTAGCATGAGATGATAAGCATAATGAAGTGCAACTTGTGATGCGAATGATTATGATATTTCATGCGTTGTAATTTATGATGTAATATGCAATGAAATGTGATATGAAATAGGATGCATAATAATATGTAATATGAAATAAAATGATAACGAAGTAAAAATAATAATAATAATATGTAGAATGATATGATGATATATATACTATGGTAAGAGATATTCAGATTATAAGATAAACGTGAGTGATAAGTAATATCTAATTGACAAGCATATATGTATGTATGTATGTATGTATGTATGTATGTATACATATATCAAACTATTTATTATAAATCGCTTCAACCGAATAAAGGTGATACACACCAATTACTAGACTTAGGTTAAGGAAACTAATGAATGGGACAGAAAGAGCAGTAAAGATAAGAGTTTAAAGGTAATAAATGATATTAAAACTATAACATATTCATGAAAGGTAGAAATCAAACTCAATATCAAAATCAAATTGCTAAGAAATATGGATTTAAACTATATATATGATCAAATATGGTTTTTATAAAAATTAATACCCTCCTTATTTAATTTATTTAAAACAAATTTTTTAACTTAATTGTCTTTTTTAAGAATCAAACTTCCATGTTTATAAAATACCTAACTTACTAATTAAAACCTATATATTAAATTATTATTGGTTAAAATATTTAGAAACATTTTTAAACACCTTCTAAATTTTAAAAAAATAATATCATAATGAAATATTAAATAAAATAACAAAGATTGAAAAACTAAAACAAACATGTGTTATATTAAGGCCTCTTACATTAAAAAATTTAGTTAATTATTAAAAAATATTTAAACATGAAATTAATTTTAAAACATTTTAATATAAGTTAGAAAATAATTCTAAAAAGAATAGAGAAAAATACTTAATTTAAATTCATTTTTACATAGTTTAAAGTTTCAAATAGAAAAAACAGCATTTATAGAATGTTATACATTCAAAACATTATAAAACAGAAACTGTAGCATTTACCAAATGTTGTGTAAAAGTTTTGAAACACTACAGCGTTTCAAAGCACAAACTGCAAAAAAAGCAAATTTGCAGTACTTAAGAAAACGTTCCAAAAGCAAAGATAGCATTTCAAAAATGCTATCTAAACTTCTGGGCCTGTTTCTAACATGATTTTGCACTAATTTTACGACTAGATTTTGACATGTGAATAATTGATTTTTGACCTAATTTTTATAGTAGTTAATATAATTAAAGTACTTAAAAACACAAAAAATAATGAAAAAAAATATGTGTAAAGACACTTGACATTAAGTATGTAAAAATGTTTTTATTAAAGAAAGTATAATGACACATTTTGCATATATGTCACTGTCTATTTATATGACAAGTGTCATATGATGTAGCACAATCTTATTGAATAAATCTATATATAGGGCCTTATTCTAACATTCTAAATTCATTCTATTAATTTCTTAAAGACATAAAATTAGTATCTTAAAAGAAATAGAGTACGAGAAGTAAAAAAACATTAGAAAAGTTGAAATCACGAATGAAGGTATGCTTTTCTGCTTAGTATAGTTGTAATAAAATAGTAGTAAGATTTTATTTGAAAGGAAACACAATGTAAAAGACTTTAAAAAAAATTAGATTGCTATATCGATATGTATACTATGGTGTGTCGGTATATGCACCAAAATATAAAAACTTATAAAAGAGATAAATTTTTATATCTAACTAAATGCATAAATATATATTCCTAAATGTCACAATAAAGATGAAATAATAGTAAAGCGTACCACTTTTTTTACTCCTCCATCTTTCTTAGTTTGTTGTTCTTCCATTATTCTGAACCACACATTTATATCTTTTAGAATTTAATGACGAGATATGTTCTATTGCGACGGGCTCGTTTTTCTAATCAACGTAGTATATTCATTTGCTGAATTTGAAGATGCATGAGAAAGATACAAATGATTTACTAGATTGACCAACTTGGCGCTAAAACTTCGAATTTTAATTTTGAATGAATGGACACTTCAGTAACTATAAATAGGCCCAACATTCACCACTTTTCATAAAAGTTTCACTTCTTCTTCTTCTTCCAATTTTTCTATTTACTATCAAACTTCTAGAAGGCATATCTCCTTCGTTTCTTAACGGAATTGGATCAAACCAGTGGAAAATCAAAGAGGAAGGCAAGGGGTACGATCCAGTAATAGTTCAGTGATGAATTTGGATGGTGCAACAGGCCGAACAATGCGAGAAATGCAGGAAATTCCGTACATGGTTTACAGTTTTGAATAGCCAACTTCAAACTGTCATATCTCACTCAATTTTGATCGGAATTTGATGATCCCCCATCAAAATGACCACGAGAACAAGAACTACAGTTTGGAAAGGGAGATGGGAAAAAATACTCAAATCTCTAATGCAATGTGAGGAATACCATTGATAGTTTTTCTTTCTTTTTTTCTTTGTTCACCAAAACTTCATTTGACCATAACTTTGTCATTTCTTGATAGATTCGCATTAAACCAGTGGTATTGCGAAGCATATGGAGAGAAGTACAGTATCAAATCAAGTTGTAGATTAGAATCAAAAGTTTTGTATTGATCTGGTACCCATTTCATTGCCAATTGCCATTATATATCCATTTGTTCTTCTTGATCGATGAATGATTATTTGGTATATTTTAACCATAATCATTAGACATAACTCTTCTCCAACAGAACAATATAACTTTTTAAAGAATTAAGTGACTTTTCAAAATAACTAAATATGGTTTTAAACAACAATATCATGATGACTCTGTAACATTTTCATATGAAAATAGAGTTAATAATTTTATCAAACAAAAAAGTTGCTGTTTAAAAATTTTCAAAAATCATATTATGAAATTTTGAAAACCAATGCTCTGATACCAAATGTGAGAAATGCAGATTACGGATCTTAAGGCTGGAATAACACAAGAGGAGGGGTGAATAGTGTTGCTATTTTATGGATTTTCTAAAAAAATTTGAAACTTATGTAATTTAATCACCAACAAATACAATTCACAGAATCAGTCACAGATGTAAATACTAAATAAAAGAAGTAAAGGAAAGAACACACCAGGATCTTATACTAGTTCGGAGTTACCCTATATCCAGTCCCATATAATCGTATGGATTTCTTATCAAATAATCTCCCAGATTACATCCTCGGTTTCAAGGCTACGAGGTACACCCTCATGTATTCGAGTCCAGGGCAAACTCTCTTGATATAACCGGGCTACAAGATCACCTAATTGATTTCCGGGGCTAAAATCACACCCAACTGATTTCAAGGCTCAACCGCACCTTTACTCAACAGTTTGATGTAAAAAAGATTATATAACTATGAATAGCACTAAGATCTTATGGAGAGATGGCAGAGAATCAAACAAGAGATAATCAAGTTTGATTCAATTGACATTTCAATAAAGTATAATTTAGGATTCTTTAGAATAAATGTGGAAGATGAAGAGGAGAGAAAATAAAATGAAATCTGGTGAAAAAATCATTTAGAACTTACTGGTATTTATAGTAGAGCAACAATCATATCTATTCGTGAAAGGATATGACAAATAAACACTTCTTTTGAAAATTAAACTTTGAAAATAACGAACACCATGCCGACATGAAGGGTTGAGGGATGTCGACATGCTCAAGGAAAAATTAATGTTTTGATTTTCTTTTTAAAATTGGTTTCTATAATTTCTCAAAACGATTTCTAAACTTTGTAAATATATTTGAATATAATGTAAACATATAAAAAAGTTTAGAAAGTAAATTTTAATATATATAATCTTAATCTATAAAGTGATTTAAAATCAGAGTATATAAATATTTTAAAGCTAAATATTTAAACAAGAGATGGTTAAAAACAAGGACAGTTTTGAAATCAAAATATTAAAAATGATAAAAATAGTTTTGGGGCTAAAATATTTAAAACCAAGGGAGATGTCTTTTTGAGAAGAAAGTTCTGAAAACTTTTTTAAAAACAAGAGATATATTTTTAAAAAACATTTTTATAAAATTAGCCGATATTAAAATAGGATCACTATATGTTCCACTAGATATTATCGTGTGTTCCATCCCACTAGGATTCCATCCATTTAGGCTCGAAGTGGATTCCATTCCACGAATAAATTTCGAATAAATATGTAAGTGCTTTCAAGAAGTTTTAACATAATTCTAGAATAACTATATTATTTTGTATTATTGAAATCTTAAACTCTTGATATCTTGATACTAATGAGTCTTCAATCTTGATATCTTCAGTTTTGAATCTCTATACTGTACAGTCCTCATTCTTGGTACTTGACTGCATATACATATATGTCTAAACTAGAACGTTAGTATTTATATTGTATAACAAGTCTTAAGGTTGTTGTCATCAAAATCATCATCTTAAGGACAAACATTGTGGAATAATATCACCTGATTTGTAGGTATCAGTTCAAATAAATGAACCCTTGGAGAAAGCCTATTACATATTCTTAATATTTCTTTCTCGAGCTAGACCCTTTCAACCTGTTGTAGGGGGCTTTTCCTTGTTCCTCCAAGTTTCCTTTATTTTCAACCTTAAACCGTCGATTAGTAATTCTTACTTAGTGAAGAGGTTGGAAATGGTTTAGTAATGATGCCATTTGGTGTCATGAAGATCTCTTATTGAAATTAAATTTTAAATTCAATGAAAAATTCAAAATCATCATAAAATTCAACAGCAAAATAAAGAATTTATAAAGTTAGGAATTCGGTAAATGTCCCATAAAGAAATCAAAGATGTGAAATTCATAAATTGTCATCAAAATCCACAAAGAAATATTAAAGTCCATGAAATTGATCAATTGACAAAAAATCATTCAAAATTCAATGAGAAGATCAAACGTAGAAAATCCATAAATCTTCAAGGAAACTCACAGTGAAGCTTTAAAATTCATTCGATCAGAAATCCAAATAGTGATCATCAAAAACCTCAATAAGGGCAATAGAAATATGACATTCATGAATCATGATGAAAATGATTAAGGAAACACTACATTTTAAAATCAAAGACCTGCAAATCCAAATAAACGGTGGGAAATAGGAAAATCATAAATCTCATCAAAATTCAAAGGAAAATGTGAGTCTCGGCAAAATAGAAACAGATAGAAAAAAATCCAAATTCTTCCATGGAAGTATAGAGAACCAGATCTGTGAATTATTACGAAGACTAGCAAGGAAATTCGAAATGCGCTGCATCAAAAGTCTAATAAGAAATTATCCTAAATCCATTGAGAATGCAAAATTCACAAATCACCATAAAGATTCACAAGGAAATCTTGAAATCCATTAAATCAGAAATCTTATAAAGGATTGTTAAACTCTGAACAAAGAAATCAAAAATTTATAAATCATCATGAAATCATCAAACAATTCTGAATTCATCAATCCAAAACCGCAATAAAGATCATCCAAAAAATCTAATAGGAAAATTAGAAATATGAAATTCATCAATTATCATAAAAATAAGTAAGGTAGCTTAAATTCCATTAAATCAAGGAATTAAAAATCCAAGAATCAATAATGTGATCTAAAACCTGTCCATTCTTATTCAAAATCAGAAGATCAATGGAAACTTCATAAATTATCATGGAAAATCAACAAAGGGAACCAGGAAATCATGAACTTATGAAACAAATGATTAATAGGAAATCGTCATGAAAATTCAATGGGATATTGTAACAAGTAAAATTCATGAATCGTCATAGAAATCAGTGGGAAAATTCATTAAATCTATAATTCAGCAAGAAATTACCACAGTGATCTAATAAAGGAATCATGAATACATAATCAAAAAATTATCATAAAAATTAATGGGAAACTATAAATTATCATAGAAATTTCATAAATGAGTTAAGAAATTAGGAGCTCAATAAACAAACGTATAATGGAAAATCATCATGAAGATTTACGTATGTAAAATTCATAAACCATTTTGAAAGTTAATGAAGAATTTGAAGACCTTGAAATTAGGAATTTAATATAAAGCCTTTATATAAATTCTCCAATGAAATCGATAAATCATCATAAAGTCAATGTAGGAGTTTAAGATTGACCAAATCCGTAAATGGAATTTTAGGCAAAGAAATTAGAAGTCTAAGAAACCAAGAATTTTACAAAAAAAATTTCCAGGATCTCATATGGAAAATAGATTACTAGAAACCAATCCAACACTGAAATTAGAAACTTATCTGGTCGTAGTAAATTCAGTAAATCCAAACAACAAACTCCTAGACCTATGGGTTAGTAAATTTTTTATATATTGGAGTTGGGTCGCATCTACAAAGCCTTGTGAGTAATTGGAATATTGGTTCCTTATATACTTGTAGAGTTTCTTTTGTTCTAAGGGATCACCCTATTTCCAGGGACTCAGTTGCGGTTTACTCAATTCATCCTTGGAGTGTGGTCTCTACTATCTTTAGCAGTAACTTGTTGTTTATTCCATTCTTTTGACTTTTATATATATTTTGGCCTTTGATACCATGCTAGGAATCCCTTTTATCCCTTTTCTTGTCTCATGTCATCTCTTAGGATGCAGATTTCTTAGCCCTTTGATATAGTAATTATTTCCCAAGAAATAGATGTTCTAGGACTCGCTAATTCATATCTTGTCTCTTTTTGGATATGATTCTAGACTCATTGTCTGCTTTTGATTGTAATGTTAGACATCTTTGTCATGTTGTCTCTTTATATATCCTTCTTTAGGATTTCAACTTTGTCCTAGTTGATAGATTGATTTCTTTCTGTAACTCTCTATTCTTTTGGATTTTGACTTTTGTTCTACATTATAGACATTTTTGTCCTACTTTATATGTTTGTTGCATTTTCTTGAGCTTAGACATCTTAGTTCTCTGCTTGGTGAGCCTCCTCTTGGGCTTCCCTTGTCTCAAAGGGATAAGGTACTTACTAAGCTGACCTTCCTCTAGAATGTTGCTGATGGGTGCTTATCTTGACCATTCCCCTAAGAGGTGATATGGACATTAGGGGTTTTATTCCTCCCCTTAAAAGGCGCTATGGACTTTCCATAGGCTTTTAATGGGAACATAACCCCCTCTCTTTAGGGGGTGCTATGGATTGGCCATAGGCTTTTGATGGGTGCAGGACTCCCTCCCTCTAGGAGGTGCTACGGATTGGCCATAAACTTTTGATGGGTACAGGACCCCCCTCCCTCTAGTAGGTGCTATGGATTGGCCGTAGGAAAAAAATTTGTATCTGAAAATCATTTTTAGCCAATCGAAACGCTTTTTGAAAATCTTTTTTAATGTCGGTTTCTTCTCAAGAGAAAGAGTTTTTGTAAATAAACCCTTCTAATATATCGAGGGATTATTTTTCGAAATAGCACTTGGATGTATGACAATCTTTTCTTTGTGCTACCCTCAATAAAGGTTTTAAAATCAATCTCATAGCAGAGACACAGATCTCAAAATAGGAGACTGAGAGATCATGATTCATGAACCAATAGTCTTTTAGTCAAGAGTAAAGTTCTCTAATCTAAGTTTTTGTCAATAAGATTTTGATAGCTTCTAATTTTTTTGAAAAGTATGAATAGGCTTCTCCTTGCCAATGGTTCTAGAAAACTTTGAAATAATGAAATTGCTTAGTTGGGAACTCTTTGTGTGCATTTACTAATGCCATGGAATACCTTTGGAAGATTGTTCAAATTAGTTCTTGGAATAGATAAATATTTATTCTTTCCTAAGTTTTAGGGTAGCCTGTAATGAATCTCAAATTTTGAATTAATATATGACCAATTTCGAGTACAACTTAATTTGAAAAAATCATAAGCAAAGAAAATTTATTATAGATAAACGCTGCAAGGCTTCGAAGCTGGATTAGTGTTTTAAAGAGAGTGGTTATTCTAATTTTCTATTAGGACTTTTCAGTGATTGAGTCACTCCCTCTAAGGTAGGAAATCTTCTAATCCTTTTTGACAAACTTCCTTAAAAATCCAGACCTGGTTATGTTCTGAACTATTTTTGCCAAAGCATTGTAGCTGCCAGTTTCATGTCCAATTACTTTATGATAGTCACAGTAATTCTTTCCTTTTTATGCTCAATTGGGGTTCTTGATTTATAGGAAATGGAAAAACTGTCATCATTTTTCGTTATGGAATAGATATGGGAAAATGGTTTGTTTAATTCAACAGATTCTGATTCAGATGCCATTATTTGACTGTCTCTTCTGTTTTTCTTCTACTTAGGTCCTTTGCTGAGATGATTGGAGTCTGATTTTCCCATCCTCTATTTTTGCCAATATTTCATATTAGCATGATACATTTCATCCATTTGGGTAAACTTTTCTGCTCGAAGATAGAAATGATGTAGATCCATAAACCCATGAATATGAAATTCCTTTCCAAAAGGAGTTTGTTTGATTAACCCTGACCGAACTGCTATCAACTTGTCTCTATTAGTTGCATTTTCCGCTTTCAATGCCTCTTCATTGAATCTTTTAATGTATTCACCTAGCAATTCCTCTGGTCTTTGTTTGATATTATCTAGCATGTAGGATTCTATGGTTGGGTCTTTGAACATATAAAACTGTCTTACGAAGTCGTAAGAGAATGGTTCCTAAGAACGGATAGTATCTATTTGTGAATTCCTATACCATTTAATAGCTGCTCCTTGAAATTTTTTCGAAAAAAGTCTACAACAAATTGCCCCGGAGGAATTATAGGAATCCATTTGTATTTCAAAAGCTTCCAAGTGATCCCTCGGGTTGGAGGTTCTATTGTATTTTTGTGGGGGAGTTCGCATGTGAGGAGGAATACATATTGCCTTTATTTCTTCCGAGAAAGGGGTTTTTCGTAGGATGACAAATGTCCTTAATTCATTAAGTGAATTTTTCATTGTTTCCTCTATGACTTGGTTGTAAACATTGTCATGGTGATCTCCGCTATCCTCCATACTTAAACTGTTTGATTGCTCGATGGTCTTCTTATCCTGACTTCTTTGATTTTCATATTAATCTTTATTCAAGGATTGTGTTTCATCTTCTCCTTCCATAATCCCTAACGATTCTTGAGATGGAATCCCTTCAAGCAATTCGTGCATTGCTACGATTTGTTATTATAGATACTGAACTTTGATCTTATTGTTTATCAGGGTTGAAGGCTGTCCAATTTTCGTATTTTCGAAGTTTAAGTTTGGGATGATATTGCTTTCCAAAATTGATTGTGGCATAACTTCTTCATTTGAGATTTTGTTATCTTTACTTGTTCCTCCCATCTTCTTCTTCTTTCGAATGAAAAGCTTGATGCAGTTAACCTGTGATGAAAAATTAACAAGATCGGAGGTTCAACTCTCCTTCTAGCGCCAAAAGTGTTAACAAGATTTCTTGTTAACATCCCAAAGTTATTCCTAGTAGTGCGGTTAGTCTGGTTTGAATGGAGGGCATGATACCCTTAAGGGTTGCCTTTGTATTTTGACTTGTGAATATCCTTCGAATTAGACCTTCCGACGTCATCGAAAGGTTTAGGTGCTTGATTATGAAACCTTCCGGCCTTAATGAGTTAGTGTGAAATCCTCTTCAAGAGTTTCTTACTTTGTATTAGATCGAATTTCCTTGAATTCATCCTTAAGAGGTCGGATTTTATCCTATCGAAAAATTAGGATGACTGCCTTCTTTGGATTTTGGTAGAATATCAAACTCCTTTGTAAATATGCAAAAGCTTTCAACCTTGTCGAAAGGTTAGATTATTTATAAGGCGTATTTTAATCCATGCCAGAAGGTACAGAACAGTTTCTTATGGAATGAGCCTTGTAAATCAGAGTATTTAAAATTAAAGGACAGTCCTCGATCTAGTCGAAAGGTTGAACCCCTTGGACTATATCGCCGAAAGGTTACTGATATTTTACAGCACAAGCGCTTTGGACCTTGTCAAAAGGTTTAAGCTGTAAGGTTGAAGGCCTCCAAAGATTGTAGAGATCAATTGAATCAGAAGTGTTGTCGACCTTGTTGGCAAGAACCTTTTGGTGGTGTTGAACCTAAAATTAGTAGTTAATCCAACAAGGTTTAAGCAAAACAGTCAGTAATTGATAGAGCATAAGAATTTCCTTTTTATCTATGAAAAAAATCAAACTTTATTGAATTCCTAAATCAACATCCAATTAGGGTTACAATGTCTTGATTAAGAAAATACAATATTAGAATGAGAGAGTTTGGATCCCTAAAACATGACTCCTTAGGTCCTATTTATAGATGCAGGCGGCCAACCAACTCCATAATCTCGATTGGGTTGGAAGGTTCCCCTTTTATATGTAGCTGTGAACCTTTTGACTTTGTTGAAAGATTTGCCTTTCTTCTACTATTATGGACCTTTTAACATTGTTGAAAGGTTTTCTTGTCTTTATGCCTTCATGAACCTTTCGACTTTGTCGAAGGGTTTGCCTTCCATATGATGTTGCGAACCTTTCAACCTCGTTGGAAGGTTGCTCTTCACTTGATTGCCATGAACCTTTCAACCTCATTGGAAGTTTTCTCTTCACTTGATTGTCGTGAACCTTTCGACCACGTCGGAAGGTTGCTCTTCACTTGATTGCCGTGAACCTTTCAACCTTGTCGGAAGGTTGCTCTTCACTTGTTTTTTATCAAGAGATATGTTTCCCTTCAATGTTGTCAAAAGGTTGTCTTCCATTCATTGTTGACTTATGAATGTTGCTTTCTTCATAAACCTTTCGACGTTGTCGAAAGGTATCCTGGATGTGTTTCAACCAGTTCGAAAGGCTTGCTATGCTTTCGAAAAGGTCACTATGGAGTTGCTTACACTTGCTTTGACTTGTTCATCTTCTTCGAAAGGTAAGAACTCCTTGGACACCAAGAGATGGAACCTTTCGACTCCTTCGAAAGGTTTGGGATATACTCTTTTTCTTTATCTCTGTTGAAAGACCTTTTGACTTAGTCGTAAGGTAAATTTTCGGTGTCACAACCTTCGACCTCGTCGGTAGCTTCTTCTCGGAAGCTATGTTTAACCAGACCATCTTGATGCTTTTTGATCTTTTCCAATGCTCTTGTGTTCCTTCTTTCATACTTTTATCCCTGAGAATATTTTATGGATAACAACATCTATGCTATTATATTATATTTTGTCTGTGCACTTGAAATGTTTTACGAACTCCGTGCTTGGATTTTTTTGCTTTATACCCTTAGCTACTTACCCGCATTGGACGGGTACCTCCAAAGTTCACTATATAGGCATATCGGATACCTGAGGTATATGGCGGTCGTTACAGTATTACAACTCTGTTTATTCAATATTCTCATCACACCAAAAATAATCACACAAGCACATTAATCATTATATAAAAGAGATTTCTTTCCTAGAAAATACATTAAGACTTCCAGAAAATTTTATTTAAATGAAGAGGGTAAAATATAATTTCTTCCATTTATTTAAACCTATAAAGGATTTTAGACCATATAAATAATTTTCAAAGATCTTCTTCATGATTTTAAAATCATAGATATCTATTTTATAATTAAGCATTACTTATAAAAATCATCCTATAGTTTTTTATAATCGAATATAATTTTGAAATGAATTTATACGCCTCCAAAAACCAAATTTATTTACTTTAAACCATATTATATATTTTAAATCTCTTCTTTATATTCAAAAACCAATGAAAATTCTTTTAAAATCAATTAATAACATTTAGGAATCATTCCATAATTTTCTGGAATGAAATAGGATTTTCAAATGAATTTTAAAGCCCAATAACAATTTCTAGCATTGGTTCTTCTACTATTGGTTCCATTTCTGTTATTGCTACATGTGAGTGCTACTGCTTGATGATACTACTACTGATGTGACACTCTAGGGAATTCGGAGCTACTTGGTGGATTCTTTCAATAGTTTTGGATGAATCCCCTCCTCTCTATGTCTAATGTCTAAGGCTAAAGCTTAAGAATCAAGGTTTGAAGTTATAGAAAAGGAAAACTCTAGTTAGTTCTGTACTACCTCTGTGACGCCCCACCTCTATACCCACGCTAGCCAAGGACACTACAGGGTAATGTCGTCAACTAACATGGAGAATAAGACTGGTTAGGAGCGATCATCTATAGCCTTGCTCTAACTATCTATTGAATACATCGATAATAGATATACCAAGCAGGTCGACATATCCAATGAATACTTAAAACAAAACCATAGGCAGTTGGAGGATCTACCAGAACAGAATATAACAACTCAAATGTAATATACATCACAGAACAGTAGATCGTCATATACACATATATTGATACATAACATAGTATACAAAATAATACATGTCAAGTGGTATAGCAAACCACAACATACAGACGAATCCAAAAGAATACATATATCAGAGTTACAATAAAAAGGACTACACAAAAATCTATGATAAAAAGGAACAAGCTGGATAGTCCATGCGGAAGCAAAATAGGCTAAGTCCAAATGCACCTAACCTGAAACATTTCGGTCTGACCCGAGTATAAAATACACGGGTCAGTCTAGCTAAACAAATCAGTTAGATAAACTGAATAACAATAAACCTGCAAGGTCACAATGTATAACAAATATCTCTAAAAGAGATAACACAATCATCTAACAAAAGATGAATCATATCATAGCAAGCCTCATATCATCGGCAACTCATAGAAACAAAGGATAGGAATATCCCAAAACAAGCCAAAAAGGCAATAACAAATACCAATGAAGGTAACACAAGTTCCACAAGGTAATCGCTATACATCATGCGGCTCAAAAAGACCAACACCGAAGGGCGATACCTAGGGAATATACATATCAATGAAACATCATAAAATTTGCACGTGCTCAGTACTATATAAAAAAGGATCCATGAGCCCGAAGACTCCAAACCCAAATATCACTCGAGCGGCTCATAATGACCTAACTCCGAAAGCGATACAATAGGGCAACAAACCCGAAGGCACAAACCCGAAGGTACAAACCCGAAGGCAACATACCCAAAGGCAACATACCCGAAGGCAACAAACCTGAAGATGCAAACCCGAAGGCAACACACCCGAAGGCAACAAACCGTAGTGGTGAAGGACCGGAGGCCCAGTACTGGACACCACTAACTGGCAGAATGTGTCATAACTCTCAAAAAGGAATCCGAAAAGTGGTAACGTGAGTCCCATAATCACTTGTTCGCACTAAAAGGTTTACTATCCATTAGTTAATTTCACACTCAAAGCAGTACAAAGTCTACCTCATCTCATTGGTAAACCAAACCAAAAGGTCAAAACAATCAATCGAATAGGTCGGAGATTAATCGGAAAGACAAACGCATGGATTCATGGTCCGTGTTTTACCTAACCATTTAATCTCCCTTCCACTCCGCTCGAAGTGCGAAATCGTGTGTGTTTAAATAGAATTTATAAATTGGAGAAACGAGCTCATAATGTAATTTTAGAAGATTATTTATAAAAATCCGTGAATGAAATCGGAAATAAGTTATCAAAGGCAAAGATGCAATAGCAACCGCTAAGAACCAACTTGAATCGATAAAAATTGGAAAACACACAAAAAGGCAAAAATAGGCAAAACAGAAAAATAGGAGCAGGTCGGTCGACTGGCTACAGAGCTCGGTCGGCTAGCTAGAAGCAGAAAAAATGCTCGAGGTAGCAGGTCGGTCGACCGGACAGGGTTTTCGGTCGGCCGGCCTTGCAACCTGGGTTGTTTCCAGCCTATCCCAAATGATGAGCAAATTTCCCAACTTTCAATCGGACGAGCACAGATGCTAGGGGTTCACGCCTAGTGGCTACCCGGCCCTATAAGTACTTCGATTCATCACCAAACAAGATCAAAACATCCTTAAGAGAATGTTCATAAAATTTGACTTTGAAGCTCAAGAATTGGAATATTCATAAAACCAATCCAATCAAAAATCAAATGCATATGAATAAGTAATAGGAATTCATACCCATCACCCATGATATCAAGAGAAGTAGATGTGAGCTCAAAACTCACCTTTTATCTCAAAACAAAGAAGAAGAAGCTTACCAACACCTTCTCTTTGATTTTGGAGCAAGAATTCAAGTTGCAAGAAGAAACTAGGGCTTGCAATTTCTATTTCCCTTTCCTTTCCACCATTTTTAGTTTTTAGCTTAAGTTTTATGAAATGAAATAAGTGAGTGGAGAGGAGAGGGACTGAGTTAGGGTTAATTAGTTAGTTAGTGGGCTGAACCCAAAACCCAATTAAAAAAAGTAGCAAAATTCAACTTACTCCAAACATATCAAAGATTATACTCAAAAAGATCGCAAACGCCATTTTGGATCCAATGGAGGTGGTTTCGAGTTCCAATTCGGTCGTTTGCAAAAATGTAACATTTCAGACCTAAAAATCCGACTAACGACACTATATTTAAATAAAACATTTAAATATAAAATCGTTAAATATGCGGGTTGTTACAACCTCTCCATCTCTCTGAATGACGATAGGTGGATTTGGTATTTGGTTTGTTGGTTCTTTTGTTGTGGTTCCATTTTTGTTGTTGCTAAATGCGATTGCTGGTGCTTATTACCTTATTTAAAGTAAACAAGCAGTCAGACATTCCAAAACGCAACATTCTTACTCTCTAAGTCAAATTCAACTCTTTTCAAAACATAAAAAAATCATATACCATACATCAAAATCAAAATAAAATAATAAAATATAATTTTTATAACCTGCTTTTAGGAGGATGAAATTTTAAATAAATACTTGATCAGTTAAAAAATGATTTGTCAAATCAACTTGCATGTCTTTCAAAGCATTTGATCGATCGCCTTCATCCATAATTTCACTATCAAACATTTTTTAGTTGAATGATAAGTGCATTCATAATTTTATTATGATTGATATCCTTCATCTAAAAACCAAAGAAAACAAAAAAAATATAAGGAAAAAATGACATAAATGTCGTGCGATAAAACATTATAATTCAATAAATTACATTGAGATTTTCAGTTACAACATCATCAAACTTTAGATCGTACAAATTTTTGTTTTTGTTTTTTTTTTTGAAATGGCACTTAGATGCAACATGTTACTGGGACAACAAAGCACAAATCATGTGTCGATAAATATTCGAATCACGCTATACAAATTATGAACTTGTGCCCTCTCGTACCAAAACCGAATTACTTAACCACTAAGACAATGGTGCTTGTCATACAAATTTGTGTTAGCCGAAGGATCACTAAATTAATCATAAAATAACATTTAAAAAATCATAAACTAAAAATCTAAGATTGATATGTAGAAGAAAATAGATTTTAAGAAATAAAAAGTAAACTAACATCTTTGTGTTCATCAAAATTAGGATCATCCACTAAATTTTCACTTGACTTTATCAATTAGACAAAAATAGAGAGATTAGTTTGTATTTAGGTTTTAAAATGATGTTATTAATAATGTTTTGATGCAATGTACATGGTTTTTCCAAAGGAGATGACGTAGTTATGGTTGTTTAGGGTTGAATGAGAAAATAGATTTTGTTGGCTATATACATATGAAAAAATTTGGTACGTAATAAAAATCTAATGGTAGTTAAAAGCATGTTCATAGATATGTAGCACACTTTCTTTTTTCCATTTTGTTTTAAAGATAAAATGAGAACAACGAAACAATGTTCGTCGTTATTTTTAGGATTTTTTTCGATTTGGGCCACTTTTGCAAACTTATTACACAAATAGGCTAGCTACAAAATTAATTATAAACATAAGCCACATTTGGCCAACTCAGGTCATGTTGGCTAAAGGTTTATAAGCGGCATTTCAAACGACGCTTGTGTTTATTTTTTATTAAAACATAGTTGGCACATTTTGGGAAAGCATCGACTACATTTTAATAGAAACCATAAGGGCGCATTTTGAGATAGAGCCGATGTGTAAATTCTAAAAAGTCACCTTCTACTTTATGACTACTATTCAAAGGAACACCTACCCTTCTTCTCTCTCATCATTTCTACTTTACCTGAAAAACACAAAACCCTCACCACTCTTCTCTTCTGTAATTCCATTTCATTTCCTATCTAAAGTTTGTAATTTAAGTACATTTGCTTCATTATATAACGTAATTTTCAACAATTAAAGTTGATTTTTGGATGTCAAGTATTTGTCGCTAAAAGTTGTTATTTTTTATAGTTGATATGGATAGTTGGAAAATTGATGATGAGACTTTGATTGAATATCTTGGCAATTTGGAGTTTCATTGTAATGACAATGTCGACGATGTTGAATTTGTATCTGAAACCTAATTATTACAACATTCGCAAAATTATGGTGTTGTACACGAAACTCAAATGAATTATGAGGCAATTGAGCGTAAGCTAGGTAAAGAAGTTTGTGTTGATTCAGAATTAGTTGTTAAATTACCCATTGCATAAGGTGGTAGTAAAATATGACACGTTAATGAAGAAGAGGCTTGTGTAGATAAGTCGATGAAGCGTAAGAAAAAATTAGCTATTGGAGAGCACCCCCTTTGAAATGGTATTACTGCGGAGTTACATGTGATGTGATCGTATGCAGAAGTAAAAAGAATACAGGTCGTAGGTTCTACAAATGTCCACGTTATGTGTGGCACAGAGCGATGCCTAAAGTGTATGACTACTGTAATTTCTTCTAGTAAATTGATCTTCCAATGTGTCGGAAGGGGTTGAATATGCTCTTGAGATGCAGAATGAAGTTTCATGGTTGAAAAATTATAATCTTCTAGCATTGAAAGATAATTCTTACTTACAATCGAAAGTCCCTGAAGAGGCATAGTTTGATTATACTACTAGGTATCTAGATGAGAAATTTATATTACTTTTGTCGTTGAAATCTATTGTTTATTTAGTAATGTTGTCGTATGTTGTTTGTTATAGTAGTAAGAACTAGCTTGGATTGTATTCGATTGTTGATTATTGACTCTATTATTTGTGTATTGCTGAATTTGTTTTGTAAATCGTCGATGTTACCTGAATATGAAATCGTTTATTTGGTTTTGAATGTTATATATATAAAAATATGAATCGTATTTCATTACAATGTGATAGTGTATGGTATGATATCGTATTGCAATTTACTTGAATGACCTATGTTATGGTTTGTTTTTTATTGTGTATGTATATGGTGGTATTGAATGTTGTTACATTGGGGCTATTTGGAAAGTCGTCTCCTGGCGCTTTCTTAAAAGTCATCCATTAATGCTATTTCAAAAAGCGCCATATCGATTTGTTGTTGTAAAACAAGACAGCAGGCCCCCGCTTCCATTCAGTTTAGCCACTTAGAAAAATGAAAATTTACCCTCATTTTTATCAAATTTAAAAATTTTGTTCAAATTTCGTTGATTTCTTCGTCAATTTGAAGCATGGCTTTCTCGTCGTCACATGAAGCTCATACCGGTTTCATTTCTAATTTCAACTTTATTTTTTTAATTTAGGGTTTTGTAAAATTTGACAAAGTTATTTTTAAAATTTGTACAACTAATTGTATGAGAATGGAATTGATAAATTTGTTATTTATACCTTGTTTAAGTAGATGTTGGACAATGTAATTTATATTTGAAATATATTTTATGTTTAGAAATAATTGAATTTTGTATAGATTACTCTAAACTATTACTGGGACCAACGGACGGTAGCGTGTTGTACTTGGAAGAATGCCAGCAAACGAACAACCTCGAGTTGATGAAGGTAATACACTTTCATATCGAATAGGAATATAGAGCTATGTTGGTTATACATGGTGCTTATGTTTTATTGTTCATCGATAACCAACTCACCATCAAAATAACAAATAGTTGGAACAAAATTAGAAAAATTAGGTTGCACAATTTTCGTTTATAATTACAAAATAAAATCTAACAAAAAATTAGGGTGCACAAAATCAAATCTCGATTGATCCGAAGTAAGGAGATATTGTTGTTTTTGAACCAAACCTATTCAAATACAATATTTGATTGTTTTTTATGTAAATGGTAAGAGATTTCTGCATAAAATAAGAGGGTGACTAGTGGGTTTTTGTGGTAAAAGTTTAGTAAAGTTAGAGTGACAGGAGAGATGGTAGGGCAGTTGTTTTTATAAGGTCGGGAATTTGGACGCTATTTCAAAAATCGGTCAAATACGGCATTTCAAAAAGTGTACATTCGCCTGTACCAAACAACGCATATTAAAACATAGTTGGTGTTTTCTCAAATACCGTCAACATGCGCTATCTCAAAGTGCACCAACTATGTTTTCATATAAAAAGAAATACATACGACATTTCAAATGCCATGTATACACTTTTAACCAATGTAACACTTAGCTGGTCAAATGTGGCATATATCTTTATTAATAATTGGAATAAAACCGCAATCTTTTGGCTGCGAAGTTCCAAAAATACCACTATATGTCTTTATTAATAATTGGAATAGAAGCGTAATCTTTTGGTTCAATCGCGAAGTTACAATATACCTTATATGTGAATAAGAGATCAGAAGTTCAAATCACCAAAAAAAAAAATCTTTATTAATAATTGGAACAGGAGCACATTCTTTTGGTCTGATTTCGAAGTTCGAAAAATATCCTTGTATGTCTTTATTAATAACTGGAATAGAAGTGCAACCTTTTGGTCCAATCGAGAAGTTTCAAAAATATCTTTATATGCAAATAAGAGATCAGAAGTTCGAATCAAACAAAATTTAACATTTATTTTCAAATTGAAATTTTTGAAAGTAAAGAAGATAATAACATCAAAACGCTATTCCGATAAAAAAATCATAAGTTTTTCTTTGTATTTTTCAATTTATTTTTATCAAAACTACACAGAAATTCTAAATTTAATAATTTTATAAGAGGATTTTATAAGCACATGCGCCGCACGTGCTAAAAAATATATATTTATAATTAATTTTGTAATTCGTCTATTTGCATAATAAGTTTGCAAAAGCGGCTCAAATTAAAAAATTAAAAAAGCATTAGCATGCGTGAAACTAGAGGTGAGTGTTTTGTTGGTTTGGTTTATTCGATCGTAAAATTGTTAAACAGAACAAAAACCAATAAAAATGAAAACAAACCAACCTAATTAAATTTGGTTGGTTCGGTTTGTTATCCAGTTTAATCGAACTAAAAACAATTCACGCTTTATAAATAAAATCTAGATATATAATTAGAGTATTTTTATTCAGCATTCATATGTGTTCTAATAGTAATACGTTGAATAAATTTTATTAGATCACTAAATTAATCTAATAAAATTATTACAGTATCAGTAATTTTGAAAATATACTAAAGTTTGGTTAATTTGATTAAATCGATAATTAAAATGAAAAAAGATTACGGATTAATTACAAATTAATTTAGTTTCAAAATCAAATCAAACCGATCAAACTGAATTGCCTGGTTGGTTTATTTGGCTTAATCCCAGATTGCTCGCCCTGTTTGAAACTCCTTGTTAGCTGTGCTTATTTGGAAAATCGTCGGTCATGCCGTAGAAAATTGGGAAAAGGTTTAATCTTATTCTACTCTGCTTCCACGGTTGAATTCGTACTCCTTGATCTCCACGCATTCTTAATTAGTTAAGACTCGCTAACAACTTGAAGAAGGTAAACGATAGGGTAAATGGAAGAAGAAGATGAGCAGACTAAATCTCTTGTAAATCTATGCTTAAACCAATTAACCTCAAGCAGCGAAGTGGTTGAGACATGGCGCCGCCAAAAAAGAACATTAGAGCGCCTCCCTCCTCACCTCGCCAATTCTATCTTTCGCCGCCTGCACCACCGCCGCTTCCTCTATCCATCGCTTCTTGAGTAATATTTTTATATTTACATTCTTTAATTGTTGATTTCACGATAATTTTGAATGACGGATTGTTTAAATTTATGTTTGGTAGGGTTTTCCAAAAATGTGTTGAAGAGATCGATCTCAGAGGGGATATTAGCGTGGATGCTGAGTGGTTGGCTTATTTAGGAGGGTTTTGTAATCTGAGATCTTTGAATCTTTCGGATTGTAGAATCTTGAATAATCATGCAATTTGGCCTCTTTCAGGTGCGTTTTGTAATCATTTTATGTTTAAGTTAGATTGAATGGCCTTCTATCATAATTCCAATCACTTTAATTTTAAGTTAGAATGTACTGGGAGGCTAATGACAATCTCAATCACTTTGGCTAGTTTATTTGGTTTTTTGATTGCGATTCACAACACATATTTTATGTGTTTTCTCTGGGTTTGCAATTTGTGTCTTTATTGTGAAGTTGATATGTGTTATTTGAAAATCATGGCATTAGGATTGGATAGTTTGAGAGAGCTGGACATATCAAGATGTTCGAAGATCACAGATGCTAGTATTCAGATTTTACTATCTATTCGATTCTTGGAGAAATTATTAATTTCCGAAACTGGCATAACCGCCAATGGTGTCAGACAATTATCATACCTTCCAAATTTACGTCTTTTGGATTTGGGAGGGTTGCCTGTAACTGATAAGGCTCTTAGTTCTTTACAGGTATTTATTATGCTTTTATGTATGTATCTATCCATATTAAAATGCATATGTAAGTTTACATTACATACCTTAAATTTCTAATGTCAGTTATAAACTCATTTCAGTATATTATTCAATAAACAAATAATTTAAGTGCACTTTCCCTGTGAAGAAAAGAGCTGTGGGATTTCTGTAATTTCTGCCGCAAAGCTTTCATAGATCACCAATTTTTTAACTTGCCTTACTATATACAAGTTCTTTAGGAAGCAAAGATAATTCATCCATGTCATCGCTAGCTCTTTTTTCCTGGGTTTGCTAGGCCAAGATTTGACACCATGAGAGAAGTAGCATAGGCTGACTAACCCAGTATCAGTTCATATTGCCTATTGGGCATGGTCTTGCTAAAATGTAATTAATGAATAAAGCAAAGATATGCAAAGTTTTATAGAATGACCTAAATCATATGGAATTTCCTAAATTATATACAGGAATCTTAGGCACTGTTTGTCCTTTTTTCGTAGGTATTGACTGAGCTTGAATACTTAGATTTATGGGGAAGTGAAGTTTCAGATACTGGAGCTTCTTTTCTGGAAATGTTTCCCAAATTAAGTTTTTTGAATCTTGCCTGGACTAAGGTCACTAGATTGCCTTATCTTCCTTCTCTTACATGCTTAAACATGAGTAACTGTAATGTCCATGCAATTTTTAGAGGACACAAAGATAAAGTGACTTTATCAAAGCTTATTCTACATGGAGCAACTATTGACAATTCTAATGAAGTTCTCGACAATGTGGAGGCAAGCCATATGTCTGTATTGGATATTTCAGGCTCTTCCATTAGTTGTTTTGAATACCTAGTTGGTATGAAACAGCTAGAACATTTAGATCTCAGCTCAAGTAAAATAAGTGACAATTCAATTCAATATGTAATACAAGTTGGAGAGAGATTGAAGTACATAAATCTAAACAAGACAATAATCAGCACCCAAGGAGTTTCCATTTTGTCAGAGCATGTCCCAAATCTTGAAACTCTTTTTCTTTCATACACTGCAATCGATGACGCCTCGTTGTTGCATATTGGTATGATTAATTCTTTAAAAGAAGTTGATTTAAGCTACACAAAAATTACAGGTACTAACTTAACTCTTTGTTTTACTATACCTTTTTATGTACCATATCTATTATTTAGTTTATGTATGTAACAATTGCACTTAAACTGCTTGGAGATAGTCGGCTTAGTTTCTTTTGAGAAGTTGGGATCTATAGTTTTAAACATATCAAAATCACCCCAAAGGAGCAAAATAAGCTAGGTGAGTAAAAAGTCGTTGAATGGCCTCTTATTATCATGCGGGACTGTGCTCAAATTTTCTAGCATTTTTACTGAAAAGATGGGATGTAACGATCCCGAATTTTGAGTAAAATTAAATTTGGTAATTGATATAATTTTGTGAATTTAAATTGTAAATTAAATTAATTTTTCCAAGATTAAATAGGATATTTGTTTATTTGGACATTGATGTTAAAATTTAATTGGGGCTTTGAAATTCTATATTTAATATCTTATAAATAAAAAGTAACATCCCAAAATTTATCAATTTAAATTAGTAAGATATTTAAACTTTTGGAATTTAATTTGAAAATAAATTGAAAAGTCTCAAACAAATAAAATAAGTGATAATCATATATGAATAAATTCCAATTTCTTTTGAATTTAAGATTTTGAAATAATGAATGTTTTAAAAAAGTCATTTGAATTTAAAATTATATACATATATGTATATTGCATATATGAGTAAAATTGAGTATATATTGAAATTGAATTTAAATTGTTCAAGATATGTGTGAATATATAAATGTTATAATTCAAGTGAATTGGAATTTGAAGTTAAATTTAAAATAAATGTTTTCAAAAAAAATTGGCTTTTAAAATCATTAAGGTGTAATTTATATGATAAAAATATTGGTTAAAGCAATTCTTCTTTTAACATTGTATATATGTATATGCTAATGAATAAGGGGTATATTTATTTATAAAGTAAATATGATATAAAATTCTTTTGTCTTTGTAAAATTACAAATGTTAAACATACATAAGGGAGATGGAGTAAAATTTACAAGTGTTTAGATCTCATGATTACTTTTAACAAATGTCATTCAATATCATTGTTTGAATAAAATAATAAAATTAATAATCATAGAAAACTTTTCATCTTCCATTTTCAAATTATTTAGCCTCCCAAATCTCTGAAAGTACAGTAACAAAAGATTGAGCATTTCAAGCTCCAACACCCAAAGAGAAAAAATAGAAAAAAAATCAGAGAAGCTGAAAATTTTCTTGGATTCAAAGTTGAAAAAAAAAATCTGAAAATCTTCTTGAACGTCAAGCTGTAGTTTTTACATTCCATCTCTCAGGCAAATTTTATACTTTATAGTTTAATGAGTTTGTAATTTTAAAATCAAGATTTAACACCAATTCAAACTGCAGATTAGTTAAACAAGGCAGCTGCAGTTTTGGCCAGAGACAATACAAGGATTCTCTGGAATAAAATTAAGGCAAGTAAATTTCTTTTAAAAATTTGAATTTGAAGTTGTTAATCAGTAATAAAGCAAAGATTTAAACAATTATATTAAACAGTTGCAGGAGGAAATTAAGTTCGAAGATTAAACCTATTTCTGGATTTCAAGTAGCAGGAAGAAAAAAAAGGCTTCTCTGTTGTATAAAAAAATTCAAACTGTAAGTAATTTAAGATTGTCTGTATTTGATGAATTAAGTGAATAAATACAACAAAGAGTAATCAAAGATCTGTACTTGCAAGTTGCAGATCTAAGCTTCAAAAATTAAAGAAATTTTTTACAGGTTTCATCCTCATTTTGAAAACTGTCAGGAGCTTTCTGTTTTCAGGCAAAAAGGTGAGCAAACTTAAATTTTTAACCAGTTTCTTTTGATTTTCATGCCTGTGATGATAATGGTTTGGAAATATTGTATGAATGTGTTTATATCTGCGAGTTTATATGTGTTTCTATGTGTGAAGTGAGGTGTGTATGTTTGTATATGCACCTCTGTTGTTCTTCAAGAAATCAATCTTCAAGAAAAAAAAGAGAAAAAAAATCACATTTGGAATTCTAAATCGATTTAGTTAATGATTTCCAAATGAAAGTTGATCATAATAGTATGATCACAATTTTAAAAATAATTCCAAACAATTATATTAAGTAAATAATTCAAAAATTAGATATCACAGTGATAATCAATATTTGTCAGAAAATCAAACGATTTAAATTCACATTTTGGTTCTATAATCTGATTCGTGCTTGTAAATAGTGAATTTATAAAAAAAATGATTTTTAAGATTGGGTTGATCTAGATTTCTCGAGTTGAACAGAAAGCATGTTTTTGTCGATATCTGACGACCGCCAACGTTTTGGGGGCCGTGCTTCAGGGCGAAGGTAGGTGGGTGGATGTAGATTATGGGAAAAATACGGATTAAATTTATCAATTATCAAACTGATGGTACGAGGTTAAAATAGGGTTTAAGGAGTTAGTTTTGTTGTCGTGGTTTCTCGAAGTCGTGCGACACCAATGGTTCATCGGAGATGATCGCGGCCAGGGGAATGGGAGCGTGGAGCTCAGGCAAGGGTTCAAGTGAGAGGTCACGACCTGTGGTGGTCTGTGGCGTCGAGTAGGGATGATTATTGGTCGGTGGGTGTTGTTCCAGTGGAGTACGAGAATGCTCAAATTTGATTTTCAGGCTCGTCTACGTTTTGGGTTGCTGGAATGAATGGAAGGGGTCAACGTTGACCTGTAGACGTCGGTGAGGTCGATCGCAGTAGGTCGTGGTGGTGTGCACGTTGCACTGGTTCATGGTGTATCAGGTTGCGTTATTGGAATTTTGGGAAGAAGATGGGTTACTCGGGTTCGTCCCGAAGAAAATGGCGAGATGGCTCGAAGCAGAAGGGAAGGCAGGCTCGAAGTAGTGATGTGTGCAAGTTGTTTCGGGTAGTTTGGGTTTTTGCTCGAGTAAAAAATGAATTTGGCTCGGGTATTACATGAGATTTTCTCGGGTTTTATAATTTTCAGTTTTGAAAACTTTAACAATCTAAGTAAACTTGATTTCTAAACTATCATTTTTAAAATTAATGTTTGTTATTAAGTTGAAACATGTAACTAAAGGTTTTAAAATGAAGATACTTTAAATTGATTAAGTTCAAAATGTTTTAAACTTATAATTTTAAAAGAGTTACATTTAAATAAGCTTAACAAAGTAATAAAGGAGTTAATCAAATGTTTCTAATTTGTCAACTTAAAGATTAAGTTAACTTATATGATTAACCAATGATTAGAAGTTTAATAAATCAAGAAATTAAGGAATAACTAATTTAAGAACAATTAATTTCTTAAAGTAATTACTTAATGAAAGTAATTAAGGATGAATAAGTAATGATTTAAAGGGTTATTAATTAAGTGTTTAAAGGTTAATTAATTTAAAGAATAATTAATTAATGTGATTAATTAATAAAGGTAATTAATTTGAAAATAATTAATTAATTAAAAGTAAATTAATTTACGAAAGTGATTTAGGGATGATTATTAAATAAGGATTAATTGATTAATTATTGTAATTAATTAAAGATAATTAATTATTAATACAAGGTTAATTAATTTATAATTAAGGATTAATTAATGTAATTAATTAATTAATGAAAATTAAATTAATAAAAGCAATTAAGGGTAATTAATTGCTTAAAGATAATTACTTAATTAAAAATAATTAATTAATGATTAAAGGTGGATTAATCAAGAAGTTAACATTGATTTAAGATTAGGGATAGTCATTTATCGTAATTAATTAAAGATAATTAATTAATGGTGAATTAAATAATTAAAGGTTAATTATTGAATGATTGGAAGTTGATGAATTATAATTAAAGGTTAATTAATTTATTATTAATGGTTAATTAATAAATGATTAAAGAATAATTAATCAAAATGATTTGTAATTCATTAATATTAATTAACCAGGAATAGTACTTCATAAGTAATTAATCTGATTTAAATTAATCAGACAATTAACTGATCTTACTTATGAATGTTTGGATTCTATTGGATGATTGAATTGTTTGATATCCCTGATATGTGATGCTCTGTTTTGATTTGAGCTGTGTTTAATGTAATTTATTATCTGTGATATATATCTGTGATCTGTGAATGAAAGATAAGCGTTATAGTTTATACCGCTTATCAAATATATTGCTGTATTTGAATATGTACTGATTGATGATGTTGCACTTTTACTGTGTAAAACTTCTGGACCACACTTATACACACACAAATATGGGTTGCACGTGGAAATTGGTTAAGTCACATATTTTTGAAATAGTTTTAAAATTTGAATTTTTGAATCCAATGGTTTTGGAAAGGGATTGGGTTTAAAATAAAAAGATTTTGAAAAGGAATTTCAAAAACAAAAGTTATTTTTGAATAACTTGATTTAGTTTTGAATTTTGATTTATATTTGAATTCAAAAATTTGAAATTAAATCCTATTTATGATTTAAAAAGGGTGTATTTATATGGGTTTTAAATCATTTTTAAAGCATTGTTTTGGGAATTTGAATTTAACCCAAAGATTTTAACCTGTATAAATGAAATCGGATTTTTCGAAAAACGAAAACTATTTTTCAAATAATAAAAGCTTTCACATAAGAAATGAACTTCCAATTTGTGTTAAAAAGATTTCAAGTCTAAAATGAAAATGGTCTTCCAAGTTATGAATAAATCTTTGGAAACGGTTTGAAAGCTATAAGTTAAATCCTTGACTTAAAGATTGGATGAGTTAATCCTAATTGAAATGGAAATTGTTTTGGAAATCTATGAATGGATCTTTGTGGAACTGGGTGAACTTTGTGTAATAAATCTTTTTGTTTAAAGATTTGAAATGGTAATTTGTTTAAACCATTTGAAGAAAGGTTTTGGGTTTAAAGTTGTGACTTAACTGAAATCCCATATCCATATGTTTTTAAATATTGCGCTCATTATTCGGTTTAGCCGGGAGGGGACCTTGTGTCATATAACCCATTCCGAATAGTGATACGACGTAATGGATCTTTGTGGAACTGGGTGAACTTTGTGTAATAAATCTTTTTGTTTAAAGATTTGAAATGGTAATTTGTTTAAACCATTTGAGGAAAGGTTTTGGGTTTAAAGTTGTGACTTAACTGAAATCTCATATCCATATGTTTTTTAAATATCGCGCTCACTATTCGGTTTAGCCGGGAGGGGACCTTATGTCATATAATCCATTTCGAATAGTGATACGACGTTATGGATTACATTTGAAGACCGGTGTTGAAGACCGGGTATTTGCAAGAACGATAGGATAACCCGTCGATTGATTCTGCACTGAGTTGCTCCGGTATAGAGTTCTCCATATGTGATGGGGAATCCGATCGGAATTGTGGATGCCCGGATTGCAAGGGTTTCTTTCTTTATTGGACGAAGTGTCTTCGGTTCTGTTCGAACCCGGAACAGACTTGTATGGTTGTACGTCTGACATTACACTTTGAGATATAAAACTGATCTTTATCGAATACATTTCTGTTTGGTGGCGGAGAATTTATTCTCTTAGTTAACATCCTTCTCTGAGACGTACGAGCTCAGAGGTTATGTAGTTGATAGTTATCAGTGATATATTTTCAATTTGGTAGTGTGGCATGCTGAGTGCTGCTGTATATCATTTGTTGATCAAAGCATGACTTTTGTATAAAGCGTAGCTTTGTGGACGAGACTGCATCAGGACCTCACACCCCGGAAATGGTCGAAACAGGAAAGATGCGACAAGGTTATGAGGGTCGCTTCTTTTAGGGTGTGTCATTTCCTTCTGGAAAAGGGTGGTATCATGGTATGGAGCCCAGATACTTAACCCATGTGGTCACTGCAAATCTATTACTTTGTGATTGTGGTTGAGAGGCGCCTCGGATAAAGGTGCCAAAGGACCGGAGGATGGCATGCTCAAGTAGTAGTTAGCTAGTTACAGAGGTAATCCGGCCTTGTGTTGGTAGAGAGCCGGGTAGGTTCTCGGGACGTCCCTCCAGAGGCGTACCCATGTGGCAGTAGGAAGTTCCTTAACCTGACCATTCGTTGGAAATCCAATCATCCAATACGTGCCTTGTACAGTTTTAGATGTAGAACCTGCCATTTAACATGACAGCTATAGTATGTATAGTATAATGGTACATATGCTGGCTAAGATTAATATTAGACATTCGAAAGGTTTTCCACTATGCACTAATAATAATATCAAATGACTTTCTCGTATTAAGCATATTTGACTATCATAAAGGGAAATCTCCCCCAAGTGTGCGATTGCAGTGTGTGTGCCGGGAGGCCTTATGGTAGTTTCATTTGTTAAAAATATTGCGGATTTATTTTAAATTCTTTCGTTGTTTGCTTTAAAAGATAAACTGTTTTGTTTGCTCATACTAGTCACACGACTGACCTGGAGTTTATTGTTCCCTTCCTAAACTCTGGGTGTCCACAATTTTCCCACACGGGCAGTCTAGAGTTGGGTTTTTCAGATAGCCGGGTTTAGTAGATTATCTGGAGTTAGTTCAGTCTTTGGATTGGACCGCGCTTGCTTATCTCTGTGAAACATCGTTATTGGGAGTTCGAACTATTTCTGGATTGGTGCATTGGAGATGGAGATTACCGATACTGGAGTTCTCTCTTGAAGACCATATTGGAGATATTGTTTCGCTGTTGGTGTTATATTTTTCTTTCCGCTGCTATTGTCTTGTAGCATATCTCTGATGTATATTGATATTCATTGTATCACCATTGTGTCTGAATATTGTAGCAAATGTTGTATATCATATGTATTATTTCATTGTTTTCTTCCGCTGTGTTGTACTTAATGTGTTATAAGCTCCGACGAACCAGATTCGACGTTTGGATCTGTGGCATTTGAATACGAGTGTCGTATTCGGTGTCGATTTTCGAAGGTCGAGTCAGGGTCGCTGCATGGGACGAAACATTATCTCCTCAGAACACAGTTGTTTGTGCTTACATTTCAAAACCCTTAATATACTGTTCTATAATCTACAAGGGATATTATCAGCAACCCTCAACTTTTTTGCCAGAAATATGATCTAGTTTAGTTAGCCTATTGTGATATATTTATTCTTTTAACAATTTCAGGTTTTCTTCCCATGGATAGTGGAAATTATAAAACATCCTCATTGAGGGAACTCAATAATCTTGGTTTACTAGAAAGTTTGAATCTTGAAGGGACTCTAATCGGAGATGATTCTGTATACCCCTTGGCTTTTATGAGGGTGCTGAAGTCTTTATATCTCAAGAATCATCACTTGACTTATGTTGCATTGCATGCTTTATCAAGGCCTCTTCCAAATTTACAAATTTTAGGGTTTCGTAGTGGTGTTTTAACAGATGATGGACTCTCCAGATATATACCTCCACCATCACTTTGTACTTTAGATTTAAGAGGATGTTGGCTTTTAACCCCTGGTGGGATTGAATTGTTTTGCTTGAACCATCCTAACATTGAAATCAAACACGATGATGGTCCTCTTGAATTAAAATATGGTGATAGTTCATCTCATTATTCAAGAATTCCACAATCATCTCAATCTAAACTCGCGGGGAAAAAGTCAGTACATGCCTCAAATTTTATTGGTGAGAAATTCAACATTGTTATTCCACGTAATATATATTTGGTGAATAGCACACCATTGATGTTTGTTGAAATCTTAGCATTAATTAATTCATTTATAGTTGAAAACAGTGAATTTGTCCATCTGTTTGATATTTTTTTTCCTTCAAAATCACTTCCAATATTGCGTTGCTTGCTATTTAGATTACTCAGACACAGTTAAACCCTAAGTGTAGCTTCTTGCGGTTCAGCCATTATTCTGTATATGTATATACTGTGAATTCCTTTGTGTTATTTTATGCTAACATATGTGGGTACCTTATCATTACACCTTTTTTAACAGACGAGAGAAGGAAGTATAGCAGAAATGATTTGTTGGAGTTGCAGCTTTCACCTGCATCGAGTCTGACACAGCAGGAACTGAATATGATTCCTACGCTATTGAGGAAGGAGTAAGTTTTGTTGCATATTGAACACACTCTAATTGCATTGACTGCATTTTTTTATAAGATGCATCAGTTGTTACTGGTTTCTGCTTGAAAACTTTAGCTCTATTAAATACCAAGTTTAAGGTGTACATTCTGTATCAGTAAATCGTGATATTCTAATGTAGATTTTCAAGTAAATTTCTTATTTTTATTTGGATTTGAAGTATAGTTACGCATGGTTGGCTTTTCTGATTGCAGATTATCTTTCTAGATCAATTTGTTTGTGTAAGGTATTTGTGTGCAGGGCCGGCTTCAGTGCATGGCTGACCAGGCAGCCGCCTGGGGTAACCCTCTCGACGGGCGCAACAACTGGGTGAAAAAATGTTAATAATTAACAAAAGTTATAATCAAATTATTTTTGATAAACAGTATTAGATGGAGATGTATTGGCTTTGCATTAATTCATTTTCCATGAGGTAACGAGTTCAGGGACATCAATTTTTTCCTTCTATTTTTTGCTCTTTATCTGCGAGTTGGAAGTTTTCGGGCCAGCCCTGTTTGTGTAGATGAATTTGGGATAGGGTTAGCATATGTTCAATTACTCAGTAGTTTTAGTTTTTTCAAATCAACTTAAAATACTCGGGAATTGTCTTTTTATCGCATATTGGCAATAATCATAAGTAAAAGTCCTTTGTCACAGAAAAAGAAACTATACCTGTAAGCAAGGTTGTAAAAAATCGCTAGGCGGATGTTAGGTGGTAAGTATGACAAGGGATTAATCGAAGATTAATCAAAACTAGGCGTTTTTAATAACTCGTGCGTTTTAGATAAATTTTTACTGTTTTATTTATTGTCAACTGGTATAAATTGAAAGTTTTGGATTTTGGATGTGTTTAGGAGTAGGCCTGTCAATGGTACGGATTTCGACCCGAACTCACCCTATTAATGCGGATATGGGTTTTGTGTTTTACTACCCATGCCCGACTCAGGCCCGACTCAGGTCGGGTATGGTTTTATAAAACCCGGCCCGACTAGGGCTTGACCATACTAATAGTTTTCTATCATATCAAAACATGAGTATGTAGTTATTTATTACCATTTTTTTTTTACATGTACATATTATGCATACTTTTGTTCTGAACTTGACTACATCACCATCCAATTTATATGTTAACATTGTTTGTATATAAAATTTTACCAAAGTCGTAGTTTCAAAATATGGATTTAATATAAATATTCTGAGTTAGGTATACGGTTATTATCCAACGAGCCTAAAAAGCCCGATGGACCGGGCTCGGATATCGGGTTGAAATACCCTGCGGGTTCGGGCCGGACTCGGGTTGTAGTTATTGTAATCAGACTCGGGTCCGGGTTTTATAATACCCGGACCGAACCCGACCCATCGACAGGCCTACTTACGAGTGCCCAGACAATACTGTCTAAAACTAGCATATTGATGTTTATACATTATGCTGAACCTTAAATAATATCTAATCAATGCCTAAATATATGTTACGATTCTTACAAGAGACGATAAACCTTGTCTAGACGGGTCATGCCTAGCGCCTGGGTGAAGGCCTAGAATGATTTTTACAACGTTGCCTATAAGCAAACTTTGGTAATTTAACACGTGTTAAAATATGTCCGATGGACACATGCTAATACTGTTCTATGTAAATAATAAACATTTCACTACCATTTTTTTGTGACATAAATCCTAGAATGTGGCCTTGGTTGTGAGTTATCATGCGGAATGTTAAATGGCTTTCTATGAGGTTTGATTGCAGACCTTAAAATTTTCTTACAAGGGAAAAAATAAAATGAAATAGTGATGTCAAGGACTAAAATATAATGTGTAATTTTCATTCCAGACCTGAATCCTGATAAAAGCAATGGACTTAAAAGGTAGCTGTCTGGAGTATTGATCTGCTCTTGGTTTCTGATCTAATTCAGTAGTTCACGTCCAAAGAGTCAAATGGGAGCTTTCTTTTTTCACTCTGTAGCATTTCTCAGAAGTATACCAGAAGTAGCAACAAATGAATCTTGATAAAAGCAATGAACTCAAAGGGTTAGCTAGAATGAATGGATGTATCAATGCATGTATATCTTCCTTTTGATGTATCAATATGTACATCTTCTTTTTTATATAATGATCAGCCAGAATGAATGGGCGTTAGATGTATTGCCAGTTCCATAAACATGGGACAAAGAGTTGTACTCACATTTTTTTTTTTAACTTCATGCAATTGGATGTCAGGGATTTATTCCTTCAGCCAGTTGTCTGTTTCACTTGGGGGTTTTGTACCTCTGGTGTCTGTTTCTGATGTTGTCATAAGAAAAGTCCATGTGCATTAAGTAAATAAGATTTCTATTGTTCTGAATTAGAAAATGTAGAAAATGCAAAGCAGTTTGTCCTTTTTTGATAGAAAATTCCAAGCTAATTTGTTGTATTTTAGAAAGATTTTGTGGTTTCTTAGAAAGATTTTCAAAAGTTATAAAATCGAATTTCTTTGTTCGTATATTATAATGACAAGAAAATAGACAATGATAAATTTAGAAAAAAAATTAGATTGAAGGACGACAAATTTGTTTTTTTAGTTGAAGCACAATGTTAGTTATGACTAGCATTTTATATAGTGTAAAATCGAATATAATGCTAATTATAACTAGCATTTTGTATGGTGTAAAAGTTGAATATAATGTTAATTATAACTATCATTCCTAAAAATAAAATTTGATATTCTTCATCCTATTATTTTTTCAAAGTTTGTCATTTTCTTAATTCTCCCTATTAATAATTGTTATTTTAGTATAATTTTAGTAAATAACTATAGTTTCCATCATTATTTAATTGTATAAATTTTATTTTATTTTTTAAAAAAAAATTAGTCACCTTGCGTTTTATGTCAGAAAAACACAAATTACCTTGCGTTTTCTATTTTTTTAAAAATAGAAACTTAACTTGCATATTCATTGCTACATGGGGTTTTTCTTATAACAATGGACTTTTCTTATATCAAGTCAAAGATAAAATATGAACTTTTTAACTGGTTTCGCTGGTGTGGTTATCAATACAATTGCAGTGTTCATGCTTGGTAAACATCCTTGTTATCGTCTTGTTTCATATTATAGTCTCTTCTGAATTAATTCTGTTAATTAATACTTGTCAACTTATCATATGAAGCATGAGCACTACTGATACTGATGCAGATCAAATGGAGTGCACGAAACCAAGCGACCACAATCATCTCAAACTGACAATGTTTAACTTGAACAAAACAACAATGGAGTTCAGTTAAACAACAAACAAATTTCAAGTTGATACTAACAAAAGATATATCGTACAAATTTCTTTAAACGTAGAAAAATACAACAATTCATATAAGATTTTAGTTTATGCATTAACATGTACAAAATTATCTCTTACCAATAATCTCCACAGGAACAAACTCCATCACTAAACCTGTGAAACCGATTCGAGTCTCTAACAATTATCTCTCTCCCTGTTGCTTTGGACATAAACTTAATTGCATTATGACAATCTCCACAAACACGAAGATTTTTAAACACCCTAATGGGCTTAGGAGCGTTCGTCGATACAAGGCCAAACGCCACCGCTATCTTCTCGCTATGCTGCAAAATGTACTTCTCTTTAAGCTCATCCTCCACATCATGAAGAACATAGCTCTTATCCACAACATAACCCATTTCCTTAATCCTCCTTATGATCTCATCTAACTTGTCGAATATTTCTCTAGCTCTTGCATGACTGGTATCTCCTACATGAAACTTATGTACTACATTTTCAATTTCTACCCAGCTCAACCCTGCCTCTTTGTTCACTTTCTTCTCCTTCATCCCTTTTCTTATCTTTGCAACTTCGTCCCATTTTCCAGCCATTGCATATACGTTCGAAAGCAGCACATAAGCTGCAGGATCTTCTGGTTCCAACTTTAGTGTGTATTCTGCACAAATTTCTCCAAGCTTGATATTCTTATGAACTGTACAAGCACCGAGAAGAGTTCTCCAAATCAATGCATCAGCCCTTAATGGCATGTTTGTAATGAGCCTGAAAGCTTCGTCTAGAAACCCGGAACGTCCTAACAGATCAACCATGCATGCATAATGCTCCATTCTTGGTACAAGGTTATAGTCTTTTTGCATAGAATTGAAGTAGTACTTTCCTTGTTGAACTAAACCAACATGACTACAAGCTGATAAAACCGCAATATATGTAACCTCGTTTGGTTTGACACCATTGGAAGTCATTTTAGAGAACAGCTCCAGGGCTTGATGTGCATGCCCATGCTTAGCAAAACCGGTTATCATAGATGTATATGAGATCACATTGAGTGTGGACATCTCTTCGAATACGGCTCTAGCATCCTCTACATTGCCACATTTAGAATACATGGACACTAGAGCGTTGCCTATACCAGTATCTGATTTGAACCCTGCCTTTAGTAACTGAGCATGCAGTTGTTGGCCCTTGCTCATCGCTCCTATGCTTGCAGCCGCGCTTAAAAGACTAGCGAATGTAAAAGCATTCATTCCAATATCCATGTTTTCAATTTGATGTGCCAATTCCAATGCTTCATTTGGATCTACATTTTTTATGTAGCCATCGACTATTGCATTGTCGAACAACACTTCGAAAGCTTTACGAGCTTCTTCCATTCTACCTCCACGAGTATACATGCTAACCAAAGAATTCCCAACGAAGTTTATGGAAGATAACCCGGATTTAACCACTTGAGCATGAACTTGTTCTCCTAGTTCTACATTAGACAAGTTTGCACAAGCTTTAAGTGCATTCAAATATGTAAAATGGTTTGGACGAACTCGCCCTTGTGTTATCATGTCAACAAAAAGCTTTATAGCTTCATCATCTCCTCCATTTTGAACGTAACTCGAGATGATAGAAGTCCATGTCATCACATTATGTTCATACATTCTATCAAAAACTTTTCTTGAATCATCGAGCAGCCCACCTCCACATTTTGCATACATATCTACAATACTACAACCGACGCAAACGTCATTGCCCAATCCATTTCTAATCGCTAGCGAATGTAATTTCTTACCCAATTCAATTGACCCTAATCCTATACACCCCGATATCACACTACTCATTGTAAATTGATCCGGAGAAAATCCATTTGTACCCATTTCCATAAACAGACTCAATGCTTCTTCATGATATCCATTTTGCACATACCTAGTGATCATTAAGGTCCAAACCACTACAGTCTTCTCCTCCATTCCATCAAATACTTTCCTAGCCAAAATAAGTTCTTCCCTCTTGGCAAGCATATCGATCAACACACACCCAACAGACAAATTATTACGTGCATATCCCATTTTCATAGCAAATCCAAGTATCATGTCTCCAAACCCAACATAATTGCCAGCAATGCAGGCTTGTAAAACACTACAAAACGTGAACTCGTTAGGAATGAAACCTAAGTAAAGAAACTCAAGAAACAACAATGTCGATTCTTTTGGGTTTTTATTGTGAGTAAGAGCGGACATCATTGTGGTCCAAGAAACAATGTCTTTTCTTTGACCCATTTCGTCAAACACCTTGTATGCGAGACTAAGCCGGTTGCATTTTGAGTACAGAGTGATGAGGGAGTTGTTTAAAACGGGGTCAAATGGAATGTTGGACTGGATAAGATGGTGGTGGAGACGGCGGCCAGCGTTGAGGTCGTGCGTCCGTATGTATTTTTTGAGGAGTTGACGGTACGGAAAGAGAAGTTCATTTTGGGTTTGGTTGTATTTGTTGGCGTTGGCTTTTTCTCGAATGGGTTGGATTTTGATTTCCATGGGGATGGATGGTAGGAAATTCGGCATTTGGGGTTGTGCTTGTTTTTCATCCCGCTAAATTTAAAAAGTTTATTTAGATAAAGTTGTTCTCGATGCCCTATGTTTTTTGCAAGGAGCCTATACTAGTGAGAAGAGCACTTCCATTAAAAAAGCTGTTCGATTAAGTCTTGAAGGTTGGGGGCATAAAAAAAATCAAATTTTGAGCTAACAGGAAATCTAACCAGCCACAACCACTCAAAACGTGGTTAGCATAGATTTTCCACCACTACTACAGCGAACGAGGTTTCTTTCATAATATAGATTGATCCAAAGGTGGTTTCATACAAAATCTCGCTCGATCGAAGCAAGGTTTCATGTAATACCTTACTTGGCGTGAGTTGTATTAGAGAAAATGTCAGCATCGGAATTCGGACAGTAAGGTTTTTTATGAAATAAAATGAAGGTTAAAAGAAGATGTTCGAGTATGCAATTTTTCTTTCTCAAATAAACAGGATGGATAAGACTTTAGAAAGCCAATAGGGCTAGCCTTAGTATTAAGGGGATTTTATTAGTTTATGTGTTTCATCATTATCCCATCTACGTAAGAAAATTGCCTTACTTATAAATTTGAAGAAAAGTTTAGCTCAAAAGATGTAATAAGTTAAAATTAGGAACAAAATGTTTTCTAAAATCAAGAAATTGAATATTTTGTTGTTGGAATCATTCATCTTTCAAGTGAAAATTGGGGTTTCCTAAAATGTACTCAATGGATTTTGATGATGGAGGTGATAGTGCGACGGTCTCTATGGTGGTGCAGTGAACTTTGTATTGGTCCGCGAACTTTGGTGGTGGTGCGGGATTGAAAACGAGGACGATGGTGATAAAAGAGAAGACGAAGACGGACATGAAGGCGATGTGAAAATGAAGTTAGAGCAGTGGTTCGGGAAGGAGTGGCGATATGAGCAGAGGTGGTTAAGCTGGTTGGGTGTAAGCGTAGGTGCGGTATTCTGGGGAAGAGCTCAATAATTATAATGTTATTTTATATAAGCAATTCGTGGAAAGTTCCTTTTTCACTTAATTGATAAATTTACCCGTTCATAATGTTATTTTTGTACATAGCATTTTATCATTTAAATTTTGCAAATTATAATTTTTAACCTAGCTTTTTTATATGCGAATTTTAAATTGTTTTTCTATATTTATCAATCATAAACTTGTATTAGTTAATTGGTTTGATAGATTTATTCAATAAAACATTGTCTACTGCATATTGGAAAAGATCTTTGTACAAAACTTCAAATGGAACTTTTATGTATTATTTAAATATTTATTTTTAACTAGTATTGTACTATGCTGTTATGCAGCAACTCTAGTTTTAATGCAATTTAGTATAGTATTATGTGATTTGACAAATCGAATATAATTTCAAGTTTTAAATATCAGTTTGTAGTAATATGTCAATTGTTATGGTAATTTTTTTATAAATTCTTTTATATAGCATTTTAAAATTTAGTTTAAAATAGTATTTTTATTTTATTATTATGTACCATTTCATGTTTTAATACTACCTATTATAAAATTATATGGGCGAAAAATCAAATATAACATTTCATGTTTAATGCTACACTGTAACATTTCAATATTTATATTTATTTTTATAACATTCTTTTAAGTAGCATTTCAACATTTTGTAATAAATAGTATTATAGTTATGTTCATTTTAATGCTACTTATAATAACATTATGTGAATTCGAAATCGAAATCGAATATAGCACTTTATATTTTATTGCTATTTTATTGTAGTATTTTATTATTTATTATATGTTTATATATTTTTTACATGAAGTAGTCACTAGATATCGGCGTTATTATGTATATGTGTGTAATTTATATACTTACATAATTTTGGCTCAAATTTTTGTATATGTTTTATATGATTTTAACTTTATTATTTAGTTCAAACACATAGTTTTCATTTTAAGTAATGTTTCTTTGCTTTTTATCTAACATTTAAATATTTTTACCCTATACATTGTTTAATTATCAATAGAAAATTGTGTTTATGTACTTTTCCAGTTTGTATATAGCATTTTATATCATTTTATTTTACTTTTTTAGAATTATATATTGCTATTTTGATACAACATTTATACTTTGTTTGGTATATTTTTTAAAAGATTAATGCTACCATATAGTAGCATTTTGTACCTATTGGCAGTGTTTTTTGTTGGTGATGATGAATGATGATCTACATTAGGAGACGGTATGGAATAGCGACGGTGAGGTAGCGAAGTAATAGGGCATGAATGGTTACGTATGTAGGAAGATATGGTATAGTTAGGAATGTTGGGCATTGACTTGGTGATAGATGTCGAGGTTAAACGTGTTAGATTTTGGTTCAGTGATATTAGCGACGACGAAGGGTAGTTACTAGCAATGGCTACGATGGCTGGATGTGTGATGACGAATAGTGGCGACGGTGAGGAAGGCAACGTGGTGTATGGAGTTAAGAAGGTTCAACCTGATTTCAAAGTGGAGAAAAAAAGGTGAGATTAGTTATATTCTTAAGCCTAATTTCCAAACTCGGTGACCTAGAACTAAAAGTGAACTTAACTACTCTTTTTTAACTTCATTCAGATGCAAAAAGCCGATTGAATGCATTTATGTTTTAAAGATAGAAAACTTCAAATTTTGCAATTCTCTTTCTTTCTTTTTATCCATCTTATTTGTTATAGTAATTCTTCTGCTTTAAATTTCTCTCTTATATATTTTCTGTTGATTCATAATTCTTATTATAATTTCCTTGCATCGATCCAGTTATTTTTTTAGTATATTAATTATTATGATGATTTTTGCATTGCTACTTCCACCAAATCTATTTACGATAATTGCTTAGATGCTACATTAGCAAAGGACTTGGCAATATAATATGTTGTGAAAAATTTAAAGTCGAGATTGATGTTATCAAATGTATAAGAATAACTAATGGAAATAAATATAAAATACAAAACTAATTTCAAATCCATGCCATAATGAATGCACTGTAGGTTGAGTACTTTCTTGAGTGAGTCTTTTTTTCATTTGTTATTTTTTTTCCGATTGACATGTGTTTAGGATCTAGCTTTTTGTATAAAGATGTTTTTATGAACTAAATTTTTGATAGGTATCTTTTTGATAGACGTGTGTGAAATATATTTTGGTAGACATGCATGAAAAATATAATTTGTTATAGAGATTAAAGTACGTATCATTTTTAAAGATGATGTGAATTGTACATTGAAATGTGAAAAGGAACCATTAGATTATTTTTGTACTAGTGTGGAAATACATTATTTTTTTCTAAATTATGTAAAGAGTACATAATTTGAATGTTAGGTAATAACATTAATTAATGGTGTAAATTACTATTTTAGATTAAATTAAGACGCTTTAAAAAAATTGAAGTTATAAGATTATAACAAAGTATTTTGAAGTATTTATCGTTTTAAAGGTTTTTATTGTTTGGAAGTAAATAAAGATGTTTTTGTAATAAACAATTGTAAAACAATTTGTATACTTAAAAAAGATGATTTTTGCAAGTATAATGTTTGAATGGATATAATATGTGATATGGTTGTTTTATGATGATGATGATATCGTCTTAGGATGATTATGTGATGTTTTATCATTATTACTACTAGACGATGAGTAGTCAATTATGGTTACTTGATGATAGATTTGTATTACTGATGTTAATTGAATTAGTACACATTTCGACGATTTATGTTGTGTTACTAGTATAGGGTGATTAGCACACATTTGATAATTTATACTTACATTGGTGATGCATTACTATAATGGATTATTAGTATGAATGTAATTATATTTTCATTGTTGTTATTTTCTTATTTAATGATTAGAGTTAATATTGTGCTCCGTTGATGTTGAATGACTAAGTATGTTAATGTTGTTATTACCAATATGATGATTTTGTGATGGATGGTAGGAAAGCTGTTTTCTGCTTTTACTATTTGTGTTGGTTGCAATGGTTATATTGATTACATTGATTGCATTATTTGTGATGGTTGCAATTGTTGCATAGATGCTATGGTTGTTATCTACTGATAAGAATTTAGATGCAGAAGAAGAGAAGAAAATAGAACTACATGGACTTGATCCTCTAAAATGGATGTGTATGCTGTCATTTCCTATACAATAACTATCGAGTCTATGGCCATAGTATATACGGTTAGGCACAGATATAGTTGAATTTTTTTTTATTCTATTTATATGTGTACTTGCAAATGAAAGAAAGAAGGGAGCAAAATGTCTAGAATGGGTCATATCCACAGGATGGATCAATATATCGCTTGCATCAAATTTTTAACAATTGTCGTTTTTATAATTGTTATATTCAAAGATGTTTAAATTATCTGCAATCGCTAAGAATTTTATCAAATTGATTTGTGAATATTTTAAATATTCAATTAATTGTTTTAATAATCATATAACTCTCTTTTAATTTATAACTAATGACAAAAAAATTATTTTTGAATTCTGTTACAAAAATAGGTCGTTGAAAGACAGAAAATGTGACCGAAACCTCTTTTTTGGATTTTTGGATTTTTGACTTTTTTATCGAACGACAAGTTGTAAGAGGTTGTAATACCTTTGGTTATACTTTAAAAAGTAACATTTTAAAGTGTTTGAAGGAAAACATTTTAATTTGGAAATGTATAAATAAATTAAAAACCTATAAAGGATAAAATATATTTAAATTTAAAAATTGAATTTTGATTTGATGATGCAAGTGTTAAGGTAGATAAAGGTACATGAACTCTTCAAATTATCCAACATATTTCCATAAGGCTTTATACATTGGTAGCTTGAGATGATGAGAGAGTTGAAAAAAAATTTAATTTGAGGGCAATTTGGGTTTATGTTCGCTTGAATTTGAGGTTGTTTTGTTATAAGTACATGAATCCACCACTCCTTAATGTCATTCTTTCACTTCTCTTTGTTGCCTCCTTTTCTCTAGTCTTCTTCTTCCTCTATTTCAACTTCTTGAGCAAAGAAAAACAACTCCTTCCTACTTTGAAAATCCTTATCTCTCAATCTACTCAAGACTAACCAAACCATCCAATATAAAAGTTGTTCACTTCCACCTCTGGTATTTTAAAAAAAATGATAGCTCGGCATTTCATCGAGTGTGGTGGTAGATATCGCCTAAAATCAGTTGATGTCAAGAAAGGGTGATTATTCGTTGAGCACGGAATGAAGAACAAAGAGCATAGATGGATTCGTATAATCAAGTTAAGATTTTTAGTGGTGGTCTCATGGTTTTTAGTGAACCAGAGTGGTTGGGGCAGCGAATAGAATGAATTTTGTTGATCTTGGAAATTTGGGCAAAGTGGTGGTCGAGTGGGTCAATGGTAGTGTTTGAAGCAGCAATGGGGGATGGCGGCGGCGGTGGAATTGGTCATTGCTTCTGTGGTGTCAGAGTTGGCCAGTCGAGCTAAGGTAGGATTTGTGGGAATTTTTGATTTTCAGGTTCGTATGTGAACGTGCTAGCCGTAAACGGGGGATCCGAGCTCGACCTGGGCTTGGCTGGTGGTGCGCGGATAAAGGACGAGTTTAGCTGCAGTGACGATAAGGTCTGGATTTGGTCGTGGCGGTAAATAATGTGGCACGTTCGTGGTCATATGGATTGGATGGTGCATTTATAGTTTCGAGATTGTATGGTCGGATGTTGCTTGAGTCGACCCAAGGTGGAGGCGGAGGTGCAACTGTGACGAGCAAGGCAAGTGGTGTTTTTTGGCATTGTTGGATCGACGGTCGGTGGGGCAAGATGGTGTGCACGTGCACGATGCATGTTTGGTTTTGACTTATTGGTGTTCGATTTGGAAGGGAAGTAAAATATGATTTGGGAAGACGGTAGAAGTGGGTTTAGGTGAATGAAGATGGGAAGGTTCCATATGTTGGTGAGAATTTTTATTATAAATTGTTTTAAAATATATTAACTATATGTGTTGAATTGAATTGGATATCTCATCCGTTCTAAATCTGATTAACTTGTAGATTTTTGCGTTAAACTTGTATTAACGAGTACAACGCCATAGTAGAATTATTTGATAGTTTTAATGAAGTAAAATTGTATGTTATTACAATGGTGGTTAAATCTAGTTTATGTTTTGTGAGGAATAATGTAGATAATTTAATTATACTTCTATGGTGTTAGCTATTGGACAAATAAAACACTGTCCTGCTATTTTAAATAGAATAGATTATTTTGGACATCTATTTGGCAGAAAAAACACCATTCTGTTATAATTAAATGGAATAGATTATAGATGGCATTTGTTTAATAGAATAAAACCCCGTTCGGCTATTATATTAAATTGGATATTTATTAATACGCCGGTTAATTAATATGTGGATTAATTAATATTAGGAGAAGTGATGTGTTAACTATTTATGGTTAATTATGGATTTGATTTACATGTTTATTGCTTATGTAAATACTAGTTATGTGACATGAAAGTCAAATTTGAATTAAATGGTTACTTGATTTAGTACCATTGTGGTAACTAAGCCTCTTCTCAAATTTGAAAAGCCATGAATTTAAATTAACTTCAATTTTATAATAATTTAATGTTAAATGTTTGTTTAATTATAAATCACTTTATTAATAATATTTAAGTTAATTATTTAATTATTTACTAATTAAGTTAATTAATTATTTAATAAATGTATTTAAAGTTAATTAATCAATGTAATTAATGATGTTTAAAATTAATTAATTGATTTAGTTAATTGTGTTTAAGTTACAGTGATTATTAAAGATGTTTATAAATAATAAATAGAGTTATAAAAAGGAATTATATTTAATGAATGATATTTTGTAAAGTAGATTTACAAATGATATTTTGTAAAGGAGAATATAAATGATATTTTGCGAAGGAGTTTTTATAGGACTTATTTTGCAAGAGAGATTTACAAATGGTATTGTATGAATACAAGAATGGATTTATAAGTGATATTTTAATTATAAAGAAGATTTGTGTTAAGTATATATATATATATATATACATACATACATACATATATAAGTATATGCTTTGGATTTATAAAAGCATTTTTATAGAGGATTTTATAAAAGACTTTTATAGAGGAGTTATAAAAGGAGGATTTATTAAAGAGTTTTACAAATTGAAAAGAGTTTTAGTAATGAAAAGAGGTTTATTGATAGAAAGGAATTTTATAAATAATTTAAGAGATTTATAAAGGAAATTTATAAATTAATTTGGAAATTTATAAAAGGATCTGTAAATATGAAATGAGCTTATAAAAGGTAATTTTATAAAAGGAATGAGATTTGATTTTTGATAATTGATCCTTCTTAATTATGGTGGTATGAAAACATTCTTTCCATATTTAACACCGAAGGATAGCTGGTTTTTATAATAAACAATGTTTTAAATGATATTTCTTTTTGGCCCATTTAAACATGAATTTGGGAAGAGGAAATATTCCTTCAGTTTTGTTAATATACTTATATCGTTGAGATAAGTATATGGATATATTTTCTAAGTATTAAAAGTGCAATGTTTTGTTGACATACTTATACCGGTGAGGTAAGTATATGAATGTTTTTTCAAGTATTGAAGGAATATAAGGGGTTTGTTTATATATACCTTTTGTGAAGATATTTTGAATTAAATAATTTAAAGAGATTTAATTAATGAAAGACTAAATAATAGTGGCTTAGTGGATTCCATATAGGATTAAATCTACATTTGATTATTTTTTTATTTGATAGCTAAATAACGACTATCAAATCTTAGCCAAAAATATACCTTTGGAAATATCTAGGAGGAACACATAACTTATAAGGAAAAATCATCTTCAACGATGTTGTACCATGCATATAAACCTTGTTTATTCTCCTAGGACAAATGATAAGGAAATTCATCCTCTTAAGCGGTTAGGAGGTTATCTCCCCTCTTATGTATTGTCCGATTATTTCCAATAGAACCCAGATTGAGTTTATCAGAACTATCAATTGGTTTAGAGCGACAAGTGAGCAGGGGAGTGTACTTATATGAGATGACTCAAAACCGTAACCACTCTAAAACCTTATATGTATTGGACGTTCCGGAAAAGGTTCAAGACTAGTTCGAGATGATCGAAGACGGAGCTCTTTAAAGTGCAAGTGCTACTTGCTACTAATTCCGAGGGTGATTCTAAAATGGATGTAGTAAAAGAAGTGCCTTTTGTTTGTTCTTATCCTAAACAACTTGTATGGATGAATATCGGCGTTGCATTGTGCCTGGAAGGCAGTGGTAGCGTTCCAATTGGTTGCTAAGACAGAAAAAGGTAATCGTGACCTTACAAGCCTTACAACTTGGTAATGACAAAAATAGGGGATATTCTTTAGAGCTATGTGGTTCACTACCATTAGGAGTAGTCATTTCTCGATCTAGAATTTATATTTATTAATATGCGTGCATAAGGAAAAAGTGAGGCCATGGCTGGTGCATATTATTTAGTAGCCTTGCTCCCCAAGAATGATGTAATCCCACTTGTCATTTTAAAGCAACAGGTCGGCTCTGATTCATAGAGGGTCCATATGAGGCCCTTGGTACATTTTTACTAAAGGTGAACTGTGGCAGCCGGTACCCCAATAGCCTTGTCATTGATGGAAATACAATCTCCAATACGTGTGTTTACGGATTTAGTTGTATACCTATTATGGTGGAATTTAATTAATATAACCATTTGGGCTATGGTTAATATTTATTTTCATCCCGTAGATATTATTATAATATCATAAGATTTTCTGTAAAATGGTTTGGTTATCATTTGGTAAAAACCCATTGGTGTTTATATACGGTGTAGTCTTATGAGATACCTTTGCTTATTATAGCATTAAGTAATCCATTTGATTGTGCTTCTTACATTGGTTTTTCTAGACTTATCTGGACGTTATTTTACTTACAATGCTTGGGTCAGCCCGAGCATATTTTTTAGATTTGGCTAGACACTTTGGGCTTCAGGAGATGAGATGGATGCCTTCAAGATGTACTCTCGTATCTTCTTTTATCATTTGCTATTTTTTTTCTTGGCGTTTATCAGCAATTGTAAGGACAGGTTGTTATAACTGTCCAAGGCTGATGATAGGTTACTTCTTTTTTGATTTTATATAGGTATATTAAATTTCAATTTTTGTTTTGTAAAGTTCACTGGTACATTATATATTACTCATCATATTGTAATGAAGATTTTTCTTTTTCTTTTTTCGCGCAAATGATTTGTCTTTCCTGTACTTGGATGGTCGACATGTAAATACCATGGATGTATAAGTATCAACTTTTGAGGATCGAAAAGGGGGGTTTGTTACATTATTGATATGAGACTGTGTGTATAAATTCATACGTCTATGTTTTAAATTCCGATGTGAGTTTTTCCTTTTCATTCATTGTTTTAGAATTTTTATATTTTTATATAGTCCACTGCTTTTAATATTTGAAATTAATTAGGGCTAGAGCAGCCCCTATTCAGCTTGGTGAAATCGACTCTGGATGCTTTCACGAAAGCACCACCTTCTACACCAACTGAGGCTACCCCTTGGGTGTCTCGTAGCATGTTCCTTATCATCTCTATGAACATGGTCTGCGTATCCAGGATTAGTGGTTGCCAAGCCTGCCCCCTCTTCTTCTACATCCAATATAGAATTCATAACAATGTTCCTTGTATATCGATGTAACATCCCCTATCTTGAGGCCTAAAGCTAAGCACTATAGATACTGTAGACATCCGTAATATTAACTTCCTATGATATCAATAATATCAGAAGCACATGAATATAGAATAAAATCAACACAGATTTCAAAACAACTTTTCAATTATATTTCAAATCAATATTTCATATTCAGTTACATAATTCCAAAATGATTCTCATGTTTTAATCAAATATAATTATTACAAATTACGTCAAAACCGACATACAAAGATGCCATCTTGAATGATCTGAGTACTAGATAGACATATCAGTCATAAATACATCACAGTGGAAATAATATTAAATAGCTCAAACATAGCTAGCTTTGCCTCCTGCACGTCTTTGGAAGCTTATTCATCCAAATTGCTAAACCTGAAAATTCCTTAACTCTCAATCTATTGTCGAGAGTTTAAAGGAAAAACATAAACTTCGAGTCAGACATAAAGCCTAGTGCGGATAATACTATTACATCTCGATTTACTCATATTAAGTGAGACCACGCCGCTTAGTGGAACGGTTTCCCCTCACTGATATCCTTTTAAGAGCGTATCTTTTTGCAAATCAAAATCTTGTAATCAAACTGATTATAAAAATAATAGCAATACCGTATATGCATATAAATCAGGTAATTAATGGACTATCTGCCCAAACAATATAGTTTTATCAGGCTAACTATTAACCATCGACTGACTTGGGACTATGAGACATAATCAATAATCCAACTTCTATTAGACACAATACTGAATGGTCTGTCCTTAAATTACTTTTCCAAGGGTCAACTAATCCCAATGGTTTTATGGGCTCACTTGTAGCCTACCTCTACTTAGTGTATTCCTTTTTTTGTTTAACATCATTTTAGTTTTACCTGTGACAAAACCCTACACATTGGAATTTTGGACTTATATTAGCCAGGGGCTACTAGTTAAAGTATAGGGCGCCACCACATACCAGTCCCATCCAGTCTTCTAACATCTGAGTTATAAACTTAAGGTTTACTTCCCCATCCAATTTTCCTTGAAAATATTTCTTTCAAAATGATTTAACCCTTTTCAAATCATACCTAAACAAGGAAAATATGCTCTTTGCTTTACTCAAAATACTTACGCCTAAACAATGTTGATGAAATATAAATCAAGGGGATTTTCTATCATGTCAAAATAAGTTAAAACCCTTTTCTAACTTAAAAACCTTTTGGCCTTAAATCCAAAGCAATGCCTTTGAAACCCTTGTTTAAAACCTTAAACAATCCATTTCAAAATAATTGAAAGCATCCATTTCGATACCATTATATAAAACCTTAAACATCCCCTTTCGAAACCATTTGAAACTTGTCTTTCGAAAGCATTGGAAACCTTCCTTTCAAAACACTTAAAAAACTAATCATTCGAAACACTTAAAATATACCTTTCAAAAGCATTTGGTTCAGGTAAGGTGTAACAACCCGCATATTTATCGATTGTATATTTAAATATTTTATTTAAATATTTCAACGTTCGTCGGATTTTAGCCCGAAAAGCTACTTTTTGCAAACAGTCGAATTAGGACTCAAGACCACTTCCATTGAGTTCAAAACGCCGTTTGCGATCTTTTTAAATATAAACTTTGATATGTTTGGAGATAGTAGAATTTTGCCACTTTTTCACTTAGGGCTTTGGTTTGGGTTCAGCCTATGATACCCAAATCTGAACCACTTCTCCCCATTCACTCTCACTTCCTCATCTTTTCAGTTCTAAAGCAAAAATGGTGGAAGAGAATGGGAAATAGAAATCCTAAACCCTAGTTCATTTGCAAAATCCAAGATCTAGCTCCAAATTCTAAGAGAACCCATTGGTAAGCATCCTCTTCATCTTCTCCAACTCTTTCTCCATTCCATTTCAGAAATTCCTAAATCTAACATAGGAAATATTTTACTTGTAAGCTTAGATTGAAGCTTCTTGAGTTGTTATTGAAGAGAAAATGATCTTAGCTTATTTTAAAAGCTTCTCCTTCAATTGTTTGGGTTCAAAGGTGAGATTTTTATCTCACATCTTAGTCTATAACTATTTTTAAACGTTGAGTATGAATTCCTAACAATTATTCATGTGCATTTGCTTTTGGTTTGGATTGATTTGGTGAATATTCCAATTTTTAGTGTTTAGAGTTCAAATCTTTAAAAATCATAATTTTGATGTTGGAACATGTTTTAGGTGATGCATCGAGGAGCCAATAGGACCGGGTAGCCGATGGGCGTAATCCCCTAGCGTCCGTGCTTGTCCGATTGCAAATTGAAGGAGTTTGCACCTCATTTGAAATAGGTTTCAATTTGCAGAACAATAAGGTTCGGCCGACCGAACCACTGGGCCGGTCGACCGACCTGCTACTAAAAAAGCATAGCAATTCTCTGTCTCAGGTCCGGTCGACCAACTACAGAGCTCAGCCGACCGACCTGCTTCCCGAGAATTTTTCAGAACAGGGTCCAGTCGACCGAGCTCAGTAGTCGACCGACCTGTTGCTGTTTTGCCTATTTCGCCTATTTTACGTAGTTTCCAAATTTAAACCAATTCGTGATGATCCTATTTGTTGTTATCATTTACTATCGAGGTCCTCGATCCTATCCTCCCTTAGGTCTTCACTAGGTCGTACCGTTTTGGACGGGGCGCTGCCCCTTGGACCCCCGCGACCTAACCGGGCAGGTCAAACCCCGTAGCGGGGGCGTTGCCCCCGCACCCCCACCTTGGGGGGTTGCCACCCCCTGGACCCCCCTCCGTCGGGGATTTTATCTGAAAAACACTCAACAGAACTTGCTTTATTGAGATGCTGAGTTGACCATTCTTCGAGACAAACTATCTTGGGCTTCTCGGTCGATTTTATGGATTTTTGAATATCAATTTCGATGGATTCTTTATCGGTTTCTTTGGATTTTATTCACATCTTCGTATGTGAATTTTTATGATTGATTGTTTCTACAATCACTTCTATGATTTATCACTTTAAAATATAAAGGTTTTCTACACTAGTAGTAAAATATCAAAACTCTTTCTTCAAATGAATTCAACACTATTTTATAACAAAGCTCGTTTTCTCAAACTGATTTCCAATCTATTAGTATATACAAACCTTTACCTCACTCGTATGAGAAATCTAATTAAACGACTTAGTAAAACAAGTGGTATGAAACGCTTGCGTTCACTTCGTCGGTTAATTCTTGGACTTGTTCGATTGAACCTCTTGTGACAATTTTCTAGTGAAGATCTATAGTTTGTTCGTAAATATTTAAGTTAAGCAAGTGGTTAAGGGACATGAAGCTAAACTCATATATTTACTAACTTAGTGTGATTGACACTTCTTGATGATCGATGATGATCATTTTATGGTTTAGACTAGCAATGTGCGATGTCTCTTTGTCCATGTGGAGGTCCTTACCTCAATTCATTGAGCTTCGTCTCATTTCTTTGTGGGATGGCATCCCATGTACTTTTAATGTCTTTGCTTTTGATTCATTGGATGTACCGTTTGCACTACATCAATGGATTCATTGGATGTACCGTTTGCACTACATCAATGTCTTTGCTTTTGATTCATTGGATGTACTGTTTGCACTACATCAATGTCTTTGCTTTTGATTCATTGGATGTACCATTTGCACTACATCAATGTCTTTGCTTTTGATTCATTGGATGTACCGTTTGCACTACATTAATGCCTTTGCTTTTGATTCATTGGATGTACTGTTTGCACTACATCAATGTCTTTGCTTTTGATTCATTGAATGTGTCGTTTGCACTACATCAATGTCTTTGCTTTTGATTCATTGGATGTTCCATTTGCACTACATCAATGTCTTTGCTTTTGATTCATTGGATGTACCGTTTGTACTACATCGATGTCTTTGCTTTTTGATTCATTAGATGTACCGTTTGCACTACATCAATGTCTTGGCCAACCTTTTCTTGTGATTTTTGGACTTCTATATGATGATTTCTGGAATTTATGTTTCACCACCTTTTTCAGTTGGCATTGATATGGATGTCATTTATTGTGGTTTGGTGAATTAAATAAAGAATATGACATTCTTTTGATGCTATGAGATTCTTGAGATATTGTATGACTTTTGTGGATTTTCTAATGTATACTTGTCGTAGTATGACATTTTTGGTTATCATACATCTTTTTATTATATCTCTTATTCTATATCATTTCATCTGATATTTATAGCTAGACCAATCCGTTTATTATTTTCTTATTAAATAATACTCGGGTCAGACTGAGATGTTACAGGTGCTTCTGCTTGACTCCTTATCGGACCATCATCTGATCTTTTGGTTAACTACTTAGCTTGTAGTTTTTGGTTGTGTACAATTTGAGATATAGACACCTTGATGTATACATATTCTTTTGTCTAGCACTTGTATCTATTCTTTTGTGATATTGTAGATCTTGTTAGACCACTACTCTGATGAACACTTTTATGTGTTATATATATTCATATCTATTTCCGCCTTTGTGATATGAATTATCCGTGACTGATTTATGTTATGTTTATTTCTATATTTGTTTTCGAAGATATTATAGCCACTGTGTAGTAGTTTTGAGTTTGTGACGGTATGTCGGATTTCCTCTTTAAAAGAAATGCATGTTATACTATCTGACTTATCGATGCTCGCACAAAGCAATTACACGGATGGTCGCTCCTCAACAGCCTTATTCTCCATGCTAGTTGACAGCATTACACCGTAATGTTCTTGGTTAGCGTGGGTACAGAGGTGGGGCGTCACATAACTGTTTGTGGAAACATTGCTTCGAAACCATTTTAGATTGTTCCATTCGAAACCATTGAGTTTAACCTTTAATATAGCTAAAGGGTCATAAAGAATAGAGGCGAAAGCATTATTTCAAAAACATTAATCCTAAAAGAAAGAGGATAACTTTGAAACCCACCCTTTCGAAACCGTTGTCTCCGAAACCACTTGAAAGTGGTTGTACGACCCTTTTGAGATTACTGATAAGGCGATTTTAATGTTAAAATTCGAAAACACCCTTTTCGAATACATTGTTTAAAGGCTATAATAGCAATAATTCGAAAGGTATGAAAGCAGCAGAATGTGTATCGAATGGGTTCAAAAGTGTCAATCCTTTCGAAAGCATCTTTTAATAAAAGAAGTAAGCGACAGCTCTTTCGAAAGCTCCTTTCTAAAAACAAAATCAATTTAAAAGCAACCCCTTCGAAAGCATACCTTCGTCACCATCATTCCTTTCACCTTTGTAACACCTCTAATTTTAGATAACATCATTCATGAAATTTAATTGGCTAAATTAAATAGAATAATGTAAAAATTAAATGATTAAGTGATTGATATTTGATTAAGTAAGGGGTAGTCGTGCTTTGGGCAAATGAGTTACAAGAAATTTAAAATGAAATAAGTTAGGGAACTAAATAAGGGGCAATATGGGAAGAAGCCATATTCTTATACCTTGAACCCTTAACTCTCCTTCATTTTACACATTCATAATCTAAAATCAAAACTATGGAGGCCAGCCACCATTAAAAAGAGAAGGAGAAGAAAGAGCTAAATCAAGAGGAAAGCTTAATTAATGTCATTTGAAGAATCAAATATCAACACTTTAACACCAAAGCTAAAGGTGAGTAAATATGTTACATCTCATAGTTTTATGATTTCGACTTCTAGAATCAGATCTGAAAGTTTTTGCAATTGTATTGCCATGTTTTGGTTGGCGTTTATATCTATACATGCTTGTTCATGAATTATGCTTATTCATAATGATTTTATGACATGTTTTGGATTGATAAACCTATAATATGACATCCAAATGCCTTGCGAATTTTATATAAGGTTAGAAATGATATTTTTGGAATGGTTTTCAAGTTTCATAATTTTTTGAATTATCGTGGAATTATTATTAATTTTCTAGTAAAGAAAAAGGTTATTTTGGTTTATAATTAATTATGGCAAAATTAAAAAAAAATCGGGTCTAAAATTTTTATATGTTAGAAAACATAATAAAAATTATTTATTGGAATTTTTATAGAATTTTCCTTAATGTTTTAATAGATATATAAAATTATATAAGGTATGGAACTTAAATGTTTTATATATTTATAAAGGAGAAAGGTTATTCTGCAAATGAATTAAATTGTTATAATATGAAATTTTGGCTGAACTTTTAGAAAAGAAAATTTGAAACTAATAATATTTTGAAAAATAAGGCAAGTTAGTTTGAAGATTACTTTAAAAAGATAAAAATCAAAATTTGCAGGCTTTTAGCATGTTTCGCCTCTTTCGGCACCTTGGTTTTGCTTGGATACTCCCACTTCTATCACCATCGAAACACAATATTAATGACTTAGTACATAGTGAATTGGACATAGGTGGAAGATACTGGGTCGAGATAGTGGGTTTCGATTGGGTCAAAGCGTAACTTCGCTTTTAAAAGAAAATGCACTTGTTTTGCTTTCGAAGGGAATGCTTTCGACTTGATTGGCTTTCGATTGGGTAATTGTTTGGAAATGGGTTGCGCCTTTTGCTTTAAGTAAATGCTTTCGAAGGGGTCAAAACACCTAACTGCCGGCGTTTTACCTTTCGATGCAGATTGGTTTTGAAGAGGTTACTTTGTTTTCAAACTCAACCACTTCTCCAATGCTTTCAATGGGATAGGTTTCGACACCATCTACTTCTTTTTCTTAGGAACTGCTTTCGAAAGGGTTGCTTTCGACTTGGTGGTTTAAGACCCTTTTTGATATTTAAGAGTTAAACCCTAAAGGTTCGAAAGGAATGGTTTCCAAAGGTTCAAAAGGTTTTCCACACGTTTAAACTTGAACCCAACGCTTTTCGAAAGGTTTGTTCTAAGTGATATACTTTAATGCTTTTGAAAGGTAATAAGCAAAGGTTTCGATGGGAAGGCTCCAATATTTTCAAAGGTATATGTATACAAGGTATCGAAGGGGTGATACCCCAGTGTTTTCGAAAGGTTTACATTAGTTTAATGGAAGGTTTTTAATGGTTTCGAAAGGCTTTTTTAAAGTGATTTTAAAAGAGGACATCTAAGGTCTGTAAAGCTTTTGAATAAGATGTTATCAATGGTTTCAAAAGGTATGTTTAGCCTTTAGGCCTAAGGTTATAAAGTAAAGTAGTTTACTTATATCGAAAGGGGTACTTTCAATGGTTTCGAAAGAGGCACTTTCATGGGTTTCGAATGAGAATGTTTAAAGGTTATAAACAAAGGTATCAAATGTTTTCATCAACTATGTTTTGTGTAAAGCATATATCGTGCAACAAAGTTTGAGTAAAGCAAGTAGTATATTTTCCTTGTATAAGTGTGATTTAAAGGATTAAATCATATTGAAAGGTTTTCAAGGAAAATTTGGAAGGTAGCTAACCCTAAGTAAAATGACTTAGATATTTGTATACTAGATAGGACTAGTATGGGGTCGCGCCTTATACATTAGCTATTAGCCTCTAGCAAATTTAGTTCAAAATTCCAGTGTATAGGGCTTAGTCACAAGTAAGTGTTAAATGATGGTTACACGCATAAAGGAATATATTTAAACAGAGATATGTTATTTGTGAGCCTGCAAAACCATTAGGATCAGGTAACCCTTGGAGATGTAAGTTAAGAATAGTCCATCCAAAAGAATGTCTAACAGTTGTTAGATAATTTATTTATTTTGTCTGGCAAGCCCGAGTTAGCCAAAGGTTAGTAGTTAGTCAAACAAAGCTACATTTTGTTCGGACAGCTGGTCCATTTATTAGCTGTTTTGAGCATATATGACATTTTATATTTTGATATAATCAGTTGATTAACCAGTTTGGTTGTAGGATTATGATTTGCAAAAGGATATATTTTAAAGAGATATTAGTGAGGGGAAACCCATTCCGCTAAGCGACATGGTCTCACTTAATATCAGTAAACCGAAATATAATAGTATTATTCATACTAGACTTTATGTATGACTCGAGTTTATGTTTGTCCCCCTTAAACTCTCGGGTCCGCAAAATTGATTTAAGTAGATTAAGAGTTTATGCTTTTTATGTATTAGTAGGTTGGCGAATAAAGTTTTTGGAGACAAGCAGGTGGCTGATGGGAGTTATTTAGGAGTTGTTGTTTTATTCCGTTATGATGTATTAAGTCAGATTTGACTATATAGTGCTCTGATCAACTAAGGGTGCATCTTCATATGTTGCCCTTGGCATATTTATATGTACTAATTATATTTATCTGAACTTGGGAAACGTTATGGGATTATGTAATCTGTATATGAAAATGTGTTTTGAAATGTAATCAAAAGTGTTGTTTTTTTAATCTATGATTTTGTTTCATAATTCATGTGATTTTGATATTATGGATACCATTAACATAGCCGTATTTTACCGTCAAAAGTTAATATTATGAAGATAAGGGATGTTACAACTTGTAACCAGAGCATAGGTTTATGAAAAACTTTAAACTAAAAAGATTTTGAAAGCATAATCCTAAGGAATTAGAGATAAGATCGAGGCATGAGATAACGCTATAGTAACGTACTTGTATTTTCTATATATAATTGTACGCTATATCTCTATTCTTCTACCTCTCTTAGGCTATTCTTTAGTATCTTATAAGACTCGAATGCAGATATGGATGCTAGAAGAGGAAGAGTTAACCTAGGAAAGGACAGCACCACAACAAATGGAAATTACAGACCCGAAACAAGGAGGAACCAAGGTCAACCTCAAGATGAAAATGTGGGTGTTGGAGTCTTGCAAGTAGATATGGAGGCTATATATTAGTTTTTTTGAATATGATGCAAGCTGGAATAAATGCTAGAGTTGTTAGAGGTAATCCCAGAGTAGGAAACCAAGATGCCCCGGTGGTGAATCATTATGCTATTCTAAGTAGAGACTATGCTCGGCTATAAAAAAAAGCCGTTCATTGGCACCGCAGATGCAATTGAAGTAGGGAACTGTCTGCTTTATTACGAAAGGATATTTTCTGATCTAAGGCTCAATGATGAGTACAAGAGAAGACTCACTTCGAGACAGTTATAGGGAGCGGCATTATTTTGGTGGAACAGTGTCACTGTTGGAGTTAATGAAGAGAATATGACATGGGCTGAGTTCAAGAGAGGATACAAGGAGAGGTTCATGTCTGTGATGGCATAGTCTGTCTTGCTTAGAAAGTTTGCTGAGTTGGAGGAGGGGTAGATGACTGTGTTGGAGTATGCTAGAAGGTTTGAGAGTTGGTTAGGAATGGGTATGCCACTGTGGATACCGTAATTAACAGAAACGAGAAGTTCACTAGGGGGTTGAAGCCTCAGCTTGCCAAGGCTACATTACCTCATATTAAGGATCTTTATGACTTTGTGGTTGAGATGGCGCTGAGACATGAAGAAATGCTTGCTTCTCTAGAGAAGAATAAGGCCATGGAAGTTCAGGGGGGCCAAGGTCAAAAAAGAAATTTCTTTCACAAGAAAGGGGCTTAGAAGGGTGGAACCGCAAAGAAGGAAAAGGCAGAAGTGGTATGTTATAAATGTGACAAGAAAGGACACTATACCCATGAGTGCAGAACATGTAAAGGAAAGAAAGCTGCTGATAAGAAAGAGGTGAGGTGTTTCAACTGTGATCAATTTGGCACTATATGAACCAGCACAGGGAGCCTGCTGAGGATGGGAAAGGCAAATTTTATGTATCAGAACCAACTACCTCAAGACCAATAATGCAGGAAAAAGAAAAGGTAGTGTTGGGAGGTACACTTTTGATTCATGGTATGTCAATTAGAGTACTGTTTGATACTGGTGCATCACATTCTTCTATATCTCATTGTTTAGTGGATATTCTTAACCTAGAAACCTCATGCCTAGTTACTTCATTAAGGGTTGCAAATTTGATAGGAGGGTATGTGACACTTAGGATGAAGTGTGACCACCTAGAGTTTGATTTGTTGGGTCATAATTTTGTTTGCAGTTTGCATGTGTTTGATTTCATAAGGTTCGAAATTATTTTGGATATGGATTGGCTAAGTAAATATGATGCTAAGATATTTTTCCATGATATAAAAATATCGTTTAGACACCCTAGCTGTAGGGATCGGATTGTATATGCCGTAAAAAACCCTAACTGTGAGGTGAATGCTTTATTGGGTGTTGTAGTAGGATTGCCACCGAAATGAGCCATTGAGTTTCAGATAGACTTGGTGCCTAGAGTAGAACCAGTGAGTAGACCGCCAAGCAGGATGACACCTATCGAGATAAGGGAGTTAAAGGTCTAGTTGGTGGATCTAGACGGCAAGAATTTTATTAGACCAAGCAATTTTCTATGAAGAGCAGCCGAAGTGTTTGCTAAGAATACAGACGAATCGTTAAGGTTATGTATCAATTATCGTAAGTTGAATGAGAAGACGATAAGGAATCGATATATGTTGCCTAGGATTGATGATTTCTTAGAACAGTTGAGTGGTGCCAAGGTATTTTCGCAGTTGGATTTAGTGACGGTGTTCCATCAGCTTAGAGTGGAAGAGGATAGTATTCCTTTGACGACGTTCAGAATCATATATGGATCGTACGAAAGGTTAATGATACTGTTCGAACTAGCTAATACGTCGGCATTCTTTGTAGACTTGATGAACCGAGTCTTCTGACAGCACATTCGTTGAAAACCTATAGAATGCGTTATGACGATACCTGGCGGATGTTGTATGATTGTTAAGAGTGAAATAACTAAGACAACCATAGAAGATATCATATATCTCACAGCGCATATTATAAAATATAATAACAACATAGAAACATATATAAAACATACGAGATAGTAGTATGACCAAATGAACCACAAATAAGAACATTAAAGTGGATCAGTTTCATAAGACTATACAAAACAGAAACGATAGAGTGTATACATCACAACCTCCAAAATAAACTCAAATGTATTGTTTCTAAATATACTAAGTACTAAAATAGCTCCACGGTACTGTGCAGTGGAATATAAGCAACAGTAAAATCCAAATGTAGATATATGTGAAAGCGTAGCCTCTTGCTCATTCCCTCAACAGCTCCAAGCACTATCTCAAACCTGCTATCTAGTCTACTCAATACCCGAGATAATACGAAGCATAGCATAAAACCTCAAGTTAAATAACAATCAGGTGTGAGTGATAAATCTTACATCCATAATTTCCAAACTATATCTATGAAAAACCAATGTAAGCACCAGGCTAAAAAAAACCGCCCTACGAAAGAAGCTGGATTAGGAAAAGAAAGCAAGAACAGAGCACGGGTAGGGCCAAGATAGCTCCAAAAAATGAAAAATGCGCCATCAGATATGTATAGTATTGACGCTATAATACTACGCCGATGACTTGAGATAATCACAAAAGTGCAAAAACTGATTTGTAACCCTAATAATCAAGGGGCGAGACTATGGCACATTTTTCGAATTGCGTAACTCCAAACATCGAGTAGAAAGGTTATACTATAGTTCCAAAAGTAGGCCTTTACAGGTCAAAGCTATAGGATAATCTTAAAATAACAACAAAGCAAAATGATTGTGCTGTAGCCCTAGAAAAAGAAATCCTAATGACATAGAACTACGACACCATCCTTAAAGCAATTACATGTAGTAGGAATGCATCTTAATCTTAAACTAGCATTTAATGTGGCAGAACTACTCTGCAATTTTACATAAGCATCGAAGTAATAAGAATGCGCCGCCACCTTGATGTGATAGAACAGTGTCGCAAACCTAAAAACACTATCCACAAACATAAGGACTCGAGGGATGAGGCGATGAGGTAAGACTACTTTGCAACCAAGAACCAAGCCTTATTCCTCAAAGGAAAACCAAGAGATCCCAACTTCAACCCCATGATCATTAAAGCTAACTCAAAGACAAGGACGGTGGCACAGTCGTCTATTGATGAAAACGACTTAGGGTAGGCTCATGCAAGGAAAATATCAGCGCAATCTCTTCTACTAAGCCATACAACTCAACTCCAACTGTCTCCAACATTACGCTTCGCTAGTGTTTCAAATTAAACAGTGCAGTACAGCTTCAGAAATGTTGACGCAGTTCGAATACTATATGATATCGCTACCCCGGACATAATGAAGGTGCAATTCTCAATAAACTAAAGTGAAGTTCTGAAGTGCTGATAATGATGTTGTTCTTCCTAAAATATAAGGTGGTTTCTCATTTTGGCATCATCTATACATGTGTGCAATCCATTAGCCTATTGCTTTATGGAATCATAAAGTCATGGTCTATTCAAAATTAGGTTTTTCTGCTCATATTTCAAACTTTTCACCTAAGTTCAAAATTCACCAACTTAAATCATAGTTTCCCACCAAAGGCCACTTTGACAATCCTATGAGTAAATTAACAAGATGGATGATCAGCATGTGGCAAGATCCAAAGGTAGAAATCAAAAGTGTCGAAGGCCACTTCCATAATTAATGCACACTAAACAAGCAAGATGGATGATTGACAAATGGTGTAATCTAATAGTCAGAATCAAGAATGTATGTGATTGATGAAAGAAATTTTGTTAATTTTCTATATTATAAAACCAAAAGGTAATGTAGTAGAAAAGGATGAGATTTTTTTATAGTTTTCTCTTTTAGAAATAGTGAAATCAAATTATACTCTCTGTCACTGTTTGTTTGTACTAAAATCGAAAAGAGGAACAAAAGAATATTTTCCCATAGACATAGGATTTATTAACATCTAAACCACATAAACTCTCTATGTCATCATTTGCTTTCGATACTTCATTTTTTGTTTTCTGTTTTAAGTGCTAAAGTTAGAATATATTGATTAACGAACTTGATGAGGACTTGTCATCAAGTTTTGGATATTTTACCTTGTAATTATGTTAGCATTATTGCACATAATTACTTCTTCTAAAGGCAATCTTAACATTGATAAATTTTGTTGATTCCTAATTACAAAAGCATTTAGTGTCATGATTACTTCAAAAAATACTTGATTGTTTCTATGACAAAAAATCTCATTAATATTTTTGATGCTAGAAAGAGAGTCAAATTCCTTCTCCAGCAAAGTTTAATTATATTCCCTTCAGGTACCACTATAATGCCGTGAATCTCACCGATTCCGGCACTCCTAACCAAGAACAACTTCACCTTGCCCCAAAAACCAAAAATAAACTCCTCACCTTCATAACCCAAACTGAGCCAGGGGCCCTTACAAAGCCTACCTCAGATCCCATTCTAGCAGCCCTTCAAGGCTTCACAAACTGATTAAACCAATGCATGGATGGAATAGAGGGGTCCCTGGCCTAATATCCTGCCCCTAAGATGATCTCCCCTCAACTTTCAATAGTTCACCACCATAATTCACCCATTGCGCTGAGTATGCAATGTATGAGTGATAACGGTAATCTCAGAAGTGAGAACGGGGATATTGGTCAAAAAAGGGTATGAATCTCAAAGGAAAAAAAATCAAAACCTGCAAACTTTAACCCATTACAACACAAAATATTCCCGATGACGACGATGTTAATTCACTTGTAGCTTGGATCATCCCAAATAGATGCCATAGAAGATGAGATCCGCTAATTGAAAGCTCGTGTGGAGCATTTTGTAGGACTCTGTAGATAGGATAACATAGAGGAAGTGAGGGAAGAAGGTTCCTCCCCATTAACGAAAGCACTATAGAAGGAGATTTCCTCGACAATTTCAAAGACCTACCAATTGACAAATTTGATGTAACAACGAACCCATATGACCATATTTTAACTTTTGAGTATTACATGGATATCCTAAAGGTGGTGAGGATGGACAGGTGCAAGCTCTTTCTAGTATATCTAGTTGGGGAAGCTTCTAGATGATTTAAGAGGTATGGACAAGAGTAGGTTCGTTCTTAGCCATATTTAACTTTGGATTACTTAATACAATTCAATTCTGGGAGAGAAGCTTCCCTGGATGTGAATAACATGTCCTACATGAAGCAGGGTGAAAATGAGAGCTTCTACAACTTTATAAAATGCTTCAAGCCTAAAGCGCTTCGGTGTAGAGTGACTTGTAAAGAAGTAGTGTTGATGGTAGCGCATGCTGGGATCATGAGGAATACAGTCGTGTTGGATAAGAACAGCAGGAAGCCATGTCACAACTTGAAGCTTTCTATCAATGGGCTAGTGGCTACATCAGAATGGAAGAATCCCAAGCCGTCGAATCGCATTCATATGAAAGAACTTCTGCTCCCTATAATGAAAAGAAGAGGAGGGCAGAAGATATCATCTGCCTGCAAAGTGGCAAAGAAAATTCAACTTCATAGCAAATAGCACACTCATCCACACAACTGATTAGATTTATGAGACGACAAGAACTGAGCTAGCTTACAATGTCCCGAACGAAGGAAAGAAACTAGAAAAAAAGAGGGAGCCTACTACCGCTTCCACAAGGCCAATGGCCACCACATTGATACTTGTCGATTTCTAAGAAATGAGATTGAGATACTGATTAAAAAAAAATATTTAGGAAGCTATCACAAGGAAAACAATAAGGGAAGGACCGGGAACCTCACTCTGGATCCAAATGAAAATCTTGCTGGAGACCCCTCTAATCTCATAGCCTCAACCCATGGTGGACTACATCTAGTAGGAAAAAGTAAAAAAGCTCATAAGTGATATGTGCAAGTGGCCAAACTAGCATAAAGGACCATATTCTATGTAGAACAAAAGCCTGCCAAGGCATAGTCCTCACTACAGCTGACGCCATTGGAGTTGCCTTTCCATATCAAGATCGGCTCATAATTACAGTGTAGATCTCAAAATACACATGAAGAAAGTCTTCATGGATTCTGGAAGTTCCGTTAATGTCATTTTCAAATATGTGCTTGAAAAGATGAAGCTTCCAATAGAATACAGAAGCCAAGCCCTGAACCGATTTATGGCTTCAACAACACTACGATAGTTCTTGTTAGATCAGCATGTCTTCTCAACGCGGTTGGGATTGCTCCTCTTCACAAATTATTCTATGCAATTTTAACTGCTCCTCTTCACAAATCGTTCTATGAAAATTTCCAGATCGTTGACCAACGCTTGCCTTATAATGTTTTTTAGGAAGACCTGCACCAATTAACATGGGGCATTGATTTCTCAAAAGGAGCTGCTTATGAAATTCCCTATTCCCATTAAAATATGGTCGATTAGAGGGGAATAATTAATGGCTAAGGTGTTATGTATTGTAAACCTCAGTTCTAGTAATAACACTATCCAAAGTTATTTTGTTGCCTCCTCAAATAATTGCAATAATGATAAAAGGAAAGTGAGCTAGTTCTAAGAACTGCATCTTTATTGGGTACCAAGGCTGATGCTGAAACATACCATTATATGACCACAACATCAGTAAAATGAAAAAAAAGGGATTATATGCATATGATCGACATCGATGAATATAACTCAGTCTATGCACAGTATTTTTCTAAACAGGCTCAAAAGCAAGCCTTCTCCATTGCATCTGAACCTTAAAAGGAAAAAGAAAAATAGACCTAAATTTTAGGGAGACAAGAAGGGATTTAAATCATTGGATGACCTCGAGGATGTACAAATAGACCTAGAAGTTCCTTCAAAAGTTATCAAGATAGGGAAAACCCTCAGAGAAAAAACCGAGTAGAGTTAATAAACTTCCTCAAAAGGTCAACAGATGTTTTCACTTTGGACGCACTCATATATGGTAGAAATAGATCCAGCTATCATCTGCCATGCAATCAACATCAATCCCTATGCTTAGTCAATCAAATAGAAGCGCAAGACCTTAGACCAAGAAAGATATAGTTCTTTGCACGAAAAAAGTTAAGAAACTAAAGTATTAGAGAAGTGTATTACTTGAAGTGGATTGTGAACCCTATTCTTGTAAAAAGTCTAATGGGAAATGGAGAATTGCGTTGACTAACAAACCTCCAAAAGGCTTGCTCGAAGGACAATTTCCTTTACCTAGAATCCTTCAGTTAATGGATGCAACTAGTGGCCTTGAACTACTCACCTCATGAATGCATACTTAGTTTATAAGCAAATTTATGTGTTTGAGCTAGATCAAGATAATAACATCCTTATGATAGAAAAAGGCTTATGTGGCTACAAAATTCATGTTGTTCGGGCTTAAAAACACTGGAAATCTACTAAAGGTTAGTTAACATGTTGTTCTCGGACCATATCAAAAAAAATATGAAAGTTTATGTAGATGATATGCTAGTTAAGTCAAAAGCAGCCTCAAGTCATGTGCATGACTTAGAAGAGACCTTTGTGATCCTAAGACAATATAACATGAAGTTGAACCCTTTGAAGTGCACTTTTACCATCTAGTCAGGAAAGTTTCTGGGCTACATAGTAAGTGCCCATAGCATTGAAGAAATCTAGAGAAAATTGAGGCCATAAGGAATATGAAAATCCTAGAAAACCCAAAAGACATCATGAACCTAAATGGTAGGATGGCCACTCTAAGCGGATTCATTTTCAAAGCAACAAACAATTATATACCCTTCTTCGATCAGGTGAAAAGGGGACGGAATTTTGAATGAACCAAGGAATGCAAAATTATGTTCCAAAATCTGAAAGACCATCTGATCGTACCCCTATCCTGTTAAAACCAATAAAAGGTGAGGAGTGGTAGGAGTATTTATATATAACTAATAATGTTGTTGGTGCTCTAATGGTTCGAGAAAATGAAGGGACTAAAAGGCCTATCTACTTCATGAGAAAATACCTATCGGGAATAAAGCTTAAATACTTAATTATTGGAAAGCCGCTTTACTACCGGCTTCTCACATCAAGGAAACTACGACCATATTTTCAAGCACATCCCATTAAAGTCCTCACAGAAAAATGGCTAAAGAAATTTCTATAAAAGCCAAAGACATCGGGACGCTTATTAAAATGGGCAATGGAGCTTTTCCAATATGATACCATCTATTGCCTCTAGAAAACAATCAAAGGATAGATGCTAACAAACTTCATTGTGCAATGCCGCCTTCCACTGAACCAAACTCTAAGCAAGAGGCATCCACTCCATATTTTTTGAAATTATTCATGGATGAGCATCAAATGAGCAGGGGTAGGAATTTGAAATGAGTTGACCACCCTAGATGAGAAAAAATTATGTGAAGCAGTACAACTTGGGTTCAATGCTACCAATAATGTTGCAGAAGAAGCTGTCTCACAAGCTTAAGGATGGCTCGGGTAATGAAGGTAACCCATATTACAATTCACAATGATTCCTAATTAGTGTGGACCAGGTGCAGGGTAATTACCAAACGAAAGATCCAACTCTTGCTAAATATGTGGAATTGTCTAAAATGTTACTAGAACCGTTTAAACAATTTGATATAGAGCAAATTATGCCCAAGAACAATTTTTGTACGGACTTATTAACCACACTTGCATACGCTAAAATGATGAATGAAATGATAGCTATTTCAATAGGGCATCAAGATGAATCAAGCACCACCGAGGCAAATCAAATATTGGTCCTCACTAGCGCCCAATGAGCCACCATTAAAGAAGATCAAATCAAGAAACAATAGAAAGTCAAGAGAAGTCCCCAATCATGCATATACCACAGCGCGTAAAGGAAAAATCAAGGATGACCCCTATCGAATAATCCTTGATAAATAGAGTTCTATTTCTAAACAATAATGAAGCCCGTAAAATATATAAGGTACCAAGCTCCAAACTTTTCCTTCTTTGATGGCATATTATACAAAAGAGGGTACTCTATCCCTTATCTTAGAGGAGTTTCCAAAGGAGTATGAGTCCTAAGGAATTACATGAAGGGCAATGTAGGGACCACTCTAGAGGGGTTAAATTAGCAAAGAAAGTTATAAGGCATGGGTACTTCTGGCCCCACTGCTCTTACGGATGCGTAGGAATACATAAGGAGATGTGATGGATGTTAAAGGTTATCCCGTATCCCAAGACATGATAGAGTTAGGGGTATGCCCTACGAGCAATTTTCTTTTTGTTATTTTTTTATAATATGTTGAAATAATTAAATGCTTAACTAAAATATATTTAACAGAAAATCCGTAAATGATGTGTTTGCAATAGTAATAACAAGTAGTTGTAATTATGAGTATTATGTCATAATATTATAAACACATCATTTGAAACATTTTTACTCAAGATGCCTTGAGACTGGATATTAATGTTCCGTTGTGACTAGAGTACATAATGCTCTCCAAATGTTGGGCAGCGTATTACTCATGACTGTTGTGGTAGGGGTTACATACCGATAGTTATTAAATACAATGGAACAACACACTTGATAGTTTTATATTGATTAATATAACTAAGATCAAGCAAAAAATATTCGATGTGATTGATTTACATAGTTCTTTTGACTTGAGAATACTACAGATCTTTGATTTGAAATTTTTGCTTTGATTATAGTCAAATCATAGGACAGTGTCCATCGAGTGATTATAGTTAGGTTGAGTGGAAATACTGGAAGTGAAGCACTATTCAAGAGAAGATTTGTCTTCTCAGTTATATGAGGTTAGTATCACGGTCAATTCAATTAAACTCAAAATCAAAATATCTGGCCATTGTAGTTCAGTTGATAATAACTGTTATTGTTGAGACAAGGACTGTGTGTACGGACTATAAAGTTGAATATGGATGATATTGGAATTTTGACGATTACCAAATTCCATAAGTCCAAAGTGATATACTTTTGACGAAGAGAATTGGTGTAAATAATAGTCACAATCGAAGTAAAATTGGAATCTACCGAAACCAAGTAAGTGATAAATTTGGCCAAAATGTCGCATCATCTGCTAAGTGGCGTATGAACGTTAATAGTCAAATAGATCGATATTAATCATTGAGCTAATTTACGCCTGCCCAGTCACAAAATCGAAATGAAGAATTCTCCTTTAATCAAAAAATTTAATTAATTTATAATTTTTATAAATTAATTGAATTAATTAATATTTATGAAATATTAATTATAAAATTTGATTATGATTTAATCGATAAATATTATTGAATATATAATAGTCATAAATATATCAATCAATATATAATATTGGTTCGCGATTAAATTAGATTTAATTGCATAATATTTTCTTTTGCTTAAATGGGTTTAAGGCTCATCATAAGGCTTGTTATTTCGATTGAAAAAATGGGTATACACTGTTCCTTTTTGGCTAAAGGGGGCTTGATTTTGGATGGCTGATATTAAAGGAGAATGAGTATGAGACGAGATCCACCTTCTCTCCTTTATATCCACTATACAAGTATCTCTAACCTAATTTGATTTGGATCTTTTACAGCCTTATCCTCTATTCCTTGCCGGTTGAAGATCATTTCCAGCCCCTCCACCTTATCAAGCTCAAATCAAGTCAAATTCAATCACTATCCGATAGTTGGCGGTCAATAGTTCAAGGACTAGCTATCTGTAGAATCAAAAATGGTTTCAAGGGAAAAATCATCTTGTCAAAATGGACTTCATGCTTTGGAATTAAGGAAGGTTTTAATCAAAATACAGTTATTGGTACACAATTATAATATCTTATTATACATGTATGTTACATTGTTGGTTAGACGATGATTTTGGTATGCAAGTAATATTATCATAAAGTTTGTTTGATTGTATGTATGTATATTTTAAATTTTTATATGAAATATGCATCAAATTAGTACAGGTCAGAATAAAAATATTTATTTTATTTTATTATATATATGCATATATATTATTTAATTAATACATAGCTTATAAATAAATATAACATCATACTTTAGTCAAAAATAGTCATATAATTTTAAATACGAAGAAATAAAACAATAATAATTTTCGACAGTGAAAAAATATGTCTCATAAATAATTTATTATTGTGTAACATAATTTCAATCAATTTATTACCTAAATAAATTATATTTATTAAAATATGTTATGAAAATTACATTTTATATTTTATAAAATAACAAAAGTAGTAACGAAGCTCTCGGCCAAAAAATTAGAAAAATTCTGAACTAATTTTCTAATTTTGACCAAAAATAAAAATCATTTTCAGTATTTTAAACTAAAATAAATTATGGAAAAAAATTTCAAAACATATAATATCAGTTAGGATTTTTCTAGAAATTTAAAATTGGAAATGAAACTTAAAAATTAATTTTAATTAAATTTTAAATTTTTGTGCATAGATATTAACTAAAAAATATATTAAAATTAATACAGATGTGTGTACATATACATACATAGATAATATATATATGTGTGTGTATATATATATATATGTATGTATGTATGTATGTATGTATGTATGTATGTATGTAAAGCCATGCATAAGACACAATAAATTGCAATTATCAAAATAGCTTGAGAATTATATGTGTGTGTGTGTATTTGTGTGTACATATATTATTTTATCACCAGTATCATGCTCGTGCCGATGGCAGTCCGCATATATTTTGTGATGTTTCACATCACTCTAATATTAATATAAAATTTGTTGTAAGCAAATGAATTGTGATTTTTTAAGGGATTAGTCGTAATAACAGTACCATGAATCTTAAATATAGTGTTCACATCTATCCCTTTAAATAACATAGTAGCAATTGCTCATTGCATATACTCATACCTCCATTCAACATTTTTTGAACTAACTCTTAGCTTACCAATTAAATATTAGTTGATTATATCACTTAACATGCAAACTCCACTATGTCTTCTAAAATATTATGAATATTTCACATTTACATAATAAGCAGTTGACATTTCGAGTAACTCATAAATCCAAACGTGTGTTTAGGAGAAACTTGTTAATATGAAAACATGCTGATGATACAGACTACCTACTAAATTGCATTTAATGCTTACATCATTAAACTAAAATTGTTCCTTCTAAACAAACATATTGAAAAAACATCAAAACATATCATCATATCTTGAAAACCCAGTATTAAACAAAAAAAAGATTTATTGTTTACATACTCTCTTATTAATTATTCAATCTTGTTGAAGAGTTTGAATTTCACACGGTTTCTCTCCTAAAGTGTTGGGCTCCGTGAAGCCCGTCCTCCTTAATTTTAAATTTTGTTCCCTTATTCAGTTGATGATGTATCCTTAATCGATTGTCTATATTATCTCTCTTTAATTCTGCATACTGCACTATAATAATATAAATAACTATGAATAAAGACAAAATAAAATAACTTTGTGTCGATAATAATTACTGTTATACAAACAAATCATCATCAAACTGAAGGAGGCAAATGTTAATACCTTGTAGTTGTAATTGCTTCGCTAGTATAAAAGTTCGCAAATACAAATGCCTCCTTAGCATATATGAAAAAGGGCATTTTGCTACAGATGCTCTCTTCAATCATAAAAATAGTTCTTTTTTAGATCTGGAAGCAGAATTAATGTCTTTTGCTCAAACAAAATACTCAGATCTTTTGTTAAACAACATCACAAACCTACATTTAAGAATTATATTAGGAGGAGATTGAAAAATAATCGTGGGAGAGCTTTGTGGACAGGAAAGTAATCGTGGGAAAAGTTTTTTTTTACTAGAATCAACGAGTGTTTCACAGAGTTCATTTTCGATGTTTCTTTAGTATGGTGGATGATATCTAGTCGTCTGATGTCTTTGGAAAGAATAAATTTTAGCCCATTTTTATCTTGTCCGTTAAGTCCAAGCTATTTTGTTATATAGATGGATACATTTAAATACATAAATATTCAAAAAATTATTAATATATTTGTATATAAATGTGTGTATTGCACATGGATTTATATATATATATATATATATCAAAATTTAAAAAATTCTTTATATTTATATAAATATATTGTATAATGTGTATATAGAATTAATAATTTACATATATTATATAAATATATGTATGTGTGTGTATATATATACACTTATATAAAATTATTTAAATGAAACAATAATATATACATGTTTGCACCAAAATCTGGCGCAAACACATAGAGAATTAAAGTAGAAAGGAAAAGGTGAAAAATTAAAAGAAAATGAAAAAAACAAAACATACACACTTTATAGTGATTCAGCTAATCATTGCCAACGTCCGCTTAACTTTGTCACTGAATTGGATGTTGTTTACAAGGGGTGTTCTTATGGATTAGTAATGATACCCGAGAGTATCAGAGAAGTGCAAAAAATTGCTAAGAGAGCCAAAAGAGCTCCCTCAAAACATTACCATCCCCATCTATTCATAGCCGAGGTCGCGGGAATTTTCTCATATGTGTTCTCCCCCACTTTTCCCACTTCTAGGAAGTGCTGAATGAAAATGATAGTGATCATATTATCAAAGTTCAGGGATCTATACCGATCCATTCCAAGGATCGGTACTGATCCACGAACTTGCTTCCTGGACCACAACTTCCCTTTTAAGAGTACTTTGTTGACTTGTATTTTGGTCCTTGATCATTGGCATCAAGTTGTGTAAATATGAGCTCAATTTGAGTGAACCCCTTGGTTTGGATGTTGGTTAAAAGCTTTTGGTTCGCTCGTCAATTATTTGAGTTGCTCCTTGCTAGTGAACCATCTTTTATGGAATATGCTAGTTCCTAAGTGCTTCAACTTCAAGTTGTATGAATTATTGATAAATTTGAGCAAAAGTTGGGGACCGGTACTGACTCATGATCTTGGATCGATATTGATTTAGGCCTTAGCATTGGTCTTGGGTTTTAGGCCTTGTGGTTGAAGTGAGTTGGCATTTTTAAGTTATGTTAATGATATAATCGTCAACATCTAAAGGGGCATTGAATTGAGAGTAAATCAAAAGAAGAACCCTATCAAAGGACTTCGAAATAGCTCATATTGACAAAATTATGATTCAATTATGCAGTCTTATGTACAGAGCCTTTCGAAGGGATCAAAATAGGTTCTAATTAAGAGAATTCATTAGAAAGAACCCCTCCGAAGGTGCAGATACAACAACAATGGAAGGAACTCCTTCGAATGCCAATATATTTTCGAAAGCATTCAACTGCCTTTCGAAGATGTCCTCCCAAAGGAGTTAATTCAACGGTTATGATGAGAACTCGTTAGAAAGTCTAGTGCCTTTCAAAACATTCGAATTCGATGTATATATATTTGAGTAAATAGTAGATTTAATTATTCCGTAGAGCATCATTTTGGAGAAAATATCATAAGTCAATTGAACTCAATGATATTGAATTTTCATCACCGCGTTAAGTTGGTGCCGGAAGGGCTTCGAGTGTAATAATAATATGCATTGAAGTCTAGATATCCAATTTGGTTCTATGACATAACATGTGCTTTAAGAAGATAAGCGTGTATCAAGTGTGGTCATTAAGCAAGTTAATGGCCGAAACGATTGATCTCATATTCAAATTCAATATTCATAGGAAATCAAGCATCCATCCTTCAATAGCTCAAAATAACATTATTCATATAAGCATGAATGATCGAGTCCATGTGTTCTCTCATTTATTTTTCATAAAGGGATTACAAGTAATAGAAGTAGCCTCCAATTTGATTTAGGGTTACTATAATTTGATTTGACCAAGAAATGTAGGAATAAAAATAAATCTCCTCGAATTTGGACCCCTAAGGTCATAATTATAGAGGCGGCTTGGACCTTTTCACGTCTATCCTTCCACTTTTATGGTTTCGAAGTTGCTAGTAGGTACTTAGGTCTACTAACATGCTTGAATAAGCCCTTCGTCTCTATCAAAGGCATGCTATTGATAGATATTGATTTGACGTTCATCAATACCACTTACATATACTTCTGAAGCCTTTCGACATCATCAAAAGGTGTGCTTTTGGGCAGCAAATGGATGTTTGTACTTCGTTATGTTGTTTAAGTATAAGCGGAAGCATTTCTGACCCCTTCGTCACCTTTGAAACCTAGCATTAAAGTTTAAGTGTGTTATTTTGATGTGAGCGGAAGGGTATTTAAACTGGTTCGAAAAGCTATAATGTTGGCGGAATGTTATATTCTGACGTAATCTCTTCTACTATTGCGGGAACCTAACTTTTCATGCTTGTGAAAACTCTACTGATGCATGTAAAACCCCTTATAATGGTCGTGGAAGGGAAGTGTTGGTAGATTCTTCTTCTATGAAAGATTGACAGTGGCGGAACCAATTTTTCAAAAGGTCCAATCTATGCGGAAGGGGTAGTGTTGGTGGAAGCCCTTACTTTCATACACTTATGAAGTTTCCAATGTTTGCGGCACCAATTTAATTTCCTTCAGAAGAAATTCCAATTCCTTCTCCCCCTTTAGACTATTGTGGAAACCCTTTTCAATACTTGCAAAGCCTCAATGATGAGTTTATTATCGCTGCTTTCGTAAGCCTCCTTTCAACACGTGCGAAAACCTTCATTCGATGTCATTGGAATCCTTCTTTTATACCTTCATCCTTGATTGAATTTTATGGTTAACACTTAGCCCACTTATATGAAAGAAGCTTTTGTTCTTTAGGACAAAAATCCAAGAATTATCTTTTGCATTGTTTTATCTTCAATGATTTTCCTTATTGATCTTATTTTCCTGCAAAGGACAAAGCATATAACATTTTTTATCACTAATTTGAAATCCACGTAAAAATGTATTCAATAGTTTGTTCATAATATTATTGAAGATAGTATTAGAATTTCTGATAATAGATTCTAAATCTGGGAATAATGGAAGTTAATAGATCATCATCTAGAGATAATAAGTGCTGAGAAACCGTAATTGGGAATAATTGAAGACTGGAAATTCTTTTCCAGTAGCGATGGAAATCCCTAGATCTAAATTTGGTAATGATGAGAGAAGACCAGAAGTCTGACTCTAGTAATATTAATAGAAGAACGAAAATCTAATTATGGAATTAATCATAAAAGATCAAAAACCAAAATCTAACATTAATAATAGAAATTTAGAAATCTTCTTTTGGAAATAATAATAATTGAATTCTAGAAGCCATCTTCTAGAAATAATTGATAGATGGCCAAGAATAATCATCTGGTAATAATAAAAGTCCAGGAATCGTCATCTGGAAATAAGTTATAGAAGACCGGGAATCCCCAATTGGAAATAAATAATAGGAGTCCTTAAACTCTTATCTGGAAATAATAATAATAATAGTAGAAAAAGTACAGGAATCATCATTCGAAAATAATAACAGACCCAAAACCTAGATTGGTAGAAATCTGAAAACTTTTGTTTGTGAACCATATTTCCATTTAGTCGACATAATTTATAAAATCCCGAAGGAATTACTTTGTATACAATCAAAGGACCCTCCCAGTTTTGTCCTAGCGGTCCGTCTACAAGATTTTTATTATTTTCCATCACTCTTTAGAGCACTTGATCTCCTTCTTGGAATGATAATGCCTTCACTTTTGAGTTGTAGTATTTTGAGATTCTTCTTTGATATTCGACAGTTCGAATAGCTGCTTCATCTCTTAGCTCATGTATCAAATCCAATGAATCTTTCAACTCTTGGTTTGGATTGAACACGTATGCAATTCAATGTGAAGTTATTTCAATTTCGACTGGCAACATCGCTTCAAACCCATATGTTGGAAAGTAAGAGGTATGACACATAGCAGTTTTGGTGGACATTCGATATGCCCAGAGTACATATGGTAATTTTTCCAGAAGTGATTTTAGGAAGTGGTTCTGCTTCTACCCATTTTGTAAAGTAATCAATGATAATTACAACATACTTTGCCCCACCTTTAGAAATTGGCAATGGTCCAATTAAATTCATTCCCCATACTTTAAAGGATCATGGACCGAAGATCGGGGTTGATGGCTTGGTGGTACTTTAGGAATCTTTGAGTATTTTTTGCACTTCGCACTTCTTCACGTGCTCTATAGCTTGACTAGTCATTTGAGGCCAATAGAAACCTTGTCTCTTTATTTTCGTAGCCAACTTTATCTTATTGGAATGGTCCCCACAAAATTCTACTTGTGCTTCTTTAGTAATTTCAACTCATCTCCTAGATTTACACATCGTCTGCTCTCTTAGCTTCCATTTTGTCAGACGGTAGTATTCTATTGGTAAGATATTCTACAATAGGTTTCATCCAAGTGTTCTTGTAGCAGTTATCTGTTCTTGAATGAACGGGATCTTCATATGGAATTTTTCATCAATTTCTCTTTCTTCTCTTTTAGCTTGGGATCTAGTAAACAACCAATAGTTCTTTCCTTAGTTTGATCATTTTCTCTTTAATACTAGGACTTGCTTGATACCCTACTAGTATTAGACAGGTTTCTGGAGCTCCTCTTGAACTAATCGATTTTGCTAATGAATCTGCTTGAGAATTATTCCTCCCTAGGAGTTGGCGTACTGAAAAATCTTCAAATAGGGAAGCATTTTTAGCACCTTCTTAACGTATAGGGATAGTCTAGTGCCTTTAGTCTAGTATATATGCTTTATTTTTACCATTAGCTGAGATCACTAAAGATTTGAAATTGAGGGATTTTGAGTTGTAGGGCTAGAGTTAGTCCTACACCATTGACTCATATTCAGCTACGTTGTTTGTTGGGGGAAATCCTAGCTTCATTGCATAGTATAGGTAGTGTCCATCTAGTTTGATTATGACATACCCTGCTCTGGCTCCTTGCTCATTTGATGCCCCATTCACAAATAGTTTCCATTTGGTCTTTTGATCTTTTTCTTTCTCTGATTGCTCCTTAACAAATCCTATGCATTCTTGATCAAATATGCTAATGCTTGTCTTGATTAATGTTCGTGGATGAAATTTGATGTCTTATCGGCTAAGTTCGATTTCTCATTTTACTAGCCTACCCGAAGTCTCGAGTTTACTAAAAACTTGCTTGAGCAGAATGTTAGTCAATACTCTGGTCGGATGTGCTAGGAAGTATGCTTTGAATTTCCGTGCTATAAGTATCAAAAAATAAACCAACTTTTCTATGATCGGGTATCTAACTTCAACATCCTAACATAATAAACGGGAAGCTGAATTTTATTTTCTACTTAATCAAAGCCAAACTTACCACATGTTCCGAGACTGCCATATATAAGTATAAGCTTTCTCCATTCTCGAGGCTGGATAATGTCAGTGGCTTTCCAAATTGATCTTTTAATTCTTGAAAGGATTCCTTACGATCTTCTCCCCACTCAAAGTTCTTTTTTTCTTAATTACGTTAAAGAATGGGATGCATTTATCGGTTTCCTTGGAGACGAATCTGCTCAAAGCTGTAATTTTATTGTTCAAACTCACTACTTCTTTGCTTATTTTGGGTTCGGCCATGTTTTTGATAGCTTGGATCAGGTCAAGACTAGATTCAATCCCTTATGCACTAATAATAACCTAAGAACCTCCTGAAATGAACCCCGAAAGAACATTCCTAAGGATTTAGTTTCATTTGATACCTTCATAATACTTCAAACATTTATTCAAGATCTTTAAGGTGACTCCTAGCTTCATGGGACTTTACCAGCATATCATCCACGTAAACCTCCTATTTTGACCGATTTTTTCCTTGAACATTCTATTGACTAACCATTGATAAGTAGCACTTGCGTCCTTTAGTCCGAAAGGCATTGCTTTATAACAAAAAGTTCCCCAGTCAGTCATGAAGCTTGTATGCTCTTCGTCTAGCTTGAACATGGGACGATTATATCCTAAATAAGCATCTATGAGTGATAATAGCTTGTGTCCACCAGTTGCATCAACTAACTAGTCTATTTGGGGTAGCGGTTAAAAGCCTTTTGGGCATCTTTTATTCAGATCAGTGCAATCTTCATAGGTTCTCCACATGCCATTCAACTTTTGTACTAACACAAGATTTGCCAACCATTTTGGATACAAAACTTTTCGAATGAATCCGTTTTCAAGTAGCTACTTAAACTCATCTTTCAAGGCGTTAGATCGAGCTTTGTCAAACTGTCTCTTCTTTTGTTGAACAGGAAACACATCTAGATCAATATTTAGTGCGTGGCACATAATCAATGGGTCGATTTTGACCATATTTGAATGGGTCCATGCAAATACGTCTTTGCTAGCTTTAAGGAATTGAATCAAGTCTGCTTTCAAGTTGTTCTCTAATTCTTTTCCCACTTGACTATTTTGGGTTAATCAATTGTATCTATATATGCTTCATCAAGATCATCTGTAGGCTTTATTCTCTCCATTTCTCCTCGACAATCCAGTTCTATGATGATCTTGCCTTCTTCTATAGAGTTGGCATCGGTCCTCTTCCTTTTCCCTTTAGGTGAGATGTACCTTTCAAACACACATTTACTCGTTTTATTAGATCTTATTTTTGCTTCAAATGTTGAATATAAAAATCCATCATCCAAAGGCTGAAAAATAGTAGAGGAATCATAGTAAGAAGTGTACTCCCTTTTGTATTGATCGATATTTGCAAACTACATTTCATGGGAGCTAAATTGTTCACCCCGAATAGTAACCCAACTGCTTTTAGTCAAGAACTTTACCATCAGATATGTTGGTGAGACAAAAGCATGAACCTCATTCAACGCAGGATGGCCAAAGAATGCATTGTAATACGAGGGCTGATTGATGATCACAAAGAGAGTCTCAAACGTTCTGCAGCATGGTGGCATGCCCATCTGTACCAGTAGATTTACTTGCCCTACCAGTGTCGACCCTTTATTATTGAACCCAAAGATAGGTTCAAGAATAGGCTCTGTTTATCCTCAGGATTGTCCATCTGATCGAAAGCGTGCTTGTGGATGACGTTAATTACACTTTCTGTATCTACCAAAAACTTGGATACTAAGCCTGATTTGAGCTATGATCACAAGGGGGTCATTATGAGGATAATGGATTCCTTTCTTTAGCTCTTGTGGAGTGATGACAAGATTTGGCATTTGTGAATTAAGTTATCGATTTTTGAGTGGGGGCTCTTCCTATAAAGAAAATACTCCTTTCCTACCTTCCTTGATGTACTTATTCCAAGCTCCCTAAATATTTCCCATGGGATGCGTTTCCTCATGAATCACATCAATCATGTTCAAAAGTGGACTTAAATTCAATGGATCTTTATCCTCTAAAACATTCACAGCATTACTAGGGAATTTTCAGGTCCATTATCAGTCCAAAGTGCTTTATGTTTATCTTGGACAAACTCTTTCAAATGTCCTTCATGGATCAGCTTTGAATAATTCCAGCTAGCACTCGCCACTTGTCTGTCTTATGGCCATTTGTCTTATGATAAGCATAATAATATCCCATTTTCTCTACTCGGGGAAGTTCTTAGCCTTGAATGAAGTTGGAAAATTAACCTTTTCTTTAGTTGTGGCATAGATATAAGACAAACGTTTATTCAAAGCAACTGAATTAGTGTTGGAGTCTTCCAACCTTGACCTTTTGTGTCCTTGATCGAATCCAAATCTTCCAATTTTATTCTTAGGCCTAGTTTTTCTTTTAGCATAGTATAATTCATCCATTCGAATGAATTTATCAACTTGAAAGTGAAAACCTTTTAAATTTTTGCATTCATGGAAGAAGTGCCCTTTCTAGAATGGCGTGTTTTCTATCAATCTCGAGTGCATTGTAATTAGCTTATCTCTGTCATTCATGTCTTTGTTGAACCTTTTGAGATAATCGTCCAATGATTCTCCTTGCCTTTGCTTGATGTTTGCCCAAACGGTGTAGTCAATTGTTGGATCTTTGTATATGAAAAACTAAGTAGAGAATTCGTAAGAGAATTGTTTCCTTGAGTAGATAGTTTTCTCCCGATATTGGCGGTACCATTTTGCGGCAGCCCTTGAAGTGTTATGAAAAATAATTAGCACAATTAGAACTCATTTCCCCATAATGATTTCCAACCAAAAACATTAGCACACTTTTCAAAAGACATCCCATACGAAAAACTTGCTACTCCAGCCCCACCAGTAGGCCTAAACTCAGACAAATCATGATTGCACACATCTGATGTAGCAACATGGGCAACGTTAAATGATAAAGAAATGATCCATTTCTTTTTTCCTTAAGGAAACCTTATTTTAAATAACTCTTCAAATTTTTCTTTAAAGGGTAGTAGCAATAACCATGAGCTGAACTTGGGAAAACTTGAGGAACAACAAGTAAAAGACCAGGATGACGATCGGATAAGGTGAAAACACAATCATCATCATCTAACATTTCACTAAGCTTTGTCATAAACCAATGTCAATTGGGTTTATTTTCACTAGATACAATACCAACAGCTAGCGAAAAAAACCCTAATATAAACAAAACTAAATGTCATATTCATAAAATAAAAATTGCTGAACATATCAAAATTACAACATGGAAATATCGAAAATCAACCAAGAAAATATTTGCCATGCAAATACATGCTCAAATTTTCAAATATCAAAACAAGTAAAAATATTTTAGAAAAATTAAGGCTATATCATACCTTGATTACCATTATTAGTAATAGCAGACATAATACAACCCTGTCCTCTATCTTTCATGAAAGTCCAATTAAGAAAAATCAAAGGACGACAATAGCCAAACTCATATTTGCATGTTTCATACCCAATAAAAACCTCTCAAATTCAAAACTTTTAGGATGACCCTAAAGTTCAACAATACTTTCAGGATTGTAAACAAAAATAGCTTAATAGAAAGATTTCAAATGATGGAAGGAAAGAAAATCATTCCCATGAATTTCTTCAAGAGCTAATCACTTACCAGTGTATGCATAGTAGTAACTTAAAAAAATATTATACTTAGTATTGAATAAGTGAACAATATATTTCATATTCATTAAAGGATTCGACTGAATAAAATCAACAATCAACTTTTTAACCAAATTGTTAAAAACAAATGGATGGTTAACATCAATGCCACCTCCACAAGAATGAATAAGCTCCATAGTTTTAATAATATTAAAACTTGGAAGATTGAATTTATGAGAAGCATGAACAGGAAATGTGTTATCTTCACATGAACATATAGCTGTAACATGTTCCCTGTTATTCTTAACAACATTAACTTTGTATCCATTCTTAATATAATATATCATAAGATACAATCGAAGTTCTTCAACACCACCGAGAAATTTTTGGCCTACTCCAGTAAACACTGGTCTGGTAGAATCATTTTTCAACAATTGCTTCAAAAAACAAAAAGAATCAAATGAAAAAACAACTATAGAAGAATCACACGAATCACCTTCAATAAAAGAACTAGAAACTAATGAAAAACTAACATCAACCGAACAGCTATCAGACCACTTACATATAGATAGTTATATCCTTTGATATAACAGATACAAGATAATCTTCACATTTATGACCAATAAGAAAAAATATACTATGCAAATCAGAATTAGTTTCAATTACTTTTTCCCTATCATCTCTTTCATAAACGAATTCAATAGAACTAGGTGTTAATTCAGGTCATGTTCACATGTATCTTCTCTCAACTTCAACACGAAATCACTCAAACCAAGCCTTCTGCTAAAAGTATTGGTGCCCAACATAAAAACAATAAGAATGTCAACAAAAGAAGACCTGCACAAATACAAATACAATATATTAAAAGAAAAGAACAAAAAAAAACAAAACTGAAATATTTGAAATTCGAATATTTATCAGGAAAATATATACCAGGAGAAAATATTTGCCTGATATATATTTGACCGTCAAATACAAAATTGCATGACAGATTGCATGATAGTTCGCTAAAATAAATACTTAACATTCTATCCTTTTCAGAATTCAATTCAACAAGATGCCATATACAAATTACAACAATGAATAATAAACCTAGCACCATCAAATAAGAATTACTTGTTTGCACAAAATGAAAAACAAATTACAATACTTCATCAAGATGCTACATTCAATTCAGAAATACTTGTTTGCACAACTGTTGTCAAAAAAAGATGACATAATCAATGAAGAAAGATTACATGATTTAATTCAGCATGATGTTATCACAAAATAGACAACAAAATATAGAAATAAAAACAATGAATATTGAAACAATTGTTTGATCACAATCAATTTGGTAAACAAAATCTGAAAACGAAGAAAGACCTTTATACATGATTTGATGAAGATGATATTGACAATTTGATAAATCATATCAAACACGATCTTGTTTGTATGATTCCGCAATGTCGATTTTGATTGACTACGAAGACAATCTGCGATCTCGATCTTGTTTGTATGTTTCCACGATGTCGATCTTGTTTGTATGTTTCCGCGATGTCGATCTTGATTTTGACGATTTCGATCGAAATTTTGAAATTGATTTTAGTGGAGAAAGAAGAAACAAAGAAATAAAGACGTAAAAAGTAGGAGAAAAAATGGAGGGAAAAAACTTACATAACGTTTCAAAATAATGATGTTGCCCTAATTTCCACCATTTCTTTGTTGTAGTTCTATTGTCAGATACATATATAAATGCCAATAGCCAACGGAAGGGGACTGATACCGCATCATAAGTAGTGCCGAAGTTCAACAGCTTTTGTGTTTTGAAACGTACATCATAGTAAGGTTCTCAATGAATATCCGAATTGATATTCTGATTTTAAATGTACAGCTTTTGTGTTTTGTGTTTTGAAATGTACAGCTTTTCTTCTCATATTGTTGATATTCTGATTTGGTAAGCCAAATACAGAATTGATATCCAGTCTGACCCAGAAAACTGTTTCTCTGTCTTTGTGTATCTATCTTTGTCGTTTTCGTGCCTGCAAATTTCGAGGACGAAATTTCTATAAGGAGGGGAATCTATAACGATCCTAAATTTTGATTTAAATTAAAATTAATGTGAATTTTGGATAAATTATGGAATTATTTTAAATTTGAAATATATATGAGTAAATTTGATTTTTGACTTTAGAATCTGAATTTTAAATATTGAATTTGTATTTGAATTTAGAATTTAAATAAAATGACTTAGAGAAAAATAATTTGGGTTTGAGAAAATATTATTTATGTAAATTAAAATTATGGGTAGTTCGTTTTAAAAATATTTTCTTTAAAATAAAGGTGTTAATACAAACAAAATAATAAAAATAAATTAATAAATATATATATGTATATGTAGACATACAAGATAATAAATATTTAAAATAGGAATAGAAATAGATATATATATATAAAAGATAAATTATAAATATTAAGTGATTTCACTAGAATAAATTATAACAACATATTAAAATAGAAATTGGTTTATATTATAAAGTAATAAGACAAAATAATTATGTACAAATATCTACGTACAAATAAGTAAATGAAGATGGGCTTAAGCTTGCCAAAGAAGACAATGTAATATCTTACAAGTATGTAGATTAAAATATCTATAAACACGACAAAGGGAATTAATGCCATTATCTTTAGCACACCAAATAGACTTATCAGCCGTAATCTTGTTAATCAAATAAAGGAAAAATATCTCTGACCTTTTTGTACAAAACAATATAATTAACCTGTAACTTGTTTCCTATATATCAATATCAAACTTCTCCATTTTTAGTTCGTTCATCTAGAGTTGAGTAAACTGAAGTAAACATTATCTAAAGTTAGAAATAAAATTTAAAAAAATTAAATTTTTAAAACAACAATACTAATCAACTCAAACCAGAGAAGCAAAGATGGATTCAACAAGCAGTTTCAAGGCCTGTTTCAACAAGGAAGTTCTATTCATTCTGGAAAACAGTGAGTAACACATCATTTTTATTTTTCACTTTTTTTGAATTTAAACTTATGCATAGGTTTTGTGTTTTCTATATATCTTCAAGCAAAGAACTCTGTACTTATAGGATTGTGTTGTGAATTTCATATGTCTGTTCTTAATCTCTGGTTACAGAGTAAAGTATCTTCATACCGCATTCTTCATACCACATTCTTAAGCTTAGGATTTCAAACTTAAACAAGTTTGTTTGAACTTTAATCATGGTTTAGAATTTATTTTAAGCTCGATATTAAAGTGTAGGTTCTATAAGTTGAGTTTTACAGCAAAAGTATGAACACATGAAAAATTCGAAAATCTTAATTCATCGATTCAATTATATAGCCTGAATCAACATACAAAAACAAGATTTTTAAAACAAAAATAGTGATTTTTTGTCAAGTATGTAGAGTGCAGCTCGAAATTGCACTCAAAGCATATTTTGATCAATTTCTGTTACCTGGAAAATTTTTAGATCTTAAAATTTTATGTGAAGCAAGCTGGAACATCATGGATTTCAGAAAAATTGTTGAATAATTTTTCTAATGAATGAATTGGGTGAACGAATCAAATTTAGGGTTTAACTGTTAATTCGGGTCGAGTTGAGAAATCGTACTGTCGCGTCGCGGTCGAAGCATTTCAGGCGATCTGTCATGGGAGGCTAGCTGCGTGGGGTTGCAACGGAGCTCCGGGCGAAGTCACGTGAGTTCTGGTGAAGTAAGGTGGAGTTGCGAGGTGAAATTGTTGGTTCGAGTTAGGCTACAGGGATGAAAAATTGGCTCGAATTCGCTCGATTTTGATTTAGGCGAAATTATGCATATCAGGTTGTTCGAATGGATTTGGGTGATCACCGATGATGCGTTGGTAGCTGCGGCGTTGACCAGAGTGGGCTGTGACGTTCGTGCACGTGTACGTGCTTATGTGTGTATCTAATTGAAGGGTTGAAGAGGAAGAAGTACAGGAGCTCGAGAAAATACATAGGTTACTTCGGGTGTTTACTCGAGTGGGTGAGTGTGTTACTTGATATCGATGATTTAACTGTAGCTTAAAACTTTAAAAAAAAGGAGAAGAGCTCGAAGGGAACTCGCGTTTCCTTGGAGATGGCTCGAGTACTTCCTATGTTGCCTGGTAGTGCTACAACAGTTGTACTTAGAATTTTAAAACATGAATTTAGCTGAAGAAAAAAATATAGAAGAAGAAAATGTTGAAGAACGAGGGATGATCTTGGGGAAGTTGGTGAGCAACTCGAGTATTTACTCGAGCAAAATATGGGAAGTACTCGGGTTAGTTTTTAAAACTGCAATATTATAAAAAGTAAAGTTTTTCCAAGTTTAACATGTTAATTTAAATGTTTTGAAATTCAAATTTGTTTTGATCTGAAAACCTTATCCCAAAGTGTTTTCAAAATAAAATAAAGTGATTACTTAAAGCTTAATTACTTAATGAAAGATTAATCAATTAAGAATAGTTAATCAAAGGATTAACGTATAATTACTCGATGTGATCAAATTGTGATTTATTAAATAAGTGTTAAAGTTAATTAACATTCAAATTTTCAAATTTGTAATAATTTGTTTTCAAAGTTAAGAAAGTTTTTTAAATGTTAATTAAGATAATTTTTATTATAAACTAATTTTTTTTAAAGTAATTAAGAATGATTTATTCATAATGGTGAGTAAAGATTGGTTAATTAAATTTATAATTGAAATTAATTATGGGTTTATCACTTTGTAAATAATTAATGGGTAAATTAACAATTAAGTGTCTAAATTATTTGAAATTAATAATTGTTAATGATGATTAACTATGAAAATGGTTAATTAAAGATTTTTAATGGTAAGTTAGTGATTAATGAAGGGATAATCACTTATTGTAATAATTAATTAAATGGTAATCAATTGAGGATTGATTAATTTACTAATGAATTAATTAAGGGAAATTAATTAAAGAATAATTGAATAATTAAAAGTTAATTATTTAATAATTAGAAGTTAATAAATTTATTTAATAAATGATTAAAGGACATTTAATCAAATGATTTGAAATCGATTGATGTTAATTAACTATATTCGATAACCTATCCGATTCCAAATTAATCAGATAATTAATTGAGTTTACTTATGAATGCTTGAATTCCATTGGTTGTCGAACTGTTTGATATTTTGATATGTTGTGCTTTGTGCTATGAGACATTTCGGTGTGATCTGTGATGAATGTAATTTATTTATTTATAATGCATTCATATTTTCTATCTGTGAATCTGTATGTATAGATAAGCGCTATTAGAATATACCGCTTATCGATATTGTTGTGATTGCAATCTGTGATGACTGAATGATGTTGCACTATTGTGTTAAACCCCTGGACCACACCATACACACACAAATATGGATTTCAAGAGGAAATCGATTAAGCCACAGATTTTTGAAATGATTTTTAAATAGACAATTTGAATTTAGAATTTGGAAATGGAATCGGGTTTAATGTGAAAAGTTTTTGAAAAGGAATTTTAAGGATAAAATTTATTTTAAACAACTTGATAAAATTTTGAAATTTAAATAATTTGATTTAAATTTAAATTCAAAATTTGAAACTGAATTCTATGATTCGAAACTAGGGATTTAAGATGTTATACTAGTTATATATGGGTTAAACCTTTTTAAATGTATTGAATTGGGAAATCGAATTTAAATTCAAAGGCTTTAACTCGTGCAAATATAATTGGATTCTTCCGAAATGAAAACTATTTGTTTTCAAATAATTAAAGCTTTCACATAAGAAATGAACGTCCAATTTGTGTTAAAAGGAATTTCAAGTTTGAAATGAAAATAATTCCCAAGTTATGGAAACAGTTTGAAAACTATAAGTTAAATCTTTGATTTAAGGATTTAACGAGTTAATCCAATTGAAATGGAAATTGTTTTGAAATCCGTAAATGGATCTTTGTGAAACTGGGTGAACTTCATGAAATAAATCTTTTTGTTTAAAAAGATTTGAAACGGTAAATTTGTTAAACCATTTGAAGAAAGGTTTTAATTTTCTGTGAAGTTGTGACTTAACTGAAATCCCATATCCATATATTTTTAAATATTCCGCTCATTATTAGGTTTAGCCAGGAAAGGACTTTGTGTCACACGACCCATTCCAAATAGTGATACGTCGTTATAGATAGCATTTGAAGACCGATGGTGAAGACCGGGTATTTGTGAGGACGATAGGATAACCTATCGATTGTCTCTGCACCGAGTCGGGCCGGTATAGAGATTCCCTAAGTGATGGGAAGTCTGATCGGGATTGTGAATAACCGGATTTGCAAGGGCTTCTTCGGAAGTGCCTTTGGTTCTGTTCGAACCCGGAACAGACTTGTATGGTTGTATGTCTGACACTATACTTTGAGATATCAAGCAGATTTCTTTCAAATACATATCTGTTGGTGACGGAGAATTTATTCTCTTAGCTTAACACCCCTCTCTGAGTCGTACGAGCTTAGAGGTTATGTAGTTAAAGGTTATCAGCTATATATTCCCAATTTGGTAGTGTGGCATGCTGAGTGCTGCTTTGTGTTGATCATTTGTGATCAGAGCATGGCTTTTATATAAAGCGTATCTTTGTGGACGAGACTGCATCAGGACCTCACAACCCGGAAATGGTCAAAACAGGAAAGATGCGGCAAGGTTATGAGGGTCGTGCCCTTTAGGGTGTGTCATTCCCTTCTAGTAAAGGGTGGTATCATGGTATGGAGCCCAGATATTTACCTATGTGATGGGCTTCAATCTCATTTCTGTGTGGTTGTTGCTTTGTGGTTTAGAGGCGCCTCGGATAAAGGTCCCAAAGGACCGGGGGGTGGCATGCTCGTGTAGTAGTTACCTAGTTACATAGGTAAACCCGGTCTTGTGTTGGCAGAGAGAAGGTTAAGTTCTCAGGACGTCCCGCCAGAGGCGTACCCATAGACAGTGGGAAGTTCCTTAGCCCGATCATTTGTTGGAAATCCAATCAAAACAATACGCGCCCTGTACGGTTTTGGTTGTATAACCTGCCATGGAATGTGGCGGTAACCTACCCATTGAACATCGTAGCTATAGTAGGCATAAGTGCGAAATGCCTATGCTGGCTAAGATTTATATTATACTTTCGTAATGGTTTTTGTGCGCTATACACTAATAATAATATTGAAAAGAATTTGCATATTAAGCATATTTGACCATCATAAGGAGAAATCTCCTCCAATTCTGCGTTTGCATTGTGTGTGTGGCGGGAGGCCTTATGGTAGTTTCATTTTCCAAAAAGCATTGCGAATTTATTTTAAATTCCTTTATTGTTTGTTTAAAAGACCAAACTGTTTTTGTTACTCATACCAGTCCCATGACTGACTCGGAGTTTATTGTTCCTTTCCTAAACTCTGGGTGCCCACAATTTTTCCACACGGGCAGTTTAGAGTTGAGTTTTTCAGATAGTCAGGTTCAGTAGATTATCTAGAGTGGATCCAGTCTTTGAACGAGACTTGCTTATTTAGGTGAAACGTGATGGTCGTTCGAGCTAGCTTTGGATTGGAGCATTGGTTTGGGATGCAATCTATTGAAGATATTCTTTCCGCTGTGTCTTGTATCTGTGATGATATTGATATTTGTTGTATCATTCTGTTGTATCATATTATATCAAATATTGTATCACTCATTGTATCAATGTATATATATATTGATATTTATTTCTTTCCGCTTTGTTGTACTTAATGGTGTTATAAGCTCCAGCGCACCAGATTCGACGTTTGGATCTGCGGCATTGGAATATGAGTGTCGTATTCGGTGCCGATTTTCTAAGGTCGAGTCAGGATCGCTACATTTGGCATCAGAGCTGAGGGTTAAAACTTTAGCTCAGGAGTATAACACATTAAGTATCTCATTAGAGATAGGGTGAAGTATACCCTAGAATGAGTATCCCTAAGATATCCACTCGAATGCCTCAGTAAATACTCTTACTATCCATTGATAGTGAGTATGAGTGCAAGAAGAGAACGAGATAGGGAAAAGGGAAGTACCACTGTAAATGGTCAATGCCACAGTGGAAACAATCTTTCTCTTCTCAATTTTCTTTGATTTGATTCCAAATTCTTTGATTTGCTTCGTACCAGCTACCAGAAGAAATTTCGGTGTGATGGCGGCCCGACGAATCGTTGTAGAAAGTCCTTACTTCGTATCTTCATCGGGTTCTTATCAGCTTTTCGGTCTAAACTTTAATGAATTAGAAATTAGAAATTGAAAATTCTAAATAAATTGATTAATAGAATATGAAGCTAAATTTGAATTGCATCAATAAAATGATATCGGTTAAAACCATATTTGAAATTCTATTGTAATTTCTTGGGTAGATCGAAGTCCGAAGAGGGACAAGTTGGTGTATATTTTGGGATATTTCGACTTGAGTTTTGGAATCCATATCTAATGTTGAGAATTGTGAAAGATTAAATTCATTTATCTGTGGTTTGGGTCCGATATATCCTACGAAAGGTTAGTTATCCCTTCGAACTAACCAGTGCTCTTGCACATTCGTAGATCCGGATAACCCGAATATCTTGTGAAAAATTGTATGAGTTTGTTCTCATATTGTTGATATTCTGATTTGGTAATCCAAATACAGAATAGATATCTAGTCTGACCCAGAAAACCGTTTCTCTATCTTTATGTCTATCTTTGTCATTTTCGTGCCTGCAAATTTCGAGGATGAAATTTCTTTAAGGAGGGGAATCTTTAACGATCCCAAATTTTGATTTAAATTTAATTTAATAATTAATGTGAATTTTGGATAAATTCTGGAATTATTTTGAATTTGAAATATATATGAGTAAATTTGATTTTTGACTTTAGAATCTGAATTTTAAATATTGAGTTTGTATTTGAATTTAGAATTTAAATAAAATGACTTAGAGAAAAATAATTTGGGTTTGAGAAAATATTATTTATGTAAATTAAAATTATGGGTAGTTCGTTTTAAAAATATTTTACTTAAAATAATAGGTGTTAATACAAACAAAATAATAAATATATATATATATATATATATATGTAGACATAAATGATAATAAATATTTAAAATAGGAATAGAAATAGATATATATAAGATAAATTATAAATATTAAGTGATTTCACTAGAATAAATTATAACAACATATTAAAATAGAAATTGGTTTGTATTATAAAGTAATAAGACAAAATAATTATGTAAAAATATCTACGTACAAATAAGTAAATGAAGATGGACTTAAGCTTGCCAAAGAAGACAATGTAATATCTTACAAGTATGTAGATTAAAATATCTATAAACAAGAAAAAGGGAATTAATGCCATTATCTTTAACCAAGCCAAATAGACTTATCAGCCGTAATCTTGTTAATCAAATAAAGAAAAAATATCTCAGACCTTTTTGTACAAAACAATATAATTAATCTGTAACTTGTTTCCTATATATCAATATCAAACTTCTCCATTTTTAGTTCGTTCATCTAGAGTTGAGTAAACTGAAGTAAACATTATCTAAAGTTAGAAATAAAATTTCAAAAAATTAAATTTTTAAAACAACAATACTAATCAACTCAAACCAGAGAAGCAAAGATGGATTCAGCAAGCATTTTCAAGGCCTGTTTCAACAAGAAAGTTCTATTCATTCTGGAAAACAGAGAGTAACACATCATTTTTATTTTCACTTTTTTTGAATTTAAACTTGTGCATAGGTTTTATGTTTGCTGTATATCTTCAAGCAAAGAACTCTGTACTTATAGGATTGTTTGTGAATTTCATATGTCTATTCTTAATCTCTGGTTACAGAGTAAAGTATCTTCATACCACATTCTTCATACCACATTCTTAAGCTTAGGATTTCAAACTTAAACAAGTTTGTTTGAACTTTAATCATGGTTTAGAATTTATTTTAAGCTCGATATTGAAGTATAGGTTCTATAAGTTGAATTTTACAGTAAAAGTATGAACACATGAAAAATTCAAAAATCTTAGTTCATCGATTCAACTATATAGCCTGAATCAACATACAAAAACAAGATTTTTAAAACAAAAATAGCGATTTTTTGTCAAGTATGTAGAGTGCAGCTCGAAATTGAACTCAAAGCATATTTTGATCAATTTCTTTTACTTGGAAAATTTTTAGATGTTAAACTTTGATGTGAAGCAAGCTTGAACATCATGGATTTCAAAAAAATTGTTGAATAATTTTTCTAATGAATAAATTGGATGAACGGATCAAATTTAGGGTTTAACTGTTAGTTTTCGGTCGAGTTGAGAAATCGTACTGTCACGTCGCCGTCGAAGCGTTTCAGGCGATCAGTCATGGGGGGCTAGGTGCGTGGGGTTGCGGCGGAGCTCCGGGCGAAGTCACGTGAGTTCTGGCGAAGGTGGAGACGCGAGGTGAAATTGTTGGTTCGGGTTAGGCTAAAGGGACGAAAAATTGGCTCGAATTCGCTCGATTTCGATTTAGGCAAAATTATGCATATCAGGTTGTTCGAATGGATTTAGGTGATCACTGATGATGCGTTGGTGGCTGTGGCGTTGACCAGAGTAGGCTGGACGTTCGTGCATGTGTACGTGCTTATGTGTGTATCTGATTGAAGGGTTGAAGAGGAAGAAGTACAGGAGCTCGAGAAAATACATAGGTTACTTCGGGTGTTTACTCGAGTGGGTGAGTGGGTTACTTGATATCGATGATTTAACTGTAGCTTAAAACTTTTTAAAAAAAGGGGAAGAATATGCGTACCACGAAAGTGCCTCAGAAAAAATGGTGAAGATCTCGAAGGGGAACTCGCGTTTCCTTGGAGATGGCTCGAGTACTTCCTTTGTTGCCTGGTAGTGCTTCAACTGTTGTACTTAGAATTTTAAAACTTGAATTTAGCTGAAGAAAAAAAGTATAGAAGAAGAAAATGTTGAAGAACGAGGGATGATCTCAGGGAAGTTGGTGAGTAACTCGGGTATTTACTCGAGAAAAATATGGGAAGCACTCGGGTTAGTTTTTAAAACTGCAATATTATAAAAAGTAAAGTTTTTCCAAGTTTAACATGTTAATTTAAATGTTTTGAAATTCAAATTTGTTTTGATCTGAAAATCTTATCCCAAAGTGTTTTCAAAATAAAATAAAGTGATTACCTAAAGCTTAATTACTTAATGAATGATTAATCAATTAAGAATAGTTAATCAAGGGATTAACGTATAATTACTCAATGTGATCAAATTGTGATTTATTAAAATAAGTGTTAAAGTTAATTACCATTCAAGTTTTCAAATTTGTAACAATTTGTTTTCAAAGTTAAGAAAGTTTTTTAAATGTTAATTAAGATAATTTTATTATAAATTATTATTTTTAAAAGTAATTAAGAATAATTTATTCATAATGGTGAGTAAAGATTGGTTAATTAAAATTATAATTTTAATTAATTAGGGGTTTATCACTTTGTGACTAATTAATTGGTAAATTAACAATTAAGTGTCTCAATTATTTGAAATTAATAATTGTTAATGATGATTAACTATGAAAATGGTTAATCAAAGATTTTTAATGGTAAGTTAGTGATTAATGAAGGGATAATCACTTATTGTAATAATTGATTAAATGGTAATCAATTGAGGATTGATTAATTTACGAATGAATTAATTAAAGGAAATTAATTAAAGAATAATCGAATAATTAAAAGTTAATTATTTAATAATTAGAAGTTAATAAATTTATTTAATAAATGATTAAAGGACATTTAATTAAATGATTTGAAATCGATTGATGTTAATTAACTATATTCGATGACCTATCCGATTCCAAATTAATCAGATAATTAATTGAGTTTACTTATGAATGCTTGAATTCCATTGGTTGTCGAACTGTTTGATATTCTGATATGTTGTGCTTTGTGCTATGAGACGTTTCAGTGTGATTTGTGATGAATGTAATTTATTTATTTATAATGCATTCATATTTTCTATCTGTGAATCTGTATGTATAGATAAGCGTTATTAGAATATACCGCTTATCGATATTGTTGTGATTGCAATCTGTGATGACTGAATGATGTTGCACTATGTGTTAAACCCCTGGACCACACCATACACACACAAATATGGATTTCACGAGGAAATCGATTAAGTCACAGATTTTTGAAATGATTTTTAAATAGACAATTTGAATTCAAACGATTTGGAAATGGAATCGGGTTAAATGTGAAAAGTTTTTGAAAAGGAATTTTAAGGATAAAATTTATTTGAATAACTTGATAAAGTTTTGAAATTTAAATAATTTGATTTAAATTTAAATTCAAAATTTGAAACTGAATTCTATGATTTGAAACTAGGAATTTAAGATGTTATGCTAGTTATATATGGGTTAAACCTTTTTAAATGTATTGAATTGGGAAATCGAATTTAGATTCAAAGGCTTTAACTCGTGCAAATATAATTGGATTCTTCCGAAACGAAAACTATTTGTTTTCAAATAATTAAAGCTTTCACATAAGAAATGAACGTCCAATTTGTGTTAAAAGGAATTTCAAGTTTGAAATGATAATGATTCCCAAGTTATGGAAACAGTTTGAAAACTATAAGTTAAATCTTTGATTTAAGGATTTAACGAGTTAATCCAATTGAAATGGAAATTGTTTTGAAATCCGTAAATGGATCTTTGTGAAACTGGGTGAACTTCGTGAAATAAATCTTTTGTTTAAAAAGATTTGAAACGGTAAATTTTGTTAAACCATTTGAAGAAAGGTTTTGGTTTTCTGTGAAGTGTGACTTAATTGAAATCCCATATCCATATATTTTTAAATATTACGCTCATTATTCGGTTTAGCCGGGAGAGGACTTTGTGTCACATAACCCATTCCGTATAGTGATACGTCGTTATGGATAGCATTTGAAGACAGGTGGTGAAGACCGGGTATTTGTGAGAACGATAGGATAACCTACCGATTGTCTCTGCACCGAGTCGCGTCGGTATAGAGATTCGCTAAGTGATGGGAAGTCCGATCGGGATTGTGAATACCCGAATTTGCAAGGGCTTCTTCGGAAGTGCCTTCGGTTCTGTTCGAACCCGGAACAGACTTGTATGGTTGTATGTCTGACACTACATTTTGAGATATAAAGCGGATTTCTTTCAAATACATATCTGTTGGTGGCGGAGAATTTATTCTCTTAGCTTAACACCCTTCTTTGAGACGTTCGAGCTCAGTGGTTATGTAGTTGAAGGTTATCAACGATATATTCCCAATTTGGTAGTATGGCATGCGAGTGCTGCTGTGTGTTGATCATTTGTGATCAGAGCATGGCTTTTGTATCAAGCGTATCTTTGTAGACGAGACTGCATCAGGACCTCACAACCCGGAAATGGTCAAAACAGGAAAGACGCGGCAAGGTTATGAGGGTCGTGCCCTTTAGGATGTGTCATTCCCTTCTGGTAAAGGGTGGTATCATGGTATGGAGCCCAGATATTTAACTATGTGGTGGGCTTCAATCTCATTTCTGTGTGGTTGTTACTTTGTGGTTTAAAGGCGCCTCGGATAAAGGTCCCAAAGGACCGGGGGTGGCATGCTCGTGTAGTAGTTACCTAGTTACAGAGGTAACCCGTCCTTGTATTGGCAGAGAGCTGGTTAAGTTCTCGGGACGTCCCGCCAGAGGCGTACCCATGGACAGTGGGAAGTTCCTTAGCCCGATCATTTGTTGGAAATCCAATCAAAACAGTACATGCCCTGTACGGTTTTGGTTGTATAACATGTCATGTAATGTGGCGGTAACCTGCTACTGAACATGGTAGCTATAGTAGGCATAAGTGTGAAATGCCTATGCTAGATAAGATTTATATTATACTTTCTAAATGGTTTTTATGCACTATGCACTATGCACTAATAATAATATTGAAAAGAATTTGCGTATCAAGCATGTTTGACTATCATAAGGAGAAATCTCCTCTAATTATGTGTTTGCAGTGTGTGTGTGGCGGGAGGCCTTATGCTAGTTTCATTTTCCAAAAAGCATTGCGAATTTATTTTAAATTCCTTTATTGTTTGTTTAAAAGACCAAACTGTTTTTGTTACTCATACCAGTCCCATGACTTACTCGGAGTTTATTGTTCCTTTTCTAAACTCTGGGTGCCCATAATTTTTCCACACGGGCAGTTTAGAGTTGGGTTTTTCAGATAGTCAGGTTCAGTGGATTATCTAGAGTGGGTCCAGTCTTTGGACGAGACTTGCTTATCTAGGTGAAACGTGATAGTGGTTCGAGCTAGCTTTGGATTGGAGCATTGGTTTAGGATGCAATCTATTGAAGATATTCTTTCCGCTATGTGTTATATCTCTGATGGTATTGATATCTGTTGTATCATATTATATCAGATATTGTATCTGTCATTGTATCAATGTATATATATTGATATTTATTTCTTTCGGCTGTGTTGTACTTGATGGTGTTATAAGCTCCGGCGCACCAGATTCGACGTTTGGATCTGTGGCATTGGAATATGAGTGTCATATTCGGTGCCGATTTTCAAAGGTCAAGTCAGGATCGCTACAATCTAGGCCCGACCCTAGGGTTAGGTTGCAATGGCAGCTGCCTAGGGCAACCGACGGAGATGGGGTAACAATGAAGGTGGCGACAATGCTGTTACTCTAAAAAATTAAAAATTAATAATATCAAAGCACAGTTTAATTAATAATGATGTTGTGTCCCAAGGTGTTTGTTCGTCATTCAATATAACAAGGCACCAGAGTTCAATTTCCATCACATTAACAATTTTTATGGACATTTTTTCCGACCTCCTTTGAGGCATCAATTTAGCTTGGGCCGGCCCTGTTTGTATCATAAGAATTTAATGCATATTAATTACTCAAACTATTTATTATAATTGTATTTGCTTATTTTTCATGCTTTAATAATAAATGTGATTGGAAAATTTTTATGTTAAACCTAAAATTTTTACTTTTATTTTTCGATTTATTGATCGTCAACGGATATGATACTCACCCAATATCCGAAAATGATTTCGAATGCGGATGCGGTATGACAATATCCATATTCGAAAGTATCCGTTTACCAGTCTACACCAATATTCCTAAACTCTCGAACGAATGTGCATCGACCCATAACCCTTATTTCAGATAATTATCAAGGAGGCTTAATGCAGTCATTGAGGTTTGATCCTTGTACATATGTAATAGTGTTGGATTATAGTGCATTCATGTCAGATATCCACAAAAAGGTGCAACTTCTGGCCTTAGGCATAATTTTTAATTGGTTTGGGTAGTGTGATTTTAAGCCAAGAGTGGAAATACCGAGTTGGACATTATAATGATGTTATCCCATAAATCTCTTCCTTCAAGGAAAGATCATTAAACATATATAAAAGAAAAAATATGAGTTTAATGACTGACAACTGTACAGATAAAGTCACATTTGTTTGGTCTCTACCCAAGAAAATGAAAAAAATAAGAACCTAAAATATAAATAATTTCCCATTGGTATTATTTGAGCTGTTAAGATAAAGGTAAATTTCTTAGCACACCATTACCAGTCAATCAGCTACTATTTTTGATTGAAATTGATATACCAGTTTAACCGGTATGATAACAGTGAATTTACCATTTTCTATGATAAATTATCTATAACATTTCTTCAAAACTAGCAGTAACGGTAATTTTACCAGTCAATTTAAAATACATTTACATTCATGTAATATGCTTCAATATAGGCATTTAGAACAAAAAAATTATTAAATTTAGCAATCAGCCAAATACATTTTTTTCATTCTCATTATGTCTTTTATTAAGTACAACTATAAATAGTGCAAGGAAGTTGCGTTATAATGTAAAAACATTTCCAGTTATGGGTTTTTTGGGACAAACGGTAAAATTTCTATTACCAGTGAAACGGTGCCGCTATACCAATCTTTGGTATACCAACCGATTGTAACGATAACAGTAAACAATTTTAGATTAACAATCAAAACGGTTTGATAACAGATATCTTTTACTAATTAATCTCATCAACAAAAATTACGTATATTCTGATAATAAATATCCAATTTCCTTTTTCCATGCGTTTAGGGCATAATTTCATAACAAAAGGCATAGAAATATAACATGGGTTTTTTAACTTCAGTTCGAATTTTTGAAGCTTTTAAAACTGAAAATTTATTTTCAAATTTTGCAACTTTGGATTTTAGGAGGAATAGTAATTTTAAAAATATTAAATTGTACAAATGGAAATTTTAAAACTTAACTCATAAACTCAAAATTTAAAAGGCTTTTACAAGTTTATAGTGCGGTTGGTATACCATTTTTAGTTTTGTATATTCGTACAAACAAAAATGCGTATGACGCAAGCATACTGTGAAAAACGACCAATTTAGGAAATTAACATACAATATAGAAAACAAATTTTGTTTTTTATTTTCATTTTTTGATTAATATCGAAAACACGAGAAACAATCTATCCTTCCATCGTCCTTCATCCCCAACTTCGTTCTCTCCGTCTTTCCCCCACCCACTCCTCGTCCCTCCAATCTTCTCATATTTTTTAATTAATGTTGAAAACTCACAACACAAAATACAAAATAAACCAAACGGACCCTTAGATTTTAAAGTTTTGGGTTTTCTAAATTTTGATACCTTGAAAGTTAAGTTTAAAATTTTGAATGTAATATCGATCTTTTTGAATTAACTATAATTTTATGCTTGATATTAAATTTTAAACTAAATTCCAACCTCACGTCTCATAATGAAGTCCTCATTTCAGAATCACAAGCCGTCGGTCGAGATTCCACTAGATTCGGCTATGGATGTATTTTTACAAAATACGTAAGTCATAAAAATAGCATGACTTCAAATATAGCGATATTTATACTCATTTTGATTTGCAACGTTGATCCGGAATCAATTGAAGTAGTCTTGAATTCTAATTTAACCATATATGAAAAGTCAACTTTTGGACCTTCATATAATTAACAATTCGATATTTAAATTAATTATTTAAATATTCAATTTTAAAAATATGGGTTGTTATAGATCTTTCTCGACCTGCACTGGTGATGCTTGCTCCATGTGTCCCAGGAATACATCCATCATCTCCTGATGCTCAACTACGAATGAGGCTTCCATGTTTGTCATCATCGTCTACTCCTCTTCCTTGATCAGATAGTTGAATTGTTGACTCATACCGAGCATTGCCTCCAAACTGCCTCCATATGCATATTACTTCCCATCCAATAACGTCATCTTCAATCTTTGCTTTCTAGTTGGTGGTTTAATGGTCGGAATCGGGTTCTCAGTGAAAGCATCAAAATATTTGTATTACGATGCTCAAAGGCTCCAAAACAAAGATTTGGTAGAATCTATAATCTTGAGTATGATCCTAGTGCTTTATTTCTAGGAGATGGAGCCACTGTTCATCATATATTTTAAATTCTTTTAGATCAAAAATGACAAAGATATACACTGGATAAGAAGAGATAAAGTTAAAAAATAAGGTAAATGAGACATGGAGTTTTTATCGTACTTTGACAATTCCTGATATACATTCACCATGGCTTCTTCATTTCTTTATAGATCTAAGGTACAATGGATAAATACAAAATACAATGGTCTACTCGTTTGAATGAAATGAAAAATATAGCTCTAAAAATATAGCTAATTTGCCCTAGTTAACCAAGAATGAAATGCAAATCTTGTCATTCAATGTAAATTCGTTAAACATAAATAAAAGGAAAAAGATGAGCTTAAGCCAGATTTGTTCAGACTCTACATGAACAAATTATAAGTCCAAATAATCAACAAAAATTCCCATTGGTATTATACGTTAAGAAAAATCAAAATAACTAGTTCGGAATAACAATGATGGATATTAAACTGAATAATTAGTGGGCTAAGATGTTGGGAAACAAGTAAAGGAAGAGGCTTAAAATGAAAGGATCGGGTTTTGGGTTTACGGCCTGTCCTCTTAAACTGGGCCTGATATCGGTAGATGGGAATGGAGTATTAGTAGGTGGGCTTATAAAGGAGGAGAAGGGAAACTGAAAGGATATCGGTTTTGGAATTGGGCCCGGGGTGAAGAAAAGGGATATGGGCTGGTCCATATAATTTTCGGCCTGATTGAGGAAATAGAGCGTGGGCTATGAAGGTAAGGATGTGGACTGGGGTTCGATATAAGTAGCAGCGCCAGCACTGATTTTTGTTGTGGCTTTGGATTTGATTTAATCCACAAAAATTACGTATAATCTAATAAATAACAGATATCCAATTTCTTTTTTGCCATGCGTTTAGGATATAATTTCAATACAGAAGGCGTAGAAATACAACATGGGTTTTTAAATTTCAGTTTGAAAATTTTGAAGCTTTTAAATTGAAAATTTATTTCAAAAATTTTCATCTTTGGATTTTGGGAGAAAAACTAATTTTCAAAAAGTTAAATTCTAAAAACTGTCTTATATTGAAAATTGAAGTTTGGATTGAAATGCTTATTTTCCAACAATATATAAGAAGTGCACGTTTTTGTTTAGACAAAAACAGAAAACTAAAATGGGCAAACTAAACGAAGCCTAGAGTTTTCCGAATTTTGAAATCATGAAAGTTAAGTTTAAAATTTTAAATTTAATAGTAAATTTTTTGGATTTATTATAATTTCTAAATTACGATGACGATACTAATGGAAGAAATGAATACTCAGTTTTAGAACTAATAGCAAGCATAAATAAAGCAGTGAACAATTATTTCCGAATAATGGTTTAAATCAGATGGTGATTAAAACTAAAGTTATGACTAGTATTTCAGAAATTTAATTAAAATTTTCTTAAAGAAAAACAAACATGCTAAATATTTATATGCAAATAAAAGCGAGAGAAAAAAAGCGAAGAAGAAGAGATCAACAAGGGCGATTGCTTGACTAGTTAATGACATCAATACGCCATTAATGACGTGTAATTACGGTAATTAATTAATGCTATGGTTGGGGTGGTGGCTAATTTGGAAGTGGAAGGGTAGCAAAATTTTAACTGATAGCCATATTTAGCTTAGCACAAATATGAATATGAATTTGCACCCAAATAACAGTCATATTTAGCTTAACACAAATATGAATATGAATTTGCACCCAGTATTATTTGTCCATTGTACCATAAATATGAATATGAATTTGCACCCAGTTTTATTTGTCCATTGTACCATAAATATGAATGTACGTGATATTTATGTACCATTTATTTGTTGCTTGTATAATTTTTATGGATTTAGTTTAAACACATTCTTTGTACCAAAAGTTTGACGGTACATTTTTAAAAAGCTATAATCTAAAATCATGAACGTATAACTCTTATGAAAAATGTTCTAAACGTCATGAATTTAAACCTCTAAAACATCATAACGATTGCCCTGCTTGAATAAAATACCACTCTTATGATCATAATCACAAGTCCCACTGTTCATGTATCACTGTTCATGTGGTTAGAGTATTTCGACTTTGATGCGAGAGGTCACAAATTCGAAACTTGCGTAGCATTATTAGAACATTTATTGATACATGATTTATGGTTTGTTCTGCCGGTGACATGCATCTAAGTACCATTCAAAAAAAAAAAAAAAAATCCTACCGAATCGGTTACATATAAAAACACAAATAGAATGCTATCCTTAATAAACACACAGAAGGAACAGGGACAGCAGGATATTAGGACTTCTAAGACAGGCAAGTCCAATAAATTGCTGAAAGATGAGTAATTTATAATACAGATATCATCATTGGGGTTAAACAACTAAATGATAAACATTGATAGATCGTATGAACAAAGCAAGCAAACAGCATATCTGCCTTGTAAATAGCAAAATACTGCTATTTTTTTAATAGATTAGGAAGCAATCATCAAAATGCATTCAATTTGGATTTGTAATAGATCAACAATCAAGCAACATGTCAAATGCGCTCTGCAGCATCAGTCCCTGGATTATTGGGTGGCATGCTCTCAATTGCGCGTTGCAGTTGACTATGAAAATTCATCTGTAAATTATAAAACTTCGATATTAGCAATAAGAAAAGAGGACTTTTACTTGAGTTTTTCAGTACAGAACAATACGTTTTAGGATAGCAATTTTGAATAATTAGTATAAAAAACAAATGATAAATGAAATTATCATTAAGTATCACTTCCATTTGTCATTTGTCATTCATCATTTATTATTTTTCTGTAACATTTCAGAAAAATGATAATTTCTTTTATCTTCCGTCTTTGAAACTAATTATTCTGAAATGTTGTTCTAGACATTGATGTTAAAAATCTTAAAATTCTACAATTTGAATCACTTTTCAAGTTGAATCTCTCCCTTTACGATTCGATTTAAATTCCGATTCAAACAAACATCGCAGTTTAGAAAAACCATTCACTCTAAACTAACATATTCAATATGTTTATTTGGATCCACAAATCTAATTCCAAATATTTTCAAATAAAAAAAATGGAAAAAGCGCGAAAATAAAATTTTAGGTTTAATGAATAAGATCAAACATAAAAAACAATTTCACAGTGTGCGCAAACCTCAAAAGATGGATTTTTTTTGAATCTACAATTACGATTTAAATCCCGTTTCGATTTGAAATTCGGATGTTACGATTTACGATTTGAATCTCATTTCGAAAACTTTGGTTCTAGAAACAAATTACCCTCGGAGAAACCCTTTAGTCTAATATTTTGATAAGAAAATGTATTACAACTGATATATGACCTGATGTGGAAGTTTGAAATGTCCCCATGATGATCCCCCTGCTCCAGAATACATAACAGGTCTTTCTGATACACACAATGACAATTAGATCAGCAAAAGAACACTTTGTACATGGAATTTCAAGCAGAGGTATGGAAGTCCTTCTTAACCTTGAATCACTGTTTTACATCAAGTGTATCAATATGGGCAGTCAGATTATCATAAGATGTGCATGTCTTACCTTTTGAATATGGTGCCATCGTATAAATACTTTCCTATGCTTTTGTATACAATGATTTTCTATTCTAAATCACATTTAGGGTCATCCTTGTGCTACCTAACTATTCCTAAGCAGTATTAGCCTAAATGTAGGTTCATAGTAAAGAATTGATGTTGTGTATGTAAGTTAATGAAGCAAGTAGTGCACAGTTTTGTCAAGGACAAAATTTATCGATAAAGAGAGAGAAATCAAATCTATTTCAACTTTACGCCTCATTCAAAACTTATTATAAAAATAGACCCGGTTTTCACTGGGCCAGGATTTGTATTCACGCGATTCGAAATTGCGCGCATATATATATATATATATATATATATATATATATATATATATATATATATATATTACTTTTTTCAAATAAAAAATTGTGTTTGCACAAATTCAAATTGCACAGGTTTAATAAGTAAAATTTTAGTATGTTTCTCACCTGATGGATCTATTGATGGATCATTAAAAGAATTCATTATAGCAGCCCAACCTACACAACATATATAAAGGAAGCTGCATTATAACTTATTAAAAGAAAATGGCATAAGAAATAAAAGCAGATGAGTAATGATGAAGGACTATCAACTGCTGTGGTAAGTAACACTTAAATGGGAACTGCAAGTTAAACTTGATATTTAACCTACAAGCTTGCAGCAATATTGTTCTTTTCCAATTCTCAATGACAAGTAATGTTAAACATATTTTTGTTGTAGCATGATTTTATTGTCCATGACTTTACCCATGGAAATCAACTTTCTTTTAAATCCCTCCCCTCTAAGAATCATTTTTACTTACAGAGCTATGTGCAGGAGTTTTGGACCTTTATACTAAACCATGTACAGTTAACACGGTGCAACTTCAGGATAATACTTATTTACTCAGGAATAAAAATGCAAGTCCAATATATGTTATGTCTACGAACTATTTGGACTAAAGCTACTCTGCGTGGAAGTATGAAGACCAAAACAGTTATTTTCTATAATACCACCAAAGAAACAATATACAAACTGCATCGTGTATTTTTATATGGTCAATGCATACCAATTTTCTTCACAATTTCACTCTGAAAGTTAAGTTACAAGTACAAATTTCTCTATTTATTATTTTATTTTACTTTTGATAACTTGGAAACCAAGCTTCACCCATGCCTCTCAAAAACTTCATCCATCTCCATAATCAACATCCAAGTGAATCGACAGGGTTTATGCTTTAACCAAAATCTCTATTTATTTTTAGTTTTTACTTCTCAACTCAATGTTTCAACCGTTGGGTTTTTTTTGTGCGTGTGCGCACACGTGTGCGTAGAATGCTGCTAATTAATATAGTTTGTTTGAAACTTCAGAAATTAGTAGTGCATGAGGACTTACGATTATTCAATAGTTGTGAAGCTTCACTTGCACTGCTACTACATCCATTGAGAGGTATCAATCCTATATGACTCATCTGGTTTTGAAAATTGCTAGGGCCGGCTTCAGTATGATTAATTGGCTGAGAGTTTCTGAAAAAAGACCCTTGACTTTTATCACTTTCAGCTTTTTCTACCCAAGCAAACAAATGTTAATTATAAAGCATAGGTTCCTTGTGAGGATACAGTATAGCATGGACTTATCCTAACAACATATTAATATTTCAAGGTAAGATACAACGCAATTTACTAATAGAAAACATAAGTACAAACTTATGTGAGGACGCCAAAAAATAAGCAGCATAGCCCATGATATGGCATTCAATGGGAGAAACTTTCAGTTTGCCGACCATTATACTTAAATTTTAGTGCTTTTTTTTCATTTATATAGAATATTCAACAATGATTTTGATGATTACATTAAGTCGGACATCTTAAGAATAGTCAGTATTTCAGTGCAGTAAGATACAAAAAGAAGGTTACCGAAGGAGAAACAATAAATACTAAGAAGAGGTAAAAATTTGATCAAAAAACAATTATTAAGAGGGGGCTAAATGAATAGGTCCTCTTAGCCAAAAAAATTGTTCCCAAACTACCCTCTTCTGCATTAATCTTCCTTCTAAATTAATTAATCTCTTTAAAACTAATAAAAGAATAAATTGTGTTAAAATTCATTGTCAAAATCAAAATATCTGTTGATAAAAACTATAAGAGTGATTGTGGTGGAATAATACTGAGAATAGAATCATCTAAATGAGCAATAATTATTATTTTGTGATGAAAATTTACACCATCAGAAATATGATTATGTATGATTTCCCTTATTTCTGTATGTACTTTTCTTCCAACTTTTCCTGCCTTCTATGTTTTGAATAAATGTAAATTGCAAACTTCGGTAGCATGTAATGCAGTTACACAAATTTTTTAGAGCAAAATGTCATAACACAAGTTTTCCTTTAGAATATACAAAGTAAGGATAAAACATTCTTTTCTGTAAAAATACAATGTTATATCATCGTCTATTAACTGAGTTTTTTTCTTCTTATTTTTTTCCCCTCTGTTTTTTTACACAAATAAGAAAAAATTTCATGGTAATTTCATACTGTTTTATACCAAAAAACACCATGAACACATTGTCTATTAACATATCAATTGTCTACCGTCTTATCAAAAAATGACAAAATAACGTAACAAATAAAATGTATCAACTGATGTAGTATACATGACAGTATCAGCGCATCTTCATTTCTGTGTCAGCACACAATGTAATACTTAACAGCATAACAAAATAATCAAACCTTTTATTTTTCACGAAAAAACAATGTTAGACACTGTCAGCATAAAACACATTTAATGTCATGATACAAAAGTTTCAATTCATCCAACATTCTAATACAAATTTTAACCCATATCTTACGTGACCCATAACTTCAAATCTATCCAAAATCACAAAGTAACACAAGTTTCAACTAATAAGTTACAATTGCAGATCGCCTTTTAACTGACCCGTAATTTTGTATCCTATATGTTGTAGAAGGATCAGTTGGATTTGAAGAAACAAAATGAAGAAAGACAAAGATTAAAAGGATGGTTTACCAAAATGAAGGGTTTTGGGTATTGTTGGGATTTAAATTTAGTATATATCCTTATAATAGGACTCCCGCTGTAATTTTTAAACTGAGAATGATTCCATTGTAATTTTACCCCCTTGGTTTTTCTACTTACCAAAGACAATATAAGTTTTTCTACTTACCAAAGACAATATAACATTAATTTTAGCTAAATATTAAGGTATGATTATCAATTTAAGAGTACTACGAAAAACATAAATTCATGCGAACTGTTTTTTTTTTTCCAAACATAGATATATATATATAAATAACCAACTCCAAAAGCTACCAACATGCCTGGCAGGTAACTAACAAAAACAGGAGGACCAAAATACTAAAAAGACGAAAATACAAAGAAGACACACAAAAGAGACGAAGAAACTAAAAGACACAGAACCAAAGCTAAGCTAAACAAAGGCAAGGAAGGCGAAGCCGACCACAGAAGAAGGAGATCAGCACGGAATAACTGAATGAGCTCAGGAAAATCCACCATCCATCTAACATCTCATCGAGCTCCGGCAACGCCACCGTCCAATGAGGAAGTCAACAGAAACTCGTGCTGAGCAAGCCATGGGAACAGTCAGCCAAAGGTCCTCCAAAGCAAAGCGAGAAAACCAAGCGAAAACAGAATGTGGAAGGAGGACAGAAGAACCTCCTCCGCGGCCACACCGGAAACACCCACCGGGCCAAGAGGAGAGCAGCAAGGCCAAATCTGATAAACCATAATCTTAAAAATATCAGCAGAGACATAAGAATGAAAAAAGGAAGGGTGAAGCGGGTGCGGACCAAACAAGACAGCCCGCGCCCGAGAGAGAGAAGGCCTCAACCAATTCCAGCTCTTGCGGGAGCCTGGACACAGGAAATGGCAAGAAGACCCACAAGACGCTGGGAGCGGGAACTAGCCGCGCCCTTAAAAGGCCTACCACGAAATGCTAGGAATACGTCATTCCTAACACGCCGGATGATCGAAGGAGAATCCATCGGGGAATCCTCAAAGATTGTCTTATTCCGAACGCACCAGATGTGCCAACAAATCAGGCATGGAATCAGACGGAAAAGGATTGACCGAAGCGATTTACTAGAGTTACCAGACCACCAGTTCTCTTGTAAATCAACAGGAGAACTGGCGTTACCTCGGATACCTATCAGATTCCTGAAGTAATTCCAGCAAGCCCTGGCTGTAAAGCCAAGAAAAAACAAATCACTCAGGGATTCCGTATCACCATTCTCGCAACAACGGCAACGGGAGACGACAGGAATACCAATCCTCTGAAAGTTCTCATCTAATGGCAACCCATCATGGAGGATACGCCACATTAGCAGAGAAACTTTAGGAGGGATACGAGAATCACAAATGAAAGAAAACAAGGGGATAGCTGGAGCAGAGGAGCGAATCAATCTCCAGGCTTTGGAGATCGAGAACGAGCCGTCATCCCAACCGGAAAAACCGCCATGAGAATCAGAGATCGATTTCACTGATTGCATGTGTTTCCAAGTCTCATTAGCGTAAGAGGGAGAGCCGGAGAAACCAGAGTTTGCCAGCCTACGGTACTTAGCGTGAAGGAAAGACGCCCAAAGGGAGTCGGTAGCCCCAAACCGAAACCACAGCTTACACGCAAAAGCCGTGCAGACTTCCTTAGGGTTACGCAAGCCTAAACTGCCTTCATGTCTGGGACGACAGACGGCGTCCCAAGAGACCCAATGATGGCGGCGGCCATCAACCTTCGACCCCCAAAAGAAAGAAGAAACCGACGACTGGAAAGACTGAAAGAAGGAAGAGGTTGGAGACATAGCAGCGAAAACATGGATGCCCATCGAGGCTAATACCGACTTGATGAGGACCAGTCTACCAGCCTGATCAATGATCAATGAAGTAAAATTTAGTACCATTCTTAATAAAGACAAAGCTTGCCAAACATTTCTTCACGGTTTTTTTTTTTTTTTTTTCACGCCAAGACACTGAATATTAGTCATTACGTCAAATGTTTTAACTGTTGTCACTGATGTATCTTTGCAATAGCACTTATAGCAACAAAGTAAGTAAAAAAACTTGTTTACCAAGATGTATAATTCTTTAGGAGTTTAAGGTTCCAATCTACTTTGCTTGGATCTCCGAAATAAAATACAAAAGATCAAACCACAGTCAACAAAATTAAATTTCATATGGTGGAGGTTGTATATATATATAATCTCATAAAGAAATTTGAAGCACATAAACTTCTATTGAATTTTGATTGATTTAGGTCACTGCGTTTCCATGATCTTCTAAACTAAAAAATAAGCAATTATTGAATTGAACTAATGTCTAGATGTAATATTATTGTTGATAGTATTTCAGACATGATTTATAAACTGTACACGTTAAATTAAACTTATATAACAGTTTAATAATTGAAGCAAATTAACGTTGGATTCTAGATGGTAAGTATCAATACAACTGATGCAAATGTATGGATTTTTTGATGCAAAATGATTCATGTTTGTTAATAGAATTTTTCAATTAAGATTAAATTACTACTACAATTCATTACGTTCGCAGGATAATTTGAACCAGATGCTAAAATATTAAATGTTACCTTAACCTGTATTATTATATATTATATATACAGTTTAACATCTATAACACGGACAAACATAATTAGTGATATATCAACAATGACACTAGTCATTTAAAGAAAACCCTTGCATATATGAGATAACTACCGACTTATCACGGTTTCTATCAAGGTTCGAGATCTCGGTTTCGGTCTTTTGTAATTTTAGAAATTTCCATCTAACTTGTTAATTTCAGAAATTTCGATTTCAGTTTCTGTTTCGGATTTCATTAATTATTTTTAATATACTCACATATATATTTGTTTAAGGGACGATGTTTAAAACATCTTCCTTTTGTTTTAAAATGCACGGCATCCCCCTCTCAAAAACATTCCACCAAACGCTCCTCTAATTATTTTCAATAAAAATTTCATTGCGTTTCACATTTTAGATCCGCATACGACATAAATCCGAGCAACTTTAAAAAAATTCAATTCTTTTTATATATTTGCAGCAAAAACTACAAGTTTTGCAGTCTAAATCGCAAATATTTGCAAAAAAAATGCAGATTTTCGGAAATTTGTTTTTTTCCTTGGAAATAACAACAAATAGCGCAAATCAAAATGCTAAAAAAACAAATAATTTCGAAACTTATAGAGGGGTGTTTACTGAAACTAGGTGTTGGAGAGGAACTGCAACTAAATAAGTTTGAAAAGAATGACGCGTGCCTAATTTCCGCTTTATTTAATTTTATTAAAACAATTATTTTTCATATAACACTAAAAAAATATTTATTCATTACTTTGCAACTTTTTTTTTAGTTACATCATTTATACATCTCATGATTCTATATGTTTACTAAGTTAAAATTTTAGATTTTGAATATTCATATATATGTATGTATGTATGTATGTATGTATGTATGTATGTATGTATGTATGTATGTATGTATGAAATTCAAATTAATTCTTGATTTGAGTTTCTTCTATAATTTAAAGTTTAAAAGCTTTTTTTATTGAACTGCTGTTTCGATCTGATTTTGTTTTGGTCCCCTATGAAGTCGAAACGACCGGAATCTCAGTGTCTCTGTCGAAATCTCAAACCTTGGTTTCTATAGCTTCATCAACTCCATGACGATGTTATATAAAGGTTGGCTTACATAAATGCATTGTAATAAGGTGAGAAGTGTACATAACTGAATTACTAATGCCCTCTTCATTAAGATGTCGGAAAAACAGTAAAGCTATGCTCCAAATGTCATCAAACAACAATTAAAACAACAGTAATTGTAGAAGATTTTAATTATGGGAAGTGATAATTATTCTTCCTTCCACTATTGTTACTCCTCTTTTTTTTTCTTTTTGCAAAAAAAGAAAGAAAGAAAGAAAAAGCGAATGAAAGTAAGTGCAAATGGTAAATTATAAAGAAAGGAGATTGACAGTCCCCTTCGTTATATGCTCATATTTGGTATGTTCATGAGCAATTTAAGCTGTTGATTACACAGTCTATTTTGAGAACCAATTCATTTCACACGGTTAAGTTATATTTCTTTGTAATGGACAACGGAACCACTAATTTCAAAAAAATTGATAAGCTGAATCTTAGTCATATCGTCAATTATTCTAAAATCTATAAAGAAAGTAGTTATTTGGGAAGCAGTGATCTCTTAAGGAAGCTATTAAATGGACATCAAATTATGGGTCAGTAATGGATGAATTGAAAATGTAACTTGCTGGTTGAAATTTGTTTTACTTTGCAATTTTGGAAGGGTTTTAATTTTAACGTATGAGTCGTTGCAACACTTAATGGATTAACGTTTGTGTTGGATATTATTTGAATTGTAACTTATGTATTATAACATTAGACAAGTTTTATGATGATAACTACTATCATCGTATTTTATTTTATTGTTTATTTTATTTTTCTTATTTTGAAAATTGATTTGATCATGTTGTTATTACGTTATGTTTGTGAATTGAGTATTTTGTATGCCGACACAGAGATAAAGAACACTCGTAATGTAATTTTAAAATGAAGGTGTACTGCTTCAATTGATACTTTTATTTGCTAAGTTATTTTGTTAATTGTGATCAGAACAGTAAGCAATTGAAGTGTTAATACACATTATGTTGATATTGGTTTGCTATAAAATGGAATAAAATTATCACATGCTACTTTTCAATTTTGGCAAAAGGAATTACAGAGAAAATGTGAACTCGGTTAATAGACGATGGTATAACAATGTATTTTATAGAGAAAATGTTTTTTTTCTTGCCTTATACATTCTACACAAAATCGTTAGGGTATTGTGAAATTACTCCGTAGAGATGAAGTGGCTTAGTCAATTACATTACATGCTACCACTGTACCACGCTTATATTCATTCGGCCATGTAAACAACAGGTTTTAAAAAAAATAGTGAAAAAAATAACCTTTGTAGAAATAAAAGAAATAATATTTGACCAACTACCTCGACTCTTAAATAGAATTTCAAGTACTAAGTGCACACCAAAAATATTCATATTTTGAAAGCACCATAGTCGACTGCTGTCTATTTCAAATAACAGAATTATAAACAACCATGATGCAAAATGCAAGTGAATGATGTAAAATTTATAGTGCTCAATCTAAAAAGATTTATATCCACTTTGAGATTACAGATTTTATTACTTTAAGGCGTGGTCATTGCAAAGAGCATCGAAAGGCACTCCAAAGAAGCATTTGAAATGGGCAGCTAAAAGGGGTAAGTTGACCAAAGCGGAAATATCCTTTTATGTTGTATTGGAAAAAGTTGTTTGATTTATGATATTTAACAATAATCAGTATAAAACATGATTAATTCATTATTTAATAACACAGATACAATAATTTTGAATTACAAATACAAAAGATCAAAAAACTTAAAATATAAAAGCAGCGATACAGACAATAATTTAAAGATGCAGATGCAATGATAAAAAACTAATGCATCACTGCAACAACTATTTCGTCTCTTATGAAATCTCGAAGTGTCATCGTTTCGTTGATTCCATGTTGTACTGGTTCAATCTTTCTTCCAATGGTTGTTTTAAGACTTTAACAATCCACAAAGTGATTTCTGAAACAAGATCAAGATCATCATCATATATCATAATATTTGGATCTCGACTATTGTATTTTCATATAAAATTATGTACAGTCATTAAAGCAACAACCGCTTTCACTTATCGAATTTTCATTTTTGAATCTCTTATTATATCTTTCTTTCCTTTTTTTTTTAAAAAAAATCACGCATTTCTTTAAATAATTCTTCTGTTCTAATTGGTTCTAGTAATCATCAAGCTAATGAAGACATAATTGTTGATATTTCAGTAGGAAATGGTGTTATATTTGGTGTTCTCTTTTTGAGTTTCAAAACTGCATTTAAGCATATTATCTAAAATGACATTTTCTCTTTCCATATTCTGAATATTCTTTCATTCATCGTTCGTAAATTTAAGTGGTAAAAATTGAAAATTTCATTTCCGGTTTTGGTTTAATTGGGTTTCACTATTAAAAAAAATGGTACCTATATGTCTACAACAGGGTAAATATCCATTTTGAACTGGATATCCTAAATCGACCAAATAGTTCATACCCGATAAATGATGATGAAAGTTAGAATTTCCATCATTTATGATTACACTGTAAATTCTACTGTCATGTGCAATACAGTCCCAGCAGGCTATAATGTAAGTGAACTATAAATTAAAATGAGCACTCAGCATGGGTATTCCACGTAGCATATCGTTTTCGTCCAATATATGGAATTACACAATCTACATGTAAGTGTGACGTTACGTGTCTCTCATCCATAGCTTCGATGTAGTTCTTAAATAAGGGTAATCACGGTTTGAATTTCTAATATATTTCAGAACAATGTTAAAATAGGGATCTTCTGACTTAATTACATATTTTGGAAGTAACATTATAATTTCTAAAACAACATGAAAACAGAATGAAATTGTGATACATGATCTTCGAAATCTTTTGCTGGTTTGTCGAGTTGAAAGCGCAAGAGATACAACATACAAAAAAATTGCAATTATTTCCTTCTACATAAATTGAACTCGTTGGTTTCAAATTTTAATTTTGCGAACGATCGCCCAAAATTGGCACCGCTCTTGATGGTCATTAAGTATATCTTTAATGATACCCATGTAAGCTAATAAATACATTCTGTCTTTATAGGTTTTGCTTATTGCTATGCAAACAAGTTGATAAAATTACTAAATCATTCGCTTCATTAACTTTCGAATCTGATTTCAAACTAGCCATAATAGGAGGAAGAAGAAAGAAATGTGTGTGGAGAATCTATGTAATTGAGGTATTAATAAGGGATTAAGATGATCGTCGACTATTTACACATACATCGACATTTGATGCTGACGTATCAATTCTGATAGCATCCCCAACTGAGCATACTAATTTTAAAAGAACATTATACTAATTTTAAATTAACATTGAAATTGCTTGCATAAAAAAACCAAATGGAGACCTGTTCAGAAAGTGTCGTTTGAAGCATCTTTCGAAAGGCTTGTTAGGATTCAAGGGCTAGAGATATTGGGGAATGTTCTTTTTCAAGAGGAGTTTAATGGCTGAATCAAATAAGTTACTTTGAGGGTTCAAAGCAGCAAGATCAGATGTTTTGTGCAAGTTCACAGTCTTTCTAGGGGCGTGCATCAAAATATATGCTGAACATTTGCCTTTAAGTTTTTTTTTTAAGATTTTTTCCGCAAGTGTAAAAAAGGTCTTTGCTCATGCAAGGGCTTACAAAAAAGAACTTTGTTCACTAAAGGTCATGTCAGATGTAGAACTGTCATCTCGTATAGTCTTATCATTCATGCCTCTCGAACCGTAAATTGTTGTTTGAGATTCAATGTTGTTCCTTTCTATAAAAGCTCTATCATATTGAACGCCCTAATCGGGGGAAATCGTCTATGAAAGATTGCTTGGATATGTGTAAAGATTATAATTTATCCATACTTTATTATTCCACATCAAAAAGTCAATACAAATTTAATGAGAATGAAATAAATTATTGCAAGTTAATGTCTTAATTGAAGCTAAAAGGTTAGATTTAACTGAAGCTAAAAGGTTAGATTTAGAAAGATGCGCTTTAACCTAAAATGTTTAACAGAGAATTAGGTTGAGAATGGGAGTTGAACACCATGCGATTCGATCCCCCGTTGTTGCACATTATCTCAGTGGTAGACCAGCCGATTGTTAATCGACTGGTCATCAATTCAAATCACTTTCTTTACCATTTTCTCATTGTTTGATTAAAATTTCCCTCAAAGCAATTTACTTAAATTTCTTGCATAGCATTGTAAGATTTTATTTATATATTTTTTTTAAAAAAAAAATAGGTACTTAGCTAGTAGTAGATAGTTGGACTACAAACCTTAAGTAGTATATATCATACTACAAATCAACATAGAATCACGCTACGCATGATTCTAACATGTGAACTTATAGACCAAAACTAGAATGCCTAACCATTGATACGGTGGTGTTGGATAAGATTTCATCTTCTATTTCAAATTTCCTAAAATTGCTTTCATTTATTTAAATTATCTTCATTTATTTTTATATTTTTTTAAGGGGTTGCGTTAGCATTATCGATGTCTACACTCTTGCGGTTACTCTTTAATGAGTTTCTATTAATAAGTACGATAGCTATTTCATTTTTGTAATGATAATAGAAGATTATACTAAAATTAGTAGCTATTAATTGAAAAATATTATTAAGATGATTTTTTAAATCAATTTTGGATTATAAGAAGGAGACGAACAATAAACATCTCTAATTATTTTAGGCCCTAAGGTTCATGACCTTTTGAATCTATATATAGTTTGTTGTTTACAAATATTTGATTAAGTATACACATTGGCATGAGGTTCCATGATATGCCTTTGTTATTAGTTCCATGAGGATCATCACAAATGATTACAATTTGATAATTTATGAAAGGAAGTCCTCAAACCCCTAGACCTGAAGCCTTTGCACGGAGACCCTTGGCAATAGTTAGTAGGATCTCTTAAAGCAACATCTGCTAAATTTATGTACATTTACTTACATCATTCTCATCTTTTTTTTTTTAACTATTTGTGGAAAATGACTAAAATGAACACCACTTGGAAAGAGGGCAATGACACATCATCTCTCCTCAAAAAGTTCTTAGCATCGGTCTTGGAATTTAAATACAAAGCAGGAGTCATCAAAATATATATTAGGGTTTGATATTTGCAAGGCACCTAGTCGGTTAGAGAAGGCTTGTGGTGCCATGTCAAATGGGGTGCTTCAGAGTTCATGTCGCTCTATTGTACGAGTCGTCCTTCCTCTACATCAATTCTTCACAGACACCTGCAATCATCTAAAGATTGCGCTATTCCACCTACCGATGTCTTTTGGGTGTATGCGCGTGTATATATATATATATACACACACACGTGCATATATATATGCATATGTATATATATGCACATGTGTGTGTGTGTGTGTGTGTGTGTATATTCCACCTTCAACGAGTAACTCCTAACTCACCCCTTTAAGAGATCCTCTATTTTTATGATCTTCGATCGAGGTTGAGGAACATCATCTGCTATCGTCAATCTAGATTAAACTTCAGACCGGTTGATGAAGCTCCAGCCACTGTTGGTCATTATAAAGGTTTTGTATTTTCATTGTAAAGGGTTGGGAACCAGATATTCTTCCTCCCAATGGGGAGACAAGGATTGCTTCAATTGAAGAGGTAAGCTTTTTTGTGTTTATTACCATATTTACCTCTCTATATATTTATTTTTGTAAATAAAATTTCGTGAAGCAACCTTCATATAACAATCGTATGGCAGTATCAATGAAACTTTCGCATCGGTATGTGATGATGCAAAGATTTCTAATATTTTAATCACCGTAGAGCATCTACGTCGATGTGGGTTGCTCATCATCATACCACAGGACTCGTCACAACCTTCAAGAAAAACAAAACGTGAAAGCTGCTTCATGTTGATAATGCTTCGAAAACCGCTTCTTTGACATTTGCTTAAGCACTAAGAATGAAGTCAAAACATCTTGATCGAATAGTTGTAGATTTGACAATGAATTCACTTATGTACACGTACTTCTTAAAAAAACATTAAAAAAAGAGCTTTCGAAGGACCGGAGGATGATATGGTTTTGGGATTGAGGTCAAGTAAGAAAAAGAGAAAAAAGACATAACCATTGAGTTAGAAAAAGAGAAGTTAAAGACCATGTATGCAACTTGTCCTTGGCCTTCTACCAACGTTGCCAAAAACACTGCACCCATGACAACATTACCTTCCTTTCCTTTCATTAAAATTCATGATTAAGATAAACTTCCAACTAAGGAACAATAGTGTACGTACTGGGAGAAGATCTCATAATTGAATGAACCATTAACATGATGCTTAGAAATTTATTGAGGCAAAAAAAACCAACTACCACACCTGAAACTTCAACCAATGATATATCGATATATGGATATTCATAATTCATGGGTAAATTTACCTTGGCACTTCGAGTTTTTTTCGACGTTTTTATTTAGTAGTTATATGATATCACATTATTCATAGGTTTTGCTACTTCGACTAATGAGGCGAGTTTTGCCAAAGTTGAGCAAAGTGAAATTAAAGCTCAAACCGATAAGACTCAAATCTCTCTTAAGAAGCAAATAAAGAGCCTCAAAGTTGGTATTTTCCTCGAAGTAGAAGAACTAAAGAAGAGGTTTAGAAAGCACCACATAAGAAGGACCTTGAAGGTTTGTGAGGGGAGATCAAGAGAAATCCATTAAGAAAGACAAATCAATCAAGGAACTAGAGAGCAATGTTATCCGTCTTAAGTTCAAGAAAGGGATCGGGAAAAGAAAGTGAGGCATTTAAGGATATCAAAATAGAGATAGAGAAGAATTCACTATGATGGGTGTTAGAGCCTAAGTTTTATAGGTTGCTTCGACACAATTTTGAAGTTAACCTTGATTAGATGGATGCCTCGATTCACGCATTGCAAGAAGAGAAAACAGAGGAAAGATGAAGCGAAGGTAGCAAGGATTTTGAAACTGAAAATGCCCAATCGGTAGGCATCGGAGGACAAAAAAATATATCTGAAATCATCTCTCATAAAGAGACTCTCGAAACGAGTGTCTCGATAGCAAATGATGAAAATGATAAGGAAATTTGAAAAAATTGATTTTTGCCATTATTCAGTATCATCGTAGTTTGACATTATTAACAATTTGGTAACTTTTGTATGTATTTGTTGAACTCAAATTTGGATTTATTATTTTGCATGAACATGTGGTGATGTTTTGAAGAAAGCTCTGCTTATGATAAAACTAATATTTGTCGAACTTCAAAAAAATCTATGTCATGGCATTCCGCTAGATAAAGTGATGAGGCCCCAACATCACCACCGTGCTCACAATCCTCCAAACGATTATACAATATGCAATTGATATATGTCTCTGGGGTAGTGCCTTCTTTCAACTCCTTCCTTAGACACATCCTCCAATCCATTAAGCTCGTCCCCTCTCACCTTCATGGAGATACCTATATCGTGCTGCTAAGTCTTTACAGATCTTAGCAAGACATATGAACAGGGAGCCATCCTTTGCAGAGATCAGATACTTGTGTAACTTCAAGAGAAAATTCGACACCCCATCTTTAACTTGCTTTCCGAGACAGCCAAGTGGTGCGATTTGTATATAACAAGAGAAGCTACTTCAAAGACGAATATTTCTTCTTCCGTTGTCCAACCGGCTTCTCACAGAAGTGACTTTCCGGATATAAGCCTTGCATCTATTTTGTTTTCTGTCTTATATGAAAATAACTCCATTCATATGGCTAATCATTTTCTGTTTATAATACAGTTATCCCTCCAAGGATCAAGGATCACGATTTAAGGCAGATGGTCCGTCAAGTATATGTCATCGCCGAAAATGAGCAAAGGACAACTTACCTACTTACCGACCTTCGTCTTTGCCAATAGCTCCTTCTATATAATGGCCGAAGAGTTCATTTTGTGCCCACTCTGCCCGACGCTACACAAACCGCTTCTGCAGGCCATTCCGTATGTTGAGATTCCTCCTTCAGCCTCAACCCACCGTAGGGTCATCGGTATGGAGGAGGAACCAATCGACATTATAGAGAAAAAACAAGAAGAAGAAAATGAAAAAGAAGATGAAGATGGAGAAGAAGAGGATGAAGGGAATGAATAAACAGAGAACGTTGAGGAGACGGGATCTCAACTCCCCAACTCCCGCTCCCTCGTTGAATCATTTGGGATGAAAGCTCACTAGCAAGCTCCAGAGCCAAGCCACAACCAGATCGAGGTGTCATCTCCAACCCCTATTCAAGACAACGTCTTTGGCTTGCTGCCCGAATTAGGAACCGCTAATTTCTAAGGGCTAAACTTCGACACTCCAGAGTTTATGGATTTGTTCAACGATTGATTCGACGTGCCCTTCCTTCCTACCAAGGGCATAGCTGCCTCCTCGGCCGTACCGATTGAGCATAGTCCATAAGATTAATATGACACATCACTACTGTACTTGGGATCATAAGTACATGCACTCTGCACGTACTTCTTTCAAACTCTAAGTGGTAGTTATGCTTGTTTCTTCATTTCAGATACCATGGGCAAACCCAGCTTATATGGAGACTTGGGCAAGAAGAGTGGCCAAAACATCTTTGTGCACCAGTTCAGCTCCCAACACTGCCGTCATAGAAAGTCCCAAAGGAAGATGGACGAGAGAAGGGCTAGAGAAGTAAGGAAGGAGAGATGAGAGTACAAAAAAGAAAAAGATAATATCAACGAGAAATGATCGATCGTGATCGTAGCAAAGATTATAGGAAGCACCCATAATCTCCAAGGGGCTTTGACTCTTATCACTCGGAGCGGCAATCACCATCTAGCTACTCCATGGGACCATGTTCCCACAATAGCCGCACTCCTAAGCGAACTCCGTCACCGCCTCCTACAAGAGCTCCGGCTGTGAGTTCCATCTCGACATCCTCAGCACTTATCCCTACTACTCGAAGAAAGACCACCACTGCCATTTCTCTAGGCCGAACTTCTCAAAGGGCAAGGACTTCAAGCTGTCTCTGCATCATCTTATGCTTCCTACCCTCGCAGGCCTAAAAAGGAAATTCATGTTACCACTGCCACCATTCCTTCAATTACGCCTTCACTCACCACTCCTATAACTATGCAGTTTAAGCTTCTCGACATAGACCTCACAAGGTCTGCTTTGAGTATGTCTTAGGCAATGTCCCAGAAGAATGCTTGGATAAGGAACTGGACTGTCTACACAACTGTGGTGGCTCGCTACAAAGCCTAGAGAAAACTGGTCAAGAGTCTATTTGAGGTCAGCAGAAAACCACCTTCAGCTCGAAGCGACAGAGAAAGAAGCTTTGAACAACAGAAGAATCCAAATAAATCTGCTCAACCTGCTCGAGAAGGCCAAAAATGATTTAAGAGATAAAGAGGTCTCTGAAAATGAAAGAGTCGATCACAAGGCCGCCATTCAAGCATTCCACGTCGACCATGTCTGTGCTTAACGGACAAGTGGAGACAACACATGTCTAAAACAGTGAGCTAGTCAAAGAGATTGAGCAACACAAGGCCACTGTTGATGCCATATCTTGCAACTCGCAACAGTCATCATAGAGGTGACCAATCTAAAACTTATAATCGAGAGGCAAGAGGCTAATGCCAAATGAGTAGTCGATTCAACGACTTACGAAACTCTGAATTGAAAGAGAAAAACAAGGTGCTTGAGGACAAAGTTGTTGATCTGGAAGTCAAATTGGCCCAAGCGAACAAAAAAGAGATTTCGAGGAAGATGTTGAACACACCATATTCCACTTATATGCAAACATGTTCAAACCTAAAGGATTGAGATGACTTGAAGATACATACCCTCTAATCCTCGTTGATGTCTACGATGAAGTCTTTAGAAAAGAGAGAGAAAAAACCGAAGTGAAAGGGGAAAACTTCAATGAAAAGTATCTTCTAGATGTCTTATTTGTAGAAGAGAACATATAAGCCCTTAACAAATGTAAAGTGCAGCGAGATGCAGATATCGCAGAACAGACGTCCATTGAGGCTCCCGTTGAGCCCCTTTTGGACATAGACATTTATGCTCTTACTTCTCAAGAACCTTGGTTGGAAATTCCTACTACAACGGTGACCGGAACTGAGGTAGTCAACCCTCCTACGTCTGAGCCTCGTGTACCATCTTCCGCCGATGTAGCTACCGAGGGATACAATCCAAATTTCCCTCATCTCTTCTCATTTGTTCCAGCCTACCCCATACCATCTCTAATTCTAAAAGAGAGGCAGACAGTTCCAACGTCCACACAATTTCCTTCTCCGTCTGAAGGTATATCCTGGATCACTCCAACGCTTGAAAGACTTCAACCGTTAACCGAAGATATTGCTAATATGTACAAACATGTCTGCCTTGTTTTGGGTAAATCTGCTCGTGCGTCGCTTCCTATTGCATTCATCCCTTCATGTTTTTCACTTCCATAACCACGACAACGATCGACTCATCCTCCTTTGCCATTGCTACCGCCTCGGTCGGGTTTGGTCCAGGAATCGATGCCGAAAAAATAGACTCTGAAGGAGATGGACGAACCGGGTGCTTCTGTTAATGAGGAGGAAGAAGCCCATATTACCCACACCAACGCTTATGTTCGAATTTCGAAATCCGCGATGCCTATCTCCAGTATCATCTATCTCCGAAGATTGGTCAAAATTAAGATGTTTATGGACAAATTATCTGATCTACCTCTAGTCTGATTGTACTCCAAAGAACCGATCATGGTTCAACTGAGTCAGCCGGTACTTATCTCCGGCGATCCAGACATCCAGTTTTCAAAACACATAATGTATGTTTGTGCTACTGATCTTGTGGCTCAAGGTCAAACTTAGTGAATATGTTTCCATTGTTCATACTACGCAATCGTTTCGTCTCCTTCACAATTGCTTTTCATCCTCCTTCACCATTGCTACTTGCTCGATCGGGTTTGGTCCCAACCTCGATGTTGAAAAGATAGAGGTTGAGGGAGACGGACGAGCCGAGTGCTTCCCTTGATGAGGAGGAAGAAGCCCAGATAACCCACACCTTTGAGCCCGAGCCTTCGATAATGGCCGATCTTGCTAATACCACCACAAAGCTGCTTAAAGTGAAGATCGAATCTAGTGTGATGTTCCTCCCTCACCAATAGTTATTAAGGCGCACACTTAGACGTGCCTAGGCTCAAAAAAGCCCAACACTCAAGGTTTGTGTCTTTTTTCAGTTTGAGCGCACTTTTTTGCAGTTTGAAGCGTCTTTTTGCAAAATTCAAATTTTAGTTTACAAAATAATTAAATAAAATTTTTGAATTGTTAAATGAATTATAAAATATGACCTAAAATTTAGATTTTAGTTAATAAAATACTTAAATAGTTAAATGAAATATAAAATATGGTTTAAAAATTAATTTGTAGTTAGTAAAATAGTAAATCAAACTTGTATAAAAAGACATGCATAAAAGCCCAAGGCTCAAGCCTTGAGCCTTTTGAGCCTTAGCACCTTAACTACTATGCCCCCGCCTTTGTCCATATTCTTGTGCCAGTGCAATTGACAACTCCGTCTACTATAGTGACATTTAGTCGTCAAAGCGCAAGCATCTCATATCAGCCGACGACCTTTTAACCACCAAAGAAGATGTCGGGGAGTACTCCCTCGAAGTCTTAGCGCTAGAATCTGCCACACAACCGAAGAATGGTGGCAAAGGAGGCACGAAATGAAGACTTCGATCATTTCTGAAGACCTTGGGATTTTTGTTTTGGTTCCAATATACGTAGGAGTATTGTACGGGTCTGACACCCAACCACTGTATAAGAGAATGAAGTAACAAAAGACTTTTTGTTCAAATCTTGTTCCTTTTATCGCATCTCTTATACTCTGCACTTATATATTCTTCATGCGTATGTGCAATGTATAATTACTTTTAATGAATTACTTATATATTATATCTTATATCTATATGTGCATGATCTGCATAATGAAATAATTTAATTTAATGTATCTATTTACATATAAATAAACTTCCACAATTGCACGACATTGTTTCCTTATTTTTATTTATTGTCGCTTAAACATATCATGTTCAACTATAAACAAAACTGTGGTGTGATGCTAAGTTCCGAATGAAATTATATAGCTTTCCTCTTGTGTCCGCACAAACATCAATATAACTCCAATGTTTGTACTTGCAAGAATCAAATTATGCATCGACATCTATCCTCGGGTTTCGATATCTGTGATGTCTATCTCTGAGCATCTATCTTCGAGATTGCCTATACCGAAGCATTGGTCAAATATAAGATGTTTATGGGCAAATTATTTGATATGTCAGTTCGATTATACTTCAAAAGAACCGATCATGGTTCAAAGCAGTTTGTCGGCATTTATCTCCTGGTATCTGGAGGTCTATTTTTCAAAATACATAATGTATGTTTGTGCTACCAATCTTGTAGCACAAAGCCAAACTTAGTGAACACATTTGCACTGATTCAAAAAACCAAATGTATATCAATATTCAATAGTGAAAGCCTCTTTATTAGATCCAATCTAAATGAAGTCAAATGTCTAACACAAAAAAATGAAATCAAGTGAAATAGCAGGGCAACAATTCTATTCCCTCAGAATTGGGTCCTCATCGACTATTGATAGCTTGAAAGTGTTCTACAACCTTTTGTCCTATCACATAGGGTCTTCTCAATTTGGACCAAGCGCCTGGTACTTGGAGAAACCTGTTTCAAAAATGAGGTCATCAAACTCAAACGTACGAATATATACCTTGGCATTAAACTGCTTCGGTATTCTTTTCCGGTGAGCCGTTACCATCAAATTCGCACCTTCTTGTTTTTCCCCCACCATGTCGAAGTACGTTGATAATGGCTCTTCGTTCACCTCGGGTCATAATGTATTCGTCTATGAAAAGAGACTTTAGCTTCAACTGGAATCATGATTTCAATTTCATACGCCAACGCGAATGAAGTGCGCTCGGTCGTTGGCTTTTGAGTTGTCTGATAAGCCCACAATGCCAATAACAACACATTCATTCAATTGCTCTTTGCTCGTTTCAATCGCTACTTTCTAATGGATTTGATAATTCAACACCTCCATCTGTCCAGTTACATGTGGATGCGCTACCTATCCATAATGCCAATGTTTTTCACTACTTCCGTCGAAGTAATTGTGGTGAAGGTCTTCGCCTTGACTCATTTGGTGAAGTAGTCCACTGCTACAAATGCATACATCGCTCCTTCGCGTGACATTAGTAGCATTCCAATAATATCAATTTCCAAAATTGCAAATGATCACGGGCTAACCATCTGCCTAAGTTTGTTGGATGAGAATCTTGATACCTTCACAGAACTCTGGCACTTATCGCATTTTCTCGAGTATTCAACTGCATCTCGGTTTACAGTCGTCTAGAAATATCCATAACAAAAAATATTCTTTGCTAAATTTAATCCCATGACGTGATCGCCACTGCTTGATCTTTTTAGCTTTATCCTTATCGACGCACCTTAGCAGGGAGTAGAGGGTCCTCTTAGATATGAGACTCCTTGCATAACGTTACGAGGTACCTTACACAAGAGCTTTCACTTATCATTTCAATTCTTTGAGAGAGTTCTTTTTAGCAAATAACCCTTGAACAGATTCATCCATGACTCCTCGATCTCCAAGATGTAGTCAATGTCTCAATTCATCTATACTCCGAGATTTCAACATCTCCACTGGAATGATCACTAACAGCTGCACATCACCTGAGCTATCCAATTTGACGAATGAGCCTGCATTTGTATTCTCTTTTATAGGATGTATGTTATCGTGTAGTATTCGATATCATCCAACGGTTCCAACACTTTAGACAAGTAAGTGGCGAGTCATACACGCTTAGCTTAGAATTCATGCTTGACCTGACAAAGTACCAATTCGGAATCATTATGTGCAGTGTTTGCATTCCCAACTTCTTCGATATCTTGAGTCAGCTTCGTACCCTGCTCATTCTTCGTCGCATGGAACTCAAGTTCAACACATAACAGATCCTTCGACCCTTCGAAATGATCAGAACTACTACCGCTCCACAATCGTTACCAATGGATGTTCCGTCAACATATAACTTTCACTGAGAAACCTCAACCAATTCCTCTTTCGTCTCGCCATCCCGGATGGTGGATTCAACAATTAACTCCATTAATGCTTGTCCTCAAATCACTTTCCTAGGATGATAAGTGATTTCATACCGACTCATCTTGATGTTCCATTTCAATAATTGTCTCAAAGTCTCAGGGCGATGCAATACTTGCCTAAGAGGTTGATTCGCCAATGCTCTTATGAGCCAGAAAATACCGTATCAACTTTCTCGATGCTATCAATAAACAGTACGCCAACTTCTCTAACTTCGGATATCGTTCTTCCGCTCCATCAAACCGCTTACTTATATGATATACCGACCTTTAGATCTTTACATTCCTCACGTACCAATATTGCACTCAGTGCTTGAGTCAACACTGCTAAGTAGATGTACAAGTCCAAGCATTTCAAAGACTTTGATAGGATCTGTGGTTTTTGAGATGTTCCAACAGATTCTGAAAAGCATCTTTGCACTCATCTGTTCATTAGAACTTCTAATTTTCTTTTTGAAGACATCAAAGAATAATATGCATTTGTCAGTAGCATTTGAGATGAACCTACTCAAAACAATAACTGTCATTCAAGCTCTGCATTTCTCTCTTTGACCATGGGGTTAAAGCCTTCTTTAAAATTTCAATCCGACCCGAGTTAGCTTCAATGTCCTTTGAGTTCACAATAAACCTTTAAATTTGTCTGATGCGATTCTAAAAGAACACTTCAATGGATTCAGCTTCATTCCATACTTTTGAAGCACATCAAACATTTTCGAGAGGTCGTTTATGTAGCTGGTTGATTTTTGTGACTTTTCTAGCATATCATATACATAGACTTCCATAGGTTGTTCGATTTGCTTCACAAATTTCTTATTAACCAAACGTTGGTAAATAACTCCAGTGTTCTTCAAACCAAACCGCAAGACATTGTACCAATACAGTCCTAAGTCCATGATAAAGATTGTATGCCCTTAATCTAGGACGTGCATCATAATCTGGTTGTAGCGGGAATATACATCCATAAATGATAAAAGTTCGTGTCCGACTGTTCCATCCACAAGTCGGTCAATTCATGAAAGCGGAAAGCAATTCTTCATGCATGTCTTATTCAAGTCAGAATAATTAAATACATCTCTACCACTTTTCGTTGGTTTACCTAACCATCTCGGGATTAGCTCCACATTCCAAAAAAGAGCATCTCTGATAAAGTCGTTCACCAATGGTTTATCCATTTCTTCTTTTAAAGCAGCGGATCTCTCCGGTTATGTGTTGCGCCGTCTATGTTTTACTGGGACAAAGATTGGGTTGACATTCAATGTGTGGCACACAACTTCAAGCGAAATCCCGCACACGTAAGAGTGAGTCCATGCGAACACATCCTTAGTCTCTATCAAAACCCAAGTTACCCGGCCAATTCCTTCTTGATCCTCAAGCTGAGTTTAGATCCAGTCTTCGTCATATCATCTTCATCCACTTGGATCTCATCCACCAGCTCCATCGGTTTCTCCCTTGCCTTATACGATTCTTTCCGTAAGTCCGTAGCTTCGTACTGTTGCTAGCGACCCGACCCGAGGCTCAGACAGTAATTGTTATGCAATTTGGTTTTTAATGCAAAGAGTCATCGCTGTATCTTTCCCTTTCCCTTGCATTGCGCTTCTCGCGGCCCTGCAACATATCACTATCGACCTGCGCTTTGGTCTTCTTGAATTGCATCTACTCTGTCATCCGTCGAACTTCATCGTCAAGCACTACTGAGCAAGCGCAATTCGATAATCTGCTACGGCCGAGCGGTCACAAATGTGTTATAGGTGAAGTCATCCGCCACAATAAAGTTTTTAACTTGTATCACTTAACAATACCATCTCCAGGTTGAATAGACAACTTAATGCAACCAATCGGAGTTGTTACCTCTTTGGTAAATCCTTGAAATCGGGATTTACAAGACAACGGATCTTTTTCGTTAAGTTGCATCTACTGGAATGCTTGCTTAAAGAGGATGGTCACCGAGTTCCTGTTGTCTACCTGCATCCGACAAACAGTAGCAGGCCCAATTATGATCGTTGTCACCGTTCGGTTGAGTATGGATCTTCGACCCCATCTACATTCCTGCTGTGCAAGATGATGCCATCGTCGATTCTCCGTTGTTGTTTAGCGGGAGTACTCTTCTTTATTACGTAGCACGTTTCCTAAAAAAAGTGTGTTACTGAGCTCTCGTACCTCTTCATTTCATTCAACTTTTCTCCGTTGAATGCGGAACTTCAAAAATAGTGTGGCTCGCCAAGTCATGCCTTGGCGACCTTGCATCCTCGCCATTGGTCTCTTCTCTGTTACCCCGAGGCAGCTACCTTGGAGGTTGAACCTTCCCTTGTCTGCCCTCTTGCGGTTTTCCCACATTCTGTTGAATTGATTTCTTATCAGCTCCTCTATCATATCCTTTAAGTGATGACATTCATTTGTATTGTGGCTATGTATCTCATGGAACCTACAATATTTCTTTGAACGCTCCTCTTCATCAGTAGCCTCCATCAGGGCAGACTTTTTATCTCACTGTACCTACCTTATGTTGTAAGGTAGATGTTCTCAGTAAGTCAGTCAACCCTGCATACTTCTCATCACGGTTGAATCTAAAACGCTTGCTTAGGTCTTGTTTTTTTACCTCCAACGTTGTTATTTTTCTGCTTATTGTTACCATTCCCATAACTATTATTACCACCGTCGCTATTCAGCTTGACAACCACATTACTTTTCACAACGTTGTTCGATCCAGTCTGATCGCTAATGCCAAGGTTTTAAATATCGGATTTCAATCACGTTTCGTCTTGGAATATTTACACAAGTTATCTCGTATACGAGAAGATCTCGAGTGAGATGAGTACATATCGGGCGTACATCTCGGGTCTTATAATGCATCTCGGGAATATCTCGGATGTACTTATGTGTCTAAAATTGATGTATCAAAAATTTATTTAACGGTAATAACTTTCTCAATAAAAATAAAAATGGTAACATACTTGATTTACATGGGAAAATGAATATTTTTAGAAGAGTGGTAGCTTGATTAGCTTGATTGATTTGGTAACGATTGAATATCTTTTTTATTTGAACATAATAAAGAAGTGAAACCTTTCGCTATGACTCATTAAGATAAAAAGTAAAGAATATGTTCAAGAAGTTGGTAAATTATAACTGGATAGAGTAGTTTCTTTTGAATCAACATGAAAATAAAAAATATTATGCAAAATAAGAAAAATGAATGATTTCGACTGAGATCTCGGATTGAGAATTTAATCATATTTCGGGTGAGATTTGAATATCTCGAACGAGATGAGTGTCGATGGAGATTTGACGTTTCGTCTCGTTTAAGTGTGAAAAGGAGATCTCGGACGATATATAGGAGATTTAAAACCATGGTCATTGCCCATTTCATCCTCCAAGTCCGTCTCTTCCAAATGCATAAATTATTTAGCATTCCTGTGAAAATCCCTTAATTGTGATCAGTTTCTTCATTTTTAAACACCTCCCGTAACCAATTCGTTTGTTTGCATCATCTACTAATGACATTAACACAACATCGTCTCCAAGGTTCTTCACCTTCCATGATGTTGAACCGTTTTAGAAAGCTCTTCAATGTTTCACCCGTTTGTTGATGCAAGTTTGCTAATGACACTGCATTCTTAGGTTGAACCGACTGAATCGAAACTAACTCAGAAATTTATTCGCCGATTCTTTACAATACGATATGCTCCCAGATTCCAACTTGCAGAACCACATTGTCGTCAAATCTTCTAGAAAGAGGGGAATACACCTACACTTGACATTATCATCGGCTCTAGCACCATCCTTATGCCAGTCATACATCATTAAGTGTTGCATCGATGTAGCCAACCCATTATAGCTAGGTATCGTCGGCATGACGAACTTTTCTAGGGTATTGCGCCGCCCTAATCTCCTCGGTAAAAGGATTCCTATTAGCAATGTTCTCTCAGCTATGGTTCAACTGCTAATTTTGTTAAAGCAATCTCCAAATCGTTTCAGTGATTCCCATCATTTCCTTCCCTCTCTAAATGGCGGCATTCACGTGCATTACCTTGTGTTCGACTCTACAAACGATCATGACTACCATGACGATGCCTGGGGCTCCCCATCTCTAAGGAGTCTGTTCGTTTAGGTCTCCTGTGATGCCTTATCGGATCGTGACATCTCTGACGTATTCCTTTCAGTAACTCCATCTCGAGGACCCACATTCTGACTTTAGCATCTTCCTCACTTCCAGAGCTAACACCATTATCTTGTTGAGCTCCTAATGGATCAATATTGATCCATGATGGGTCGGTACTGACCCACCATCAAATTGGAGCTTCAGCTCCAACTTCTCTTTTGTCTTCGAATACCTCCAGCACCCTCTTCTCGAACCTTTTTGTTTTCAATTTTTATGTCAATCTGCAAAAATTCCCGTGTTCAACCCAAATGAAGTATCTCCTCTATCACCGCGATATCTCAAATGGGATTCTTCTCCTTGACGGAGCTGCTGCATCGAAGAAATTTATTTCTTCCATGATGGCGAGCTAAGATATTTACATCTTATATACGTTAGTCGTTATCCTAACTCTTGCTTTGTCACAACTTATAGTTAAGTCGAAGTTCCTTCTTAATTCACTTCATGATGTGTTTTATGTGCTCCAGCACCCGTTCCTTCTTTCTCTATCATTTGTTTAATTGTAGTCTTTGAAGGAGTTATTTTTGTTGGACGTCAACGGAGATTTTATTCAAATCCTAGTAGCAATCACAGATCTATTTCCGATACTCTTACTTAGTCAAAATACCAAAAAATGTTAACCATAAGTTAGTCTAACACCCCTAAATGATTAAAAACAAAATTACAATGGAAGAAAGCAATAAAATAAAGAGAAAGAACACATGATATTTTATAGTGGTTCGCCTAATCTCTGAGCAATGTCCACTTTATAGTTTTATTGATAGGTCTTGCTGCTACAACCAAATTTCAACACAATTTTATATGTCAAAATCATCAAATCTGGTTTTGAATCGCTTGTCTTGAAATAATTCGTTTGGTTTTAGCTTTAGATGCACAAGAACAATGGAAGATATATCAAACTGATGTCAAATCAACATTTATGCATGGAGCTCTTCATGAAGAATTTATGTGAAGCAACCATTTGGTTATACAAAGAAAGAAAACGAGAAGAAGGCGTGTCGTTTAAAGAAGGCTTTGAATGGTTTGAAGCACCAAGAGTATGGTATAATCGTATCGATGCATTCTTTATGAAGACATGATTCAAAAAATGTCATCATTAGCGTACAGTCCATGTCAAAGAAGGCATACAAGGTAACTATTTGATAATTTGCTTATAGGTTAATGTTTTGATATTTACTACTAATTCTAGTAATTTATGTGAAGAATTTAAAGCACGCACGATGAAATAATTCAAAATAACCAACGTCGGGCTTCTCCATTACATTCTTGGTATCAAAGTAAAACAAAGTGATGATGGTATTTTATATCGCAAAAGAAGTATGCGATGGATTTATTGAAACATTTCGGGTTGGAGAATGCAATTTCACTTGGTACTCCTATGGAAGTCGAATTAAAGCTAAGTAAGATGAGTTTATGCAAGTTTCTACCGTAGTCTAGTGGAGTCTTATGTATATGACGGCGATAATACCTAATATTGCATTTGCGGTAAGCATAATTAGGTGATTAATGGGTTACGTAAAACAAGGCATTGAGAAGATGGTAAGAGAGTACTAAGATATGTTCTTAGTACCGTTGATCATAGGATACACTATAAAAGTGCGAAAGACCCATGTTTGATTGGATTTTGTGACAGACATTGTGGAGGAAATATCTACGATCGCAATAGTACCTTAGGTTATCTCTTTAGCTTTGGTTCATGTCCTACTTCGTGGAATTCGAAGAAGCAAGATATTGTTACCCTTTCTACCACTAAAGCACAATACATCTCATTGGTCTCGGCGGATTGTCAAGCACTTTGGCCTAGGTGAATGTTAAAAGAACTAAAGCACGATCAAGCTAAATGTACTATAATATTTTGTGATAATAGTTTAGCAATTTCCTTATCAAAGAAACCGTGTCCCATTATAAGAGCAAGCATATTCGAATTAAGCACCATTTCATTCGTGAGATAGTGAAAGACGAAGAAGTCGATGTGATGTATTGCAAAATAAAAGATCAGGTAGCAGATATGTTTACAAAGACATTGAAACATGTAACTTTTGTAAAACTTAAAAGAAAAGTTGGAGTATTTCCAAATCAAGCTTAAAGAGGATGTTGGAAAAATAAGCTTGAATTGAATGGTTACATTGAAAAGTGTGCAGGCATTTGTTAATATGGTTCGATTTTTAAGACAACTTGAATCTATGTTTCATTTCGTAGTTTATAGTTTGCTGCTTTTGAAAAATCAAATGAGTTGTATTTCTCTTGTTAAATATAATTATTGAACTTGAAACAATTTCCTTCTCTTTGTTTGCGTGTTTGCGTTTACTTCTACAAAAATTATACTTCTCTTACTCCTCTTCGCTCCTCCTCTCTTCCTCTCCTCTCTTTAGAATTATATGCTTGAACAAATACATATTCACAAAGACTTAATTTTTGAGATTTAATGCTTGATCTATATAAACTTGTTCACAAAGTACTGCTAGAAGCATTATTGTCAAGCAACTCAAATTTTAAATTTGAATTTTTTTCCAAATTTAATTTCTCTCATATGATTTGATTCTTAAATCTTGATCCAAAACCAAAATTTATACCGCAATTGAAAAAAAAATCATTCAATCCATATTGAAATGGAAAATACCAAGATAGTTACTTGAATCTACAATTCAAATTTTATCGTTTCTATAAAAAAATAAAGATGAAACAAGAGAGAAAAAAAAAATTTAGCTTTAAATATAGTGACACAAGCATCAAAATTAATTTTAAATATATAAATTATTACTGTTGAAAGAAGAATTGATGCCTTTACTTATTCAAGTATCATTTTATAATCTATATAAAGTAAAAAACATATAGCATACAAGTATGCATGAATAATAAAACGTAAATCTCTTGAATCTGCTATTTTTAAGAGGTTTGTGCAAGCATATAGTTTTTTGAGGGGTATGCTTTGAAAATTACCATGACAAATACACCATTACTATTGAGTAAATTTTCATCACAAATTAATATTCGTTACTAGCTATGATTCTACAATCATAAAAAAAACATCATTCATTTTTTCATACTTATCCATGAACCTTACGGTTTTGACATTAAATTAAGAAAAAACTACAATTTAATGTGTTTAAAGAGATTAATTAATTTTGAAAGAAGAATATTGAAGAAAAGGAATAATGAGTGGTTTAAAAACAAAAGGTTACTTGCTAAGGGATCCATTCATTTACTTGTTGTTTCCTAATAAAAATTATTGAATTAAAATTTCATAAGGAAATTCTATTTGAACACAATTTGTAGACACGAATGCTAATACAAAAGATCTCAACCATTATATCTCCTTCTGATTTCCACCTCTCCTATAAGGACAAAAAGACACAACGGTCCAGATCTATTGTATCGCAAATTGTGTTTTATTTCGTGCGCGAATAGCCGACCCCAATTTTATAACTCTTTAATGTTTATTGGTGATCATTTAATAGACCTTTATTTAAAAGCCCAAACATCAACCGTCAAACATTTCGAACTTAATATTAAGACAAAATTTGTTCTCCAAAGTTTTCATCAAATAGACTGAAAATTGACGATATTGCAACTGAAACAAAAATTGTTACTAGAAATCTTTTATGAGTAGGCATAAGAAATATTTCCATTAAACTTAGAAATTAGAATATTATTTTAGAATGCCTTACACTGCCTTAGAAGATGCTAGAAGGCCCAAAATTTTGAAGTACAAAAGGTACGGAATTTAAATTGGTGGATTTCATGGCAGTTAACTTCTGATGGGCAGAATTATTGCACTACTTAATTGAGTACTTATTACAGATAATGTTAGAATAAATATCAACCATAAGGTAGTTTTACTACTGTATATATTTGATAAATAATACAAATCGTCATCTAACTTAAGATTGTCTTCTCTACTACGTATATGGTTTGGTAAACGTTCATAAATAAATTAACATACAGTTATTACAAATGTTGCATTCAATGCTTAATAACCTACTATGATTTTTATCATATTTCTCAACCACATTAAAGAGCAGAAAATACCCAATGTTTCGTATAAATTTATTTTTCTCCAAAAGCAGCAGCGGATAGACCGGTTAACAGTAAATAAATCAGGAACCCTAATGAAAAATATTTGACTAATTCGAAAAAGGAAAAAAAATAAAAAAACAAAAAAACAAAAACAAAAATAGAGCTTGGGAATGAGAAGGTGAAAAGTACCTGCAGATTTCCGTCTATTGAGAGAGCGGTTCCTGACGTGGTCAATTTGAAAGATAAAAAATGATTAAGATTTAAAAAGAATGGTTGAACTGATGATACGCTAAATCAATTGTGACAAAGTTACCTATTAGCCTGAGGAGGAGCGTACTTCTTTGGTGCGGCATCAAGATTGTTAATGGCGTCCATTTGAAGTTGATTTTTTACTAAATCTAAGACGAAGAAGGCGGTGACTGCGGAGAGTTCTATCCCCACGCCTTAACAAGATATGTCGACCTTCTTTTTAGAACAGCTTGAATACGGTCAGATTTTCAGATTTTAGCCTGCACCTTTTAAATTGTTTTTATGTGAATTTTTTGTTGGGATAATTATACTAGCATAACCGTACAACAGTGGAAAACTAACCTTGGATTTATAATATCAAAGCAAAAAAATATTTGTTATTTTTTTTATTATGAATTTAATGAAAAATTAACTGTATTTAAAAAAAAAAGTAATTGTAAAGGTGTAAATCCATTAAACTAAGGATTGTATATGCAAACCAACTTGATATTAAAGATCTGCTATCAATATATTGATATGAATCACGCAAAACTATATAGGTGTATGTATGTACATATATACATATATATACACACACGCACATATACATATATATATATATATATATATATATATATATATATGTATGTATGTATGTATGTATGTATGTATGTATGTTTGTATGTATATGTATATATATATAAAGAATAATCAACACTCTTAATTTTTAGCTTCTTTGTAGCTCTAAATCATTAATGGATTTGAAAAATAAAAGAAAAAATCAAATAAATATAAGCCCAAAATACATCATCATATTTGTGAATGTTTAATTAAAGAAATCAAAAATGCAAGAATAGATGTAATAAATAAATCACATATGATTGAACTATAGTATTTAAATAAATTACCTAAAAGTACCACCGTTATTTAAAAAACTAACATTGTTTAATAAAAAAACTAAAATAGAAACTAACATTGCTGAAATAAAAAAATAAATCAAAAAAACTAAACATTAAACTTTGTCCTTGTTGATATTTCTTTCAACAAGAAGTTTGATTCAGTCGGATAATCAATAACTAATTGAGACATAACAGTGATCTTTTGTTTTTTTCATTCATGTACTAGATCTGGGCAACACCAACCTTGAAAAGACGAGGAACCTGTTGTTCAAAAATTGCACAGATGCGGAAAAACAATAAATAGGATCTATATTTACCAATTTGAACATCACTTAATCTAGCAGCAATTATTCTGTTACTCCAAATAAATAGTAAATAACTATAAAGAATGAAAAAAGAAACGCACACAATATTTATACTGGTTCCACTATCATCGGGGTAGTGTACGTCCAGTCAAAAGGAGAGAGGTTTTATTACACATGAGAAAGTTTTAAGAGATTACAAGATAAGAGTTTACATACCAAAACCTTAAATTAGACATAACAAGAAGATACATTCCATTTGGGGATCACTGGCTGAATACCAGGATGAGTTTACAATGAAGTCTACTCTCAATATATAGCCAATGTAAAAAAAAATTTGAGCAAGACGGATGTGTAGCGTGCTGCTACACAGCCGGTTAGATAATAGTAAATATATAAGTAGCGCGATCGACAGGCCCGATCGATGGCCAAAATGATGAGAGTTTACAACGTAGTCTTTCAACACAAAATAAAAGAACAGTCAACTACAACATAGTAATGCAGAACAAGTACAGACAAACAGACAATTTGCGCACAGGGGACTACAGTTGCTGCCTATGATGCCTGCCAATAGGATCAGCAGAAGTGCTACCAGCTGATTCCGTCGGCGAAGTGGTGGAGTATGGCAGTCTAAGCCTGAACAGTGCAGAGTAGCTATGCCCTGTTGAGAGAGAGTAAAAATAAATAGTACGCCTACATGCTCTCTCAAAGTGAGGATTGGTACCATGGAACACCCTATCGTTACGTTCAACCCAAATGCACCAACTGAAGACAGCTGCAAAGGGATCCAGGTGAATGTTGGGGGGATTATACTGCCAATGATCAAAAAAGGTGGTGATAGTTGGGACGTAGCCGAGTAAGTGAGTGGATGTTGCCGCCCAGACTCTATAGGAGAAATCGCAGTCGAAGAATAAATGTTGTATACTTTCTGTTACAGTAGAGCAAAAAACGCAAGAGGACTCCGGCACAATGCCAAAACGAAAGAGCCTATCTCTGGTATTGATGCGGTTTTGGATGAGACACCATTGGAAGAATGCCATACGGGCTGAAGTCTGCACTTCCACAGTCTGGAGAAATTGAAGAGGCGTCCAGGGTTGTTAAGGTAGGAGTAGCAGGAGGAGACTGAGAAGCCAGTTGTAGGGCTAGGGGCCCAGAGGAGCTTATCGGGTTGGGGGGCAAGTTGGATGGAGCGAAGGATAGAAGCAGCTTGGAGGAGCTCCGCAAAAGTGGAGAGGTCAAAATAGGATGAAGGAAGGAAGTGATCGGCGCCAAGGCGGAGGGAGTTGGAAATGGAAACGTGGCTAAAGGGGGAGAGGGAGAAGAGGTTGGGGAGGGAAGAGGAAAGTGGAAGTTGACCGTGCCAGGTATCAAGCCAGAAGAGCAGTTCTCACCATTACCAGCTTTGACATGGAAAAGAGACTTAACTCGGGGGAGGGTGGAGAGGACGCCAGACCAGAAGGGAGATGGTTTGATGGTGGGGGTGAGGTGGAGGGCCAGGTGGGGGTTGGAAGCGTAGTGGCGCGAGGAAATCCAAGATTTCCAAAGGAAAGAACCTGAAGATATAAAACGCCATAGCCATTTAGCCAGAAGCGCGAGGTTGAAGTGATGCAGGTCAACAATACCAAGTTCACCATTATTGGAATGCAAGCAAACGGTCCGCCAATTCACCAGTTTCTTAATTCGACCCCCATTCCATAAAAAGGAGCTTCTAATCATATCAATTCTATTTCTTACCCATGTAGGCAGCGTGTAAAACGACATCCAATAAGTGGGAATGGCTGATAGGACTGACCTAACGAGGACTAGTCGGCCGGCGGAGGAGAGAGAGTGCGCCTTCCAGGAGCAGAGTCTATTTTCGATTTTGTTGATGAGGGGGATCCAGTCTGTTTTGAGGAGCTTCGTTGGGCGGAGGGGGATACCCAGATAAGAGATCGGGAACTGCGATAATTTACAATTGAGTAATTTGGAGAAAGAAGGCCCAAGGTGATCGGAGTTGCCAAGCATGATGATGGAGCTTTTGTTGAAATTAATGGAGAGGCCAGATATTAGTTCAAAAGTGTACAGGGTAACTTTAAGGCAACGGATATGAGTGTCGTTGGGGGAGGCAAAGAGGATAGTATCGTCGGCAAAATGGAGGTTGGATATGGTCAGATTCGAGTTGGGGAGTTTCATACCATCAAAAAGGTTGTTTGAGATTGCAAGTTTGATCATACGATTAAGGACATCTGCGGCAAGGGTGAAGAGGAGGGGAGAGAGAGGGTCTCCCTGACGCAGACCTCGAGCGGACTTAATTAGGCTACCGGAAGCACCATTAATCGAAATTGTGGAGAAACTGGTGTTGAGAATGCAATGGATCCATGCACACCATTTCGGGGGGAAGCCTCTATGTTTCAGGAGATCCAACAAGAATTGCCAGCTGACTGAGTCGAAAGCCTTAGAGAAATCTAATTTAAGTAGAATACCTGGCGTTGAAGATTGATGGCAGAAGGAGATGACCTCTTGTGTAGACGCTACACAATCCATTATATTACGTCCCAGGATGAACGCCGATTGCTCAATACCAATTAGGGGAGCGATGACTGATTGAAGGCGGTTGGCAAGGACCTTGGTTATGATTTTGAAGGTGGTGTTCAAGAGGCTGATGTGGCGGAAGGATGAGAGGGTGGAGGCTCCTGGAGTTTTGGGGAGAAGGATGATATTGGCGTGATTGAGGCGGGCCACTGATGCTGGGTCATCGTGGAATTCGGTGCACATCCAGGAATTCGGTGCACATCTCTATAGCCAATGTAAATTCATGTGAGTCAATCAAATTACCAAGATATGGAGACAAATTATAATGGTAATAAACGTTGCAAACATAGCAAGTAATTTACTCATTCCTTTAATTAGCAAAGATGAAAGAAAATAATCTCAAAGCAATGCGATTAATGAGAAACAAATAATATGCATATCATTTTGCATATATTTTATTCCAAAACTTATGCATGCATTTATTTTCTTGTCACTTCATGTAAATGCGATCTAATAATTTATTTATTTCCATAATAAACAACCGTGCTTACTTTCCTTCTTGCATATTTGTTTCCTTCTATTTGTGATTTTGTATCACCAAAATTTAACAGAATTCATTACAACTCTTTTAGTTTTTGTTGATGCGTCAGTAACTCGGAATATCTTAATCACCCTGGAAAGGAAGTCATATGTGTAATTTAGGATTTAAAATAACAATAATTTCGTCCATATTACCTCATTTTGGAAATGCATATATGTTCAAATGTCAAATTATAGGTTCTCCGTATTCAATTACAAGTAGAAAGTGCTACAGATTGGAACAATATACATGATCTGTATAAATTGGTCATAACTAAAAATCTAGTGTTATATTTAGTCAATCGGTCAATATATCAAATTCAATACTACTATGAATTTTGAATTAGAAAATTCAAAATTGAAGATTTGAATTTTAAAATTGCGAAAACGTAAAATCCAAATTACAAATTTGAAAAATTAAAATTACAAGTTTTGAATTTTGAAATGACATTTTGAATTTTTAAATGATAAATAAAATTTAATTTAATTTTTTCAAAATTTAACATTTTTTTTAAAAGTAAAAATTTCATTCATCAAACCTTCATCAAAAAAGATAAAACTCTAAATGGAATTTTCAATTTTGAGAATTTTAAAGTCCGTTTGGTTTATTTTGTATTTTGTGTTTTGGATTTTCAATGTTAATTACAAAACATGAGAAAAGTGAAGGAACGATGGAGGGGATAGAAGCAAGATGGAAGGGACGATGGAGGGAATGAAAGGATGACGTAAGGATGAATTGTTCCTCGTGCTTCCAGCATTTTCCATAACACAAAAATAAAAATAAAAATTCTATTTTATACGTTAACTTTGTTTTCTAAATTGGTTGTTTTTCACAACATGTATACCTCGTGCGCATTTTTGTATAGACAAAAATTCAAAACTCAAAATAGTAGACGAACCGCAGCCTTAGTTTTTACAATCTAAAAATGTGAATTTCAATTTTCTATTATTATTTTTGAAAGCTTGAATTTTGAAAGTCCATACTTTCAAAATTTTAAATTCTGAAAGTTAAAAGCGAAAACTTTGAGTTCAAAATTTCAAATTTTGTATTTGAAACAATTAAATATGAAATTTTAAAATTTTAAAACAAATTATTTGAATTAGAAAAGCTTTCAACTCAAGCCATTGCCACAAACTGAACTGTAGATGTCTACAATGTTAATGCATATCTAGTAACAATTGAAGGCGTCGAAAACCTCTCAAATATTTTGGCAGATATTCAAAAGCTCACAAAAAATCATCAATCTTATGTAAATCCAAGAAAATATACAAGTTCAAAGTGCACGAAAAAGAAATGAAAACCACACTGTATGCTTATTGCTCAATGCTTGCCTTCATATTGCATTGATCGCGTCGCAATTTCATAAATATGAACTTTACCTTAAAGTAGCAACTATTTCACATAATATAAAATGTGGAACCCAGTGCACGAGGCTTCCACACGATAGCGGGCTTTGAAGAGATCGATAATGTACGCAGTCTTTCTTTCGCACTACGAAAAGATTGTTTCCGAACTCGAACATGAACGTCCATATCACCACACAGATGACCTAACCGTTGCGTTAAAGTTCCACCTCATGTCACATAATATATCACACACAAAAAATCAAAGACCCAAACAAACTTATCATAGAAACTGTTTTTTTACAATAGACAAGTCCAAATGCAAACAAAACATAAATGACCTCCAAACGGCCTCAAACATAAGGGATTGCACAAACTGCCACATGGAAATGTATCTTTAGCTTTCTTAACCAAAAATAATCAAATTGTCATATTCAAAGGCTTCAAAAGATGAAAGCACAAGCGAATGTATCTTTAGCTTTCTTTTAGCTTCCAAACCTGTACCAAATGCAGGTAAAAACAGATAGAAATGCATAGTGAAACTTCCGTATATGGGTTGAATAAAGTTGCTTTGAAACATCAATTACTATTGATTTTTCAATATGTGACCATACTAGCCATAACAAATCAATATATGGACTAAACAACATCAGTTTTCTGTTTGAACTTACTGAAGTGGGTACTATGATGGTATTCCATGGTCTCCATTATACGTGTGACATCCCAGAATTTTGACCCTATTACAATAATAAGTTTTTGATCAAATTTAAATAAAATATAATATTTTAATTTATAAATAAATAAGATGTTGGATATTATTGGTTGTATATGTGTTATAAAGGAATATAGCTTCAAAATATAAAGCAGACTCTTTTAACAATATTCAAAAATTTAATCTGTATTATTCAATTAAATTAAAAGTTATGTATGAATAATATGCAATACCAGATATATGAATGCAGTTAATAATAATAAGTATAATAACACAATCATATTCATATAAATATAAAATACATTAGTGCAAATACATTACAAATCAAATATTGGAAAGATTAAACCTTTAAATAAAAATAAGATTTGAGGAATGTTTCTAACAACTTTTATGATTAAAATAAAATAAGCTTATAAATATTTAACATGAGCTTCTATATAAATATAAATACTTATAAATATGGTTATAAACATGAGCTTCTGTATATTTAGCATAAATATAACATAAAAGTAGGATCATAAACATAAGTACAAAATATGATGTGAATAAGATATAAATAAAAGTATTAGCTATGTAAAGACAAATATACATAATCTGTAAACAAAGAGACAAATATCTTTAAACGGAAATTAACTTATCTGCAAACATATGAAATTGGTCAACATCAGTGTATAAATTTGTATTCAAAATAATAAGACAAAACAAAGTTAACAGCAAACATTAATAATATGCAACACAAAATCTGCAAGTATCAAAACAAGCTTGTCAGTAAAGCATTATAAGTGTAAACTGTATATGCATAAGAAATCAAACCTGCAAGCAAACATTAACCTATATGTAAACATTTCAGTACAAACAAAACCTGAAATATCTTATACAAAATATTTGTGTCAGCCAGTACTAATTAGTGTATACTAATTCAAAGACAAAACAAAGTTTGCCAACAAGCATATTAGTACAAACACAAAAGAAAAATTGCAAATATATATATACAAATCCTTGTGTCAGCTAGCATTTAATTATGTGTTAACATATGAGTAAACATATACATTAATTAGCCCACCTTTATATCTGGAAACATAATCTTTCAGCCGAAATTTGCCTTTCATTTCAGGTTTAGTACCTTAGTACATGATAAAATAAAGCAAGATATTATATTATGGTAAAGCTTGCTCCAGAAGTCATTAAGTTCAAAGTTATAAATATTTGTATATATCATCTTTATCCCTTAGCTCATTTGTAACTGAAAAGGGCAAAGTAACATAAATAAAAACTGCATATTTTCAAGCAAAGGGGAAATTTACAGAAATTCAAGCTACAGGTTTCTTCATCAAGAAACTAGCCTTTGTTTCATCAGTAAGCTATTTTGGGTGAGTAAACTTATTTTAAATATAACTTTTAATATGTAGTTCATGAAGAACTTATTATGTGAATGATTTGAAATTCTGGAATGCTTGCTATTTACTTTGAGTACTGTATATTATGTTCTTCCAGATTTCATTTTACTGAGGCAAAGAAAGAGTGAAACTATATCATGATTCTTATATAAAATACTTATCTTCAATTAGTAACTTGACTAAACAAATTAGTTTAAGTATAAGAGTTAGGTTTTGATCATTTTTTTTTAGTAGCTGTAAAATACAAGAACTGTAATCATATATTTACAGTAAAAATAAAACAAAGATCAAATTTGAATAACTCGAATTATAAACTTGAACATATAAATTGAAACAACATGCAAAGCTATGATTTTTAAGACAAAAATCATAAATTTTAATCCCATATTTACAGAGCATATTGTTATTGAACCAAAATTGCTTTTATATGAATATCAGATAATTCAATCAATAATCATTGATGAAATTAGACATGAAGCTTGTGTATTGATTCTAGATCACTAGAAAAATGCTAAAAAAAATTATTAATGCAAGATTTTTGAGGATCGATGGAAAGTAGGGTTTAAGGGTCGGTATTTCTGTGCTCTGTTCATTCGATGCTTACGTCGACATGGCGCAACCGAGTGACGTGAGGCGTTGGGAGGAGTTAGGAGGTGGTGTTGGCGAGGCATGGCTGAAGTCACGTCGGCTCTGGCGGTTGCGACAGTGAGTACGAGGTGTTTTTGCCTACCGTGATCGTGTTACAGTTCGACTTTTAGGGCAAATTTCGATTCCGAGCTTTGCGCGTTTTTCTAGGTTTGGATCTCAGGTGAGGGGAGGCCGTGTGATTTGTTGGTGGAGGCGAGAGGCGCCGGAACGGTGGTGGACCGCCATGCACGTGCACGGCGGCAGGGAGGGGCTGCTCGTGTCGACTCGAGTGTAACTCGAGTTAGTCGCGTGGATGACTTCGGGTTTGTTCCTGGGTCTATGATCGCGTGTGTGTGTGAGCTTGTATCAGTTTTAACTTAAGCTTTAAAAAAAAAACAGGGAAGAAAAGAACAGGGGAAGAAGAAGAGAAGGGTAGGGGTGACGCGAGAAATGTTCAGGGAATCTCGAGTTTGACCCGTGTAATTATGTTGTTGTCTTCGGTTGGCTTAATTCCTGAAGTTTGTTAATTGTCCTGTTAGGTTGAAGAGTAAACAAGTTAAGTGTTAATCAAGTTATTAATATTTGCAAACTATTTAAGCCATGAAGAACTTTAAAGACTTACAGAAATGAAGAAGAGTAATTACTTTAAACAAAGTTAATTAAGAAGATAATAAATTTTATAATTGTAATTTAATAAGTTGTATAAATTTTAATCAAATTAGTAATTAAAGATTTCAATAATAATCTTATGTAAATCATTTAAGAATTTAATTAATCATTTGAAGTTGATTAATTAAAAAATAGTAGTTAACGAATTAATTAAATAATTAATGATTGAACGATTAAGTTAATTAATAATTAATGATTAATTAAGCAATTAATAATAATTAATTGTGTAAATTGAGTTTTATAAATCAATAATGAAGATTATTGATTAATAATTAATTAATTAAGTGAATGATTAATAAGTAATTAATGGATTGAAATAAGCTAGTCAATTGATAATTGATTAAGCAAAGAATAAAATATAATTCATTTTTAAGTATGCAATTAAGTTTAAACCAAATCAAACTGGTTGATATGAATCAATGATTCTATTTGATTGCCTCTGATGTTTATTTATATCTATGATGTTCTGTGATATTCTAGATATATCTGTGATGATTGTGCATGATTTATCTGTATTAAATTGCTATATGATTTATCTAATGATATTTATCTGTGTTAAATTGCTACATGAATTCAATTATTGAATTTAAACTGTTAAGTTAATTAGACAACTTGACCTTTAAAATGGCATTTGGATTTCGATGAGATCGGGATCGGGTATCCAATTGATATTTCGAAAACCACATCGATCCAAATTAAATGTTAGGTCGTGTAATCTCAAGTGAAGATCAAGATGGTGTTTTCAGAATGCAAGAGTTATCGTTGTTAACTCTGAGGGTGATTCCAAAACGAGTGTAACGAGATAATGCCTTCGGTTTCGTTCGAACCCGGAACGAACTTATATGGATTGAATGCTTTCAGCACATCGTCAGGCGGACGACTAAGAGATATGGTCTAAAAAGGTAAACGCAGCCTCAAGCCTCATCAACCAGGAATGGCTAAAACAGGGGATGTGCAGCAAGGTTAGGTGGGTCATGCCCAAGCAGGACGAGGTATACCCCTGTCTAGATGTCTCTTTTATTCGGCTGTGTGGGCGGTTGGTCTGCAGCCAACTGTGGGGTTATCTTGTTCGGGACTGTTCAGTAAGGAATGGTTCCGGCCTTGTGTTGCAGGGGAGTTAGGATGGCTCCTCGGTACTGTGATTTAGGCCACGTACTGTGACGGGCGGTACCCCAGTAGCCCTGCCATTGTATGAGATCCAATTTCCAATAAGCGCCGTACGTTTTGATTGTGCCCAACTATGTTGGAATGTGAGATGTAAGCATTTCAGTTATTTCTGTATTTTACTTGAAAACCCTAGACACTAGTATAATATCACTGGATTTCCTATAAAATGTTTTGGTTAGTGTAAGGTAAAAACTTACCCGTATTTATGTGTGGGAAGTCTTACGTGATACCTTTATTTTCAAATGTTTTTTTTTTCAAAGTTAAACAACTTTAACCCGTTTACTCATACCAGACCCATGTCTGACCCGGAGTTTATTTTTGTTTTTCAAAAACTCTCGAGTACCCAAATTTTTACGGGTAGTCAAGGGATTCGGGTTAGCTTTGACGAATTCTGGAGGAGCAATGGAGCAGGAGGCTTCAGCGTTGTAGATATATATATATAGTTCCGCTGTGTTGGTATCTCAGAGTCATATTGTTTGAGTTGTATTGTATTAAGTTGTATTAACTAGACAGGTGTTTATAACTGTCTAGTATGGGATGTATTATCTGTATAACTCTGATTGATGTATTATATTATGTAAATACTTATGTGATTAATATAATTTATTCGTTCCGCTGTGAGATTCTAATGCCGTTGTTCTTTTCTTTTCTTTCTTTTCTACTTCTATCCCTTTCTTTTCTTATTGATGACACGTCTTCCTGGGCGTAGGAAGCCGGGTCGTCACAGGTGGTATCAGAGCATAGGCTGGTGATAACCTTGGCTCTGGTAGAAATTACTTATAAAATAGAGTCAGTAGAACTCTAAAATGAGTTTGAGTGTATTAATAGATATGAGTGCATATTTGTTAGTGGATATAAAATGGTTTTATATTGCGTTGATTGATTTATTGAGTGGTATATGAACCATCGTCGGTACAGCCTCGAAAACTGTATCGAAGGGGTTTCTAAACACTTAAATAGAGCAATTCGACACAATATTGATTTTCCAAGTGGGTGAATGAAATAATTTCATCCAAAATTATATTTTGATATAAAAGAAATATTTTTCTGAAATTATTATATATGTTTGGATGATTGGTTGCTAATACTATAATTGAATAAAATTTAAAATTCGAGTGGTCTATAAACAAATAAAATTGTCTAAGTATGATCTTTAATACAAAAGGGAATATAACTAAAATTAGATTAAACAAGAATTTAAGTCCCGGAAGCTGGAAAGGTGTTTAAATAAATTTAAAACAAAGGATTTGGGAATTTAAAATCTTGGGAACGTTTGAAATATTTTTTCCAAAGATTCGAAGGCAATAATGGGATATTGTTTTGAAAAATATTGTTGAATGAAAATTGTTCGAAAAGAAATTGTGAAGGTAAGGAAGCACTGAACTCACTTCAAGTCGCTGGAAAATAATCCTGATGATGATGGCCACATCATCAGTATTCATTTTCGAGTTTCTAAAGTGATGGATTGCTACCAGGATAGTTGGTTATGATATTGTTTGGGGTTGTTGGGTATACAAGTTGGTTTAAAATTTTCAAAAGAGAAAATTTGTTTTGGTAAAAACAAGTGTTTGGAAGTTGAAAATTTGATTTGATATACCAAGTAGGTATGTGTAGTTATCATTTCAAAATGATTTTGGAAATGAAAACCGAGCAATTGAATTTTAAGAAAATTCTATTTAATAATGTGAAGAGTTTGAATAAATCAACTATTGAACTTATAAAGTAAAGTTGATATTAATAAAAGGGAAATCGGGAATTTTAATCCCGGAATTAAAATTTAACTTAAGTAAATGAAAATAAGAAAATATACCTGAGTTTAACCTGAGATAAGCTAAATGGAAGTGAAGTTCAAAATGAACTTATTTGGATGTAAAATTTGAAGGTAAAATGATTGTAATTGTGAGGTGGAAATTTATACCTTATGACAATAAGTGCTATATATATATTTATAATCTGAAATTGTGGTTATAAGGTGAAATGGCTCAAATGAGCAATATAAGCTTTTAAGTAAACAAATAAGCTTTGAACTCATATATTGAGAAATAAAATTTAAAAAGAATGGTAAGTAGCTAGATTAACTAAAGTGGAGTGGAAATAAAACTGAATTTAAATGAATTCAATCGAGTTATAAATAATATTGAATGGAACAAAATTCTTAAGTGAATAAGTAAATGTAGACCAAGTAAGCCTTGGATTTGGATAAAATAGAATTGGAATAAGTTGTAAACAAATCTAATTCAAGCATAAATTGAATGACTTTATTTTAAATTCAAAAATGAATTGTTAATGTAAATTAAGATTTAAGAATGGATAAAAGGATAAACTAATCAGTAAATTAGTTGGGATTTGATTAAAGGAAAAATCAAATCAAAGATTTGAATGGAAATTAGAGAAATAGAATAAACCTAAGTTGTTAGGTGGAACAGTTTGAAGGAAATAAATGACTTAAGTAAATTGTGAGATGATTGTTTAAAATATTGGTTGTCGAGTTTGATAAAATGGTTTGGAATCAAACTTTTTAAAAAAATAAAAGAAGATGCAATGAAAGGATTGTGAATAAATTAATTGTGGTGGAGTCGAGTGTAAATTGAGTTGGAATCAATTTAAGATTTGCTATAAAGCTTAAGTGATTGTTTATTCACAATAATATTGTTGAATTGCATAAGGAAATGGGTTGTTTAAAGTAAATGGGATTGAATAAAATTTTATGAATTGTTAGAAACAGAATGAGATGATTTTGAATATGAGTCTGTTTTGCTTAAGCAAGTAAGTTGTAAACCACTTAAACTAAAGGGAATGATTTGGAAATGGGTTGGAAATACTGGTAATAAGTGTTGAAACCCTTACATATGTGCTTATAGAAATATGTAATGCTAAACAAATGGAGACTCTGTTAAAACTTTTCAGAATTTGAAAACTATATAAAAAAAATTAGCATTAGAAAGATTTTCAAATTGGAAATTTAAAATAAATTAGTGGATGAAATTAATTTAAAATAATGATAGAAATCAGTTATGAATGGAAGATAGTCAATAAAATTTAATATTCAGAGTTGAAGAAAATTTGAATTCACATGGAATTAGAAATTCAAATTGAAAATAAGTGAATATAAGAGGATATAAAGGCTATAGTGGTAGAGTAATAATATAAGGGAATATATAATGCTTTTATTAAAAATTAAGAAATGGATGGTGAAACTCTTAAGTAAAATTTGATATTGGGAAAAATTCTTACAAGTGGATAGAATCAGAATAATGTGAATAAAAGAAAATTGATATGGTTGATAATCAATGGATATAAATACGTAGAATGTACGTATATTATTTTATTCGCATAACAATATGATCCAGATTCGAGCACAGAATTTCGAGATAGTTATATCAATCCGAGTTAGGATTTTTCACTCGATTTTTGACGACGAACCATGATTTTGGATTTTGATTGGTTCTAGAAATTCTCTATCATAGTTGTGACTATGCAAGGAGAATGACAGTTTTGATCAAGAAACCAGATCTGAGTCCGCACTAGGAAGTCGGGTGGACAATACTAGTTCGGAAGTGAAATTGTGTGATCGAGCGAGCGATCAAATTTTATATTGCGTACGAATGGTATATGTACATCGTGCGGCCTATTAAAATAGATATTGAAATTCTGTAAAGAAGTCAATAAAATTTGGGAAAGAATTGGAACTGTAGCCTACAGGATTGAATTACCAGAACGGATGTCTGGGATTCACAATGTATTCCATGTATCTCATTTAAGGAAATATATTCATGACCCATCATTGGTGATAGAACCAGTTGTTCAGGAAGATTTAGAAGTAGAACCAAACCTGACTGTGGTTAGAGATCCTATTCAGATTGTAGATCAAGACGAGAAGCAGCTCAGGAACAAAGTGGTGAAACTCGTCAAGGTGCAATGGAGTGAGGATCCCAGAGATTGTACCTGGGAAACTCTTGATAGTTTAGAAAAGCTTATCCAGATTTTGTCTGGATAGCTAGTAATGTTGTTAGAATTGACTGTTTGATTGTTTGTTTTGTATGGATGATATGTATGTTTGGATTGTTAATATTAAGTTTTTGAATTAACTGTTGTTTAAATTTCGGGGACGGAATTCTTTTAAGGGGGGAGGAATGTGACATCCCAGAATTTTGACCCTATTACAATAATAAGTTTTTGATCAAATTTAAATAAAATATAATATTTTAATTTATAAATAAATAAGATGTTGGATATTATTGGTTGTATATGTGTTATAAAGGAATATAGCTTCAAAATATAAAGTAGACTCTTTTAACAATATTCAAAAATTTAATCCGTATTATTCAATTAAATTAAAAGTTATGTATGAATAATATGCAATACCAGATATATGAATGCAGTTAATAATAATAAGTATAATAACACAATCATATTCATTTAAATATAAAATACATTAGTGCAAATACATTACAAATCAAATATTGGAAAGATTAAACCTTTAAATAAAAATAAGATTTGAGGAATGTTTCTAACAACTTTTATGAGTAAAATATAATAAGCTTATAAATATTTAACATGAGCTTCTATATAAATATAAATACTTATAAATATGGTTATAAACATGAGCTTCTATATATTTAGCATAAATATAACATAAAAGTAGGATCATAAACATAAGTACAAACTATGATGTGAATAAGATATAAATAAAAGTATTAGCTATGTAAAGACAAATATACATAATCTATAAACAAAGAGACAAATATCTTTAAACAGAAATTAACTTATCTGCAAACATATGAAATTGGTCAAAATCAGTGTATAAATTTGTGTTCAAAATAATAAGACAAAACAAAGTTAACAGCAAACATTAATAATATGCAACACAAAATCTGCAAGTATCAAAACAAGCTTGTCAGTAAAGCATTATAAGTGTAAACTGTATATGCATAAGAAATCAAACCTGCAAGCAAACATTAACCTATATGTAAACATTTCAGTACAAACAAAACCTGAAATATCTTATACAAAATATTTGTGTCAGCCAGTACTAATTAGTGTATACTAATTCAAAGACAAAACAAAGTTTGCCAGCAAGCATATTAGTACAAACACAAAAGAAAAACTGCAAATATCTATGTACAAATCCTTGTGTCAGCTAGCATTTAATTATGTGTTAACATATGAGTAAACATATACATTAATTAGCCCACCTTTATATCTGGAAACATAATCTTTCAGCCGAAATTTGCCTTTCATTTCAGGTTTAGTACCTTAGTACATGATAAAATAAAGCAAGATATTATATTATGGTAAAGCTTGCTCCAGAAGTCATTAAGTTCAAAGTTATAAATATTTGTATACATCATCTTTATCCCTTAGCTCATTTGTAACTGAAAAGGGCAAAGTAATATAAATAAAAACTGCATATTTTCAAGCAAAGGGGAAATTTACAGAAATTCAAGCTACAGGTTTCTTCATCAAGCAACTAGCCTTTGTTTCATCAGTAAGCTATTTTGGGTGAGTAAACTTATTTTAAATATAACTTTTAATATGTAGTTCATGAAGAACTTATTATGTGAATGATTTGAAATGCTATTTACTTTGAGTACTGTATATTATGTTCTTCCAGATTTCATTTTACTAAGGCAAAGAAAGAGTGAAACTATATCATGATTCTTATAAAATACTTATCTTCAATTAGTAACTTGACTAAACAAATTAGTTTAAGTATAAGAGTTAGGTTTTGATCATTTTTTTTAGTAGCTGTAAAATACAAGAACTGTAATCATATATTTACAGTAAAAATAAAACAAAGATCAAATTCGAATAACTCGAATTATAAACTTGAACATATAAATTGAAACAACATGCAAAGCTATGATTTTTAAGACAAAAATCATAAATTTTAATCCCATATTTACAGAGCATATTGTTATTGAACCAAAATTGCTTTTTTATGAATATCAGATAATTCAATCAATAATCGTTGATGAAATTAGACATGAAGCTTGTGAATTAATTCTAGATCACTAGAAAAATGCTAAAAAAATTTATTAATGCAAAATTTTTGAGGATTGATGGAAAGTAGGGTTTAAGGGTCGGTATTTCTGTGCTCTGTTCATTCGATGCTTGCGTCGACATGGCGCAACCGAGTGACGTGAGGCGTTGGGAGGAGTTAGGAGGTGGTGTTGGCGAGGCATGGCCGAAGCCGCGTCGGCTCTGGCGGTTGCGACAGTGAGTACGAGGTGTTTTTTCCTACCGTGATCGTGTTACAGTTCGACTTTTAGGGCAAATTTCGATTCCGAGCTTTGCGCGTTTTTCTAGGTTTGGATCTCAGGTGAGGGGAGGCCGTGTGATTTGTTGGTGGAGGCGAGAGGCGCCGGAACGGTGGTGGACCGCCGTGCACGTGCACGGCGGCAGGGAGGGGCTGCTCGTGTCGACTCGAGTGTAACTCGAGTTAGTCGCGTGGATGACTTCGGGTTTGTTCCTGGGTCTATGATCGCGTGTGTGTGTGAGGTTGTATTAGTTTTAACTTAAGCTTTAAAAAAAACAGGGAAGAAAAGAACAGGGGAAGAAGAAGAGAAGGGTAGGGGTGACGCGAGAAATGTTCAGGGAATCTCGAGTTTGACCCGTGTAATTATGTTGTTGTCTTCGGTTGGCTTAATTCCTGAAGTTTATTAATTGTCCTGTTAGGTTGAAGAGTAAACAAGCTAAGTGTTAATCAAGTTATTAATATTTGCAAACTATTTAAGCCATAAAGAACTTTAAAGACTTACAGAAATGAAGAAGAGTAATTACTTTAAACAAAGTTAATTAAGAAGATAATAAATTTTATAATTGTAATTTAATAAGTTTTATAAATTTTAATCAAATTAGTAATTAAAGAATTCAATAATAATCTTGTGTAAATCATTTAAGAATTTAATTAATCATTTGAAGTTGATTAATTAACAAATCGTAGTTAACGAATTAATTAAATAATTAATGATTGAACGATTAAGTTAATTAATAATTAATGATTAATTAAGCAATTAATAATAATTAATTGTGTAAATTGAGTTTTATAAATCAATAATGAAGATTATTGATTAATAATTAATTAATTAAGTGAATGATTAATAAGTAATTAATGGATTGAAATAAGCTAGTCAATTGATAATTGATTAAGCAAAGAATAAAATATAATTCATTTTTAAGTATGAAATTAAGTTTAAACCAAATCAAACTTGTTGATATGAATCAATGATTCTATTTGATTGCCTCTGATGTTTATTTATATCTATGATGTTCTGTGATATTCTAGATATATCTGTGATGATTGTGCATGATTTATCTGTATTAAATTGGTATATGATTTATCTGATGATATTTATCTGTGTTAAATTGCTACATGAATTCAATTATTGAATTTAAACTGTTAAGTTAATCAGACAACTTGACCTTTAAAATGGCGTTTGGATTTCGATGAGACCGGGATCGGGTATCCAATTGATATTCCGAAAACCACATCGATCCAAATTAAACGTTAGGTCGTGTAATCTCAAGTGAAGATCGAGATGATGTTTTCAGAATGCAAGGGTTATCGTCGTTAACTCTGAGGGTGATTCCAAAACGAGTGTAATGAGATAATGCCTTCGGTTTCGTTCGAACCCGGAACGAACTTGTATGGATTGAACGCTTTCAGCACATCGTCAGGCGGACGATGAGCATTCTAAGAGATATGGTCTAAAAAGGTAAACGCAGCCTCAAGCCTCATCAATCGGGAATGGCTAAAACATGGGATGTGCAGCAAGGTTAGGTGGGTCATGCCCAAGCAGGACGAGGTATACCCCTGTCTAGATGTCTCTTTTATTCGGCTGTGTGGGCGGTTGGTCTGCAGCCAACTGCGGGGTTATCTTGTTCGGGACTGTTCAGTAAGGAATGGTTCCGGCCTTGTGTTGCAGGGGAGTTAGGGTGGCTCCTCGGTACTGTGATCTAGGCCACATACTGTGACGGGCGGTACCCCAATAGCCCTGCCATTGTATGGGATCCAATTTCCAATAAGCGTCGTACGTTTTGATTGTGCCTAACTATGTTGGAATGTGAAATGTAAGCATTTCAGCTATTTCTGTATTCTACTTGAAAACCCTAGATACTAGTATAATATCACTGGATTTCCTATAAAATGTTTTGGTTAGCGTAAGGTAAAAACTTACCCGTATTTATGTGTGGGAAGTCTTACGTGATACCTTTATTTTCAAATGTTTTTTTTCAAAGTTAAACAACTTTAACCCGTTTACTCATACCAGACCCATGTCTGACCCGAAGTTTATTTTTGGTTTTCAAAAACTCTCGGATACCCAAATTTTTACGGGTAGTCAAGGGATTCAGGTTAGCTTTGACGAATTCTGGAGGAGCAATGGAGCAGGAGGCTTTAGCGTTGTAGATATATATATATATGTATGTGTATATATATATATATATAGTTCCGCTGTGTTGGTATCTCAGAGTCATATTATTTGAGTTGTATTGTATTAAGTTGTATTAACTAGACAGGTGTTTATAACTGTCTAGTATGTGATGTATTATCTGTATAACTCTGATTGATTTATTATATTATGTAAATACTTATGTGATTAATATAATTTATTCGTTCCGCTGTGAGATTCTAATGTCGTTGTTCTTTTCTTTTCTTTCTTTTCTACTTCTATCCCTTTCTTTTCTTATTGATGACACGTCTTCCTGGGCGTAGGAAGACGGGTCGTCACAATACGCATGAAAATTTTGATTATTTTTCAAGTCCTCTTGCAATGTATGTCCTTTCCTCGATCATTAAAACAAACGAATCATAAACAAATTACCATGTCTTGTTGCATCGATGTTGTATATTCATATTAACATTGAATCCATGTTCTACAACATCAAATGCTAACAATATTGGCTAAAACATAAATAACATAAGTAAATTATGAAAACATGTTATTTCCCTGGGTTGTCAAATGAATTTTTATTTTCAGCCTAAGTATAGGAATACCTAATAGTATAACCCGTTTTTAAGACTAAATATGTTTTTGAAAAAAAGGAAGAATTTCTAGCAATAACAATTGTATCACTAGCAGTAGCAGTAAAAAAGAAGAAGACCAAATATCCAATTTTATTTTCCTGGGTTTGCATAACTTCTCAAATTCATATTTTCTGTAAGTTCCATATGAAGAATTGTTGAAGTAATAGCTGAACTAATTTTCTTCACAGGAAAGAAGAATTGGCATTTGGCAGTTTAATTGAAATTCAAGTACTGGCTTATATATGTATATAAAAAGGTAGATTCTATACACAAATATAAGTATACAATGTAAACATGTTACGGCTTGTTCCAGTCTGAAATACCAACACCCCCCACTACATGTATTTCTAAAAGAAATTTCAAATACCTGATAAAGACAACATGAATTGATGATATTACAGAGAACTTGATATATTTATGAAAGAAATTTCAAAGGTTTCGTGTTTATCATAATGTGAATTGATGATATTACAGTTAAATCTACATGCACAATACAAAATGAATGGATTGAAGCATAAAAAGATTGACGGTATACTTTTAGAAGCATTTTGTTGATACATGAATGTGCAACCTCTATGAACCAAAAATAATTAAAAATGGGTAGAAAGCTAAATAGATCACTTTGATAGGGAATCAATGAAGTTTTCAATACCATGAAAATAAACATCTTGTCATAAATTTTTGTACAAAATCGACGAAGTCCTCCATCCTTGACCGTAACGTCGTTCATCGGGAAACAAAAGGTAAAAATATTTAAGAAAACAATAATACTCATTATGATACAAACAAAACAAGGGATCAAAATATTATCAAGATCCACCTAAATGGAAGATATTCTTGATCCACTGCACAAAACTAATCTTTTCTTGCATAATTTGGCAGTTAATAAACATGGCGCAGAAAAGTTAACCAAATTTTAAAACTTAAAGAGGGTGTTTAAGAAAAATTCCCACTAAATTTTATATTATTTAATTGTGCAAGGAATATAAAGTAACATAAAATTTATAATGGAATAGTTTATATACTGCTGTTAATAAAAATGTGAGTTGCCAATATTTTCAAATATGAAATATTTATTTTCGCATGTTCATAGAAGTTCTCAACATATAGTTCATCCATCGATTTCATAGAATTGCAATTTCTTGGTATAAATTTGGCATTTCGGAAGAGCTTTAATGCTTCCAAGGACAACCTTCAATGTAGCCTTTAAAATTATATAGAAATGATAAAATTCGGTAAGAATATTTGAATGTTGCAAGGAACTTACATATGAGAATGCCTCTTTGGAGCATAGAAATACAGATGATTTTTAGAAGCCTTTCATTTCCTCCAAATAATCCAAATGAAGCATATACCAAATAAAGTAGGAATAAAAGAAATATCATTGAATACAAGTTAAAAAGAAGAGCAGAATCACTTGCTTGTTGGAAATCAAATAATATTGATTTTTTTTGGTTATCCATCTCTTTAGATTCAGTATGTGTAGGATCGATTTCACCCTAGAGGGGGTGAATAGGGTGATACTATCAATTATAAAAATAATTATGGAAGTTTATATAAAATAATTTCAACACAGATCACAACAGAATAATAGCAGAACAGAAAACAGAACACACAGATTTATCCAGCTTCGGCAAAACCCTGCCTACGTGCTGCCCCCAAAGTTTCTACTAGAAATTAAGTAGTCAGACGCTTACACACGTAAACTCACGACACCTGCTATCGACTAACCTAACTCTACGCTTAAAACCCTGACACAACTCCGCCACTGAGTTGCGAATTCTCGAATTACACCACCGTAGTTCGTCCCCTAGTCACACGACTAGAACTTACAATGGTTTAAAAGAGAAAACACAAAATTTGAAAACAATTTAAAGACAAAATCCTAATTTCAAATATTAAGCCCAAAATATAAGTCGGCCTAAAATAAATCAAGTGGTGAATTCCCCCTTTTATTATATCGGCCTGTATCCTTTTTCTCTTGAAAAATGGCTGCTTTCTTGAGCGTTCTTTCCTCTTTGTTATCTGTTCGTTCTTCTTCGTTCTTTGCTCGAAAATTTGGGCTTTTGATTTGAAGTCGCCGCTTTGAATTTATGCTTCGATTGAGATCTGGATTGATGGCTGCTTTGTTCTACTTCGGTTCCTTCGACTAGTCGAGCGTATACTTGGCAACATTTGTAAGTGATATTCCCATTTGATTTCAATTGTGCTCGACTATTATTCGAGTTTTATGATGTATTCTTCTCTGATTTTACTTAAACTCGAATGAAATATTGCCGATGATGTTTTAGGGTTTATATAGGGTTCGAATCCCTTTATTTTCGTTCGAATATATTATTCGAATACGTCTGATAATTTAGCTCTGGCCGTTTGATTTTGCTTGGTGATTTCTCCGACTTGTTCAATTCATATAATTCGTTGCTTGAGTATTACGGTTTTGATTTTTACTCGTACGAATCCCTTGGCTATCACGGTTTTGATTCCCTGGCACTTGATTTTAGTTTCGTTCTTCATTCTTTTTGACTTTAGTCTCACGACTTCGACTTGAATTTTGATGTCACCTGACTTCGGCTTTGATAAAACTGTTAATTGCTGTTTGATTTCAATTTTTAGTTCCAATGCACTGATGTATTTGTACACATATATGTATGTGTACGTGTATGTGATGTCTCGGCTACTCATTGTAGTCTGCTTTATACTTGGTTTCAAAGTTGTCATCATATTATCCACTATGAGAAAAAATTTGACTTCGCCATTACATTGTTCAATTTGAAACTGCTGTTACATTTGACCTTGGCCACTTGATTTTGTGAAAAATTTGACTTTGTTATTATTGAAATTCCCTGCTTAATTTTGTCTCGGCCTTAATTATATGTACTCTGCATTTTCACTGCCGTGTGCTTCAGTTTGTAGCTTATATATGTTACTTGTTGTTCATGTAGATATGCACTTGATTTATGTCCATATATACATATGTAAACAGTCTGAATCAATCAAGTTCACCATTGTCCATTTGGTTGCAATGCATTTGAAACCATGTGCACTGATGTTTTGAAATTTTGTGACAAGTCTGTAGTTTGTTTCATTTGAAAGTAGATTCTGCACTTTGATTTCATGTGCTTGTGTTGCTTCTTTGTTATACACTTGACCATTTGTTGTTTGGTTCATGTATGGTCTGCCTGTGTTTTATTGTTGCCAGGTCTGGTGGTCTGCACTTGTGTATTTCTGATCATGTTACTTGCTTCGAGGCAGTTTGCATACAGTCTTTGTTGGTCTTGTAATTGATTTCATATGCACTGATATATGCTTGTGCACATATTTTATTTGCCACTGCTGCATTTCTCTACTGCCTTTGGTCATTGCATTCATGTTTATACATACATACATACACACACACACACACATACAAGTGTGCATGCATTTACTTCATGTAGTCTTCATGTATAGTTGCTGTCTACATTCATGCCGTGGTTGCTTTTTGAGTGCCTTTGTGATTTTCTTTGAATCTAATCTTCGAGCCAGTTCATGTTGTAACTAGGCTTCATGTGTACACTTTCATCTGGATTTGTTTTTGTATTGCACCTGTGTTGAATCCAGCTTATAGCTCGGGTTTGACCTTGTGCTCGTGTCATGACTTTATTTGTATGCACTTGAGTTGAACTCGGCTTTTAATTGGGTTTGACCTTGTGCTCGCATATCCCTGTAATTTTATCAAGTGTATATCAGTGTGCACGGCCTTGTGGCATGTACAGTGATACACTATGCATGTCACAAGCTGTTCATGTTTGATGTATTCAAAATTAAATGATGACGAACAACCCAAATAACTAAGACAAATAATATTTTCAAAAATACATATTAATTTTTGTTTACACTGCAAAAATTATTTCCTTTTCAATTTTAATGCTTCAGCGTGTATTTTACAAATCGCTCAGATGTTGGATTCAACTTGGAATAGAGTTGAAGAACAAATACGAGTGTATGAGTGAAATGTAGTGAGAAGAACATTGTAAATGAAGATTGTGATGTAATCAAAATTTTATTGCAATTGAAATTGTGTATATATAGTGAGAGCTTAAATTTGACCTATTCAAGATTGTAATAAATATTTGTTTGAATAAAATATCTATTTGAATTTAAATTCTGTGTTATTTATTTTATTCAGCAAATATTTATTTAATTATGTGAAAAATAAAATAGTACATTAATAAATACATTTAAATGAATATATATATATGTTTATTACCATCAAACAAAAATTATATACTCGCATATTCAACAGTCTCCCCCTTTTGATGATAACAAACATGTATTTAAGATTTTGAATTTATTAAATGTATTTGATTATTCAATTTGCTCCCCCTATTTGAATACTCCCTCTCTACACAAAGCTCCCCCTTCATATATGCATGTAAATAAATAAAAATGAATAAATGAACCTAGACGATATAGAAAATACAAAATAAATATTTGACCTTTATTTGCCAAAATATTAACATTTCTCTCCCCTTTTTGTTATCAGCAAAAGAGCAATAGTGTTAGAAAAATAGAGATAAAGTGATAGACATTAATACAACATTAAAACTCAATCGAATATAAATATTAAATTTCAATAAAAAATCAAACAAAAATCATAAATACTTTGACGCATATTTCACTTTAGAATGATAGGGATAATGCCATCATATAAAACCATATAGTTATGTCTATTTGTGGTATATTTATATCAAGAATTTGAATACCTACTAACCATACATAACCGTTAGGTTTTTTAAATGAGATTAGTAGCATTCAAAAAAATTTGAAAGAAAAATAAATGAATTCAAGTATCTTCTAACCATGCATAACCGTGAGGACTTTTAAATGAGATTAGAATCAACTTGTTTATTTAATCAATCAATAACGATATGCGTTCCATACATGCATAACCGTGAGAACTTTTAAATAAGCATGGAAGCACATAATCAAAAATTTCAAGTAATTCACCCAAGCATAACCGTGAGGACATGTAAATGAGAGCAAATACTTTGGATATTTTTAATGCTAAAGATATAATAAAATGAAAAACAAATGATTCCTGTTTAAAACACCACATATTGACACGCTATATTAGATTTTGATGAGTGATGGTTGATAGAAATATGATAGCAATAGAGATGGTCATGGAATTTTTACCAAACAAAAAGTTTTTGTAACTCTGGTATAAATTTCTAAAGAAATTTACTAATTATACCATTTCAAGTTATAATATATGATTAATATCAACACTTGTCACTTTTTCAATTACTATTTTTTTTGGATAATTATTAAGGAACCAGATTAGTTAATGTAATCATTTAAGCTCAAATTCAAAAATAATTATCAAATTTTCTAAAAATGACTAATCTAAAATAAGGTCAACAAAAATGATTTTCTTGAAGGGGTTTTATAAGAAAAATGTCCGCTAATTTGAAAATTATTTGAAATGAAAAAATATGTAGATATTTTCTTTGAAATGTGATGCAACTACTGAATATCTCAACATAAATCACGTTCCACTAGTAATTTTCTATCAACTAGATTACTAGTGTAATCTGCATCTAAATTTCTTGTTGACTCAAATTTATCATTAGATGAATGTCATAGACCAGACCGTGAAGTATGCAATAAAATATCTTAAGATCATTTTTAACAGCTTTTAAATGAAATTGAATTGAATTTGAATTGAAACCGTGTATACAAGCAAACACAAAATATAACATCAATTCACATGTATCAATAAAACACCACCATAAGAACAAACAAATTTATATGAACTAGTCCAAAGATTTGCATAAGTCAGAATCATTGTCAACATTCATTATTTCATCACATAACTGGCTGATTTAATTCAGATTATGGTGTAGATTATCACATTTAATAAATCGTTTAAGACGAATATACCATTACCTATTTACCTTTACCAATAATATTTCGTTGTTGCCTATTGTGATTCTGCCACCTTTGTACTAGGCTAAGGAACTTTGATTTATCGCCTGTTGTTTCCCTGGAGCAGCCAGAATCCAAGTAACACTATTGTAGTTCCTTAGCCTGCCACCACACCTACACGATGAAAGATTTTTGTGACCTATTTGTTTTTATAGGTCCATGATTGTTAGTGGCAAATAATTTTGAAAAATAAGTTTGTGGAGACCCAAAACTATTTATATACGTTCCTTTTGGCACCCAAATTTGTTTTACTTTTAGGGATTTTATATTCGTGCCTTTTGGAACCCAAATTGAAATGGTTTTCACTTGTTTGGGTCTATACCAACAATTGTTTTGATTGTGGCCAAATTTTCTACAAACTGTGCACATGGAATTAAATTGTTTAATTTCACCTTTAATACATTCAAAGTGATTATACCCAAGTCCTTGTCTACCAATGTTGACTGTTTGTTTTCCTATTAGCATATTAATGATTTCTCTCCTCTGGAGAATTTTCCTAAAGTCGTTGACATTTATTGGACTTTGTGTTTTAAGTGATTCATTTTCATTTAATAATTGTGTGCACTTTTTAATAGAATTCTCTCTCCTAGTATTTTTTGGCAAAGCCAGCGGGGTTAACTGGGCCCCTACCAGATTTATTGCAAAACAATAAATGGTACAGAATTAAAGAAAAGGAACAAGGAGAAAAGAAAAAACAATAAAACAAAAAGAAGCAACAAGAGTCAAGCCCAAACATGCAACAAATCATGTGGGAAAGCAGTTAGACTGTTCTTCAATTGTCTATAAGTACCATACTTAACTTCATTCCATAGCTCCTCCCAATTCTTTCTTTGATTTTCAAAAACAATTGCATTTCTTTCTCTCCAAATCACAGTCATATATGTTTTAATGCAGACAGCAAGAATTTTGCCTCCAACATTATTTATCCTGGTGGCTTTGAAGAAAATATTCCAGACATCCCCAAAGTTTGCTGTTAGAAGATTGATTCCAGTTTTAAAGCTAATTCTATCCAAAAGGTAATGAAGGGCAGGAGAAAAGCTAATTCTCTCCTAGTATTTTCACTTTCTTTCAAAATCAGAAATTCATTTCCAAGTGATTTAATTTTAATTTTTGATTTTTTATTTTCTTCTTCAAATGTTGGACACTTATCACACTTAGAGATCTTATTTTGATAGTTTTTAACCAATTGATTAAGCTGTTTATTTGATTCTATCAAACTATCTCTTTATGATTCTATTTTGGCATATTTCTCCTTAAGTAATTCAAAACAGCCATTTACTTCGTGGGAAAGTTTTGATACCTCGCTTGGCTCGTCATCGTCGCTATCAGTTATATATATCACCTCGAAGACACAGATCTACTTTTTCACTCTCGCTGCTAGTGCTTTTATAATCATCATCACTTTTATTCCACATAGCTGCAAAACTTCTCCTTTTTGATTCCTTTTCTAGGCGTGTCGATTTTGAGGACAATTGGGCTTGATATGTCCTGGTTTGTTGCACTTGTTCATCTTTATCATCATCATCACTACTGCCTTTTATCAATCCAGTTAAGCATGTTTCTGTGTCGATTATGGGGGATCTCTCACGATTGTTGACTTTTGCACCATATATTGCATCAAAAGTATTCCAGATTTCTTGTGCATTTTCACAATAAGAGATAAAGTTAAAATTATCTTGATTAATATGAGAATATAATATATGCATAGCAAGAGCATTAATTGAAGTATTTTTCTCATCTATTATATCACACCCATTTTCAATAATATCCCAACATTTAACATTAACAGATTTTAAATAAAATTCCATTTTTAATTTTCAATTCAAAAACCCGTTCCATAAAAAACATGAAGAATAATATTAGACCGACCATCGAAAAAAGTATTATTAAAAGAAGCCATTTTAAAAATTCAAATTTGTAAAACAAAAATTGGTTTTTGAAAAATCAAAATTTTAATACAAAAATGGCTTTTGTTCCTAGCTCTCATACCACTTGTAGGATCGATTTCACCCTAGAGGGGGGAGTGAATAGGGTGATGGTATTGATTATAAAAATTATTGCAGAAGTTTATATAAAATAATTTCAATACAGATCACAGTAGTATAAATAATAGTAGAACAGAAAACAGAACACACAGATTTACCCAGCTTTGGCAAAACCCTGCCTACGTGGTGCCCCTAAGGTTTCTACTAAAAATTAAGTAGTCAGACGCTTATACACGTAAAATCGCGACACCCGCTATCGACTAACCTAACTTTACGCTCAAAACCCCACCACAACTCAGCCACTGAGTTGCGAATTCTCGAACTACACCACCGTAATTCGTCCCCTAGTCACACGACTAGAACTTACAACGGTTTAAAAGAGAAATACAAAATTTAAAAACAATTTAAAGACAAAACCCTAATTTCAAATACTAAGCCTAAAATATAAGTCGGTCCAAAATAAATCAAGTGGTGAATTCCCCTTTTTTATTATATCGGCATGTATCCTTTTTCTCTTGAAAAATGGATGCTTTCTTGAGCGTTCGTTCCTCTTTGTTTCTCGTTCGTTCTTCTTCGTTCTTTGCTTGAAAATTAGGGCTTTTGATTTGAAATCGCCGCTTTGAATTTATGCTTCGATTGAGATCTGGATTGATGGATGCTTTGTTCTACTTCGACTCCTTCAACTAGTCGAGCGTATACTTGGTTGAAAAATTTGTAAGTGATAGCCCTTTTTGATTTCAATTGTGCTCCGCTATGGTTCGAGTTGTATGATTTATTCTTCTTTGTTTTTACTTGAACTCGACTGGAATATTGCCAATGATGTTTTAGGGTTTATATAGGGTTCGAATCCCTTTATTTTCGTTTGAATATATTATTTCGAATTCGTATGATAATTTTATGCTGGCCGTTTGATTTTGCATGGATGTTGATGATTTCTCTGACTTGTTAAATTCGTATAATTCGTTGCTTGAGTATTACGGCTTTGATTTTTACTCGTTCGAATTCCTTGGCTATCACGGTTTTGATTCTCTGGCACTTGAATTTAGTTTCGTTCTTCATTCTCTTTGACTGCAGTCTCACGGCTTCGACTTGAATTTTGATATCACCTGACTTCGGCTTTGATAAAACTATTAATTGCTGTTTGATTTCAATTTTTAGTTCCAATGCACTAATGTATTTGTACTTATATATGTATGTGTATGTGTATGTGATGTCTCAGCTACTCATTGTAGTCTGCTTTATACTTGGTTTTGAAGTTGTCATCATATTATCCACTGTGAGAAATTTTTTGACTTCGGCACTGCATTTTTCAGTTTTAAACTACTGTTACATTTGACTTTGGCCACTTGATTTTGTGAAAATTTGACTTTGTTATTATTGAAATTCCCTGCTTGATTTTGTCTCGGCCTTAGTTATATGTACTCTGCATTTTCACTGCCGTGTGCTTCAATCTGTAGCTTATATATGTTACTTGTTGTTCATGTAGATATGTACTTGATTTATGTCCATATATACATATGTAAACAGTCTGAATCAATCAAGTTCACCATTGTCCATTTGGTTGCAATGCATTTGAAATCATGTGCATTAATGTTGTGAAGTTTAGTCTGTACTTTGTTTCATTTGAAAGTAGATTCTGCACTTTGATTTCCTGTGCTTGTGTTGTTTCTTTGTTATGCACTTGACCATTTGCTGTTTGGTTCATGTATGGTCTGCCTGTGTTTTATTGTTGCTAGGTCTAGTGGTTTGCACTTGTGTACTTTTGATCATGGTACTTGCTTCGTGGCAGTTTGCATACAGTCTTTATTGGTCTTGTAATTGATTTCATATGCACTGATATGTGCTTGTGCACATATTCTATTTGTCACTGCTGCATTTCTCTGCTTCCTTTGGTCATTGTATTCATGTTTATATATATATATATATATATATATATATATATATATATATCTGTGTGTGTGTGTGTGTGTGTGTGTGTATGTATACAAGTGTGCATGCATTTTCTTCATATAGTCTTCATGTATAGTTGTTGTTTACATTCATGCCTTGGTTTCTTTTTGAGTGCCTTTGTGATTTTCATTGAATCTGATCTTCGAGCCAGTTCATGTTGTAACTAAACTTCATGTGTACACTTTCACCTAGATTTGTTTTTCGTATTGCACCTGTGTTGAATCCAGCTTATAGCTCGGGTTTGACCTTGTGCTCGTGTCATGACTTTATTTGTATGTACTTGATTTGAACCCAACTTTTAATAGGGTTTGACCTTATGCTCACCTATCCCTGTAATTTCATCAAGTGTATATCGATGTGCATGGCCTTGTGGCATGTATGCATGTACAGCGACACACTGTGCATGCCACAAGCTGTTCGTGTGTGATGTATTCAAAATTAAATGATGACGAACAACCCAAATAACTGAAGCAAATAATATTTTCAAAAATACACATTTAATTTTTGTTTACACTGCAAAAATTATTTCTTTTTCAATTTTACTGCTTCAGTGTGCATTTTACCGATCGCTAAGATGCTGGATTCAATCTGGAATAGAGTTGAAGAACAAATACGAGTGTATGAGTGAAATATAATGAGGAGAACATTGTAAATGATAATTGTGATGTAATCAAAATTGTATTGTAATTGAAATTGTGTATATATAGTGAGAGCTCAAATTTGTACTATTCAAGATTGTAATAAATATTTGTTCGAATAAAATATCTCTTTGAATTTAAATTCTGTGTTATTTATTTTATTCAGCAAATATTTATTTAATTATGTGAAAAATAAATTGTACATTAACAAATACATTTAAATATATATATATATATGTATATATATATATATTATCATCATCAAACAAAAATCATATACTCGCATATTCAACAGTATGAACCTAATATAAATTAATCAGCTAAAACTGAAGTGATTAATAAAGGAAAGAAAATGTGACAAAACTCTCAGGAGTTAAGAAGCAAAAATGAAATCACATAGATTTCAATAACAATCATAACAAAAACATATGAGCTGACTCGATGAAGATAGAAAGGGACTGTGAATCGGAAAGGTTGACATTATAAAGAAATGTTTTTTTAACCCTTAGTTTCTGCCATTATTTTTTGCTGAATGTTGCGATGAATTGATACCACTAGTATAAAAAGGAATAATAATAATAAGGTGGTGAATGGAGACCAATTTATTTAAAAGTAATTAACTTGAGAAGAAATCCATATGTATACCTGGAAAGTTGATTTAGATGCAATTTCATGACATATTAACATCCAGTTCTACCATGTAATGATGCAAAGACTCCAAAACTAAGAGAAATAGACTGTCATCAACCCAAACTATTAGAGAAAAGGAACATAGCTGAGAACGTTCCATGGAGCATAAGGTCCAACCTAATTAGTACTTCCTAGAAAATATGAATTTTCCTTTTGGCAAATTCTATTTCAACCCAAGTATTTACTCAGCAGCTCTCCAAAAATTAAAAAAGTTTGTTAACCCAAAAAATAACTTCATAACCCCCTACCATTTTCAGAACTACCCTTTCCATCATGCTAAATGTGAAAAATTGAATTTTTTCTTCAATGATTTAGAAACTAGAGTTAAATTTTTTCTTCATTGATTTACAAACTTTGTAGTAAAAAATTGAATTTTTTCTTAGTAAAGTCTGTAAATCCAAAAAATAACTTAGTAGCGAAAAATTAAATTTTTTCTTCATTGATTTTGAAACTCAATTCATATTTTCTTCAGAACTACAATTAAAAAAGTCTGTAAACCTAAAAAATAACTCAATAGTGAAAAATTGAATTTTTTCTTCACTGATTTAGAAACTAGGGTTTTGAAGAAGCGGTGGTTTAGACAGCAAGAAACTGACGTAAGAAGATAATGAAATTGAGAAGAAAGAAAGTACATAGCTTTCTAAGGGTATTATGGTCTTTAAATTTTTATTTATTTTAGGGGGGATACTAATTAATTTTCTGTGTTGAAATAGAATTTGTCTTTCCGATTTCTACCTGTGATCAAAAAATGAAATAAAGAAAATAGAACATTCTACTATTGACATTAATCACGTACCCATATTTTAGAAGTAAACTCTTCCCTATAGATATCTGAAGCAAAGCAATACAATTGTGTATAATGATACAATAAATTTGCATATTTTTCAGATCACATAACTGTACCAAGACAATTGACAACCAACTTTTCTATTTTAGATTTTCATGCAAGTACGAAAATGGGAAAGCATGTAAAGTTTCTCATTGTTGAAGTGATGATCGAAATGATGTTACATAACTAAAATCAATGTTTTTTGACGTTTTCGTCTAATGTAGCATCTTGAATATTACCTAAATCCGGTGACAAAATTAAAACTGCAAATTGTCTAGGAGGCTCCAAATTACAATTGCTTTAGAATAAACTTGTTAAACAAACAGAAATATAATCATTATTAGAAGAAAAGTGAGAGATTGATCGTGAATTCATCTGTAAAGAGAGAGATTGTAAATTTACACTTACATATTTCCAAGTATGAAGTTTGGAGTGAATTCGCATGAAGGTCAGAGGTTGCGAAATTCACGATGTGGTGCAGAAAGATCATAAAGGCGCAAAAATTTAGGTGATACAATTAGCAAAGGGTTTGAAGGTGCGGCGAAAAAGATGAAACCGGGAAAGTTATACGGTTTAGGGTAGATGCGCTTAGAGAGGGAAAGGTTGCGAGAAAGGTGGATTCGAGAAGATTATTTGGTGCTGAAAAATTGATAATCAATAGACACATTTTGAATTTGAATAGCATAATTAGAGAGGAAAGAGAAAATGGGAGCTTGCAAAATAGGTGGGAAAACAAAAGTACCAATCGCATGTTTTTTGGGCTTAAGTAATTGATTTATAGGCGGTATTTAAATAAATAATAATAACTAGTATAATCGCATAACGGTGGTGAAACCGGCCGTTATGTTATTTGATATGAATGGAAAAAAATTATTTGTTAATTTTTCTTTATTAATAGTTTGATAAAAAATTAACTGCATTTAAAAAAACGAAAGTAATTGAAAATGTGTAAAATCATTTATAATAAGGATTTTAAATGTAGGCCAACTTGATACTAAGGATATGCTATCAATATACATATACCAAATTTAAACATAATCGACTATTAGTCCATATCAATGTCTGAAGCGCAACACAAATTAATTTACCAATGAGTTATGCTCCACTAACACTAAGTACCTCATACCAACTAAGATAAAATAAATACTTCATTAATTAATCAGACCAGTAAGCAAATTTGTACTTCATTTCTCATTAAAACATTAATAAATTAACATAGGTCAAACTAAGTATTAAGATGAGATCAAGGCTTTAACTTTTACAACTAGCCTTCAATCCTGACTTCATTACATGTCACTGTAATCATTTTATTTCTTCGCAATGTTGTGGCACAACATCGTTGCTCATCAAGTTGCACCATCCAAACTTGTTATGCAGTCTAAAGACTTCACTTTGGATAGAGCTTGAATAGACCATCCAGTAATGGATCTCGAAGTAGACGAGGAATTATCATCACCCGACTTCATCAGTCCATATACTGACTACAAATAAAATCCTAAAAAACTGCAAAAATAAAACTGTAAACAAATGTCCAGTACAAATATTTGCTGCCATAAACCTAACAAACATGTAAACCTGATATCATGAGACAATTTCATAATTTAAGGAACAAGTCTTAAATGCATATGTTGAGTACAAGCATTTGCTGGCATAAACAATGAAAATCGTTAATTCAGAAAACATGTCCTCTACAGCCTGAACACAAATTTAATTATGAAATGACATGAACAAAATAAGCTATTAGAGTAATAGAGAACTAATACTAATCATATGTAATAATTTTATTATTATGGTTATTTTATAGTCGATGATCTGCTTTGGTCATACTGCTTGGACGGGATGTCTCTCAAAACAACCATATTAAAACTACTAGTCTTGCCCAAGTTTAAAATTTCTTTCAAAACTATATTAAAAAAACTACTTTTCTCATTCCATGGGACCATAATCTTTGCAAACGATGAACTTATTTTGCCAATTATTGTAGTAATGTCTTAGATTCATTCTAAACTCTAAGGCAATCCAGGTCCTTTAAAATGCAAAAAAATTCCTCATCTGCTTCAATTGTTTTTTTAATAATAGTTCATGATTGTTTCATGAAAAAATTATCTTTCTGCTTGAAAATTAAGTGTATTCAACCGTTTGAACTAGTTAACAAATTTCAACATGCAGCTATATTATTATTTTTGTGTAAAATGATAAATTTATATTTTTTTTTTCATATAAAAAGATTAGAAAAGGAGATTTTACCTTTTCAATACATTTTGTATCATGTAAATTGGATGCGACTGGCAAAATAATCAATGGATTAAGCATTGTTGTGGTAAACATTCTATCTCCTTGTACTGTAAAAATTGATAGTTGTGTAAATCCAACAATTTACATCCTAATTTCGAACAATACCTTCCTTTCAAAATAAAAAATACCATCACTTGCAAAATCAAAATAGTAGTACAAAAATTCAGTACCTTGAGATGCGGCAGAGCAAAGGCAAGGAGGTGGGGCAAAGCAAAGAAATGAGAAAAGGTCTAGATTTGGCCTACTCTCCTTTAAGTCTGCAAGAGTTAGATCTACATTCAGTCCCAGTCCAGCTACAATAGCATGATTCTTCGACCTTTCAACCAAATTAGTCAGCTTCTAGCACCCAACACTGTAGCCTTTTGTGTTCAAATGAAACGATGGTAAGGTCGGCAAAGATTTATGGTTTTGGATTTGTTGATTTGAGAGTCTAATCTATTTAATTTGGTGTCTTAATTTCGGAATTTGAAGGGAAGAGAAAAGAGAATACGTATGGGAGAAAATTTGGGGAAGAAGAAGCATACGGGAAAATAAAAAACAGCGGTAGTATTTTTGGGCTTCAGAGAAATTGATTTTGGTCAGTAAGCAAACCTCCCTAATGGTCGGTTGATAATAGATATAAACACACTATTGTTTCTTTTTTCTCATTCCTATTTGTTTCAAAAATACCCTATTTTCCTATATTTTTTGTTCACTCTTCTTCCAGTAAAAAATATCAACCTTGAAACAACTTGGCAGTTTGCAATGGAGACAAAGGTCGAATCTAGACAAACAAATTATTTTGCACTTTTGTTTTCGTTTTCTCTATTTTTTCCAACCAAAAATTTAACAATTTGGTTCGATTTGTGGAATCGAAAAAATAGCTTATTCTATTAACATAATGTATTCTTCCTTTTCCATCACAATAAAAACATTTTAAAATAATCGACTGATTTATTCCTGTAATTATTTATGCTGATATAATTTTTGTCTTTTCATATTCTTTGTTTTTCTTCTTCTTTACGTTTATTAGTAAACATTAGATGATCTTAATGATGATAAAATATGCAAAGGAGACAATTTTTTTGAAAGAATACTGCTTTTGAAGAAGATAATGGAATTGATTCTCAGGTATTCGAAATCCATTTAGTTTTCTGAAGTTGAATGTAAGTTTTTCTAGGGTTTTCTTCAAAGTAAATAGGATTCGATAGCAAAAGCCTATACATATTTTGGATTGTTAGTAAAGCTAGTGCACAGTGTACTTGGAATGCCACTGAACCTAGTGCAATGTAATATATTGCCTAATTTTCTTATATGTTTTTATTGTATTAACTTTAACTAGTGTTATTTTTTTAGATTGCATTGTTGGATTAAAAACAAGATGAAGAAATTATTATGTGCTATACCAACGAGCTTACTACTTATCATGCATGTGTTCTTCCTTAGTCATTTAATTTTGAATTAGGTTATTATTTGTATAAAGCATTTTAATTCTGTTTTAACGATAAATAGATATTTCCTAATAGAGGAAAAATGAATGAGTTAATCGATTGCACAGCTAGAAGAGTCGGATTTGTTATTGTTGTTTTGAAGTTTGATAAATAGATATTTCCTACTTACTCAAAGCCCATTGTAGATAACTGGGGCATTTAATTTTTTTACACAAACACAATCGAAACGTTCCAAATCCCCTTCACTTATATTAATATCACTTGAATCCAAGTCTTTCGATTTTATGAGAATGCAGTGTTTCAGTAATATTCGTATTCTTTGAGGAAAACAAGATTTGTAGGTTTCGGCATTGTCGAAAGGTTTATTTGGCCCAATTGTGGAATGTTGTTAACACACACACACACACACTCAAACTAGTAATATCAGGTTAGTTATTCCTTTTAATACTAAAATTTTTCCTGGGCTTCCGACATTATCGAAGGTTGTGTCTAGGTGTTTCCATTCAATCTACCCCTTCGACATCATTGGAAGCTCAATGAATTTCATGACTCAAATTGACTTTAACACTCTTTCAAAGATATGGAATTATATACTTTGGTGGATATTAGAATTATTCCAATAGGTTTTTGACATCTTTGAAAGATGTTAATAAATGGAACAAGTTATAACTTTTAATGAAACAATTTCACCTGAGAAGATCATGGGCTTGAAAAATATCTCTGAGAAACCTGGAAAAGATACAGCTCTAAAGGTAGAATCTTCATTAAAGAGTTTGAAGCCATTTCCAAACATTCTTTGATATCTTCTCAGGATGAAGTCGATGCCATTTTGAACGACTTTAGAATCACCGGAGTAGAAGCCATTCCCCCTGGCGATAACGATACTATTCAAATTCCTCCTGAAGGATACTTTGCTTATACTGTCATTCACATTTGGCTTGGTGGTTTCCTTCCCTTCCTAGATTTCTTATCTAAGTTCCTGAATCATCTTGGCATTGCACCCATCCAATTATCGCCAAATGTCTGCACATATCTTATCTCATTGGAACTTATGGCTTTGGAATCAGGCATTCCTTCACTTAACGCTAAAGTTCTCAACTATCTAGTTCGCCTTGCCAAACTTAGCAATCTGAATAGCTAGATTTTCAAAGCTAACCCCCTAAGAAACTAATTTCAGAGGGAGTAAATAAATTTAGAGACTAGGAGATGTGGTTCTTTTTTGTCAAATGTTTTCCAAACATCAATGGAGCCTTCTCTTCTCCTCGTAAGTTGATCATAATCTTCGTCTTTATTTAACTATTTTATTTTGCTGAATAACATTTTCTGATTAGGTCCTGCTCCAAAAGAACTCGGTGATGAGGATAAAAGAATCGTAAAGCAATTAACCACTGCTTCAAGTAGCATTGGAAATAGACTCACACTACTAACGGCTATCAATCTTCAAAAAAAATCCCTTCACCATGCTGGTCATAAAGTTCTTGGACAACCCACTCTTGTCCAAACACACTTCTAGAAGAAAATGTTTCTTGTCTTTGGGTGATCCTAAGAATTTCTCACTTATGTCTCCAATTTGCCCAGATCATCCTGGTAAGCTTAAGCGTAGTACTTGCAATTTATTGTTGTGTTACTCCTTAGATTACTTTACTAACTCTTTTTTTTGAATTTTTAGCAACTACTCCTTTAGTCGAATTGATCTTAAGTGATCCAGTTCTCCCAACTTCTACATCTAGTGCATCGTCTTTGACCTAGGGCATTGCTAGGTTGAAGATGATAGCCAAAAGAAAATTAGGCGAGATGGATGTAGTGGGTCCATCTCTTAAGAAAGCTAAGATTGTTGATGTCCAGTCTTCTCCACCTCCAAAAGAGCGTGAAACTATTGATGTGGGTAAAACTTTGAAGGGTCCTATTCTTGAAGCTCCTATACATTAATCCGAAGCAACTCCCTTAAAGAGAATTGGGAACTTCAACTCCTTGAGTCGAACCCCTCAAGACCCACATCACTAATGTTTCCAGTGATTTCATGAAAATGGTACAATCTATCATAAATTCTTCATCCTTTACTTCCATTCATGAAACACCCCACACCCCTTAATATACCCAAAGGACACATTAGAAGACGTGGTGCATTGTAGGTATAACTATATTAACAGAGACTAAGATTCACAAGACACAAATAGGTAAAAACAGCGGAAACTAAATAAAACCAAGTTTCAGAATTAATTCATAAATAATACAATTGCCAAATATAACATTCAAAATCCATAGTGTCTTATGAAATAAACTTCATTGTCTCAAAATCAGAGTATGTAATATCCCTCATAAATAAACTAGTGTATACAAGAACAACAGTGGAAAATAAACGAAGTACATAGAAGAAGAAGCGTACTCCAAGAAGAACTCCAAACTGCTGCAATCTACTAGCTTCTTCCTTGATTTCCTAATGGGGAAAAAGAGGAGTGGGTCAGACTAGAAGTTCGGTGAATGATAGTAATTACTGGAGTCTTTAAGCAAGATAAAAGTAATAGACACTACAAAAGTTCTTGCATAAATAAGGATAACAAAGGAAATGAGAAAGAGATAGACTGGAAATAAATACGATTAAATATTTCTCAAGATAGATTAACTTTGATTGCTTGCACTTTTTCTGATTTAATTAGTGTGAATTCCTAATCCTGTAGTTACCTAATTCCATCCTTTTTGATTGGCCTTCTACTAATGTGTCTATTGTGGATTGGATCCTATGGTCCCTAAATAGAAGACATCCGTGTCCATGGAAGACACATACTAAGCACTGTGGAACTCGATAGCGACTTATTCCCCTAAACGATGTTGCACGCTCGGTCACTGCTGGTTCACACTATTCATTGCTCTCTCTTTTGACCTTTTATTTACCCTAGACAGCATAAGCAAGCCTCATCTCACTTTAGGCTAATGTGATATCACCGTGTCCATAGAAATAATAGGTGAAGCTATTGGTACTGGTCCTTGTTAAACAAAATCTAGTTGCACCCATTGTCCAAATCCTCATGATCTAGTCTTTTAATTATTGACCTCTTATCTACCATAAACAGCATAAGCGTGTCCCAAGGAAAATGCTACCGGTTTTCTTTTAACTATTGACCACTTATCTACCCTAAACTATATAAGAGAAATGTTGTTGGTACAGATCTTTTCTTTTATCTTTGCTTATTAACTTAGATAAATTATTTCAGATAAACCTCTACTTCCTTTGCTTATTAATTTATCCTAAGTTTTAAAATAAGCCTCATTATGTTCTACTTCTTATTATAACTTACGTTGAAATTAGCTCATTTACTCAATCCAAAAGTCTATGTGTGAAAATAAGCACACCTTTATTTGCTCATTTTAATCCTAATTTTACTTCATAATTAGGCTGGCAAATAGGTCAATTTTAGTCCAATTTCATTTTATTACAGTCGTATCAATTTACATCTTATTTTACGTAATTTCAATTTTCTTATTGTCTAATCCATATTCACGTTTAATTTATTCTAATCCATACGTGCAAAAAAGGGGAATGAAGAGAATATACACTTGTATAAAATCCAAAACGTCGAAAATGTAACATTCCTGGATTTTAGCTAAAAATAAATTGATAATTGATTTAATATTTAGGATTAAATTTTAAAAAAATGGTAATCAAAGTTAATTTTGGGTTAATTATGAATTTATTCAGAATTTATTTGCATTTGAAATATAAAAAATAAAATTGAAACTCTTCAAATTTAATAATAAATATATGTTCATCTAGTTATACAAATGAATTATAATTGGGAAATTAGATTTTGAAATTTAATAAATATATTGACAATGAATATTGTTAATTTGAAAATACTAAAATGAATATATTCAAAACAAATTGGGTTTTATTTTGGAATAAGTATGAAGATTCCAGGATAAATTAAAAATATGTGTTATAAAATAGTATTTTGGATTAGAATTCAATAGTAAACATTCTGAAAATAATTTGAATTTAAAACTCTACATTCTAAATTAGCAAAAGTTTGAGTTCTAAATATTTTAATGTATCTTTTGAAAATAAATATAGTTGTATATAAATATATAAAAATAATAAGTACAAGATTTGAAATTTTATACTTGTACAAAACATAAATAAACATAGTTAATGTATATAAGAAAATAAAATTTGAAAATATAAAACTAACTAAGGATCTAAATATAAATTTAATTGAATATATTTAAATATCAATATATAAATAAATAAAAATATGTTAGATAGATAAGAATCATTTTCTTATGGTTAAATAAATAGTTATAAAAAGGAATATAAATAGAAAATAATATAAAGCTATTTGAATGTAATGGATTTTAAAAGTTGTATAAATATAATGTATGAATGCACATATAAAATATTTACCTTTTTAAATTTAATAATGTATTGTAAATGGAATTGATTTAATAATTAAGTTTACAAAAGCTGTATAAACTAAGGTATGTGTATATGTATGATTCATTTTGTTGTATAAATATAATGTATGAATGCAAATATAAAATATTTACCTTTTTAAATTTAATAATGTATTGTAAATGGGATTGATTTAATAAATAAGTTTACAAAAGTTGTATAAACTAAGGAATGTGTATATGTATGATTCGTTTGTTGAGTGCACAAACTGTTTTAATTCATTTCTCTTTAAAAAGTTATAAAAGTAAAATAAATACAAATGTATGTAAATTGTTTGTAAATAAATTAATAAAAAGGTTTAGAAGTATAAATCATGTTTTATGAATTAAAATAAAAACAGGATTTAAAACACAAATTTGTAGGAAGGGGTTAAACGCAATTTTTATCATGTGTGACAAATGTACTTCATGCATAAAGAAAATAAACAAGTGTCAAAATGTTTTATAAAAAAATAAAAAAAATTACATCAGGCCATCCAACTTCTAAGATCTGAGAAATCAAGTTTTAAGCAACCACAAACATGGAAAACAATTCACTTCTAAAGCCGGTTCAAAATCAAAGCCAGTAAAAAAAGAAAAATCTGTCTTTAAGCAAATAAAAAAAAACTTCAACCTGAAAAGAATTTAAAGCTTCAAACAAGCAAAGATCAACAAGTAGCGGATCAGTAATCAAGTTTTCAAGCTTGCAGTCCAGGGTTTTCTCTGTTTCAAGAAGGAAAAAATACAAAGCTGTTTCAGTTGCAAACCTAGAAACAAGAATCAGAAAGCATGCAAGTTAACAATCAAATCTTCAACAAGAATTCAAACAACAAGCTTGAAAACAACTGAAACAAAGTTTTTCCAAATATTCAAATGCCTGGAAGTTCTAGCCTGTCTTTGTTTCTTTCTCAAAACCAAGATGAGCAAACACCCATTTTTAAAATTTAAATCTCTTTGCATGTGAGCAGTTCTTCAACATGTACAAGTAAATCTAGTTTGTATGTGTGTTTGAATCTGAAATGATGTGGTGTATGATGGTTGAATAGGTGCAGATATGTTGTGTATACATATAATGTTGAATGTGAAAAGATACATTCATATCTGTTCTTAGTTACAAAGTTTAGAAAAAAAGAAAAAAAAGATTTTTTTTTTAAAATCTCAACATCTCAGCCTATAACTATCTATATGCTTTGATGTCTAAATGAAACTAGTTTGGATTGATAAGATCAAAATTTTAAAACATTTTTTGGTAGTTAAAAAAAAGGGGTTTTACTGGGAAATTATAAAACACAGAAAATTCAAATTTCATGCAAAATTAAATTGATAAAAACTCGAGTTTTGAATTCATGATCTAGTTCGTTTCCATAAAACATGATTTTTAAATGGGAATTCCTGATTTTTAAGCTAGGAAATTTCGAGCTTATGGTGGTTGAACAAAATTGCTTTGATCGTCAATTCCAAATGATCAAGGTGAAATTAAGAGTTGAGTTTGAATGTAAAGGAAGAGGAAGTGTGGTAGAATGTAGGAAAAATATAAACTAAATTTATAAATGGCGACGCCGACGGTGCGACAGTGATTTAGGGTTTAAGAGTGGGTTTTAGTTACGGTCTGTTTTGAATTAAATTCGTTGACGAGGAAGCTTTGTGTTCGATCGGACCTGGGGGAGACTCGGTGTGGGTTGAAGACGAAGCCCTGGGTGAAATGGCGTAGTTGACGGTGGCGTAGATCGTCGGCACATGGTGGTTTTTCAAATGGGGGTGGTTCTAGCTTTTGGGTTGGATTACTCGATTCCATTCTCGAGTTCGATTCAGGTCTCTGAGTATTTGGGTTAGCTCGTGGTACCGTTGATGACTCGCAGATGGCCAGAGTGATGATCAGAAGCGGCGAGCCGAGGCGTTCACGTGCACAACGTGTAGTGAGTGTCAGCGGGAAGAATTAAGGGAGGAAGATATGAACTCGAAGTAATCTCCGGGGTAAACGCGTGTTGGCTTCGGTTCTTACTTGGGTAGATTCATTGGTGCGCAGGGTTAAGTACTTAGGGAAATTTAAGTTTGAAGGATTTTAAGGCGTACAGGTAATTCTTGGTGGAAACTCGAAGTACGTAGGCAACAGACTCGGGTAAAACGCGAATTGGCTCGGGTATATGTTGTAATGAAAAAAAAACTGCTTCTGTTTGCTCACACCAGTCCCATGACTGACCTGGAGTTTATTGTTCCTTTCCTAAACTCTGGGTGTCCACTATTTTCCACACGGCCAGTCTAGAGTTTTACCTTTGTATAGCACTTCCTATAAGTCTACAGGGTGGATCGTATAGTGTATATACAAGTATATATAACAAAATATATGATGCAACTAAAACAATATTAATCTAGGTAAATATGGAATAAGCACACCAGGATTTTATATTGGTTCGGACCTCCCATCCTACGTCCAGTCCCAAAGCTCCCCTTCGAAATTCGACTATCAAACACTCTCACTTCGCCCGGAGGAATAGACTTGGTTACAATAACTTGTTCTTGACAAATATGTGTTCTATAACACGGATATTGACTAATAGTACAAATGCTTCCACTATATATCTAGAGAGTATTGTCTGTGAAGAACAGAACATATGGAAGAGTGAAATACAAGTATAGATTGCTAGAGATCAAGAATACATAATAGAGTATGTAAGTAGAGAGCATAAGTAAGTTAGGTAAAGGTTCACTTCATTCTTGATGATATATATAGTTGTAGAGAGGTTCCTTGAGTAGTTGCATCCATTAACAAGTACTCTACTGTTGCTTCTATTGATGATGAAGAGTTGCAGCAAAGAGAAGCAAATATGTCTATTCAAATCTGACGGTTGAAGTTTAAATTTAAAATTCGAGTTTGAAGTCAGATGCGTGGTATTTGTAACAGACGTCTGATACTATATATTTTTTGTACATAGTAGATTTTCAAACGTCTAAGTGCAACTACTAGACGTCTGGTTTTATCTATTTGTTGTTAGAAGAGGACTTTTTCAAACGTCTGTCTTGTGCACCCAGACGTCTGAAGCTTGTGCATGTTTGTTTTGTGCATCTTTCCTGTTGCTTCTTTGATCCTATCGACTTGTAGTCTCTTGTAACGTTCTTTGAGCCTTGTTCTTGTCTTTCTAGTGATGTTGCTCTAGCAAGTACCTATATATAAAAATATATATGCATATTCAATTTCCATTGTATAGTTGTTGTCATCGAAACCGTAGTTTCGATTTCCTAACAATCTTCCCCTTTTTGATGATGACAACTATACAATGTACTTATACATAATTTTATAAATCTCCCCCCGAATATGTGCTTTCCATAATTTATTGTGATCTTTATTATTTCTTCCCCTTTGGCATTATCAAAAAGGATTTGTAACTTATTAAATGTAGAAATTATTAAATATTTACCAATCGTTGTAAGATAGAAACATACACAGAAATAACATACCAAAAGAGGAATTTCATTAATCACATTAATCGAGTACATTCATAGATTTTTATCATTTTTACATAAGATAGAGTCCTAAAAATCTGAGAGTCTTTTAGGGAAGTTTTCTCTCGATCATCTCCTTTACCTTCATTTTTGGAAGAGCTAGGTTGCTTTGTAGGAGATGCCGGAACTTGTTCTAGAGGTTCTTCTTCTCAAAAAGTTTGGAATGTTTCGAAGGAGGAGAAGGCACTAGGGTTGGCCAATCTTCTGAAGGTGGTGTAGGACCATGAACCCATTGAAGAACCTCTTCTAGAACCGATAATACCGTTGACAGTGACGTTTCAACTGTGGCCAGGCATGTAGCAAAAGATGTTTCAAAACTATCAGTGCGTTTAGACAGTACTTTTTGATTCCGAGAAAAAAAAGGTGATTTTGAAGAGTTAGGTTGCGAATACTCTCATTTGGATTCGTCTCTGTGCGAGTCTCCAAAATATCATCTTGGCACGTATAATCAAATGGTCTAGGAGGAGGAGGAGTAGTCTCGCGATGTTGTTCCACCTCTTGTGATGGTTCAGGTTGTGTTTGAGGTGGAGGACCAGCTTGTCTGGCTTGACGATGTTGCGTCCATTTTTCAAATGATATAAACTCCAGAGGATTTTCCGGTAGGTGCATTAGTGAGAAAAATTTCGTGGAAGCATATTTCGGAGAAATTTCTTCAAAAGTGGATTAATAAGAGGGGATGTTGTGAGCTTATAGAAGTCTCATGATATATGTAGGATAGATGATGGATGGGCATGATCGAGTCCAAAAGTGTTTGAGCTCGTCAAATATAAATTTTGCCCAATTGACCCTTATTTCACTGAATATAGCATATAGGGCCTTATGCTCTAGTTCTGTGATCTGCTCATGACTGCCAATGCGAGGAATGATAGTATTGATAACCATTCTAGTGAGAAGTCTTGCCTTAGGTTGTAGATATTTGGATGCGAATCTAGGAATTTCATCTTTCCACATTTGATGTGTTATATTGTCTCTCCGTTTTAAGATGCATATCCAGAATATTATATAAATCTTCTCTGGTATCGGAACATCCGAGAATTCGGCCTATGATCCCTGGAGTAAGCCTAATTGTGTTGCCGTAAATACTAGACCATAGCCAATTGTCCTCGTTTTCAGCGTTCCAAACTGCTATGCTATCCAAATTAGCATAGAAGAGAAATATAGCTAACTGATCAATTTGGATGTCATTGGGATTGAAAGATATCAAAGTTTCTAAACTAACACTTTCACACATTTCATCTAAATCGTACATTGGGAATTTGATTAGATTATAAAATGGACCTATATGGAGTTTCTTTTTTGGAATATCCTCATATCTCTTGAGTGAATGCGGTACACGATTCATCCATCATTCTATTTGATCATCTAAGCAAACTTGGGGGTTGGAGGAAGTTGCTTGGTCATGTTTTCGCTTAGAGATCTTAGGATTTTTTGTTTTAGGAGCCATTGAATTTGATCAAGTTTGGAAGAGGAAGTATTTTTTAGAATTAAGAAATCGATTTTGCAGTAGAAATAAATTGAAGTTAAGTGAGGGAATCAAAAAAATAAACATTATCTGGGCATATAAGAGTGTTGTTTGAATTTCAGACGTCTGGAAGGTAATTCATACATGTGATTAAACCAAGTTTGAAAATAGTGAATTGAATCAGACGTCTGGTTGGTTGTGGTAGACTTCTGGATTTGATCGATTTGTAAGTTTTGATAGTCAGAGGAAATTATCAGACGTCCGTTTGTATTATCAGACGTCTAAAATAGGTCGAATTTTTATTTCTGAATGACAGATAGTTTTCTCAGACATCTGGTTTAAATATTAGACATCTGAAAATGAGCTGATTTATTATAATGTGGAGGCAGAGACTTTGTTTAGACGTCTGGTTCATAGTTCAGACATCTGAAATAGACTGGTATCTGTTTTTTATTAAGCAGAGGCAATTTCCAAACATTTGGAAGGTTTTATCAGACGTCTAACATATGCACGATGGTGTAAAATTTATGTGATATCAAAGTGTCATATGTCTGATGGCAACATTTAGATGTCTGAAATGACCAATTTGTCTAAAAATAGCCTAATTTTGAGGGTGTTGCTTATTTTTCGACCTCTTATTTTTAATAAAATCATAGTATTATTTTTGTGAAACAGAATTACAAATATACGTAGATACAAATACAATAAGAATAATTTAATTTATTTAGATGGCGATGGAGTATTGCGATCTTCAGACTTATCATCCCTCAATGGCTTGAATGGAGACCATATATTTCCACGTTCGTGGGTTTTCGAAAAACCAGAGAATCACCTTGGTGAAGGATCCAAAGGTGTATGATACGAGGCTGAGTGATCCAAAGAACTACAAGGAATCAGAACTGGTTCATGTACATCCTTCTTCCGTGAATTACAATATTTTATCGCTACTTGCTCTCAAAAACTTAGTCGTCGCACCGTGACTTTTTGTTCAAAATATAATTCTTATTGTAGATCTATTTGTTGCTTTTGATAGTGATGTATCTCATCAATTTCTCCTTGGTGTTTGGAGAAACAAATAGAGATCGTTTGGACTTCTTGTTATCGGAAGCGAATCCCGTGTGATAAGAGGACCACCTATACGTCGGTACTTGATTTAGTATAGGAGTTGGAAGGTGATGAGGTGTATCCATTGAGCTATCCGTTGTTGGTGTCGAGAAGGAGAAATGAGAGTTATTAGAAGACATGCTTATATTTTCTGTTATGAAAAAATGTAAAATCTATATATATTTTACTTTTTATTTTGTACAAAGTTATTTATATATGATTTTACAAATTATTTATAGGTAATTTCAGAAAACAACCACCTAAAAAATTTAAGGTGAATGAGTTAACAATTTGAATTTGTGGATAAAAAACTATGAGTCAAAAATAGAATAAAAAATGTAGTATTTAGTTTAGAAGATCATTAAGAGAGCATATTCCTATATCATGTCGCAATTTAACAAATGTCTTCATTTAGTGTTTTTATGAAAATATCCGCTATTTGATTCTCGGTATTCATGTATTCTAATGCAATACATCCTTTTTCTACATTGTCACGTAAAAAATGATGACATATATCTATATGTTTAGTACGAGAGTGGTTTACAGGGTTTTTTTGATAAATTTATTGCACTCGTATTATCGCAGTATATAAGTGATTTATTGATATTTTTGCCTAAATCCGTAAGTGTTTGTTGCATGTATATCACTTCCGCACATGCTAGAGCTGCTGAAGTATATTCTGCTTCGCAAGTAGATAAGGAGACATAATTTTGCTTTTTGCTAAATCATGAAATTAATGATTGTCCAATAAAGTGATATGTTCCGCTAACATTCTTACGATCTGATTTACATCCACCGAAATCCGCATCAATATATGAAACTAGTTCAAACGATGATCCCTTGGGGTAAAACAAACCGCAGTCTCTAGTAATAATAGATATCGTAAGATACATTTAACAACTCTTTGGTGAGATTCTTTTGATTTCTCTTGAAATCAGGCACAAAGACATAGACTCATCGTAGTGTCGAGTTGACTAGCTGTCAAATAAAGTAAGGAACCAATCATACTACGATATAATTTTTCATCGAAATCTTTTCCGTTATCATCTTTTTCCAAGTGAACACTAGTACTCATTGATTTTGGTTTGCTTGAAGTTTTATCCATCTCAAAATGACGTAATAGATCGTTACAATATTTTTCTTGATGAATAAAAATACCATTTTCAAGTTGTTTTATTTGTAAACCTAAAAAGAAATTTAATTCTCCCATGTGAGACATTTCAAATTCATTTATCATAATATTTGAAAATTGATTACAAAGATTTTCATTAGTTGAACCAAAAATAATATCGTCTACGTAAATTTGTACAACTAAAATATCGTTATTTTATCGTTTAATAAATAAAGTTGTATCGATTTTACCTATTTGAAAACCAGACGTAATTAAATGATTTTTAAGACGTTCGTACCTGGCACGGAGGGCATGTTTTAAATAATATAAGGCTTTTTGTCATTTAAAAACATGGTCGGGATATTTTTCGTGAACAAACAATGGAGGTTATTCAACATATACGTTTTCTTCAATAAAACCATTTAAAAAAATCACTTTCGACATCCATTTGAAATAGTTTAAAATTATGATGATTTGCAAAACGAGCAATGTATGTATGGCCACGAGTCTCCCTACTAGAGCAAAGGTTTCGTCATAGTCGATACCTTCTTCTTGATTATAACCTTGAGCAACTAAACGTGCTTTATTTCTAACTATATTTCCATTTTCATCTGCTTTGTTTTTAAATACCCATTTTATTCCTATAACCGATTGATTTTTTGGTCTTCGTACTGATTCCCAAACGTTATTACGTTCAAATTGATTTAATTCTTCTTGCATAGCTATTACCCAAAAGTTATCGTTTGAAGCTTCTTTATAATTTTTCGATTCAAAATTTGACACAAATGCTATATGACTTATTTGGTTAAGTTGATCTAGTTACTCTAGAATTGAGATCTCCAATGATATTATCTTTTGGGTGATCTTTAAGAATTGTAGGAGATGATGCTAAAGTATTATTTTGTGCATTTGTCTCATCATTAAAAGAATTTGTTGTATTTGTTATTGGAATTATTTCTTCATCGTCACTAGTATGATGGTTAAGAAGATTTTCATCAAATGAAACATGTAGACTTTCTTCAATTGTGCTATTTCGTTTATTAAAAATTCTATACGCTTTGCTACGATCTGAATATCCTACAAAGATTCCTTCATCGGCCTTCGTGTAACATTCCCCGATTTTAGCCCAGCCTAATTTGACAATTTAATTTAATTTTGAAGATTAAATTGTGAATTTAATTATGAATTAATTAGAAAATATAGAATAAATTTTTGGATTTTAAATAGACTTTGATTTGGGAATTTAAGGATAAGTATTTATAAATAAAAAAATATCTTTAATTTAGATTTTAAATAAGATTTGCAAAATGATTTGTTTAACATTCTTTCTAAAAATATTATTTTAATAAATATGATTTGTAAATCAGCTATGAAAGTTTAAAATTAATATATGAAACATCAATTCATTTAAATAATAATGTATTGTTTTTAACAAATAGATTTTATTAAAAAAATAGTTGTTATTCTAAAAATTGAATTTTAGAATTTGATTTGATTTTGAATTTAAAGTTTTGAAATTTGAAAAAGAAAATATAGATATTTTTAATTGTTTTGGATTTTAAAATATTTGTATAAACTTTTATTCATAAATACAATTATTTTATTTCTTTTAAAAATTATTTATACATATACAAATTATTTAAACATCATCTTTCATTAACATCTAACATATTAACTAAATACTAATTTACATTTAATTATAACTAATTAACCTTAAAAGACATGTGTGAATTTATGAGCATAATAAAATGACAAATGTGTGATAAGGAACATCACTAAATCACAAGTGTAAATATATGATACAAGTGGCGAAAGAATTAATTTTTCTTTTGAAAGTTTAATTACACAAACAATATGTAGGAAAGAAGATTTGCAAACCAACTTTTTTTTATCTTTTCATTCTTCTCTAATGAAAACCTAAAGAAAACACAGAACTCAGATCAAAAAAGGCAGATTTTAGAAAAAACAGATCAAAATTTGGTAAACCAGAAACAAAGCTTCAAACTGAAAACCTGATTCACAAGCAATTCAACAAGCTAAGGATCAGATTCCTGATTCAGATCAAAACCAGAGAGGAAACAAATAATAAAACTCCAGATTTAAGCATGTGGATGATCAAATTCATCTGAGCTAAAGTTTTCAAAATCTGGAAATCAAGCTACCAGCATGCATGCAGTTCTAATTTGGTTTTCAAAGCATCACAGCAACTCAATTTTAAAAAAACAAAATTGCATTCAAGCATTCAAGAGTTCAAAACAGCCTCTTTCTTCATTTATAAGGTGAGCAAACCATTTTTTTTAAACCTGATCTGCTTGATTTCTTGATGATTGGAATTATATTTGAAATGATGAGTTAAAGTGTTAAAATGCTTGCATATGTTTATATATACGAAGAAGAAGTGGGTGCATGTCTGTATAAACTTAAGAACATCACCCTGTTAATGTGCAGACTCCAACCCATCAAAAATAAATCCAATTACTCATTGTACAATCAATTTTAGACTTGGATTTCAAAAAGGGAAATGTTTGTAATATGTTAATATTATGTTTAAAAATAGATTCAAAGGGATTTATTGGATAATTATTCCAAAATCCATGAAACAGTAAAAAAATAAAACAAAGTCAAAAATTTGATCATCAGATTGTCGTGAATTGATCATATGACTAGAATTGTCATAAAAAATGATGAATTTTAATACGAAAATCCCAATTTTTAAGATTGTATAAAGTTTGAGGGTATGTTCATTTCCTTTTGTATAGAGGTGATATCATGGTATGGAGCCCAGATATTTAACCTATGTGGTTACTGCAAATACATTACTTTGTGGTTGTTGGTACCGAGCGCTCAGATAAAGATTGGTTATGACCGGGGGATGCCATACTCGTGTCAGTAGTTACCTAGCTACAGAGGTAACCCGGCCTTGTGTTGGCAGAGATCCTGTTAGGTTCTCGGGGCATCCATCCAGAGGCGTACCCATGTGGCAATGGGAAGTTCCTTGGCCTGACCATTTGTTGGAAATCCAAAGAAACAATACGCGCCCTTTACGATTTCAGTTGTATAACCTGCCACCTCAGGTGGTAGCTATAGCTGGCATAATATAATAGTACCTATGCTGGTTAAGATTAATATTATATTTTCGAAAGGTTTTCTGCACTACTAATAATATCAAATTGTTTTTGCGTATAAGGCATATTTGATTGTCATAAGGAGAAATCTCCTCCAAGTGTGCACTTGCATTGTGTGTGTGGCAGGAGGCCTTATGGCAGTTTCATTTTCCAAAAAGCATTACGGATTTCAAATTTTAAAATTTTTTGTTTGTTTTAAAGATAAAATGTTTTTATTTGCTCGTACCAGTCCCATGACTGACCTGGAGTTTATTGTTCCCTTCCTAAACTCTGGGTGCCCACAATTTTCCACATGGGCAGTCTAGAGTTGGGTTTTTCAGATAGTAGATATAGATATCGATTTGGTAGCTTTCAGCTTTCTCTTTGTAATTCTTTGGAAATCCTGGATATTGGAGTCTTTGGATTCATGGACGAGACTTGCTAGTCTTGGTGAAATGTAATGGTGGTTCGAGCTTGGCGTTTGGAGTTTCGGCTTTGAGCATTGGATTGGAGTTACGATCTGATTGTTGAAGTTCTCTTGGCTATTCATTTTCCGCTGCTGTTTATTGTCTCCGATATTATCGTATCATTTTGATATCATTATTGTATCATTGGATATTGTATTCATTTGGAATTGTATATGATATTCATTTTTCTTCAGTTGTGTTGTTATACTTGATGTGTTATAAGCTCCGGCGAACCAGATTCGACGTTTGGATCTGCGGCATTTGAATACAAGTGTCGTATTCGGTGCCGATTTTTAAGGTCGAGTCAGGGGTCGTTACACTTCGGGTCAAATTTTCCTAAATTATCTTTTGTATTTAATATAAAACATTTTATCCAAAAGTTTTAAAGTATGATACTTTAGGTTTTCTTCCAGAAAATATTTCAAAACAAGTCTGTCTGGTCATCGGTCGTATGGTTACTCAATTCAAAACATAACAAGCTGGGGCAATAGCTTCAGCCCAAAAATATTTTGGTAGACCTCTACTATTTAATAGTGTGAATGCACATTCTTGTAACATACGATTTTTTCTTTCTGCTACACCATTTTGTTGAGGTGTGCGGGACAAAGAAAATTTATGACTTGTACCTTTTTTATTACAAAAATGAGTAAAAAGATCATTTTGGAATTCTCCACCGTGATCACTTCGAACATTTTTAATTTTCATATCCATTTGTGTTTTAATTCTTTTAGAAAATTTTTTAAACATACCAAAGATGTCACTTTTATGTTTTAAAAATAAAGTGCATGTATATCTTGAAAAATCACGAACTATGACAAAAACATATTTGTTGTGATTTATAGATCGTACTTGAGTTGGACGAAATAAATCTAGATGTAATAATTCTAATGGTTGTTTTGTAGAAATATTATTTCTAGATTTAAAAGAGATTTTTTTAGTTTTCCAATTTGATAATCGTCACATAAATTTTCTACTTTGTAATTTATTTTAGGTAAACCTCTAACTAGCTCATATTTTGCTAATTTATTAATATATTTAAAATTAATATGAAAAATCGTTTATGCCACAACCATGGATCGTCATGTTTGACGACTAAACAAAAATTTGAATTTCGATTTATATTCATGTTTAAGACATAAATATTTTTGTTTCTAAAACCCTCATATATAAGTTGTTTGTTATTATCAAAAATATTACATCTATCTTTTCGAAATTGATTTGAAAACCTTTATCGCATAATTGACTAATACTAAGTAGGTTGTGTTTTAGATTTTCTACTAACAAAACATTTGTAATAATAGGAGAGTTGGAAATACTAGATTTGATGACTTCTCCAATGCCCATGACGTATCCTTTTGAGTTATCTTTAAAAGTTACTGTTCCACCATCGATGTATGTTATATTTGATAACATTTTTGAATTTTCGATCATATGCTTGGAGCATCCACTATCAAGTATCCATTTCTTCTTATTTTTTATTTTGGGTACCTACAAAATAAAATATGATTTAATTGGTACCCATATACTTTGTTAGGGTCCTAGATGTAAGGAGGAGTAGGTAGCCATACCCTAGAAAGTTTGGTACCTTTATGAACATAATTTTTATTATAGACTACATTTTCTAGAAAATTATTAATATCTTTTGTCTAATCAAATTATTATTTTTCTTAGGAATCCAAATTTTCATATTTATGGTATTTGTTTTAGACTTAAGTGATCTTTTAGTATTTTGATAAATACAACTGCATTTCTTAATATTATTCCCTTTTTATTTAGAAATATTTTTAAATCCTATTCCATTTCTATCACCTGATGGTTTTGAAGTTTTGATAAGATTTTCCAAATCTTGTTTTCCTTTATTAAATTTTGAAACATTATTTGTAATTTTATCTAATTTTTCTTTTATTTCTAAATTTTTAATGTTTCAATATTACTTTTCAACTTGATATTTTATTTTAACAAGTCGTCCTTTTCTAGTCTAGTTTTATCAAATTCTATAACTATAGTTTCATTTTCAATCAAACTATTTTTAATTTTTTCTTGAGATAATTCTAGTTCCTCCTCTAAAATAAATTTTTCATCTTTTAACATTCCTACTTCAAGTTCTAATCTATTTATTTTGTTTATATGTTCTTTGTTCAATTTTTATTTTGTCTAAATTTATCACCTAATTCCATGCTAAGTTCTAATAATTCATTATAACCATGTTCGGGACATACCTCATCAGTTTGTGCCATAAAGCACACATTAGCTTGTTCTCCGTCACTATCATTGTCACTGTTTGATGATGATGAAGAATCCGAGTCATCCCATGTTACTTTGAAAGCTTTCTTCTTTTTGAATTTTTCAAATTGGTTTTTCTTTTTATCATTGTTGAGCTTGGGACTGTCTTTCTTCATATGTCCAAATTGGTCACATTCATAGCATTTGGTTGATGTTTGATTTGTTGAGCTTGATTTTCCTCCTTTCTAAAATCTAGTCATTCTCCTAAATTTCTTGAATTTTTTGTAGTTTTTGGCAATAAATACAATTTCTTCTTTGTCTAAGTCAGAGTCTTCATTTGTTGTTGGGAATGCTATGTTCTTCTTTTTCGAATTTTGTTCTTTTCATACCTGCAAACTAGCTTCATAAGACATTAAATTTCCTATCAATTCTTCAACTAAGAGTATTGAGAGATCATTAGCTTCTTCGATAGCTAATATTTTTCTTTCCTACTCTGGAGTTAAAGAATTGAGTATTCTAGATACTAAGTCAAAATTTGTGGATTTGACTCTAAGTGCCATTAAATCGTGTTGAATGATTTGAAATCTAGAGTACATGTCTAATATAGTTTCATTTGTTTCATTTTAAATGATGAAAATTGATTTTGTAAAATTGAAATCTTAGTTTGTTTAACTTTGTTTGTGCCTTCGTGTGTAACTTGTAATGTACGCCAAATATCATATGCAGTGTTACATAACATGACATGTGAAAATTCATTCTTATATAGTGAACAAAATAGAACATTCATAGCTTTGGCATTATTAGAAGCTACAGTTTTTTGTGCATCATTCCATGTATTCATACCAGTGTCAGGTGCTTTATATTTATTTTGAGTGGCTGACCAATTTCTAATCCATTAGCTTCCATAAAAATTCTCATATGTGTTGACCAATATGCATAGTTAGAACAATTAAAATGTAGGTGTCGTGCTGTGGATTGACCTTCTTGAAAAATACTTGCCATATTACAGTGATTCAAAAACGTGTTACTGTATTTTGATCTAACCTTGCTCTGATACCAATTGTAAGTCTACAGCGTGGATTGTGTAGTGTATATACAAGTATATGTGACAAAATATATGATGCAACTAAAACAATATTAATCTAGGTAAATATGGAATAAGCACACCAGGATTTTATACTTGTTCGGACCTCCCATCCTACGTCCAGCCCTGAAGCTCCCCTTCAGAATTCGACTATCAAACACCCTCACGTTGCCCGGAGGAATAGGCTAGGTTACAATAACTTGTTCTTGTCAAATATGTGTTCTATAACACAGATATTGACTAATAAGTACAAATGCTTCCACTATATGTCTAGAGAGTATTATCTGTGAAGAATTGACTATATGGAAGAGTGAAATACAAGTATAGATTGCTAGAGATCAAGAATATATAATAGAGTATGTAAGTAGAGAGCGTAAGTAAGTGAGGTAAAGGTTCTCTTGATTCTTGATGATATATATAGTTGAAGAGAGGTTCCTTGAGTAGTTGCATCCATTAATAACTGCTCTATAGTTGCTTCTGATGATGATGAAGAGTTGCAGCGAAGAGAAGCGAAGATGTCTATTCAAAACTGACAGTTGAAGTTTAAATTTAAAATCCGAGTTTGAAATCAGACGTCTGGTATTTGTATCAGACGTCTGATACTATATTTTTTTTGTACATAGTAGATTTTCAAACGTCTGAGTGCAACTACCAGACGTCTGATTTGTCTGTTTGTTGTTCCAGAGGACTTTTCTTGACGTCTGGCTTGTGCACCCAGACGTTTAAAACTTGTGCATGTCTGTTTTGTGCATCTTTCCTGTTGCTTCTTTGATCCTATCGACTTGTGGTCTCTTGTAACGTTCTTTGAGCCTTGTTCTTGTCTTTCTAGTGATGTTGCTCTAGCAAGTACCTATAGATAGAAATATATATATGCATATTCAATTTCTATTGTATAGTTGTTATCATCGAAACAGTAGTTTTGATTTCCTAACACTTTCCACTTGGAATGCTAATACTACCCTCTAGATAACAATGCAATACTAGCATTCATCCATACAAGTTTGTTTTGGTACTGAATGAAACGCTTGAGAGCTCCGTCTTTAATTCCATCATCTTTATGATGTCTTCATATCGAAATGCTTGAGTTGGATCGAAGTGATTTTCGGATAACATATCCTATCCCAGTCTCTTTGAAAATAATATTCGATAGTTTTCGGTAACAGTCCTGGTTCTTTAGGAAATAAACAGTCAAAGATAAGAGCAGAGATCACCTCATAATCGTTAGTGGACAGATTTCCTTATCATTGTCCTAGGAGAACGAAACAAGATTTACACACACAGTACAACATCATCGGAGATGACTGTGCCATATAACTCACGTGTTTCTCCTAGATATTTCCAAAGTTACTTTTGGGTCCAAATTCGATAGTCAGTTATTTAACTATCGAATAAACAAGCATCCTAATCAGAGATTTATTTTCATGAAAAACCAATATTGGTTAAACACATATGCAAACACTAGCCGCTTAAATTAACCTTCTCATTAATTAACATCACTTTATAATACTTGTATATATATACCTTTACAAAGATATACCCACAAATCCCTATATTTTCAATACTTAGAAATATCCATATACTTATCTAACATTATAAGTATATTCACAAAACCGAGAAAGATTTCCATCCTATACAATTCGAAAATCATTTATAAATCCTTTATAAATCTCAAAAACCATTTGTAAAACTATTTTATAAACCCTTGAAACCGTTTATAAAACTTTTCATAGTAACCCCTTTTAAAACCCTACGTCTAGTTTCAATTATAAACTCTTTTATAAATCTCAAAACATTTATGATTAAATAAAACCATTTACTTTAAAACACTATTGTATAATAATAATTATAACAAATAACGTTATAAATAAATAATATTATTAACTTTGAAACATCTTAAAAATAGTACTTAATTGTTTCAAAACATTATTAAACAAACAATGTTAATTAATCTTTATCATGTTTATAATTATTAGTAATTAACTTCCAAAATATTATTAATAATCATTATTATTAATTTCATACCATATTAATTATTTAAATAATTAACTTTTTAAAATAGTCAAAATATTGATAAATATCTTTTAAACAACATTAAATATAAATAAATAACTTTAAACAATATTAATTATAAATAAATAACTTAGAAAAAGATAGATAAATAGGTTAGAATAAAATAGAAATCTATTCCTTCAAAACAAAATATTTTTGAAACCCAATTTCGGATTTAGAATCATTTCCTATGTAAGAAACCTATTTCCACTCAAGTGGCAATTTATAGTATCTTTAGAATACTAATTAGAGGCCAATAGCTCACAAACGCTTAACCAATACCAATATTGATTTCCTATCACTACAGGGTTTTTGGTTGCTCATATAACAATGTCGTAGCACATAGATTTAACAAACTGGTTTGATAACAATCATACAACAAGAATATTAATGAAAACAAGTCAATAACAGTGAGGAATCTCGTTGGATCCCTCCAACATGTCCCCCCCACATCACAGTTCATATATATTAGCGCGCGCACACACACACATATATAAAATCAATAGTGGTGAGGAATCCCTACAACATGTCCCCTGCATCACAAACAATATAATTACATAATATGGGTCATCCGCTACTAGGCGGGCATATTAAAAAGGGTTATCCGCTCTAAGGGCGGGAATTAATTCAAACCATCTGATAACAGTGAATCATCCAAACATCAAATCAACAATTTTTACCAACTATATAATATTATGGTTAACCAAAAAGGTGAGTTAACCCACCATTATTTCAATTGTCGCCGAGGCATTCCGATTTGGAACTAAAATCGAACGATGTCCGATTTTAGCCCAAATGTCAAATGTCTCTATATTCATCCAAACTAGTTCTGTAGAGAAGTTGTCATCATTATGAGTGCAACACAAAAAACCGTGCCTCAATTGGACCTCGTATGAGAGATTATGAATTTTATTAGTCATCGATTATAAACTATACACATTAATTATTTAATAACTTAATTAGTTATAAAAATTAACCTTAATTACAAAAAAATTCTTCTTCCCCTTCAAATATGAATCCAACCTTCACATGCTTCCTACTCCACCATTGTCGCATCTTCCCCTCCCCTTAACTTCCCCCACCGTTGATGAAATTCAAAATCGACTTCACTATTATCTTCTTGTCCACGAATTGCTCCCTCCCATCATCAACACCAAACACTCGACCATTAGAGAAAAAATCACAACCTCATCCCAACTCTGCCATACTATAAACAATAGACCCTCTAGGCGTCGCCCAACACCAAACTCTCGCCGTACATGCCGTCCTCCACCCCAAATCCAAATATAAACTCCATTTAGCCTAATCACTTCCAAATCAAACAAGAATTCAAACCCTAGTTAATATTCAAATTACTATACTTTACTACCATTAGTCGATCCCCTCCAACACACTACCGAGCCCACCAAAACCATCCTCGTATGCTCCTAAAAACCAATAGCATATAGATCTAGGCTTCCTAAGGTCAAAGAAGCTTGCTTTGGGATTTTTGGATTTTAATTTATTTTTTTTGATTTTTTTCTTTCTTTATCGGGTTTTAAAAAAAATGGAAAGTGGAGGGAAGACTAAAGTAATATAATTTAGAGATGGGATGGGCTTGTACGTGGAGGTATAGGTAGTCATAACATAAGGTATGACCACGAAGTAGTATACATGTTATTATTTTAATGAGTTACTGTCTATCTTTTAAGCAATCAAAATTCTCGAACCCCAAAAGAGACGTGCTGCCTGACGTTCTATATGTAATACCCCGATTTCAAACACGATGGAACTTGTTTCGAGACCTGATTCGACTGTAAGCAGAAGATAGCTTTTCAAACCCAGTTATAATATAAATTTTGAAATTAATTTATACACGTTTCGATCTTGCACGATCAAACAATACGTCCAATCACCATAAAATTTTACGGCATACAATACTTCACTATTACGGATCCGATGAAACTAGTTTCAATGAAATCCGAAGCAGTGCCCTGGAAGGCTATTTTCACAAGTTAATTAAAATGAATTATTATTAAAAATTTAATTAATAACCTTTAAACCCAAATTAAAAGTTTTGTTACTACCATTTTTATTCAACAGAATTTAAATAAGCTTTGAAATCCTTTTTTTCCAAATTAAAACCCACGATTCAGTTATTTAAATAATTCCAATTATTAATTCAACAATTTAATTATCAAATAAATCGTTATGTTTGAAATTCAAGTTACTTAACTTATAAAATTAACTTTTCAATATTTAAAATCAATTAAATATTCCAAATCCAGAAGACTAAAATTATGGTCGTTACATTCTTCCCTCGTAAAAGAATTTCGTCCCCGAAATTTCCAAGGTAAGAAAAGTGCCCCAAACCCATTAACTTTTCAAAACCAATTAGTTAAAACAGATTACCAAATTCTTTTAAGCCTTTAGCTTCATTCATTGATACCAACTAATTTCATCCATTAAATCATTCCAGATTATAACTTAAAATCAAATTTTATTCCAAAATTTGTCAAAAAATATCTAACTCCTTAAAATTTCAGAAATTTTTGCCAGCGTCTCCTTTGCGCGGCTAGATTGAAACAACTACAACATGTCATTACGGGCCCAAACCAATAAAAGATAACAAATTTCAAGAGGCTCAATCATAAAACCATCAAACCAAACAACAATATAAACGTGTACCTATTTGTCAAGCAACCAAATTCTACTCGTGCAACCAAAGGTAACAAACTAGCTTTTGCTTCCATATACCTTCATCTTATTTACCAATGATATCCAATCATATAATTCATAATCATATTATTTTGTATTTTAAATTGTCAACATTTAATTTACTAAGCCCGTATGATGTACATATATCATTTATATGCAATATCAAATCTGATCTCTTGCTCGATCACACAATTTCACTTTCGAACTAGTATCATCCACACGACCACTCTAGTGCGGACTCAGATCCGATTCCTTGACTAGAAACCGCTATTCTCCTTGCATAGCCATATACTATGATAGAGAATTCTAGAATCCATTAAAAAATCTATATCAGTGTTTGCCATCGAGAATTGAGTGAAAAATCTTTGTTCAGACTGATATAAATCATCTCGAAATTATGTGCTCGAATCTAGATCAAACCGTTACGCGAATAAAATAATATACGTACAACTTTAGTATTTATTCCAGTTGGTTTCTTATTATTTAGATACTGTAACGACCCGCTATTTTGAACCATTCAAATTGACAATAAACGACATATGTCAGACTTGAATTGCTCAAAATAACAGATTGTTATTCATATTTAGAAAAACTTAGCCCATGCAGTAAATAAATCAATCACAGAATCACAGACATAGAGTAATACAACAATACGCAGAAGAATAGATAAATACTAGTTCATGAAGCTACTATAATACCATAGTCTAAAGCAAATACAATAGTAATCCTAAATACATAGAAGTCTGCAAACACATAAGCAACTGACAAAGTCTGAACATAAATAACTGTAAATAACTGAAATAACAAGGTGACTGGATAGCTGAATATATAAAGATAGATCTTCAAGCAAAGCTCTAAGCTCCAAAGGTGAGTCTCAAATGCTGAAATACTCAGGCTAACCAGAGCATAAAGCAAAACACAAAACATTCGAGTCAGGATTAACAATCTTACGCAAGTAAATCAACTCAAGTGAAATGTCCAAATAAAATGCAATAACTTAAAGAATGTTTAGGATTTCCATCCTTTAAGGATCCGTGGAACTATCTATGTAGGTAATACAATACGCTACATAAATAATGTTTATAGTAAAGTAAAATATTTAAATAACATTAAGGCGTTACCCATATCCCCCTTAACACATTTTTATACAAATACTGTAGTCTATATAGATACTATAAGCTCCACCAAACTGGTGGTTTACTCAGTGAGCACTCCATAGGTACGATACAAACCAAAGTCGTAATAGACGCGATCAGGATAAATATGACAAGGCACACGAGGCGATGCCAAGGGAAGGATACTACAGTTTTGCGGATCCGGACTGGTGGTAACGCATAGCAGCTACTACTGCCCATCTTAGAACACACTCCCAAATCAAATCAAAGGGTGGCCACCAAGTCAATCAAAAATTAAAAATATGGTATCGAAGAAATGTGCCCGATAGGGGGGCGACCGCTCTTGTCCCGGTATGGCTCCTGTTTTAGTTATTTTAATTATGACCCGAAGGTTAAGGCTATTCATCATCCTTCTCGTTCTTTATTCCAATAGCTTTCGCCAAACCATCCTACTTCATTCTGGATTCTCCATCACGTGCACAGTTGTTAAAGCGATTTTCGGTATTGGTAGAGAGCATGACAATATCCAATCCCGACCTCTTTAACAACCAAATGCTTATTTCACAACGGTTGGTTCTTTTACATTTCCAAAACCGTTTTATAATTTATATCAAAAATCATATTCACTTCAAAATCATATCACTTTCGAAATCATATTCACTTCCGAAATCATATACATTTTAAAAATCATAACCACAAAATAGGTTAAACCATCATATCAAATTATTCGCATTTTAAATCAATTAAATCTAAATCATAACAGTTCCAACTTTAAACATTTTAAATATTGAAAGTAGTTTATATATTGGAATATTTATATATTAAAAATAGTTTATATTTTAAAAATAGGTTATAGATTAAAATAGTTTATATATTAGAAATAGTTTATGTATTAAAATAGGTTATAGATTGAAATAATATATATTTGAAATAGTTTATATATCAAAATAGGTTATATATTAAAATAAATATATTAATTTAAATATTTTAAACATAATATATTTTATTTCTATTAAATTTTATTAAATTAAATCATATATTATGAAAAAAGTAAATAAAGTTATAAGTAAAAGCTTAAAATTACATTTTAAAAAGACTTAACTTATAAATTTAGAATTCTTAGAACATATAATTTTAAAATCTAAATTTTACATATATGTTTTAAAAATTAAATCTTTATATTAAATTTAAAAAAATCAATTTCCTTTTCTTTCCAAACACATCTTTCCAAAATTTCAGAAATCACTTTAAGAAAATAGACCAACGGTGTCCATATATAGTTTTCTAACCTAGGGTCAAGTGATATGGATATTTATCATTTCAATTCGCAATAATTTAAAATTTACGGGTATATATCATTTCAATCCGCAATCCCAAATTTCCTAAATCAATAAAAATCCCTTGGGTTTATCATTTCAACCCATAACGATTTTTTCCTATTCTAAAAGATCATTCGGGTATGTATCATTTCAACCCACAGGGAATTCTTAAAACAAAGGGAACTTGCAGCATGATTTACAAAAAACAAATAACAAAACACAAAATCATACATAACAATTTACATAAGATGGTACATAACTTACATAATGAATCACATAACATAACATATTGCTGACATAACCAATTACATACAATAACACATAATTACATACAAACTACATAATATAGCATATATGCATATTTAACATGGAAGGTGACATAAGATTCCTACCATAACATAACCCAATATGACCATTTTTAACATAGCAATTTAGGCGATTTCTAACACAACACATATATGCATATAAATTTTATTCTTTTTTTTCATTTCACACTTAAATTTCACATAACATACTAATGACAATTTCCATCACAAAAATGTCATATTTTCCTTGTTTTTTCTTTTCAACCAAGCAATTCATATTAACATCATAAAGCATATTAATAAACATATCATCACATCTATTTTTTTTATAAATAAACAACATAATATCAATAACAATAATCTTGTCAAAATAATAAGGGAACATAGGTGAACATATGTCATATCAAATCATAACCAAACAAGCAAAATTTCTTAACTATTGCAACATTTCAATAACATATCAATTGATATTCATTCATCTAGCATACGATTATAAATCATGAGCTAATATCTCACCTTTAGAGGCTAAGAAATATTTGATAAACAAAGTTATGAGTTTGAATCTTAATTCCAAAGCAAAGCAATCTATAATCAATGGATCTCCAAAATAAAATATGTAACTTTGTTTTTTATGAAATAGAAGAGAAAAGAAACAAAGAGGGTTTGGCCTAGGGTAGGAAAAGTGGGGTAGGATTTTGGCTTTGGGTGGTGATTGGTGACCGAAATAAGGAGGAGGAGATGAGGGCTTGGATGGTGGAAGAGAGGGCGACACAAGGATGAGGAAGGATTGAAGGAGAGGAGGTAAGAGTTTTGATTTATGAAGTTTTGAGATCTAGAACTCTCTATAAATTTGGAGAGGAAGAAGGAAATGTGTTGAAAAATTTTTGTAAAGAGGAAATTATGTATGTACAAGTTGGTCAAAAGGAAACAAATGGCCGTAGGAATATGCATAGACACAAGTCTTTTGGTATGGTTAGAGTCTCTTGGTTAACCAAGGCCTATTAGGACTAAACAAGTCCACTAGGATTTAGCTAAGTTTCACAACTAAACACCACAAACTTATGTTAGTTTTTCATAGAAATTCAAATATTTAGAGCAATAGAAATTTTATTTTGACGAAGCGAAAAGTGGAGAAAAGATCAGAATTCACTCTAGTATCAAAAAAAACGAACAAAAATTTAAATATTTTAACCAAAGGTCAAATTTTGACTAAGTCTGACCAAAATTTAAAATTTTAGAAAATTTTCTATTTCATTGAATTCGGAAAAATATACTACTCAATATTCCAAAATTTGTTCTTTTATTTTAACATTTAAATTTTATTAAAATTCAAATACTAATATATTTTAAAATTGACAGAATTGAACCTTTATTTTATTAACATTGGTTGTTCTTCATTCAAATGTTCATTTTATTCAATTCAACATATGTTTCTTATTCTTGACTGAATCAATTACCATCTATACTCTTTACCTTAATTAAAAGATTTAATTCCAATTAATTCAATATTATAGTTCCAATTGAATGTTGGTCGCACACTAATCGTTTTGTTTTCATTAAATAATTCAAACAAAATTTTATCCTTTTATTTCGATTCACATGTTCTTTATATTACATTAAATTTCTCTTTCAATTAAAACATATGTTTCCTTTTTATTTCCTCAACTTCTTCTATTATTTTAATTCAAACACACATTTCTGTTATTACGTCCATTAATTGCAATTGATGTTCTCTTTCCTTTTATTTGAAATATTTCAATTACATTTAATTCCATTGATTACAAAATAATTTCCAAAACGAATTAATCAATGGGATGAAGAATAAATCAATTGCTACAACTTAGTATCTATTAGTTTATTGTTTACACAAGGAGTATAAATCTATTTACCAAATAATTGATTTCTTATTGTATGCTAACATATTTAGAATATTATTTATCCCATTCATTGTTAACATTTATTGTTACAGTTAATTGAAATTATATTAATACAGTTGTCAATTACATTCAATCAATATTATTAAATTATATTCTAATATACGTTACCACCTTCCATTTCATTAAATACTAGTTGTTTCAGAATTTTACCTAAGATCATGTTTTATATTCTAACAAATTTATTATTTTTTTACGCTAATAATTGAAAATTCTTTATTTCTAAACCTATTTTATTCAATAATTGTAATTAATATTTTTAAAATTTGTTCGAATTTATGAGTCTTTACAGATTCTTTTATTTACATTCATTATTCACATTCATTTATTACTTAGTATATTTCTTTCGATACTAATATCACTTAAAAACCATCCCATCAATTCTTACTTAAGTTTATTATAAACATTATATACAACACTTCTCATGTTTATTATCACTTCACAACTTAAGTTCATATCCATTTCTATTTAACTCGTTTCATATTCAATACTACAACCACATTCAAAAACATATTCAATTCACTAATTCATTTAGTTCATCCATTAATTCACTTCACATCATAGTCAATTTCATTCCCAAAAATCATTTCATTTAACTTAAATCTTCTTTTCAAATTTTCTTTCTCAACATTCATATGCAACAATTTTAAAACTTTGTTTTACTTACAAATTCTCAAAATTTATAAGTTAAAAACTTATTTTCTCATATTTTCACAAAACACATAAATGAAAATTTATAGAGTTTAAAACATTATCCTTATTTATTTCAAATCATTTTGAAATCATATGTATACATTACTCCCTTGTTATATCAAATCATTCTTTTGAATTTTCAATCAAAACTAGTTTACCAAAACAAAATTCCAACGGTAGCAATTCCTCTCTTAGAAACCCGAAAATGAACGTCGATGATGCTGCAGTCATCAACGAAATTATTTTCCAACGACCGAAGTAAGTATAGTGCTTTCTATCTCTTTCAAATTCCACTTTAAAACATTTCCATTCAAAAATATTTTCCAAATAATACTATTATTACTCTTCCGAAACCTTTGAAAAACAATTTTCAAAACCAACGGGTTTTAAATTCTCAACATTTAAATCCGTTTTATTTACAAATCATTCTTATAAATTTCCTTTATATATAATTTCACTATGGTTATTTAAAACCATTCCTTACTTGTTTATCTTTGTTTACTTTATAATAATAACTGTTATTAGAACACAAACAACAAACAACAAATGATAATAACTAAATATTGTTATTGACTAACAACCAAACACACCATATATACTATCATAATTTCTGAATAATTATTACTTTATACATAAAATGTAATCAAGGAAAAATTATTTCATTTACCCCATCCTAAAACAATACCATGTCAAATTGCAATGTTCAAGTGTTTAGAGACCCTATCAATAATGTTAATTACTCGTATTGTTCATAATCCATAAGCCACTCAATAGACTAATCAACACAGTATAAAACATTTTTATATCACTAATAAATACGAACTTATATATATACACACACTCAAAACTCATAATAAGGCATTCCATTACCTTATGACTTATTGAGTTACCCCACTAAAGCCAAGGTTCTTGCTTAACCTTTAGCTCTGATACCACACTATAATAATCCACTTTTTCAAATAGTTTATGCGAACAATTTACCATACATGATCCACTCAAATTGAATGGAAAGGTAGATAGTTAGGGGAAAGATGAAGGAAGAAAAAAAAGAAGAGGAAAACCAAACAACACAGAGTCTCACACCGGAACTCACAATAATTCTTTACACAAAAAAATTGTAGTGTATGTATATACAGACATTAATCAGAATATACCAACCTGTTCCAACCCGGACAGTTATAACAGCATGTCCTTAAAAATGTTGATAAATACAACAACGAATGCAGCGGAGAATAACTATATACTTAAATACATTTCTGGGCCTCCAACTCGTCTCTTGAAGTTTCAAGCATCCAATCTAAATCTGTAATATGCTCGGTCTGACCTAAGCATTATAATAAAATAACACCTGAGTCAATCTGGAAAACCAGCATGAGAAAACACACCCAACTGTATTTTTAAGTTATAGAAAACCTTTGAAAATTAGAAGTATCTCGTAAGACCAAGCCGCATATAAACATGAATGGGTTTCTACCTTACGATAACCAAAACATTTCATATGGAATTTTCTAATATTCTAATAGTATCTAAGATACAAACTTATTAATCATAGATAAAATTGTTACGTTAATTAAATTCCAGCATAATAGGTATACAACTAAAACCGTAAAGGCTCATATTGGAAAATGAATTCCATACTATGATAAGGTAAAGAACTACCTTCCGAAGGTACATCTCTAGATAAAATGCATTGGGGTCTGACAAGAACATCTTATATCCCTGCTACACAGGACTAACCTACCACTTGATTAGTAGTATTGAATATGATCACCCCTTTTATCAATAGGCCCCGAAGCATACATGAGTAGATAGCAATCAATCTAGATTTAGAATGACCATACGCGGATGAGAGCATCCTACTTGGCCTTACTGCATGCCCGATTTTTGTTATTTCCCAATTGATGAGGCTCGAGGCTACATTTACCCTTTATATAGCACTTCCCACTTGTAATGCTAATACTCCTCTCCAGGCAACAATGCAATGCCAGCATTCATCCATACAACTTTGTTCAAGGACTGAATGAAACGCTTGAGAGCTCCTTCTTCAATTCCACCATCTTCAAGATATCTTCACCTCGAAACGCTTGAGTTGGATCGAAGTGGTTTTCAGATAACATATCTGATCCCAGTCTCCTCGAAAACAATATTTGATAGTTTCCAATAAACTCAACCTTGGTTATTTTGGAATTAAACTGTCAAAGATAAGAGCAGATATCACCTCCTAACCGTTAGTGGATGGATTTCCTTATCATTGTCCTAGGAGAACGAAATGAGATTTATACGCATGGTACACCATCATCATTGAAGATGACCGTGCCATATAATTCTTGTGTTTTTCCTTAATATTTCCAAATTTACTTTCGGGTCCAAATTCGATATTCGGTTATTTAACTATCGAATAAACAAACATCCAAATCATGGATTTAATTCCAGGGAAAACCAACATTGGTTAAACACAAAAGCAAACACCATCCTCTTAAATTAACCTTCTCATTAATTAAAATCACTTTATAATATTTATATATACCTTTACAAAGATATACCCACAAATCCCTATATTTCCAATACTTAGAAATATCTATATACTTATCCAACGCTATAAGTACATTCACAAAACTGAGAAAGTTTCCTTTTTATACAATTCGAAAATCATTTATAAATCTCAATAACCATTTATAAAACTATTTTATAAATCCTTAAAACCATCTATAAAACGTTTTATAGAAACCCCTTGTAAAACCCAATCTTCATTTCCAATTATAAACCATTTTATAAATCTCAAAACATTTATAATTATATAAATCATTTACTTTAAAAATTATTGTATAATAATAATTATTAACAAATAATGTTTTAAATAAATAATAATTATTAACTTCAAAACATCTTAAAAATAATATTTAATTATTTCAAAACATTATTAAACAAACAATGATAATTAATCTTTATCATAACTGTAAATAATAATAATTAACATCCAAAATATTATTAATAATCATTACTATTAATTTCATACCATATTAATCATTTGAATAATAAAATTTTCAAAATAGTAAAAATATTAATCAATATATTTTAAGCAACATGAAATATAAATAAATAACTTCAAACAATATTAATTATAAATAAATAACTTAGAAAAAGATTGATAAATAGGCTAGAATAAAACAAAAATTTAATCCTTCAAAACAAAATATTTTTGAAACCCAATTTTAGGTTTTCCTATGTCAGAAACCCATTTCCAACTCAAGTGGCAATTTATAGTATTTTTAGAATACTAATTCGAGGCCAATAGCTCACAAATGCTTAACCAATACCAATATTGATTTCCTATTGCTACAGGGTTTTTAGTTCCTCATATAACAATGTCATAACCCATAGATTTAACAAACAAGTTCGATAACAATCATACAACAAGAATATTATTGAAAACATTTCAATAACGACGAAGAATCCTGTTGGATCCCTAGAAACTGTCCCTCTTGCATCACAGTTCATATATATCAGCACACCAACATACACACATACAGATATATATATATATATATATATATGTATGTATGTATTTATGCATGTATGTATGTAAAATCAACAGTGGTGAAGAATCTTGTTGGATCCCCCCAACTTATCCCCCTACATCACAAACAATATATAATTATATAATACGAGTCATCCATTCTAGGTGGATATAAAAAAAAGGGTCATTCACTCCAGAGGTGGGAATTAATCCAAACCAATTGATAAAAACAATAAATCATCCAAACATCCAATCAATAATTTTTATCAACTATATAACATTTCAGTTAACCAAAAAGGTGAATTTAACTCACTATTATTTCAACTGTCACCGAGGCGTTTCGATTTGGAACTAAAATCGAACAATGTCCGATTTTAGCCTAAATTTCAACTGTCTTCAAATTCACCCGAACCAGTTCCACCGTGAAGCTATCATTATTACAAACATAACACAAAATTCCTTATCTCGATTGGACCTCGTATGAAAGAGTTCTAAATTTTATAAGTCATCGTCGTAAAATTATACATTTTAATTATTTAATCGCTTACTTAATTATAAAAATTAACCATAATTTCAAAAAAAAATCCTTCTTCCGCATTAAATACAAATCTTGCCATCACATGCTTCCCACTTTACCATTGTCGCATCTTCCCCTCCCCTTAACTTCCTCCACCTTAGATGAAATTCAAAACCAACTTCACTACCGTCTTCCTCTCCATGAGTTACTCCCTCTCATCACCATCACCAAACACTCGACCACCAGAAAAAAATCATAACCGCACCCCACGTCTGCCATACTGTAAACATCGGGCCCTCTTAAAAGGCACCGACCACCACCAAACTCTCGCTGTACGTGCCCTTTGTTGAATATGTGATTATATGATTTTTGTTTGATGATAATAAACATATATATATATATATATTTGTTTAAATGTATTTGTTAATGTACTATTTTATTTTTCACAGGTTAAATAAATATTTGCTGAATAAAATTAAATAACACAGAATTTGAATTCAAACAGAAATTTTATTCAAACAAATATTTATTACAATTTTTGAATAGTACAAATTCAAGCTCTCGCTATATATATACAATTTAAATTACAATACAATTTCTAATTACATAACAATTCAATTTACATAAATTCCTCACTACATATCACTCACACTCGTAGTTTATCTTCAACTTCATTTCAGTTAGAATCCAGCATCTGAGCAATCTGCAAAAATATTCACTAACGCAGTAAAATTGAAAAAGAAATATTTTTGCAATATAAAATAAAATATGGACTTTGAAAATAATATTTGCCTCAGTTATTTGGGTTGTTCGTCATCATTTAAATTTGAATTCATCATACACGAACAACTTGTGACATACACAGTGTATCACTGTATATGCCACAAGGCCATGCACACCGATATATACACTTGATAAATTTACAGGGAAAAGTGAGCACAGGTCAAATCCAATATACCGGATTCAACTCAAGTGCAATAAAATAATGTCACAACTTTCAGCACAAGGTCAAATCCGTGCTATAAGCTGGATTCAACACAGGTGCAAGCTCAATAAAATGGTCAAATCCAAAACCAACATGAACAATGCCAACAATATGGATATACAGTGATGCATGAAACAAGTCAAAGACTGCAACACTACAGGCACCAGATCAGAGGATCAATGAAGACATGAATCAGACTCGAGCAGGTCCAGAACAGGCAAGCCCAAATTAATACACCAGTCTCAACCAGTTCAACCAAGACTACATGATGAACAAATATGCAAGTGAAGATAACAAGTGCGCAAACATTTACACACATGAGCTAAGAAACACTACAGGCATGTAGAAGATCAAAGTATGCAAGCTCGACTAACAGGTTCAGCCTCTATAACATGAAACCAAAGCAAACTCAGGTGGACAGTACGACCAAGTATGGAAGTAACTCAAAACAGGACTACAATATGAATCAGCATGGTACACTGCAAGTGCAACAGCAGTATCAAAATGACCAAGACCAATACCACTGACTCCATTTAACAAATCAATAATGAAGCAAACCAGTGACTCAAGTACACCAGTGACACCAGTGATATCAAGACTCAGTGCAACATGCAACAATGAATGATCAGCTACGACTCAAACACAATCTCAATGAATACAGTGAAGAATAAAAGTCAAAGCTGACCAGAATTCAGTTTAACAAAGTATAATCGAAGTCAAAAAGAAACATCCAACAAAGCCAAATGCATCAACCATCAGCTCATATATATATATACAACAAATATGCAAAGTAGTTTCAAGTCAATATACAAACAAACATGCACAATGTCGACTAGTCAATATAACTAAGGCACAGAGCAATTTCAAGTGAAGCCGAATGAAAATCAAGGCATCATGTATATACACAATGTCAACCAAAGTAGTGGAACTGCAACAACTGGAATGAGCACAACATCACAAAATCAAGTTTGCAGTCGAAGACAACTGCAGTGCAAAACCGTGAGCTATTGAACAAGCACATGAATTCACAAATCAAAATCAATGTTAACCAAATCAGTAATGACGACACAAAGAAGAACCACGTTATCAATAATTCCAAAAATGGTCGAGCATTAAATATGCTGCAGTTTTATTAGTGAACGAAGTCAACCAGAAATTCACAAAATCAAGTTAGTCAATGCCGAAGTCAAATGAAAATCAAACCGTAATGGCCAAGGATATTGAACAGCTCAAAATCGAAACCGTGTCAACCAAGTAACACGAATTTATACGAATTTGATTTAGTCAATGAAATCATCAGCATCAAAACAATATTGAACGCCCGAAGCAAATTGTTGAACAAATCAGATGAACGAAAAGTAAGGAGATCGAACTCATATAAAATCCCAAAAATCATCATCGGCAGTGGATCGAGTTCAAGCAAGCATTAAACCAGAAAAAAAGGAATAAATTACATACCAGAATCAATTGAACTCGACCAACATCGAAGCAGCCAAACGCAACTCAAGGAGACGAACGATCGACGAAGCTACAAGCAAATATCTGTTCGATCGATCAACAGAGGCGCGACTTCAATATTAATCACAAGCCCTAATTTCGCAAAGAGGAACAAACGAGAGAACAAAGTCGTCATTAACAAAAAGGGAAAGGGCCGACAAACTTTATCTACTATAATTCATTTTAGGCCGGCCTCTCCTTTTTTTTAAAAGAGCTTTCATTTTATAAAGGGCTTTTTATTTTAAACTAGGACTGTCTTTATTTTAAAATTGTTTTTAAATGTGTATTTCATTTTTAAACCGTTGTAATTTCTAGTCGTGTGACTAGGGGACAAACTACGTGGCGTAGTTTGAGAATTCGCAACTCAGTGGCTGAGTTGTGGCAGAGTTTTGAGCGTAGAGTTAGGTTGGTCAGTAGAGGGTGTCGCGAGTTTACGTGTGTAAGCGTGTGACTAATTAATTTCTAGTAGAAACCTTGGGGGCAACACGTAGGCAGGGTTTTACCGAAGCTGGGTAAATTCTATGCCGTTCTATTTCTGCATTTTATTATTCTGCTATTTATTTCTTTGCTGCTATTGTTCTGTGATCCGTGTTGAAATTATTTATAAGCTTCCGCAATTAATTTTTATAATTAATACCATCACCCTATTCACCCATCCTCTAGGGTGAAATCGATCCTACACCCTCCTCCACCGTAAATCCAAATATAAACTCCATTTAGCATAAACATTTCTAAATCAAACAAGAATTCCAACCCTAGTTCATACTTCAAATTACTACACTTCACTGCTGTTCGTCGATCCCCTCCAACACATTGTCGAGCCTACCAAAACCATGGTAGTACCCTCCCAAAAACCGACAGCATATAGATCTAGGCTTCCCAAGATCAAAGGAGCTTGTTTTGGGATTTTTGAATTTTAATTTAATTCTTTTTGATTTTTTTTGTTTCTTTCTTTCTCTGGTTTAAAAAATGGAAAGAGGAGGAAAGACTGAAGTGATATAATTTAGAGATGGTTATGGGCTTGTGTGTGGAGGTATGGGCATGTATGGGCAGCCATTGCATAGTGTACATCCAGGAAATAGTATACATATTATTATTTTAATTAGTTAATGTTTATCTTTTAAATGTTCGAAATTCTTAAACTCCAAATGAGGCATGCCGCCTGGCGTACTATATGTAAACCCCTACTTCGAACATAATGGAACTTGTTTCGAGACCTAATTCGATCGTATGTAGAAGATACCTATTCAAACTCAGTTATAATATAAATTATTGAAATTAATTTATACATGTTTCAATCTTGCATGACCAAACAATACGTCCAATCACCACGAAATTTAACGGCATATTATAATCCGCTATAAAAGATTCGACAGAACTGGTTTCGTCAAAATCAAAGATAATGCCACAGAAGGCTATTTTCACAAGTTAATTAAAACGAATTACTATTAGAAACTAAATTAACCACCTTTAAACCCAAATAAAAAGTCTATTTTACCATTCTTATTTAGCAGAATTTAAATAAGCATTGAAATCATTTTTATCCGAATTAAAACCCAAGATTCAATTATTTAAACAATTACAATTATTAAATTCAACAATTTAATTATCAAATAAATCGTTATATTTGAAAATCAATTTATTTAACTTATAAAATTAAATTTTCAGTATTTGAAATCAATCAAATATTCCAAATTCAAATGACAAAAATTTTAGATCGTTAACATGTACTTTATTTACCAAACTGAAATAAGGGCACAAATTATGGGGGTTTTAGGAACAAATAGTGGTAGGAGTATTACATTAGAATTAGACTCAAAAACCACCATATGTATCTAACTACCCTAATCATCAAAAAGTGGGAAAAATAAAATAAAACAATTCCACATAAAAATACACCGATACTACACTCAGCTTTTACACTGTTTAATGGAAGTAGTTTCTTTAATCAACTCCACTTCCTTTTGTTGTACGCTTAAATATGCCACCCCATTATGGTGTTCTTATTGACTTTTGCTCTGCTTCAAAGTCATTAGCTTTCAAATGCTGGGTTAATATGCCCAGATCTAATGTCATTCCATTACTAGGTCACGGTTCAGCTTTAAATTTAGAGAAGATAAGTTCTCTGTTTCTAATGTCTGTTGTTGAAATGTGTGATTGTTTCATTAGTTGTTTGATATCAACAATTATTAGTTTAATTCACACATTAATCGGAGTTTCAATATTTTGGAACTCTTTGGATTTACGCTTACTCCATATATGCCTTAGGAGAACAGCGTGCACAGTACTTCAAGCTTCTAAAATGATTTATTACCATTGTTAGCACATAGTACCTAGTCAAATACATTACATTTTTTCACTAATTGTAAGTTGCAACCTGGTGAGGATAGATTGTAGAATCATTTTGGAATAATAACACTGAAAAAAATAGATGATTTGAAGATTCAATGGCTTGATTAAACATTTTGCTTATAGCGTCTGTATCAGGTTTCCACTTTGAAAGTTTTTCCTTTATTTTTAGTCTAGACAATTTCGCTAATAATGCACATACCAGCATCTTACTCCAAATGTGTTTGCACCACTGTAGTTCATTATGTTTGTCTTTGACTTGGTTCCACACCGATCTGAAATTATTATGTGCCTTCCAAACCCAATATTCTTCACATAGACTTGTATTATGGTCATTGACACATTTCCTTTCAGTAAGTTCTATGGATTGTGTTTTGGTCTTAAGAAGAAATTTCCACGTATGTGAAGAGTTACTATTTATAACGACAATCCAAATTTTTTTATGCTTGCAATATCTACTCTCCATCTATTTCCCATAAGCAATCCTTTTGTACATACCGCCATGTAAGTTTTAATGAAATAGAGTTCATGATATCTTCAATTATCCTCAGGCCTACACCTCCTTCATACTTTATACAACACATATCTCTCTAACTTATATTGTGATGTTTATATTGCCACACAAAATCGGAATATAATGAGTTTATTTTGGTGACAACAGATGTTGGCAGTTGGCAGAATTAATGTAACGATCCGCCTTTCTTACTACCAAAGACGACACTTAATACATACTCGGTATTCATGTGTTGATCATTAGTCGCCCGAAAGGCGGGTCATTAAGGATGAAAGAAAGAAAAGGTAGAAGAGAAGAAACTAAACATCATAGAATCTCACGACGTAATGGAACAATTTATATTACTCAACATAATATATCGCAAAGTCATTTCAAAAATGTTACATCAAAGTCGTACTAATACAAATTCTACCCTAGGATAGTTATAACAGCCTGTCCCCACCTAATAGATACCTACATATAACACAACTAAAGACAAAGTAATATCTAGATATCGATGATGCCACCTGCTCCAAGCTCCTTCGAATGAATCTTCAGAAAACCTAATCTACTTGGTTGCCCATTCAAATTTGAGCATTCAAGAGTTTAAGAAAAGAAAATAAACTCCGGGTCAGACATGGGTCTGGTGTAAGTAAAACATAAGTCTTTAACTTTATAAAAACTTTCAAATCAAAGGCATCTCGTAAGACCACGCTGGGCATAAACACAAAAGGGATTTTACCTTACGATAACCAAAACATTGTATATAAAATCCAGTGATATTATAATAATGTCTATGGTTTCAAATAAATATCAAAATAGCTGAAATTGTTACCATATTATATTTCATCATACTAGGCTCTATAATCAAGACCGTAAAGGTACGTATTGAAGATTGGATTCCATAATATCGCAAGGTAAGGGACTACCTTTCGATGGTACACCCTTAGAAAATGCACCTGAGCCCGACAAGAACTTCTTGCACCCCTACTACATAGAGCCGCCTACCCCTTTAACATGACGAGCCGGATTACCTTATCCCTTTTTGACACTGAGGCCTTAAACTACTATGGTGTTTGCGGGCAAAACAATTTGAATATGGAAAATCTAGAATGGGATGGCATCTCCTAATGGTAGCTGACCACGTAGCTCCGCTGCATACACTTTTTTTGCCATATCTCGGTTTATGAGGCTCCTAAGGTCACATCTTTACCTTCTTCCTCTTAGCAAGCTATCTTGGAATGCTAACACTACTCTCCAAGTAGAGATAAAATGCCAGCGGTTATCTATGCAAGTTGTCCTAGGATCACACTTAGGAAGAATAATATAACTCTACGGCATACTTCAAGATGATTTAACATCATTCGTTATTGTTTAAAATGGTTCGGATAAATCCGAGGATTGGTATCTCTAAAACTAAGTGATAACTTCTGGCTAACTCAATTCCGATTCTTTTGGAAGTATGCACTAAGCAACCGAGTCCTCACCGGGGAACTTAAATATACCCAACATATCTCCTAAGCCAAATAAGGTCTAGATTTAATAGTTGGTTATACTATCTAACAACAAACAACAAGCAATTTCATTTGAGATTTATTTATCCATAGCAATCACTAAGCCTTAAAACAAATCTTTGTTTAATAAACCTCTTTTCGAAACATTTGTCTAAAACATTCATATATTATCTCTATGACATAAGTATATTCACAAAACATTTGGGAACAAATTCTTACTTCCAAATCTTGTTAAAAAGGATTAAACAAATGCTGTTTAACTTAAAGGTAAGGACAACCATTAACACTATACCCTTGGTGTTAAGTGTGGAACGGATGTTCCATACCACAATTTTTAAAAGCTCAGTTTAGAGAAACCCAGATCTCAAATTCTTTTTATACTTCTTTTGATAAATCCTATTTAATCAAATCTATTTCATTCACGAAATCTCTTTTACTTGAAATCCAAATCCATTTCAATATACTTTCCAAACTTTCAAACTCATTTATAAAACCCTTTTATAAATTATTCAAAATCATTTATGTAATATTTTTTTGATAAATATCCAAAAATTTTATATAAATTTCTTATAAATATCCAAATCTTTTTATAAACTCCCTTTATGAATATCCAAATCATTTTCTAAAATTTCTTGTATAAATACCCAAAATCATTTATAAAATTTCTTTATAAACCTTTCCTGTTTAACAACTTCTTAGATAACCTTTAATCAATTTAGCTTCCTTTAAACAAATCCATTTTATAAATCTCCTTTATTATGAAATCTTCTTTGCTTAAAAACTCAAATCCATTTTCCCAAAGCCTTTTATGAATTTCCAAATTCCTTTATAAAACTCTTTATAAAAACTTCTTTTTATAACGCGAAAAACCATTCCCAGAAGTTAAGAACATTTTTAGTAAACCATTTGTCAAATCATTTTTAAAAATATCTTCCTCAAAATGCAATAAATTTACAACCATTTCAAAAAGAAAATGAAATATTTATTTTTTACAAAATCAAATGAAGGCTTAGCGACTAAAATGGTGTTTTTAATTTGGTTTTACTTATCCAGTTTAACATGGAATCATATAATAACAAGTATATAAGGGGTCAACACATAACAATCAATTAACTTAAGTAAATATCCAAGTCAATTGTTCTACTAATGGATGTCATTTTGTTTTCCTAACAATATAGGGTTGCTTAAGGGTAAGCGACACAGAAATCTCTTGACTAAAAATAAATTTTGAAAAGAAAGTAGTTTAAAATAAATCTGATTACTTAAATTCAAAGCAATTATAAATAAATTAAAATCTTTGTAAATGAGAATCAAATCCTTGTTAAATAGCAATTAACTCTAGCTAAGGGTAATTAAACCTTACTAAAACATAAATAACTTTAATCAAAGATTAATTTTCCCTAGTGGTTAACGACCCGAAATTTTCGAACTCGAAAATTCCAGATAGTTATGAAAAAGAAGAAAGAGGTAGAAGAAGAAGAACAGAAACACCAAACATCTCACAATCGCAGCGGATAAAATATAATAATAAATAATAACAGTTACAAAAGAATACTATATCAGTCGATTACATTTAATATTCATCAGAGTTTCACATATATTCAAATATAGGTCATACAATCAATTTATCGTAGAATTACAATAATATAATCACAACGGAAGCATTCTACGCGTTCATGCCATCAAGTTTGCCTCCTGAGCTCCAGAGCGTCCTACTTGAAAATCTGTAATACTCGGTCTGACCCGAGCATTACAGATAAAAAAAAAATCTCTGACCAACCAAATAAAAATCTTGTACCTGTATGATACATCACCTTGTACACACCTTGTTTCTATATATGTGCATCCTTTGGTTTCAGTTCGTTCACACATACCAGGAAATAAAAAAAAAAATTATCTTACAACTGAAGCTAACTTAACAACTAAAAAGAAAGGAGAGGGTCAAGGAAGATCAAGCTACAGTTTTTCAAAAAAAAAAAAACAATACAGGCTGATAGTTTTCAAAACCAGGAAGTTGTGTTCTCTGTTCAATCTAGTTTCAGGTGAGTAAACAAATTTTATGAATGCCTAAATATAATCAAATTTGAGTATAAATATATCGTGTATGAAGCTCTGTTTATATTTGTGAAGTTGATCTATAGGATGTTGTTCTTCTTCACCTCCTTTGTTTATTTTTCTTTCTTTTCTGAGTTACAGGTTTCAATTTAACAAGTAACTTCAATCTTTTATCATCTAATCATTATTAGGCCTTAATTTCAAAACAAACAGGTGTGTTTAAGTATCAGTTATCATCTAAAAATAGTTTCAAGTGAAATAGAAATATATAGCAAGTAAAAACTTGATTTTTACAGAGTAAACTCAAACTTAAGGAAAATTCGAATATCATGAAATACAAATTCAATTTCATAACTTGAATCCACACTGCAAGATAGGATTTTTAAGCCTAAAATGACGATTTTAAATTGGGTATACATAGAGCAGTTTCAAGATGAACTGGGAATGGGTTTAGGGTAAATTCAAGTGATCAGAGAATTGTTGGAGCTCGGGATTTCACGTGGAGGTAGAGGGGAGTACGGTGAGTAGGGGAAAAATAAGGTGAGACTCTTTAGCGAAGCAGGGTGTCGAGACGAGACGAAAGTAGGGTTTGGTGGAAGTTTTCGTGAAGTTTCATTTTCCGGCAAATGGTGACGTCGAAGCGACGAAGTGGAGGTGCGGTCCAAGGGGAAAAGAAGGAGTAGTCGAATGCGAGTTTAATTGAGGAGTTTGGGGGTGATCGGGTTATGGTAGTGGCGAGGTGGGGCGTTTGTTGCCGTGGGGTTGGTTTCCAAGGTAACCTCGAGTTCGAATTTTGAATGAAGGGATGGTCGGAGATTCTGGGTGGATGGGAAGGACACAGTGGTCGTAGGTGGTATGTAGGGTCGGTCGGCGAGAAGCAATGATGAACGGAGCAAGAGTGCATATGCACGTGTGCAAGCATGCACGTTCGAATTAGAGCAGAGGAAGGGAAGAACTGGGAAGAGGAAATAAGAGAAAGGATGGGAATAGGGAAGAAAAGAAGTGTGGGCTGGGAAGGAAGGAAATTGGGCCGGCAAAAGGTTTAGGCAGAAGAAAAACAAAAAAATAAATAAATAAAGGGAAAGTAGGAAAAAAAGGGAAAGGATAGTAAAATAAGAGTAAAAGAAAAGAATGAGAAAACAAATAGGTAGAATAAAAGAAAGGGAGAAAGAAAGGAAAAGAGAAGAAAGGAAAGATGCAAATATAAGAAAGGAACTTGCGTTTTTATTTATAAATTTAGTTATTAAAATTCAAATCCCATTTTCATGCAAATACAAACCAACATGAATAATTTTGTATCCAAATCGGTATATAAATGAGAATCGTGGTTCTCCTATAATGAAATTAATGATACCCTTTTTAATATTTGCCTTAAGTCTAATGTTAGATAACTAATTAGTATTAAATAAAGTGTTTAATTTATGTGTAGATTCATTAATTTGAATTAATATGAATATTTATTCCTGTCTGTCAAAAGGGTCGGACGCGATTAAAAATAGTTGGAATTAAGTGATGATATGTTATTTGAAATAAGAATCTAAAACTAACCTCCATCTTTATACATTGTCACCCTAAATGATAATTTAGTTATTTTAAATAATTACCCTCTCAAATCTATACTTAGATTCGAAGAAGCCGGAATCAGATATAAGTGATTCTTCGAACCACTGATCTAATAATCACTACAAATCCTTCCGTGCTGATTATAGTACCCAATAGGTTGGAATTGAATAAATTAAGAAATTGGATTATTAAAAATATAATTGGAGATCATTAATTTATATAATTAATGAAGTAATTAAAGATTTAATTAATTGATATTAATTAATTCATAATAAGTGACTTATGAGAAGTCAATCAATATAAGTAATTAAAAATTAACGTAATTGATTATAGTTAATTAATTCGTGAAGTAATTAAAGATTACTCATTGATTTGGTAAAAATAATTAATGTCGTGAAATTAATTAAAGATAATTACTTGAATGTAATTGAAAATAATTAATCCAGGGTGATTAATTAAGATGAATAATAAAGGGTTGATTAATTAATTGTTCTGGAATTAATTAATGAAGGAGTCAAAGTGGTTGAGGTTTGAAATTCAATTAGAATAAATTGAACTAATTTGTATGTGATTAAGCTTTGCTTATGAATGATTGAATGGTATTGGATGTTTGAATGAGTTGATATCTCTAATGTGAAATGTTGTGAATTTCATCTGAATAACTTGGGTTAGGATAATATGAGTCTCGAAGAGACCGGGGTCGGGTATTTGGGAAATACCTGAAAACCACTTCGAATATTTATATATTGATTTGTGAAATCAATAGGCTGGATTGAAATGATTTAAGTAGACTAGAATATTTATCTAAGTTTGGTACCTAGAAATTGATAGGTGAAATAAGTATTGTCTATAGCGAAATGTGAATTGGTTAAATTGATATATAAGTTACCCGGGTTTTATATAAGTTGTTTGCTTTAGTATTCCATGTTAGATGGGTTTACTCATGCTGGTTTCCAGCCTGACCCGGGTGTTACTTTGGTGTAATGCTCAGGTCAGACCGAGTATTACAGATTTTCAGGTGGGTACGTTCTGGAGCTCACAAGGCGAGCTGGATGGAAATAGCGTATAGAGTATTTCTGCTGTAGTATATTATTGTGTATCTGAGACTTGATTTGTATACGTCCAGTGTCTGTATATATGTGTAACTCTAATGTATATTAAATGTAATCAACGGATATAGTACTCTTCTGTAAACTGTTATTTATTATTATATTTTATCCGCTGCGAATGTGAGTTGTTGATGATTCTGATCTTCTTCTTCTATCTCTTTCTTTTTTTCATAACTATCTGGAATTTTCGGGTTAGAAAATCCGGGTCGTTACAGGTTTCTTCTCTAGTTTGCTCAGTGTGCCTTTTTTAAATTTTCCCTCTTGTTCACCCCAGTGTGTATTTTCTTGCTTGCTTCTTCTTTTTGAACAAGCGTTGTATTTTATTGTTTTGTTGCAATAAAATCAGGTAGGGGTCCTGTTAACCCCGCTAGCCTTTGCTAAAAATTAAAGAAAAACCCCTTTTAAAATAATAATTAATTAAACATTGTCTAAATAAAAATTAATTAATCCTTAATTAAAAATCAAATAATAATTTACTTTAATTAAGTAAAAATCATGATTAACTTAATTGATTAACATTTAAGTTTAAAAACCATTATTTACAAATGATTAAGTACTTATTACCTTAATTAATTAATTAATTAATTAATCAATCATTAAATAAATAAATAAATAAATAGACAATTAAATAATTGTTCTCTAGTTAAAAATTAAAGTTATAAAACATTTTCTAAAAATATTTTAAGTTAAAACAAGTTTAGGTTAGAAAAATAGTTAGATTTTCCGAACTGCGCATATAACGACTATCACTATACGGACCCATAATTTCAAAACTTGGTTTTTAAGAAAATTAACTTCAAAACTCTATTTCACACTTTAAAACTTATAACAGAGTTATAAAACATTTTTCAAAAAGTTTCTTGCTGGAAAAAAGTTTCCGATTTGGAAAAGTTTTGTTTTTGCGAACTACGCGTATAGCGACTATCGATACGAATCCGTAATTTCAAAACTCGAAAATTTGATTTTATAACTTTTAAAACTTCTACTTTTAACTCTTTTCATCTTTAAAACATGAGAATAAACTTTGTAAGCCTAAACCAAAGATTTAAACTTAAAAACTTTTCAGTTTGAAAACAAAAATCATACTTTCGACAAAAAGCTGATTTCCACGTCGCTTTTGTTTAGCGAATCGCCACCTTCGTGTCATAAGCACACATAGAACACATACAACCTTCCATCATAATATCACATCATAGCATTGTAGCACCATCATAAACAAAGTATTACTTCCAATACTAACTAACTTTTCCAATATTCAAGGTAAAATCTTTATCGTCTACTCAAACTTCGGCATAAGCAACCAATACCAAATCAACATATATGCATGCATACAAAAACTATAACAATAATACATACTTAAGCAACATTTTAACTCATAAATTTTGCAACTCTAAAAGTTAGTAACATGAGTTCTAAATACACGAACTTTACTCACAAAAATGAGCTGAAACTAAGCCTAACTTCCATCGAACTTGAATATACTTCCTAGCAAACCGCCTTAACTTGAAAATATGACTTTGTGTGGCCTTGGAGGGACATGTTTAGCTCAGCCTTGGTTAGTGTTGGGCTCGTCCTAGGTTATTTTAAGGATGATGGGATTTATTTTTGGAGAGGAGTGATACTCGAAGTGAAGTAGGAAGGTTTAAATTTGATTTTAGAAGTGTACATAAAATATTTTAACTTAGGAATTTCTCTTGGAAGCCATGGATGAACTTGTAGACATGAAGAGGGTAGAAATGAATATGGAAATGATGGTGTAAAGGAAGAATGTGTTGATATAGGTGGTATTTATTGAAAATAAGAGGGGTAATTTAGTAAAAATGACTTTAGTATAAAATAATAATAAACTTATCATGAAAGCATGCTTTCCATATTTCCCCACCTTCCTCTGCACAAATTATTTCCATGCTCTCATGTACTAGCCCAGGTGATATAGGTGATGGATGAGCTTAACGTAGGGTACTTATGTTACTATTTGACACCATTCACACAATGCTTGATTAATTTAAGTCAAATCACCATTATCTTAATCTAATACTTACTTCTACTTCATACAAACTCATTTTAATCCTATGATACATATTTATGTGTGTGTGTGTTACACAAATGTGCACAACGTTTCTGGCGACTTTCGAGCGTCGAAAAGTCGAAGTTTCAGAAAACATTCTTCGGTCACATTTTCTATTTTTATTTGAACTATCTATATTGGTAAACAAAATTTTTAAAACTATATTACCAACATTATTAAATAATTAAAATAAATTTATTTGCTAATAAAAAACCATTTATTGATTATTTAAAATATATTTAAATAGCATGTTTCAAAGTGGCAAAATCCTGGGTCGTTACAAACCTATTTTACCATCATTTGTTATTATTTAAAAGATTCATATTATTTTTAATTTATAAAACCTATTATTTGAATATTTAAAATTTATTTAATATTCACAAATCAAGACGGTAAAATTCCAAGTCGTTACACTCTTCCCCTTAAAAGAATTTCACCCCTGAAATTGTACCACAACCCTGATTCCTAGAAACACTTAATTATTCATCAATCTGTATGATGTACATAGATCATCCCTATGTAAAATCTGATTTGATCATTTTCTTGAACACATAACTTCATTTTCGAACTAGTATCGCTCACTCGACTTCCTAGTATGGACTTTTATCAGGACTCATAAGTTAGAAACCTCTACTCTCCTTACATAACCATAAACTATGATAGACAATTTTGGTTCCACATAAGAACCCTCACTAATGCTCGCCATAAAAAATCGTGTGAAAAATCCTTATTTGGAATCGTGTAAAATACCTTCAGTCATATACTCGAAACTAGGATAGGGAACTGTGTAAAAAGGAGAAATGATTTTCATACAACCTACGTCTTGAAACTAAGTCGACCAAATCAACCTATTTGCCGTAATTTGCCTAGTAAGTAGCTAAGAAGAGTAGGATGCCAGTATCCAAACTCCATCCTAGATTCTACTTTTTTTAGACACTACTAAAGTAAAAAATGTCTAGTAGCCAACGTAATAATGTTAAATAATTTTTCACATCCTAGTTGTTAAAGTCAAAAGGCACGATTTAAATAAACAATTTTCATCACATATCCTTATTAAATTTAACCTAATTAAACTTCATTTATTAATCAACCTTTTAAACAAAAGCTTTTTATTTTAAAAACTCTTCCTTTTAAAGGATCTAAGAAAACACATGGTTTTTTTCAAAAACCTTTTGAAAACATACATATACCCCGTGTACTCCAAAATGATGTCAAGGAACTGGGTGCTACCAAATAGTACCATATACCCCATGTAACGACCCTCCAATTTATCGCTTCGATAAATTTTATTTATTTTTAAATTTATGCAAATAAATTGGTGATAATACGAACAATATTGTTTTAAGTGATAATAAGTAATAGTAATCTTATTTTGAATAAGTATTTACAAAATATTTTCCTCAAAATTTATATCGATAAAATAACATCATATTTAAATATAGAATTTTTAGATTAAATGAGATTTAATGATTAAATAATTATTTTAATTTTCCAAATAATTATTTTAAATGATAATAATTCAGTTTGAATATTTGTATAGTGATAATAAATCATTTATAATAATTTTATAAAAAGATATATTTGATTTGAAAATAGGGAAAAATCGACAACGCTTTATCGTATAATAGCAATTATTGTAAATAATTGTTAATATTGATTTATATGGTCATATAATTCAAATAGGATCATTTTAATTTATTTAAAATGATAAGAAATTTATTTTTAAATTTTGTTTACAAATATAACATCACCCCGTGCCATGACTCGGCTATACTGGGCTGGTCATGTGGGCTGGACCCTATTGTTGATAAGAAGGTTGGTCACCAGACAACATCCACATGACCAAAACGTAATGTCCTAACAGTTTTTGTAACAACCCAGGATTTCGTAGCAATTAATTATCATCATTAGATGATTAAATGTGCTAGCTAATTGCTATTGGGATTTAATCAGTTGAAAATTTGTTAAGCGGTTATGCGGGCTTTAAAATTTATTTTAGCCCATGTTTCTTTGGTTTTGGGTGCTGTGATAATTATCGAGTATATACTCGGTTCCTCCATTCATTCGTTCGGAACCCTAATCAAAAATAAATGAAAAGAAAAATTAAAAATGGCGGCTCATGCTTGTTCCTCTTTCTTCAGTAATTAGGGTTTTCAAAAAATTGGAAGATGGCGACTTTAAATGCTCGAGTGATTTCGATTTCCTTTCCCTGTCGACCAATCGTCTCTTGAGATGCTTTCGGCCGCTTCAAATTGATTGGATTCATGCTCGTAAAAACTAAGGTGAGTGATTTTTCACTCACATCTATTCATTCTACTGCTTGAATATAATTCTAGATTCTTGAGTATTCTCGGCCATTTGATTTTGTTTTAATTTAAAACTGCTTCGATTTTGGCTTTGCTTGGCCACCACGGTGTCGATTTCTGACTTGTTCAAATTGGCGACTTTTGTTGCTTGATTTCTTGATAATCACGGTGTTGAATTTAGTTGACGTCGGCCTCTTTGAGTTTGTTAAAATGCTTTGACGATGTTTTCTAGTCATCATGGTTTTGTGAATTTGCTGATTCTTGGCTGACTACGGTCACTATGATTTTGTTGACATTTGAACTTGCTCGATTGTAGCCTTAGTTGCCACGGTCCTGACTTGATGCTGCTGACTCCGGTTTTGAATTGACCTGCAGTTATCTTCGATCGCAAACTTAATTTTGTGAAAATATTTTAGAAGAGAATTTATTTGGCTTTGCATTTGCTTTAAGTATTTGACTTCGGTCCTGATTTGGGTATACGATACCATGACTTCGGTCAGTAGCTCGGCAGTTAACTTGACTGCTGTACCATGATATTTGAACTCGTCTTAAGTATATTTTGATATTGGTTCATATGATGATGTTTACTACAACTCTGTTAATTCGAGTGCTTGTTGCACTGTCCAGTTTCATTTAGTTGTTCACTGGTCTTGCAACACTTTTATGCACACTGTTGCATTATATCTGGACTTCCTCTGGTTCATCTTGAGTCTTTGTTGTATTTATGCATCATGTTGTGTCTGATGCAATTGTGTGTACTTGCTATTGCATATAGCTATGGCCATGTCACACCTATGCTTTTTAAAATCCCTTATGCATTTGCTGTTTGGACCCGTGTACTTGTGCACATCCTCTGTTGTTCTATGATATCAAAGTTTGATATGATATTTGTTGTTGCTTTTTTCATAGTTTTGCAGTGTAATTTTTCTTGAGCTTTGAACTTTCTGATCTAGTTACACCTTTGTATACTTGACCTCGTGCATCACTTTACCTCGTGATTGGTTTGTGCACTTGGTTTTGTGTACTGCACTTTTACTTTAGCTGTTGGTGCTTGACTTTCTGAAGCGTTTCTCATTTTATGTTATATCTGTGCACTTGAGTTCGAGTCATTTGTTTCAGATACTAAGTGCATACATACATCTGCGATCGTACATAAATACATGTATGTTGTTGCACCATTGTTGTTTCACTGCTTCACTAGTTACCATTTACTTGGTTTGTGTTTTACTATGCAGCCTGTTCATTTGATACCCTGTTGCATTTGGGTTGGTTGCTGCATTGAGTTGTGTTCGTGAGACTTGAACTTGGTTTGGATTTTTGCTTCTTTGAGTTTGGCAGTTTATATACTTCATGTGTACTGCTAGTTAGAGTTGTGCTTGCCTTTGAGTTTCAAAACTGTGGCATGCATGTGGCCATCCCTTTGGTGCAGTTTTATTTTGTTGCAGTTTTTCCCTTGTAATCTTGTGGTGGCTGCAGTTTTGCCCTTGTATACTTGTGGTGGTTGCATCTTCTTTTTGTTGTAATTTTGCCCTTGTTGTTTTGTATTGCACTGAGTTAATCCTCACGTGTACTGATGCATCATTCATCTTTGAACCTGGGCAGATGGTTAAGATTGGGTCGTGCATTGCACTGACCACTGTATTCATTTGCATTTTGATTCACCGAGCTTTTGTGTAATTCATCACTGTAGTGGCGAGGCAGTGCACGCGTGCGTGTGCTGCAGCCAAGCAGAAGTGACGTTTTAATTGATATTTCAATTGCTTGAATTGTTTGTGTGTCCAATTCAATATTTTGAAATTGTATTTTGATTTTGTTTGATTGATCATTTTGTTGTTGTCTAATTATCTATTTGATAATTAGATTATGAGTTTCTAATTATTTATTTAATAATTAGATTTTGTTGTTAATTGCCGTTTAGGCTATCCTGTTATTTTCTAAGTTATCTTCATTGATAATCCTTTTATTTATCTTCGTTGATAATTTTAATTTGCTAATTTGTTGTTTAACACTGTTACATGTTATATTTACCGTTATCCGATTTCTTATTAAAGGATTGGATATACGAGATTTATTGTGACTGTCGTCTATTTGTTATTTAATTATTATTGCTTCTGTTCATTAATAACTGAGTTTGAATTAGACTGACCCGTGTATTATTTTCTTTTGAATTTAATACTCGGGCCAGACCGACTTATTTCAGGTTGTAGATATCTTGCTTTGGGTTGCTGCTAGAGCTATGAAGTCTCTTTATATCTTTTGGAGTAGTTGTTGTCATAGTATAGGAAGATATGTATTCATGTATATTAATTATAATAATGTACTTGTATATATAACTTCCCGTGTCGAGTTGTAGTTGTATCATATGTATTGTATCACATGTATTGTAAATGCATCAGTTATATATATATATATATATATGCATGTATGTATGAGACTTTTTATTATCTGTGTTCCGCATTTAGCTTATCTGTGTTGTTGTTATATATGTTGTCCTAAACTATTATGAACCACCATAGTTCGTTTTATACTAGAATTGAATATGTCGATGGGAGTAAATAAACAAAGAGATGAAAAATAAAAATTTACCACTCCTATCGAGAAAGACAATACTAGTGTAAGGCCTAACTACGAGTGGCCGCTCCTATCCAGCCTTATTCTTCGTAATAACAGACCGTATTTCTTTTAATTCTCTTTGTTATTGTGAGCATAGAGGTGGGGCATCACAGTTGGTATCAGAGCGAGGGGTTTATGGACGTAATATAGAACATAACTTAGATGGAACATGTGTTACAACTATTTGTTGATGTTTTTAATTGTTCTTTGAGTTAAAACTAAAATTTTGAAATTATGATGAAATTTTTAAATATCTTTATTTAAAATTAAAAGTAAAATTGTGTTTTGATGGTTGAGTAAATTGTGTTCTGTTTATCAGAGTGCGCAGCGGAAACAGTGAGACTGCCTTCGCTAGGTATAGCCGATAACCCTTTTGATTTAAAAATCAAAATATGAAAATGAATTAAATTTCGTTGTGTTATCACATAGATGTGTTTATTCTGTTTTCTTTGAAAATTTCGAATCCGATTTGAGGATCCGAAGCGATTGCAGTTATGTGATTTTGTTGAGATTTTTGATGCTTTAAACTATCTTCATTGAAGATATATTCGAGTGATTTCTTTGTTCATTTTGTAGTAACGTGTAAATTTGAGTTGCACATTACTGCATTAATTTTACGTTGAACCGGTGTTTGGTTTTAAACGTATTTTGTTGCCGTTATTTTTATAACGGGATTTTTACACCGGTGCTAAATTTTTGAAGCTGTTTTATTGACATTTTTAATAAATGAAAGTTCACTGGTATTATATTTTGATGCGAATTATTTTGATGAGATTTTGAGGTATAAAAATTACTGTCGCTTTGACTTCAGTAACCGTCAAATTTAAAGTGGATTTTCAAGCAGTTAGCCCGCAATGCTGATTTGATATCCGTTTTTACGGTGTTTTGAGAAGTACAATTTCCTTATCGAAATTGCTACAGATGTTGCTGTTTTAATCACATATTTTAAAAAACCTTTTCAAAATAAAATTGTTTCCAAAATTTTTACAATTTGTGCTTTCAAAAGAATGAGGAAGCGATTTAAATGCTTCAGCAAAATTGTGGACTATGAACCCTCACTTTTACTGGTTCGCTTAATTTCGGACTTGTCCGTTTGAGAACGTAAAATTTTATTTATTTAAAATACACAATTTTTCAATTTCAAGGAAACGATGAAGAGAATTAAACGATTTAGTTAAACTCGTGGTATGGGACATGTGTGTTTGCTATTTCGATTAATTCAGGACTCGTTAATTGAAACAGCTGCTGTTTGATGATTTTGATGATTTTGTGTGCTTTCGAGCCACTATGTTGGACCTTCGGGTCATATGTTGGACCTTCGGGTCATATGATGGACCTTCGGGTCATTTGTTGGGCTTTCGGGCCACTCCGCTGGACCTTCGGGTCATTTGTTGGACCTTCGGGCCAATCTGCGGACCTTCGGGTCAGTCTGCGGACCTTCGGGTCAAATACCAGTACTAGATGTTTGTGTCAAAATTGGGCACAACACTCTTCGGGAGTCGTTGAAGAGATAATAGTCAAGAATGCAAGTTCAAAACAGATATTATCTAACAAAAACTCCAATCAACAGTAAAGTAAATGCGTAGACGAGCGATTTATAGTGGTTCGGCGTGTTGCCTACGTCCACTGTGAAGTTTTTTGATGTTTTATTGATTCTCTTTCAATGATTACAAGTTGTTACAGCGATCCACAGCAAGTTACAACTGGAAATTCGAAATCAATAGTGAAATTATGATGTAGGATGATGGAGATCTTGATCCGGCAGAGTCTCGGCGTCTCAGAGTCAGAAGATCCCTTTTCCATTGGCCCTGGGGCTCTATTTATAGGTGTAGGCTGCTGGTATCTCGCTGAAAACTCGGGAGACCACTTCTGGCACGTGAGGGGGCCCACACGTACGGTCTCGGGAAGTTTGGGCCCACTTTGGTATCGGTTCGAACTCCATTCGAACCGATCAAGAATTCATCCAATCGAGGTGAAATTTGGCGTGGACATTCTTCAACATGTATGCGAGCATCTGTGAAAGTTTCATTGCATTTGGATCAGTAGGTTAGGAGATATGTTGGGTTCGAAATGGACTTCACGGCAAGGCTGTTTTGTTCGAACCCCTGTTACTCGAAACGATGGTTTCGAAACCAGTGTGGCACGCGACCTCGTGGTGACGTGGAGCGCGAGTTTCGAATCGATCCGGACTTCTCTCCGTGTTGACCGCTTCGACTCCGTGTATCTCGGTGATTTCGAACCGATGGAAGACACGTGGGTTGACCCAGTGGGTTCGAATAAGGCAACACAGGATGGGTTCGAACAAGGCTCTGTGATGGGTTCGAACATGGCTCTGTGATGGGTTCGAAGATAGCTCTGTGATGGGTTCGAACAGGGCTTCTGTGATGGGTTCGAACAAACGCCCCTTGGATGCATATGAGCTCTGCAACCCCTTCATGGATACGAGGCACATGGATTCGAAAACAATGGAGTTGAAGGTGATGGAGTCGAACCCATGGGGGTTCGAAGGGTTCGAAGTCGATGGGTTCGAAAGTCGTCCCTTCTTATCGGTTCGAAAGTGGTGGTTTCGAATTAGTTGGGTTCGAAGTGGTGTCGAACCGATGGATGCGAACTCATTGATTCGAACTTTGGCATATGTGCATGGGTTCGAGGCGCTGCCTCACTCCTTGGGTTCGAACCAGATGGGTTCGAACATAGGTGGGGTCATGGTTTCGAACAGAGCAACGTCCATCTTTCTCAACTTGAATCCATCATAACTTGAGCACACGACCTCGGATTGTCCTGAAATTTGAAATGCTGACTCTTGTAGCCTTTCTTGCCGTGTCCTATCAATTGTGGCTCATTCTGGACTCGGATAAAATTCAGTGATATCCATGGCTAAAGGAAGTACGATCAACCTCTGAGGCGAACAGTCCTTCGTTTTTCGATCAATCTTTTGGTATCGCGGCTTTGCCAAAAAGCGGGATAACACTAGACCTTCGGGTCACTCTGCGGACCTTCGGGTCACTGATGGGCGCCAAAATTTATAGTACTTGGTAGACTTCAGCCATCTGAGATGCACGTGCGGCGTAGCTAAAATTCGCCATCTGATGAGATCGATCAAACATTTTATGTTGATTTTCTAGTCATCTTAATTGATTTCTAGATATTTGTTGTTTCTAATTATCTGCAGGTAATTAGATATTTGCTATTTTGAGTTCTAATTATCTTTGTTGATAATTAGATATTTACTGATTTGAGTTCTAATTATCTTTGTTGATAATTAGTTATTTGCTGATTTGAGTTCTAATTATCTTTGTTGATCATTAGATATTTGTTGATTTGAGATTTCTAATTATCGTTTTTGATAATCAGATATTTGTTGATTTGAGATTTCTGATTATCGTTTTTGATAATTAGATATTTGTTGATTTGAGATTTCTGATTATCATTTTTGATAATTAGATATTTGAGATTTCTGATTATCGTTTTTAATAATTAGATATTTATTGATTTGAGATTTCTGATTATCGTTTTTGATAATTGGATATTTGTTGATTTGTTGTTTTTTGATTATCGTTTTTGATAATTAGATTTTTGAGTTTTCTGATTATCTTTTTGATAATTGGATATTTGTTGATTTGAGATTTCTGATTACCGTTTTTGATAATTAGATATATGAGATTTCTGATTATCATTTTTGATAATTAGATGTTTATTGATTTGAGATTTCTGATTATCGTTTTTGATAATTAGATATTTGTTGATTTGAGATTTCTGATTATCGTTTTTGATAATTAGATATTTGGGTTTTCTGATTATCGTTTTTGATAATTGGATATTTGTTGACTTGAGATTTCTAATTATCGTTTTTGATAATTGAAATTTGTTGATTGAGATTTCTGATTATCGTTTTTGATAATTAGATATTTGAGTTTTCTGATTATCATTTTTGATAATTGGATATTTATTGATTTGAGATTTATGATTATCGTTTTTAATAATTGGATATTTGTTGATTTGTTGTTTTCTGATTATCGTTTTTGATAATTAGATATTTGAGTTTTCTGATTATCGTTTTTGATAATTGGATTTTTGTTGATTTGAGATTTCTGATTATCGTTTTTGATAATTAGATATTTGGGATTTCTGATTATCGTTTTTGATAATTAGATATTTGTTGATTTGAGATTTTTGATTATCGTTTTTGATAATTAGATATTTGTTGATTTAAGATTTCTGATTATCGTTTTTGATAATTAGATATTTGAGTTTTCTGATTATCTTTTTTGATAATTGGATATTTGTTGATTTGAGATTTATGATTATCATTTTTGATAACTGAAATTTGTTGATTTGGGACTTCTGATTATCGTTTTTGATAATTAGATATTTGAGATTTCTGATTATCATTTTTTATAGTTAGATATTTATTGATTTGAGATTTCTGATTATCGTTTTTGATAATTAGATATTTGTTGATTTGAGATTTCCGAGTATCGTTTTTGATAATTAGATATTTGTGTTTTCTAATTATCGTTTTTGATAATTGGATATTCGTGTTTTCTGATTATCTATTTGATGATTGGATTTTGTTGAGAATTTTGTGAATTTCTTTTATGAAATTAAAAGATTTCTCTAGCGTTTGTATTCTCGACCTTTATTTTTCTAGCTTAACCAGTTTATGTTAGAAAAATAATTGTTATTGACGACCTTAATTATGAAAATTGCGGGGATGCAATTTTTATAAGGAGGGGAGTCTGTAACAACCCGAGATTTTGCAGCAATTAATTATCGTCATTAGACGATTAAATATGCTAGCTAATTGCTATTGGGATTTAATCAGTTGAAAATTCTTTTGAAAATTGGTTAAGCGGTTATGCGGGCTTTAAAATTTATTTTAGCCCACGTTTCTTTGGTATTGGGTGCTATGATAATTATCGAGTATATACCCGGTTCCTCCATTCATTTGTTCGGAACCCTAATAAAAAATAAACGAAAAGAAAAATTAAAAATGGCGGCTCGTGCTCGTTCCTCTTTCTTCAGTAATTAGGGTTTTCAAATTTTTTTGAAGATGGAGACTTTAAATGCTCGAGTGATTTCGATTTCCTTTCTCTGTCGACCGATCATCTCTTGAGATGCTTTCGGCCACTTCAAATTGATTGGATTCGTGCTCGTAAAAGCTAAGGTGAGTGATTTTTCACTCACATCTATTCATCCTACTGCTTGAATACAATTTGAGATTCTTGAGTATTTTCGGCCATTTGATTTTGTTTTAATTTAACACTACTTCGATTTTGGCTTTGCTTGGCCACCACGTTGTCGATTTCTGACTTGTTCAAATTCGCTACTTTTGTTGCTTGATTTCTTGATAATCACGGTGTTGAATTTAGTTGACGTCAGCCACTTTGAGTTTGTTAAAATGCTTTGACGATGTTTTCTGGTCATCATGGTTTTGTGAATTTGCTGATTCTTGGTTGACTTCGGTCACTATGATTTTGTTGACATTTGAACTCGCTCGATTGTAGCCTTAGTTGCCACGGTCCTGACTTGATGCCGCTGTCTCCGGTTTTGAATTGACCTGCAGTTATCTTTGACTGCAAACTTAATTTTATGAAAATATTTTAGATGGGAATTTATTTGGCTTTGCATTTTCTTTAAGTATTTGACTTCGGTCCTAATTTGGGTATGCGATACCATGACTTCGGTCAGTAGCTCGGCAGTTAACTTGACTGCTGTACCATGATATTTGAACTCGTCTTCAGTATATTTTGATATTGGTTCATATGATGATGTTTACTGCAACTCTGTTAATTCGAGTGCTTGTTGCACTGTCCAGTTTCATTTAGTTGTTCATTGGTCTTGCAACACTTTTATGCACAATGTTGCATTATATCTGGACTTCCTCTGGTTCATCTTGAGTCTTTGTTGTATTTATGCATCATGTTGTGTCTGATGCAATTGTGTGTACTTGCTGTTGCACATAGCTATGGCCATGTCACACCTATGCTTTTTAAAATCCCTTATGCATTTGCTGTTTGGACCCATGTACTTGTGCACATCCTCTGTTGTTCTGTGATATCAAAGTTTGATATGATATTTGTTGCTGCCTTTTTCATAGTTTTGCAGTGTAATTTTTCTTGAGCTTTGAGCTTGCTGATCTAGTTACACCTTTGTGTACTTGACCTCGTGCATCACTTTATCTCGTGATTGGTTTGTGCACTTGGTTTTGTGCACTGCACTTTTACTTTAGCTGTTGGTGCTTGACTTTCTGAAGTGTTTCTCATTTTATGTTATATCTGTGCACTTGAGTTCGAGTCATTTGTTTTAGATACTAAGTTCATACATACATCCACGATCATACATAAATATATGTATGTTGTCGCACCATTGTTGTTTCACTGCTTCACTGGTTACCATTTACTTGGTTTGTGTTTTACTGTGCAGCCTGTTCATTTGATACCCTGTTGCATTTGGGTTGGTTGCTGCATTGAGTTGTTTTCGTGAGACTTGAACTTGGTTTGGATTTTTGCTTCTTTGATTTTGGAAGCTTATATACTTCATGTGTACTGCTAGTTAGAGTTGTGCTTTCCTTTGAGTTTCAAAACTGTGGTATGCATGTAGCCAACGGAGTATACTCGTGTCATGATGGGTTCGGAGTTGACTTTCGAACCGATGTTAGAAGATGGAGTATTCTTTGTGCTGTGATGGGTTCGAAACTAGCATTCGAACCGATGTGAGAGGATGGTTTCGAACAAGTAGTTCGTTTCGGTGGGTTCGAAACTGATCTTCGAACCGATGACTTGGATGGGTACGAAACTATCGTTCGCGGCAGTTGTCTGCGTGCTTCACACAATGGAGCCTCAAGCATTTGGTTTCGAAGATAGGTTTCGAAACCATTCTGCCTTCTGACCTGTTGTACTCGGTCAATTTTTACCGGAGTTCGAAACGTCCCGGTCATCTTCAACCCCCCATATAAATAGCGGTGGACCTGCCTCATTTTCACTTTTTACTTTTACTTTCGCTTGCTCTCTGCATCGTCTCGAAGCCTCAAAAGAGAAAAACTGCGACGCGTTTTCGAACCCATCAAGATTTGAGACTTAAATTTCTCGAAACCATTGTTCAAACTAGGTAATTAGCCTCGGATTCAAACGACGAAGCTATTTCGAACCTATTTATGTTTATCGATCGCATGGCTCCGAGATTGGCAAAACCAGATCTGGTTTGAGAGGGTTTCGAACTGATGTGTGATTCGAGTTCGAACCGATGACGGTGGTGTGTTTTCATTGGATTTTGAATCGATCCTTGGAATGTCCTTGTTGGGATGCGCAGTTCGCACCGATTGGGGGATTCGAGGGATCCATTCGAATCGATGGATTCGAACCCATAGGTCATCGGTTCGAAGTCGACAACTTCGTATCGATACGAAGTGGATCGGTTCGAACGCGACCGATGTCAAGTTTAAGGAATTTTGTACCGGTTCGAACTTGTCATTTGGCTATCGGTTCGAAGCGCGTCTAACTGTATGGTTTCGAAGTGATGTCAGGATGGGTTCGAACGCATGGGTTCGAAGCAATGACATGATGGTTTCGAACGCGTGGGTTCGAAAGGAGTTTGGACGGGTTCGAACGCATGGGTTCGAAGCAACGTCATGATGGTTTCGAACGCGTGGGTTCGAAAGAAGTTTGGATGGTTTCGAAGGAAGAGGTGTTTGGTTGGGTTCGAACGAAGCCTCTGTGATGGTTTCGAACCCTGTATGATGGACTCCAAAATTTGAAAATTTTCAAGCATAACTCCGACGAGCTTCATCCCTGCATATCTGGACTTGAATATTGAACTGCATATTTGATTGCCTTTTGAAGCTCGTCGATGGAACTATAACAACTTCCATTCGAACCGACTTCCATCATATAAACGATTTAGTGATGACGGTCAGCGATGACGGTCATTATAGCCGAACTTCGTAGCTTTGTCGTTTGAATGTTCACTTTAACTCTGCAACATTTATTCAAGCAATGCATGGCACGGTACCACACACATTCATACACTTTACACTGGGGAACACACGGGTTCTTTGTCGTCTAACGATGGTTTCTCATGAGTTAGTTAGTTATGGAATCTTCAAGTTCACAGCAGCAGGAGATTCAAGGTACAGCCCCTCCGAGGCTAGAAGTTCCGGATATAGATCCTGAGATCATTGGTCCGGCTCCGGACGAACTTCCTGACGCGTCGTTCATTGCCAATCCATCAGATTCCGTTCCATCGAATATCTCTGAAGACATGTTGGGAAGAATTTGTTTGAGGCACGGCTTGTCATTGGACGATGTGTTGCTGCCGGGGCCGAATGATAGACCACATAATCCGCCAGAAGGGTATACATCATTTAATCGCCACGCGTGTGCGGCCGGGACACTTCCCCCGTTCAACGAGTATATAAGAGAAGTATTGTCGTTTTTGAGGATCGCCCCATCTCAGTTGCATCCGAACGGATATGCGTCGATCAATAGCTTGTTCATTGCATTTATGGAATGTCTCCATCGACCGCCGCTTCCAATCGAAATTAGATACTTGTTCAACTTCAAAACCCGTGGTGATTATCCTTCTTTCACATTTCTGGAGGCGGTGAGAAATTGTCAAGTGGTCACCGGATCCTGGACAAGGCTGAGTTACTATAGGACAGAATGGTTTTATGTCAGGTGCCCTCCAGGCTTTGCTCGACGATGGTTATTCAGACGTGAGTATAACCGAGTTCTTAAATAGTTACTACGACAATTGCTGCCGAAGTGGGACTTATATTAATTTTTTCTTTTTACAGCAACGATCCCGCGACCCGAAGGTGAAGAGTTTAAGGAGATGGTGCGAGTACTTCGAGAAGTCCCGAGCGAAGATAGGGACATCGAGTTGCTTTTGACCGATAGGAATCTCCGGACCTATGGGTTGATTGAACAAAGACAGAGTATAAGATTTGAGGTGGCACAAAGGATCGTTCCTAAAAAACGAGTCAAACATAAGGAGCCCGAAGTTGTCATAGCCGAGGAGGCTGATTCTGAAAGAACTCACACTGATGATGAGCCGCTGACTGAGCCTACGGATGTAGCTTCGGATGTCGCGGAGCAGAGAAAAGGCAAGGCTGCCATGGTTAAGTCAACTAAGCGGGGGAGACGGAAATCGGTTGTCATTGCCCGGCCCTCTTCCGGAGTTAGAATCTCTGAGATGTCTCCTCCGCGTACTGAAAGCCTCTACGAAGGGCTTGCCGACCTTCCAATCCCGGAAGATGTGTCTTTTCAACATGATGCCGGGTTGGAGGAGTTCCATCGTAATCTAGAATTGAGCGAGCCTCTTATTACTAGCGAGGTCGACATTTCTGGTTGGTCGGGGGGAAATGCATATTCATACACATTTCACGACACTGCATAAACTTTGACTGTAAATTATCTGTTTCGAAGGGTGATTGATTCGATTTTATTTTGCTTTGCAGATACTATGTCAAAGCGGGGTTCGATGCTTGGGAGTCTTCGACATGCTCGCAAGTCTTCTTATTATGATTCGCGCAGGCGAGAGGGAGATAGAGATTATGATCAGGGACGCCCTGGATACTATGACCAAGGACGTTCCGGATATTCTAGTCATGAGAGATACGATTCGGACAAGGGCCATAGGCGTCGATCGCGATCGCGCACCCCTCCTCCTTCCAGAGATCCCGTACAACCTCCCGTCCGCGTCCCTCGTGATTCTTCTCGACATGCGCCAGTTTCTCAAGCTTCTAGATCTGAGGTGACGGCACCGATGGCTGCGGAGGAACCTCCTGCTGAAATCATGGGGGAAGGAGCAATCAGGCTCGTGCAATTGAAAAGGGAGTTCCCGAATATATGCTTCGACAACTACGTATTCCCACCGAACTTGAAAAGAATCCCACAGGAGGCCGAGCAGTGGGCGCTTGATTATGTGCACGATTTCTACGCACAGTACAAAGTGTGGTATAGAGCGGCCGAAAAAGCATCGGCCTTGGCCTTCGAAAGAGCAGCCACAATTGAAAAATTGCAAGCCGAGTTAGCACAAAAAGATCGCATCATTCAAGTGCTGAATACTGAGGCTGAATCATCCCGTAAATCTGAAATAGAGGCCACTAAAAAAGCCGATGAAGCCCAGGCAATCATGGATAGGATGAAACGCGAACACTACGCCACGGTTGAGGACATGGGTCATCGAAACACATTGGTTACTGCAGAGAGGGACGCTGCCCTGAAGGAGTTGAATGAGCTTAAGTCAAAATTTGCTGAAATTGCCAAGGAAAGGGATGATGCGAATAGCGCAGCTCAGGAGGCGTGCGAACAAGCTGTGATTCTTCGCACCGAAAGGGATGCTGCGGTGGCGAAAGTTCAAGCGGTCGAGATAGAGGTGGAGGAGAAAGTTCAACGAGCAGAGGCCAGGCTAGAGGCCGATATCGAAGATCTGCTTATAACTTATAACGCCAACGTGTTAAAACACCGAAATTTAGTCTGGCTTCAAGATTATCCCGTTCACCTTCGCAGCGCTTGGGAGCGATTGGTCGAGGAAGAGGGGGAAGCGCATCCGGGCGAATCGGTTGACCGATTTGAGCTTGAGAACCGGTTATTAACTGAGGATGAAAAGAAGGTCCTTCACGATGCTATCATTGCTCATGAGAAGGAGATGATGGGTGGTCATTCCCTGGAAGTTGGAGAGGGATCGGGCGTTGAGCACCATGCGGATGTCATCGAAGTCACCACATCGCCTTTGTCAGTGCCTGTGTCTGCGGTCAGCTTGCCTGTTCCTGCTTACGACCCGGAGCGGCCGCACTTATCTCCCATCCATGAGCACACTCCCGAGGTCGTTCAGCCGTCTGCGAGTCAAACTGGAGAAGGTATTTCGAAATTATCTCAAGTGTTCTCTAAATAAAGAGTTTGTTTTGAAGAAGTTACTAATAACTTATTGTTTTTGCCTAGTGACGGAGGTTGCGCCGACAGTCACGGCTCAAGAATCAAGCCAAAAGGTTAAGGCCATCGCCACCGAGACCACTGCTGTAACTGCGGTATCGATCGAGGCGGCGCAGGGGAGTAGGTTATCTCTCGAGGAACAGATGGTGAGCGAGCTGCTCGGTGAGCCGGGCGGTTTCTCCACGGACTTACCGTTTATCATCGTCAGTGATCCCCCGCCGACCTCAAGCTCTTCGATGCAAGTTGCGGATGCCCCCAGCCAAGCCCAAGCGACCCGAGAAGAGGAAATTTTGGCTGAAATCAGCGCTGAAATAGAAGCTGCGGGGCACAGTGGTAGCGCCGGTGGCAGCGCGACGGCGCATAGCTCAACACCTGCCAGGATAGTACCATCGGGTGGCACTATCTCAATTTCCGTCACAGATCCAGTCCCCCCTACTCCTCCGGCGGGAAGCCTCCCTGTAGATTCGAGCTCTGAGGGGGACATCGATATCATGCCCCCGGCCGAAGAGTCACCGCCGAAGAGGAGGCACTCAAAAAGAATTTCTGTCGCTAGTGATTCTGATAACGATGAACCACTAATAAGGAAGACGAAGAAGAGGAAGAAGTAGATCGGCTTTACAAGTAGATGTTTTGGTGGATAAGTACTTGTTTTTGTTTTTTATTAGTAAGCCGTGTATAGATGCAGGTTCGGCTCCTGCCAGTAGGGATTGTTTTTGGGAAAACTTTTTCATATGTAAGCCCCCATTTTTGGTTAGTTGAAATAAACTTTAGTTTCTTTGTTTCAACTCTTGCTTTATTTGTGCTTAAGTACTTGCAATGCCTTGTTTTCGGTCCGGTGTACTTGTGGTGTTTCTACCGTTTAAGTGGAGTTCGTTTTTATTTTCCAAGTCTGAAGATCTTGGTCACACGTCGTGATTGATGAATGATTTGAACTTCGGACGTTGTATCACTTCGGTGAGTGATGGACACTTAGCTTTCGTGCCCCCCAGTCTTGGGGAACAACACTTGTATTTTTGGCAGCCGGTTGCACTTGTTGCAAATCTTAAGTACACGTCCGCCGTCCGGGGACTTAGAGTAATTTGAGATCGATAACCTGGTTTGCATTCCATGAGTTCAAGTGTTATTGATACTTGTAACATGGTTCACGCTCCGGGAACTTGGGGATGGTGTTCACATCCCAACTTGCACTCTACTAACTCGGAGTTAGTATTAATGCTTTAGTTCGCACTACGGGAACTTTGACTTGGTGTTAGTGCTCCAATTCACACGCCGGGAGCTTGGATAAAACATGTAAGTTTGGGTTCGTACTTCAGGAACCCGGAATTGACATTTATACCCCAACTCGCACTTCGGGAATATGGAGTTTGCACGGATGCTTCGGTTCGCGCTCCGGGAACCCGTAGCTTATATTCATACCCCAATTCATGTTTTGGGGATTCGGAGTCCGCATTGATGGGTTGGTTCACGCAGTGGGAACGAATTATTAAATGTTTATACTCCAATTCACGCCGCGGGAAGTTGGAGTCCGCTCGCACTCCGGGAACGAATTGTTAAATGTTTGTACTCCAATTCACGCAGTGGGAAGTTGGAGTCCGTTCGCACTCCGGGAACGAATTGTTAAATGTTTATACTCCAATTCACGCTGTGGGAAGTTGGAGTCCGTTCGCACTCCGGGAACGAATTGTTAAATATTTATACTCCAATGCACGCAGTGGGAAGCTGGAGTCCGTTCGCACTCCGGGAACGAATTGTTAAATGTTTATACTCCAATCCACGCGGTGGGAAGTTGGAGTCCGTTCGCACTCCGGGAACGAATTGTTAAATGTTTATACTCCAATCCACGCGGTGGGAAGTTGGAGTCCGTTCGCACTCCGGGAACGAATTGTTAAATGTTTATACTCCAATCCACGCGGTGGGAAGTTGGAGTCCGTTCGCACTCCGGGAACGAATTGTTAAATGTTTATACTCCAATTCACGCAGTGGGAAGTTGGAGTCCGTTCGCACTCCGGGAACGAATTGTTGAATGGACTGTCGTGTGTTGGTCCGGTTCAGCCTTCGATGTGTTGACTTGCCCCCGAGCCGGGGTTTCACTTAGTGAGTGACCGGTTGTAACGCAGTCACTCGCTATTTGAATAAATTCCATTGTTCGATGGAACTTAGCTCTTCGTGTGTCGTGATCGTTGAATGTTGTATTCGATGAATCACAGCTTTAACTTGAAGAGATAATGTTTTATTGCTGAAATGAGAAAATATGGCAAAGTCAGTGCCTTATTACAAAATTAAATTTCAGAATGTAAATGAAATTGCAAAATATTCATAGATTGAATGAGCCTGTCATGTGTGACAATGACGAAGATCCTCGTCGTTCCAGGCTTCTGAGAAAGTCGGTCCGCCACTGATGGCGTTTATCACCAATCTCCCGCGAGGACCATCGGAGTCCTCATGCCTCGGTTGATCGGGTTCATTGATTTGATTTGATGGACCTGCTTCCCTGGGTTGTGGTGTCCGCACAAATCGATCGAGTCTCCTTTCCCTGATCAGTTTTTCAACAAGATCCTGTAGGTGACGACACTCGTTCGTATCGTGTCCGTAGCCTTCATGGAACCTGCAAAATTTTCCTGTTTGGATTTGTCTCTCTGACGACGGTCTCGGAGCAGGTTTTTCATATTGAATTGTACTACGGGTTTGTAAATACAAGTCCTCCAATGAAGTATTCAAAGGAGTATAACTGTCGAACTTCGGATTTTTGCGTTGCGGACCGCTATTTTGATCTTGTTTTTTAATTTGATTCACGCTCTCTCTTCGCCGAGCTTGTTTATTTTTAATGTTCAACTGAACTTTTCCGGAGCTCTCACCGGATTGTTTTATTGCAACATTGCTTTGGGTTCCTCCCACGTTTGATCCTGCGTCAGTTTGCTTCCTAGACTGTTTCGCGTCTTCCCGTCTTAGGAATTGAGCTGCTTTGGCATGGAAACGGTCCAATGACGCTGGTGGTTTTCCAGCTAGCCAATTGCCGAATTCAGAATCGGGGTCGATCCCCTTGGTTAACGCCATAAGGATGGAGTTATCATTTGGATTACTAATCTCCGCACATGCAGTATGGAATCTTTCTAAGTAGTGTCTGAGCGTCTCTCCGGGAGCTTGCGTGACACTGGATAGAGTATTGACATCTTTCGGCCTTGCGACGTGCATGCGGAATTGCTCAACGAATTTTGTGGCCAGCTGGTCGAATGAGGAGACGGATCGAGGGGGCAATCGGGTGAACCACATGGTGGCGATGCCCCCCAGGGATATGGGGAAACTACGACATTTCACAGCGTCGTCGGCTCTGGCAGCCGTCATCGACCATTCATATTTTAGAATATGTTGATTGGGATCGGAGTTTCCCTCATACATGGGCAGAGTGGGCATTCGGAATCGCCGTGGGGGTTCAGCATTAAGAATGTCGTCCGTAAAGGGAGTGTGACTTCGGGAAACCCCCCAATCGTCGTTTGTGAATCCCTGACTCTCACGAATCATCTGTCGTATCATAGTCGATAGATCCAGCATTTGCACCGGAGTATGGTCACGTTCCATACTTTGGGTTTGAGCCGGATATCGTTGACGGTTCAAATCTCGCCTTCTCGGCTCATAGTCCTCTGGGACGTACGGTTCAGGAGTATGACCGCTTTGACGACGGTTCGGGTCCGACTGATCTCGAGTGTCGACCCCTGGTTCAGCCGCAACGCTAGCGGTGCGGTACTCAGCGGCGTGGTGAGGAATGGCACCCCCTCGGGAGGAGGGTCCGGTTTGAAAGCTGGCTGACGGACCAACTCTAATCTGTCCAACGGTCAATATCGGTTGGTTTCCAGCGGATGGCATACGACCCTCATCTAACCGGGGTCGTGGGGGTCGGTTATGATAATCAGAAGATGAAGAACTTTCGCTAGAAGAGCGATAAGCATGATCTCTCGTGGATCGTTTTCGTTTCTGGCGATTCAGCTGGTTGATTAGCTCAGCGTTGGCGCGCAGCTGTTCTTCTAGTTGTCGCCGACTCTGGGTCAGCTCTTGAAGTAACAACTGCAATTCTTGTCGGGTAACCGGACCCGACGGTTCTGAGTGCCCAGCGGCATCTTGATTAGGTGGAGGCAGAGGGGCAGGATTCTGTCTATCCTGTCCTTCTTGATTGACGGCGTTCGAGGTGGTTCTTGTGCTAACCATTTTTACAGTTGAGTTCCTTTCCTAGACTTTATGCAAATCTGAATAGAAGGGAAGGAAGTTGGATTTAACAATCTGGATCTCTCTCTTAGATTTGTTCAATCCGGTATCGATGACAGATCCAACGAGCAGGAGAAAATCTGGGTTTTCTCAGTGAAAGCACCAAAGTGTTTGTGTCAAAATTGGGCACAACACTCTTCGGGAGTCGTTGAAGAGATAATAGTCAAGAATGCAAGTTCAAAACAGATATTATCTAACAAAAACTCCAATCAACAGTAAAGTAAATGCGTAGACGAGCGATTTATAGTGGTTCGGCGTGTTGCCTACGTCCACTGTGAAGTTTTTTGATGTTTTATTGATTCTCTTTCAATGATTACAAGTTGTTACAGCGATCCACAGCAAGTTACAACTGGAAATTCGAAATCAATAGTGAAATTATGATGTAGGATGATGGAGATCTTGATCCGGCAGAGTCTCGGCGTCTCAGAGTCAGAAGATCCCTTTTCCATTGGCCCTGGGGCTCTATTTATAGGTGTAGGCTGCTGGTATCTCGCTGAAAACTCGGGAGACCACTTCTGGCACGTGAGGGGGCCCACACGTACGGTCTCGGGAAGTTTGGGCCCACTTTGGTATCGGTTCGAACTCCATTCGAACCGATCAAGAATTCATCCAATCGAGGTGAAATTTGGCGTGGACATTCTTCAACATGTATGCGAGCATCTGTGAAAGTTTCATTGCATTTGGATCAGTAGGTTAGGAGATATGTTGGGTTCGAAATGGACTTCACGGCAAGGCTGTTTTGTTCGAACCCCTGTTACTCGAAACGATGGTTTCGAAACCAGTGTGGCACGCGACCTCGTGGTGACGTGGAGCGCGAGTTTCGAATCGATCCGGACTTCTCTCCGTGTTGACCGCTTCGACTCCGTGTATCTCGGTGATTTCGAACCGATGGAAGACACGTGGGTTGACCCAGTGGGTTCGAATAAGGCAACACAGGATGGGTTCGAACAAGGCTCTGTGATGGGTTCGAACATGGCTCTGTGATGGGTTCGAAGATAGCTCTGTGATGGGTTCGAACAGGGCTTCTGTGATGGGTTCGAACAAACGCCCCTTGGATGCATATGAGCTCTGCAACCCCTTCATGGATACGAGGCACATGGATTCGAAAACAATGGAGTTGAAGGTGATGGAGTCGAACCCATGGGGGTTCGAAGGGTTCGAAGTCGATGGGTTCGAAAGTCGTCCCTTCTTATCGGTTCGAAAGTGGTGGTTTCGAATTAGTTGGGTTCGAAGTGGTGTCGAACCGATGGATGCGAACTCATTGATTCGAACTTTGGCATATGTGCATGGGTTCGAGGCGCTGCCTCACTCCTTGGGTTCGAACCAGATGGGTTCGAACATAGGTGGGGTCATGGTTTCGAACAGAGCAACGTCCATCTTTCTCAACTTGAATCCATCATAACTTGAGCACACGACCTCGGATTGTCCTGAAATTTGAAATGCTGACTCTTGTAGCCTTTCTTGCCGTGTCCTATCAATTGTGGCTCATTCTGGACTCGGATAAAATTCAGTGATATCCATGGCTAAAGGAAGTACGATCAACCTCTGAGGCGAACAGTCCTTCGTTTTTCGATCAATCTTTTGGTATCGCGGCTTTGCCAAAAAGCGGGATAACACTAGACCTTCGGGTCACTCTGCGGACCTTCGGGTCACTGATGGGCGCCAAAATTTATAGTACTTGGTAGACTTCGGCCATCTGAGATGCACGTGCGGCGTAGCTAAAATTCGCCATCTGATGAGATCGATCAAACATTTTATGTTGATTTTCTAGTCATCTTAATTGATTTCTAGATATTTGTTGTTTCTAATTATCTGCAGGTAATTAGATATTTGCTATTTTGAGTTCTAATTATCTTTGTTGATAATTAGATATTTACTGATTTGAGTTCTAATTATCTTTGTTGATAATTAGTTATTTGCTGATTTGAGTTCTAATTATCTTTGTTGATCATTAGATATTTGTTGATTTGAGATTTCTAATTATCGTTTTTGATAATCAGATATTTATTGATTTGAGATTTCTGATTATCGTTTTTGATAATTAGATATTTGTTGATTTGAGATTTCTGATTATCATTTTTGATAATTAGATATTTGAGATTTCTGATTATCGTTTTTAATAATTAGATATTTATTGATTTGAGATTTCTGATTATCGTTTTTGATAATTGGATATTTGTTGATTTGTTGTTTTTTGATTATCGTTTTTGATAATTAGATTTTTGAGTTTTCTGATTATCTTTTTGATAATTGGATATTTGTTGATTTGAGATTTCTGATTACCGTTTTTGATAATTAGATATATGAGATTTCTGATTATCATTTTTGATAATTAGATGTTTATTGATTTGAGATTTCTGATTATCGTTTTTGATAATTAGATATTTGTTGATTTGAGATTTCTGATTATCGTTTTTGATAATTAGATATTTGGGTTTTCTGATTATCGTTTTTGATAATTGGATATTTGTTGACTTGAGATTTCTAATTATCGTTTTTGATAATTGAAATTTGTTGATTGAGATTTCTGATTATCGTTTTTGATAATTAGATATTTGAGTTTTCTGATTATCATTTTTGATAATTGGATATTTATTGATTTGAGATTTATGATTATCGTTTTTAATAATTGGATATTTGTTGATTTGTTGTTTTCTGATTATCGTTTTTGATAATTAGATATTTGAGTTTTCTGATTATCGTTTTTGATAATTGGATTTTTGTTGATTTGAGATTTCTGATTATCGTTTTTGATAATTAGATATTTGGGATTTCTGATTATCGTTTTTGATAATTAGATATTTGTTGATTTGAGATTTTTGATTATCGTTTTTGATAATTAGATATTTGTTGATTTAAGATTTCTGATTATCGTTTTTGATAATTAGATATTTGAGTTTTCTGATTATCTTTTTTGATAATTGGATATTTGTTGATTTGAGATTTATGATTATCATTTTTGATAACTGAAATTTGTTGATTTGGGACTTCTGATTATCGTTTTTGATAATTAGATATTTGAGATTTCTGATTATCATTTTTTATAGTTAGATATTTATTGATTTGAGATTTCTGATTATCGTTTTTGATAATTAGATATTTGTTGATTTGAGATTTCCGAGTATCGTTTTTGATAATTAGATATTTGTGTTTTCTAATTATCGTTTTTGATAATTGGATATTCGTGTTTTCTGATTATCTATTTGATGATTGGATTTTGTTGAGAATTTTGTGAATTTCTTTTATGAAATTAAAAGATTTCTCTAGCGTTTGTATTCTCGACCTTTATTTTTCTAGCTTAACCAGTTTATGTTAGAAAAATAATTGTTATTGACGACCTTAATTATGAAAATTGCGGGGATGCAATTTTTATAAGGAGGGGAGTCTGTAACAACCCGAGATTTTGCAGCAATTAATTATCGTCATTAGACGATTAAATATGCTAGCTAATTGCTATTGGGATTTAATCAGTTGAAAATTCTTTTGAAAATTGGTTAAGCGGTTATGCGGGCTTTAAAATTTATTTTAGCCCACGTTTCTTTGGTATTGGGTGCTATGATAATTATCGAGTATATACCCGGTTCCTCCATTCATTTGTTCGGAACCCTAATAAAAAATAAACGAAAAGAAAAATTAAAAATGGCGGCTCGTGCTCGTTCCTCTTTCTTCAGTAATTAGGGTTTTCAAATTTTTTTGAAGATGGAGACTTTAAATGCTCGAGTGATTTCGATTTCCTTTCTCTGTCGACCGATCATCTCTTGAGATGCTTTCGGCCACTTCAAATTGATTGGATTCGTGCTCGTAAAAGCTAAGGTGAGTGATTTTTCACTCACATCTATTCATCCTACTGCTTGAATACAATTTGAGATTCTTGAGTATTTTCGGCCATTTGATTTTGTTTTAATTTAACACTACTTCGATTTTGGCTTTGCTTGGCCACCACGTTGTCGATTTCTGACTTGTTCAAATTCGCTACTTTTGTTGCTTGATTTCTTGATAATCACGGTGTTGAATTTAGTTGACATCAGCCACTTTGAGTTTGTTAAAATGCTTTGACGATGTTTTCTGGTCATCATGGTTTTGTGAATTTGCTGATTCTTGGTTGACTTCGGTCACTATGATTTTGTTGACATTTGAACTCGCTCGATTGTAGCCTTAGTTGCCACGGTCCTGACTTGATGCCGCTGTCTCCGGTTTTGAATTGACCTGCAGTTATCTTTGACTGCAAACTTAATTTTATGAAAATATTTTAGATGGGAATTTATTTGGCTTTGCATTTTCTTTAAGTATTTGACTTCGGTCCTAATTTGGGTATGCGATACCATGACTTCGGTCAGTAGCTCGGCAGTTAACTTGACTGCTGTACCATGATATTTGAACTCGTCTTCAGTATATTTTGATATTGGTTCATATGATGATGTTTACTGCAACTCTGTTAATTCGAGTGCTTGTTGCACTGTCCAGTTTCATTTAGTTGTTCATTGGTCTTGCAACACTTTTATGCACAATGTTGCATTATATCTGGACTTCCTCTGGTTCATCTTGAGTCTTTGTTGTATTTATGCATCATGTTGTGTCTGATGCAATTGTGTGTACTTGCTGTTGCACATAGCTATGGCCATGTCATACCTATGCTTTTTAAAATCCCTTATGCATTTGCTGTTTGGACCCATGTACTTGTGCACATCCTCTGTTGTTCTGTGATATCAAAGTTTGATATGATATTTGTTGCTGCCTTTTTCATAGTTTTGCAGTGTAATTTTTCTTGAGCTTTGAGCTTGCTGATCTAGTTACACCTTTGTGTACTTGACCTCGTGCATCACTTTATCTCGTGATTGGTTTGTGCACTTGGTTTTGTGCACTGCACTTTTACTTTAGCTGTTGGTGCTTGACTTTCTGAAGTGTTTCTCATTTTATGTTATATCTGTGCACTTGAGTTCGAGTCATTTGTTTTAGATACTAAGTTCATACATACATCCACGATCATACATAAATATATGTATGTTGTCGCACCATTGTTGTTTCACTGCTTCACTGGTTACCATTTACTTGGTTTGTGTTTTACTGTGCAGCCTGTTCATTTGATACCCTGTTGCATTTGGGTTGGTTGCTGCATTGAGTTGTTTTCGTGAGACTTGAACTTGGTTTGGATTTTTGCTTCTTTGATTTTGGAAGCTTATATACTTCATGTGTACTGCTAGTTAGAGTTGTGCTTTCCTTTGAGTTTCAAAACTGTGGTATGCATGTAGCCATCCCTTTGGTGCGGTTTCATTTTGTTGCAGCTTTGCCCTTGTAATCTTGTGGTGGCTGCAGTTTTTGGTTGCAGTTTTGCCCTTGTATACTTGTGGTGGTTGCAGCTTCTTTTTGTTGTAATTTTGCTCTTGTTGTTTTGTAATGCACTGAGTTAATCCTCACATGTACTGATGCATCATTCATCTATGAACCTGGGCAGATGGTTAAGATTGGGTCATGCATTGCACTGACCACTGTATTTATTTGCATTTTGATTCACTGAGCTTTTTTGTAATTCATCACTGTAGTGGCGAGGCAGTGCACGCGTGCGTGTACTGCAGCCAAACAGAAGTGACGTTTTAATTGACATTTCAATTGCTTGAATTGTTTTGTGTGTCCAATTCAATATTTTGAAATTGTATTTTGATTTGGTTTGATTGATCATTTTGTTGTTGTCTTATTATTTATTTGATAATTAGATTATGAGTTTCTATTTATTTATATAATAATCAGATTTTGTTGTTAATTGCCTTTTAGGCAATCCTGTTGTTTTCTAAATTATCTTCATTGATAATCCTTTCATTTATCTTCGTTGATAATTTGAATTTGCTAATTTGTTGTTTAACACTGTTACATGTTATATTTACCGTTATCCGATTTCTTATTAAAGGATTGAATAGACGAGATTTATTGTGACTGTCGTCTATTTGTTATTTAATTATTATTGCTTCTGTGCATTAATAACTGAGTTGAATTAGAATGACCCGTGTATTATTTTCTTTTGAATTCAATACTCGGGTCAGACCAAGTTATTTCAGGTTGTAGATATCTTGCTTTGGGTTGCTGCTAGAGCTATGAAGTCTCTTTATATCTTTTGGAGTAGTTGTTGTCATAGTATAGGAAGATATGTATTCATGTATATTAATTATAATATTGTACTTGTATATATAACTTCCTGCGTCGACAGTTGTAGTTGTATCATATGTATTGTATCACATGTATTGTAACTGACATCAGTTATATATATATATATATAACTGATGTCAGTTACAATACATGTGATACAATACATATGATACAACTAGACTTTTTATTATCTGCGTTCCGCATTTAGCTTATTAGTGTTGTTGTTATATATGTTGTCCTAAACTATTATGAACCATCGTAGTTCGTTTTATACTAGAATTGAATATGTCGATGGGAGTAAATAAACAAAGAGACGAAAAATAAAAATTTACCACTCCTATCGAGATAGCCAATACTAGTGTAAGGCCTAACTACGGATGACCGCTCCTATCCAGCCTTATTCTTCGTAATAACAGACCGTATTTCTTTTAATACTCTTTGTTATTGTGAGCATAGAGGTGGGGCGTCACAGTTTTATTAAGCCCAGGATGAATAGGGCCAGTAGATAGACAGTGCAGAATGACTAAACCACCAGAGTTTAGTTGGATTGGGGCATGGATCGGCAGGGACATTGGTAAATTGGACGAGAAAGAGAAGGGGTCGGTATATGCTTAAGGCGAAAGGGATCGGCATGGATACAGGCAAGAATAGTTAGTTTGAATGGAAGTGAAGAGGGATCGATAGGATTTGTGAAACTAGAGGGATTGGCACATTGATGGTTATAAAGATGGATCGACATGTTGATGGTCACATGATATAGATCAGCATATTGATGTTTATAGAGATGGATCGGCATGTCAATGGTCATAGGATATGGATCAGCATGTTGATGGTTATAGAGATGGATTGGCATGTTGATGGTCACAGGATATGGTTCGGCATGTTGATGGTCATAGGGATGGATCGGCATGTTGATAGTCATAGGATATGGATCGACATGTTGATGGCTATAGAGATAGATCAGCATATTGATGGTCACAGGATATGGGTCAACAGAGTATTCATGGCATGGCTTAGAAATGGGTCGGCTTACATCGAGGGACCAGGAGAGATCGGCACAATCCTGACCAAGTTAAGATTCCAACTAAAGCATTATAAGAACTAAAGCTCCATGCATCCAATCGCCTTGATAATTGAAATACCATCATTATAGACCAAAAGGAAGCTACCATAGGGATCACTAGCCCAAATTCAACTCATAGAGGGACCGGTACCGATCCTTATCCACTGGGAGTTGGGCCTAGCCCTCCCTATGGTGGGCCCATATGGTCGAGGAGGTCTAGATGCCGAAGTTTCAGTCAGATTGAAGGTTGCCTTCATCCATAAATACAGGAACATAGGGCAATTTTGAGAAACTTTTAGGTTGCAAGTGAAACTCTGCCATTATTGTAACCAACTTCCTTTATTCTTTACCGATCTCTTGCAATTTCTTACTGATTGTAACTATAATCAAGTGAATTGTGAAGCAACAAAGAGAGTATTCAAAGTGGACGTAGGCAATCATTGCCGAACCACTATAAATCCTGTTGTTTTTACCTTTTTCTATATTATTTTTTGATATTTAGTGTTTTCCTCTGTTTTCATTTAATTTATTCATTTATTTCACTACTTAAATATATTCTCGGGTGTTTGTGGCCAATTTGGTTGCAAATATTTTGGTGCTTTCATTGAGGGCGGCAATTCTCAGACTATTAGGATCACCTTTATTGCTACTGGATTAAAGAAATCCCCCGAAGGAGATCTAGATTCATCCTCCGAGCTTGCAGATACTACTTAGATTTCCTAAGATCTAAGCAAAGGAATGAAGGATGGTAAGGTACACTAGATCTACTTCCCACAATGTTGATGCCAACGAAACTGCCAATGTCTAACAAAGGGGCCCAAGCAACCAACCAACTAACGTGAATGTGGAACTTACTGTAGTTCCAAACCCTACTGATTCCATTACCCGAGCCGAATTTAATGACTTGATGAGAGAGCTGATGGAAAGCCATAGGTAGGTAAACAGGCAAATCCAGAATAATGCCAACTTGATGAACCAATTGCTCAATAAGAACACCAAAGCACTAGAAGGGATCTCGCTTCTTACTCGACGCCAGATAGTTTAACTTTATCGGAGGTGCACCACAGGTGTAGGCATTGAAGAGTTTAAGCAGCACGAACCGAAGCGATGGAACAATGCTCGGCAGAACAACGTGGTCTGCCGAGACAGTTCGGTGCTGATCCCTTCATAGGGGTCGGTATCGATCCCTCAACTAGAGGGATAACTCACCAAGTACAAGGAAAAACCGTGCTCATGCTGGATCTAAGGACTTGGACACTGGAATACGTTTGGATAGTGACCAACTACCCTCCGAAATGATAATGAAGTGAATGCGCAGGATACATATCAGGAGGATGATAGGCCAAGGATGCATGAAATGCCACAGAGACACCGATCAGAGCATTCGCACGTGGTGGAGCATGACCATCACTTGGCGCCACTGATTTGGACACCAAATTTGTGTGCTATGGTTAGACAACTAATGAGGGAGAACCAGGGCTTGACAAATGATGACTAGGGAGGCTCTAGGAGCCATACGCCATTTATCGATAGTATTTTATAGGCAGAGTATTTGTGATGTCTCGGAATTTTAGGCAATATTTATTTGATAATCTTCATTAATTATAATTTAAAAGTGGCAATATTTGTTTAATAATCTAAATATTAAATTTGGCAAATTATCTTTTCAAAGCTAATAAAAAATATATATTTTCTAATCATAATGCATATATATGTATATACATGTATATACATTGTGATTAGGAAGCTTTGGTTAGAATTTAATAAAAACATATGTTTTCAAATTTATAATATATATATGTATATATGTATACATTGTGATTTGGAAGTTATGTTTTAAATTCAATATAAAGTTTCTTTTCAAAAGGCTATTCAAAGTTAATTCTGTATTTTCAAAACCAAATATTTATTTAATTAAAAGTATTTTAGCTTAAGTTTAAATAAAATTTAATAAAAGGGTTTGTTTTACTTTCTTTTTAAACTTGCTTGGTAAATATGATTTGTAGATGTATATTAAAGTTTAAAACATAATTCACAAACATTTAAAACATATAAAAATATAAGGAAACAATTAAGACATAACATATATTAATATTAAAACACAAGTAATTAAGAAATATATATATTTAATAAAGGTTTAAACACTTGTAAATATTTAATACTTGTTTCTACATTTGTAAGCTTTAAATACATGTAAACAACATGTGTAAGCTTAATATATTGCATAATTACAAGTGGCAACATTAATTTCTCTTAAAATTAAAATATGAAGTATTAGAGAAACCTGACAATTTTTATTTTCAGTTCAAAACATCTTCTTCCTCTCAATCTTATTTCATTTTCAAAACTAAAAATAAAACTAAAATAAAATCAAAACAACTGTTTCAACTTTAACTAAGCTAGATCAGGTTCAAATTCAACTGCAACATCAGTTTCAACCTTCAACCTGAGCCTGAGATCAAGATAGCAACAAATTCAACTCAGCAAGCAAACAGATTCAATTCAACACTAAAGATCCAGATCAAATTCAAAATTGGAGATCAAAAAAAATTAAGGATCTATCCCCTGTTTCTTATTCCCGTGAGTAAACAATTTCTTTAAAAAGTTTAAAACTGGTTATATACTGTGATGCATGTGCTAAATCTCTAAAGTAAGGTTGGAAGTATGGGTTGCATGGATGATTTTAACTGAATTTTAGTTTGAATTACATTATATATTTGTATACATGTCTGTGTGTATGTATGCTTGTCACTATTGTTTTCCCAAGCTCATGATCAACCTTTAAAAATTCATATCTTCCCAAAGAATCATTGTTAAACCATGATTTATGAATGAAATATGATTATAACAATGTAAATTTATTTTTAAAATAGTTTCAAGAATTTAAATTTATTATTCTTTCAAAAATAGGATAATACAGTGAAAAAAATTATTTACAAGTCGAAAGTCAATGAACTTAATTTCATGTTTTGATCCCACAATCAGATTTGTGCTTACAAATGATGATTTTAGAAAGTAATTTCATGATTTTTAAGTGTGTGAATGTCGAGATTTCTCGAGATGATCATTTTATGGGTTTTCATCGAATTCCAATGATCGGCATGGTGGTTTTTGTCATGATCGTGGTCGAAGTTAGCTTAAGGGTTGATGATCATAGGAAAAATAGTGAGGGGATTTTTAGATGGTCAAAGCGGCCAGGGGATGGAGATGTAGGGTTTTGTCATTAGTTGGGTGGTCGTTGTATTCGAGGCTCGTATGTCGTCGTTGGATCACCGGAGACAATCGCGGGTGGAGGAATCATCGCGTAAGTCTGTGACGTAGCTGTGGTCAGAAGCACGTGAGCTCCGGTGGACGAGAACGTCATCGGCGAGGGATTTTAGTAGTTCGGGTGGGTTCCAGTTTAGTGTCGTGTCGCTCGATTTGGATTTTCAAGCGAATCGATAGAGTTTGGTGATCGGAACGATCGTAGAGGTGGTCATCGACTTGGTGATTATCATGGCAATGGTCGGAGAGGCGTGGAGTCGCCGTGCACGAGCACATGTGCCTTTCGTATGACTAGGTTGGTTGGATTTGGTGTGATATCCCGGAAATTTGGGACAATATCAATTTAATAATCTACATTAAAAATTAAATTGATTTGATATATTTGTAAATAATATATGAATTGATTTATTAATCTTCTTTTAAATTAATATTTAACTGATAATTTATCTTTTAGGAGTTAATCAAATTGCCTTCTATTTATAATGTATATATATATTGTACATGGAAAATCTTTGTTTTAATTTAATAAATAGATATGTTTTCTAATTCTAATATTTTTGTAAATTTAGAAATTTGATATTTAAGCTATTTAATAAATGATTATATGATTTTAAATTACTCAAGATTTAAGTTTAGTTGTTTAAAATAATTTTAGCTTACATTTAAATTTAGCAAAAAGGTTTGTTTAATTTGTTTTAAATTTATCTTGATAAAAATAAATAGTTTATTAATAGATAAATACTTTTATAAATCATTTGACTTAATAATGAGCTCTATTAATTATGTAAATGTTTGCAAATGAATTTTTAATAATGTCAACTTTATTTATGTATATGTGTGTTTGAATAAAATTTATGATTTGAAAATTAAAAATAAAGGTTTAAAAATGTTCAAATTAAAATAAACATTTATTGATATTAATATAAGTATAAAGTAAAATAATAATTAATAATCAAATATTTGTGAGTTTATGTTTAAAAATAAAAGAAAAAAATAAAAGTAAACACACATGTTAGGAAATAGAATTAAATACTAAGATTAAATTCATAAGCAAAGAGTATAAAGTTTAAACATAAGTAAATTCTACATATCCTATAAAATAAAGATGCAAAGTTAAAAACAAAGTGTAAAAGTAATAGATTATGTAACTTGTATGCAATGTATACAAGACAGGTTAGAACAGAAATGTAAAAGCTTAAAATAAAGAGGAAAAAAAAGAGAATAAGGCCTGTAAGTAATTTGTAGTGCAAGCTAATGCAAAGAAAATTCAAAACACATATTTGTAAGTATACAAGACATAATAATGAAGTATGCAGACAAGAATAGTAAAAAGAAACAAGTATGCAAAGCTAAACAAAATATCTTCATTCTAGTCAAATGAAAGTAGTCAAAGTCTGAAAACAACTGTCCACTAAGATGTATATTATAGTTTGAACTAGAAACAATAAACAGATATTTATAAACATGTAGCTTCATATACAAGCTAAAGTTTGGCCTGCAGATTGTACACTTACACAGCTGTACATAATTATGCTTATGTTAACTAATGGAGGAACCAAATCTTAATCACTATCGTATCAGCACATAATTTTGTCAATTCACTTGGATATAAATCTGTACGTCTCTGATACAAAAATCTGCTCATTTCAAAACAAGTAAAACCTGTACATAGGGTAACCTACAGCTGTTCAACGGTTTTCTTATATATATATATATCCTACTATGTTAGTTCGTTCATAATGACTTAATAAATTTAGTAAACCAGAAAAGTAAGAAAAGGTAGGCATATCCATTTTTACAAATTGAAAACAACACTCATGCAAGATGATTAGAGGATCAAAGTAAGGGCTATTTCCAGTTTTACAAGTTCAACAACTGTTTACAATCAGAGGTGCTCTGTCCCTCTTTTCAATGCAATGGTGAGTAACACCTTTTTTAAAAATTACTTAAGTTTAATCTGATGCATGCTAATGTCTGAATGCTTGACATATTGTGTGAATATTCATTTATTTCATTATCTGGGCAACGGTGAGTTGAAATTACTGCATATTGAATTATTAGTAAGTAACATCACAATCAAAACTTTTAAGTATAGTTGTTCTGTGCATATTTCTGCCTGAAGTTTAATTTAGCTGTAAATAACTTGTTCTTATACTTAAGTATTAGGTTGTTAGATTTAAGTATTAGGATAACTATGTTTTTATGTTGATAAATGGCTTAAATTCTGTGTGATTGTGAAATAAGATAATAACAGGTTCTATATTCCTGTAATGCATCCCTGTATGTAGAATTCAAACTCAGGTGAGTAACACTTTTAAATTTCTTAAGTTTAAAACCTAATACATGCAAATATTTGAATGCCTGAATATATTGATTGAACATTTATATATTCATTTTACTCTGGATTATTGTGAGAAGGGAATTACTGTATGTTTTAAGCCTGCAGTCCAAACTGTTCTATTTTAAACTTGCTTTGTTTTCCCATTGCTGTGAGTAACTCTTTTAAATAATTTAAGTTTTTAAACTTGTTACATGCTAATATTTGAATGCTTAAATATATTGTGTGGATATTTATATCTTCATTTCTTTGGGTGTCTGTGAGATGAAAATCTCTGCATATTTAAAGCCTTCAATTTCAAAACTGTTTTCATCATAAATCTGCCCTGTTTATTTTCAAGTGAGAAACATTATTTTTAAACTTAAATATACTATCTGGTTGTATGGTTAAAAATCTGGACCAAAGATACTTTGTATATATGCATTATTATGTGCATATAGGGATGAATGTTTGTGCACAGGTTGTAGTTGCTGTGACAATGCAGATTCAGTTTACAAGCTTGAGTTTTGAATCCATAAATTATTATTTCTTGATTTTGATAACATTAAGGATTTAGTTTATAAATAAAGCTTGTTGTTTCATCATAAAGTAGAGTTTAAATTCTATTTAAGTTATATAATTTCGTATGCTGCTCTGGAAAACCAAAACAACATAGCAAATTTGAATAAGAGAAGAACCAAACAATCTAATTTATAAACTCAGGGAATTCTCGAGTCACTCGAGTAGATGACTCGAAGCAAGGTGGTGGAAGACTCGAAGCACTGAAGTGGGTGGATAATTGTGATGGTTTCCAGGTTTAAATGGTTACAGTTTTAGTGTGCAAGTTTTGGACTCGGGGAAGTCTCGAGTAAATTGCATTTTTACTCGAAGTAAGGAGGCAGATGACACGAAGCATTTTGTTTAGGTTCAGGTGAAAGTTTAAATTTCTACAGGCTGTATAAACAACCTGTATATTTAAAGTTAAACTAAAATTTAAAACAAAATTAAATATATGTTAGTTGAAATCCTGATGTAATTGAATTTAAGTTAAGATTTTACAAAGCCTAAATCTAAATATAAGTATGAATTCAAATTTATAGTTTGAATCTAAAATGCAGATTTGAAATATTTAAATGAGTTTCAGATTTAAAACATGATAAATTTCCAGATTTTAAAATTTAATCTGAAACAAAATGTTGCTGCAGTTAAATATGATTTTTGTTAAAGTTTTGATTCAAATGGATATTTGAATTTTAAAGTTTAAATAGATTTGGATTAAAAAATCAAGTTTCTGACTCTAGTTGTTTAAAGAAAATTAAATCAAAGTTTAAAAATCAAAATAAATTGAGAAATTCAAGTTTGCTTAGAATTCAAAATCTGAAAATTTAAATTAGCTTAAATATGAGTATTTTAAGAATGAGTTCAAAATAAAATAGTTGACAAGTAATTTGATTTAAAAAAAAAAAATTAACTTGATTTTGAGAATTCTTGATTTAAGATTTTTGAATGAAAAATGAATGAATTGTTTAACTTGAGGTTTGCAAGTTAAATATTAATGTAAATTTGGAAATTTAAAATTTGAATTAAAAATTCAAATAGTTTAATTTAAAAGATTTTAATTTGAATGTTAATTACAATCATTTTGAATCTTCAATTCTAATGATATTAGAATTTAAATTTAAAATGTAATGTTAATGGAGTCATTAATTAAAGAATGAATTATCTTAAGGATAATAGGGTAACTAAGGAATGACCTATGTATTAAAGTTAATAAATAAAGATCAATTAAGAAGTAAATTAAGAAATGATATTAAATGAAAACAATTAACTAAGGATTATTAATTAGTTAATATATAGGATTAATTTTGGATAATTAATTGGATTAATTGGATAAGCTATTGTAAATTGTGAAGAAATTACTTGATTAAAGAATTAATTACTTATTGTAATTAATGTTGATAAAATGATTAATTTAAGTTAAGTTTAATTAAATTAAGAAATCATTTGATAAGTGTAATTACTGGTGTATGCAATGAAGCATAATTACTTAATGAAGTAATTAATGTTAATTAATGAATGTAATTAGTGAAAGATGATATATTAATAAAGTAATTTGGATAATTACTTTTGTAAATTAATCAGAGGATTAATTAATGGAGATAATTAATTATGGAATGATTTATTTATTTATATGAGTAATTAAGGATATTTAATTACTGGTTGTTATTAATCAAAGGTGATTAATAATTGTGTTTAGTTAAAGATTAATCACTTAATGTGATTAATAAAGTAATTTAATCTGAATTAGGAATCATTAATTAATATAATTAACGATGTAAATTAAGAATTGTTTAATTAAGAAATAATTAATAATGTAGAGATTAATTTATGTAATTTATTAAGAATAAATGTAATTAATTATAAATGGAGTAATTAAAAGTTAATTACTAAGAATAATTTAGAATAACTAATTTGTAAAATTTATTAAAGACTAATTACTTACTGTAATTAGAAAATGATTAATTAGAGGAGTTAATCAAGATAAATATCTAGAGATTAATTAATTAATTTGTATAAATTTAATTATTGGTTGTATAAGCAGGATTTATGAATGAAGTAATTAATTTAATTTACTTTAAATTAATTAGAGATAGAAGTAATTAATTTAATTCATTTTAAATTAATTACAAATGGTAAGATTTTAAATCATTGCTTATGAATGAATGATAATGATATTTCATTTGATGATTGAGATATGAGATGGGTAATATCTTATGATATGGATGCTTGGTTTAAGTAGGTTAATATTTAATTATCTGATGAATGGTAATATTGATTATCTGTATGTGAGATGATGTGATCATTTATTGTGATATTATGAATTATCCATCTGTGTGTATATTGATTATGTTGAATTAAACTGTTAAGACTAAATAGACAACTTGGCCCTAAAAGACATGTTTTGGATTTCGATGAGACCGGGATCGGTTTTCCTTATTTGGAATATCCGAAAACCACATCGATTCCAAATTAACGATAGGTCGTGAATCTGAAATGAAGATGAAGATTCAGAGTGCAAGGGTTATCGTCGTTAACTCTGAGGGTGATTCCAAAATGAGTGTAACGAGATAATGCCTTCAGTTTCGTTCGAACCCGGAACGAACTTGTATGGATTGAATGCTTTCAACACATCGTCAGGTGGACGATGAGCATTCTAAGTAATGTTTTCTATAAAGGTAATCGTAGCCTCAAGCCTCATCAACCGGGAATGGCTAAAACAGGGGAGGTGCAGCAAGGTTAGGTGGGTCATGCCCAAGCAGGACAAGATTTTCCCCTGTCTAGATGTCTCTTTTTATTCGGCTTTGTGGGCGGTTGGATGTACACCAACTGCGGGGTTATCTTGTTCGGGACTGTTCAGTAAGGAATGGTTCCGGCCTTGTGTTGCAGGGGATGAAGGGAGTAATCCTCGGTACGTTGATCTAGGCCACGTACTGTGACGGGCGGTACCCCAGCAGCCCTGCCATTGTATGGAATCCACAATCCAATAAGTGCCCACGGTTTTGATTGTATTACCCACTTTTGTGGCTAGTAGCTGGAATTTAATGAATGTAACAATTTCGGCTATTTTCTATTTACTTGAAAACCCTAGACCTATTATAATATCACAGAATTTCCTATCAAATGTTTTGGTTAGCGTAAGGTAAAAACTTTTCCATGTTTATGTATGGGAAGTCTTACGTGATACCTTTTATTTTCAAAAGATTTTCAAAGTTAAACAACTTTAACCTGTTACTCATACCAGACCCATGTCTGACCCGGAGTTTATTTTTGTTTTTCATAAACTCTCGGGTACCCAAATTTTTACGGGTAGCCAAGGGATTCAGGTTAGCTTTGACGAAATCTGGAGGAGCAATGGAGCAGGAGGCTTCAGCGTTGTAGATATATATATAGTTCCGCTGTGTTGGTATCTCTGAGTCATTTGTTTGAGTTGAGTTGTATTAACTAGACAGGTGTTTATAACTGTCTAGTATGTGATGTATTATCTGTATAACTCTGATTGATATTGTATATTATGTAAATACTTATATGATATATTATAATTTATTCGTTCCGCTGTGAGATTCTGATGTTGTTGTTCTTTCTTCTCTGTCTCTTCTATTTTCTCACCTCTTTCTTTTCTTATTAACGATACTTCTTCCTGGGCGTAGGAAGTTGGGTCGTCACAGTGGTATCAGAGCGCTAGGTTGAGTGAATACCTAGGCTCTTAAGTGATTTCTTCTTGAGACAGCGTATTTGTAATTTTGATATATATATATATATTTATATTTATTTCTACCTATTGTTGGGTTACCTGTTCAGGTTTTCCAATATGTTATAAAGGTAGATAGGTAGTGGTGTGTGTAACACAACTATCAATGGTTGGAAGTGTAATTGTTGAGACTGTAGGCCTAATACTGTCTCGAGTAAGTTTTGGATGGTGTAAGGATTTCATTGATCTCTGAAGGAAACCTGTTGAGGTTCGGAATTCATCTTTGAAGTGTAAGAGTTTGGTTGAGCTAGAATCTGGATCTGTCGGATAGACAGAAGTAAGTCAAGATATTTTGATACATTAAGGTGTAGTAGCTGTGTGATGAGACACGGTGACTATGGATATCTCCGACGATGTTTCTTTGGAACATGTAAGGAGAAGTGACTGCTTCGGTGTTGTGGCTGAGTTCAGCAGGGTGTTTTGTTTTTTTTGAAGTCCGAGTTTCTCGAAGAGATTTGGATAGGAAATCTTAGCATCTGTGGCAGCAATTCAGCTTGGAATGTTTTTGGTGTTGGCAAGAGATCTTCTGGCTTAGCAGTTTTTCTGTAATGGAATTCAGAAGTAATTATGTAGACCCGTTTCTTCGATGGATTGGCCACATAAGTGTAAGCTTTTCTGATTTGTAAAAGGAGAGAGAGCAGTTTCCTTTGGAATTTGGCTGTATCGATCGCAAAAGTGACTTGCGATAGTTTGGGTGTTCTTTTGGAATTTCAGAGATTTTTCTAGATGTCTTCTGGAAGTTAGATTTTTGTCAACATCTGGAAATTGAGTTGGTGAAGCAGCTCAGAATTTTGGAGGAACTTCTGAATTTTATTTTTGGAATGTGTTGACCAGTCTGTGCTTGAGATCATCATCAGCATTTTCATCTGTTCAGTCAGAGTGGCGCAGTGAAAGCATGGTGGTAGCTGTTTTAGTTTGGAAGCAATTGGATATTGCAGTATTTGGATTAGAGAGTTATACGGGAAGTTTTTCAGGATTTGAGGCCAGTTTGGAGTGCTCATGTTTTATCTTTTCTAGATGCGGGAGAAGTGAGTTCTGTTTTCTGATTTTGGAATAGAGTTGTATTCTGAATTTTGGTTGATCTTGGTAAGATCCATTTGTGGGATTGTCTTTGGTTCAGTTTGTTTATAAGGACGTCAGCAAGGATTGAGCTGATCAGGAAAGATGAAGGAAGCCCAGGATCGTCCGAAGAGTTTTGTGGATTAGAGACAAAGAAATTTGGAGTCCGAAATCGGGGATTTGATTTTGGATAAGTGTTTGGTTTCAGAATTGAATTGTCAGTTTGGATAACTGGAATTCGGAGTGTTTCACGTATCTCTGAGGGAATACGTGTAAGATCTATCTTTGATTTTAGAATCAGCAGTTCGGGGAGTTGTAGTGTTGGGTCAGACTTGAGTTTGGTCTGATATTTTGATTTGTTTTGTAGATTTAGATGAGTAGGAACTATGTAGTTTAGTAGTAGTATTGGTTGTTTGGATTCTATAGGGCGAGTAACCCGGTATTTTATACTTGGGGGAAACTCGAGAAAATTCTATTTAGAATTTTGTCTGGATAGTTAGATTTGTTTGGATGAATTGGTTGCTATGATTGTTAGTTTATGTTGATATATGCTTGTGTTTCGTATTTAAATTTTTAATTGGATTATTAAATTACCTTTGTTTTAAATTTCGGGGACGAAATTCTTTTAAGGGGGGAAGAATGTGATATCCCGGAAATTTGGGACAATATCAATTTAATAATCTACATTAAAAATTAAATTGATTTGATATATTTGTAAATAATATATGAATTGATTTATTAATCTTCTTTTAAATTAATATTTAACTGATAATTTATCTTTTAGGAGTTAATCAAATTGCCTTCTATTTATAATGTATATATATATTGTACATGGAAAATCTTTGTTTTAATTTAATAAATAGATATGTTCTCTAATTCTAATATTTTTGTAAATTTAGAAATTTGATATTTAAGCTATTTAATAAATGATTATATGATTTTAAATTACTCAAGATTTAAGTTTAGTTGTTTAAAATAATTTTAGCTTACATTTAAATTTAGCAAAAAGGTTTGCTAATTTGTTTTAAATTTATCTTGATAAAAATAAACAGTTTATTAATAGATAAATACTTTTATAAATCATTTGACTTAATAATGAGCTCTATTAATTATGTAAATGTTTGCAAATGAATTTTTAATAATGTCAACTTTATTTATGTATATGTGTGTTTGAATAAAATTTATGATTTGAAAATTAAAAATAAAGGTTTAAAAATGTTCAAATTAAAATAAACATTTATTGATATTAATATAAGTATAAAGTAAAATAATAATTAATAATCAAATATTTGTGAGTTTATGTTTAAAAATAAAAGAAAAAAATAAAAGTAAACACACATGTTAGGAAATAGAATTAAATACTAAGATTAAATTCATAAGCAAAGACTATAAAGTTTAGACATAAGTAAATTCTACATATCCTATAAAATAAAGATGCAAAGTTAAAAACAAAGTGTAAAAGTAATAGATTATGTAACTTGTATGTAATGTATACAAGACAGGTTAGAACAGAAGTGTAAAAGCTTAAAATAAAGAGAAAAAAAAGAGAATAAGGCCTGTAAGTAATTTGTAGTGCAAGCTAATGCAAAGAAAATTCAAAACACATATTTGTAAGTATACAAGACATAATAATTGAAGTATGCAGACAATAATAGTAAAAAGAAACAAGTATGCAAAGCTAAACAAAATATCTTCATTCTAGTCAAATGAAATTAGTCAAAGTCTGAAAACAATTGTCCACTAAGATGTATATTATAGTTTGAACTAGAAACAATAAACAGATATTTATAAACATGTAGCTTCATATACAAGCTAAAGTTTGGCCTGCAGATTGTATACTTACACAGCTGTACATAATTATGCTTATGTTAACTAATGGAGGAACCAAATCTTAATCACTATCGTATCAGCACATAATTTTGTCAATTCACTTGGATATAAATCTGTACCTCTCTGATACAAAAATCTGCTCATTTCAAAACAAGTAAAACCTGTACATAGGGTAACCTACAGCCGTTCAACAGTTTTCTTATATATATATCCTACTATGCTAGTTCGTTCACAATGACTTAATAAATTTAGTAAACTAGAAAAGTAAGAAAAGGTAGGCATATCCATTTTTACAAATTGAAAACAACACTCATGCAAGATGATTAGAGGATCAAAGTAAGGGCTATTTCCAGTTTTACAAGTTCAACAACTGTTTACAATCAGAGGTGCTCTGTCCCTCTTTTCAATGCAATGGTGAGTAACACCTTTTTTAAAAATTATTTAAGTTTAATCTGATGCATGCTAATGTCTGAATGCTTGACATATTGTGTGAATATTCATTTATTTCATTATCTGGGCAACGGTGAGTTGAAATTACTACATATTGAATTATTAGTAAGTAACATCACAATCAAAACTTTTAAGTATAGTTGTTCTGTGCATATTTCTGCCTGAAGTTTAATTTAGCTGTAAATAACTTGTTCTTATACTTAAGTATTTGGTTGTTAGATTTAAGTATTAGGATAACTATGTTTTTATGTTGATAAATGGCTCAAATTCTGTGTGATTGTGAAATAAGATAATAACAGGTTCTATATTCCTGTAATGCATCCCTGTATGTAGAATTCAAACTCAGGTGAGTAGCACTTTTAAATTTCTTAAGTTTAAACCTAATACATGAAAATATTTGAATGCCTGAATATATTGATTGAACATTTATATCATCATTTTACTCTGGATTATTGTGAGAAGGGAATTACTGTATGTTTTAAGCCTGCAGTCCAAACTGTTCTATTTTAAACTTGCTTTGTTTTCCCATTGCTGTGAGTAACTCTTTTAAATAATTTAAGTTTTTAAACTTGTTGCATGCTAATATTTGAATGCTTAAATATATTGTGTGGATATTTATATCTTCATTTCTTTGGGTGTCTGTGAGATGAAAATCTCTGCATATTTAAAGCCCGCAATTTCAAAACTGTTTTCATCATAAATCTGCCCTGTTTATTTTCAAGTGAGAAACATTATTTTTAAACTTAAATATACTTTCTGGTTGTATGGTTAAAAATCTGGACCAAAGATACTTTGTATATATGCATTATTCTGTGCATATAGGGATGAATGTTTGTGTACAGGTTGTAGTTGCTGTGACAATGCAGATTCAGTTTACAAGCTTGAGTTTTGAATCCATAAATTATTATTTCTTGATTTTGATAACTTTAAGGATTTAGTTTATAAATAAAGCTTGTTGTTTCATCATAAAGTAGAGTTTAAATTCTATTTAAGCTATATAATTTTGTATGCTGCTCTGGAAAACCAAAACAACATAGCAAATTTGAATAAGAGAAGAACCAAACAATCTAATTTATAAACTCAGGGAATTCTCGAGTCACTCGAGTAGATGACTCGAAGCAAGGTGGTGGAAGACTCGAAGCACTGAAGTGGGTGGATAATTGTGATGGTTTCCAGGTTTAAATGGTTACAGTTTTAGTGTGCAAGTTTTGGACTCGGGGAAGTCTCGAGTAAATTGCATTTTTACTCGAAGTAAGGAGGCAGATGACCCGAAGCATTTTGTTAGGTTCAGGTGAAAGTTTAAATTTCTACAGGCTGTATAAACAACCTGTATATTTAAAGTTAAACTAAAATTTAAAGCAAAATTAAATATATGTTAGTTGAAATCCTGATGTAATTGAATTTAAGTTAAGATTTACAAAGCCTAAATCTAAATATAAGTATGAATTCAAATTTATAGTTTGAATCTAAAATGCAGATTTGAAATATTTAAATGAGTTTCAGATTTAAAACATGATAAATTTCCAGATTTTAAAATTTAATCTGAAACAAAATGTTGCTGCAGTTGAATATGATTTTTGTTAAAGTTTTGATTCAAATGGATATTTGAATTTTAAAGTTTAAATAGATTTGGATTAAAAAATCAAGTTTCTGACTCTAGTTGTTTAAAGAAAGTTAAATCAAAGTTTAAAAATCAAAATAAATTGAGAAATTCAAGTTTGCTTAGAATTCAAAATCTGAAAATTTAAATTAGCTTAAATATGAATATTTTAAGAATGAGTTCAAAATAAAATAGTTGACAAGTAATTTGATTTAAAAAAAAAATTTAACTTGATTTTCAGAATTCTTGATTTAAGATTTTTGAATGAAAAATGAATGAATTGTTTAACTTGAGGTTTGCAAGTTAAATATTAATGTAAATTTGGAAATTAAAAATTTGAATTAAAAATTCAAATCGTTTAATTTAAAAGATTTTAATTTGAATGTTAATTACAATCATATTGAATCTTCAATTCTAATGATATTAGAATTTAAATTTAAAATGTAATGTTAATGGAGTCATTAATTAAAGAATGAATTATCTTAAGGATAATAGGGTAATTAAGGAATGACCTATGTATTAAAGTTAATAAATAAAGATCAATTAAGAAGTAAATTAAGAAATGATATTAAATGAAGACAATTAACTAAGGATTATTAATTAGTTAATATATAGGATTAATTTTGGATAATTAATTGGATTAATTGGATAAGCTATTGTAAATTGTGAAGAAATTACTTGATTAAAGAATTAATTACTTATTGTAATTAATGTTGATAAATTGATTAGTTTAAGTTAAGTTTAATTAAATTAAGAAATCATTTGATAAGTGTAATTACTGGTGTATGCAATGGAGCATAATTACTTAATGAAGTAATTAATGTTAATTACTGAATGTAATTAGTGAAAGATGCTATATTAATAAAGTAATTTGGATAATTACTTTTGTAAATTAGTCAGAGGATTAATTAATGGAGATAATTAATTATGGAATGATTTATTTATTTATATGAGTAATTAAGGATATTTAATTACTGGTTGTTATTAATCAAAGGTGATTAATAATTGTGTTTAGTTAAAGATTAATCACTTAATGTGATTAATAAAGTAATTTAATCTGAATTAGGAATCATTAATTAATATAATTAACGATGTAAATTAAGAATTGTTAATTAAGAAATAATTAATAATGTGGAGATTAATTTATGTAATTTATTAAGAATAAATGTAATTAATTATAAATGGAGTAATTAAAAGTTAATTACTAAGAATAATTTAGAATAACTAATTTGTAAAATTTATTAAAGACTAATTACTTACTGTAATTAGAAAATGATTAATTAGAGGAGTTAATCAAGATAAATATCTAGAGATTAATTAATTAATTTGTATAAATTTAATTATTGGTTGTATAAGCAGGATTTATGAATGAAGTAATTAATTTAATTTACTTTAAATTAATTAGAGATAGAAGTAATTAATTTAATTCATTTTAAATTAATTACAAATGGTAAGATTTTAAATCATTGCTTATGAATGAATGATAATGATATTTCATTTGATGATTGAGATATGAGATGGGTAATATCTTATGATATGGATGCTTGGTTTAAGTAGGTTAATATTTAATTATCTGATGAATGGTAATATTGATTATCTGTATGTGAGATGATGTGATCATTTATTGTGATATTATGAATTATCCATCTGTGTGTATATTGATTATGTTGAATTAAATTGTTAAGACTAAATAGACAACTTGGCCCTAAAAGACATGTTTTGAATTTCGATGAGACCGGGATCGGTTTTCCTTATTTGGAATATCCAAAAACCACATCGATTCCAAATTAACGATAGGTCGTGAATCTGAAATGAAGATGAAGATTCAGAGTGCAAGGGTTGTCGTCGTTAACTCTGAGGGTGATTCCAAAATGAGTGTAACGAGATATTGCCTTCGGTTTCGTTCGAACCCGGAACGAACTTGTATGGATTGAATGCTTTCAACACATCGTCAGGTGGGCGATGAGCATTCTAAGCAATGTTTTCTATAAAGGTAATCGTAGCCTCAAGCCCCATCAACCGGGAATGGCTAAAACAGGGGAGGTGCAGCAAGGTTAGGTGGGTCATGCCCAAGCAGGACAAGATTTTCCCCTGTCTAGATGTCCCTTTTTATTCGGCTTTGTGGGCGGTTGGATGTACACCAACTGCAGGGTTATCTTGTTCGGGACTGTTCAGTAAGGAATGGTTCCGGCCTTGTATTGCAGGGGATGAAGGGAGTAATCCTCGGTACGTTGATCTAGGCCACGTACTGTGACGGGCGGTACCCCAGTAGCCCTGCCATTGTATGGAATCCACAATCCAATAAGTGCCCACGGTTTTGATTGTATTACCCACTTTTGTGGCTAGTAGCTGGAATTTAATGAATGTAACAATTTCGGCTATTTTCTATTTACTTGAAAACCCTAGACCTATTATAATATCACAGAATTTCCTATCAAATGTTTTGGTTAGCGTAAGGTGAAAACTTTTCCATGTTTATGTGTGGGAAGTCTTACGTGATACCTTTTATTTTCAAAAGATTTTCAAAGTTAAACAAGTTTAACCTATTACTCATACCAGACCCATGTCTGACCCGGAGTTTATTTTTGTTTTTCATAAACTCTCGGGTACCCAAATTTTTACGGGTAGCCAAGGGATTCAGGTTAGCTTTGACGAAATCTGGAGGAGCAATGGAGCAGGAGGCTTCAACGTTGTAGATATATATATAGTTCCGCTGTGTTGGTATCTCTGAGTCATTTGTTTGAGTTGAGTTGTATTAACTAGACAGGTGTTTATAACTGTCTAGCATGTGATGTATTATCTGTATAACTCTGATTGATATTGTATACTATGTATATACTTATATGATATATTATAATTTATTTGTTCCGCTGTGAGATTCTAATGTTGTTGTTCTTTCTTCTCTATCTCTTCTATTTTCTCACCTCTTTCTTTTCTTTTTAACGATACTTCTTCCTGGGCGTAGGAAGTTGGGTCGTCACATTTGGGGAAGAAGGGTTGGGCATGGGACGATCTCGAAGTTTTCTTGTGTTTGTCTCGAGGAAGTGGAGACGCGAGTGGACTCAGGGGTTTACTCGGGGGAGGGGGGGAATCGAAGTTGGCTCGGGTTGTTTTATTTGTACAACCTGGTTTTAGAATTTTAAGGAAAGTCATGTACAGGGTTTTTAAAATAAATGCAAATTAACTTAAATTAATCAAGTTTTCAAAATGTATTAAATATGTTTTTAAGTAAAGTAAATTTTAAACAAAGTTTCAAAGCCAAATGGAAATAAATAAATTTTCAAAGATAAATTTTCCAAGTTTTAAAGTTATTAAAAATGATTAAGTTTTTAAGCAATTTATTAAATCAAGTTATAAAATGAATAAGTTTTTCAAAAGATTATAAACCAAGTTCCAAAGTAAAAATTATTAAACAAGATTGTAAAACAAGTTTCAAGTTTAAATGTAAAAGTTAAATGATTTAAAATTGTTTTGTTTAAAGTAATTATATATTAGGTTAACTATGTAATTAAATTCCTAAGTGTTTTTAAAATGTAATAAGATGATGTTTGAATTAAGATGTGATTAAAGTAAGAGTATTTAATTTAAATTAATCAATGAGTTTCAAATGAGTTTTGTATAAATTAATTTCAAGAATTTAAATTAAATAGGATTTAAATAAGTAATTAATTAAGTAAAGAATTTATTTTTAATTAATTTAGGTTGTGATTAATTAAAGATAATTAATTAGTGAAATTAATTAAAAATTAATCACTTAATGTAATTAATAAGGGTTAATTAATTAATGCTAATAATTACTTAATGGAAGTAACTAAAGGATAGTTAATGAAAGTAATAAGTTTAAAGATCATTAACTAGTGATTAAGCGATAATTAATTAATGTAATTAATTTAAGATGATTAATTGGTTTAATTAATTAAGGATAATTACTTAATGAAATTGATTAAGTAAAATTACTTAATGTAATTAATAAAGTGTAATTACTTAATGTAAGTAATTAATGGATAATTACTGAATGTAATTAATTAAAGAGAAATTACTTAGTGAAAGTAATTAAAGGATAATTACTTAATGGAAGTAATTAAGGATTAATTACTTAGTGTAATTAATTAAAGGATTTATTGATTAAGGTAATTAATTAAAGGGTTAGTTAATTAATGAATGTGATTAATTAAAAGATAATTAATCAATGTAAGTGATTATAGTATAATTAATTAATGTAATTAATTAAGGATCAATGTAATTAATTATAGTTAATAAATTAATGAGAGTAATTAAGGGTTAATTAATGTGAATGGTTAAAGGATAATTAATTTATGTAATTAATTACTTAATGTAATTAAAGAATAATTAATTGAGGATAATTAATTAAGATGGATAATTAAGGGATGATTAATTAATTGGTTCGTAATTGATTAATGGTTAAGTAAGCAGGATTTATAGTGATGAAAGTAATTAATTTAATTTATTTAAATTAACTAGAAATGGTGTGACTAATTAACTTTGCTTATGGATGATTGAATGATATAGAATGCCTTGGATTATTTAATATCTCTGATATGTGATATGTGCTGCTCTGTGATATGAGATGCTTTGGTTGAATTGTGATAATATGAATTATCTTTCTGTGATAATGTGAATTATATATCTGTGTGAATATGTTATTCTAAATAATAAATTGAATTGTTAAAACTTTAAACAACTTGGCCTTAAAAGACGGCGTTTTGGATTTCGATTAGACTGGGATCGAATTTCCAAATTGGATATCCAAAAACCACATTGATCCAAATTAAACGATAGGTCGTGATATCTCAACTGAAGAACAAGATGAAGACTCGGAGTGTAAGGACTATTGTCGTTAACTCTGAGGGTTATTCCAAAATGAGTCTAACGGAAATAGTGCTTTCAGTTTTGAGATAAGGATTTAGAGTGCAAGAGCTATTATCGTTAACTCCCAGGGTGATTCCAAAATAAGTGTAAAGAGATAGTGCCTTCGGTTTCGTTCGAAACCGGAACGGACTTGTATGGATAAATGCTTTCAGAACATCGTCAATAGAGGACGATGAGCATAAGAAATGTGTTCTAAAAAGGTAATTGTAGCCTTAAGCCTCATCAACCGGGAATGGCTAAAACAGGGGAGGTGCAGCAAGGCTAAGTGGGTAGCACCCAAGTAGGATAAGATTTTCCCCTGTCTAAAGATCTCTTTTATTCGGCTGTGTGGGCGGTTGGTCACGCCAACATCAGAGTTGTCTTATTCGGGATTATCCAGTAAGCGATGGTTTCGGCCTTGTGTTGCAGGGGATCAGGGTGGATCCTCGGTACTCTGATTTGGACCAGATACTGTGACGGGTGGTACCCTATTAGCCCTACCATTGTATGGAATCCAATCTTCAATAAGCGCCGTACGTTTTGATTGTGCCCAACTATGTTGGAACGTGAGATGTAAGTATTCTAGCTATTTCTGTATTATACTTGAAAACCCTAGACACTATTATAATATCACTGGATTTCCTATCAAAAGGTTTTGGTTATCGTAAGCTAAAAGCCCGCATGTTTATTTGTGGCGTGGTCTTACGAGATACCTTTGTTTTCAAATGATTTTCAAAGTTAAACAACTTTAATCCGTTTACTTACACCGGACCCATGTCTCACCCAGAGTTTATTTTCTGTTTTCTTAAAGTCTTGGGTACTCAAATTTTTGTGAGTAGCCAAGGGATTCATGTTAGCTTCGATGAATTCTGGAGGAGATTTGGAGAAGGAGGCTTCAGCGTATGTAGATATATAATGTTTCCGCTGTGTTGATGAATTGTAATGGATTCTAAGTTGTTTGATGGATAGGTCTTCAAGACTGTCTAATATGTGACGTATAAGCTGTGTAACTCTGATAGATGTTGTATATAATGTAATAACTATGTGATTAATATATTTTATTCTTTCCGCTGTGAGATTCTAATATTGTTTAGTTCTTTCTTTCCTATCTTTTCTCCTTGTTATCCCTTTCTTTCTTATTGATGATGCATCTTTCTATGGAATGGAAGGCGGGTCGTCATAGTATCCAAGAAGGTTCAGCATTCCTATGATGCCTGCTTACGAAGTGAAAACTGACACCGGACAGCACATCATGAGGTACGAATGGATGATGGAATTAGTAAGAGAAAATGATGCTACCAAATGTAGATGCTTCCCCATAATTCTCTTTGGGATCAGTACACTGTGGTTTACAAGATTACCCCCACGATCGTTCTCGTGATTTGACGAGCTGGCAACAAGATTTTTGGAGCAGTTCCGGAATCATGCTACTCATCCCAAAGAAGTGATGTCCTTGTCCAGTGTAATCCCGGCTCCAAAGGAATCACTGAAGGACTACTTGTAGAGATTTCATATTGCAGCCATTGAAGTTAGTAACCCTAACAACCACATGATACTTACGGCTGTGAAGAGAGGGGTTGACCCTGAATCTGAATTCGGTGACTAGCTAGCTGGAAAACCGCCGGCCATAATGGAACGTTTCTATTCAAAGGCAACCCAGTTTTTTGAGGAAGGAGGAGGCTAGATTTCCTAAGAAAAGCAATGCCACTGCGCCAAGTGGAGAAGTGGTATAGAGCAATATTGTAGTAAAGTAGTATGGCGAGATTTCTACGAAGGTTCTGCTCAACGTTTACAACAAGCTGAGTCAACAGAAAAGGAGTGGAGAAGGGAAGCGCGACCAGAAGAGGAAGCCCTAAAAGTGGAGGTCTAAGTTTCCTTTGTATGATGACTATACACCTTTGAATACATTCTTGGAGAACACTATCTGGCCACCTATAATACTTTCCAATATAGGAAGCTGCATCCAAAATAATCGATTGAGGCACAAAAACAAATCGTAAAGTACTGTCGGTTTCATGAATGTTACAGGCATAATACAAACGAGTGTAGGCATCTCTACGATGCCACTGAGAAATTGACTCAGGAGAAAAGTTGCAGCAATTTGTGAAAAATCCATAGGATGGCGAACAAGCGATGTCTGACCCTAATCGAGGTCTGGCTCCGTGTAGGGCTGAGGAGCCTGCACAAACCGGTGGAAGGTTGGTAATAAACACAACAGTTGGTGGACCGCATCCTGTGAATAGAAGTTGGTAGGAAATGGAGCGCTATGCTCGTTCAACGAGACATATGGAGTTTGAATGTTTCTCGAATACGGAGGGCGGAACTCCGGCCAAGCAACAACGTTAAATGATAGATGATATAGTATACAGTAGAAGATACGCCGATAGAGTAGAGGCCCCTACTATTGATCTTATGGTTATCTACGCCACGATTGGCCCCACTCTGGTGAGAATAATTTTGATTGATTGCGAAAGATCTGTGAACATTATCTTTAAGAAGGCATATGATCAAATGAGGATGGAGGCTAAGGACTTGAAATCATCTAAAGCTTGTATACATATTTTCAACGGTGTGGCTTTCGAGATAGTTGGTTATGTAGAATTTCCGATCGAATTGGGTGAAGGTGAACGTAGAATGATGTGGATCCTAACGTTCGTTGTTTTGGATGTTGATTTATCGTATAATGTTTTTCTAGGGCATCCAGCCTTGGCTGAATTTTGAGCAGCACTTTACCTGTGGTGTTTGACTTTGAAATTCTCGACTTATAATGAAGTAGTTGTTGTACACGATGATCAGGCGATTAGGCATGCCTATTATGTAGCTGAGTTGAGAGAGGCTCAACGGAAAGAGAAGGGAAAGGGCATGGACAAGCCTTTCGCATCCAGGTCACTGAAGATTGACAAATGATGCCCAAGCGTTGGCTTGGGTATCACTGTCAATTCTATGGAGATATAGATCCAAGGGATGATGAGGAGGAACCCGAGGAGACCAGGGCAGTGCCAGTTGAGCTGACAATTGATGTCATAGTCAGCCATGATGACCCGTCGTGGGTTTTGAAGATTGGATCGCAACTCAACCCTTCGATGATGAGAGAACTTACTGATTTCCTCCAAGCAAATCTGGATGTATTCGCTTGGACTCATTCTGACATCGTGGGATCTCGCTTGCCATTGCGAGCTAAGCATTAAACGTTGATCCAAAGCATGTTCTGGTGAAACAGAAAAGACGAGGCATGGATCCGGAGAGTTTCGTTGCTCTTAAAGAGGAGGTGGATAAACTTAAAGACAACGGGTTTATTCGCGATGCCCTCTATCCCGAATGGATATCTAACCCTGTGTTGGTGAAGGAGACAAATGGGAAATGGAGAACGTGTATTGACTATTTGGACCTGAACAAGGCATGCCCCAAGGATAGTTTTCCCCTGCCTAGAATTGATGAGCTAGTTGATTCAACTGCAAGGCACAAATTGTTATCATTTTGGATGCGTACTTGGGGTATAACCAAATCCTGATGCACGTCCCAGATAAGGAGCACATTACTTTTCTCATGAATGTTTTGTTATACTATTATGTAGTAATGCCATTCGGATTAAAGAATGCAGAAGCTACTTATCAACATTTGGTTAATTGATTGTTTAAGGATCAGATGGGGAGAACGATGGAAGTCTATGTGGATGATATGCTCGTGAAGTCATAGTAATTAAACGACCACATTCGAGACCTAGCGGAGATGTTTGATATCCTTCAATTTTATGGCATGAAAATCAACCCTTTGAAGTTCTCATTCGACCATCAGGGAAGTTCCCGGGCTTTATTGTCAATGCACGAGGAATTGAAGTAAATTCAGAAAAGATTCAAGCCATTCGGGATATACAGGCACCTAGAACTATCAAGCAAGTGTAGAGTCTGAATGGGAAGGTCGTTGCTTTAAGTCGATTCATATCTAAGGCGGGAAGAGGAACTTTGAATGGACGCAAGATTATGAAGGCGTATTCCAAGCTTTGGTGAATCATCTGGAGAGACCACCTGTTTTGTCAAAGCCGTTAGATCATAAGGAGTTGTATATTTACTTGGACATATCGCCATATGCAATAAACGCCACTTTGACTCATGAGGAGAACCAGATTCAGAGACTGGTATACTACATCAGTAAACGATTAACGGGGGCAGAAAGGAACTACATGAAGATAGAGAAATTTGCATACTGCTTGGTGATCGCGTCATGAAAACTTCTCCCGTACTTCCAAGCACATCTGATCAACATCTACACCAATCAACCCTTATGACAGGCCCTACAACGACCTGAGACGTTTGGAAGGTTGCTTAAGTGGAACATCGAGCTCAACCAGTTCGACATTACATATCTACCTCGAAGGGCTATCCAGGTACAAGCACTGGTAGACTTCATACTCAAGTTTACCATATAGGACGAGCCCCCAAAAGGGTGGTGTAATCCCTAATATACGATGGAAGCTATATACGGTGGAGATCATTGTTTTGGAACCGGCATTTCTTGTAACCCCGGAGAACCAATCGATTTGTTATGCTTTGAACCTTGATTTTCCTGCTACGAACAACGAAGCCGAGTATGAGGCATTAATTGCTCGACTTAAACTTGTTAGAGAGCTGGGGGTGAAATCTATTGAAATCTTTTGCGACTTGCAACTGGTGGTGTACCAGGTGAGAGGGGACTACCAAGCAAAGGGACAAAGACTTTCCCCATATCTTACCCGAGTTTAAGAGTTGTTGGCAGATATCGAATACTATGAAATTTTGCATACCCCGCATGATCAGAATGGGGAAGTAGACTCGTTGGCAAAGTTCGCGAATGCTGGTGATGCACAACAGATGGGCTTGGTTCTAGTCGAGATACTATATTATACCCCAAGTATAAATGTGATGGAAGTTGACTGAGTACTGAAAATGGAACCCGAAAGGGAATCATGGATGACTCCATTTAATGAATACCGGTTGCATGGAATCTTGCCTGAGAAGAGGAACGAAAAGTGACAAGTCCTTTGTAAAGCTTCACGGTATATTATGCAAGAAGGAACTATGTACAGAAAAGGGTTTTCTATTCCCTTACTCAGGTGTATCTCCCATGATGAGATAAAGGGTGTCTTATGTGAAGTCCATGAGGGGGAGTGTGGCAATCACACCGAGGGGGCAAACTTTAGCAAAAAAGATATTCATTATGGATACCATTGGATGACTGTGAACTGGGATGTAGCCGACTACGTTAGACGATGCAACAGATGCCCGATATATGCAAAAGTGCTAAGAGCCCCGTCGACGGGGATCATACAAATGGCTAGTCCATGGCCATTAGCTATGTTGGGTATTGACATCATCGTCTCTCTACCTATCTCCATAGGTGGCACAAAATACACGATTGTCGGAGTTGACTACTTCACCAAATTGGCCAATGCGAAACCATTAGCCATGGTTACAACCAAGAAAGTTATTAACTTCGTTGTTCGAAACATAATATGCCATTTTGGGCTCCACAGACTATCGTGACTGACAATGGGGCTCAATTCGATAGCGTCGAATTTAAAGAGTTTTTTTCGAAGGTATCATATTGAGAAAAGGTTGGCGGCAGTCGCTCACCCTCAGACGAATGGACATGTCAAAGCTGTGAACAAAATTATCACGTCTATTCTAAAAAAGCATGTGGAGAAGGCTAGAGGCAAGAGGGTAGATGAGATTCCCACTACACTTTGGGCCTACTCATAAGTCCGCGACTGGCTATACACCGTTTTCTCCTACTTACAAAACCGAAGCAGTAATTCCTGTCGAACTCGAAGCCCTTCCTATTGGTTGACTTGCTACGATCCCAGAATGAACCAAAATCTCTTGAGTCATTGGACTTTATCGATGAGAAGTGCAGGGAGGCCGATTTGAGAGCGGCTGCACATCGACATCAAATCACCCGGTAATATAATAAAAAAGTCTGATCGAGGACCTTTGAAGTTGGCGACCTTGTCCTAAAATGGAATTTTTCTAGTTCCATTGCACATGAACCTGGCATGGGAAGTGCCATATGTCATTGAACAGAGGCTTGGAGAAGGAACTTTCAAGCTAGCGACTGTTGATGATGTGATGCTTACAAGAGCGTGGAATAGCAAGCATTTACGATGCTATTTCACCTAGACCATTCCTTTTATATTTCAGTACTACTTGCTTTCAATACCTGCTTTGGCGATTGATTTTTTTTATATGTAATAAGACAAGTTATTCTGTTCCTATTATTATGATGATTAAAATCTTGAATCTTCCTTTGCATAAGCTACTGTTTTCGCATGTTATGCTAAGTATGTGCTGGAAATAATTGATATAGACATCTGCGATGTATGAACAGATTCACAGAACTCGATCAGTCATACCGATCCTCGACGAGATCGAATGAGGGGGTCTTTGTAAGTTTGCTTGGCTGGCAATTCCCGTAGATGAATCAAAAGTCAAAGCTCATAATAAGGAACAAAGGTCATCGACTGTAGGAGAATGAAAAAAAATATCTAGGCCTCTAGTTGCGGAATAGAGTTCTTTAAGTCCCTGGCAATGGACTAGAGTATAAACGATTTGACAAAAATCTCTATGTCCCTGACTGCGGACTAGACTACTCTAAGTCCCTAACTACGGACTAGAGTATAAACGATTTGATGAAAATCTATAATTCCCCGACTGTAGACTAGAGTATTCTATATCCCTGACTGTAGACTAGAGTACAAACGATTTGATGAAAATCTGTAAGTCCCTAACTACAGACTAGAGTACTCTAAGTCCCTGACTGTGGATTAGAGTATAAAAGATTTGATGAAAATCTCTAAGTCCCTAACTGCAGACTAGAGTACTCTAAGTCCCTGACTGCGAACTAGAGTATAAATGATTTGACGAAAATATCGAAGTCCCTAACTATGGACTACAGTACTTTAAGTCCCTGACTGCAGACTAGAGTATAAACGATTTGTCGAAAATCTCTAAGTCTCTGACTGTGGACAAGAGTACTCTAAGTCCCTAACTACGGCTGGAGTATAAATGATTTGACGAAAATCTCAAAGTCCCTAATTGCGGACTAGAGTACTCTAAGTCCCTAACTGCTTACTAGGTTATAAACGATTTGTCAAAAATCCCTAAGTCCCTGACTATGGACTAGAGTACTCTAAGTTCCTGACTGCGGACTAAAGTATAAACGATTTGATGAAATCTCTAAGTCCCTGACTGTGGACTAGTGTACTCTAAGTCCTCGACTACGGACTAGAGTATAAACGATATGAAGAAATCTTTAAGTCCCTGACTGCGGATTAGAGTATAAATGATTTGACGAAATCTTTATGTCTCTGACTGTGGTTGGAGTATTCTAAGTCCCTGACTGTAGACTAGAGTATAAACGATTTGATGAAAATCTCTAAGTCCCTGACTGCGGACTAGAGTACTCTAAGTTCCTAATGGTGGACTAGAGTATAAATAATTCAACAAAAATCTCTAAGTCCCTGATTGTGGACTAGAGTATAAATGATTTGATGAAAATCTCTAAGTCCCTGGCTGCGGACTAGAGTATAAATGATTCGACAAAAATATCAAAGTCCCTAACTGTGGACTAGAGTAATCTAAGTCCCTGATCGCAGACTAGAGTACAAACGATTCGACAACAATTCTAAGTCCCTGACCGTGGACTAGAAAATCTTAAGTCCCTGACTGCGGACTAAAAATTCTAAGTCCTTGACTATAGACTAGGAAATTCTAAAAACCACATGCTAAATCGAAAACCCAATGGGTGGATGGACGAGTTTTCAATTACTCACTATCCCATGAATTCCAATCCCAAATCAACGGAAGAGACTCGAACTATTAGCGGCAAGATACAACCGTTAGTTACAGTTTCGGCTCGGCATTGCTTACGACTTAAGATGGTACCTTCGAAGTGGCTTTGAGATCGAGATAATGAATTATTAATGTGACTTGTGAAAATTATTACAAGTATATGAAATTGGAAGAAATTACTCTACTGTTGGAGTAATAATTCATACGATGGTTAATCAAAAAACAAAAACTTTTATTCACAATCTCAAAGATTCCTTACAAATTATTTATAAGTTTAGGATCCACGCCCATACATCTGCTACTAGGAAAAGAAACACACATCTAACTTATACAAACTATATACAATGACACAAAACACTAATTATTTCTTCGAATTCTTCTCCTTCTTCTCCTTCTTCGATTTTTCAAGAGTTGAATCGGTCGAGCGTCTCTTTTAGGACCTCTTAGTGGAGATGCTTGAGGAAGGGGGAGGAATCTCGATAGGAGTTGTTCCACTAGGTGGGATGAATTGCAGAGGCATAAGACTAGGGTTTTCAACCGCCACCTCAATGGGCTCACCCTTGACTTTGCATTTTGACTTTTCCTCCTCTTTAATTTGTTCTTTCATGCTGAATTTAGTGGTATGCTTCGAAGCACCCATGACCACAACATCATCAAGCTCCTTAGCAAAAGATGGGTCTTCAGGCTTGTCCTTGTCGAGCGCCCTAATCACTTAGGCATCAGGCCCCAGGGTATCTGTAGCAGCCTAAGCCTCAACATCTTTTCCTTGTTGCTCCATGGTGACATCGCTCCTAGGAGTTAGTTTAGAACCGGGATGACCTGTAGAAATTCGTCAAAATGCAAGCGTCAGTCTATAGCCGTTATGTACCGAAAACAACAACTTTTTTAGTTTGAAGGAATTCAATACGGTACCCACATCCAGTTGGCTCTCAATGGTCGTTGGGGTGTTCCCTTCAATGATGGAGGAATGCAACTGTGACGCCCCACCTCTATACTCACGCTAGCCAAGGACACTACGGAGTAATGCCGTCAACGAGCACGAAGAGTAAGGCTGTTGAGGAGCGACCATCCATGTAATTTCTTTGTGCGAGCACTGATGTGTCAGATAGTATAACATGCATTTCATATCAAGAGGAAATCCGACATGCCGATACAAACTCAAAGCTACTACACAGTGGCTATGTGGTCTTCGGAAACAAATATAAAAATAAACATAACATAAATCAGTCACAGATATCCATATCACAAAGGCGGAAATATATATGAATATAACACATAGAAGTGTACATCAGAGTAGTGGTCAAACAAGATCCACAATATAAAAAAAAAATAGATACAAGTGCTAGACAAAAGAATACGTATACATCAGGGAGTCTCTATCTCAAATGTATAACAACAAAAACTACCAATCTAATGTAGTTAGACAAAAGTCAAATGTTGATCCATAATAAGGAGTCAAGCAGAAGCACCTGTAACATCTCGGTCCGACCCGAGTATTATTTAATAAGAAAATAATAAATGGATCAGTCTAGCTATAAATATCAGATAAAATGAGATAGAATAAGAGATATGATGAAAACGTATGAGAACAATAATGCTATATTATGAAAAGTATACATTTAACAACAACAAAAATCATACAATATCCCAAAAATCTCATAACATCAAAAAGAATTTCATATTCTTTACCATATTCACCAAACCACAAATATTGGCTAACATATCAATGCCAATCATAAAAATTGGTGAAAAAAATTCTAGAAATCATCAATCAGAAATCTAAAAATCACAAAAAAGGGGGAGGCCTATCGTAAACGGGAGCATGAAAACTCTCCAACACGTGTATCACAAACGGGACACTATCCCATGGTTGATAACCATAGAGCCGGTGCAACGACGTAGTACAACGGTACTCCCAAGGAACCTGAAACTCGAATAATTCAGAACAACGACGTAGTACAATGGTATGCTTGATGAACCTGATCAGCCGGAACAATGACGTAGTAGTACGGTACATCCGATGAACCGAACTCCATAAAAGAACATGGGTCGCTAGCCCACAAGAATGAGTCGAAACTCCAAAGAATGCATAGGTCGCTAGCCTATAAAAGAAATGAGACGAAACTCAATAAAACGAGGTATAGTCCCCTACGTGGACAAAGAGACATCGCATATCGCAAGTCTAATCACAAAATGATCATCAATGATCAATAAAAAGTGTGAATTACAGTAGCTAGTAAATAAATGAGTTTAGCTTCATGTCCCATAACTACTGCCTTAACTTAAATATTCATGAACAAATTGTAGATCTCCACTCATAAATTGTTACAAGAGTTTCAATCAAACTAGTTCAAAAAATAACCGACGAAGTAAACGCAAGCGTTTCATACCACTAGTTTTACTAAGCCGTTTAATTAGATTTCTCAAACGAACGAGGTAAAGGTTTGTGTATTATAATAGATTGGAAAACGGTTTTGTAAACAAGCTTTGTATTTAAAATAGAGTTGAAATCATCTTTGAGGAAGAGTTCGAATATTTACTACTAGTATAGAAACCTTTGTATTTAAAAGTGACAAGTCACAGAAATGATTATAGAAACAATCAATCATCAAAATTCACATACGAAGACGTGAATCAGATCCATAGAAATTGATTCCGAATCCATCAAAATGGATATTCACAAAAATCCCAAAAAGAAGTCATCAGTCGATAATAAATGATAACAAAAAATCGAATAAACTCGAATGGATAAAAATTGGAATCTCAAGCAAAATAGGTAAGTTGGGCCGAAGCAAGCAGGTCAGTCGACTGCACACTGAGTTCAGTTGACTGGCCCAATGCCTGGAAAACTCTCGGGTTCTAAGTCAGTCTACTGGACTCAGAGAGCCAGTCGACTGGACCCTGTCTCCCAGTATTTCCAGCCTATCATAATGAAGGGAAAACTCTCAACAGATTTCGATCGAACGAGCAATGGGCGCTAGGGGCTTATGCCGATCGACAACCCAACCCTATAGGCTCTTCGATACACCATCACAAGCATGTTCATACATCAAAGCTAGGATTTTTAAAGTTTTTGACTTCAAAACACCAAAAGTTGAAATCACAAGAAAATGAACATGAATAGATGTTAGGAATTCATATCTAACAATAATGATAGTTATAGACATGGATGTGAGATAAAAATCTCACCTTTTACACAAAAATAAGGAAGGAGAAGCTTAAAAATAAAGGAGGATCAACCACTCTTCAATCCCAACTCTAAAAGCTCCAATCTAAGATCACAAGCCAAAGTTTTCCAAATTAGGTTATAGGGAATTCTGAAATTGGAGAGACATTGAGATGGAGAAGAAGAAGGAGATGCTTACCTAAGCTTCACTTTGATTTTTGGAGCTAAAACTTGAATTTGCAAAGAAGCTAGGGCTTGGGAATTTTAATTTCCAATCTCTTCCCCCACTGTTCCTAAGCTTGAAGTGTTAGAAGATAGAAATGAAATGGATGAAGAGGAGTAAGGGTGGAGCTAGAGTCTTAAGTTGAGGTTAATGCGCTGAAACCCAAACCCAATGCCCTAAGTGAAAAGGTCGAAATTCTAGCTAACTCCAAACATATCAATGTTTATACTCAAAAAGGTCGCAACATCATTTTGAACTCAATGGAAGTGATCTCGAGTCCTAATTTCACTGTTTGCCAAAAAAATAGCTTTTCAGACTATAATTCGACTAACGACGCTATATTTAAATACACAATCGTAAAATATGCGGGTTGTTACAGACTCCCCTCCTTAAGAAATTGCATCCTCGTAATATTTAAGAAGAATATAAAAAGTAACAACCATAAAAGTATATCAACACAAAATAAATTTGATATAAGAAGTTCAAATCAAAAAGCACGAGAAAGTAAGTCCGGATGTGTTTGCTCGATGAATTCTCTAGATTCCCAAGAGCAATCCTTAGGATTTGAGGACGATTGAACTTTCACAAGAGGGACATCTTTATTTCAAAGGCGTTTAACCTCCGATCCAATGATACGAATATGATGCTGCTCATAAGTCAAATTAGGCGAAACTTCAATTTCTTCAACAACACGGGACTCAAGAATAGAATAGGAATCTCGAAGGCATTTCCGTAGTTGAGAGACGTGAAATACGTCATGAATAGCGGAAAACTAAGCCAGTAATAAAAGGCGATAAGCCACAGAACCAATGCGTTCGGTGATGGGAAATGGACCAATATATCGGGGTGCTAATTTTCCCGATCGATTGAAACACACAACACCCTTCATAGGTGAAACGCAAATAAACACCAAATCTCCCAAAGAAAATTCTAATTTCCTTCTTCGGTTATCGGCATAGGATTTTTGCCTACTTTGAGCTTCTTTCATCCTATGTCGAATAAGGTCAATCTTTTCAGAGGAATCACAAATAAAATCAGGATCTAAAACCAGCTTCTCACCGGCCTCAAGCCAACAAGAAGAAGATCGGCATGGCCTTCCATAGAGTGCCTCGAAGGGTGTCATACCAATACTAGATTGGAAGCTATTATTATAGGATAACTTAACAAGAGAAATATGATCTTCCCAACTTCCACCAAAATCAAGAACACATGCACGAAGAAGATCTTCAAGTTTTGATTCACATGCTCGGTTTGTCCATCGGACCGAGGGTGATAAGCGGTGCTAAAATTAAGCTTCGTTCCCAAAGCTTTTTGAAGACTCTTCCAAAATCCACTAGTAAACAATGGATCACGATCGATAACAATAGAAGTAGGAACTCTACGTAATCTAATAATTTCTTTAACATATAGTTTGGCTAAAAGAGGTACGGTCCGATGGACCGAACGAGAATAAAATGGGCGGATTTTGTTAGTCTGTCAATTATCATCCATAGGCTATCATGATCCGAGCGAGAATGGGGAAGGCCATCAATAAAATCCATAGAAATTTGATCCCATTTTCAAATTGGAATGTCCAAAGGTTGCAATAACCCATCGGGCCTTTGATGCTCGACCTTAACGAGTTGGCAAGTTATGCAACGCTTAACAAAGTTAGCAATATCGGATTTCATTCCATCCCAATAATAATGTCGCTTCATATTCGCGTACATTTTACTACTTCCGGGATGAATGGTAAATATAGAACGGTGAGAATCCTCTAAAATATCTCTACGAAGATTATCATTATTAGGCACGATAATTCTAACAAATTTTCGAATACCGCCATGAGCATCGATATCAAAATCTTTCAAACCTTCAATATCAATTTTATCCCTACAACTTTGGCTAAGAAAAGCCAATTCGGGATCTAGTTTTTGAGCTTCAATAATGCGATCTAAAAGAGAGGGATGAGCCACAAGATTACATAAAACAAGACATGCACATAAATTGGATTCACGATCTCGAATCTCACAAGTGGATAAAGTCTCGAGATCATTCCATTCAGATATCATTATGGAAACAACCGCTTGTTGCTTACGACTACGGGCATCGGCAACACGATTTCCCTTACCGAGAGTATAAAGAATATCAAGATCATAAGATGCAAGGAACTCGAGCAACGTTGTTGATGTAAATAAAGTTCCTTTTGGGAAAATAAATACTTCAAAGATTTATGATCGGTGTAGAGAACAATTTTTTCTCCCAAACGATAATGGCGCCAAATTCTAAAGGCGAAAACAATAGCCGCGAGCTCTAAATCATGAGTGACATATCTAGTATCGACCGACTTTAGTTTCCTAGAAGCATAAGCAATAACACAATCCCTTTGCATAAGAACGACTTCCAAACCAACACGACTAGCATTAGTATAAAAAATAAAATCTTGGTTCCCTTTGAGAATCACAAGAATAGGAGCATCGAAAAGGAGTTCTTTTAATTTCTGAAAAGGAGCTTCACATTTGTCCGACCAAATGTATCTAACTCCTTTCTTTGTCAAGCTAGTAAGAGGCATGAAAATTTTAGAAAAGTCCTTTATGAACCGACGGTAATAACCTGCCAATTTAAGAGAGCTACGAATTTCCATCACACTCTCCGGTCTCTTCCAATCTTGAATCGCTTCAATCTTTGAAGGATCCACGAAAATTCCGGATTCAGAAATGATATGACCAAGAAATTTCACATGAGATCGCCAAAAGTGGCACTTAGCAAAAATTTTCTTTCAGTTGATTGCTCCTAAGAGTTTCCAACACAATCCGAAGATGTTTTTCATGCTCTTCCTCGGTTTTAGAATAAACAAGAATATCATCTATAAAGACGAGAACAAATCGATCGAGGAAGTCTTTGAAAACTCGATTCATAAAGTCAACGAAATAAGCTGGAGCATTCGTTAAACCAAATGGCATAACAAGCCATTCATATGATCCATAATGAGTACGGAATAATGTCAAAGGAATGCTATCCTATGCAATACGAAGCTGTTGAAAACTGGTTGCTAAGTATAACTGTGAAAAGACTCTAGCACCGCTAAGTTGATCGAATAGATCATCAATTCGATCAACTTAGCATATTTATTCTTGATAGTAAGATCATTAAGCTTGTGGTAGTCAACGCAAAGCCTAAGTGTACCATCGAATTTCTTCACGAAAATAGCAAAAGCTCCCCAAGGAGAGGAACTAGAACGAATACATTGCTTCTCTTCCAATTTGGATAATTGTTTGCGCATCTCCTCATTTTCTCTATTGGACATACGATAAGGAGGATGAGTAATAGGTAAAGCTTCAGGAATTAGATTAATTCTGAACTCAATGGCTCGCTTAGGGGGTAATCCTAAAACGGGCTCAAATATATGGGGAAATTCCCGAACAACGTGAATGAGAGAAATGACATCTTCCTTATCATCATTATCGTCATCATGAGGATTTAAAGAATATAAAGATGCTGCCAAGTTGAAATCTGAATCTTTAAGAACAATAGAAATCTGCTTAACAGATTGAAGATGTCAAAGATGAATAGTCTGCTTAGGACATAGGATATGGGCTTCGTAACGGTTAAGCCAATCCATTCCAAAAATCATTCCAAAGCCTAAGTAACGCATGACGTGCACATCGGTTTGGAAAGAAAAATCACATAAAATGATCTCGACATCCTTACAAAGCAAACTAAGTATTGCGGATCAACCAACCGGATTCGCAATTCTCAAAGAAGTCATTAAAGCCATAACACTTAAAGAAAAACTATCAACAAGTTCTTTTGATATAAAAGAAAGGGATGCGCCCGTATCAAAAAGAACTCAAGTAGGTTGATTAAGAAACATAATCATGCCATCAAGGATAGGATGAGAAATACCTTGACCGCGAGAAGTGTTACTAGGGGCTTGCACAACATTTAGCTTTCCCTCCTTCTTGCTTTGAAGTTTGGGACATGAAGATATAAGATGACCCGAATTTTTTCAATAGCGAAAAAAGAGGGGTTTCTAACATCTATTAGCATAATGGTCCTTAGAACCACAATTGTAGCATTGCCCACTAATAGGGGTATGAGTCTTTGCTACCGAAGCTACTTGCTTCCCTTTCTTGTTGGGATTTGGGCCTACGAATTTAATAGGCCTTTTCTTGTTGTTGTTGAAGCTCGGTTTGGTACCCACAACTTCAACATCACTCTCCTTATCTGCCTCTTCAAGTCGAAGAGTGATATCAATAAGCCGATCAAAAGCAACTTCTAATTTCAGAAGTAATGGCTTTTTGAGATTCTTATTCAATCCATAGACAAACCTCTGATTTTTCTTCAATGGGGTTTTTATATATTCAACCTCGTATTTAGAAAGAGATCCGAAAGATGCGACGTAGTCCGTCACAGAAGATTCACCTTGAACAAGGTCTATGAAACGCCAGGCCAAAGTTACATTTTCAGCTTCCGACACAAATTTTAATTCGAATCGTTCTCGAAATCGGTCCCAAGTAAGATCTGCTTCAATAATTTCAAAAGTCAGAATCTCATACCAATCTAATGCTCTTTCTTGGAGCATACTAGAAGCCACTTAGACTCGATGAAGATCAATAAGATTCATGTGAGTAAAGATGCGATTGCATGCTCTAAGCCAAGCTTGGACTTCAATAACGCATTCGGAACCCTTGAATGTCTTCCCACCCAAGTTGGTATAATCACTGCACAAGCGTGCAAATCTGGATTTTGGGTGAGTAGGCTTTGGAATGGGTCCGACAGCTTGAGAATTCTTTACAAGATCAAGAAGCTGTTGAGCTGACATAAATACTCCATCTTGAGGAATAGCACTTGATTGATCGGCACTGGGAAGGCCTGGAATAACCATTTCTCTTCTTTAAGAAAGAAAGAAGAAAAATGTTATTCTCAAAATGAATATCAAACAATCATGATTGATAAAACAAGGCATCACAAGGAAAATAGGATAAAACGGGTCCAATGACTCGGATAAAAATCCTAAGGCATGACTCCTAAGAAAGACCTAGGACAATGATCCTTGCTAAATTATTCTACAATGTTCCAAAGTTTGGCTCCGATACCAAGCTGTGACTCCCCATCTCTATACTCACGCTAGCCAAGGACACTACGGAGTAATGCCGTCAACTAGCACAAAGAATAAGGCTGTTGAGGAGTGAACATCCGTGTAATTGCTTTGTGCGAGCACTAATATGTCAGATAGTATAACATGCATTTCATTTCAAGAGGAAATCCGACATGCCAATACAAACTCAAAGCTACTACACAGTGGCTATATGGTCTTCGGAAACTAATATTGAAATAAACATAACATAAATCAGTCATAGATATCCATATCATAAAGGTGAAAATAGATATGAATATAACACATAGAAGTGTACATCAGAGTAATGGTCAAACAAGATCCACAATATCACAAAAGAATATGTATACATCAAGGAGTCTCTATCTCAAATGTATAACTACAAAAACTACCAATCTAATGTAGTTAGACAAAAGTCAGATGATGATCCCTAATAAGGAGTCAAGCAGAAGCACCTGTAACATCTAGGTTTGACCCGAGTATTATTTAATTAATAAACGGATCAGTCTAGCTATAAATATCAGATAAAATGGGATAGGATGAAAGATATGACGAAAATGTATGAGAACAATAATGCCATACTATGAAAAGTATACATTTAACAACAACAAAAATCATATAATATCTCAAAAATCTCATAACATCAAAAAGAATGTCATATTCTTTACCATATTCACCAAACCACAAATATTGGCTAACATATCAATGCCAATCATAAAAATTGATGAAACTCAAATTCTAGAAATCATCAATTAGAAATCCAAAAATCACAAAAAAGGGAGAGGCCTATCATAAACGGGAGCATGAAAAATCTCTAACACATGTATCACAAACGGGACATTATCCTATGGTCGCTAACCATAGAGCTAGTGCAACGTCGTAGTACAACGGTACGCCCGAGGAACCTGAAACTCGAATAATTCCGAACAACGACGTAGTACAACGGTACGCCCGATGAACCTGATAAGCCGGAACAACGACGTAGTACAACGGTACATCCGACGAAACGAACTCCATAAAAGAACATGGGTCGCTAGCCCACAAGAATGAGTCGAAACTCCAAAGAAAGCATAGGTCGTTAGTCTATAAAAGAAAAGAGATGAAACTCAATAAAACGAGGTATAGTCCCCTGTGTGGACAAAGAGATATCGCATATCGCAAGTCTAATCACAAAATGATCATCAATGATCAATAAAAAGTGTGGATTACAGTAAGCTAGTAAATAAATGAGTTTAGCTTCATGTCCTATAACCACTGCCTTAACTTAAATATTCATGAACAAATTGTAGATCTCCACTCATAAATTGTTACAAGAGTTTCAATCGAACAAGTCCAAAAATTAACCAACGAAGTAAACGTAAGCGTTTCATACCACTAGTTTTACTAAGCCGTTGAATTAGATTTCTCAAACGAATGAGGTAAAGGTTTGTGTATTCTAATAGATTGGAAAACGGTTTTGTAAACAAGCTTTGTATTTAAAATGGAATTTAAATCATGTTTGAGAAAGAGTTTGAATATTTGCTACTAGTATAGAAACCTTTTTATTTAAAAGTGACAAGTCACAGAAATGATTGTAGAAACAATCACTCACCAAAAATTCACATATGAAGACGTGAATCAGATCAATAGAAATTGATTCCAAATCCATCAAAATGTATATTCACCAAAATTTCGAAAAAGAAGTCATCAAAGTCGATAATAAATGATAACAACAAATCAGATCAACTCGAATCGATAAAAATTGGAATCTCAAGCAAAATAGGCAAGTTGGGCTAAAGTAAGCAGGTCTGTCGATTGCACACCGAGTTCAGTCGACTGGCCCAATGCCTGAAAAACTCTCGGGTTCCAAGTCCGACTGGACTTAGAGAGCCAGTCGACTTGACCCTGTTTCCCAGTATTTCCAGCCTATCACAACGAAGGTCAAACTCTCAACAGTTTGCGATTGGACGAGCAATGGGCGCTAGGGGCTTATGCCAATAGATAACCCAACCCTATAGGATCTTCGATACACCATCAAAAGCATGTTCATACATCAAAGCTAGGATTTTTAAAGTTTTTGACTTCAAAACAACAAAAATTGAAATGTTCACCAAATCAGTTTAAATCAAAAGCAAATGAACATGAATAGATGTTAGGAATTCATACCTAACAATAATGATAGTTATAGACATGGATGTGAGATAAAAATCTCACCTTTTACACAAAAATAAGGAAGGAGAAGCTTGAAAACGAAGGAGGATCAACCACTCTTCAATCCCAACTCTAAAAGCTCCAATCTAAGATCACAAGCCAAAGTTTTTCAAATTAGGTTATAGGGAATTTCTGAAATTGGAGAGAGATTGAGATTGAGAAGAAGAAGGAGATGCTTACCTAAGCTTCTCTTTGATTTTTGGAGCTAAAACTTGAATTTGCAAAGAAGCTAGGGCTTGGGAATTTCAATTTCCAATCTCTTCCCCCATCATTACTAAGCTTGAAGTGTTAGGAAATAGAAATGAAATGGATGAAGAGGAGTAGGGGTGGAGCTAGAGACTTAAGTTGGGGTTAATGGGCTGAAACCCAAACCCAAAGCCCTAAGTGTGAAGGTCAAAATTCTAGCTAACTCCAAACATATCGAGGTTTATACTCAAAAAGGTCGCAAACGTCATTTTGAACTCAATGGAAGTGGTCTCGAGTCCTAACTTGACTGTTTTTAAAAAAAAATAGCTTTTCGGACTAGAATCCGACTAATGACGCTATATTTAAATAAAATATTTAAATACATAATCGTAAAATATGCAGGTTGTTACGACAAGTATGGGTCCAGTTCAGGCCCGTCCGAATCATAACCGACGTGTTGCTCTGTAGGTTGTAAAGATGACATCCCACCCAATCGAGTAGGAGAACAAACCTTGGGTTCAGTTCCGAAAGACCCTACGATAGCTTTTCTTTCTTTAGTCGGTGTAGGAGCTTTGTGGAATTTAAGTTTCGCAACAGCGAAGTCAGACGGCTCGTTTCCTCGAAGCACTTCTTGCACAAGTGCCTCTTCATCAAGCTCCGCCTCTCCCAACTCTTCTTTCTTGATTTTTTGATGATCTCCCAAGCTTCGATAAGCAATTCGAGATAGCCTTTTCCTAGAAAGGACAAGTAGTGTTGAAGGAGAACTTTTGCATTATATTCGACAATAAGCAGATCGAACAAGTTCTTGATCTCTTCCCTACCAGACTCGGTGGCAGCCTCAACTCCGGAGTTGGCTTCTTTAAGCACCTCTTTTCTTCCTTCGCGGGCTGCTTCTTTCAAGACTTCGATCTAGACAAGTTGCTTATCAACTTTTGTTTTTAAATTCCTTATTTCAACAATCTCCTCGTAGTAGTTCTACGACTATTCCTGTGCCTCAAGTTTTTCCTCCCTCACTTTGAACAATAATTTTTCTAGCTCCTCAACAATGCGAGCTAAGACGTCTTTCTCTAAAGCCAAGGCATCACTACGATGAAGTGCGATATCCAGTTCTCTCTTATGCGATGTCTCCAGACGAATTACCCCCTCAGCTATTTCTTTCGCATTCTTCTCTGTCGCGGTAAGCTGGGCTTTATATGCAATCAGCTCAGCATCTTGATGTTTGATGATATTTTAATGTGAACGGGCTCCAACTTTGGGCGATCGATTTCCTGCTGGCACTCAATGGAAACTTCGGAGACTTTCTCAGCTAAGTGAATAAATGCTTCATGTTGTACATACATGTCATTCATGCATGCTAGTGAGCTCTCTTTGGTACTTCCAGGAATTACGTGTATGGAGGGGAGGGACTTGAGCCCGTCGAAGCAGATTTTCGAGAAGGTAGCTTTGAGTTCAGCTAATTTTTCCACTGTGGTAGTATCGTGGATAGGAACTGGCGGGAGCTGTTCAGAAGAAGCTATGACGCTCGCGCGAATGCCTTGTGCTTGACGACCGAAGTGTTGATCGTGGGGAGCAGCACCATGGGGCCCTCGATGAGAGGATTTGTCTCCACTATGAGCAGAAGCGTTTGATGGATCGATATGGTGGGGAGCATGTGTTTGAGATTTCCCTCTGGACGAAGAAGAGGACTCTCGAGAATAATAGTTTTTGTCTCGCCCTTCGTCTGTCTCTGTGTCTCCCATATTCGAAATCTCGCCCCAAGCAATAGTAAGTGGAAGAGCATCGAAGGCAATCAAAAGAATGTTAACGTGACATTGTACCTATAAAACAACTGAATAGAAGTATATTAGAAGTTATAACATGAAGAGTAAATCACAAGTGGATGGTGGATGGTGGAGTGTGAGCATTTGTGTATGTCCTAGTGTTTCCCCTCGATGGACCAGTAATATTAGCTTTACTCGTTAGAGTTTCCTTCCCGTTATTGGAAGGTTGCACACCTTCGCCGCTTCTTATGGGAGAGTTAAGACCTTCAACGCTAATGTTGGCGAAGTTGTAATTTAATATATCGTCCGGAATTGGGATATCAAAGATTCCCTTCAACGAACTTTCCATTTGCTGGGAAGATGATTCCTCTTTGATTGGGGTTAATGAATTTCGGGTTTGCCACGGCCTTGCTCTTTCGCAACTTGTACAACAACTTTTTTCTCCTCTTCGGGGGAGTTTGCATTTGGCTGCTCTATGGCGCTTCGATTACCGATGTTTTTCCGAGGCCTACGCCTTCGCCTCTCAGCCCTGCATCTTGAGATTCTCTTATCTCGACTTCTTCAATGTCTTCTTGGGTCCCCTTGACAGGGGCACCACAGAGTCACTTTCTTCTACCCTTCTTTCGACAATAATTCTAAGGACCACTTTGCTAGCGGGAAGCCTAATTTTGTGGCCATCTTCCAATAGCCCAAATAACAAAAGCAGCTCATCAGTGACAAGGAGTTTGATGTCCTGATCCTCCGCTGGAGTAGCGTGGATGGCGGCAATGGCCTTGGAATACTCGACGCCTTTGGGTTGGTGACACCTGAAAGCCTAGAGATATTAGTATGATTTAGGAAGGAGTTGTGACTTAGATATTTGAACTAAAGACGAAGGCAAAAATAGCACTTACGTCCTTCCAACCATCTTCTTACGAAGCCAGGAGGACACCGTACATAGAACCACTCATGTTTGAATAGAAAGAGCTTGTTCCATGCTCCTTTTAAGACCTAACATTTGGGAAAGGGTTCAAGAAAGACGTACGAAGGACTATTAGCCCGATTTTTCAAATATAGATGTATCAGATGTCTTCAGAAGTTAGCGGATAGAACATGACATTCATGAAGAGAAGAAAAGTGCCATGGATAAAAGCCTGTTAGGGTGCAGTTGAGTAGGAACGATTCCCAAGTATCTCAATATTTCCCAAACGAAAGAATTGAAGGGAGATACGCGTCCAACCCAGCACATAAACTTGTTACAAGCAGTATATTTGGATGGGAGCAAGTGAGGTCTGTCTTGCCTCGGTAGAACTAAAATGTCTTCAAAAGGAATCTCATGGATGGAACATAATCGATGAAGAGTGGCTTCCCCAATTCTGGATGCTTGTGAGTCAGCCGGATTGTTTAAGATGATGGCACCCTCAACGGCATCGGGAGCCTGGTCAATAACTTATGAAAGAAAGAGTGGAGTGCCAGAAAAGAGATTCACTTGCAAGTACGATGCCTCTACTTGCTTTGTTTGATGGCTCAGAGCAGATTTGTCTGATCGAGGCAAAGGTTGATCTCATGGCCGATTCAGAAGACATTATGGTTGAGCACTCCATGTAATTTGAGATCTATGTTATCTATACTCAGTAGACAATCAATATTAGAATAATAACCTATTCCCCCTGTGTTGCATATGAACTAGTGCATTGCAATGTGAAATAAACGTAAATAGTTTGAAATCGGAAAAACGAAAATAAAATGTCGACATTTAGGGATTTCATCTAGAGAGACCATCACCGATGTCTGTCTCGATCGAGGTGAAAGTCGATCGACGACCAAAGCTTTAAGATCGGATATTGACATTTTGACTTATGAAGTCAATTATTCAAGTACGTTTGGCCAATTTTATACTTAGTTCATGTTTAGTAGATTGGTAATTTGTTAATTTAAACTTGAGTCTGTTGGTCCAAGTATGTAAGTCACTTTGTTCTTAGTCATTTTATGTTCAGGCAAGGCAGTATGCAGTTAAATGTTCGGGTGACTTAAGTTAAGTTGGTTTTTATAATCAACACCGATCCCTACCTTGGATATCGATCCCTATACCATAGCTTCACGGTCGATCCCTATACTTCAACTCATCTGGCAACACTGACCCCTTCCCGTTGGCATACATACCGATCCCTATGCTTTAACTCTCACAACCAAATCCTATGATTTCTTCTAGCCTAGATGCCTATCACAATACTTAAACTCTTTTAGAATTAACCCAACTCTTTAATCCCAAAGCCGATCCCTATGGATGACCCTTAATGTCGGCTCTTCCCATTGCATCACCAAATATACAAGTACAACCAAATACCAATCCCTTCATCCACCTCCATATTTTCCTCGTTGCTCTTTCTTCCTCATCCCTTATTCCTTTCTCTTCCTCCTCCAATGCCTTCTTCTCCTCCCTCAAACTCGTCTAATCCAACTAAGCCTATTGACTCGCTCGCTTAAGGTCAAATATACGTGACACCCTAAATCCACGACTCAGCTAATGTGATCATGAAAGGAAATTATACCTATCTGATATAGATTAGGAGGTCGAAACTTGGATTAGGGATGAATTGGCAGTGATGGAGATCGAAAGTGTGGTCTCGCACTTGAATTTGAGTTTAAAAGAGAAGCTTCTCTTCTTTCCATAGCGTTCGAATGGGTGAAGAACAAAGGGAAAAGGGGCTAAGTATTAAAGAAGCAAAAGTGAAGAGAGAAAGGGGAGTGGTGCAATTTTTTATATGGGCGATGAAGAGGGGGAGACGAACCGCTCTTTCCAGGTGACTCGGTCACAAGATTGAATACAGATCAGCCTCAAGGCTCGTCGGCACCTATCCAGGCACACTCATTGAGGGGTTGGCATACCGAATGCTAACCCCTTCCAGAAAAATATATACTAAAATAATAAAAGAATAAAAATATGTATGTAAAAACATAATATAAAAGGGAAAGAAAAAGGGAGATGTGCATGAATGATGGATGTAAGTGAAATGAAAAGGAGGACAGAAAGGAAATGGCAGATGTTTGGAACTCGAATAGCAACCAATATCATGAAGGTTAGACTGTAAATGAAAACACATAGGATAAAACAGATTGGGAAAAACCAGCGAATGACTGAGCGCATCCAAAAGCCAACATTAGAAACATGTATGTGGAGGAGCACAAAAGGGATTTAAGGATTCAACCTTTTGAAATTAACTAATACGAAGGTTTAGCTTGAAACGACCAAGTTTGAAGTCGAATTAGGAGAAAGCCTGCAAATGTCACACAACCAAGCCTATGCATACTAATGGAATATGACATCAGACTTGTACCATCGGAGGCTAATAAAGGAACAGTGATCAACAAGAAAGATGGGTAGATTTATTCCCGAGGGCCTAGAATTTTTCCAATTCAAAGCACGTCATGTTAATCACAAAACATACTTTAGGGGAGCAAGTGTTACCTACTGCCATGACCCGGCTATGCTAGGTTGGTCATGTGGGCCAGACCCTACTGTTGATGATAAGGATGGTCACGGGACAACATCCACATGACCAAAATGTAATGTCCGAACAGTTGTATTAAGCCTAGGATGAATAGGGCCAATAGATAAAGAATGCAGAATGATGGAACCACCAAAGTTTAGTTGGGTTGGGGTATGGATTTGCATGGATGTTGGTTTAATTGGACGAGAAAGAGAGGGGTCGGTATACGCTTGAGGCGAAAGGGATCAGCATGGATACATGTAAGAATGGTTAGTTTGAATGGAAATTAAGAGGGATCGGTAGGAGTTGTGAAACTAGAGGGATCGACACATTGATGGTTATAGAGATGGATCGGCATGTTGATGGTCACAGGATATGAATCGGCATACTAACGATTATACGGTTGGATTGGCATGTTGATGGTCATAGGATATGGATTTGCATGTTGATAGTTATGGAAATGGATCGGCATATTGGTGGTCACAGGATATGGATCAGCATGTTGATGGTTAAAGAGATGGATCGGCATGCTGATGGTCACAGGAAATGGATCGGCATGTTGATGGTTATAGAGATGGATCGACATGTTGATGGTCACATGATATGGATCGGCATATCGATGGTTATAGAGATTGATCGGCATGTTGATGGTCATAGGATATGGATCGGCATGTTGATGGTTATAGAGATGGATCGGCATGTTGTTGGTCATAGGATATGGGTCGGCATAGTATTCATGGCATGGCTTAGAAATGGGTCAGCATACATCAGGGGACCAGGAGGGATCAACACAATCCTGACCAAGTTAAGGTTCCAACTAAAGCATCATGAGAACTAGAGCTCCATGCATCCAGCCGCCTTGATAATTGAAACGCCATCATTATAGACCAAAAGGAAGCTACCACATTGATCGCTAGCCTACAGTCAACTCATGAAAGGATCAGTGTCGATCCTTATCTATTAAGAATTAGGCCTAGCCTTCCCTATGGTGGGCCTATATAGTCGAGGAGGTCCAGATGCTGAAGTTTCAGTCAGATTGAAGAAGGTTGCCTTTATCTAAAAATACAGGCACAAAGGGCCATTTTGAGGGACTTTTGGGTTGCAAGTGAAACTCTTCCATTATTGTAACCAAATTCCTTTATTCTTTTTCGATATCTTGCACATTATTACCGATTGTAACTTTAATCAAGTGAATTGTAAAGTGATAAAGAGAGTATTCAAAGTGGACGTAGGCAATCAACGCCGAACGACTATAAATCCTGCTTTTTTGCTTTCTGCTACATTTTTCTTGATATTCAGTGTTATTCCTCTGTTTTCATTTAATTTCTTCATTTATTTCAATACTTAAACTTATTCTCATGTGGTTGTGGCCAATTTGGTTGCAAACATATATGTACTTTAATTAATAAGTTAAATGTGACCGATAATCGGTTCCCCGTATTTCAAAGATTTAACAAACAAAAGCTGTTCGAAGACATTTGAAGTGTATGCACCTACATGAACATGCATATATATGTCACATGCACATGATAACATATACATGCGTACATGGACACTAATATATGTATGTATACTACAAAAATAATTAAATAATCCTAAAACTTAACCTTTAAGTAACCAAAAAGAAAACATCAACTCATTGTACCACACCATCACCTCACATCACCATCACATGGCCTGGGGAGGAGCCGTGCATGTAGGGGGTAGGAGAGGTGTAGGCTAGGGGCGTTTTGGTAATTTTTCTTTTAAATACATTATTCCAAGATTTTTTATAAATACCACAACTCTTCTCATAATTTCTTAATACTATGCCACTTCTTATTCCTCTTCTTTTCAAGTTTTCTAAGAGCCTCTCTAATGGCTTCTTATTCATAGAAAAAATTTAAAGAAAAGTGAGGGAAAAATATCTCAAATAAAAGAGGAAAATATATACACTAGTTTATAATATTAATCCACTTTAAAACCAGTTCAAAACACCTCCCTACCACTCCTCAAACCTACACCCATAGCTCACCTCCACCCTAGGCCATGAGCTCCACCTCTTCCAAGCTTGGTCGTGCGCATTTAACGGTCTTGGACTCGATTCCATAAGCTTTGGTACAACGGTAGTAGAGCTATAATCGATATTATATTAGCTTGAAGGGAAAATAAAGGTGAGAACTCTAAACTATAGTATTATATGCTATTGGATGTTATATATGTTTGGTTATGATTGTTGATGATGGTTGTTTAATATGAATGTTGAATATATATGCAAGTCATGGAAATACATGTCAATAAGCACAAAGGAAATCACTTTCCTCTATATTAATAAATGGGTATATATGGAATATTAAACCTTTTAAAAAATGATTTAAAAATGAGTTTGAAATTTTTTATAAGCATATGAAAGAGTTCTGGTGAAGTTTGAAAAGTAATTGAAAATTTAATCAAAAATAGGCGCATTGCGTAATGGTAGTTCATGGTTTCACACCAAAAAGTAAAACGAGTGTATAGAATGGAATATAGCTCGGAATTCTTCGAGATAAGAACTATAAGAACTACAATATCTATTGTTTTCCAACGAACAAAGAAAATCGAGATTTCAATAAGTAAATTTCGAAATATGAGTAAAAATAAGTTTTTGGGAAAATCACGGTTTTGCAGTTTGGAATCCAAAATTGGGTTTCTTTGAAAATGATATTTTTAAATTGTTTAAAAATATAAAATAAATTCAAAAAATCTTTTTAAAATGTTTTAAAAGTGATTTGAATTATAAAAATTAATTTTCAAATGATAAAAAGTCGTTTTGATCAATGTAGCTTAAGAAAAAGCACTTTCTGTGGCACTTTTCCGCATCACACTTCTATAACCTTTGAAATATAGCTTTAAACTTAACAATTCTTTTCCAATTATTTTATAAATATTTTCAAAGGAATAATTAAGCGTTTCAATGATGATTTGGAATTTTTATGGTTTATTGAAGATGAATTCAAATAAATGATTTAAAGAAAAGCTATTACAAAATAAGTGGCTTAATCTTGGCTCAAAAAGCGAGCGATTAGACTGGATTTTTCCATTTGTGAGATTCAGATGTGAGGTGATTAAACTAAGGAGATGTTTAAGAGCAACCAGCGCTCTGGCTTACCTAGCCTCTTCTCTGGGCGAGGGATACATAAGGTCGAAATGTCGAAAATGAGTTAAGTATAAAAAGATTAAATTTTCCAAATTTAAATTAAATACAACTTTGATTTCATAGAGATGATCTTATTATACTCAGTGTTGAATCGTGAAGAGGGAACTCGTACTATTTGTGGAATTTAAAAGGTGATTTCGCCGTTATCGCGTCTATAGTACCCGTTGAATACAAGAATTGATACAAGGTAGAATTAGATGATTTCTATAGGTATTTGATTAACATCCTAGATAACATGTTTTTAACTCAATCAAAATTATGAGTTTCGAATTAAAAAATCATTACTAAGATTTAATTGAATTGAATTGGAAATATTTTGCTAAGTAAAAAAAGAAATGATTTCGAATTATTCCAAGTTTGAAAAGGGTTATAAGTAATCGAAGGATGTGATAAGAGTGATTTAGTATATACTAGAAAGAATGTATTATAAATATATATCTCCAGGAGAGATTTTGATAAAAAGAACTTAATCAATTAAAGAATGATTCCTTATTCATCGATTCTCTTTTTATCGATATTTGGATCGAAGGAATCGGGGTCCAATTTGGGTAATGCCTATCCGAAAACCACTTCAAAGCAATGTATGCATACGAAAAATGAAGACTTGATAAAGAAAATGAAGGATGAAGACCAAAGATCTTCGGGGTGAAAGGACTGCTTGTTGATAATTTTGGTTAGCTCCCAAATAGTAAAGTAGCAGTGGTCCTTTCATTTTCGAAACTCTTTGGATTGCAAGGACTTCTCGCTACTAATCCTAGGGGCACTTCCCGACAGGATGTGTTAGGAGAGTGTCTTCTGTTTCGTTCAGTCCTAGAGCGAACTTGTATGGATGAATGTTCGATGTTTCATTTCTAGTTACATAAGTGATTTCTATAAACTTATTATTTGCTTGGTGGCGGAGGAGGAAACTTCTCTTAGCTCAAGACCCTTTCTTAAGACATATGAGCTCAAGAGTTATACATTTGTAGAAATCAGTTGTGTGGCCATGGAATGGCAGTGTGGCATTTAAAGAAAGATGATGTTTTATGTGAAAGGTAATCGTTACCTCAAGCTTCAATCCCAGAATGGCCAAAACAGGGTAGATATAGCAAGGATATATGGTTCGCAACTATTAGGATATGATCATCCCCTTCTAGATATATGTTATTCCTACTATTACATTCGAGACTTAAATTATTGTGGATGTATGCTGTGAGAGTCCTTGGATAGGTTGGTTATGACCGGGTGATGGCATATTCGGTACTATCTAGGAAGAGTTAGGCTGGTTTTGTGTTGGTAAAGGACCATCAGTTGGGCCTCGGTACATTCCTCTAGAGATATACTGCCAAAAGTTAGTCCCTTCATCTAGTCGTTTGTATGGAAATCCATTCTCTAATAAGCACCTGCCATTTTTTTATAGAACCCGTGTTTGTGGCTATTATGCTGGAATTTAATCAATGTAATAATTTCGGCTAAGAATAATATGTTTATTTGCAAAACTTTTCAAAGATATGCCATTAAAAAAACATTAAGTGATTTTACGTAATAATGATTTGGTTATCATAAGATAAAAAACGTTCCATGTTCATGTGTGGCGTGGTCTTATGAAATACCGTTTTATTTTCAAAACGCATATTGTGAGTTCTCACACCAGTCCCATGACTGACCCGGGGTTTATTTTCCTTTTCTTAAACTCTAGGTGCCTAAATTTTCCCGGGTAGCCTAGTAGTTAGGTTTAGTTTAGAAGAAGATGAAGCTCAAAGAATGAAGTCAGAAGATTTTTCTAAATTTTTTTGTCTTTTCGACCATACTTTTACACTATAGTATTCTGCATTTGCAAGGATGGGAATTTATAACTGTCCATGTTTAACTCTGATCAAAGTATTTTGCATTTCCACTATAAAGTTATACTGAAATAACATATGTGAGATTTTGTTTTCTTTATTTTTCGTTCTTAACCTTGAGAATCCGCTTCTCCGACACTTGGATTTATGGCATGTGAATACCGATGATGTGTTAGTGTCGACTTTTAAGAGCCGAAGAATCGGGTCCTCACATCATGATATCAGAGCTTAGGTTGAGCGAATACCCGAGCCTGATAGGGGTAAAAGTCTCATCAGAGATAGGTTTAGTAACACTCTAGGATGAGTAACTCATTAGAGATATGGTTAGTAATGCCCTAGAATGAATTTGAGTATATATCTATGAGTGCATATTTGTTAAAAATCATATATAAATGAATTTGGTTTTATATGACATCATTTTTCCTAAAGATATATACATGTATTTGAAAAGAGAAGAGTATTTTGGTAAAAATTTCAAAGGATTTTAAAAGCTATCTTTAGAAATGAATCTTGAAACATGTTCCGAGTATTGACCAAACCTACCTACCTAAATGTCTAAACGAATAATTGTTTACCTTGTGGAAACCATATGGGGGAAATTACACGAAAGGGTAGTCCTCTAAGAAAATTGGGGGCGAGAAGGATAACCATATTTTTCTCTCTAATAACGAAGAGGAGCAACCAAAATATCCACCTAGTAATGGTAGGTTCCCAATTGAGGAGGAATATGCCCCATACACTCGAAGGGGTGGAGATGGATATCCTATGGCCGAAATGCTTATACCGCCCCCAGCTCCAGAAGTAATTATGATTTATAGCGATGTTGAACCCGGGCAGGCCTTGAAGGGAAATTGGATAGCAGATCCTGCTAGCTCCATTTTGGACCCGATAGAAGAAATTGAGCCGATGGAAGAAGAATAAAAACCCATGGAAGAGGAGATAGAACCAATGGAGGAAGAATCAGAGCCGATGAAAGACCATGATGCTATCATATCAAGCGAATGTAGTAATGTAGTATGGGATATGGACGAGAAGCATATTGTATGGCAAGATGGATCATCCATTTCATACATAAATTGGAACGAGATAGAAAGCAACAATGAAGAAACAACATGAGAAGAAGAAGAGGAGGGGGTCGAAGAATTCGAAAACCTTTGGGAGGAAAATGTGCAAGGAGTGGAAAAATTAGAAGAGGGTGGAGTAATTCCTAGAATACCGATCGGCATGGGACATGTCCCATGGAACCAACTATGGCTACCCCAGGTTATGGGAGAGATACTGGAGGAAGATGGCAATGGGACCGACGATGAGCTAGACAGTGATGAATAAGGAGAAGGTAAAGTGATGATAGACCTTGGTAACTGGAGTCCACCATCATCTTCGAACTCGGAAGAATAAGATTAACATTTGGGAGTTAGAATAGTTCTAGTATGTATAAGTGGGAGGGGTTGTTTATTTTGATTTATTATTTTGTGTCGTATCAGTATAAGGAAGGGAGGGGAATTTTTCTTTTTGGACCCAAGCTTCGAAAAATTTAAATGATGTAAGTGTGTGAGAATTTATGAAATTATCTTGTTCTAACTTCTCATTAATATGGATCTTTAAAAATAAATATTTAAAGTTATTAATGAATGGTTTTGGATTTGTAGTAAACGATGCTTTAGCAACATTTGTTTTTAAAACCTATAATGACACTTAGGAAGAAATCTTATGAGTATATTTAGATCTTTAATAATGGGATTTTAAATGTAATAAGAAGTCTTGGAATCTTTTATGTAAAGATAGAAAATGTTATAAGTTCAAATTTATAAAAGAAAAAAAGTTTATTACAATAATGTTTGGGTAGTAATTGTTTCAATCTCTTTGATTATATCTTAAAGTAAGTAAAACTTGTTAAATAAATTATGAATATACCTAGAGAAATTAAATAAGTATATAAACACTTTTATATATTAAAACTGTAAAAAGTAAAGGAATAAATATAGGAAATTTTTAACTAATAAAAGTAGCATGATTTAATCTAAGATTCGAGTGTAGAATTTTGACGTGTTTAAACACTTAACCGAAAAAGGATTTATCATTTGATTCTTGACGATGAACATTGATGAGGGTTTTTGGTTGGATACTTGAATTTTCTATCAATGTTGAAATCTATGCGAGGAAAACTAAAGTTCTGAACTAAAAGTGTGGTCAAAGTCGGGACTAAAGGATCGAGGGATCAATACTAGTTCGGAAGTAAAGTTGTGAATTTGAATAAAAAATCGAACTAGATATTACGTACGTATGGTCTATATACATCTTACGGGTGTAAGTTTAAATATAAGTATATTGGGCAAACCTTTGAGTTTTTGTTTTGGGTAATTTCAGGGACGAAATTCTTTTAAAGGGGGGAGTATGTAGCGACCCACTTTTCCATATAATTTAAGCTGAAAAAATACCATACCTATCCAGTCCAAATTGAACGGAAAAGTGGATAGCTAGGGAAAGAAAGGGGAAAGATGACAAGAAGAAACTAATTAACATAGAATCTCACAACGGAACGAATAATCTATGTTATATAACAAATCTTCACACAAAAACAAAACTGTAATTTATATATATATATATACACACACACACACACAAAAAAAAAACATCAATCAGAGTATACTAGCTATTCAGCATGAACAGTTGTAACAACATGTCCTCACAATCGTTGAATAATATACAACAATGTAAGCAATAGAAATATAATCATCTATGTGAATACATCTCTAGGCCTCCAGCTCCTCTCCTAAAGCAACAAAATATCCATCTAAACCCGGAAAATATGCTTGGTCAGACCCGAGCATTTAGGAAAAACCACGCCCGGGTTAGTCTGGTAAAACCAGCGTGAGAACTTAAATCATAAGGAATTTTATTGGTATTAACTTGTAAAATCCTTTAAAATCAAAGATATCTCGTAAGACCATTCCACACATAAACACGGATGGTTACAATAACCAAAACCTTTATATCAGAAAATCAAGTGATATCATAATAATGTTTAAAGGCGAAAATATTAATAATAATCAAGTAGCTGTGATGCTCGTGCTGTATACATCACAACAATACTAAGTATATAATCGTAAATCGATACGGTTTGTTCGCTAATTGTGTAGGATTTACATGGGGGTGCCTTCAGTACTTCGAGAACGGTCCTCCTGCACAAGGATCAGAGTTATCCTTTCGAAGCATCATACTCGTCTAGCCGAGGTATTATAGGAAAAACATGACTAGTCTTGCTAAGACCGAGTGCATCGCTCCGGCATGCCAAAACAACTAAAGGTATTCGTATTGTTAGAAAAGGAGCAGAGTACACCCTATGGGTTTTCCAGCCCTACTGGCCATGCCTCCTATCTCTAGTTTTAGTCATTTCCATTGATGAGGCTATGTCCGGCGTTCCAACTTACGCACCGCTCCAAAAATAGTTCACAAAATCCTATATGGATTCCCATACCACAATGGCCTTGGAATCACATACAGATCCCTGCATCTCAAATAGATGTTGGAATCACATACGGATTCCCACACTCTAATGAGTCACGGAACCACACATGGATTTCAACATCCCGAAATATAATGCATCTCCTCCATTTAACCATATATGGTTTTGAAGTAGTTCATGGGTTATGGGTCATCTCTTATGAGTACACTCTTCATTCCCTAGGTGCTCCAAAAAGCATTCGTCGAATTTTGGAATGCTCAATACCGGTGCTTTAGGAAACAATCAGACAATACATAAGATCGAGGATCACCGCCTAACCGTTTAAATGGATGGATCTCCTTATCATTTGTCCTAAAAGATCCAGAAGTTTTAACTACAGTATAGCTGTAACGACCCACTATTTTGGACCATTCAAATCGATAAAAAACCACCCATGTCTGACTTGAATAGCTCAAAATGTCGAATTGTTAATTTAAATTTGGCAATACTAAGAATATACAGTAAATAAATAAATCACAGATCATAGATACAGAGTAATATAATGCAGTGGAAGAAAACCATAGTAGTTCATAAAGCTACTGTATAAATACATCAGAGTTATACAAGATACAACAAAAGTTTCAATATGATAGACAAGCACAAAGCTGAGTACATCCCTGGAATCAACTGAATATCTGAAAGTGAAATAGGTAGCTGGAACTTCAAGCAAAGCACCAACTCTGAAGGTGGGTCTTGAATGTTGTATCACTCAGTCAAACCCGAGCGTAAAGCAAAACACAAAACACTCGAGTCATGACATACATACTTATATAATGTAAACCAACTCAAGTGAACGGTTATATAAGGTACAAGTAACTTAAAGGATGCTTGGGACAACCCATCCTCTAAGGATCCGTTAAACTATTTACTATGTAGTAATATTTCACTATTATAATAATGTCTATAGTAAAATAAACTTACTTTTAAATAGCGTTAAGGGATTACCCATATAGCCCTTAACACGTAATAGTGCTAATAGTCTATAGAAACACTATAATGCCTCCTGATCGGGATGCCACCGGAGGATACTCCATAGGTACGACGCAAATCAAACTCGTACAAGGCGCGCTAGGGTCGGTGACAGGGCACAACTAGGCAATGCTAGGGTAGATATACCAATTGCTATCCGGACTGGTGGTGATGCATAGCGCACAACCACAGCCCACCTCGAGCCACACCCCTAAATAATAAAGGGCTCCAATCTATCACAAAGTAATAGAATGGTATTGAAGGAGTATGTCCGATAAGAGGAGCTACCTCACTGGCCCAGAATCGCTCCTATTTAAACCACCTTATGCCAACTCACGGGAGTCGGGTCCACATATATACCTCAAAGGAACGCCGCCACCATCCTACTTCATTCTGGAATCTCCACCGCGTACACGGTTGTTAAAGTGGTTTTCGATATCGATAGAGAGTATGCTCATATCCAATCCCGGTCCCTTTAACAACCAACCGTTATTATAACCCATGGATATTTATTTCAAAATTATTTATACTTCAAAATCCAAAATATCAGATCCATTTCAAAACTATGTAAATACGATATCATCTCCCTTTTAAAAACCAAATCAATATGATACCATTTAAATAAAACCCAAATTTCCAAATCACTGAACATTTCCTTCAATTTATTAAACTTGAAATATTCCTTTAAATTATCTTAAACCAAGCCACTTTATAAAGTCATATTCTTAAATCTTTAATTTCAACAAGTTTCAAATTAATAGATATAAAGACAATTCTTAATTAAATACAATATTCAATAATTTCATTTCCAAAATCATATTACTTTCAAGTTATAACAACTCTGAAAAAAACACTTTGAAACCATAATATTTGAAGTCATAACAATTTAGAAATGTTATCATATGGAATTCATACTACTTAAAATCATAATACTTTGGAAAAGTTATTCTTTTGAAATTCATAATACTTAAATAAATCCTAACACCTTTAAAAAATAATCATTTAAACCATTTAAATTCAAGGTCAAATAACATTCATTTCAAAGTTGAAGTACTTCTAAGTTCATTTATTTAATTATAAAATTTCCAAAACATTGTAAATTTCAGCTACAATGGCACTAATTAAATGTTATGGTAGATATAGTTATATTTCAAAAACATTGTCAAATTCAAAAACGACGGCACTTATAAAGTGCTACGGTAGGTATTTAGTTATTATTTCAAAAACAGCTCAATTTCAAAAATAGCAGCACTTATAAAGTGCTGTAATAGGTATTTAGTTATTCAAAATAGTTCAGTTCAGAAACAACATCATTTAAGAAGGTGCTGTAGTAGTTATTTAGTTATTTTCAGAAATAGTTCGAAATCAGAAATAACAGCATTTCTAAAATGCTATAATAGGTATTTAGTTATATTAGAACCTAGTTAAGTTTCATGATTGATAGCACTTACCAAATGCTATCCTAAAACCACGGCATTTCTGAAGTGCTACCAATAAAATTCCAGATTTTATACTAACATTTCAGCCACATTAAAATTTCAATTTTTAGCCATTTTAACCTATAAAAATCTTATTTCCCGCTTCATAAAATATTCATTTGGATATCATTTAACTTATGATTAAGTACAATAAAATTTTATAATTAAATATCCAATCTAACTATAATTCATTTATAAGTCAAAAACGCATTATTTTACTTAACTTTCTTTCAACAAACAACTTAACACTTTATTTCAAAAATCCCCACTTCACAAATAAACTAAATTTCCATTTATTTACTTAACTTACAAATTTCATTTAAAATCAAAGTTCCAATTATCAAGTTAAGTCGTAACTTAAGATACATTTTTGCATTTTAAAGTCATAGCTATTTATCTTACAAAACATAACATTTCACAAAAGAATAATTTATCATAGTTAATATAACAATCAATTTTTTTTATAGATCCATTCATTTAGACATCAATTAACTATGATTTTCTAGTTAAATAAACGTTACTACAAAATGCCCAATTAAAACTTTATTTCATTTTTCAATTCAAAATACATTATTTATTATACCAAACATGTCCATTTCATAAAGTAAAATTTATAACAACTACTAGGTTAGATTTAAAACTTCCATATAAATCAAATTCAATTATTAAGTTATTTATCATCAATAAGATCTTTAATTCAACTTGAAGCCAATTATTAACTTATAAAAAATTGACTTATAGAAAACCAGTACACCTTTATAATTAAAGCATTAAATCACATTTTAAGTTAAAATTTCATATATTTATAAAACTCAAAATACTTAATAATCTTTAAGGGAAATATTATTTAAAAATACTTAATAAATTTTTAGGAAAATATTATTTAAAATTATAATCATGGGCCTGTATAATATTTTCTAACCTAGGTCAAGTGATACAGATATGTATCATTTCAATCCATAATATAAAAAGAAAAATCCGGATTCTATCATTTCAAACTCGCAATCCCAAGAAAAATAAATACAATAAAAATCACTCGAGCGTATCATTTCAGCCCATAATGATTTTTACTTATTCTAAAGTCCGTTCGGGTATGTATCATTTCAACCCATAGTAATAAGGAACTTGCAGTATGATACAGTAAAAAAAATGAACAGTACAATATAACATATAATATCAGAAGATGTAACAGTTATATAAACAGCATTTAACATCATATAAACATATCACATGTAGGTATGAACATAGCATATTAATTTATACAATTCACTTGTCATCATTTCACATTTATAAAAGTACGATGTCTAAAGTGAATAGCTCACCTTTTAAAAGCTAGAATCAGATTCAAAGCACACATTGAAACTTCGAAAAGCACGACAAGGCATAAACAAGATTTTTTTAGTGGATGAACAGTCAGATCCAAATCTTGTATGCAAACAAATATCACAACATAAGAACATGATTCAATACAAATAGTAGAGATTAAAACAATGGAAAATATGGGATAGAAATGACACAACCTTTGCTTCAACCACCTAGGTGGCTCGGCCACATCACCATAGGGCTCAACCATCTTCATGTGTGCTTGGCCTTGATGTGTTCGAGGCAGCCTAGGGTCGGCTAAGGTCATGTTTGGCACACTATGTGCTAGAAGGTGAAGAGGTGGAAGTTTCAAGTGCATGGAAGGCTAAAGGTCAAAGGGTTTGGGTTCAATAGGTTCGGCCTTGACTTCAAATGGCTCGGCCTGGGATAAGGTCTGGTTAAGTCAGGTCATAAGGCATGGCAAGAGGTAGGGGATGGTGTGGGTGGTGGCCGAGGCAATTGGAGAAGTGGTGATGGAATATAGAAGTTTGGCTAGGGTTTCAAGGCCTTTGGTGTTGCATTCTAATCTATGGGTCTCGGCCAATCATGGGGATGATGGTGTAGAGGTGATGGACGATCCTAAGGTGGTGGATGTTGGAGGAGAGGTCGGCTAGGAGGTGAACAAGGTGGTGGCCGAGCATGCCTAGAAGGAAAACAAAGAAAAGAGAAAAAGAAAGTAGAAAAAGAAGAGAGAAGGAAGCCATAGCTTTCTGTAATTTTTTTCACGCAGATGCTAATGAGAGATGATAAACTTTTCATGTGAATTAGAAAAATAGGTGGCGGCTAGGGTTTGAGAGAGTGAACGGCTATAGATGAAGGGTTGTGTACGGCTAAGATGGTGGAAGGCTAGGAAAAAGGAAAAAGCCCAAAGTAAATACAAGCATCTTAAGTCTTTTGAAATTTCCAAAGCTATTATTAAAAATAAAACCAATCAAAAATCAAATAAGTATAATCAAAGTTTATACAAATAAAAATGGAAAATAAAATTAGAGAAATAAACATAGGAAAAATAAAAATGAAATATAGAAAATCATTGCAGGTACAACACTGTATTTTATGTAATTTAAAAAGTATAAATTAGAATTTAATGAAACGAAAAGCAGAGCAGATATCAGAATTATATCTAGCTTCAAATAAAAAGATTAGAATTCAAAATTTTCAACTGTGGTCAAAATTTGACTTTTAGTTGACCAAAATATAAAATTTTCTGAAAATGGTTATTTTATTGTATTTGGGAAAACAAATTACAACAAATTCAAAAATTACATTGGAAAATTCCAGAAATTAAATTTTTAATGATTTAAAAATCAAAGTTTTTAAATAAGAATTAAATTAAATTTTTTACAAAATTATGGGCTGTTACCCTCTCCTCCACTCAAAACTTTTCGTCCCCGAAAAGGAAGGAGGTAGGAGAATAGAACGACCAGATAGAAAATAGATTGGGAAAACAAAATAAAATAATTTATTTCAAACCATATAAAATTGAATTTAAATTTATTTATATTCAACATTTTCTTTTATCAATTTGGTTTTACTTAAGTTAAATGAATATTAACTATTCCCAAATTCATTATCTTATTATCCAATTATCTTTAATTAACAATTTCAAAAATCAAAATTTTGAATAGTCATTTATTATAATCATATTTATTCAAAAAATTTAATTTTTTCTTTATTCCAAATTTTTATTAAATTTATTCCCTTAATGTATTTAATCACATATATTAAGTATATTTACACTTATTGTAACTATCCCAGTTTATTTATAAATTCCTTTAACACCATTTTATATTGTATTTTATTCAACTAACCTTTCATTCTATTTACCTCTGTTAATCTTTTATAACTATAGTTTAAGTGTATAACATTTATTATAACCACTCAAATTTTATTTATAAAAATCTTTTTTTTGTATTGTATATTATCGAATTACATAGTTAACTTCTAATAATTAGGCAACTTATATTGGAATGCACTAGAATATTATACAAATAAAATTTTCCTAATTCAATTATCCAAGCTTAAATATTGATTCAAAATTTTGTCTTCATTTTATAGTTGAAATCATCCTTTACAATAGAATTTAAGAATTAAATATCCGATAAACTTCAAACAATTTAGAGACAAATAATTATACACAATATATATCAAATCAAATTTCTAAATCATATGTCACATATATTATAAACCAAGTCATATTTTAGAAATTAAAATCAACTTAATTTTCCAAAGCAAGATTGTAGCAAAACTACAGAATGGTCTCTTTACTTCGAAACTCGAAAATGAATGTCGATGACGCTGCAGTCATCATTGAAATTATTTTCCAACGACAAAGAAAAGAGCACTGATTTATAAATTTAAAAATTCTTTGAAACAATTTCTATTTGAAATACTTTAAATAATACGCACTTTAAAACTTTAAACACAATGTTTGAAACCATCAGAAATTTAAATTCTTAGTTTCTTGTTTTAAATTCATTTAAATTTCCTAATTAATTTATAACCATGTTTTATATTTCAATCATTTACACATGAAACAAAAGTTAATGGTTACAAGCTGTATACAAAGTCAAATATTATTTCTCAACATCCAATTTAGTTTACTATCCAAATTCAGAAAATTGTACTTATATACATATACAACATAATTATACAAAATTTATTTCATTTTCTAAATTTCAAAACTATATTGTGTCGGTTTTCTCTGTTCAAGTATTTTGGAGATCCTATCAATAGCGTTGATTAGACAAATCGGTCGAAAACCCAAATCAACATCAACAACTCAAACAACACAATATGTAAAACATTTTAAATATAGATTTAAAAATACAGAAATAAATTTCAAAATAAGGATGGGGGTTCAAATTTGATTAACTCAAATCAAATAAAAATTTGATTTGAGGATAAGTTGGAATAAAAGATACGATGATCAACTAACCGAATAAGGAAATGGATAAGCTTATATGAATCGCAGGAAACCTTTACCGAGTCAACCGTGACTACAAGAATCAGATTGATGTAGAATTCTAAGGGAAATATATATTCGATCTCAAGAGATAGAATTTTGGGACAACACGAGATACTAGCACCTAACCGAGGATACATAGGAATCTCCGGTAAATCAATGCCTATAGTAAAGGAGTTTCCCAATTTACAAGTCATTCAGCGGAGCTTGGGGTGCTCCAGAATTCAGAAGAATACGAAGAATGAGGGACAAGAATGAATTTCAGAATCGAGGGAACGTTCCAAAATTCAAAGGTAACAGAGTCCAAGAGAAAGAGATTCAAGCTCGAATGAAAGTGATTCTGTAAATAAGTTTACCATATATGCTAAGTTTGCCTAGAGTCAAAGCTCCGATACCAATTGTAACGACCCCCTATTTTGGACCATTCAAATCGACAAAAAAACCACCCATCTCTGACTTGAATAGCTCAAAATACCGAATTATTAATTTAAATATGAAAATACTCAGAATATACAGTAAATAAATAAATCACAGATCACTGACACAGAGTAATATAATGCAGTGGAAGAAAACCATAATAGTTCATAAAGCTACTATATAAATACATCAGAGTTATACAAGATACAACATAAGTTTCAATATGATAGACAAGCACAAAGCTGAGTACATTCCTAGAATCAACTGAATATAGTGAAGTAGATAGCTGGAACTTCAAGGAAAGCTCCAATTCCGAAGGTAAGTCTTGAATGTTGTATCACTCGGTCTGACCCGAGCGTAAAGCAAAATACAAAACACTCGAGCCAGGACATACATACTTATATAATGTAAACCAACTCAAGTGAACGGTAATATATGGTACAAGTGACTTAAAGAATGCTTGGGACCGCCCATCATCTAAGGATCCATTAAACTATTTACTATGTAGTAATATTTCGCTATTATAATAATGTCTATAGTAAAATAAACTTACTTTTAAATAGCGTTAAAGGGTTACCCACAGAGCCCTTAACATGTAATAGTGCCAGTAGTCTATATAGTACCGTAATACCTTCTGATCGGGAGGCTACCAGAGGATACTCCATAGGTATGACACAAATCAAACTCGTAAAAGGCGCGTTAGGGTAGGTGACATGGACAACAAGGCAATGCTAGGGTAGATATACCAATTGCTATCCGGACTGATGGTGATGCATAGCATGCAACCACCGCCCACCTTGAACCATACCCCCAATAATCAAAGGGCCCCAATCAATCACAAAGTAATAGAATGGTATCGAAGGAGTGTGTCCGATAAGAGGAGCTACCTCACTGGGCCGGAATTGCTTCTATTTTTGCCACCTTATGCCAACTCACGGGAGTCGGGTCCACGTATATACCTCAAAGGAACGCCGCCGCCATCCTACTTCATTTTGGAATCTCCAACGCGTACACGGTTGTTAAAGTGGTTTTCGGTATCGACAGAGAGCACGCCCATATCGATCCCGATCTCTTTAACAACCAACCATTATTATAACCCATGGATATTTATTTCAAAATCATTTATACTTCAAAACCCTAAATATCATGTCCATTTCAAAACTACGTAAATACGGTATCATCTCCCTTTTAAAAAACAAATCAATATGATATCATTTAAATAAAACCCAAATTTCCAAATCACTGAATATTTCCTTCAATTTATTAAACTTGTAATATTCCTTTAAATTATCTTAAACCAAGTCACTTTATAAAGTCATATTCTTAAACTTTAATTTCAACAAGTTTCAAATTAATAGATATAAAGACAATTCTTAATTAAATACAATTTCCAATAATTTCATTTCCAAAATCATATTATTTGCAAGTTATAACAACTCTGAAACCAAATACTTCGAAACCATAATACTTTGAAATCATAACAATTTAGAAATGTTATCATTTGGAATTCATACAACTTAAAATCTCAATACTTTGGAAATGTTATTCTTTTGAAATTCATAATACTTAAAAAATCATAACACCTTTAAAATAATCATCATTTAAATTATTTTAAATTCAAGGTCAAATAATATTCATTTCAAAGTTGAAGCACTTCTGAGTTCATTTATTTAATTATAAAATTTCCAAAACATTGTAAATTTCAGCTACAACAGCACTTATTAAATATTATGGTAGATATAGTAATATTCCAAAAACCAAATTAAAAAAAAGTAGCACTTATAAAGTTCTACGGTAGGTATTTAGTTATTATTTCAAAACAGCTCAATTTCAAAAACAGCAGCACTTATAAAGTGATGTAATAGGTGTTTAGTTATTCAAAACAGTTCAGTTCAGAAACAATAGCATTTAAGAAGGTGTTGTAGTAGTTATTTAGTTATTTTTAGAAATAGTTCAAATTCAGAAACAACAGCACTTCTAAAGTGCTGTAATAGGTATTTAGTTATTTAAGAACCTAGTTAAGTTTCAGAATTGATAGCACTTAGCAAATGCTATCCTAAAACCATAGCATTTCTCAAGTGCTACCAATAAAATTCCAGATTTTATACTAACATTTCTGCCACATTAAAATTTCAATTTTTAGCCATTTAACCTATAAAAATCATATTTCCCGCTTAAGAAAATATTCATTTGGATATTATTTAAATTATGATTAAGTACAATAAAATTTTATAACCAAATATCCAATCTAACTATAATTCATTTATAAGTCAAAAATACATTATTTTACTTAACTTTTGTTCTAACAAACAACTTAACACTATATTTTAAAAATCCCCACTTCACAAATAAACTAAATTTTGATTTATTTACTTAACTTACAAATTTCATTTAAAACCAAATTTCCAATTATCAAGTTAAGTCATAACTTAAGATACATTTTTCCACTTTAAAGTCATAGCTATTTATCTTACGAAACATAACATTTCACAAAAGAATATTTTATCATAGTAAATATAACAATCAAATTTCTTTATAAATCCATTCATTTAGACATCAATTAACTATGATTTCCTAGTTAAATAAATGTTACTACAAAATGCCCAATTAAAACTGGATTTCATTTTTCAATTCAAAATACATTATTTATTATACCAAACATGTCCATTTCATAAAGTAAAATTCATAACAATTACTAGGTTAGATTTAAAACTTCCATATAAGTCAAATTAAATTACTAAGTTATTTATCTTCAATAAGATCGTTAACTCAGCTTAAAACCAATTATTAACTTATAAAGATTTGACTTATAGAAAAACCAATACACCTTTATAATTAAAGCATTAAATCACATTTTAAGTTAAAATTTCATATATTTATAAAACTCAAAATACTTAATAATCTTTTAGGGAAATATTATTTAAAAATACTTAATAAATTTTTAGGAAAATATTATTTAAAAATATAACTATTGGCCTGTATAATATTTTCTAACCTAGGTCAAGTGATACGGATATGTATCATTTCAATCCATAATTTAAAAAGAAAAATCCGGGTTCTATCATTTCAAACCCGCAATCCCAAGAAAAAAATAAAATAAAAATCACTTGAGTCTATCATTTGAGCCCATAATGATTTTTCCTTATTCCAAAGTCCGTTCAGGTATGTATCATTTCAACCCATAGTGATAGGGAACTTGCAGCATGATACAGTAAATAAAATGAACAGTACAATATAACATATAATATCAGATGATGTAACGACCCAAAATTTTCGATCCCGAAAATTCCAGATAGTTACGAAAAAGAAGAAAGAGATAGAGGAAGAAGAACAGAAACAACATCTCACATTCGCAGCGGATAAAATATAATAATAAATAATAACGTTTACAAAAGAATACTATATCCGTCAATTACATTTATAATACATCAGGGTTTCACATATATACAGTCACTGAATATGCACAATTATCATGTCACAGATATACAGAAATAAAATACAGCGGAAACACTCCATACGTTCTTGCCATCCAGCTCACCTCCTGAGCTTCAGAACGTCCTTACCTAAAAATCTGTAATACGCGGTCTGACCCGAACATTACATCAAACTAACACCCGGGTCAGGCCGGAAACCAGCGTGAGTAAACCCATTCAACATGGAATACAAAGCATACAACTTATATAAAACCCGGGTAACTCATATCAATTCACAAAGCCACAATTTATTATAGACATCACTTATTTCACATATAAGTTTCTAAATACCAAAAATTTAGATTTAAAATAGTCCAATTCCTCCAAATCACTTCACTCCAGCATATAGATTTTACATATCAATCTATAAAAATTAGAAGTGGTTTTCGGGTATTTCCTAATACCCAAACTCCGGTCTCTTCGAGTCTAATGCCATCCTAATCCAAGTTATCCAAATGAAATACACAACATTTCATATCAGAGATATCAGCTCATTCAAAAGCATCCAATGGCATTCAATCATCCATAAGCAAAACTTAATCACATACAAATTTAATTTAATTAATCCTGATCGAATTACTAACCTCAGTCACTTAGATTTCTCTATTTAACATTAATTAATTTCAAACCAATTAATCAATCATCCCTTCATTATTCATCTTAATTAATAACCCTGGATTAATTATCCTTCAATTTCATTCAAGAAACTATCTTTAATTAAATTCTCCATATTAATTATCCTTAACCAAAACGATAAGTAATCTTAATTACTTCATGAACTAATTAACTATTTTAGTTACATTAATCCCTAATTACTCATATATTAACTTCTCATAAGTCACTCATTATTGATTAATCAATCTTTAATTACGTCATTGATTATGTAAATTAAAGATTTTCAATTATATTTTAATTTATCCTAATCTAAATTAATTACATTAATTAAACCACAATATTAATCATTCTTGATTTATCTCAACCTGTAATTAACTATCCATTTATTTACTTTATTAAATAAATCAAATTTCTCCTTAATTAATAATCTTAATTAATCCCTTGATTTATTACACAAAATAATAATATTTTATTAATTTCATTAAGTAATTATTTACCAAACCATCCATTGATTATTTTAAATTAATCAAACTTAATTAATTAACTTAAACCTTCATTAATTAATTCAAAACCCTTAATTACTAAATTAATCCACCCAAGTCATTATTTAATTGAATTAATTAATTATACATTTTAATTATCTTTCTAATTTGATGAATCACAAATCATTAAGCCCTTATTAACAATGAAAATATTTTCGTATTCATGACTTAAGTTTTAAAATAATTTTAAAACCTAAGTACTCCGAGTCAAACCACAATTAACTCGAGAAACAACCAAAACTAAGATCACCAGATCATCAATACACATCGAAACAATTCAATCATTCATCCAATTATTTAAATTCAACCATTTAAATTTAAATAAAAATCCAACAGAGTGAGATTTACTCACCTTTGCCCCCCTAAAGTTTGCAATCCACTTCATTCAATTAATTACATCCAGTGATTATTAATTTATAACTTTCCCAAGTAATTTATTAATTCATTATTCCCCAACTGTTAATTATTAACCTTCATTGTTAATTTATAAAACCTAATTACCACTCTGTAAATCAATAACGACAAATTATTCAATTACTAATTACAAATAAATTACTTAATTAATCTTTAACTTATTTCATAAATTATAAAATCTTAATCATTCTTAAGGTAACATCCTCTTTGTTAAATACTAAATCACATTAACATTTAGCGTTATTTGTAAAATAATTAAGTTTTAAATATCTTTTAAGTATTTAACATACTTAATTTAACAATCAATCAAACTATTCTTAATTTAAGTTTTGAAAGACATTTAGTTTAAAGAATTTATAAATGATTAAAACAATTCCTTTTTTAAAGCTTAAGTTTAAAAATAAACAGTGTTGAAACAAAATTACTCACCTGTTTTCTGATTGCCACCCACTTCATCAATTCGCGACCGAGCCACACCCTCTACCATCTCCAACCACATACAAGTTTGAACCCCAGAAGACTACGACATCACCTCTCGGCCCCTGGTGATCGCGACAACGTCGCGACTAGGTAGTGGTTCGCGAATCCCCAACCCTAATTTGACCGCGAAGAGTTGCCATTTCTCCCCCTCCTTAATTTTCGCGCACGACCGTTCCTTGCTCCAGAAATCAATGCGTCGCCATTTTTTTTGAAGTTCGATCTCGAACCAACAGAGACGAAGAGGATAGGATTCGGCTTCAAGAAATTAAATCGAGGTAAGAAAAGAAAGAAGCTTGCAAATTTCGGCCATTTTCCTTTTTTTTATGTTATTCGAGTTCGATTTCAGCTGGAAGATTAAGAGGGACGAAGACGTATAATAAAGATGGGAATAGCTTCTTGAGTATGCCTGACAATTATATAGTTAATATTTAAAATATCTCGTGTCACACCGTGAAATTTCGAACTCCGAATTAGACATGCCGCCAGTCGTTTATAAGGCTTTACCCGCATTCCGAAATGGAACGTGTTTCAGAGGCTAATTTGATCGTATGTGCGAGTTACAGAAGAAAACGATCAATTTTCAATTTTAAATTAAATCGATTAAAATAGTTTCTAAGCATTTTGAGCTGCCAGGGTCAGACGACAACTCCGATTGCTATGAAAATTGAAATCCGATAATAACTAACTTTTACGGATCCAATGGAACTAGTTTCGTCGAATTCCGAGGCTGTGCCTCGGAAGGCTATTTTTAAATTCAATTTATATTTTCAAAACTGAACATATCGCCTTTAAATTAAATTTCAACCATTCTATTATCTTCATTCTCATCATTATAAATTTTATAAGCCTTCAAATTATTTTTAACAGGCTTAAACATGAAGATTCAATAATTTACCCAATTTCGAATTATATAATTCAATAATTTAATTGTCAAGTAAATATTAATATTTGGAATTCAAGTTAAAGTTAAATTTTAAATATTTAAAATCAATTAAATATTCCAATTTAAATTGTTAGAAATTACGGGTCATCACATTCCTCCCCCCTTAAAAGAATTTCGTCCCCGAACTTACTAGTTAGGAAGAATGGTCCAATACCCGTTTACTTTGCCTCCAACACCAACAGTTCAATATCCTACCAACTATTTTTTATAAAAGCCACCTTTATCATTCTTACTAACTTCCCTAACTCTCCTACAGATTTCAAACAGTACCTTTTTGCTCAATCTTTCAAATTTCAATTTAAAACCAAATTTTGAGTTATCAAAATTTTCTCAAAAATTTTCTAACTCTCTAAATTCTCGAATTTTTTTGCCAGCGTCTCCTTTGCACGGCTAGCTCAGTATTACTTCAAAATACCTCTACGGGCTCCCAAATTCCAAAAGAAAACAAAAAGCCAAGTGGCTAGATCAAAAACCCAATCCAATTTCATACAGAAATTTAAATACATACCTTTTTGTCGAGCAATTAATATTTATCTTCCGAAATCAAAACCAATTTTCCTTTTCTCTTTATAATACCTGTATAACTTTCCTAGAAATAACATCCAATCATAGCCTTTTAAAATCTTTTCATACATTTCCTTGCAGAAGTTGTCGTATCTATTTCTATTCAAATTAGTTTTTTCCATTTCCATATGAATTCAGTTTGTCTTCAATTCTGAATGTTGAAGTTATCTTCCATCTATAACTGATTCATATCATTATTTTAAATTAGTTTCATTCACTAATGTATTTTAATTTCATTTTTGAAACCGTTTTATTGCTAACAAAAATTTTCTAACTCCCAAAATTTTCGAAATTTTTTGGCAATCTCCTTTGTACGGAGGAGCTTTTGCAATTTGACAAGAGATATAAATATATATACATCGAACCACTCGGTCGGAAAAACAAAAATAGTTCATATTTCCTATTTTTATTGCCTAGGCGTACCTTTATTTAGCATTTTAAGCAAGCGGCTTATAATTAAGCAATTAGCGTCATCCAAATCCAGCCAAACGGCCTTCAGGTACCTGTACTTACTCAATTTAAACATATAAGTGTCATATATAGAAAATCTATTTGCATTTCACTTACTTTTAATGGCTAAACACAAGCATTTCAAAAGCAACAAACACCAAACGCTTACCATAAGCGATTTATGTGATTTAAAGCTAATCCAATTGCTTTCAACCAAATTTATATGCCATTTCATTCAATTTTAATGGTTTACAACTCAAGTGCTTACATTCAATTTATTTTTAATCCAAACAAGCTCATATTCACTTTAATTAATTCTAAAACCAATTTATTTAATCTCTATCAACTCATAGATTTTTAATTACTTCCATTTACGTCAAACGACAATTCATTCTATGCAAATTCGACAATATACGCTTAATAGAGTATTTATTTTTAGTCTATATCTACTTTAAATTAATTTCAACTCATTCTATTTTTAATTCCATTTCATTTCTAATTTATTCACCAACCATTCATGGCATTCCATTTCATCACCGCCTTGGTTTCATTATAAAACTATTTCATTGAGCTTGACAACATTCGATGCTTATATTAATACTCATTTTCCAAATAAATTTAACCCAAACTTTATTTAATGGTCTTCCATTCTCACTCGAGACCAAGCTTTAATTTTACTAATTTTACTTCAAATCAATTCGCCTCTTAACTTAAGTTCATCTGATAATCCAATTCCAATTAAACTTTGATTTAGTTTTTATTCAATCAGACTTCATCCATTTAGTATTTAATTCAATTAACCCATTTGTTCGCCCCATTTTAAATTTTAAATTCATCTACTTAATTCATTTTCGAATTTATTTTATTTATACATAGCCATTCTCAATTTATTTATGCTCACCTGGGTTTTATTTGCAATTCAAACCATGTCTATTGTAATTCAATTTCATTACATTCTACACACTTCCCTTATTTCTAATTTACTTGCAAATTTTGTTAAATATTATTCAAATCACACAGGAATTTTATTTATAATTCAAATCATCACTATTTCGATCCAATTCTATTTTATTTTTATTTTTATAGCATCTCTTCTTATTCAATTCATTATCAAATCCAAGTCAAATTCTATTTATAATTCGAGTTCATTTCCAAACTCCATTATTAACTTGCAATCCATTTATTTACCCAAGTTAAATTTTATTAATATACTCAATCAAATAATTATTTAGTCAATTAGCTTACTTCCAATTTTTAAATCAATATTCGATTTTATTACAACAAAATCACTTCATTAAATCTTCCTGAGTTCAATAATTTTTTTCTTTTCTTTTTTCAATTTCCAAAATTTCAACACCTTTATTTTAAAAGTTTAGAAATACCTTTAAATTTGCATAATACTATTAAAATAGCTTCTTATAAAAATACTTCTTATAATTCGATGTCTCAACCAGTCCATCCTTGTTCTCACAGAAATTCAGTCATACGTTGATCAGGCGTAGGACTGAAAATCTATAAGTACTTGGTAAGCCCGCTTTCAACATCCAGTGAAAATACTTGAGAAAACAATTTTATTGAAAATATAGAAAACAGTTTTTGATAATAGAGTAAATATCTTTGGTGAGAATACTCTGGAAATCATCACTCCCATCCATGGTCACAGTTACATTCTGGGTTACGTTGCCATCGCAGCAAAAGTCCACGTGACTGTAGGCACTCCGCGCCCCTCGATTACGCCATGGAACCCACAACATATCGCAATTACATTCCAGGGTTACGTTGCCATCGCAGCAAAAGTCCATGTAATTGTTGGCTCTCAATGGCACACACGACTTTCGCTGTCAAAATGAAACTTCTCCACTCCTACATAGGTTGCAGTCTACCGATATAAAATCAAACGTAGACTGTTGGCTCTCAGCAGCACACACGACTTTTGCTATGTTACCATAGGTCACAGTCTACCGATATAAAATCAAACACAGACTGTTGGCTCTCAGCGGCACACACGACTTTCGCTATGGTATACTCTACTCATAATCCTCAGGAACTAGTTTTGTCCGGACTCCTCACAGGATCAACTTTAGAACCCCCCCCCCCGGGGCTCAAGGCAGCACCACCCGGTGGCACTCCTGAGAAGTTCATTTCAAGGGAGCTCCTTTTTCCCTAGAGCCATCATCAAAATACTTTATACTATACAAATATAGTATCTTTCAAATCATACACCTAGTATGATCTCATACAAGGCTCCTTTACACAAAATCGATTATCCCAAAATCGATAATTCTCAAACTAGGCTTTCCAAATTTCAATATTGATTTTACCCAAAAATCAAAAGCCTTTCCAAATCCAAAGGTTCCCAAAACCTTTTCCAAAATCCTCATAAGATCCTTTATATACATATATATATATATATATAATCCTTGATAAAAATCTTTGGATCATTTCAAACTTGTATAAAACTCCTTTTTATACTTCAAACACTTTCAAAAAAAATTCTTTCTTCCAGCAATAGATTCAACAAGGGGAGATTTATCTTATATAACAAAGATATATAACTTTGTTTATTCAAAACGAATATTCAAATTTGATTACTCTTTTCAATATCAATCCCATTCAAATCCATACGATGTGCACATATCGTCCGTACGCTATACCAATCTGATCGTTCACTCGATCACACAATTTCACTTCCAAACTAGTATCGTACATCCGACTTCCTAGTGCGGACTCAGATCTGGTTTCTTGATCAGAAACCGTCATTCTCCTTACATAGCCATGACTACGATAGAGAACATCCAGAATCAATCAGCAATCCATATCCAGGTTCGTCGTCGAAAATCGAGTGAAAAATCCCAACTTGGATCAATAAACTATCTCAAAATTCTATGCTCGAATCTGGATCAAATCACTATGCGAATAGAATAATATACGTACATCCTACGTATTTAACTTCATTGATTATTAGCCAAATCAATTTCTCTTTCTATTTACATTCACTTAAATTTTCATTCACTTATTTACAATTGCCTCAATTCCATTGGATTATCACTTCAATCCTTATCTAAGTTGGGTATTTAATCAATAACAGTTTGAACTCTGACCAGTTTTTATTTAGAAAATAGCTTGGAAATTTTAAAAATAGATAAGTAGTTGAAAAATAATTATTAGTTTGCAAAATAGCCGTAAAATTGTTAACTAATTATAAAATAGTTGGAAAATAGTTAAATAGTTTCAAAAATTTTAAATAATTGCAAAATAGTTGTAAAATAGTAATTAATTTGTAAAATAGTTGAAAAATAGTAATTAGTTTATAAAACAGTTGAAAAATGGTTAAATAGCTCAAAAAATAATTGTAAAACAAGTATAAATAATTTGGCTTTAAAAGAAAGGTTGTATATATTAAATAGCTTGGAATAAGTTTATATTAAAACAAGTTATATTGAAAATAGTCTAGAGTCAAAACTTTTCACTTTCCCATCAATTCAATTTAAATTTCCATTCCTATTTAAATTGACCCAATTCCAATTTAAATATCTCCAATTTCCATTGGACTTGATTTATTCCCAATTCAAGTTGAATTAATCCTCAATTTCTTTCCAACTTCAAATCAAATTCCATTTGATTCTTACTTATTCAACTTTATTTATAATTCCAAATTATTCAAATAAATTTGGACTAATTTCAATTGAACCCACTTCAATTTCAAATCATTTCAATTTAATCCAATTCAAATTTTCCATTTAAAATTTTAAAACTTATCCATCTTCAACCACAAATCCAATTAATTTAAATTAGATTCAATTTGAATGAATTCAATTCCAATTTCAAATTTTAAACCATCTCGAATTATATAAATTCGAGTTAAATTCTCAAAGGTTGGTTACCCTTTTAAACCAAATTGACTTTGTTCATTTAAAGTTTTAAACAATTCTAATTTCTGAGTTCTAATCCTAGAATTTCATTTTCAATCAATTTAATTTTAATAAGGTTGTATTTTTGCTACCACTTAATTTAATTCCAATTCAAGATTTCAATTTGGTTGTATTATATTACTGCTTAATTTAATTACATTTATTTAACATCCAATCACCTTAATATTTATTAGAAGGAAACATTACTTTATATACCAAAATATATTTTTATATAAAATCATTTAAAATCTTTATATAAGAAAATAACAAGTACGCTCTCATACACACACACACACACACACACACACACACTCAACTCATCCTAGAGTACTACGGACTCCATTTAATGAGTAATCCCCACCAGAGCCAAGGTTCTCGCTTAACCTTTCAGCTCTGATACCAACTGTAACGACCCGAAATTTTCGATCCCGAAAATTCCAGATAGTTATGAAAAAGAAGAAAGAGATAGAAGAAGAAGAACAGAAACAACATCTCACATTCGCAGCGGATAAAATATAATAATAAATAATAACAGTTTATATATCTGTCAATTACATTTATAATACATCAGGGTTTCACATATATACAGTCATTGAATATGCACAATTATCATGTCACAGATATACAGAAATAAAATACAGTGGAAACACTCCATACTTTCTTGCCATCCAGCTCGCCTCCTGAGCTTCAGAATGTCCTTACCTGAAAATCTGTAATATTCGGTCTGACCCGAGCATTACATCAAAGTAACACCCGGGTCAGGCTGGAAACCAGCGTGAGTAAACCCATTCAACATGGAATACAAAGCATACAACTTATATAAAACCCACACTACAACAAAACAGTCTTTATACAACAGGAAATGCCCGTTGTAATATGGTTTTCGCAACGAGCATGTGCCCGTTGTAATAGGCCTCGTTGTATTAGATCCACCACATTTTACAACGAGCAAAACACGTTGTAAAAATCGTTGCAGTATACCTTTTTACAACGGTCATAACCCGTTGCAATAGACTAACCATACTAATTTCATAGCCTATTTCACAACATGTATTGACCGTTGTAAAATACATATTTAACAACGTGTGCTGACCGTTGTAAAAATCTTATATAACAACGTGCAGTGACTGTTGTAAGAAGCTCATATAACAACACACATTGCCCGTTGCAAAATAAATGCAAATTTTAAAAAAAATTACAATAGCATCTATGCAATACATCCATACTAATACTAAATATTGTCGTAAAATAATTAAAATCACATACGAAAAGACGAAAAGCTAGAGTCATAGAATTCTAACACTCCAAAAAGTTAGATAAGTTTACATGCCAAATACATAAAGCATTAACACATAACAGTCCGCTACAAATATCATATTCTAAGTACAATCATACTATACCATAGAGATGAAGTCTTTTTATATTCTAAAATTCTCAAGTACCACACCCTGCTACTTCACCAGCCACTGCAACTTATCACCTAGCTCCCATTCGAACCCCACACACTTCTTGTCCCAGCCATTAAACAACTTCAACATATCACTTCAACATCCCCTTATATAACTGCTCTGTGAAAACTACCTTCCCTCTTCATCAAACAAAACACCATCACACTTATAACCACCGCTTCTTACCTGAGACCATCTTCAAGCTACAGCAAAAACTTCACAACTTCACCCTTGACCACATCATTGATTCACTAACTGCCTCACACTCACGGACCAAACAACTGCTCATTTCATCACACTACAACAACACTTCAATACCACAATTCATTACAGTCACCCCATTGCAAATACCGCATTCCTTTCTTCCCTGCCATACAGCTGTAAGCTGCTACCATTATCATACCATTCCAACTTCCAGTGCACAGCCACCCTTCAACCACATCAGATCACCATCCACATTCACCAGGAAAAAAAACACACAAACAGAACCAACCTCTACATCATCAATCAACCTCCATCCTCACTGTCCTCCTTCACCCCAAAACCACTTCTTTTTCATCTATCACCACTCTACTGCCATTCCATTCCCACCTAACTATCTACTGCCACCAAATTTCGCCTAGCAACAATCAAATCACCATCATTCATTATTAAGATGGACTAGTTGAGTTGTGTATCTGCCCATCCATACAAATCAGTGGCACAGATATATAATCTCAAATTTTCTTCTGCCTATGGAATATAAGTTCAAGAATCCTGGAATATCAAGTGATTAAATATATTTAATAACAATATAAGTAAGTCTACATAGAGGATATGATTAACAATAATGTAATAAATAGGAAGGAGAGAGGTTTACAAAAAGGCTTTCATGGTGTTCATGACAAAATCAGCAACAATTTTGTTCATTTCCTCAGTTGGATGAATGGCGTCCCAGAAAACGTACTTCTTAGGGTCGGTGCACGTGAATGGATTTCTTTGTTGCACGTATACCCCATCTCAAATATCCCTGTTGCACAGCACCCCACCACTGCATTCTCAAATCCTGCAAAAAAAATAAAAATAAAAATAATACAAAATAAATTAAAAACTATACTATATCAAATTCACTACATGAATCTGTGCGCAATTTACTCTCAAAATGCATATATATTCTGATGTGCATTCCAAGTTTAAAAGAAAAAGAAGAAGGAAAGGAAAAATAAAAATAAAAATGTTAAGAATGTGTGCTTACTGTAAAATGCACCCATTTCTATTGCAGGATAAATGAAGAATTAATTGAGTAAATTCAGAGCCGCTAATCCATTGAAAATAAAGAGATTAAAAGAAACATACCATAAGATAATGGCACATAGATAACTTGTTGCACAATTACATAAACATCAGCGAAAAAAATTCTCATCCCAGGCAATTTTTTGTTCAGTTTATCAGCCATGCCTCTTAGTTTCATATTAAAATCTCTAGCAACTGTGTTATAATCTTCATTGCAGTTACTTCCTGAAAATAAATTCATAGTTCATTCCAACGGCAAGCATCCCATAGGTGGAATTCCAGTCAAGTCCATTTTTCGAGCACCTAGATGATAAATTTCTGTGATAAAGTTCTCTGCAATTCCAAGGAGATAACTTTGGTATTCTTCAATTGTACTGATACGATTTTATTGGATTTGTGTAGTAATTCTGTGATAAAGTCTCTGCAATACATGAGTGTTGTGCTCTATTAGTAGAGGACCAGTCATAGTTCTCAAAAGATGAAAACATAAGCGATTTTTCAACTAAATTGATAGACATTAGATTTCACTTCTTTCTTGGATATGCTTCCTCAAATAAAACAATACTTTGCATCGGCATGTTACTACCATGACTAGATTCTTGGTCAATGCTAGAGCGGAACTATTATCAAAATAATTTTCCACTAAATCTATTTGTAGTAAATTAACTCCTTTAACAAGCTTCCTAACCAATAATACAGGTAGTGGTTTCAAATTATTTCACTTCATACGTCGAAAGAGTTATAATAAAAAGTCTCTTAAAATTCTAAGTCAAAGCTGAATTTCACATAAAAAAACAAACTTTGTGTACTTTCTCAAACTTCAACCCAGTTAATATAACAGTAGCCAACAAGCTTGTAGTCATTGGAAGAAGCTAGCATACATTAGTTGCTATATCTTTTATGCACCAAATTATTATTTTATTCAGATGTAGTAGGTGCTTCCTATGATGGCTAAATAGCTCAACAATGAATAAAATATTAGGTCTTTTAGACAAGTCATATACCTCAAGCTTCCAGCAAGACTCTTAAAGAATGTTGAATTTATTTTCTTGCTATGATGATACAAAGATAGTTTGACTCCACATTCCATGGAAATGCTAACCGGCTTATAATTATTCATCTTAACTTTTTGGAGAGCTTCTCCTGCATATCCTTTTTGAGAAAACATATATCACGTAATCTCTTTGCTTCACTTCAATTATACGATAGTGGAACTATTATAGGAAAATTTTCACTGGACTAATTATGGCTACGTATCTGATAAATTGGAGATAGTTTGTCCAATTTGAACACCAAGACAAGCTTGCCTATACTTATACTTCATAGTTAGACTAATATAGAAGTTGAACATATGACATTGATTGCAAGGTATTAATTGATTAAAAATATCATGCTAATGATAAACTACATATATTGATCAAATATTTTTGACTGATTATTTTTGAACTTTTGACCGAGTTAATTGGGCAACTGACACATTCCGCATTTAGGGGATAACCACCCACTTTTTGATGAAATAAGTTTTTTTTTGCAGAATCCTACTTTTAAAATGAGTCTCATTAAATGGTACGGTTATGCCTTTTAGAGACAGTATAATCCATAAGCTCTCACCTAAATGTTCACATATCATCCTTTTCTGGATGATATAATTATCATATGCCATCGTCAAAGTGGAAAGTGTAGCAAAGTTTAATTAATCTGGTCCAACTATGTCAAACATCATAAATAAAAAGTGGTAATCTCTTGCCACTTTCAATTATCTTGATGGAATACCAGATTCAGAATACGATAAGATATTACCAGCCTTTGTATCTAATAAATATCATCTTCCAATACAGCCACTGTTATGATGTTGGAAAATTTAACTATATTAAGTGTAATCGAATATTATTGTCACAATGATCTATACTGCAAATAAAATTAACTTGGAGTTGGGGTATTTTCACTGTGGATATATGTGTAATAATACAGATTCATGTACCTTAAAGGCTCATACTGGGAGTTAGTAACATGTAGAAATCTAATTAACTTATACTGACTGATACTATGGTACATGTACACTCTGTATTGTAAATGAATACATGAACATTCATATAAAAATGGACAAATAAAATCAGTGTATCAACTGGTAAACTTACAAGCACATTAGCAGTTGAATTATCATAGCCAGTGGCAGCAGAAGCAAAGCAAACACCAGTAGCGAAATCCTGAATACCATAATTGGTATCAAGATAAGCTGGTATCATTGGCTTAATCCCAAATGCTTCAGATATAAAATCAGTAGGAATACGACCATTACAAAACCGACCGATGGGCTTCCCACCTTGAAAATCGCGACCATATGGCTCAAAATTGCTCTTTGCAATTGTGTCGATGAAGTCATTATTTTCAGCATCAACTGATTTGAGACAAACTTGACATTAATTAAGATCTGCAAGTTCAATTTTATACCACATAACCACAGACAATACACACATCCATCATGCACAATACACACCCTCATAAATACATATACGTATGCATACAACAGAGCATGAAAGCATATAATTCCTTAATATATATAATAATTTTGATATAGTACTAAATAAACACACTCACCTGGGACCAGTTTTTCTCTCTCTTTTGCTTCTTCTTCTCAAATATTCTTCTCTCACATCATGCACAAATGCACAGAGTACCAATATCATTACGACCGCATGATGATACAGAGCTAGGAACCATGTAATCACCTTCCGTCTTCACCGACGACTTTCTCTTCGCCAACTCGGCTTGCTTGCACCATCAGCAACAACCCCAGGCCATCAAATCAAAATGCGTCGCTCACATGTCCGCTACAGGCGACGAAAAAGTCATGACACAAAATTCAACCGCTGCTCTCCATACTACCACCGAAGATACACCTCTCGACCATGAGTCCAACGCTAATACTACTTCGACCTCCCATTGCCTGTATCTACAACTTCAGCCGCCTCAGACCAACATCTCATATTCGACACCGATCCAAACTCTAGACGACTTCAACTTCAACAACGACTTCGACTTCAACAACCCTTAATCGACGCGACTTCCATGAGACATCTGAGCACTACAAAGGGCGGTGGCAGTAGTGTTTTTCGAGCTGCTGTATTATTGATTCGGGCGGCTCAATTATTAAGGAGACGATATTTTTTTGGAGGAGAACACGAATTCACTTAAGTGGAGTAGGTGAATATTTTAATAGAACAAAAAAGAGGAGAGTTAAGAAGACGAGAGGAGGAACTCGACGAGGCGGTGAAGTCGTGGGGGGAAACTGCTATGGAAATTGAAATTTAGGGTTAATAAAAAGGGGAAAGCGGGAAATGAAAATTTTGGAAGGCAAGGGAGCACCAGTGGAACCAAAATAAGAACAGTAACAATGGGCATTTGACTGTTGTAAAATTGTTATCTATTACAATGGGCATGTTTTAAACGTTGTAAAATTGACATGTATTACAACGGGTTTGAAACGACCGTTGTAATAGCATTCTATTACAACGGGCTATCATCGTCCGTTGTAAAAAGGGCATTGTATAGGGCATCTATTACAATGGGCCTGAACGGGCCATTGTAATAGCCTTCTATTACAACGGGCAGCCAATGCCCGTTATAAAAAGGGCTTCGTAATAGGGTATTTTTGTTGTAGTGCCGAGTAACTCATACCAATTCACAAAGCCACAATTTATTATAGACATCACTTATTTCACATATAAGTTTCTAAATATCAAAGATTTAGATTTAAAATAGTCCAATTCCTCCAAATCACTTCACTCTAGCATATAGATTTTACATATCAATCTATAAAAATTAGAAATGGATTTCGGGTATTTCCTAATAACCAAACCCCGGTCTCTTCGAGTCTCATGTCATCCTAATCCAAGTTATCCAAATGAAATACACAACATTTCATATCAGAGATATCAACTCATTCAAAAGCATCTAATGCCGTTCAATCATCCATAAGCAAAACTTAATCACATATAAATTTAATTTAATTAATCCTGATTGAATTACTAACCTCAATCACTTAGATTTCTCTATTTAACATTAATTAATTTCAAACCAATTAATCAATCATCCCTTCATTATTCATCTTAATTAATCACCCTGGATTAATTATCCTTCAATTTCATTCAAGCAACTATCTTTAATTAACTTCACCATATTAATTATCCTTAACCAGAACGATAAGTAATCTTAATTACTTCATGAACTAATTAACTATTTTAGTTACATTAATCCCTAATTACTTATATATTAACTTCTCATAAGTCACTCATTATTGATTAATCAATCTTTAATTACGTCATTGATTATATAAATTAAAGATTTTCAATTATATTTTAATTTATCCTAATCCAAATTAATTACATTAATTAAACCACAATATTAATCATTCTTGATTTATCTCAACCTGTAATTAACTATACATTTATTTACTTTATTAAATAAATCAAATTTCTCCTTAATTAATAATCTTAATTAATCCCTTGATTTATTACACAAAATAATAATATTTTATTAATTTCATTAAGTAATTATTTACCAAACCATCCATTGATTATTTTAAATTAATCAAACTTAATTAATTAACTTAAACCTTCATTAATTAATTCAAAACCCTTAATTACTAAATTAATCAACCCAAATCATTATTTAATTGAATTAACTAATTATACATTTTAATTATCTTTCTAATTTGATGAATCACAAATCATTAAACCCTTATTAACAATGAAAATATTTTCGTATTCATGACTTAAGTTTTAAAATAATTTTAAAACCCAAATACTCCGAGTCAAACCACAATTAACTCGAGAAACAACCAAAACTAAGATCACCAGATCATCAATACACATCCAAACAATTCAATCATTCAGCCAATTATTTAAATTTAACCACTTAAATTTAATTAAAAATCCAATAGAGTGAGATTTACTCACCTTTGCCCCCCTAACGTTTGCAATCCACTTCATTCAATTAATTACATCTATTAATTTATAACTTTCCCAAGTAATTTATTAATTCATTACTCCCTAACTATTAATTAGTAACCTTCATTGTTAATTTATAAAACCTAATTACCCCTCTGTAAATCACTAATTACAAATTATTCAATTACTAATTACAAATCAATTACTTAATTAATCTTTAACTTATTTCATAAATTATCAAATCTTCATTATTCTTAAGGTAAACATCCTCTTTGTTAAATACTAAATTACATTAACATTTAACGTTATTTGTAAAATAATTAAGTTTTAAATATCTTTTAAGTATTTAGCATACTTAATTTAACAATCAATCAAATTGTTCTTAATTTAAGTTTTGAAAGACATTTAGTTTAAAGAATTTATAAATGATTAAAACAATTCCTTTTTTAAGCTTAAGTTTAAAAATAAACAGTGCTGAAATAAAATTACTCACCTGTTTTCTGATTGCCACCCACTTCAGCAATTCGCGACCGAGCCACACCCTCTACCATCTCCAACCACATACGAGTTTGAATCCCAGAAGACTACGACGTCACCTCTCGGCCCCAGGCGATCGCGACAGCGTTGCGACTAGGTAGTGGTTCGCGAATCCCCAACCCTAATTTGACGGCGACGAGTTGCCATTTCTCCCCCCCTTTAATCTTCGCGCACGACCGTTCCTTGCTCCAGAAATCAATGCGTCGCCCTTTTCTTTGAAGTTCGGTCTCGAACCAACAGAGACGAAGAGGATAGGATTCGGCTTCGAGAAACTAAATCGAGGTAAGTAAAGAAAGAAGATTGCAAATTTCGGCCATTTTCCTTTTTTTTATGTTATTCGAGTTCGATTTCAGCTGGAAGATAAAGAGGGACGAAGACTATAATAAAGATGGGAATGGCTTCTTGAGTACGCCTGTAACGCCTCACCCCGAGACCCACCTTAGTAAAGAGAATTAACGTGTAATTCCGTCTACTAAAGCGGAGAATAAGGCTGGTTAAGGGCGACCATCTGTAACTTTTCCTTAATCATCTATTGAAAACGTCGATGAATGCTATCTGTATTGTCTTTTCACTTAAGAGGTTCGACATGTCCAATAAATGACTAACACAAAGCTATAGGTGGCTAAGGATCTATCAGAACAAAACACGTCAACTACATGAACATCTCATCATAGAACAGATATATATACATGAATGAACGTCTCAGATACAATGATACATCACTTTATAATACCAATACTACAATTGTTGGTATGACAACCACACGAATACAAGAACGAATAAAATGAATATACATCATCTCAGTGAAATAAACCTCTAAAAGGGGAGAGACACGATCTCATAAGAAAGCATCATGAACTGCTACATCCAAAAGAGAATCTAATACCTAAAGCAAACTCGGACTGACCCGAGTGAAAACCACACGGGTCAGGCAAGCTAGAACTTATCATTAGTAAAGGTGATGATAAGAAGAGATAAGGGGAAAACCATTCCATCGTTACCAATGGAATAATATAAGTCATCAAGTTATCTCTAGGGTGATACATCAATAATTCATCATGATTGCATAGAGGAATACAATATGTATATTAGATAGACATGGTTCATATAATTATATATATAACCGAATGAAATGGGTGAGGATATGGACCATAAAGTTAATCTTCATAAGATAATTAAAACTTCAAGAATCCATCATAAATAAAACTCATCTAATAGAAACTTCTTAATTATTATACCTCATCTCATCGGTGTAAATATAAATACATCTCAAATCCATCATTAAACTCGTTATAAAGGAATCTCCATAATCATTTATACCTCATCTCATTGGTATAAATATAAATGTATCTTAAATCTAATATCAAAACTCATCATAAAAGCATTACCATAATTTATACCTCATCTCATTGGTATAAATATATAATGTCTCAAATCCATCTTGATAGAGCCCGTAAAGAATCCAAAACATCATATGCGAAATCACAGATAAAACCATGTTTGTCAATAAGCCTTTTTCTTACATAAGGCTATACTAAAGCATCATCATCAAAATAGTGAAATCGAAATGCCTAAAACCTCATGGAAAACAGCACGTGCATTTACATTTTGACTAGTACTACCATTATTTGGTACCATTCATCGTGATGACTTGGGGTCATATAACATCATAACAACGTGATCATCTTGATTGACTATAGTCGAAAACATCTTGATGACACCCAGTCACAAAAACTCGAGAATAACATCGTGATGATTGGAGTCGAGTAATAACATCATGAACATCGTGATGACTCCAATCGAGTACTCGGTCTGTAGTACTAGTAACATTGTGAATGTGTCTCAACTTTTCAGATAGGAACCCAATAGGCGTCAACGTACGTCCCATACCATACGTTCGCACCTATTGGTTTGCTAATCGTTAGTCGATGCCACATTAGAAAACCATCATAAAAAAATTATCAAATAAACACTGCCTCATCTCATCGGCGAGTGTAAGATACCTAACTCGTCTTATCTCTTACTTGGACGAGTTTTAAGTGACATCGAGACTTGTCTCATTTTTTTGACAAGTAAAAATTCATCATAAATATCGAAATCATCATCAATCCATCATAACAACTTGCCTCATCTCCTTGGCAAGTAAAAGAACATCATGATGGTTATTTCTAACCATAGTTGTAAACTAAAACTTAACATCAATATTGCCCATTTCATCGGCCATCACAAAATGCATCTAGATTGGTTCGTCGTCGAATGTACTCAAAGAGTAATTCTCAAACCAATAATCTTCGCCAAAATTTGATAACTTCTAAATCAACTCAAAATAATACTTCAAATTTGTTTCGACCGTATAAGTCCGATATTAAGCGATAAAGCAAAAATACATGTCCCATACCACGTATTTTTTTACTAAATTGTTTAATTCTCATTCTTATACGTCGAAACTCATAAACATAGGCTAAAATATATTTAAAAATATTTTTTTATAGAAAATAGAATTCTTAAACAATCTAGAAACCATTCAAAAAGCTTTGTACAGAAAAATCCACTATTTTAAAGAGAACTTCTATTATAAAAACACATTAAAATAATTAATAATTGATTAAAAAAATCACTTAAAATGCTACAAAATACTTATTGCATAAACAATGATTTTTTTTTTAAGAAATTTTAAAGAATTTGTTTGAAATTAAAATCATTTAAAACCATCAAAATACTAACATATCGGTGTTAACCGTTATTTAATTTAAATGGAATTTAAATAAAACTTAAATCCCAAAATTCTTCAAATCTAAGATAATATGTTCGTGGACATCATTTCCATCTAATAACATCAAGCTTTATATAAAAAAATGCGACTGAAATCATAGAAATCACCAGAATATCATCAAACAGGGAAATTAAACACTTCGTATATTTCGGTCATGCTGTAAAGAATATATATTTTCACATAGCAAACTATAAAATCTGAGAATAATTATAAAATAAAAGTTGTAGCCTAAGTCCTCAGGTTTCTACAACTTCAAAATTTTCTAAATTCTGATTCGTAACAAGAAAGTTATGATCAAATTACTAAAAATATCAAACTCAGGCTGAACTTATGCATTTGCAGGATAGCGACAAACAATTGCGATTTTAGCATAGCTAACTTAGAAATCAGGCAAATTGAATAAAAGATAAATTGTAGCTTATTCTTTGGAGATTTCAGAACATCCAAAATTTCAATATTCTGATCAGTAATGAGAATGCTATGATCGAAATACTATCCTATGAATTTTATATGCATTAGCTAACAACAACAGGTCAGAGATAAACATTCACGATTTCAGCATAGGAAGCATCAAAATTTGGCAAAGTGATTCAAAGAAAAGTTGTAGCTTAGTTTCTAAGATTTCAGGAATGGGCAAAATTATTAAATTTTGATTTGTGATTCAAAAGATATGCTCAAAATACTACTTCAGCAAAAGAGTATTTCTGTGCCAAAAACCATTCGACACAGCAACTTCTAACCCAGTTTTCAGGCATCAGATGAAATCGAAATGCTGTAAAAATTGGCATGAATATACTATAGCACATAGACTATAACATATCCAAATCTGGCAGCATTTCGCTACAAATCAAGCAAGTTATGGTTTTTCAAATATTGGACAATTTCAGGCAACATATATGAGCAAACAAAGATCAACATGCAACAAAATATTCAAAATCAAACCAAATTTTGGCAAAAATCAATTTATCTTGCTGTAGCATGTTGCTTACTTTTGTTTTGGCAGCGATTTGGAAATTTTTTGCATGCAAGGTGGAAGCTTTGGAGCTGGAATAGATGCTAGAAATCAAAACTTCAGTTTTGCAGTGAAATTGCATGCTAATGCAAGCAAGTTGGTGTCTTTAGTTAAGAAGGGCTTAGAAGGCCATAGCAACCAAAAAATTGGACATGCAAACATACAGTAAGAAGAAAAATCAAATTCTATTTACTGTAAAAGAATTGAGAGATAAACTAGCTAGGGTTTGGAGGAGATTACCTTTCTTCTTTGATTAGCTAGCAAAAACAAGGGATTTGAAGGCCTTAAATTATTTGGATGAGAAGCCATGAATTCTCAAATAACAGAAAAAAGAAGAAGAAAGGGGCTGAAGAAGAAGAAAGAACGTACTGGAGAAATGTTTCTCCTCAACCAGGCCAAGTAATAGAAAAGATATGGGTTAATTAGGCTTGGGCTCAAAACAATAAGAATTAATTAGGCTAAATAGAAAGAATAAATTAATTCATACAATTCTATATATATATATATATATATATATATATATATATATATATATATATATATGCACACACACACACAAATACAAAAATCATTAACTTCCAAATTACACAAGATAAAATCACCAAATTTTCTACACTTGCATATTAAGACATTTTCAACCCAAATAAAAAGATAAATCTCCATTTTAAACACTTTTACAATAAAGCCCCTCTTTTATTATAAATTGCATACTTTTAATTAAATAAAGAAAATAACCCATATTTTAACTTCTAAAACTCCACAAAATATTATTTTTTTCCCATAGAAAAATGCACAAGACCATATAGAGCCATAATTTATGTTTAATACAAACCGAAACCCAAATTCATGTTTTATTTAATAAATACTTAATAAAAATTGATTACTTGTATTAAAACCAATCACTAAAAGTAATTAGCATGAATTATCCAATTATTTCATTTTTTTATCTAAATTAAAAACATTTTCCATTCATTTCCACTTACATAACATGAAATAAAATTCTCAAACTCTATTTTCACAACAAATCCTTAATTCTCACAATAATTAGATTTTTAACTCCAATTTTATTATTACGATCATATTAAATTATAACCTTCGATATAATTTAACATAAAATGATGACCCCAAACCCAGGGTTGTTACAGACTCCCTCCCTTAACGAAATTGCGTCCTCGCAATTTCTACGGAAAAGTTTGTACAAAACAACGAATTCAATCAATCGAAAGAAGCTTGGATAAGCATAGATTCGGAAAATTCCTCATTTTACACCTTAAGATAGAGGAATATAATAACAAGATTGCTTGAAATTCCCATAAATCTCCCCGAACATCGGAAAGGGGATAAGCGGAATATAAAAATTTCCAAGCAACAGCTCGAAGTATCGAAGACTCTTCGTCTTCGAATTGCAACAAGAAGGCAAAATGCCAACTAAACCAATCGAAATAGATAGATTACCCGGACAGAGCTGGGATTTAGCTCAACCTTTACCTCAACTCAAGACATAAAAAGGGAAATCGAAACAAATTTCCCGTGTAATACCACGAAAAATTCCATCAATCAAAGGATCCATCAAGATATGAGCACTATTTCAAAAAAAGGTGGTTATAAGAAGAGACACCAACCTCAATGACCGCACAAAATTGAGTCGTAAAAATATTGCTCTAAGGCAAATAAGCATAAAGGACGTGAATATTTCAAATTTCCAAATCAAAATCTTAAATTCAAACTTTTAAATCAAAACCTATCGTGTCTGATTGTCTCATCCTAGTGTTTAGAAAATTCCTATCGATAACGCTGATCAGGCGTATCGACTAGAACTCTTAAACACTCGACGGGCGACCTAACACTAAGAAAACATTTTCTATAAGAAATTTCCATCAGAACAAAGCACATTACAAAACAGACTTTAACTCACCTAAAAATAATTCATAAAACACTTCTCATTTAAAAACGAAATTCACCTCTATTAAAACCTCCTTAAATCAAACAAAAATTTAATTTCCTGGAAAACATACCTTCAAATTCAAAAGTTTTAAAACCCAATTAAACTCCACATCAAAGAGAATTCATTGAGATATTATGGTAATACTCAATTCAATGATTGATACGATAAGCTCGAAGGTTCGTTATTACCAATGGTGTAACAAACCATTCAAGGGAATCTCACAACAAGGCATCAAAGATCATCAAGTAATTTCCTTTGGTATGGATAAATATCATACATTCGTATAAGAAGAAACTCAAATGGAAATATCCCAAAAGAATTGTTCTAAGGATAAGACATCACCAAACCGATTTGGAATACTACAGAATAACTATATTCCTAGATGTACTCCAAAATATTGGTTCGAAGGGTCGTAGAAAGGTGAAAGCCAACAAGATAAGATGACTAGTAATACCCGTACTATATTTGGATGTATCATCATATATGTTTCTGCTCGGCGTTTATCGTATTTTGTTTTGAAGCTCGCTTTGATACCAAACTGTAACGCCCCACCCCGAGACCCACCTTAGTAAAGAGAATTAACGTGTAACTCCGTCTACTAAAGCGGAGAATAGGGCTGGTTAAGGGCGACCATCTGTAACTTTTCCTTAATCATCTATTGAAAACGTCGATGAATGTTATCTGTATTGTCTTTTCACTTAAGAGGTTCGACATGTCCAATAAATGACTAACACAAAGCTATAGGTGGCTAAGGATCTATCATAACAAAACACGTCAACTACATGAACATCTCATCACAGAACAGATATATATACATGAATGAACGTCTCATATACAATGATACATCACTTTATAATACCAATACTACAATTGGTGGTATGACAACCACACGAATACAAGAACGAATAAAATGAATATACATCATCTCAGTGAAATAAACCTCTAAAAGGGGAGAGACACGATCTCATAAGAAAGCATCATGAACTGCTACATCCAAAAGAGAATCTAATACCTAAAACAAACTCGAACTGACCCGAGTGAAAAGCACATGGGTAAGGCAGGCTAGAACTTATCATTAGTAAAGGTGATGCTAAGAAGAGATAAGGGGAAAACCATTCCGTCGTTACCAATGGAATAATATAAGTCATCAAGTTATCTCTAGGGTGATACATCAATAGTTCATCATGATTGCATAGAGGAATACAATATGTATATTAGATAGACATGGTTCATCTAATTATATATATAACCGAATGAAATGGGTGAGGATATGGACCATAAAGTTAATCTTCATAAGATAATTAAAACTTCAAGAATCCATCATAAATAAAACTCATCTAATAGAAACTTCTTAATTATTATAGCTCATCTCATCGGTATAAATATAAATACATCTCAAATCCATCATTAAACTCATTATAAAGGAATCTCCATAATCATTTATACCTCATCTCATTGGTATAAATATAAATATATCTTAAATCTAATATCAAAACTCATCATAAAAGCATTACTATAATTTATACCTCATCTCATTGGTATAAATATATAATGTCTCAAATCCATCTTGATAGAGCCCGGAAAGAATCCAAAACATCATATGCGAAATCACAGATAAAACCATGTATGTCAATAAGCCTTTTTCTTACATAAGGCTATACTAAAGCATCATCATCAAAATAGTGAAATCGAAATGCCTAAAACCTCATGGAAAACAGCACGTGCATTTACATCTTGACTAGTACTACCATTATTTGGTACCATTCATCGTGATGACTTGGGGTCACATAACATCATAACAACGTGATCATCTTGATTGACTATAGTCGGAAACATCTTGATGACACCCAGTCACAAAAACCCGAGTAATAACATCGTGATGATTGGAGTCGAGTAATAACATCATGAACATCGTGATGACTCCAATCGAGTACTCGGTCTGTAGTACTAGTAACATCGTGAATGTGTCTCAAAACGTACGTCCCATACCATACGTTCGCACCTATTGGTTTGCTAATCGTTAGTCGATGCCACATTAGAAAACCATCATAAAAAAATTATCAAATAAACACTGCCTCATCTCATCGGCGAGTGTAAGATACCTAACTCGTCTTATCTCTTACTTGGACGAGTTTTAAGTGACATCGAGACTTGTCTCATTTCTTTGACAAGTAAAAATTCATCATAAATATCGAAATCATCATCAATCCATCATAACAACTTGCCTCATCTCCTTGGCAAGTAAAACAACATCGTGATGGTTATTTCTAACCATAGTTGTAAATTAAAACTTAACATCAATATTGCCTCATTTCATCGGCCATCACAAAATGCATCTAGATTGGTTCGTCGTCGAATGTACTCAAAGAGTAATTCTCAAACCAATAATCTTCGCCAAAATTTGATAACTTCTAAATCAACTCAAAATAATACTTCAAATTGCTTTCGACCGTATAAGTCCGATATTAAGCGATAAAGCAAAAATACATGTCACATACCACGTATTTTTTTACTAAATTGTTTAATTCTCATTCTTATACGTCGAAACTCATAAACATAGGCTAAAATATATTTAAAAATAATTTTTTAGAGAAAATAGAATTCTTAAACAATCTAGAAACCATTTAAAAAGCTTTGTACAGAAAAATCCACTATTTTAAAGAGAACTTCTATTATAAAAACACTTTAAAATAATTAATAATTGATTAAAAGAAATCTCTTAAAATGATACAAAATACTTATTGCATAAATAATGATTTTTTTTAAGAAATTTTAAAGAATTTGTTTGAAATTAAAATCATTTAAAACCATCAAAATACTCACATATCGGTATTAACCGTTATTTAATTTAAATGGAATTTAAATAAAACTTAAATCTCAAAATTCTTCAAATCTAAGATAATATATTCATGGACATCATTTCCATCTAATAACATCAAGATTTATACAAAAAAATGTGACTGAAATCATAGAAATCATCAGAATATCATCAAACAGGGAAATTTAACACTTCGTATATTTCAGTCATGCTGTAAGTAATATATATTTTCACGTAGAAAACTATAAAATCTGAGAATACTTATAAATTAAAAGTTGTAGCCTATTCCTCAGGTTTCTATAACTTCAAAATTTTCTAAATTCCGATTCGTAACAAGAAAGTTATGATCAAATTACTAAAAATATCAAACTCAGCCTGAACTTATGCATTTGCAGGATAGCGACAAACAATTGCAATTTTAGCATGGCTAACATAGAACTCGGGCGAATTTAATAAAATGAAAATTGTAGCTTATTCTCTGGAGATATCAAAACATCCAAAATTTCAATATTCTGATCAGTAATGAGAATGTTATGGTCGAAATACCATCCTATGAATTTTATATGCATTAGCTAACAACAACATGCCAAAGATAAACATTCACGATTTCAGCAGAGGAAGCATCAAAATTTGGCAAAGTGATTCAAAGAAAAGTTGTAGCTTAGTTTCTAAGCTTTCAGGAATGGGCAAAATTATTAAATTCTGATTTGCGATTCAAAAGAAATTCTCAAAATACTACTTCAGCAAAAGAGTATTTCTGTGGTGCCAAAAACCATTCGACACAGCAACTTCTAACCCAGTTTGCAGGCATCAGATGAAATTGAAATGCCGTAAAAATTGGCAATATACTACAGCACATAGACTATAACATATCCAAATTTGGCAGCATTTCGCTACAAATCAAGCAAGTTATGCTTTTTCAAAGATTGGACAATTTCTGACAATATATATGAGCAAACAAAGATCAACATGCAACAAAATATTCAAAATCAAACCAAATTTTGGCAAAAATCAATTTAGCTTGCTGTAGCATGTTGCTTACTTTTGTTTTGGCAGCGATTTGGCAAAATTTTGCATGCAAGGTGGAAGCTTTGGAGCTGGAATAGATGCTAGAGATCAAAACTTCAGTTTTGCAGTGAAATTGCATGCTAATGCAAGCAAGTTGGTGTCTTTAGTTAAGGAGAAGGGCTTAGAAGGCCATAGCAACCAAAAAATTGGACATGCAAACATACAATAAGAAGAAAAAACAAATTCTATTTACTTTAAAAGAATTGAGAGATAAGCTAGCTAGGGTTTGGAGGAGATTACCTTTCTTCTTTGATTAGCTAGCAAAAACAAGGGATTTGAAGGCCTTAAATTGATTTGGATGAGAAGCCATGAATTCTCAAATAACAGAAAGAAGAAGAAGAAAGGGGCTGAAGAAGAAAAAAGAACGTAATGGAGAAATGTTTCTCCTCAACCAGGCCAAGTAATAGAAAAGATATGGGTTAAGTGGGCTTGGGCTCAAAACAAATAAGAATTAATTAGGCTAAATAGAAAGAATAAATTAATTCATACAATTCTATACACACACACACACACACACACAAATACAAAAATCATTAACTTCCAAATTACACAAGATAAAATCACCAAATTTTCTACACTTGTATATTAAGACATTTTCAACCCAAATAAAAAGATAAATCTCCATTTTAAACACTTTTACAATAAAGCCCATCTTTTATTATAAATTGCACACTTTTAATTAAATAAAGAAAATAACCCATATTTTAACTTCTAAAGCTCCACAAAATATTATTTTTTTTCCCATAGAAAAATGCACAAGACCATATAGAGCCATAATTTATGTTTAATACAAACCAAAACCCAAATTCATGTTTTATTTAATAAATACTTAATAAAAATTGATTACTTGTATTAAAACCAATCACTAAAAGCAATTAGCATGAATTATCCAATTATTTCATTTTTTTATCTAAATTAAAAACATTTTCCATTCATTTCCACTTTCATAACATGAAATAAAATTCTCAAACTCTATTTTCACAACAAATCCTTAATTTTCACAATAATTAGATTTTTAACTCCAATTTTATTATCAAGATCATATTAAATTATAACCTTCGATATAATTTAGCATAAAATGATGACCCCAAACCCAGGGTTGTTACAACGCCTGACAATTATATAATTAAATATTTAAAATATCTCGTGTCGCACCGTGAAATTTCATACTCCGAATTAGACATTCCGCCAATCGTTTATAAGGCTTTACCTGCATTCCGAACACAATGGAACGTGTTTCGGAGTCTAATTTGATCGTATGCGCGAGTTACAGAAGAAAACGATCAATTCTCAATTTTAAATTAAATCGATTAAAATAGTTTTTAAGCGTTTTGAGCTGTTAGGGTCAAACGACAACTCCTACTACTACCCAAATTGAAATTCGATAATAACTAACTATTACGGATCCAATGAAATTGGTTTCATCGAATTCCGAGACTGTGCCTCGGAAGGCTATTTTTAAATTCAATTTAAACGATATATTTTCAAAACTGAACATATCGCCTTTAAATTAAATTTCAACCATTCTATTATCTTCAGTATCATCATTATAAATTTTATAAGCCTTCAAATTATTTTTAATAGGCTTAAACATGAAGATCCAATAATTTAATTTTCAAGTAAATATTAATATTTGGAATTCAAGTTAAAGTTAACTTTTAAATATTTAAAATCAATTAAATATTCCAATTTAAAGTGTTAGAAATTCCGGGTCGTCACAGATGATGTAATAGTTATACAAATAGCATTTAACATCATATAAACATATCACAGGCAGGTATGAACATAGCATATTAATTTATACAATTCACTTGTCATCATTTCACATTTATAGAAGTATGTACGTCTAGAGTGAATAACTCATCTTTTAAAAGTTAGAATCACATTCAAAGCACATATTGAAGCTTTGAAAAGCACAACAAGGAACGAACAAGATTTTTTTAGTGGATGAACAGTCAGATCCAAATCTTGTATGCAAACAAATATCACAACATAAGAACATAATTCAATACAAAGAATAGAGATTAAAACAATGGAAAATATGGGATAGAAATGACACAACCCTTGCTTCAACCACATAAGTGGCTCGGCCACATCACCATAGGGCTCAACCATCTTCATGTATGATCGGCCTTGATGTGTTTGAGGAAACCTAAGGTCGTCTAAGGTCATGTTTGGCACGGCTATGTGCTAGAAGGTGAAGAGGTGGAAGTTTCAAGTGCATGGAAGGCTAAAGGCCAAGGGGTTTGGGTTCAATAGATTCGGCCATGACTTCAAGTGGCTCGGCCTGGGCTAAGGTCTACTCAAGTCGGGTCATAAGGCACGACAAGAGGTATGGGATGGTCATGGAAGGTGATGGAAGTGATGGTGTGGGTGGTGGCCGAGGCAATAGGAGAAGTGGTGATGGAATATAGGAGTTTGGCCAGGGTTTCAAGGCCTTTGGCGTTGGATTCTCATCTGTGGGTCTCGACCAATCATGGGGATGATGGTGTAGAGGTGATGGACGATCCTAAGGTGGTGGATGTTGGAGGAGAGGTCGGCTAGGAGGTAAACAAGGTGGTGGCCGAGCATGCCTAGAAGAAAAACAAAGAAAAGAGAAAAAGAAAGTGGAAAAAGAAGAGAGAAGGAAGCCATAGCTTTCTGTAATTTTTTTCCACGCAGATGCTAATGAGAGATGATAAACTTTTCACGTGAATAAGAAAACTAGGTGGCGGCTAGGGTTTGAGAGAGTGAACGGCTATAGATGAAGGGTTGTGTACGGCTAAGATGGTGGAAGGCTAGGGAAAAGGAAAAGGCCCAAAGTAAACACAAGCAGCTTAAGCCTTTTGAAATTTCCAAAGCTATTATTAAAAATAAAACCAATCAAAAATCAAATAAGTATAATCAAAGTTTATACAAATAAAAATGGAAAATAAAATTAGAGAAAAAAACATAGGAAAAATAAAAATGAAATATAGAAAATCATTGCAGGTACAACACTGTATTTTATCTAATTTAAAAAGTATAAATTAGAATTTAATGAAATGAAAAGTAGAACAGATATCAGAATTATATCCAGCTTCAAATAAAAAGATTAGAATTTCAAATTTTCAACTGTGGTCAAACTTTGACTTTTAGTTGACCAAAATATAAAATTTTCTGAAAATGGTTATTTTATTGTATTTGGGAAAACAAATTACAACAAATTCAAAAATTACATTGGAAAGTTCCATAAATTCAATTTTTAATGATTTAAAAATCAAAGTTTTTAAATAAGAATTAAATTAATTTTTTTACAAAATTATGGGTTGTTACCCTCTCTTCCACTCAAAATTTTTCGTCCCCGAAAAGGAAGGAGGTCTGGTGAAGTCAGGTCATAAGGCATGGCAAGAGGTAGGGGATGGTCATGGCAGGTGATGGAAGTGATGGTGTGGGTGGTGGCCGAGGCAATGGGAGAAGTGGTGATGGAATATAGAAGTTTGGCTAGCGTTTCAAGGCCTTTGGTGTTGGATTCTAATCTATGGGTCTCGGCCAATCATGGGGATGATGGTGTAGAGGTGATGGCCGATCATAAGGTGGTGGATGGTGAAGGAGAGGTCGGCTAGGAGGTGAACAAGGTGGTGGTCGAGCATGCCTAGAAGGAAAACAAAGAAAAGAGAAAAAGAAAGTGGAAAAAGAAGAGAGAAGGAAGCCATAGCTTTCTGTAAAAAAATTCACGCAGATGCTAATGAGAGATGATAAAATTTTCACGTGAATAAGAAAAATAGGTGGCGGCTAGGGTTTGAGAGAGTGAACGGCTATAGATGAAGGGTTGTGTACGGCTAAGATGGTGGAAGGCTCGGGAAAAGGAAAAGGCCCAAAGTAAATACAAGCAGCTTAAGTCTTTTGAAATTTCCAAAGCTATTATTAAAAATAAAACCAATTAAAAATCAAATAAGTATAATCAAAGTTTATACAAATAAAAATAGAAAATAAAATTAAAGAAATAAACATAGGAAAAATAAAAATGAAATATAGAAAACCATTGCAGGTAAAACACTGTATTTTATCTAATTTAAAAAGTATAAATCAGAATTTAATGAAACGAAAAGCAGAACAGATATCAGAATTATATCCAGCTTCAAATAAAAAGATTAGAATTGAAAATTTAAAATTTAAAATTTTCAACTGTGGTCAAACTTTGACTTTTAGTTGACCAAAATATAAAATTTTCTAAAAATAGTTATTTTATTGTATTTGGGAAAACAAATTACAACAAATTCCAAAATTACATTGGGAAATTCCAGAAATTCAATTTTTAATGACTTAAAAATCAAAGTTTTTAAATAAGAATTAAATTAAAATATTTACAAAATTATGGGCTGTTACAATAGCAACCCGATGATAACCATACCATATAATTCTCACATTTCTACATATTTTTAGAGTGAAAATCCTTCGGTGTTAAGTAAGGAATATTTTCATACCATCTAAATTAAGAATGGTTATATATTTAGGTCAAGATTTGATAATCTGTTATTTAACTTTCAAATAAACACACATTCAAACAAAGATTTCATTTCCCACTGTAACTAAGCCTCGTTTAATTTAATTTCAATAAATTATATCTCTTTATCAAAAATAGTCATATACTTATCTCATTGGAATAAGTATATTAACAAATCATATCTTTCAAAAAATACTTGAAAACCTTTTAAAATAAATGTGGAAAGAATCAATCGGCATCGACCATGGATCGCAGTTCAATGGTTACGTCTCTATCCTAGTAAAATCAAACTTAACTTAGGCTATCCCAGCGAAAAGATAACAAAATGTAGGCAGTCTCTACCCCTCAAGTTATGCTATGAAAATCAACCACTTCTTTACAAATATCTTTTTACTTCAAAAATATCTTCAAATTTATTTCTAAAGTTCCTTTATAACCCCCCCACAGTTAAATTAGAAAAATACTCTTTTATAAATCTCAAACCATTTGTAAAACTTTTCTTTTAAATCATTTTGTTTAGGACCAATTCTTTTAAAAATAAACATTATTTAAAGATAATAAGTAAACCTTTTTAATATTATAAAAATATGACTATGAATATTTTAAAATTATATAATGATTAATTAACTTCAAACAATATTAATAAATTATCTTGAAAATAATACTATTATAATACTAATTAACTTTAAAATAATAATTAAATATTCTTAAACAACCTTTAAGAATCATATTAATAAAATTATGAACTTAAAATCATTAATAAAACAATTATTAATTATCTTTTAAAACAAATAAAAATTATCTTTAATAATCTTATTAATAAATAAAAATTATTCTTAAAATAACTTTGATTCAAAGATCAACTTGGGAAAGAGGCTTAACAACTTTAATGGAACTTAATCGAGTCATCATTAATTCCATTAACTATCCAAGTTATAATCCAGTCATTACATAACATCATATATGTAAATTAAATCCATAAATAATAGCAATTGTTAATACAACACTTATCCAATACTAGTCCATTGAAATCTATTAAGTGTCCATACTAATGTAATAGTAGAATGGATTTATTTCTGCTAAATAATTGTCTAAAAACACACTTACTCAAGAATAGTGGCATAACGGTGCATTATTCTACCAATAGGAATCCAAGCTAAATAAAATTAGCCGAATAGTGTTTTATTCCACGAAAACAGGCGTTTAATCATCGTTATTAACTTGAATTAACTCATCACTATTTTTATATGAGAAAATAACGTCAATAGATAAGTCATATGTATCTAAAACGACGCTAGTAATTTAAATTATGTAATTAAATTTTTGTCCGTTTGAAATTGCTATAAATTTTTACTTATTCAAACCCATCAACAAATCACACTACCATGTTGTATCCGTTCATATGAGCACGATGCAAAAAACTTTGTGTCAATCGGATTTAAAACGACCCCATTATGACCTTTCAAAGATTTGAGTATATTAATAATAAAATTAACTATATATTAACCAGAAATTTTTTCTCCCCATCCATTCCCAAACGGGCCGAGCCCGACGAAACCAACCCACCACACATGGATTTTTCTCCCTAAAGCTTCATCTCCCCCCTAGTTCCTTTATTCTCCTTTATTTCCACATTCCAATAACTTTTTTTAATATATGAATCAAACAACACGTTTGATCCAACATAAACGGGCCGAGCCTAATGCACAACACGACCGCATCCACTCCTCGGTGATCGTCTTCTTTCCCAACCTGCATTAGATTTCCAGAGAACATCTCGTGCACGCTCATACACTCATGCACGTATACTCACACTACAAGCCATCATTCACCCAACCAAAACCACGAACTTATCCCCCTTCGCGCGCTCATCCCTTTCCACCGCCATGGCCAAGCTCCGATGCCTATTATTGGAATTTGACCTTACATCCAAAACACCCCTAGCTACAAGTTCGATCAAAAGCCTCCCACCACCACTATGACCAGCTGTTGCTCCTGTCACCGATACCACCCGAGACCCCCACTCATGGCGCCACCTTCAAATCAACTACGACCCAACTCGACACCGCCTCCTCGTCGTAGTTCAATCAAACTCGACACCATAGAAAAATTTCCCTAAAACCCTAGTTTGAATTCTTTTAGCTCACATACGCATCTAAAAATTACCACGCCATTTTTCCTTGATGGCCCATCACCCAACGCTCCTCCACACCCAACATCGTGCCTCGAAATTAGCTAGGTTGCCGGAATTTGACAAAATCCTCAAAAACGATCATCTCTACATATCTCCTTCTGTGTCTCACTAAAAATTCTCAAACCACCTTTAAAAATCATTTTTTTCAACAACGATTACAACTATTTAATCCATACATTAAATTATGATAGTTGAATTTTTGAGCATATCGAATCACTTATTGTTACAGGTTGTTTTCTCTCTTCCGCTTGATGAAATTGAATGAAATAAATTTTAAAATGTTCCACACTAAAAAACAAACATATTTTGTTTTGGAATCATGATTTAAAACTAATTAGATACGAAGATATTGATTTTTAAAGTTGAATGTTCTAACTGTTTTTAACCAAAATATATGAACATAAAGCTTTTGTAGAAGATGTACAGTGTTTTATTTGGAATTGATCGTGTCTAGTACGCACTTACATATACATCTTCACATAACAACATATAAGCACATGACATAGATCAAAGATTCATAACAAAATCAATAGTTATACAAGTACATGTAGATACTAGTAAACAAAACAAGGTGTTTAACTCACTGTATAAAATAGATGAACACTGTTGCTTTGTTTTCAAGCTTTTGATCAACTAATCTTCTTCCTTTAAATTTAAATGGTAGATCTCCCTTTTTTATATGAGAACAAACATGGTTATATATAGAGAAGGAAAGGAACAGTGAAACATAGGAGGAGGCTATACGTGCACACTAGGGTGGCTGATAAGCATGTACAGTCTCTTCATATTCTTTTTTTCCTTTTATTTTCTTTTTTGTTTTTGGGCTGATTTGATTTCATATGTTGATTTGATATTTTATGTGCTTGATTGGATTTATTATGTGCTTGATTTGAAATTGTCATCGCGAAGCTTGTCTATGTATATATATACATAGATATATATATTTACCAATACATATTTTTACCATATACCTATTTACATATTTAGATATTTGCATATACACTATTATACACACACACACACTTATATGCATCCTTGTCATCATAAGTTTGAAATTATTTATATATAGATATTTTATCATAAATTTGGAATGGTGAAATATATAGACACACACATAGATATACATATATGTGTGTGTGTTTCTATTTTATCATTTTCAGAAATTAACGTTCAAAAATTAGTATAGCTTCCAAAATCAATAAATTCAAATATTTTCAATATCAGAAAATTTGGTAATTCGACTTATGAAAATCAATATTTTCATATTTAAAATTAGTTAATTATTCCAATAACAGATGGCTAAAAGTCTGTGTCGTTATAGAGTCTGTAAGACCCGCCAATTTATCGCTTTGATAAATTTTATTTATTTTTAAATTTACGCAAATAAAAGGTTGATAATAAGAATAATATTGTTTTAAGTGATAGTAAGTAATAGTAATCTTATTTTGAATAAATATTTATAAAATATTTCCTCGAAATTTAAATCGATAAAATAACATCGTACTTAACTATAGAATTTGAAATTAAATTGAGATTTAATGTTTAAATAATTATTTTAATTTTCCAAATAATTGTTTTAAAAGATGATAATTCATTTTGAATAACCATAAAGTGATAATAAATCATTTGTAATAGTTCTATAAAAAGATATGTTTGATTTGAAAATACAAGGAAATATCGATAACGCTTTATCAGTATAATAGCAATTATTGTAAATTATTGTTAATATTGATTTATATGGTTTTATAATTAAAATACGATCATTTTAATTAATTTGAAATGATAATCAATTCATTTTTAAATTTTATTTCCAAATATATGTACGTTAATTAACAAGTAAAAATGTGACTGACAATCGCTTCCCCATATTTCAACGATGTAACAAAAAAAAGTTGTTCGAAGACGTTTGAAGTGTGTGCACCTACATGTACATGCATATATATGTCGCATGCACATGAAAATATATATATATATATATATATATATATACATGAACACTTATATATGTATGTATATTACAAAAACAATTAAATAGTTCCTAAACTTTAAGTAACCAAAAAGCAAACATCAACTCATTGTAACGCACCATCACCTCACATCACCATTACATGGCCTGGGGGAGAGCTATGCATGTAGGGGGTAGGAGGGGTGTGGGCTAGGGGCGTTTTGGTAATTTTGTTTTTAAATATTTTATTCCAAGTTTTTTTTCCATAAATACCACCCCTCTTCTTGTAGTTTCCTAATACCATTCCACTTCTTATTCCTCTTCTTTTTAAGCTTTCTAAGAGCCTCTCTAATGGCTTCTTATTCATAGAAATTTTTTATAGAAAAGTTAGGGAAAAATATCTCAAATAAAAGAGGAAAACATATACACTAGTTTATAATCTCAATCCACTTCAAAACTAATTCAAAACACCTCCCTACCATTCCTTAAACCTATGGCCACAACCCACCACTACCCAAGGCCATGATCTCCACCTCTTCCAAGCTTGGCCATGTACATCTAAATGTCTTGGATTTGATTCCATAAGCTCTGGTACGGTGGTAGCGTAGCTATAGCCGATTTTACATTAGCTCAAAGGGAAAATGAAGGTGAGAACTCCTAAACTATAGTATCATATGCTATTGGATAATATATATGTCTAGTTATGATTGTTGATGATGGTTTTTTAATATGAATGTTGAATATACATGCAAGTCACGGAAATACACGTCGATAAGCACAAAAGAAATCACTTTCCTCTATATTAATAAATAAATGGGTATACATGGAATGTTAAACCTCTTTAATAAAAAGGGTTTAAAAATGATTTTGAAATTTTTTATAAGCATATGTATGGTTGTTGGTAAATTTTGAAAAGTAATTGAAAATATAGTTAAAAAGGCGCATCACATAACGGTAGTTCGTGATTTCACACCACAAAAGTCAAACGAGTGTGTAGAATGGAATATAGCTCAGAATCCTTCGAGATAAAATTTTCTGAACTATTATATCCATAGTTTTCCAATAAAGAAAGAAAATCGAGATTTCGATAAGTAGATTTTGAAATATGAGTATAACATGTTTTTGGGAAAATCGCGGTTTTGTGGTTTAGAATCCAAAACTGGATCTCTTTGAAAATGATATTTTTGATTGTTTAAAATATGAAATAAATTTTAAAAATCTTTTAAAATGTTTTAAAAATGATTTGAGTTATAAAAATAAATTTCCAAATGATAAAAAGTCATTTTGATCAATATAGCTTAAAAAAAGCACTTTCCCCAACACTTTTCCACACAGTCTTCTAGAACCTTTGAAATATAGCTTTAAACTTAACAAATCTTTTCTAATTCTTTTATAAATATTTTCAATAGAATAATTATGTATTTTAATGATAATTTGGAAGTTTTTGAAAGGAATTTAAATAAACAATTTGTAGAAAAGCTATTACAAAATAAGTGGTTTAATCTTGGCTCTAAAAGCTGATGAGTAGACTGGATTTTTCTATTCGTGAGATCCGGTTGTGAGGTGCTTAAACTAATGAGATGTTCAGGAGCAACCAGGACCCTGGTGTAACGATCCAGAATTTCTATTAATTAAATTTTGAATATTTAATTTATTTTTAATATTAATAAGTGAAATTTATAAGTCGAATAAATTTTATTGCGAATAATTAGATTTAATTGGATAATTAAATCGATAATTTAATATGTTAAATTACAGAAAAAAATTGAAAATTGGGTAAAATATGATTGAAAATGATTTGTAAAATTTTATTTTATCATATTGAAGTTATAATGATGTTGTAGAACTTTTAAAATTGAATTAAAAGTTTATTTGTGAAAATTGAATATTTTAATATTTAAATCGACTAGTGAAATTAGCCATTTTTCGAACAGTCTCAGAATTGGACGAAACTAGTTCCATTGGATCCGTAATAGTTTGTTATTATCGGATTTCAATTTTCGTAGCAATCGGAGTTATCGTTTGATCGTGGCAGCTCGAAACGCATCGAAATTGTTTTAATATTAATTTGGCGAGTTAAAATAGCCATTTTTCAAACAGTCTCGGATTTTGACGAAACCAGTTTCATCGGATCCATAATGTGATATTATTGTATGGTTTCAAATTTCAAGTCAATCGGATTTACCGTTTGTCCGGGGCAAGCTAAAACGCCTAGAAATTTGATTTACCGATTTAATTTTAAATCGAACGTTTATTGCCATAACTCGCACAGATGACCGAATTAGCTCCCGAAACACATTCCATTGTGTTCGGAACGCGGGGTAAACCTTAGGAACGCCAACCGGCACGCTTCGTTTGGAGTTCGGAAATTCCAGGATGAATAGTGCTTGCAAAATTTTCTATATAAGCCCCTCCATTTTCACAAATTTCAACCAAACCAAAACCTAACCCTAATTTCTTCAGTAGCCGCCACCTACAACACCAATGGCCGAAAAACAATCATCTTCTCCTCCCCTTTTCTTCAAATCCGTGCAACGATTCAAGAAACTTTCTACATGAAAGTTGTATACGACAATGAGATCTTGATATCCAACGGTCATGATCGTAATTAGGGCAGTAGATTGACGACAATCGTCGCTCAAAGTCATCACGGTCGGCCTCGAATTTCGTGCTAGATGTAGGGCCGAGCTTCATGGCTTTGCAGCCGAAGGTGGAGGAAGGTGAGGCGCTTCAAGTGGCGCTTGCTGATCGAGTTGAAGTTGCTTGTGGAGGGAGCATAATTAAACCCTAGTTATGGAGCTTAATGGGTTGCTTGCGTGTTTTACCTGTACGTGAATGGGAGGGGAGAAGGAAGGTGCGTTCTACGGCTCAGATGCAGGAAGTTTGGATCTACGGTAGGGATTAGAGAGGGTTAGAAATAGAATATAATTTGTAAACTAATTATGTTATAAATTCATGTAAATTTTAAAAATTCATATCTTTTTCATACGAGGTCGAAAATGCACGAAACCAGTTGAGTTCGAATCGTATCGTCGAGCATCACGCTATGGAAATTGATTAGAGTCGTTTGGAGTTAGCGAGAATTTCGGGTAAAATTAAACGCGCGTTTAATTTTATTCGAAATAAAAGCTGAAAACGAAATTGAAACCAAGGTGAGAACTTCTCACTCAATCGAATCGGTTTCGATTTTAATTTTAAATAGTTAGATTTAAAATTGTTGATTGTATGCATGGATGATAAATTGTTATCTATTGATTGTTAAAATAGACATTATGCGCCGTTAATAAGCGGATGTTATTTATTAAAAACATATACCGTGAATATTTCACAGTACAGTGAAATTGGTATTATTTATGTACTTGGAATTGATTTTACCACATTATATAGCGGATGAGACCCTATTGCGCCGTCTATTAAGCGGATAATATTTTTAAATCCATATATCGCGATAATTCCGTACTGGAGCAGATTTGATATTGTGCTAACATCTTTGGATGCAGGGAAACAGGTTGGAGGGATCCAACTGGATTCCTCAAATGTATTGATTTATTTATAGATATTGTGATATTTGTTGATTATCATATTGATATATATATTTGGATGTCGTGATTGACTATTTGGTGCTGTTGCATCATCGGATCCATTTTTGAAGTTTTAAAATAATGATTTTGGTTTTTAAAAGAATTTTTAAAGTGATTTTTGAAAGTATACGTTTTATTTAATTTTGAATTGTTAAAATAAATAAACATTTTAATTTTATGGTTATAAAAGTTATATTTTTGAGAAAATAATACTTAAGTGTAATTTTGGAGTTATATAAGTTTTAAATAAGGTTTTGTAAATTAACAAAGAGATTGGTTTATTTAAATTGAGATTTTTGAATTATTATAAACGGTTTGTATAAAAGATTTATAAAATTTATATTTTATAAGTTAAAGATATTGGAATTATAAAACGAGCTTTTATAAGTGTTAAAATAAAGTTGTACTTAGTTTTATAAGTAAATAAGAATTTTAGATTTATAAACAAACAATGATATAAAAGAATGGATTTGTGAATAAATGGATTATAAGTAATTTACTTATAAGTTAGATTTGGCATATAAACGAAATATAAATTGGATTAATAAAGGAGATTTATAAACCGAAGCTTATAAATAGAAATAGAATTTATAGACATTGTTTATAAATTCGAAATCAATGGAATTTGATAAATTGAAGGTTGAAATTGGTTAAGGAAGTATATTCATGATTTTGGACAGTGAATATATTATCAAATAAAATGGATATGCTTGGGAAAATGAATATTATAAAATGAAGTTAATCGTTTTAACGATGTTTTAAAATGTATTATGAATCGAATACATAGATTTCAACATCTATTGTTGAAATAGACGTTTCCGAGAAATAAAAGGAAATGATGGACTATAACACTGTTGTTATAGTAAATGGTTTCCAAAAGGAAATATTTTGTATAGTATTGGGATTTATATATCTATTTTAATTTTGAATCCCTATACTATTGATTTTGGGTAGTCGTAACAATGTTTTACGCAACATTCGTTTTGGCCCAAACAAATGCGTTTAAGAGAATGATTTCTTAAAGAATGAAATATATACTTAATTTTTGATTTAAGTATATTGAATATTTTCCAAGTGTTGAAAATGAATGGATCTGTAAATTACTTATTATTTAATAAGTATGGAAATGTTTTTCAATATGAACTGAATATTTTGAGACTTTATCTTTTAAAGACAAATTGAAAATGAATATTAAAAATCGATTTGGGAATCATATATTCATGTATATTTTGGAATTGTAAATTCGCTAGGGAATTTATAAAAGAAAGGGAAATTTGTTAAAAAATAAACATTGATTTATTTTTGAAGTGTGGGAATTAATTTACGGATTTGGAACGTAAATATAAAGTAAATCGTTAAGGATATATTTAAATTGGTTTAAATGAATCATGTTGAAATGAAAGTATTCCCACGTAAGGAAAATGATCGAAAATTGTTTTCAAAGGTGGTAAATGTGAAAAGTGATTTGAAAATTGTTTTCAAATGTTGAAGTGTGGAAAATATATATATCTTGTAAAGATATTTTGGAAAGTAAATAATTTGGGAAATTATTTGGATTTGGTGATGTTGAACACGGCCTATTGATAGTTAAATAACCGACTATCAATATTTACCTTTAAATAGGTATTTGTTGTGATTGCTTGAATTTGAATGCCACACTTATTTTTGAATAAGCGCTCACTATTCGGGTTAGCCGGGAAAGGACCTTGGGGTCGTATAACCCATTCCGAATATGTGATACGTCGTAATGGATTGCATTTGATGACCGGTGTTGAAGACCGGATATTTGTGAAAACGGAAGGATTACCGTCGAATTACTCTACATCGGCCGATCTCCGATATAGAGGTTTTATCACCCTTAGTGACGGGAAGTTCGGTCGTGATTAGTTTATATCCGGATTGCAAGGACTTCTTTGGAAGTGCCTTCGGTTCTGTTCGAGCCCGGAACAGACTTGTATGGATTGTATGGATTCTATGTGGTTACTGCATTATTATTCTTATGTGGTTGTTGGAAATCGAGGATCCTCGGATAGATCGGTTACGATCAGGGAATGACATATTCGTGTCAGTAGTTACCCAGTTAGGGGTAACCCAACCTTGTGTTGGCAGAGATCCGGTTTGGTTCTCGGGACGTCATTCCAGAGGCGTTTCCATGTGGCAATGGGAAGTTCCTTGGCCTGACCATTTGTTGGAAATCCAAAGAAACAATACGATCTTGTACGGTTTTGGTTGTAGAACCTATCATTCACTTATGGTGGCGCCCCACTGTTTGGATGGTAGCTATAGTAGGCATAAGTGCGAAATGCCTATGCTGGCTAAGATTTATATCTTTACTTTCGAAATAATTTTCCTACACTATGCACTAGTAATAATATCAAATGTTTCTTTTTAATGCGTATCAAGCATCTTTGACTATCATAAGGAGAAATCTCCTCCGATTCTGCGTTTGCATTGTGTGTGTGCGGGAGGACTTATGGTAGTCTCATTTTCTAAAAAGCATTGCGAATCTAATTTAAAAATATTCCTCTATTTTGTTTTAAAGATAAACTGTTTTGAGTTCTCACACCAGTCACATGACTGACTCGGAGTTTATTGTTTTCCTTCCTAAACTCTGGATGCCCACCAATTTCCCCACGGGCAGTCAGGAGTAAGGTTTATCAGGATATTCTAGAATTCAGGAGTTGCTGGAGGCAAGATGGATGCATGGCGTATTCACTAGTATATAGTATTTCTTTTCCGCTGTTGATGTTGTTTGTTGTTGTACACTCTGATGATGTAATGAAATGTAATGTAATGTAATAACTGTTATAGTTCTTTGTTTAAAGATTATTCATTTATGTATTATATGTTGTTCCGCTGCGAATTGTGAGATTCTGATGTTGTTCTTTTATTTCTTTCTGTTTTCTTCTATTTTTTTTCTATCTTCTTCTACCTTTTCTTCTTCTTTAACCCTAACATTTCGGTTTTTCGCAATGATCGGAGTGATGACGTATTCGGTACTATCTATGAAGTGGTAGGCCGATCATGTGTTAGTAGAGGACCATCAGTTGGGCCTCGATACATTCCTTTACAGATGTACTTCTAGAAGGTAGTGCCTTCACTTGGTCATTTGTGTGGAAATCCTTTCTCCAATAAGCGCCTGCCATTTTGTTTGTAGAACCCGCGTTTGTGGCTAGTATGCTCGAATTTAATCAATGTAACAATTTCAGCTAAGATTAATAAGTTTATTTGCAAAAAAATTCAAAGATATGTCATTAAAAATAATATCAAGTGATTTTACGTAACAATGATTTGGTTATCATAAGGTAAAAACTTGTTTCGTGTTTATGTGCGGTGTAGCCTTATGAGATACCTTTTTGTTTTCAAAATGCAAATTGTGAGTTCTTACGCCAGTCCTATGATTGACCTAAAGTTTATTTTCCTTTTCCTAAATTCTAAATGCCTAATTTTCCTGAGTAACCTAGTAGTCAGGTTTAGTTTAGAAGAAACATGGATGGAGCTCAAATTAAGTCAGAAGATTTTTGTCTATTTCCACCACTCTTATATTATAGTATTCCGCATTTGTAAGGATAGGAATTTATATATGTCCATGTTTAACTTTGATCAATGTATTTTAAATTTTTGCTATAAAGTTTATACTAAAATAATATATGTGAGATTCTGTTCTGTCTTTATTTTTCTTTCTTACCCTTGATAATCCGCTTCTCCGGCACTTGGATTTGCGGCATGTGAATATCGAGGATGTATCAGTGTCGATTTAAGAGAGTCAAAGAATGGGTCCTCACATGTCTTTACTAAGAAGGGAAATACTCAAGAAAAGTGTTTGTCATCGAAACACACTTCTTACCTATTTTTTTCCACTTCCGAGACACTCGAACTAGTTAATATAAATATTTCTCTTATTATTTATCTATTTTTTTCAAATTTCTTTTCGAAATATTAATATTTATATATGAATAGTTTAAAAAAATCGTCCACTTGCTTTGGATTCATTCGGGTTTGAACTCATCCCGATTGTACAGTGAAAAAGGGAATAATCTACTAAGTGCACCATCGTATCTACCTAAGCAAACATTCAATTGTCACTTATAAGGTTATTCTGATTATAGAAAAAAAGATCAAGGCTTATTCCCGAACTGTCCAAAGAAAACAATACTCCCAACTTTATTTTAAAATATCTACATCTTAAAATGTCTTTAAAAAAGATTATTGCTATTTTCCAAAATCATTTGGATTTATCAAAGCCACAGGGATTTAACCTTCACAAAAGTTTTTCGTTTTTAAAACACATTTAATAGTTCTGATTTGTAAAATCATCTCTTTTAATTCATCTCATAAAACCATCTGAAGGTTTTCTTTTAATAAACACCTTTATTAAAATTCAATTTTTATCCTTACATAACGTTGAACGCCTTATAGTCAAATTGCGAAACATAACTCATAAGGTATTCGATTCAATGTTCCTACAAATTCTATCTACCTAATCCATGATGGAAAATGAAATTTACCATTAAATCTGACAATTGTCAATGCTCAAAACTGATAAGCATGACTAGCTAAACCAAAATGCTAATAATATAAATTTTATAAACACCTAACCTATTATTCTTATAGATAACTACATATACTTTGAAAATCATCCCCATTTATATATAGAAAATATATTCCTGGTAATATTGTTTCATTTACCAAATTTAAAACGATATTATGTTAATTTAACTTGTTCAAGTGTTTAGGAAATTCTATCGATAACGTTACTTAGGTGCATCGACAAGAATTCTTAAGCCACTTAATGAGTTAAATGACATAATATAAAATAATTTTATTCACTAACAAATACACACTCATGTATGTGTATATATATTACACTCAAACTGTAACAATCTGAAATTTAACCAACGATAATTAATTCTTTAATTAATGAAAAAATAAAATAATTTGGTTAAATTATTAGAATTGAGCTATAAGAGTTGCACCATTGTATCCGCGGTAATTTTTAGGTCAATTTCCATATATAGAACGTCAGAATCCGAGCTAATATGAGCAAGATACGAGATAAACAAGGAATCAAAAAAAAAATTGAGCTAGGTTGACCAATAGATCAACCTAATTACGCCCTAGGTCGACCTAGGAGGAGAGGCGGTTGACCCGCCTTGGGTAATGAATGAAGGTATTTTTCCTTCATTCCTATAATGTTCGTATCCAATTTTATATGTCATTTTCATTCTTTCAGCTCATCTGGTCCATTCGTACGTCCATCTGATAGCTCCTATTCAGCCAACGGCGTGGTTGCATCCTATTCAATTCCCAAATCTAACAGTCTGAGATCGACTTCTACCCCTATAAATAACACCCTAGGCCTAACACTTTTTCTCTTTGTAAGATTTTCTCCAATTGGGTTCACCTTTTTAGGAAGGACGCTAAGCGGAATAATTTTTCAAGGAGAAAATCGTTGTAAATTAAAATATTTAACAACCCCAAGTGGATCCGGGAAGACCTAAAGGGAGGAGCTTAGGACCATAGGTGAGTGATTGTAATTATTTAGATTTTTAAGAAATTTAATATAATACGGTTTCCGATTGTTGTAGTTTTACTACGATTTTTGGAATAACCTTTTTAGTAGTGTATTTACTGTTTTTAGAATTATTTTCAGTCTATATCTTTTAGCTATTCTTTTCAGTTATTCATAGTTAATTTCTATTAATCGTAGCTTTTTGTTTAATTACAGTATTTTTAATTGTTTACTGTCATTTATGCTTTATTTACATCTTCTCCTACGCTTTGGATTTTCTTCTATTTTCAATTTTCTTTTATTTCTCCTTCTTCTTCGCGTATATTAGAATAGATTAAACAGGAATATGGATTAAAATTATAAGAATACTAAAATTATGGAAGATAAGATGTAAATTGTAAAAATGTAATAAAAATGGAGTTAAGACTGAAATTGATCCTAATTATGATATTAATGTTAGAATTGGACTAATTAAAGACAATTGGCCTAGTTATAACTTAGAATTATAACTAAAAAGAGTATAAGATAAAAAAGGCTTATTTTTACACTTAGACCTTAGGTTAAGTAATAAGCATGATTATAACGTAGGTTATAGTAAGAAAAAGAACGGAATGAAGTTTATTTTAAGACTTTGGATAAATTAACAAGCAAAGATAGTGAAGATAACAATAAAGGCTTATTTAAATATTTATCTAAGTTAATAAGCAAAGATGAAAGTAGGATCTATACCAAAAAGCATTTCCCACTAGACAAAATGGTGGTCTCACATTAGCCTGAAGTGAGATGAGGGCACGCTTATACTAATAATGGTAGTAATTGGTCAAATAGAAGTCTAAATCATGGAGGATTTGGACAAGAGATGCAACTAGATATTGTTTGGATGACAAGTCAGTACCAACAGCATTCCCCCTATTTTTCTATGGACATGGTGTTTCACATAGTCCTGAAGATGAGGGGCACGCTTATGTTGGAGCACATGTAATAAGAAGACCCAATAGGTGGAGCAATAGGTAGCATGAGCATGGTGACAGTTACGCGTGAGACTTCCATTTCGGTGCTCAATAATCGCTATGAGTTCCAAGCACTTTAGTATGTGTGCCTTTTGTAGGCACCATTGTCTTTTATGTAGGGAGCTATATAATGTCTAGTCCACAATAAATACTTTGTGCATCTTTCGTAGACACCAGTGTACTTTGTGCGTCTTTCGTAGATGCCATTACCTTATGTGTAAGGAGTTAAATAGCGTTTAGTTCGCAGTAAGGTTTATGGAGCAGCAGGCCGATCAAAGGGTAGAATTAGAATTTCAGCCTAATTATAGGATTAGGAATTCAGCCTAATCAAAGCATCTTACAAAGACAAGTGCAAACAATCAAAGTTATCCAACCGTATTAATTTAGCAATAGTTAAATCATATTTATTTCCAACTCTATCTTTTTTTCTATTTCCTTTATTTCCTTTTATAACTAGAACTGTTGCAAAGTCTATTATCTTTACTTCGCTTAAATATGCTAGTAATTACTATCATTCACCAGACTTTTAATTTAAACCACTCCTCTATTTTTCCTTTTCCCCCCATATGAAATTAGAGGCAAGGACGGTAGATTGTAGATTCTTGGAGACTCCTTTGGCAGAGATTCTAGCATTCATTTCTTTTCTTCATTTCCAGTTTTTAGTTCTTTTGGTGTACTGGCACTATTTGAGGGATGTTTTATACTCTGATTTTACTGAGACCATGTTTCTTAATTTCGCAAGACATGTATGGGTCTTTTGACATATGATGCATTTGGTATTTGGTGATTTATTTGGTTTTTAAAGTAATGAAGTCTTATTCTAAATAAGTTATTATCTTAATTGTTTCTGCTGTTTTATCTCTTTTTGTCTTGTGAATCTTAGTCTTCGCTAGCTTTAGTTATACTACAACGCACCACAACTTTCAATGTGTCCTTTTAGGTGTACGAAGGGTTGTGGTTATTTCACTTGGTATCAGAGCCAAAGGTTACAAGATTCCTAAAAATTTGTTTTAAAAATAAAGTATTTTCCAAAATAACTTGTTTTAAAAAGTGTTTTTAGAAAATAAACTCTTAGAAATAGTTTTCAAGTATAAAAAAGTTTTCATAAAAATCCCCTCAAAGTCCAGTTCAACCTTCTTTCAATTCTTTCAATCCTAAGTTTCCTTTTCTTTGCATAGTATGGCTGACTGGTTCCGTAGAGCTACAATACCAAAGGTGCAAGGGCAAGTGCCCAATACAACACCGATAGGTAGAAATCCCTTTAATCCACCTATACTAGCTGATTTTTAAGCTATGCAAGGACTTCGCTAGCATAGGGGGCAGAATGTTTTCCGGCATGGAGGATTTCGAGGAGACCCTAGCTAGGTTGGAGGATATGGAGCGAAGGTTTAGGCTATTAGTTTTGAGGGACCGACAGAGAGTTCAACATACATCTTGGCAACTGAAGGGGGAGCTTAAAGAAGTTCCTAGATTAGAAAGCTCTAAGGAGCCATAGTGGATGGAGGATAAGGACAAAAGGAAAGGAGGAGGACCTCAGAAGCGGATAAAGAAAAGCAGGAAATGTCACAGTTGAGGATTGGTTGGGCATTTCGTAAAGGACTATAAGAATAAAGTGATGAAGAGGAGGTGTTTCAACTATGGGTAGCCTGATCATCTTAGTAGAGCTTGTCCTTAGATGACGAGGCAGAGAGCAGGCGCACCTACAATGCAAGTACAAGCTTTGTATGCAGCATCTTATAGTAGTGGACCGGATCGAGGTAGGAAAATCTCTATAGAAGGTTTTGATCTTTATTTCAGATTTTCCCATTTGGACTCTTTTCGATTTTGGAGCATCACACTCTTTCATCTCTAGTTCTCTAGTAGATTGTTTGCACATTGGCATCTCTTTAGTAGTATACCCCATTGTTGTTTAAAACCCCATAGGATGATCGGCACACTTGTCTATGATTTGTAGGGGTTTGAATTTTTTTATCCTAGGCATTGAATTTGATTGTGACGCCTATGTAATGGGATTCTCAGGGTAAGGATGATTTTTGGGATGGATTGGCTATCCACTTATGGAGCTGTATTAGACTGCAAGAGGAGAGTCATTAGACTAGAAACATGCAACGGTCGGACTCTTGAGGTTATTTGCAACCCGCTAGGGTCAGTTATGTTGAGCTTCCTCTCTTCCCTCGATTCATCAACATCAGAGTTAGATTTGGTTCCTGTCTTCAGAGATTTTCCAGTCATCTTCGCTACTAAGGCAGATGGTTCCGTTGATTATAGAGAATTAAATAGCTCAAAAAGAAGAACCGATATCTACTCCTTAGGATTGATGATCTTTTTCACCAGTTAGTCGGCTCTTCGGTATTGTCCCAGCTTGATTTAGCCACAGGATTTCATCAACTTAGGGTCGCTGATGACAGCATTAATAAGACTGCATTTAGGACACCCGACGGATTCTTTGAGTGGTTGGTCAGGCCTTTTGGGCTAACCAATGCCCCAGCCTATTTTGTTGATCTGATGAGCCATGTTTTTAGAGGCGTCCTAAATAAGTTGTGGTGGTATTTGTGGATGACATTTTGGTGATTTCCAAGAGTATGGAGGAGCATGTTGTTCATCTAGAGGAGGATCTTTAACCACTTCGCATTCTTCACTTAAAAGCAAAGTTCTTGAAGTATCACTTTTAACGAAGCATGTTTCTTTGGTCATACAGGAGGTCTACATATAGAAAGAGTTTGAGAAATGATTTTGTACATTTAGGTTCGGATTGTGAAAATCCGAAGAGAGGTAGACAAAGACTGGAGATGTACAATAGATTAAGTTGATAAGAAAAGGAGAAAAGCCACGTGTAGATAATTGTAGAAATTAAAATTGCCTCAGAAAAGTAGATTTAGTGGTAATGCCATCAGATAAATATAGGCATATAAGAGGAACAAATATATAAGACTTTAAGTAAGGAAATGAGATTTCCAAGGTTTAGAAATGATACTCCTGGGATAGTAAGTAGGAAAATCCACTTTATGTCTAACCCGGTAAAATGAAATTATTAGAATTGAAAAGAAGAATTATCAATATTTTTAAAAGTAAATACTGGGTTTTTAGGAATATGGTGAGAAATTTAAATTAGTTTTTATATGATATAAATTTGGTTAAAAGTGGATTGTTTTTTGAAGAATTACAGAATGTATATTGCTCACTAGTTTCTTTGTAAGTAAACATAGATTTTAAATATAAAACCTAAAATGTATTAAGTATCGAAAATGTAGATTACAACATTTATTGTTATAATAGATGTTTTCATGGAAAATAAAGGGAGCATAGACTTTAACGGTATTGGTATAATAGATGACTTCCAAAGTACATGTTTTTACGTAGTATATGAGATTTACTAGTATTTATTTAAATCCATACACTAGTATTTTTGGGTTGTAGTAACGGTGTTTTACACATCATCTTTTTTAACCCAAATAAAAATGTATTTAAAAAGAAAAAGATAATTTTTAAGAATAGAAATAAAGTGATTTGTAAAATACACATCTTATTTTAGTAAATATAAGATAATGTTTTGTAGTTATGAATATATTAAAACAGTTTTGAAGATGAGTTTTTTTGAAAAAAATACGTGTAAGTTAGATATTAGAAAATGTCTATCATAAGAGAATATAAATTAAGCATACTTTAATCTATTGGAATGAAAAGGATAATGATACAATTTTCTATGGAACCAATAAAAATATTTTAAGAAGTTATAAGGAATATGTGAAAGAGATATATAAGGTATGGGAAGCACCATTTTTGTATAACCTATTTCGAAAAATATAAAATAAGTTCCTTGGAATTTCACATAAACATGAAATCCTCTTTTAAAAGGTTCATAGAAAGATTTTAGCATTAATAATTTCTCATTAGAGAAAGTAGTTCCAATATATTAAATTATGAGACTATAAGGTGTAATAAGAAGATGGCTTGAGGAAATTTTAAAAGTATCTGAAAGAAAAATGGTTTGGTGAAAAGGTAAATAAGTTTTTGTAAGCGAAGAACTTAATAACAGTTAAATATTTTTAAAAAAAATTCCAATTTTTATGGAAATCTGTAAAGGTCTTTAAAAGAAAGCGAGGAATAAGTTTAGACTTAGAACTCTAGGTTTGGAAAATAATGTAAATTCAAAAAGATGTAAGGATGCAAATCTAGAAACATAAAATGTTAAGCAACCGAGTATTTTTGAATTTAAGAAGAACTTAAAGATAACATTTTTAAGGACAAAGATTTTAGGATTTGAAAATTTAGAATCCTTAGTTTTTGAAATGTGAGGATAAATACCAAACCAAACTCTTAAAAGTAGAATAGACATGAATCATTCCCTAAGGAGTGACGGAAAAAGTGTAAGGATATAAATGAGACAGCAGTAATTACTTTTGGAAGTAATAATATAGTTTCACGTAAAGCATGTAAGGCACTATTGAGAACCTAGGAATGTTGATTCATGTGAGCAGGCTAAAGAAGAATAGTAAAGTGAAATTTGTAAGATTATAACACACATGGTTGAGGACGTGTAGTTTTGATTTTGAAGTAACTTGGGAAAAGCATCTTCCTTTAGTGGAATTCTCACATGATAGTAGTTTTCAAGCTAGCATTAGAGTGGCACCTTTCGAAGCTCTTTATGGAAGATCGTGCAAGTCGCTTTCGTGTTGGATAGGGTCTACAGAGGTTATAAAGACTTCAGAGAAGTCTAAATTTGATTTGGAGAAAATTTGTATCTCATATCCACATTTATTTGATAGTAATTTTTTGAATTTCTTATTTTCCATCTTTAGTTTTGAATAGGTACTTTCCTTTATTATCTTTTGGGAGGGTGGAACTTAGGTATTAACCTATAGATGATAGGATTTGATTTAAACATGTTATTACAACATGTTATGGATGGTGTATACAAGTGGTTATAGGTGTTTGCTAGTGGATGCTAATGGATGCATATACTTACACAAGGCACTATTATCTCTTAGGGATCGGCCAGACTAGGACACTAGAGCACATGCATATGCATGTGAGCGCATTTGCATTTTTATTTACATGGTTGTTATAGATGGATGTTTATCACATAGTTGTTGCATTTGGATGATGATTAAAGCACGTATATAGAACTATCAGCTATCATCGGGAATTTTTGCATTTTTTTGAATATATAGCACAAACATGATCGCATAAAAGGAGGTTAATTGAATCAGTGGACCACCTAACCTTTTGCATTAGTTAGGAACATTTACACTAAACTAATTGCATAAGTATCATAAACAACATTAGAAAAACTTAAGGATAATGGGTGAATGGTTGATGATTGAGTAGTTGGTCGTAGATATTGATGAAAACACTTAGTTCATTCTCTTATCCTTAGAGATTTTGGGGACGAAATCCCTTAAGGAGGGGAGAATATAACAATCCGAAATTTAACATATAATAATTAATTCGTAAATTAAAGAAATGATAAAATGACTTTGTGAAATTATCAGAATTGAGCCACAGAAGTTGCACCATTGTATCCATGGTAATTGTTCGGTCAATTTCCATATACAGAACGTCAGAATCCGAGCTAATATGAGCAAGATACAAGACAAACAAGAAACAAAAAAAAATCAGGCTAGGTCGACCTAACCATGCCCTAGATCGACCTGCCGGTCGACCTAGGAGAAGGGGTGGTCGACCGGCCGGTCGTCCTAGGAGGATGGGCGGTCGAATGCCCGGTCGACCCGGCTTGGGTAATGAACGAAGGGATTTTTCCTTCGTTCCTGTAACGTTCATGGCCAATTTTATACGTCATTTTTATTCTTTCAGCTCATCCGGTCCCTTCGTTGTTATATTTGATGGCTCCTATTCAACCTATGACGTGGTTGCATCCTATTAAATCTTCAAATCTAATGGTCTGAGATCCACTTCTACCCCTATAAATAAGACCCTAGGCTTAACATTTTATCTCATTTTAAGATTTTCTCCAATTGGATTCACCTTTTCAGGAAGGAACCTAAGTGGAATAATTTTCCAAGGAGAAAATCATTTTAAATTAAAATAGTTAACAATCCTAAGTGGATCCGAGAAGACATAAAGGGAAGACCTTAGAACCACAGGTGAGTGAATGTAATTATTTAGATTTTTAAGAAATTTTAAAATAATTGGGTTTCAAATAGTTGCAGTTTTGCTACGATTTTTGGAATAACCTTTTTAGCAGTTTATTTACATTTTTTAGAATTATTTTTAGTCTATTTCTTTTAGCTATTTTTTCAGTTATTCGTAGTTAATTTCTATTAATTCAGCCTTTTCGTTTAATTCAGTTATTTACGGTATTTTTAAATATTTGCTGTCATTTATGCTTTATTTACATCTTCTCCTACACTTTGGATTTTCTTCTATTTTAAGTTTTCTTTTATTTCTCCTTCTCCTTCACATATGGATTAAAATTATAAGAATACCGAAATAACGGAAGATAAGATGTAAATTGTAAAGACTATAAAAATGGAATTAAGACTGAAAATGAGCCTACTTATGATATTAATGTTAGGATTTGGACTAATTAAAGATAATTGGCCTAGTTATAACTTAAAATTATAGATAAAAAGAGTATAAGATAAAAGAGGCTTATTTTCACATTTAGACCTTGAGTTAAGTAATAAGCATGATTATAACGTAGGTAATAATAAGAAAAAGAATGGAATAAGGCTTATTTTAGAACTTAGGATAAATTAATAAGCAAAGATAGTGAAGATAACAATAAAGGCTTATTTAAATATTTATCTAAGTTAATATGCAAAGATGAAAGTAGGACCTACACCAAAAAGCATTTCCTACTAGACAAAATGGTGGTCTCACATTAGCGTGAAGTGAGATGAGCGCACACTTATTATACTAAGAATGGTAGTAATTGGTCAAATAGAAGTCCAAATCATAGAGGATTTGGACAAGGGGCGCAACTAGATATTGTTTGGATTACGCGCTAATACCAACAGCATTTTCCTTATTTTTCTATGGATACGGTGTTTCTCATAATCCTGAAGTGAGACGAGGGGAACACTTATGCTGGAGCATAGGTAATAAGAAGACCCAATAGGTGGACCAACAGGTAGCATGAGCATGGCGGTAGTTACGTGTGCGACTTCCATTTCGGTGCTTAGTAATCGCTATGAGTTCCAACGCTTTAGTATGTGTGCCTTTCGTAGGCACCATTGCCTTCTGTGTAGGAATCTATGTAACGTCTGGTCCACAATAAATACTTTGTGCGCATTTCATAGACACCATTGTACTTTGTGCGTCTTTCGTAGATGCCATTACCTTATGTTCAGGGATTTATATAGCGTTTAGTCTGCAGTAAGGTCTATGGAGCAGCAGGCCGATCAAAGGGTTGAATTAGGATTCAGCCTAATTATAGGATTAGAAATTCATCCTAATTATAGGATTAAGCAGCTAACAAAGACAAAGGCAAACAGTCAAAGTTATCTAATCGTACTAATTTAGCAATAGTTAAATCGTATTTATTTCCAGCTCTATCTTTCTTTCTATTTCTTTTATTTCCTTTATAACTAGAACAATTGCAAAGTCTATTATCTTTACTTTGCTTAAATATACTAGTAATTACTATCATTCACCATACATTTAGTCTGACCCACTCCTCTATTTTCCCCTTTTCCCCTCATAGAAAATCAAGGGCAAGGGCGGTAGACTGCTGATTCTTGGAGATTCCTTTGGCAGAGATTGTAGCATGTATTCCTTTTCTTCATTTGCAGTTTTTAGTTCTTTTGTTGTACTGACACTATTTAAGGGATGTTTTGTACTCTGATCTTATTGATATTATGGTTTTTAATTTCGCAAGACATGTATGAGTAATTTGACATATGATGTATTTGGCATTTGGTGACTTATTTGGTTTTTAAAGTAATTATGAAGTTTTGTTCTAAATAATTATTATTTTAAGTGTTTCCGCTATTTTTATCTATTTTTATCTTGTGAGTCTTAGTTTCTACTAGCTTTACTTATACCTACAATGCACCACACCTTTTATTGTGTCCTTTTGGGTGTACTAAGGGGTATGGGGTGTTTCACAAACTCATATCGAGAACTACTGAACCTATCTATAATGAGTTTGCCCCACCAACGCTGAAATGTTCACTCAACCCATGCTCTGATAACAAATGTAACGATCCGCCTTTCTTACTACCGAAGATGACACTTAATACATCCTCGATATTTGTGTGCTGATCATTAGTCGTCTGAAAGTTGGGTCATTATGGGTAGAAGAAAGAAAAGGTAGAAGAGAAGCAACTAAACAATACGGAATCTCACAATGTAACGGACCATCTTGGAATGCTAACACTACTCTCCAAGCAGAGATACGATGCCCACATTCATTTATGCAAGGTGTTCCGGGATCGAACAAACATTCCATATTACCATCTTCCTTTTGGAATCATCCTTAGGAAGAATAGTATAACTCCATAGCATACTTCAATATTATTTAACATCATTCTTATTAGTTTGGAGTGGTTCAGATAAATACGGGTAACTTCCGGCTAACTCAATTCCGGTTCTTTTGAAATTATGCAATATGCAATCGAGTCCTCGCCGGGGAACTTGAATATACCTGATATATCTCTTGAGCCAATCCAGGTCCAAATTTGATAGTCGGTTATACTATCAAATAACAAAAAGCGACCAATTCCATTTGAGAATTATTTATCCATATCAACCACTAATCCTCAAAACAAATCTTTATTTAATAGACCTCTTTTCAGAATGCTTATCTAAAACATCCATATACTTTTCTCTCTGACATAAGTATATTCACAAAATATTTTGGAGTAACATCTTATGACGCAGCGGATACAACAAGTTGGCACCAAACGATGCACAACGGTTAAAATGATGATGGAATGATGCAAAGGTAAATCGATGGATTGATAATACCCAAGATAAATGCCCAAATCTGTTGATCTCACGAGATACCGGATTCTAACTATCTTTAACATTCTAACTATCTTTAACACGTTGATCGTGCACGATACCGTGTTAGAAGATCTACGATTCTTCGACGTTGATCTCGCGCACGAGATTCCGTGAATCGGCTTCAAAATCGTTGATTTGAGCGCACTCGAATAACCGGAGATGGAGAAAGGAGAAAACATTCAACTTCCAATTTTAAAGAGGCACAAAGCGCTCAAACAAAAGTTTATTCAAAATCAACTCTTTACAAATGACACAATCCCACTATTTATAGAAATTTACAACTCACACCAGGTCGTTAGCGACCTAACAAAAACCGACCTAAACATCACGACCTAAGGACAAACAACACCGACCTAACATTAGGCGACTTAACATATACAAATTATAACACTCACGCGACGTAAGGAAATTACACAATACAATATACATGCGACTTAAAACATTACAACACAACAACATACACGACTCAACAAAAACATCGGCTTGAGCTTCAGGAGCGGTTTAAAGTAAAATGACATAAATGATGAGCGACTTAAGGTCAACGACTAAATAAATTGGCTTTTGTAAATCTTCATGCGACTTAAAACCTGCGTCAGCGACATAAGATTCTTGCGACCTAAAGTAGACAGCTCCATAAGTATGAATAGTATCACGCGACCTAAGGGTTTGCGACCTAAAAAGATGGGCGACTTATAGAAAGCGTCATGTGAGAATGTGGCATACCTTGCTTAGGTCTTATCTCGGCAAAGTTAGGTCGTAACACGTTAGTAGGTCCTGGGCGACTTAAGCCTTCATCTGTTATCTTGGTGCGATGCGTGTTAGGTCGCTCGCGACATACATCAGGTCGTTCGCGACTTACGGCATACAACTTAGCACAGCGCGCTGCATCATCCTCCCCCGATTGACAAGAATTCGACCTCGAATTCACACTTTCCTCTTCTTCGACGGGCTTTTCCTCATGATACGGAATAAATGTTTGACGTTGAAAACGTCTGCAGTATGGATATGATCCGGAAATCTCAACTGATAAGCATTCTCATTAATTCTCCTTACGATTTCCAAAGGACCAATTTTTCTAGCAGCTAGTTTGTTGTACGTACCAATAGGAAATCGATCCTTAGTCAACACTGCATACACAAAATCTCCTTCTTTGAATTCAACACTTCGTCGTTTAATATCTGCTGATTGCTTATACTTCTCATTTGCCTTAAGCAATCGTTCATGTACAACTTTGTGACATTCTTGCAACTCATTCACAAAATCACTAGCTCGTTTAATTACCCCTCTCTGCGGTGGCGCTGTTGATAAATCTAATGGTCCTTTAGGAATTGTTGAATAAACAACCTGGAATGGACTGAACCCAGTGCTACGATTAACTGTGTGGTTGTGTGCAAATTCGGCTTGGCATAACTTCGAATCCCAACTTTTCAAATTGCCATCCATGAGGCATCGCAATAGATTACTTAGGGATTTGTTCACAACTTCAGTCTGTCCATCCGTCTGTGGATGATAAGCACTGCTAAATTTCAACTTAGTCCCCACCATTTTCCATAAACTCATCCAGAAATGGCTCAGAAAACGAGTATCTCTATCCGAAACAATAGATTCAGGCAATCCATGAAGTCGATAGATCTCTCTGAAGTATAACTGAGCGACATTAACGGCATCTTCGGTCTTCTTACAGGCAATAAAATGTACCATTTTTGAAAACTGGTCAACCGCCACATAGATAGAATCATTGCCACATTGCATCCTCGTAAATCCCAACACAAAGTCCATAATAACATCCACCCATGGTTTAGTAGGTATAGGCAACGGTATATATAATCCTGCATTTTAGTGGTTCCCTTCGAAACTTGACAGATATGGCACCTCTGAACAAATTTTCCAACTTCCTTTCTCATTGACGGTCAAAAATAATATTTTGCAATCAATTGCATAGTACGATCACGGCCCACGTGTCCTTCCTCATGCAATTCTTTGACAATCTTCATTCGCAAACTGCAATCTGGAATACACAATTGATCTCCCTTGGACAAGAAACCATCAACCAGTATATATTCATCCATGCTTCCCTGCTTGACTTTGTTTAGAATCCTGGAAAAATAAGAATCTGAAGTCAACAAATCTGGAAGTAAGTCAAAACCCATCACCTCTACTCACATGATTGTTAGCAAATTGTTCCATCGACTCAGTGCATCAGCAACGCGATTAATTATTCCGGACTTGTGTTTTACAATGAATGTAAATTGCTGCAAATAAGCTATCCACGATGCATGCCTAGCTGCAATTTTATTCTTCCCTTGCAAATGCTTCAATGCTTCATGGTCCGTGTACAAAACATGTCTCCAATGCTTCACAGCTTGCACAATAGCATAAAACTCCACATCATAAGTATTGTATCTCATCCTTGCTCCAGAAAGCTTCTCACTGAAATATGCAATTGCACGTCCTTTCTGACTTAACACTCCTCCAATTCCAACTTTAGATGCATCTGTATGTAATTCAAGTAGCAACTAGAAATCTGGCAACACAAGAATTGGTACTGAGGTTAAAAGTTCCTTGATCTGTTCAAAAGCAAATCCCGCCTCTTCCATCCAAGAAAATTGCTTTCCTTTCATACAATCAGTAACAGGAGCCATTACGCCACTAAAGTGCGGATAAATCTTCGATAGAATGAAGCTAACCCATGAAAACTTTTGACTTCTGTTATAGTTTTAGGTTGTGTCCAATCTCTGATTGCGGCTACTTTACTTTGATCCACCTGTATCCCTTCTTTCGTCACAACATAACCCAGAAATAAAACACTTGTTGTCATGAACACACATTTCTTTGTCGCCGCATAGAAGTATTCCTGACGAAGAATAGTTAACACTTTCGCAAGTGTTGAATATGCTTCTCTATGCTCGCGCTATATATCAAGATATCATCAAAATAGACTACCACAAACTTCCCAATGTACGGTCTGAAAATTTGGTTCATCGCCCTCATAAATGTACTTGGTGCATTCGACAGACCAAACGGCATGACCAGCCATTCATACAATCCTTCCCGCGTCTTGAATGCTGTCTTCTATTCATCACCTGGTCTTATGCGAATTTGATGATAACCACTTTTAAGATCAATCTTTGAAAAGATTACAGACCCACTAAGTTGATCTAATAGATCATCAAGTCTTGGCATAGGAAATCTGTATCTGACAGTTATTTTGTCGTGTGCCCTGCTGTCCGTACACATTCTCCATGAACCATCCTTCTTCGGTACTAACAAAGCTGGTGCAGCACAAGGACTGAGGCTCTCCCGAACACGCCCTTGCTCATGCAATTCCTCAACCTGTCTCCTCAAATCTTCATGCTCCTTGGGACTCATACGATAATGTGGTCTGTGCGGTAAAACAACATCTGGCACTAAGTCAATTTGATGTTGTATGTCCCTTAGTGGTGGTAACTCCTTGGGTAATTCCGCCGGAAAGACATCTTCAAATTCATTCAACACCGTCTTAACCTCCTCAGGAATTTCAACATCTTTACTCATTTCATACCCAATCAGCATAAACAATTCAGCACTATCCTCCACCTCTTTAACAAACTCTCTTGTAGACAATAGGCTAGTTGATTCCACCTTCTTCTCTGGCTTGCTCTCACTTTGTTCACGCTTCTTAGGAACTAAGGTAATTTTGGTCCCTTCGAACATGAAACTGTAGCTGTTGGTGCGACCATCATGTTGCACAGCTCTATCATATTGCCATGGTCTTCCCAATAATAAATGACACACATCCATGTCAACAACATCACACCATATATCATCCTTGTACTTCTTCCCAATAGAAAATGTAACGAATGCTCGTCTTCCCACTTTCACTTCTCCACCTTTCTTCAACCATGCCAGTTTGCAAGGTCTACGGTGTTTTTCAGTCTTCAAGCTTAACTTCGTTATGGCTTCTTCAGAAATAATGTTGTCACAGCTTCCCGCATCGATAACAAACTTACAAACCCTTCCCAAAATAGTGCATGTAGACTGAAAAATATTGCTTCTCAGCCAACTAGAATCATTCTCTTGCTTTGGCATTAAACAAGACATTCTCGTCATCAAATTACACCCTTCATCTCCTGACACAACTTCTTCATCTTCATCAAATTTTGATGGTTGAGAATAATCAACTTCAGCTTCCACATCTTCATACTCACATTCCTCTATAACCAATGTTCTCTTCTTCGGCTTTGTACATTCGTTGCTCTTATGACCAAACTCCTGACAACTGTAGCACTTGATACTGTTGACGACCTTTGCTTTAGCGGCTTCATTGACAATTGGTTTACTGACTGCTTTGGAAAAATTAGCACTGCTACTAGCACCCTTGTTCTGGTTGTTAGAATTTGTAAACACACCACCTCCTCGTTTCCCTTGTTTCTTCCAGGCTAGAGCTTTCTGATGTGCTTCAGCAACAGACATTGGATTAAACATATTCACCATGTCTTGAATCTGCATTCGTAACCCTCCAATATATCTAGCTGTTAGCTGTCCTTCTGTTTCCATAATATCATTTCTTGCAATCAACTGATAGAATTCATCGGCATAGTCATTCACTGTCCTCGTCCCTTGTCTCAAGTTCTGTAAACGTTGATACATAAGCGATTGATAGTTGCACGGCAAGAAAGTTGCTTTCATCATCTTTCTCATCTTCTCCTAAGTGTCAACTTTCGATTTCCCCATTCTTTCCCGTGTTAATTTAGTTTGCTGCCACAAGCCATAGCTCTTCCCTTTAGTCTTGTAGCAACTAACTGAACTCTGCGATTCTCCGGCACATCCTTGAATTCCAAAATTTCTTTAACACTCGATAACCAATCAAGATATTCTTAGGTTTGCATACCACCCTTGAATTCTGGAATGGAAGGAATTTCCATTCTCATACCAGATTCCCATCTACGATCATTTTCTGAATTCAGGTATTGATTACGAACTTCGCATCGGTCTCGATAATGAATACTTCCTCTATCACCATCTTCATCATAATCAAATGTACTTCGATATCGATCTCGTCCTTCAACATCTCTACGATCACGCATATCTCTTCTATTATGTCTTTCAGCGTCACGATATGGCTCATCTCCAAACTCACATGGAGTTCTTCTCTCTTTATTTCTGTGCTTATGGTGTTCTCGCATCACTGAAACTAATGATTCTCGTCGATCTCGATAAGATTACGGTGACACCCTCGCTTCCGTAACCGATGGCGAAATTTTGTTTCCTCCATGGTTCGAGACTGGTGACCTTCTCCTTTGACTTTGATTCATTTCATTCATCAATTTCTCTAACTTCCCAATACCTTCATCGAACTTTTCATTAATACGTTGTTCCATTTGCTCAGCTTCTTGTCTTCGATACACATCTTCAACATTTTGAAATCGATTAGCTCTTCGTGGAGGCATTGTCGAATCTTCAGTAAATCCAAACACTTTAACTCTCGGCTTGACTTATAGCTCGGATCTACACTGATATGCTCGGCTCCAACTAACTCAACTCGACCTTGATCAAACTTCTATACTCGGCTCCCAATAGGCTCGGCTTAGCTATGATTGGCTAAGTCTAGCTCTGATACCAAACTGACACAGTGGATAACAACAAGTTGGCACCAAATGATGCACAATGGTTTAAATGACGATGGAATAATGCAAATATGAATCGATGGATTGGTAATACCCAAGATAAATGTCCAAATCCGTTGATCTCGCAAGATATCGGATTCTAGCTATCTTTAACACATTGATCGCGCATGATATCGTGTTAGAAGATCTACGATTCTTCGACGTTGATCTCGCACGCGAGATTCCGTGAACCGGCTTCAAAATCGTTGATTTGAGCACACTCGAATAACCGAAGATGGAGAAAGGAGATAACACTCAACTTCCAATTTTAAAGAGGCACAAAGCACTCAAACAAAAGTTTATTCAAAATCAACTCTTTACAAATGACATAACCCCACTATTTATAGCAATTTACAACTCACACCAGGTCGTTAACGACCTAACAAAAACCAACCTAAACATCACGACCTAAGGACAAACAACACCGACCTAACATTAGGCGACTTGACATATACAAATTACAACACTCACACGACATAAGGAAATTACACAATACAATATACATGCGACTTAAAACATTACAACACAACAACATACGTGACTCAACAAAAACAACGGCTTGAGTTTCAGGAGCGGTTTAAAGTAAAATGGCATAAATGATGAGCGACTTAAGGTCAGCGACCTAATAAATTGGCTTTCGGAAATCTTCACGCGACTTAAAACCTGCATCAGCGACATAAGCTTCTTGCGACCTAAAGTAGACAGCGGCATAAGTATGAATATAGTATCACGCGACCTAAGGGTTTGCGACCTAAAAAGATGGGCGACTTATAGAAAGCGTCATGTGAGAATGCGGCATAGCTTGCTTAGGTCGTATCTCAGCAAAATTTGTCGTAACATGTTAGTAGGTCCTGAGCGACTTAAGGCTTTTTCTGTTATCTTGGTGCGCTGTGTGTTAGGTCGCTCGCGACATACGTCAGGTCGTTCGCGACTTAAGGCGTACAACTTAGCACAGCACGCCGCATCATCTTACTTCCAAATCTTGTTAAAAAGGATTAAACGAATGTTTTTTAAATTGGAGGTAAGGACAACCCTAAACACTATACCCTCGGTGTTAAGTGTGGAATGGATGTTCCATGCCACCATTTTTGAAAGGTTAGTTTAGAGAAACCTAGATCTCAAATTCTTTTTATACTTCTTTCGATAAATTCTTTTTAATCAAATCCATTTCACTCATGAAATCCGTTTTACTTGAAATCCAAATCCATTTCAAAATACTTTTCAAACTTCCAACTTCATTTATAAAACCCTTTTATAAACTATTCATAATCATTTATATAAATTTGTATGACAAATATCCAAACATTTTATATAAATTTCTTATAGATATACAAACCTTTTAATAAACTCGCTTTATGAATATCTAAATCTTTTTCTAAAATTTCTTTTATATGTACCCAAAATCTTCTATAAAAGTTCTTTATAAACCTTTCCTATTTAACAACTTCTTAGATAATTTTAAATTAATTTAGCTTCCTTTAAAAAAATCCATTTCATAAATCTCCTTTACTATGAAATCTTCTTTAGTTAAAAACTCAAATCCATCTTCCGAAAGCCTTTTATAAATTTCCAAATTCCTTTATAAAACTTCTTTTTATAACATGAAAAACCATTCCCATCGGTTAAAAATATTTTTAGCAAACCATTTGTCAAATCATTTTTTTAAAATATCTTCCTCAAAATGCAATAATTTTGCAACTATTTCAAAAAGAAAATGAAATATGTATTTTCAAAATCAAACAGAGGCTTAGCGACCAAAATGGTGCTTTTAATTTGGTTTTACTTATCTAGTTTGACATGGATCACATAACAACAGGTATATAAGGGGTCAACACATAACAACCAATTAACTTAAGTAAATATCCAAGTTAATTGTAATAGCAGAATGCTGTTTTGTTCTACTAATGGATGTTATTTAGTTTTCCTAACTATATAGGGTTACTTAAGAGTAAATGACTCATAAATCCTTGATTAAATATTTTTTTTTGAAAAGAAAAAAGTTTAAAATAAAATTGATTAATTAAACTCACATCGATTTTAAATAAATTAACACCTTTATAAATGAGAATTAAATCCTTGTTAAATAGTAATTAACTCTAATTAAAGGTAATTAAACCTTAAATAAACCTTATTAAAACATAATTAACTTTATTCAAAGATTAATTAAAGAAAAACCCCTTTTAAAATAATAATTAATTAAAAATTGTTTTAAATAAATAATTAAATAAAAATTAATTAATCCTTAATTAAAAATCAAATAATAATTTACTTTAATTAAGTAACAAATCATGATTAACTTAATTGATTAATATTTGAGTTTAAAACCCATTATTAACAAATGATTAATTACTAATTACCTTTATTAATTAACTAATCAATTAATCATTAAATAAATAAATAATTAGATAATTAAACGATTGTTCTCTGATTACTAAATTAAAGTTATAAAACATTGTCTAAAAAGATTTTAAGTTAAAACGAGTTTAGATTAGAAAAATACTTAGATTTTCTGAACTACGCGTGTACCGACTATCGCTATACGGACCTATAATTTCAAAACTTGGTTTTTGAGAAAATTGACTTCAAGTTCTATTTCTCACTTTAAAACTTATAACAAAGTTAGAAAACATTTTTCAAAATGTTTCTAGGTGGAAAAAAGTTTTCGATTTGGAAAAAATTTGGTTTTTGCGAATTGCGCGTATAACGACTATCGCTATACGGATTTGTAATCTCTAAACTTGAAAATTTTATTTTCTAACTTTTAAAACTTCAAATTTTACTCTTGTCTTCTTTAAAACATGAAAATAAAATTTTGAAACCGAAACCAAAGATTTAAACTTAAAAAAAATTCACTTTGAAGACAAACATCATCGACAAAAAGCAGATTTCTACGCCACTTTTGGTTAGCAAATCGCCACATTTATGTTATGAATCCACATACAACACATACAACATTCTATCATAGTATCACATCATAACATTATAGCACCATCATAAACAAAGTATTACTTCACAATACTAACTAAAATTTTCAATATACAAGGTAAAATCTTTATCGTCTACTCAAACTTCGGCATAAGCAACCAATGTCAAATCAACATATATGCATGCATACATTTCCCACAATCGATATTTTATTTTATTTAATAATATAATATGATTTATTTATTTATTTTAGTTTACTATGAGATAATAGAATTCCTAAATAAGTGATTGGTAGGTTCTGTAACGACCCGGATTTTCGTCGTTTGATTTGGAATGTTTAAATGGGTTTAAATATTGAATTTGAAATATAGGCTGATTTTGAATATGGAAGATTTGGGTTAATTTATAAAATAAATTCAGAATTCAAATATAACAATTTATCGGATAATTTAATTATTGAACTTTATAGCTGAAAATTGGGAAAATTATTGTATCTTGAGTTCTAAGCTCGATAAAAATAATTTAAAGGCTTATAAAATTTATATTGATAATAATGAAGATAATAGAAGTTTTAAAATTGAATTTAAAAGTGATCTGTTCAATTTTAAAAATAGTTTGTTCAAATTTACATTTAAAAATAGTCTTCCGAGGCACAGTCTCGGAATTCGACGAAACCAGATCCATTGGATCCGTAATAGTGTATTATTTTAGGATTTTAAATTTGTAGTGTTCGGAGTTATCGTTTGATCGTACGGGATAGAAATGCGTTGAAATTTATATTATAGTTGTGTCCAAAAAGCTATCTTCTCGATACGATCGAATTAGGACTCGAAACCTTTTCCATTACGTTTGGAATAGGGGGTACAACGTTATAAACGCCTAGCAGCATGCCTCGATATGGATTCTAAATTTTAAGCTACAAAAACAAAGACGTTTGAGATTCAAATTATATATATATATATATATTGACATATATGTCCACATCAGCTTTTTCTCCCTTTCCAAATCATTGTACCTTAGCCTATTCAAACATGCTATCATCCATTCCTTCACTTCATTAAATCACGTTCCCTTCCTCTGCTCTTTAGAAAAACCGAGCCCTTCCTTCTTCTTCCATTTGAAATTAAAATCGCGTACATTTCTTTAGCTTCCTTATAGAAAACAAAATCGTAATTTTTTTTCTTTTCTTTCCTACTCAATTATCGTTCGAACAGAAATTGTTCGAAAAAATAAAAGATAAAGGAATTAAAATCGACATTTGTGAAAAAGGAATCGCGACCATTTCACGAGGTCGTTCTCAAGCACACAACTTCAAAGTCTACAGGGAGGAGAGGAGTTGCGACAAGGAGTTCGATAGTGGAATGGGGCGGAGAGCTCAATCTAGGATTGGAGGATAAGGCTTGATCGCTCGCGCACATGTACGTGGAGGTGCAGTGGAGCAATGCGCAGGAATAGGAGATGATGACGACAGTTGGAGCCAATTGCAAACTCAAGGAGTTAGGACTTGGTGATGGATGCCACGGACGTAGTGGCAGTAGGCAATTCTAGGGATGCTGTCGTCGAGATCGAGTTGGCTGTGGGTTAGCAGCGTAAGTAGATTTAATATGTGATTTTCTATTAGTTATTATAATCAAGATATATTAATCATATTATAAATCGAATATTTAAAAACTCATAGTTTGTTTATGCGAGGCTTAAAAATCATGAAATCAAGTCGAGATTGGAATGGATTGCAAATAAAATCAAAGGTGAGTAAAATCTCACTTACTTGGATTGCTAGAATAATTTAAAAATGGTGAATTTAAATTATTGTTTGTTGGTTGATTTTATAAGCTATTATCTGTTGATGTTAAAAATATATATTAGTTTATATATATATAGTATTGGAGTGATATTCCTACACATTATAGCGGATGAGACCCTATGCACCCCGCATAATAGCGGATGATCCTACATACCACGATACCCCCCTCGAAGTGGGTTTGGTATTTTTATATGTTGTATTAACATTTTTAGATGCAGGGAAACAAGTCGGAGGATCCAACTGGATTCCTCAATGTTATAGTTTATTTTTCATATATAGTGATATATGATGTGTGTAGATAATCTGTTATAGATTATTGTTGAAATTTGAATGCTATCGTAGCACTGGCCAGAATTTTGATAATTTTAAATACTATAATAATATTTTTAAAATTTATGAATTCAAAGGAATTTGATATAAAAATATATATATCGGAATTGGAGTTATTTTAAGGAAAACTAAATTAGAAAAAATAAGATATAATTGAATTTGGCTATACTTAACTATTGCGAATTAATAAATGGAGATTCTTAGAAATGAATCATACAAGAGAAATTCTAAATGATACTCTGGAAATATAAAAAGGGGTCAATATCAATATTGGAAATAGAATGGAAGTGTAAATGGAATTTATAAGAAAATGAATTTATATAATGGAATTTGATAAATAAGATTTGTTTTATGAACAGGAAAAACCAAAGGGGTTGTAAAATTTATAAGCGATGTTTATAAATAAAGGAATTCGATATCAGAAGATGATTGGAAATATAAATTTATAGGGTGAATTTATATTAGCACATGGTAACAGGGTTGAGAAAAATAGTAGATTCTATTTTTGAAATGGGATGGTTAGGAAATCGACAATGAATCGATATGTTATGGAATCGGGAGGAAGTCATAAATTAAGTAGGCTATTGAGATTTTAAAATATATTTTTTTTCTTAAGAAGTTAAGTTCGTTTTTCAAAAAGGAAACTTTATTATTTAAATTAATTTTTTTAAAACTAGGTAGTATTGAAATACTTTGAAAAAAAAGGATTTTCAAATATTTAATATTCATTGAAATAAAAGTTTAGTTTTTATAATCTGCTTTGTAAATTGAGTCGTTTATTTTTAAAAAGAGTTATTGATTTTTTTTAATAAGTGGTTAATATTTAAAATAATAACTTAAAACATATTTTAAAATATAGAAATAAATTATTACTCTTTAAAAATGATTATATACATATAGGTTTGAAACTATTAAAAATTTATTTATCTCCCAAAATGTGTAAACAATTTTAATTTAAGAGTGAGATTTTATAAAAGAAATCTGATAAGTGGAATTATATGGACTTAAGAAAATTTCCAATGTTAGATGCGATAACCCTGGAAATATTTATGAATTCATTTAAAGAAGTTAAAAATGGTTGGTTGTGATTATAAATAAGATAATCAGGTTGGAAATTGTAAGAAGAATTTGTTAAAAATTCCAAAGACTTATGAGATAAGTATAAAAATATTTTCAAGTTAAATATTGAAATGATTTGGAAATTATACGTGCAAATATTTCCTAAGTATGGAAAGGAAGATTGTGGAAATATTTTTAGTGGAAAGGATTTGGAATGGAAATATTTTCTAAGTGTGGTAAAAAAATAGAAGTTGGAAATATTTCTAAGTACTGCAATGGTAAAATATCCTGTTATGGATACAAGTGTTGAAATTGTTTTCAAATATAGAATATGGAAGAGATTGAGTATATATATCTTGGAAAAGATGTTTTGAAATAAATATTCTGGATATTTATAAAGTAAGGCCTAGTGTTTTTTTTGGATGTTACTTGATAGTTAAATAACCGTCTATATCGACCAATTTCGTTAATCGTTTCGAAGAGACCGGGTCCGATATAATTATCCAAAAACCACTTCGATCCTGTTTGAACATTACGAATGAATACTGTGAAGATGATGAAGACAGTGGTTCGGTTTGTCCAGACCCAGGACAACTTGTATGGACGAAAGCTATCAAAACATCGTCATTTGAGGACGATGAGCATTCTAAGTAAAATTGTTCTTGAAAGATAACGCTTAGCCTCGAGTCTCATCAATCGCGAATGACTAAAACAGGGGGCATGCAGCAGGGCGAAGTGGGTCGCACCCAAGTAGGGTATGTTATCACCTTTCTAGATGTCCTTGGAAACCTTTATATTATGGATATGGTCGTGCATGGAAGGAGCGCTCAATAGTAAGGGTGAGAACACCCAAGGTGATAACATATTTGATCTATCCAAGTCAGGAGTAGGCCGGCCTTATGTAGCAGAGGATCCCAGCGTGGTCTCGGTACATTGTTCAAGCGGTGTATTGTGACGGGCGGTACCCTAGTGGCCCAATCATTCATGGAATCCATTCTCCTATACGAGCTTGCGGTTTTTTTTGTGGAGCCTAGTACGCTGGAATTTAATTAATGTAATAATTCCAGTTATTTGAATAAGTATTTGTACTTAGACACTATTAGGATATCACTGGATTTTCTATAAAAAAATGTTTTGGTTATCGTAAGGTAAAAACCCGACATGTTTATGTTTGACGCGGTCTTACGAGATACCTTTGTTTTCAAAGGATTTCGATAACTCTAATAATTCAAATTGAGTGTGTTTTCTCACGCTAGTTTTCCAAACTGACTCGAGTGTTATTTTATTATAGTGCTCGGGTCAGACCGAGTACTACCTATTCAGGTTAGGATTCTATGGAGCTCACGAGATGGGCTGGAGGATTTCTGACATATATCACGTACTTGTTTTATTCCGCTGTGTGAGGACAAGTTATTATAACCGTCCAGATTGATGTATTGATTGTGTACTTTGATGATTATAAGTATAAAAACTGTTACAGATTCTTTTATATAAAAATATGTTATTATATATTATATTTTGTTCCGCTGCAATTGTGAGATTCTATTTTTGTTGTTCTATTCTTTTTCTTTTATCTTTTTCTTGTTCTTTACCCTAGTTATTCACTTTTACATACAATTTGGGTTGAACAGGAGCGAATTGTTATCAACTCAAAAGTTTCGTACATGTGGGTTGCTACACTTGGCATCAGAGCTAAAGGTTAAGCGAGAACCTTGGCATTGTTGGGGATTACTCATTAGAGATAGAGCCAACAGTACCCTAGAATGAGTTTGAGCATATTATTAGAAATTTGTTAGTGAATATAAAATGGTTTTATATTGTGTTAACTTATTGGTTGAGTGGTATATTAATTCTTGTCGAACAGTGGGATGCCACTAAATCGATTGGAGTTTCTAAACACTTGAATGCAATAAACTGATGCAGTATGGTTTTGAAGCGGGTAAATGAAATAATTTTACTCAAACTATATTGGTATAAAAGAAATAGATTTTCTAAAAATTTATAGTAGTGTGTTTGATTATTATTATTATACAATCAAAATGAGATTATAAAATTGCAAATGGTTTATTAAAAATCAAAATTTAAAACTGTATAAGAATGAATCATACAATTGGATTAGAAACTAAAATGAATCAAACCAGAAATTGGAAGAATGAAATCCTAGAGATTTTTGGAAGTGTTTTCCAAAGTATTTTGGAGATATTTTGTGACACCCCACCTCTATACTCACGCTAGCCAAGGACACAACGGAGTAATGCCGTCAACTAGCACGAAGAATAAGGCCGTTGAGGAGCAACAATCTGTATAATTGCTTTATGCGAGTACCGATAGGCCAGATAAAAATATAACTTTTCATCTCAAGAGGAAATCCGACATACCAATACAAGCTCAAAGCTACTACACAGTCACTATGTGGGCTTTTGAAACAAATATAGAAATAAACATAGCACAAATCAGTCACAGATAATTCATATCACAAAGGCGGAAACAGATATGAATATATCCCATAAAAGTGTATATCAAAGTAGTGGTCATATAAGATCCACTGCATCACAAAAGAATAGATACAAGTGCTAGAAAAAAGAATATGTATACATCAAGGAGTCAATATCTCAAATGTATACAACCAAAAAATACAAGCTAAGTAGTTAGCCAAAAGTCAAATGATGGCCCTAGATAAGAAGTCATGAGGAAGCACCTGTAATATCTCAGTCTGAACCGAGTATTATTTAATAAGAAAATAATAAACGGACCAGTCTAGCTATAAATATCAGATAAAAATGAGATAGGATAAGAGATATAACAAAAACGTATGATGACCAAAAATGTCATACCATGACAAGTATACTTTAGAAAACCAACAAATGTCATACAATATCTCAAGAATCTCATAGCATCAAAAAAATGTCATATTCTTTATTTTATTCACCAAGCCATGAATATTGACAAACATATCATTGCCGATCGCAGAAATTGGTGAAACATAAATTCCAGAAATCATCAATTAGAAATCCAGAAATCAAAGAGAGGATGGCCAATCCCAAACGGGAGCATGAGAACTCACCAACATGTGTATCACACATGAGACGCTATCCCATAAACTTATTGAGCTGATTGCTCCACGAACGGTCCAAAGACCATGGGTCGCTAGCCTATAAAAATGAGACGAAGCTCATTAGGACGAGGTATTGTCCCCCATGCGGACAAAGAGACATCGTATATCGATAGTCTAAACCATAAAATGATCATCATCGATCATCCAGAAGTGTCTATTACACTAAGCTAGTAAATATATGAGTTTAGCTTCATGTCCCATAACCACCGGCTTAACTTAAATATTTACGAGCAAATTGTAGATCTCCACTTGAAAATTGTCACAAGGGTTTCAATCGAACAAGTCCAAGAATTAACTGACGAAGTGAACGCAAGCGTTTCATATCACCTGTTTTACTAAGCCGTTTAATTAGATTTCTCATACGAATGAGGTAAAGGTTTGTATATACTAATAGATTGGAAAACGGTTTTATAAACGAGCTTTGTAATAAAATAGTGTTGAAATCGTTTTGATGAAAAAGTTTGAATATTTACTACTAGTATAAAAAAACCTTTGTATTTTAAAGTGACAAGTCATAGAAATGATTGTAGAAACAATCAATCATCAAAAATTCACATACGAAGACGTGAATCAAATCCATAGAAATCGATATCAAATCCATCAAAATGGATATACCTAAAAATTCCAAAATAGAAGTCATCAAAGTCGAAAATAAATGATAACAACGTATCAGAAAACCACGAAACGATAAAAATTGGAATTTCAAGCGAAATAGGCAAAGTAGACTGAATACAAGCAGGTCAGTCGAGTGGCTCTCGGAGAACAGTCGACTGGACCAGAACCTGAAAAACTCTCGGGTTACAGGTCAGTCGACTGGACTCAGAGTGCCAGTCGACTGGTGCCTGTTACCCAACATTTCCAGCCTATTCCCCAAAACGGCAAGAATCCAAACGGAGCCAATCGATCGAGCAATTGCAACTAGGGATTTATGCCACGCAACAACCCAGTCCTATAGGCTCCTCGACGCACTCCAAAAACATGTTCAAACATCAAAGTTATGATTTTTGAAGATTTGACTTCAAAACACCAAAAATTGAAATACTCACCATTTCAATCCAAACTTAAAGAAAATGAACATGAATAAGTGTTAGAAATTCATAACCAACAATCAAATATAGTTATAGACATAGATGTGAGATAAAAATCTCACCTTTTACTCAAAACAATGAAGAAGAAGCTATAGAGCAAGGCAAGAATAATCACTCTTTAATTCTAACCGAAGAAGCTTGAATCTAAGCTTAAAGAGAGACATTTCCTAAATTAGGTTTAGGAGTTTTTGAAATTGAAGGTAGAATAAGTTGGAGAAGAAGAAGTGGATGCTTACCAATAGCTTCTCTTGAATTATGGAGCTATAACTTGAATTTGCAAAGAACCTAGAGCTTAGGATTTTAGTTTCCAATCTCTTCCTCCATTTTTGATGAAGCTTGAGTGTTAGGAAATAAAAGTGAAGTAATGAAGAGGAGAGGGGGTGGAGTAATGATATAAGATGAGTTGGGTTAGTGGGCTGAACCCAAACCCAAACCTAAAGCCCTAAGTGAAAAATAGCAAAATTCACTCAACTCAAAACATATCGATGTTTATACTCAAAAAGGTTGCAAATAGCATTTTAAACTCAATGGAAGGGGTCTCGAGACCTAATTTGACTGTTTGCAAAAAGTAGCTTTACGGACTAAAATCCGACTAACGATGCTATATTTAAATAAAATATTTAAATATACAATCGTAAAATATGCGGACTGTTACAGACTCCCCACCTTAAAGAAATTGTGTCCTCGCAATACTTAAGAAGAAAATAAAGAGTAACAACCACAAAAGCATATCAACACAAAAGAAAATTTGAAATAAGAAGTTCTCCATGAAGAGCACGAAAGAGTAAGTCCGAACGTATTTGCTTGATGAATTCTCTGGATTCCCAAGAGAAATCCTTAGGATTTGAGGACCATTGAACTTTCACAAGAGGGACATCTTTATTTCGAAGGCGTTTAACCTCTGTAGCAATGATGCGAATGGGATGTTGCTCACAAGTCAAATTAGGTGAAACATCAATTTCTTCCACAACAGCGGGCTTAAGAATAGAATCGAAATCTCGATGGCATTTCCGTAGTTGAGAAACGTGAGACATGTCATGAATAGTAGAAAATTGAGCCGGTAATAAAAGACGATAAGCTACAGAACCAATACGTTCGGTGATGGAAAATGGACCAATATATCGAGGTGCTAATTTTCTCGATCGACTGAAATGCACAATGCCCTTCATAAGTGAAACACAAATAAACACCAAATCTCCCACAGAAAATTCAAATTTCCTTCTTCGGTTATCGGCATAGGAATTTTTTCTACTCTGAGCTTCTTTCATCCTATGGCGAATAAGGTCAATCTTTTTTATGGAATCACGAATAAAATCTAGACCTAAAACCAGCCTCTCATCGGCCTCAAGCCAATAAGAAGGAGATCGGCATGGCCTTCCATAGAGTGCCTCGAAAGGTGCCATACCATTATTAGATTGGAATCTATTATTATGGAAAACTCAACAAGAGAGATATGATATTCCCAACTTCCACCAAAATCAAGAATACATGCACGAAGAAGATCTTCAAGAGTTTGGTTCACACGTTCGGTTTGTCCATCAGACTGAGGATGATAAGCGGTGCTAAAATTAAGCTTTGTTCCCAAAGCTTTTTGAAGACTCTTCCAAAATCCACTAGTAAACAATGGATCATGATCACTAACAATAGAAGTAGGAACTCTATTCAATTTAATAGTTTCTTTAACAAAGAGTTTGGCCAAGAGAGGTACGGTCCGATTGGGCCGAACAGGAATAAAATGGGTGGATTTTGTAAGTCTATCAACAATCACCCATATGCTATCATGAACCGAACGAGAGCGGGGAAGTCTGTCAATGAAGTCCATGTAAATTTGATCCCACTTCCAAATTGAAATGTTCAAAGGTTGCTATATCCCACCGGGCCTTTGATGCTCGGCCTTAACGAGTTGGCAAGTCATGCAACACTTAACAAAGTTAGCAATATCAGATTTCATTCCATCCCAATAATAAAGTCGCTTCATATCCGCGTACATTTTACTACTACCGGGACGAATGGTGAATTTAGAACGATGAGAATCTTCTAAAATGTCTTTATGAAGATCACAATTATTTGGCATGATAAGTCTATCAAATTTTTGAATACCGCCACGAGCATCGATATTAAAGTCTTTCAAACCTTCAATATTAATTTTATCCCTACAACTTTGGCTAAGAAGAGCCAATTCGGGATCTAGCTTTTGAGCATCAAGAATGCGGTCAAAAGGAGAAGGATGAGCCTCAAGTCTACATAAACGAGAGATGCACATAAATTGGATTCACGATCTCGAATCTCACAAGTGGATAAAGTCTCGAGATCGTTCCATTCGGATATCATCATAGAAACAACCGCTTGTTGCTTACGACTAAGGGCATCGACAACACGATTTCCCTTTTTGGGAGTATAAAGAATATCAAGGTCATAAGACGCAAGGAACTCGAGCCAACGTTGTTGATGCAAATTAAGTTCCTTTTGAGAAATTAATATTCAAAGATTTATGATCGGTATGGAGAACAAATTTCTCATCCAAAAGATAATGACGCCAAATTTAAAGAGCAAAAACAATAGCCGCGAGCTCTAAATCATGAGTGGCATATCTAGTCTCGGCAGGCTTGAATTGCCTAGAAGCATATGCAATAACACGTTCTCTTTGCATAAGAACAGCTCCCAAACTAACACGACTAGCGTCGGTATAAACAACAAAATCTTGGTTTCTTTCGGGAATTACAAGGATAGGAGTATCGAAAGAAAGAGTTCTTTTAAATAATTTTCTTTCTCGAAAAGCTAAAACTTTCAAAATTACAATTATCTTTAGAGGGAATTAGGCTGAAGGAAAAATCCGAGAATACTTTTAGTCTGAAGGACAGAAGTTTTAAAATTTAGCCTGAAGGACCAAAAATGATATATTCATATAGCATTACACATCTATAATGCTATATACAACACAATTTTATAAGTTTCTGCATACACAAACAAGCAGCTGTGTAATGCTATATGAATATAGCATTATGGATGTGCAATGCTATATGAATATATCATTTTTTGTCCTTCAGACTAAATTTTAAAACTTCTGTCCTTCAGACTAAAAGTGTTCTCAGGTTTTTCCTTCAGCCTAATTCCCTGTTATCTTTATGTAATTATCTTTCTAGGAAAATTTACTTTTTTTTATAAGTCAATTTATTGTGTTAAATTGTCTCATCAAAGCATTTAGGAAATTCCTATCGATAACGTTGATCAAGCGCATCGACCAGAATTCTTAAAGCACCCAATGGCACAGTCACAAAATCATCTTCTATATGATAAATATGTCTCTTAAAAACTTTACGAATATTCTTTGTTCGTTTCAAGAACAAAAATCCAATTATACTTATAAATAAATCTTATGAAAAAGATTTGCAAAATTTTAAGTTGTTTTCATCCAAAATCAATAAACACAAGGATGGCTTCATCGAAATATTTTTCGAATACTCGATCAATAAGATGGATGAAATAAGCTGGACAACTCGAATGACATCATGTGTCATTAATAAAAATCATAACGAGCGTGGAATGCGATAAGTGGAACGCTATCCTCCGCAACTCGTAGCTAATGAAATCTGGTGGCAAGGTCGAGCTGAAAAGACCTTATCGCTACTCAAAAGATTGCTTAGGTGGTAATCCTATGACAAGTTCAAAAATACCGGAAAATCTCACAAACTATTTAAATGAGAGAAATAACACTTTCCTCATCATGTGGGCTTAAAGAATAAAATGATGCTACCAAATTGGAATCAAAAATCTTTAAGAAAAGTAAAAATCTGCTTAACAGATTGAGAATGTTGAAGATGAGTAGTCTACTCGTGACATAGGATATGGCTTCAAAATAATTAAGTCAATCCCTTTTCAAAAATTCAATTCCGAAGCCTAAGTAATGCATAACATGCAAATCAGCTCGGAAAGAAAAATCACATAAAATAATCTCGACATCACAACAAAGAAAATTGAGTGTTGTGGACCCACCAACCGGATTTGCAATTTTCAAAGAAGTCATCAAGCCCAAAATGTTTAAAGAAAAAGAATCAACAAGTTCTTTTGATATAAAATAATGAGATGAACTCATATCAACAAGAACGCGAATAGGATGATCACAAAACAAATGTCGTCAAGGATTGAATGAAAAATACCTTGACCAAGAGAAGGGTTACTAGGCGTTTGCACAATACTTAACTTTCCCATCGCCTTGCTCAGAAGTTTGGGACATGCAGATAAAAGATGAACCATATTTTTCAATAGCGACAAGTAAGGGGCTTCAGACACTTAATTACATAATGGTTCTTAGAATTACAATTATAGCATCCTCCACGATTAGGAATTGGAGTCCTTGCTACCGAAGCAGTTTGGTTCACTTTCTTATTGGGATTAGGGCTTTTGAACTTAATATGCCTCTTCTTGGAAATCCCAATATCACTATCACTTCCTATACCACCCTCCTCATGTCGAAGAGTAATATCCACAAGCTAATCGAAAGGAACTTCAAGTTTCAAAGGTAAACCTTTTCGGGGTTCTTACTCAAAGCACAGATAAACCTTTGATTCTTTACAAGATCCAAAAGTTATTGGGAAGACATAGATATTCCATCCAGAGAAGGACTACTGGATTGACCAGCACTAGGACAGTCAGAACCAACCATTTCTCTTCCTTAAGAAAGAAAGAAAGAAGAAGAAAAAGTTATTCTCAAAATGAATATCAAACAATAATGATTGATAAAACAAGGCATCGCAAAGAAAATAGGATATAACGGGTCCAATGACTCGAATAAAATCCTAAGGCACGACTCCTAAGATGGATTTAAGACGATGATCCTTGTTAAATTATTCTACAGTGTTTCAAAGTTTTGCTCTGATACCATGCTGTGACGCCTGACCTCTATACTCACGCTTGCCAAGGACACTACGGAGTAATGCCGTCAACTAGCACGAAGAATAAGGCTATTGAGGAGCAACTATCTGTATAATTGCTTTGTGCGAGTACCGATAGGCCAGATAAAAATATAATTTTTCATCTCAAGAGGAAATCCGACATACCGATACAAGCTCAAAGCTACTACACAGTGGCTACGTGGGCTTTTGAAACAAATATAGAAATAAACATAACACAAATCAGTCACAGATAATTCATATCACAAAGACGAAAACAGATATGAATATATCCCATAAAAGTGTATATCAAAGTAGTGGTCATATAAGATCCACTACATTACAAAAGAATAGATACAAGTGCAAGACAAAAGAATATGTATACGTCAAGGAGTCAATATCTTAAATGTATACAACCAAAAACTACAAGCTAAGTAGTTAGCCAAAAGTCAAATGATGGCCCCAGATAAGAAGTCATGAGGAAGCACCTGCAATATCTCAGTCTGACCCGAGTATTATTTAATAAGAAAATAATAAACGGATCAGTCTAGCTATAAATATCAGATAAAAATGAGATAGGATAAGAGATATAACAAAAACATATGATGACCAAAAATGCCATACGATGACAAGTATACTTTAGAAAATCAACAAAAGTCATACAATATCTCAAGAATCTCATAGCATCAAAAAAATGTCATATTCTTTATTTTATTCACCAAGCCACGAATATTGACAAACATATTGTTGCCAATCGCAAAAATTGGTGAAACATAAATTCCAGAAATCATCAATTAGAATCCAAAAATCAAAGAGAGGATGGCCAATCCCAAACGGGAGCGTGAGAACTCACCAACACGTGTATCACAAATGAGACGCTATCCCATAAACTGAACATCGATGCACCTAGAAAGATCCGCCACATGCACAGTCGGACTTCGAGTACCTAGAAAGATACGCCCCATGCATAAATAAACATTGGCACACCTAGAAAGATATGCCCCATATAAAATCTAACATCGACGCACCTAGAAAGATGCGCCCCATGCAAAGTCGAACATCGACGCATCTAGACAGATACGCCCCATGCATAGACGAACATCGACGCACCTAGAAAGATACGCCCCATGCTTCGACTTATTGAGCCGATTGCTCCACGAACACTCCATAGACCATGGGTTGCTAGCCCATAAAAATGAGACAAGCTCGTTAGGACGAGGTACTGTCCCCCACGCGGGCAAAGAGACATCGCATATCGCTAGTCTAAACCATAAAATGATCATCATCGATCATCAAGAAGTGTCAATTACACTAAGCTAGTAAATATATGAGTTTAGCTTCATGTCCCATAACCACTGGCTTAACTTAAATATTTACGAGCAAATTGTAGATCTCCACTTGAAAATTTCCACAAGGGTTTCAATCGAACAAGTCCAAGAATTAACCGACGAAGTGAACGCAAGCGTTTCGTATCACTTGTTTTACTAAGCCGTTTAATTAGATTTCTCATACGAATGAGGTAAAGGTTTGTATATACTAATAGATTGAAAAATGGTTTTATAAACGAGCTTTGTAATAAAATAGTGTTAAATTTTTGATGAAAGAGTTTGAATATTTACTACTAGTGTAAAAAAAACCTTTATATTTTAAAGTGGCAAGTCATAGAAATGATTGTAGAAACAAGCAATCATCAAAAATTCACATACGAAGACGTGAATCAAATCCATAGAAATCGATATCAAATCCATCAAAATGGATATACCCAAAAATTCCAAAATAGTATCATCAAAGTCGATAATGAATGATAACAACATATCGGAAAACCACGAATCGATAAAAATTGGAATTTCAAGCAAAATAGGCGAAATAGGCAAAGTAGGCTGAATACAAGCAGGTCAGTCGACTGGCTCTTTGAGAACAGTTGACTGGACCAGACTCTGAAAAACTCTCGGTTACAGGTCAGTCGACTGGACTCAGAGTGCCAGTCGACTGGTGCCTGTTATCCAGCATTTCCAGCCTAATCCCCAAAGTGGAAAGAATCCAAACGGAGCCAATCGATCGAGCAATTGCAACTAGGGATTTATGCCACGCGATAACTCAGTCCTATAGGCTCCTCGACACACTCCAAAAACATGTTCAAACATCAAAGCTAGGATTTTTCAAGATTTGACTTCAAAACACTAAAATTGAAATACTCGCCAATTCAATCCAAACCAAAAGAAAATGAACATGAATAAGTGTTAGGAATTCATACCCAACAATCAAATATTGTTATAGACATAGATGTAGATAAAAATCTCACCTTTTACTCAAAACAATAAAGAAGAAGCTATAGAGAAAGGCAAGAACAATCACTCTTCAATTCTAACCCAAGAAGCTTGAATCTAAGCTTAAAAGAGAAACATTTCCTAAACTAGGTTTAGGAATTTCTGAAATTGAAGGTAGAATGAGTTTGAGAAGAAGAAGAGGATGCTTACCAATATCTTCTCTTGAATTATGGAGCTATAACTTGAATTTGTAAAGAACCTAGGGCTTAGGTTAGTGGGCTGAACCCAAACCCAAAGCCCTAAGTGAAAAATAGCAAAATTAACTCAACTTAAAACATATCGATGTTTATACTCAAAAGGTTGCAAACGGGATTTTGAACTCAATGGAAGGTGTCTCGAGTCCTAATTCGACTATTTGCAAAAAGTAGCTTTTCAGACTAAAATCCAACTAACGATGCTATATTTAAATAAAATATTTAAATATACAATCTTAAAATATGTGGGTTGTTACATATTTTTGAAGAGAAAATCATTTTAAATGGATTTTGGAAAGTGATAACAGCACTGAACTCACTTCAGTGGATGGAAAATAATCCTGGTGATGACAGCCACATCATCAGTATTCATTTTCGAGTTTCTAAGTGACGGATTGCTGCCGGAATTGATTTGATTCAGATTTTTAAGGCAAACAATTTTGGTAAAAATTCCAAAGGAATTGTTTTAGATAAAATCAGGTTGATTTTAAAATTCGAAGGAAGTGGTTTGTTAAGCCAAAACGAATATATATGTATATATATATTTGATTTCAAAGTAATTTGAAATATATACCTGGTTTTTAAAGAGGGGATGACTTCAATAAGAAAGGAAAATATGTAATTCAGTTTTGAGAAATAAATTTTAACTTAAGTAAGTTAAAATAAATTGTGTGAATTGAATTTAACTTTGGGAAAGTTAAATAAATTTATTGGGAATTGAGATAATGAATTACGATATGAATATAAATAAGGAAATGGAAAATTTAAAAATTGGAATTGAATCCTTACTTGTTTAAAATTGAATGGCTTAAAAATAAAAATGGTTTGGAGTAAAATTAATTTGAGTATGAATAACTCGAGTCTGGTTTTGAAATGTTGGTTAAAAGGAATTAAAATGTAAATAAAAAGGTGAGTTTGATTTGAACCATATGGAATTGTATTAAATATGTCAATATGAATTTTAAAGTAACTGTATAACTATAAGTTATAAAATTTGAATTGAATCATAAATAATATTGAATTGATGTAAACATGAATTTTGAATTGCGAATATAAAACCATACGGTATAAATTTCGATTCAAAATTTTATGAAAATTGGAATTGTGATAAATAAATTGGAATAGCTCATCAAAAAAAATTGAAATCTATTGGGATAAAAATATATTTAAGCTATAAATGAATGTATAATCTCGAGTTAAAAATAAAGTATGAATATATTTGAGTATAGAATTGACGAAAACGTGAAAAATAAGCTGTGTGACTTATAAAATTGAAAAGTAAAATAGAAAACCCAAAATAAAAATGGTGCAATATTTTAAAGTGAAGAATAAATCTAAACTTGAATTATAAAATTAACTTTGAACTTGAGTAAATCTATTAAAGTGATTTTTGAAATAAAAATCAGATATTGAATCATGAAGTGGAAATGAACTAATTAATTGGATATAAAATGGATATTAGGATTGTGAGTTAAAAATGGAATTTGGAAATAAAACTTGAGTTATAAATAAAAGTCAACTTAAATTATAAGTGAGTTAAATATAACTGGAAGCGTGATCGAATAAAATGGAATTTAATTGAAATGGAAATGGCTTAAGTTACAAATAAATCCGATTTGAGTAAAAAGAAATTGAATATAGCCTTGAATGTTATTTTAATAAATCTGGGAATGAATTTGAATATGGAAATTAAAATTGAAGTGGAATAAGTGAATGAACTAATTAAATAAATTAAATTCTGCGAATGAATGGAAAGTGACTGAATTGATTTTTAATCAATTTGGAATGAATATAAGTTTGTTTGGTTTAAAAATGACTTGAATTCAAATAATTTGATTGTAAATCATTCAAATTGAATGAAATAGTATACGGATTGGTTGAAAGTAATTAAATTAGTATCGAAATATTATAATTACTTATAATTAATTGTTTAGCATGCATTGCTTATGGAACATATGTGTTTTAACCATTTAAATAAATGAAATGCCATGGGATTTCATATATTTGGTACTTATATGTTTAAATCGAGTAAATACAAGTACTCGAAGCTGTTTTGCTTGACTTTGATTGCGCAAATTGCAAATAAATAAGCCGATTGCTTAAAAATGCTAAAATAAGGTACATTTTCGGATTAAATAATGCAAAATATAAATATTGATATATATTTTTTGTTTTTCCGACCATGCGGGTGGATGTATATATATATTTATCTTTCTTGTCATATTGCAAAAGGTCCTCCGTACAAGGGAGACTGCCAAAAAAATTCGAAAATTTAGGGTATCAGAAAATTTTTGGAAAATTTTGTTAACGACAAATTGATTTCAAATTGAAATTGAAATAAGGGTTTTGGATTTAGAATTGAAAACAAATTGTTTTGGTAAAGACTACAAGATTAGAAAAGTGAATATCGAATCTTCACTAAGTGGGTTTTGGTAAGTTAATGGGTTTGGAGCCTTTTTCTATCTTAAAAATTTCGGGGACGAAATTCTTTTAAGTGGAGAAGAAATATAACGACTCGGATTTTTTGTCGTTTTATTTGGAATGTTCAAATGGGTTTAAATATTGAATTTGAAATATAGGTTGATTTTGAATAGGGAAGGTTTTGTTTATTTATAAAATAAATTCAAAATTTAAATATAATAATCTATCGGATATTTTAATTATTGAACTTTATAATTGAAAATTGTGTAAATTTGAGTTTTAAAGTAGATAAAATAATTTAAAGGCTCGTAAGATTTATATTGATAATAATGAAGAAAATAAAAGTTTTAAAATTGAATTTAAAAGTGATCTGTTCAATTTTAAAAATAATTTGTTCAAATTTACATTTAAAAATAGTCTTTCGAGGAATAGTCTCGAAATTTGTTGAAACCAGTTCCATTGGATCATTAATAGTGTATCGTTATCAGATTTCAAATTTCGTAGTGTTTGGAGTTATCGTTTGATTGTGCGGGACATAAACGCGCTGAAATTTATATCGAAAATTCAATATAATAATTGAGTCCAAAAAGCTACCTTCTCCATACGATCGAATTAGAACTCGAAACTTTTTCCATTGTGTTCGGAATAGGGGTATAACATTATAAACTCCCAGCGGCATGCCTCGATAGGGGTTTGAAATTTTAAGCTATGAACACCGAGACGTTTGAAATTTAAATAATATATATGTAATTATATTGATTGACACATATGTCCACATCAGCTTTTTCTTCTTTCCCAAATCACTATACCTTAGCCTATTGAAACTCGCTACCATCCATTCCTTCACTTCATTAAATCACGTTCCCTCCCTCTGTTTTTCAGAAAAACCAAGCCCTTCCCTTTTCTTCCATTTAGAAATTAAAATCGCGTACATTTCTTTTGGCTTCCTTACAGATAACGAAATTGCGACTTTTTTTCTTTTATTTCCACCTCAATTGTCGTTGGAACGGAAACTACTCGAAAAAATAAAAGATAAAGGAATCAAAATAACACTCATGAAAGGGGGATCGCGACCTTGTCGCGATGTTGTTCTCAAGCATGCGACTTCGAAGGCGGCTAGGAGGAGAGGAGTTGCGGCAGTGAAATGGGGCGGAGAGCTCGATCTAGGGATGGAGGATAAGGCTCGATCACTCGTATGCCAGTACGTGGAGGCACAGTGGAGTAGCGCGTAGGAATAGGAGATGAAGGCGCGACGACAGTCGGAGCCAGGGGCAAAGTCGAGGAGTTAGGGCTTGGTGATGGAAGCCGTGGACGCAGTGGCAGTGGGTGATTCTAGGGATGTTGTCGTCGAGATCGAATTGGTTGTGGGTTATCAACGTGAGTAGATTTAGTCTGCGATTTTCTATTAGTTATTATTGTCAGGATATATAAATCATATTATAAATCGAATATTTACAAATTTGTAGTTTGTTTATGCGAGGCTTAAAAATCATGAAATCAAGTCGAGATTGGAATGGATTACAAATAAAATCAAAGGTGATATTCTCACACATTATAGCGGATGAGACTCTATTCGCCATGTATAATAGCGGATGACCCTATATACTGCGATATCCCCCTCGAAGTGAGATTTGTATTTTTATATATTGCATTAACATTTTAGGATGTAGAGAAATAGGTTGGAGGGTATCCAACTGGATTCCTCAAAGTTATTGTTTATTTTTCATATATAGTGATACATGATGTGTGTAGATAATTTGTTATAGATTATTGTTGAAATTGGAATATTTGAATGCTATCGTAGCACTGGCCTGAATTTTGATAATTTTAAATACTATAAATATATTTTTAAAATTTATGAAATTCAAAGGAATTTGATATAAAAATATATATATTGGAATTGGATTTATTTTAAAGAAAATTGTATTAGAAAAAAATATAATTGAATTTGGTTATACTTAACTATTGCAAATTAATAAATGAAGATTTTTAGAAATGAATTATACGAGAGAATTTCTAAATGATACCCTAGAAATAAAAAAGGAGTTAAAATCAATATTGAAAATAGATTGGAAGTGTAAATGGAATTTACAAGAAAATGAATTTATATAATGGAATTTTATAAATAAGATTTGTTTTACAAACAGGTAAACAAAAGGGGTTGTAAAATTTATAAGCGATGCTTATAAATAAAGGAATTCGATATCAGATGATGATTGGAAATATAAATTTTTAGGGTTAATTTATATTAGAATATGGAAACAAGGTTGAGAAAAATAGTAGATTCTATTTTTGAAATGGGAATGGTTAGGAAATCGACAGTGAATTGATATGTTGTGGAATCGAGAGGAAGTTATAAATTAAATTGGCTATTGAGATTTAAAATATATATTTTCCTTAAGAAGTAAAGTTCGTTTTTCAAAATGGAGACTTTATTATTTAAACTATGAATTTTTTAAAACTAGTTAATATTGGAATACTTCGAAAAAATGGATTTTCAAATATTTAATATTCATTGAGATAAAAAATTTAACTTTTATAATCAGCTTTGTAAATTGAGTTGTTTATTTTTAAAAAGACCTATTGATTTTTTTAAAAAGTTGTTAATATTTTAAATAATAACTTAAAACATATTTTAAAATATAGAAATAAATTATTACTCTTTAAAAATGATTATATATATATATATTTAGTTTTGAAATTATTGAAAATTTATTTATCTCTCGAAATGTGTAAACCGTTTTAATTTAAGAATGAGATTTAGCAAGAGAAATCTCATAAATGGAATTGTATGGACTTAAGAAAATTTCCAACGTTAGATGCGAACCCTGAAGAGATTTATGATTTCATTTAAAGAAGTTGAAAATGGGTGGTTGGGATTATAAATAAGTATAATCGGGTTGGAAATCGTAAGAAGAATTTATTAAAAATTGCAAAGACTTATGAGATAAGTATAAAAATATTTCCAAGTTAAATATTAAAATGATTTTGGAAATTATAAGTGTAAATATTTCCTAAGTATGGAAAGGAAGATTATGGAAATATTTTTAGTGGAAAGTATTTGGAATGGAAATATTTTCTAAGTGTGGTAAAAAAATAGAAGTTGGAAATATTTCTAAGTACTGCAATGGTAAAATATCCTGTTATGGATACAAGTGATGAAATTGTTTTCAAATATAGAATAGTGAAGAGATCGAATATATATCTTGGAAAAGATGTTTTGAAATAAATATTTTGGAGATTTATAAAGTAAGTCCTAGTGTTGTTTTTGGATGTTACTTGATAGTTTAATAACCAACTATCAATATTAGCCAATTTCGTTAATCGTTTCGAAAAGACCGAGATCAAATTTAATTATCCAAAAACCACTTCGATCCGGTTTGAACGTTACAAATGAATACCGTGAAGATGATGAAGATGGTGATTTGGTTTGTCCAGACCCATGACAACTTGTATGGGCAAATGCTATCAGAATATCGCCATTTGAGAACGATGAGCATTATAAGTAAAATTGTTCTTGAAAGGTAACGCTTAGCCTCGACCCTCATCAACTGGGAATGACTAAAACAAGGGAGATGCAGCAAAGCTAAGTGGGTCGCACACAAGTAGGGTATGTTATCACCTTTCCAGATATCCTTCGAAACCTTTATATTATGGATATGGTTGTGCATGGAAGGAGCGCTAAAGGTGGGAACACCTGGGGTGATAACATATTCCATCTATCTAGGTCAGGGGTAGGCCGGTCTTATGTAGCAGAGGATCCTGACGTGGTCTTCGGTACATTGTTCTAGAGGTGTACTGTGACGAAAGGTACCCCAGTGACCCAGTCATTCGTTGGAATCCATTCTCCAATATGAGCTTACAGTATTGTTTGTAGAGCCTAGTATGCTGGAATTTAATTAATATAACAATTTCAGCTATTTGAATAAGTATTTGTACTTATACACTATTATCATACCACTGGATTTTCTATAAAAAAATGTTTTGGTTATCGTAAGGTAAAAACCCATCGTGTTTATGTGTGATGCGATCTTACGAGATACCTTTGTTTTCAAAGGATTTTGATAACTCTAAAATTCAAATTGAGTGTGTTTTCTCACGCTGGTTTTCCAAACTGACTCGAGTGTTGTTTTATTTTAATTCTCGGGTCAGACCACATACTATATATTCAGGTTAGGATGCTATGGAGCTCAGGAGATGAGCTGGAGGATTTCTGACGTATATCACATACTTATTTTATTCCGCTGTGTGAGGACAAATTATTATAACTGTCCAGATTAATGTATGATTGTGTACTCTAATGATTGTAAGTATATAAACTGTTACAGATTTTTTTGTATAAAATCTGTTATAATATATTATATTTTATTATACTGCGATTGAGAGAATCTATGTTTGTATTTCTATTCCTTCATTCTATTTTTTTCTTCTTCTTTACCCTATTTATTCACTCTTTCATACAATTTGGGTTGAACAGGGGTGAATTGTTATCAACTCAAAAGGTACAGAACTACGGCTCGCTACTGGTTCCTAGATTGAACCTTTAGAATATTCTGAATTGCTCATTTTCTCTAGCCGCTTTACTAAAAATCAAAGTAGTTTCTATTCATTCATTTCTAAACCCGCAGACATCTTAATGATGTTAATAACATTGGCAATACTCTCTGCATTCTTAGTGCTAGCTTTCAAGAACACTAAAATGTCATCCGTATATGGTAGATGAGTGAGAGCAAGTTCAATAGAGAGAATAGGAGTAATATTTTCTTTATAATATTTTGTATCCATTAAGATCATGAAATATTCCTTTGTCATGGTAAAAGGAAAAGGATATAAAGAGTCTCCTTGCCTTATACCCCTATTACTATTGAAGTAACCCATGGCGCTGTCATTTAGTACATTTGAAAAAGTGGTAGTAGATATGCATTTATGCCATATTTGCGAATTTTTAGGAAAAACCCATACAAAATAACATAGGGTATATGAATTCTATACATATTTTTTCATATGTTTTATGCAAGTCCACCTTTAGGCAATGGTTGTTTAATGTCTTTTTATTAAACCATCTCATCATTTTATATGCAAGTAAAGAATTTCCTATGATAAGTCTACTTGAAATGAATGCATTTTGATTGACTGAAATTAAATTGTTAAGGTAATGCTTCATTGTGCTGCATAACGCATTTGCTAGTATATTACATATCATATTGCATAATAAAATTGGTCTATAATCTAAATGGGTTTGTGGGTTTGCAATTTTTGGAACTAAAAAAATAAATGTGTTATTGATTTCTTTGATTATTTTACATGACTGTTGAATACCCCCAATAAATTCAAAAACATCATTTTCTAGTGGAGTTTGAAATTTTTTGAGTTGAACCCATCCGTGCTTAGAGAGCCATTATCATCTATTTGAAACATCGATTCCTTCACTTCATTACATTCAAAAGGTCTATCCAGTGCTCTCCTTGCACTATCTGAAAGAATTTTATTTACAATGATATATGGAAAAAAAATTTGCAATAAAAGGGGAATTAAACAAATTAGAAAAGCATTGTATCGCTTCACTATTTAGATTTTTTTTTACTATCTATCCACTTCCCCTGAGCAACCATCATCATTTTATTTATTAAGATAGTTTTAGTTTTTGTAAATTTTCCTTGAAAAGAGTGCGATGCTTTGTCTCCTTTTATTAGTCACTGGAATTTTGATGATTGCAAATTTCATGTAGCTTGTTTACGTAACATCTTTGAAAGTTAATCCACTCTGTTTCTGTATGAATCCATATCCCATGCCTCATTTGCATGATTAATTAGGTAAGAATAGGCCACATTAAGATCCTTCTTTAGCGATCCGGTAGAGTTCTGCTTGGAAGTGATTCCTTTGTTCCACCTTTTGAGATTTTCCTTTATTTTCCCCAGTTTCGAAAGAAGTTGAAAAAAGGAATTACCTATGAAGTTGTTATTCCATACTCCACTAACAATCTCGTGATATTCTGGGTTGAGGTGTCAAGAGTTGCTATATTTAAAGGGGTATCTCCTACAAGGCAGTCTATTAGGGACAAAAGTAATGATGGTCGGAGTATGATCACTTGTAGATTGGTTGGAAAAATGGGTAAAAAAATGGGGATATTTTTCGAAGCATTGTTTGTTGATGAATAACTTGTCAATTTTATTATGAGTAGTCAGATTATCTCCTCTCCTTCAAGTGTAGTAGTTGCCCAAACAATGGGGTTCATAGAGATTCTCAGTTCCCATGCGTTCAATGAAGTTTGCATCTTGGTAAACACTATAAGATTCGTTATTGATATTATCGTGACAGTATAATGTAGCATTGAAATCTCCAATAATTTACCCAAGGTAACTTGATAATATTGTCTTGCTCTTTTATATAATCCCACAACATGGTTTTCCTTTCTGCTTGATTATGTACATAAACAGAAGCACACACGAAGACCAAAATTTAGATTGTTGTGTATGAAATGAGTAATATATTAATTACTTTTGTAAGTAACCAACATGTCCCATAAGATCAAGATACGTCCTTTGCATTTTTGATCATTATTATGAGTAAAGTCCCGCTCCTTATTAAGAAAATTAGCAAATACATTGATTTTTTTCATCTCCTAACTTGTTTTCCAATAGACCTACCATAGAAGTTTGTTTTTGTTTTATTGTTTGAGCGAAATCAAGTTGTTTAGCAGGAGAATTTAGACCCTTAACATTCCACATCAACATATTCTTAAGGCCAAATTCAAAGTTTTGCTCCCTAATTCAATGTGAGAAGGACACTTATGTTTGACTTCGAACATTTTCATTTTTTACCTTTCAATTTTAAATGTACATCATGTTATGCCATGTAGGATTATCTATTACATCTGTTGCCTTCAAAGCTACGAATTCAGAGAGGGCTTCATCCCGTCATTGTGTCCTATGTTGTTTCGACTTAGTACAAGGCCAACATTATCCTTTGAAGTAACAATACCATCTGGAGGAGTATCATTGAGGTCAAGTTGAGCATTTATTCCTGCATATCTTCATCAGAGTCTTTTAAATCTTATGGATCATCTGACTTAAAATTTTATTATTCATTTGTGTGGCTGTTTTCGTCCTGTACACCTATTGCATGTATTATATTGGAATTGTATTGGGCCTTTGCAAATGAAATTGGACTTTTTTGTGTTTGTACAAAGCTAATGTAAGATTGATTTGCCTTATTAGATGCTACACAATCCTACATTGATTCACTGGAACTCAAAAGTTCCTCAGAGCACTCCAGGGTAATATCATTATTGAGTTTACTAATTACTGATTCTAACTTGAGCTATTAGTTCTGTGCGTCGGTTTGCATTTCATTAGGTTAGTTATGCTATTGGTTACAACCTTCTGTTTTCATAATAATGTAACAACCCAAAATTGAGCTATAATAATTAATTAACGAATTAGCTAAACAATAAAATAAGTTTGTGAAATTGTTAGAATTGAGCCATAGAAGTTGCACCATTGGGTCTATGATAATTTTTCGGCCAATTTCCGTATACAACTTGTCGAAATCCAAGTCAGTATGAAGAAGTTAAGAAAGAAATAAGAAATCAAAAGAAAATGAAAAAAATAAAAATAAAAATATATATAACAAGGGCTTAGGTCGACCCTTGTTTTGGTCAGGTTGACCCCAATATACATAGGTCGACCTATAGATCGCCCGCCTATAGGTTGGGTCGACCCGCCTTTGTCACTGGACAAAGAATCGTCTAGGTATGAGCGATGACGTTAAAACTTGATTTAATCTCGTGCATTATAAGCTGCATCCGACGGTTCCTAACGAGCCTATGACGTGGTTGCACCATATTTACTCTTCAAATCCGACGGTCCGAGATCCCTAAGACACACTAAAATAAGATCCTAGACCTAGCTATTTTTCTCATTTAGATCCTTTTCCCAATTGGGTTCATTGGCTGAAGTTGAACCCAAAATAGAAAATTTTTCTAGGGAGGAGATCTCTTTAATAAAAATATTCTACACCTTAGAAGTGGATCCAGGAAGGCCAAGGATTAGGGCTAAGGACCACAGATGAGTGTTTTGTAATTATTTTAAATTTTTAAATAATTTAAAATAATAGGGTTCTTAATAGTTGTAGTTTTTCTACAATTTTGAGACAACTTTTTATGTAAGTTTATTTACAGTCTATTTTTAAGTAAATTTCAGAAGTTCTTTCTAGTCTATTTTATTCAGCTATTTCATTCAGTTATTTGCAATTACTTACAGTTATTCACAATTATTTACGGTTATTTACATCTGTTTTAAGTTGGAATTTAATCTGTAAATGTTAGTTTCTTTTTATAGGGATTTAACCCCTTTTTACGCGAATAAATTAAAAAGAGAAGAATCCCCTAATATGGATTAAAATAGAAAAAGACTAAATTTACAGAAATCAAATGTAAAATAAGAAAAACTGAAATAAAATAGAGATGGACTAAAATAGGAAAATTTAAGATATTTGCAAGCATAATTATAACAAGGGGTTATAACTAAAAAGAGAAAATAGAAGAGTAACAGTTGCAAGAACAATTATAATATAGGTTAATTAGAAAGAAAGAAATAACAGAAGAGGCTTATTTTAAAATATAGATTAAGTTAATAAGCAAATATAGCAGAAATAACAGAAGAGGCTTATTTTAAAACTTAGATTAAGTTAATAAGCAAATATAGAAGTAGGGCCCGTATCCACAGCATTCCCTTTTAGATCTAGGACTAATGGTCTCACAATAGTAGGTGAGGCTGGGACCCGCTTATACTGATTAGGGTAAATAAATGGCCAATAGATAGAGGCTCAAATCTAGGGATTTGGACAAGGGGTGCAAAACTAGAAGATTGTCTGTTAGGATTAGTACCGACAACATTCCCTTTCAGCTCTAGGGCTGAGGTCTCACAAAAGTTAGGTGAGGCTGGACAGCATTCCCTTTCAGGACTAGGACCGATGGTCTCACAATAGTTAGGTGAGGCTGGGCACACTTATGCTGATCAGGGTAAATAAAGAGTCAAATATGGGGCAACGATTAGTGTGTACTGGCGATGATCGAGCGTGCATCATCGATTAGGGTAAATAATTCGTTACTGCATCCTATGCACTAAAGCAGTGTCTTTTTCTATGACCAACAATATTGGTCCACAATTGCATCACAGAGATAGAACAGGATGATCAACGAGTGGAATTAGGATTTCGGCCTAATTAAGTTAGCATTTGAGATAGGATTAGGGTTTTAGCCTAATCACATCATTTTAAGTAAAGTGAAAACAATCAAACAATCAAAGCAAATTGTCATATAGAATCAGAAACAGTATTTTATTCGAATTTTATTTTTTTGTATTTTCCTTTTAAGCTAGAACCATTGCTTAGTCTATTATCTTTATCTTACTTAGAAATGCTAATAATTACTGTCACTCACCAGAATATTGTCTGACCCACTCCTCTATTTCCCTCTTTCCCCCACAATAGGCCAGCAGAGTTGAGCAGATTTAGGTTGCTTGGAGATTTATTCTCGGAGTTCTCTCGTTTCAGATGTATTCTTCTGCTTTCCATCTTTTTCGTTTCTCTTATGATGGATTTGGCACTTGTGAGATGGATTATGATTTCTATAATTATTGTGACTATGATCATCATCATCATCATCATCATCATTATTATTACTTTTGTACTCCGATTATACGAGACTTAGATATATTTTCAAGAGGCATGAGAGATTTTAAGTTTTGGAGACATGTTATGTTTTTATGACTTATTTTGAGACGAAGTTTAATTTTGAATGATAAATTATTATTTAAATGTTTCCGATGTTTTACTTATTTGTCTTGTAAATCTTAGTCTCTGTGATGCTTTAGCTATACCTACAACGTACCACATCCTTTAGTATGCCCTTTTAGGGTATAATAAGGGGTGTGGGGTGTTTCACTTGGTATCAGAGCCTAAGGTTATCGGATTCCTAAAAACTTATTTTAAAAGTAAAGTATTTTTCCAAGGTAACGTATTTTCAAACTATTTTCAGAAAGAAACTCTTATAAATAGTTTTCAAATATAAGAGAGTTTTTATAAAAATCCGCTCAAAGTCCAGTTCAACTTCCTTTCGATTCTTTCGAGCATAAATTTTCTTTTCTTTGCATAGTATGGTGGACATCCTAAATCTTCCAGAGAGTTTCTAAGCCATTACTTGGCTCCATAGATATCACCAAGCTACGACACCAGAGGTGCAAGGGCAAGCGCCCAATGTAGCGCCAGTAGGTGGAGATCTCGTTAATCCACCTGCATCAGCCAAATTTTCTAAGCTATAAAAGGAGTTTGCTAGTCTAAGAGGCAAGATGTTTTTTGGCATGGAGGATTTCATTGAGGCACGAGCTTGATTGAGGAATACGGAGCAGATATTTGGGCTGCTAAGATTGAAGGACCGATAGAGAGTTCAACTTGCATCTTGGCAACTGAAGGGAGAAGCTTCTTACTAGTGGGATATCATAGAGATGGAGGGTAGAAACATTGGTTGGTTTGGATTTCATAAAAGGTTTGAGAAGAAGTTCTTGTCATAAGCTGAGGAAAGCATACAGTTGGAGAAGTTCATTAGTCTGACGCAAAGGAGTCTTTTAGTGAAAGAGCATATAAATCAGTTTGATGAGTTATCACGGTTCAAAATGGAGCTTGTTAATCACCGCATAAGATGATCACCAAGTTTGCTAAGGGTTTGAACTAGCCCCCCCTAAGGATTGGCATTGACACATGTGCTTATGGAAGCGACGTATGAGTCACTTGTGGAAATGGCTCTCATATTAGATGTTGCTAAGTAAGAAGAGGTTAAAGAGGTTCCTTAATCAAAAAACTCTAAGAAGCAGTGGTGGAAGAATAAGAAGGATAAGAAGAAAGGAGGAGGACCCCAAAAGGTACTGATTAAGAAAGGCGAGAAATGTCATAGTTGTGGATTGATTGGGCATTTCGCAAAGGAATGTAAGAAGGACACGATAAAGGGGAGGTGTTATAACTGTGGGCTGCCTGGACACCTTAGTAGAACTTGTCCTCGAAAGATGGGGCAGAGACCACGCACACCTACTGTGCAAGTACAGGCTTTGCATGCAGCACCTTCTAGTATGGACCGGATCGAGGTAGGAAAGTCTCTGTAGAAGGTTTGATCTCTATTTCGGATTTTTCTATTTGGACTCTTTTTGACTCCGGAGCATTATGTTCGTTCATTTCTAGTTTCTTGGTTGATTGTTTGCACTTAGATATTTCTCTAGTTGTAGACCCTACAGTTGTTTCAAACCCCACAGGAGGATCAGAACATTTATCCATGATTTGTAGGGGTTTGAAAATTTTAATACTAGGCGTAGAGTTTGACTGTGACGCCTATGTACTGGGATTTTTGGGATATGGGATGATTTTGGGGATGGACTGGTTATCCACTTATGGTGTAATATTAGACTGCGAGAGGAGAGTCGTCAGACTAGAGACATGTAGCAGAAGGTCTCTCGAGGTTTCTTGCAACTCATAGGGGAAAATCATATTGATCTTCCTTTATTCCCTTGATTCATCACTAGGAGAGTTAGATTCAGTTCCAGTTGCTAGAGATTTCCCAGACGTTTTTGAGGAGGTTAAAGGACTACCCCTAAGAGAGAGATCAACTTTAGATCTATTTGAATGACGATGCTAAGCCAGTGGCATTGCCCGTTAGACATATGGCTCCTAGGGAGAAGAGGGAGTTAAGTAGGCCAGTTGGTGAGCTATTAGAGAAAGGCTTCATCAGACGGAGCATATCTGAGTGAGGAGCCCCATGTCTTTGCTATAAAGGCGGACGGTTCCCTTCGACTTTGCGCAGACTATAGATAATTGAATAAGATCACGAAGAAGAACCATTACCCACTTCCAAGGATAGATGATCTTTTCGATCAGCTGGTTGGCTCTTCAGTATTTTCTCACCTTGACTTAGCCATTGGATTTCATCAGCTTAGGGTCATTGATGATAGCATCGATAAGATGTCATTTAGGACACCCGATGAATTCTTTGAGTAGTTGGTTTTGCTGTTTGAGCAGACCAATGCCCCAACCTATTTTGTAGATCTAATGAGTCATGTTTTTCGAGCCCTAAATAAGTTCGTTGTAGTGTTTATGAACGAGATTCTAGTGTTTTCAGAGAGTATGGAAGAGCATGTTATTCATCTTGAGGAGGTTCATCGTACACTTCATGTTCATCAGTTGAAGGCATAATTCTCAAAGTGTCACTTTTGGCATGAGGAGGTGCATTTTTAGGGCATGTAGTCTCAAGAGAGGGTATAGCAGTGGATCCCTCTAAGTATGTAGTAGTAGAGGGTTGGAAGGCCCTTAAAAACGCTCCCGAAGTTAGAAGCTTCCTAGGTTTTGTTGGTTATTGCAGGAAGAGAGCAACCCTTAGTCTAATGTTCATGGAGTGGAAAAGCCTAGAGTTTATTTCCAACTTTGATTTTAAGCCCTCTACAGACATTACCCATGGATTATTGGTAGTGCATGAGGTTAAGCCTACCCTTATAGATCAGACTGGCTCGAGGCAGCGAGAAGATTAAGAGCTTATGGATATTCTAGATAGGATTAGTAGAGGAGAGGTCTCTAGACATCTCTAACATTATTCCATCGATGGTAAATGGTGGATAAGGAGAGATAGAAGACTTTGTATACCCCGCACTAGTGATTTGATAGGTGCAGTTCTTGTAGAGGCACACCATTCTCGGATGACTATTCATCCGAGCGGTGATAAGATGTATAGGGACATGAAGAGAGTGTTTTATTGGAGTAGCATGAAGAAGGATGCAACAGAGTTTGTAGCTAAGTGTCTTGTATGCCAAAGAGTTAATAGAGTTCTTGAGGATTTGTTGAGGATGTGCATTCTTGATTTTGAAGGGACTTGGAAGGAGCACTTTCCTTTAGTGGAATTCGCTTATAACAATAATTTTCAGGTTAGCGTTTGGATGGCTCCTTCTGAAGCTCTTTATGGAAGACCTTGCAAACCGCCTTCGTGTTGGTTGGAGTCTATAAAAAGATTGCTACTTGGTCCCAACATGGTTAAAGAGACTTTAGAAAAGATCGATTTCATTAGAAAAAGAATGAAGACGGCCCAAGATAGGCAAAATCCTATGCAGACAAGCGGAGAAGGGATATTGAGTTTGAGGTAGGAGACTTCGTTTTCATTAAGGTATCTCCGCTAAGAAAGGTAATAAGGTTTGGATCAAGTGTGAAACTTGCTTCCAGATTCTTAGGGCCGTTCCCAATTATGGAAAGGGTAGGAAAGATGGCGCATCGGATAAAGCTACCGGAGAGGCTTGCGGGAGTTCATGATGTTTCTTTTCATGTTTTGCACTCGAGAAAGTGCTTACATGATTCAGCAGAGGTTGTGGAACCTAGACAACTAAGGAAGTTGAAGTGGAGAGAGAAGCTTCGGTTCGTCGCATTCCTACCATGATCGTTGGACATGTTATCAAGAAGCTTAGGAATAAGGAATTCCCTTTGGTTAAGCTGCAGTGGGGAGATAGCATTGAGGACGCTACGTGGGAGACTGAGAAGAAAATACATACTTCTTATCTGCATCTTTTCGATGGTTCGTCTTGAGTTTCCAATTTTCATCTTTAGTTTTGAATAGATTCTTTCCTTAGTATCCTTTGGGAGGGTAAATCTTAGGATTTGACATATGGACGGTAAGACTAAATGTAAACATGTTACTAGAACATGTTATGTATGATGGACACTAGTGGCTGCAAGTGATTGCTAGTGGATGCTAATGGACGCATATACACACACTATGAACTATTATCTCTTAGGGATCAACCTCACCATGTCACTAAAGCATTTGCATATGGATGTGTGTGCACTTGCAATTTTATTTTTATTTCATTGTTGCTATAATGAGTGATTATTATATTATTGTTGCATTTGGATGATGATTGTAGCACGCATATAGAAATGTCAATTATCATTAGGAAACTTACATTCATTTGGATACATGGCACATACATAATTGCAAAAAAAGGAGGTCGGCCGAATCAGTAGACCGCCTAATCTTTTGCATTAGTTAGGGACGTTGACACTACACTATTGCATATAACATAAGTTCCATTAGAAAGCTTAAGGATAATGGATGTAATGGATGATGGTTGAAAACGTGGTTGTAGAATTTGGATGAAAATATTTATTTCATTCTTCTGTCCATGGAGATTTTGGGGACGAAATCCTTTAAGGAGGGGAGAACGTAACAACTCAAAATTTGAGCTATAATAATTCATTAATGAATTAACTAAACAATAAAATAAGTTTGTGCAACTTTTGAAAATCGAGCTACAGATGTTGCACCATTGGGTCTATGGTAATTTTCTGATCAATTTCCATATGTGCAATAGCTTAAAAAATGGTAACATGTATAAGAAAAAAATCTGGGTTCGTATTGATTTTGTGGCAAAATTTTCTGATAGCAAAATGAAAGTACAATGTTATGAAATTTGATATACACAAAGTTGGACAATGTATTTATGAACTGGAAAAAGATTCACTGAATTCCGATATGAAATGCTAAAGATATGTTGTCTCAAACATGGCCTTAACTTGTCAAAATCTGAGTTAGTATGAAGAAGTTACGAAAGAAATAAGAAATTAAAAGAAAATGAAAAAAACAATATATATATATATATATATAACAAGGACCTAGGTCGACCCTTGTTTCTGTCAGGCCGACCTGTAGGTCGACCCCTAATATACATAGGTCGACTCATAGGTCGACATGCCTATAGGTTGGGTCAACCAGCCTTTGTCACTAGACAAAGAATCGTTTAGGTATGAGCGATAACGTTAAAACTTTATTTTTGAGCAATCTGTACATTCTTAGCTACATCTGAGGGTTCCTAGCAAGCCTATGACGTGGTTACACCAGATTTAATCTTCAAATATGACGACCTGAGATCCCTAAGCCACACCATAAATAAGACCCTAGACCTAGTTATTTTTCTCATTCAGATTTTCTTCTAGCCGGGTTCATAGCCTGAGGCCGAACCCTAAATAAAACTTTTTCTAGGGAGAATATCTTTTTAATAAACATATTCTACACCTAGAAGTGGATCCAATAAGACCAAGGATTGGAGCTAAGGACCACAGGTGAGTGTTTTGTAATTATTTTAGATTTTTAAGTAATTTAAAATAATAAGGTTCTCAATAGTTGTAGTTTTTCTACAATTTTGAGACAAATTTTTATGTAAGTTTATTTACAGTCTATTTTTAAGTAAATTTCAGATGTTCTTTCCAATGTATTTTATTCAGCTATTTTATTCAGTTATTTGCAATTATTTATAGTTATTCACAGTTATTTATATCTGTTTTAAGTTGGAATTTAGCCTGTAAATGTTAGTTTCTTTTTACAGAGATTTAATCCCCTTTTATGCGAACAAATTAAAAAGAGAAGAATTCGTCAATATGGATTAAAAAAGAAAAACACTAAATTTATAGAAATGAAATGTAAAATAAGAAAAATTGAAATAAAATAGAGATGGACTGAAATAGGCAAATTTAAGATATTTGTAAGCATAACTATAACAAGAGATTATAACAAAAAAGGGAAAATAGAAGAGTAACAGTTGCAACAGTTATAATATAGGTTATAATTAGAAAGAAGGAAATAATAGAAGAGGCTTATTTTAAAACTTAAATTAAGTTAATAAGAAAATATAACAGAAATGATAGAAGAGGCTTATTTTAAAACTTAGATTAAGTTAATAAGAAAATATAGAAGTAGGGCCCGTACCGGCAACATTCCCTTTCGGATCTAGGACTGATGGTCTCACAATAGTAGGTGAGGCTGGGACATGCTTATGCTGATTAGGGTAAATAAGTGGCTAATAGATAGAGGCTCAAATTTGGGGATTTGGGCAAGGGGCGCAAAACTAGAAGATTGTTTGTTAGGACCAGTACTGGCAGCATTCCCTTTCAGGTCTAGGACTGATGGTCTCACAACAGTTAGGTGAGGCTGGGCAGTATTTCCTTTCAGGACTAGGACTGATGGTCTCACAATATTTAGGTGAAGCTGGGCACGCATTTGACGATTAGGGTAAATAAAGGGTTAAATTGGGGGCGGCAGTTCGTGTGTAACGGTGATGACCGAACTGTAGCATCGATTATGGTAAATAATTTGCTACTGCGTCCTACGCACTAAAGAGGTTTCTTTTGCTGTGACCAACAGGATTGGTCCACAGTGGTGCAATAGAGATAGAATAGGCCAATCAACGGGTAGAATTAGGATTTCACCCCAATCAAGTTAGTAGTTAAGATAGAATTAGGTTTTCAGCCTAATCACAGCAATAGAAGCCAATCAACGGGTAGAATTAGGATTTCACCCTAATCAAGTTAGTAGTTGAGATAGAATTAGGGTTTCAGCCTAATCACAGCAATTTAAGACAAGCACAAATAATCAAACAATCAAAGCAAACAGTCAAACAGAATCAGAAACAGTATTTTATCCGAATTTTATCTTTTATTTATTTTCCTTTCAAGCTAGAACTATTGCTTAATCTATTATCTTTATCTTGCTTAGAAATGCTAGTAATTTCTTTCACTCACCAGACTTGTTGTCTCACACACTCCTCTATTCCCCCCATTTCCCCCAATAGGCCAGCAGAGTTGAGTAGATTCAGGTTGCTTGGAGATTCATTCCTAGAGTTCTCTCATTTCAGATGTATTCTTCTACTTTTCATTTTTTCGTTTTGCTTATGATGGATTTGGCACTTGTGAGAGGGATTATGATTATGATCATTATTATTGTTACTTTTATACTTTGATTATATAAGTTTGTGATGTATTTTCATGAGACATGAGAGATTTTAAGTTTTTGAGATATGTTATGTTTTCATAACTTATTTTGAGATGAAGTTTAATTTTGAATGATAAATTATTATTTAAATATTTCCACTGTTTTTACTTACTTTTTTTGTAAATCTTAGTCTCTGTGATGCTTTAGCTATACCTTTAAGGTACCATATCCTTTAGTGTGCCCTTTTTGGGTATAATAAGGAGTGTAAGATGTTTCAAATAACATCAACTATTGTGTTTTTTGCATGACACGGGCTCTGTGTTGTTACATAATTTTTGACACATTTATTTAAATTTTCCCTTTCTTATGCACTTTGTTCTTGATTGTTTTGCTTTGCGTTTGAGGAGAGGCATGAATTTTGATGGTCCTTGTCATTATTTGTTGCATGATGAGTAGCCGCTTCATTTTTTTTCCCTAGTTGCACTACGACTTTCACCATCCATGCGTTATCAATGGCCATGAACTAAATTGTGTTATTTTGATTTGTCAACTCTTTAGTATCCAAATTTTTTTGAACACACAAAATTTCATCGGGTGACCAAAACAGTTACAATTTTGGCGTACACTAGGTCTCCATTCGTATTCAACTAGCTGTAAGAATAAAACATTACTTTCAAGTACGGTAGGGACCTTATTAGGAAACTTAAAATCATTATTAATTTTTATTAAGATATGGGGAAAAGAGATTTTAATCATATCTTTTGTATACCAGTCCATCTTAATGAGGTTACCAAATACAGAGGCAATTCTACTGATTCCTTCCTTTGATCAGAAGTCTAACCCAAGCTAGATTTGATTATACCAATTCCTTGTTTAATTCAAGATCCGGAATCCATCTCTTCATCATCATAAGCCTTCTATCATAAAAAGAAGGCCCTTCTTCTAATATTTTTTCATAGTCTTCATTATTATCGAATTTGATCATATAAAATCCATTGTCTTTTGTGCGAATGAAAAGTTGAACTGCGAGCTTCCATATTCTTAAAGTGTATGCTCTAAAATAGTTATAACATGGTCGGGATCTGGCTACATAGCTAATAATCAAATTATCCCAGCAATTTTTCGTTAATTCAATTACATCACTAGCCATTCTACTGCACTTTTTTTGGCTAAAATCGGTAGGGTTACAAATTTAAGGGATATAGAGCCCAGAATATCTTCCTCAACAATCATTTCCTTTCATGTTCTAGATTGGGAGTTTAAGGTATATTTCCCATTTACCAAGCCATTGATTGGGATTATTGACGAGGCATCTGAGGGGACAAGTGCTTGCTTCCTGTATAAAAAGGGAAATTCCCAAGTAGAAGCACTAGTAAATTGAGTTCTAGGAAAAATAAGGATAGTTGCTTTTAACATATGGCTTGTACCTAATCTGGGAGCCATAGTACCAACTTGTGTCCGAAGTTGTCTCTATGAGCGCGTATAGGTTACCTTATCGAATCCTTCATCTTGCGCAACACTAGGAGGAAGAAGCTAGTTTAGATATAGAGGAGTAGGCGTGGAGAGTTTGGTGGCTGTGAAAGAATTAGAGGATTAGGGTTAGGGTTTTGTGCCATGGAAAAAATAGGAGAAAAATTGTTTATACCTTATTCTTCTCATCTGTAATTTTATCAAAGAAAATAAATAAAAATAATCAATTAATGACATATTAACTAGAATATTTATTAGCATTAAAGATAGTTAAAATGTCACTCATTGATATGAATTACAGTTTAATTATTTACTTTGAAGTAAAATTGATGAAAATTAGATCCTTCCTATATAAAAATAATTCACTTATAATCATTATGAATAATTATATCTCTAATTTATAGTTATTTATAAACATTAATAAAATTCAAAACAACATTAAATAAAACAAACTTCACAAAATAAGAATGTTTAAGATCTTCAAGAATTCAATATTAACAATGAATACATGTTATTTATGAACATTAAATAGTGTATTAAGTATATAGTAGAATAATATTAAAAGCCTTGATTGGTTAAAGGACAATGTTAACAAAGACAATGTATAATATTTAAAATTATTTATGTTCCAAAAATATGCATTTAAAACTAAAATAAAAATTAATATTGTCTACAGAAGGCAGAACGTAAATGTTGCTTATACATTTTACTTTTCCCTAAAATACAGTATGAATTTTTTTATTTAAATAATCTTTTACTTCATACATAATGTTTTCCTTCCAACTTATTTTTTTATATACATATGTTTTGAAATGAAATAAAGATCAACTTTACCTTAACATAATTATATGAAAAACTTATGATCTTTTAGTATATATCATTTAACAAACCAATAACTTCCAACAAAATAAATGGAGGAACCCAAATTCATAGCCAGACTAATAAAATGAAGATATGGAAACAAAATTTGATATAAAATTTGGGAAAGAAGAAATAGTTTAATTTATTTATAACGGATTTTATGCAACAATATAAGCTTCTACGGTTGTTATACACCTGAAATGTTGCTGATAAAAGGAAACAAATAAAAATAATTGATTATTACATAATTTTCAATAAAGTGGCTTGATACGTAATTAGTTATCTCATCAAATTGAATTTCGATTTAATTATCAACTTACCTTGAAGTCAAATTAATCAAAATTAAAAGCAATGGTAACAATATTTGATACGATTATAATCATTATAAACAACTATATCTTTAATCTATAGCTACTTATAACCATTTTCAACTATAAAAAATTTGAAACAACATAACACGAAGCATGAAAGTGAATAGGGATCTAGTATAATATAGCTAAGTTGTGTATACAAGTGCATAGGCAATGCTAAAACTAAATAATAGAGTAAGGTGAAGTAAATAAAAACGATCACACCAGAGTTTTTATACCGGTTCAGACCTTTCGTCCTATGTCCAGCCCTGAAGCTCCCCTTCTGAATTTTCATAAACAAAATACCATCTCTTCCCTTGGAGGAATAGGCCATACAACAAATTTTTTCGACTTGACAAATTTGTGTCCCTTCAACATAGATTTTTACTAATAATACAATACTTCTTATAATCTCCTTAATAATTCAAGATGCGTGCACTGTTATTATGGAAGTGTATTGAATGATTCTTGAGTTAGCCATAGAGTTTGAGGGAAATAGTTTTCAAGTGAGATAAAAATCAAGAAATCAAGCTGTCTTGATTTATGAATGTTGAACTATATTTATGATATTAAAGAGTTGCATCAAGAGTTGTAATTGTTCAGAGAAGCCGTTACTTTTCATAATGACGATCATAACCGTTCGAAGTTTCATTTCACAACATAGCCATTATAAAGTGATCAGTCGATCCAGAATAATAATTAGTCTATTGAACAAGAAATTAATAAATAAACGGCAAAAAGTAAATTTGAGAATAAAATAAAATACACTGGTTGAGTCGACTAGAATTATTTCCATTCGACTAACCTCGGTCAACTAAAAATAATTTCAGTTAACTAAACCTATACAAAATTATTTATATATACTTAGCCATGTTTTTCAATATGTTTAACTCTTTACTTATGAAAATCTTTATATGAAGACATGTGTGTGTATGGATGTGAACTATCAAGGATTTTATAGGTATTCTATGACCAAATACGTACATTTGACTAGATGATCCGCATATCCTTGACATTTGATATGTAGACGATTTGTTTGTTTTTCTCCTCGATTCTTTGATTCATTATTTTCTAGTACCTGCATAATATAATATTCTAGATATGTATAGAGATATAGTTGTCATCATTAAAACATACTAATAAGGTTCTAACAATCTCCCACCTTTTGATGATGACAATCATATAAACTAAAATAAGATTATATACTATTCTCCTACTTAATATGTTCTCCATGTGTCATTATACTTTCTCTCCCTTTCTCATCAACAAAAAGAAGAGAATAAGATAAAGGTAGGACAATAAAAAATGAACAATGTGGGGATATGACATTTGTATGTCAAGCAAACATAAGGCAAACACATATGACAAATATCATATTGAATAAAAAACAATTTTCAACACAAACAAACATTTGTAAAATAAACATACATATGATATTCATGACAACACAAACAACATAACAATTGTTCGTACACATTCAAACAATATAAAACAACCACCACCACTACGTTACTAATGCAGACAATCTTACAAGGTCACAAATATTACATAGACAACACAAATAGTTTATCATAAGGCCAAACAAAAGTAAAACAAAAGTCTAACCAATTAAAGTCATATTATTGGAAAATGATTCAACTTTCATATTTCATAGACGAGCTGGTAGGAAAGGGTGAGTGAGAAAGTGATGAAATCATGTTCTCAATCTTCTTTGAGAAGCCCATTGTAGTATTTTCAAAATTCTCTTGACATTTAATCATTATCTTGTTGCTTGAAGAAGATTTCTTGATTGCAGAGGATTATTATTTTGGTGGAGATGGTTTTGGAAGGCTCCACAAGTGAAATATCCTTATTGTTATCCGTACACCAAGAGACTTCTTCAATTTCATGTTGAGATGATGGTTGCACCATCGGTTGTGGTTAAGATGAAGATTGGCTGATGTTTCCTTGAACCAAGTACGATAGATAAACATTTGTAAGGCACAATGGGCTCCATTCTCGATGGTAATTTCATTAGAGAGATGGATTTTTAGTGCATAATCTTGGGCAAGATAAAGCATTACATTCTCTCCATATTAATACCAAAGTGATTGAAGATTTTTTTCAGGTAGGAAGCAAAGAACATGGTGTGTCGAGAGTTAGAATGGAAGCTTTTGATCTCGTTGTGTATTATTTTCACCTAATTCGATTTCTTGTTTAAATAAACAACAAATAAGACCTTGCAGTTATTATCATAATTTTTTTCGTAACTCTCGATTCTAGGCAAGATGGTGTGAATGACCGTTTTGTTGAGTATACGAGCTTGGGGACAAAGGTTAACCGATGTGTTGCTAGTTTATTCAATACGAAATATACAACTAGATGAACTAAAACCAAATCGTCCTAATCTATGTCATCTAAATCATAGGAGTGAGAACAACCTAACATAATACCCAAATCTTGCACAAAGAGTTTAATTTCAACGCCTAAGACTGTGCTCCATAAGAGTCCTACATCATTACCTGGTTTATAAAAATTCCCACACAAACTTGCATATAACATATGAACTAAGAAATCGACCCGCAAATTTTATCGCTATGATAAATTATATTTATTTTTAAAATTGTTCAGATAAAAGGTTGATAATATAAGTAATATTTTTTTGAGTGATAACAAATAATAATATTACTATTTTTAATAAATATTTACAAAAATATTTTCCTCGGGGATTAAATCGATAAAATAGCCGAAAACTGTTTTATTGAAAATCAGCTCTATAATTGTAAAACGTCGTGCATAGAGCTAGGCACATACACTTATTTTTATAGTTGAAAAAGAATATGAAATAAATAATTTATTTTATTTCTAAAAATTTAATGTATTTATGACATCGTCAGTAATGTCCTTATGTTTAATAATTGATTTATGAAATTAAATTAAGATTTAATGACCTAATAATTATTCAAATAATAGGTTATAATTCATTTTAATAAGTTATAAAGTAATAATAAATCATTTGTTATAATTTTGTGAAGATATATATATATATATATATATATATATATTTGATTTGAAAATATAAGAAAAAAATGATATCACTTTATCGGAATAATAAAGTTACTGTGAATAATTGCTAATATTAATTTATATGGTTTTCCAATTCAATTGTGATCATTTTAATTAATTAAAAAATGATTATAAATTTATTTTCAAATTTTGTTTATCTATATATGTAATTTAATGTATAAGTGAAAATATGACCAGGAATCGGTTCTCTGATTAGCAATGGTTTATCGAACGAAAGTTATTCGGAGCTAATGCAACAATGTTTATATGTCATGTACACATATATAACACATAAATACACACTGACATATACATATGTCATGTACACACACATATATATATATGTGTGTGTGTGTGTGTGTGTATACATATATATAAAAAGTTAAAAATATCTAAGATATTTTTCATTTACTTAATCTTTAAGTATTCAAAAATCAACATATGCATGCTTGAGGTGATAGAAGTGATGTATACATAGGGGTGGTGTTGTGGCCATGCATATGATGATGAAGGAGGATGATGTAAAGGGTGATTTTTGGAAAAAGAAATGTCATGATTTTTTTTTTTGAAGTTGCTTAGCCCCAAGGCTTCCAAGCCTATAAATACAAGGCATCCCCTTTCACTTTCTTTCACATTTCTTCCTCTCATTTTCTAAGAATCTTACTCCTTCCTCCAATATTCTTTAATGGCTTTCATGCCTTGGAAAAATATTTGCAAAGTTATGACAAAATATTGACAAAATACATACATGTGTATGAGTTATCGATCTACTTCAAAACAAGCTCAAAACTTCTCCATTCCTCTTTCTAAACCCATAGACACCACCACCCTCTTCGAAAACCGAGCCTTCCGTCCCCTAGAACCAAGGCCATGAACTGCTCCTTACATCCAATATCAAGGCCGAGCCATGTAATAAAAATAGTGCTAATGATCGTGAGCTTATATCGAGATAGCGAAGCTATAGCCACTTTTAGGTTAATCATTTAACCCAAAATGAGAAACTCCTAAACTATAGTAATATATGTTACTGGATGTTAAACATATTTGATTATGATTGTTGATAATGGTTGTTGAATATGAATATTGAATATATATGTATGTCACAGAAATACACGTCGATAAGCACAATGAAAATCATATTTTTTTATTGAATGAATTGGTCTATGAAGAATGTTAGACCTCTTTAAAATAGTTTTATAATGAGTTTGAAATGTTTTATAAGCATATGAAAGTGCTTTGGGGAAGTTTGAAAGGTAATTGAAATTTTAGTGAAAATAGGCGCGTAACGGTAGTTCGCGATTTTGCGCCACAAAAATCAAACAAGTATATAGAATGGAATTTAGCTCAGAATTCTTCGAGATAAGAATTTTTCAAACTATTATATCCATAGTCTTCAAAAAAGAAAGAAAATCGAGATTTTGATAAGCAGACTTTTAAAATATGAGTAAAATAAGTTTTTGGAAAAACTAAAGTTTTGCAGTTCAGAATACATAAGAGGATTTCTTTAAAAATGATATTTTAAAATTGTTTAAAATATGAAATAAACTACAAAAATCCTTTAAAAGTGATTTGAGTTATAAAAAAAATTCAAATGACAAAAATTCGTTTTGATCATAGCCTGAAAAGCACTTTCCACGGCACTTTTCCGCAGCACTTTTCTATAACTTTTGAAATGTAGTTTTAAATCCTATCAATCTTTTTCAAATCTTTTGTAGATGTTTTCAAATGATTGATAAAGTATTTTAAAGATGATTGGAAGGATTTATGGAATGGTTAAATGTTAAATGATTTAGAATCGCTCAAATAACTTGACCGCCTTTTGGGAGTCGAAAAATAAACGTTTTGACTTGAGTTTGGAAAACTAGTTTCATACTCTCCATGGCTATCCGGACGAACTCGACGGATGGGATATTAAATTTTATTGACTCAGGTAAAAAACTTCCAAAGTATGAAGGATAAAATTCTTCAAATATTAATAATCTGGATTTTATAGGGATAATCGTCTTATACTCGGTGTTAAAGCCTAAAGAGGGAACTCGTACTACTCATGGAATCCAAAAGGTGATTACGCTGTTTTTCTGCCCATACTACCTGTTGAATACGGAAACTGATATTGAGTAGAATTAGATTATTTCTACAGATTTTGCTCACTTAATATTTACTGGTTTTGGATTAACATCCTAGATAACATGGATTTAACTCAGTCAAAATTTTGAGTTTTGAATTGAGAAATTTATGTTAGGATTTAAAAGAAATGATTTTGAAATATTTTTCTAAGTGAATAGTGAAATGATTACGAATTATTCCCAGTTTAAAAAGGTTTTTAAGTAATTAAAGGATTTGATAAGAGATGTTTAATGATTCCATATATATCGAAAAGAAATGTTTTAAAGTTATATATATCTAATAACATATTTTTGATAAAAGAAATGGGTTAATAAAATATTATTCACCTATTTACTTGAACCATTTTATCGATAACTGATGCGAAAGAACCATGGTTAGATTTGGGGTAATTCCTATCTGAAGACCACTTCGAACCGACCACTTCGAACCAATTTACATATCCGAAGTGAAAACATAAATATGATTTGGAAGATGGAATGTTGGGCTGCTTGTCACTGACCCTCGGGGAAATTTCCCATATTAAATTATGTGGCAGTAGTTCTTCATCTAAGATCTTTGATGCAAGGACTTCTCGCTACTAATCATGGGGGTAATTTCCAATAGGATGTGGTAGGAGAGAGCCTTCGGCTTGTCCTATTCCTGAACAACTTGTATGGTCGAATATTTGACATTGCATTTCTAGTTACATGAATTGATCTCTATGTTTGGTAGTGGAGAAGACAACTTCCCTTAACTTAATAGTCTTTCCTAAGACATACGAGCTCAGGAGTTATACGTTTGTAGAAATTAGTTGTGCAACTATGGAATGGTAGTATGACATTCAAAGTGAATTGTGCTATGTGAAAGATAATTGGTACCTCAGACCTCATCACTCAGTAATGGCTCAAATAGGGTACGCGGCAAGGTTATATGGTCGCAACTATTAGGGTACGCTCATCAGCCTTCTAGATTACCCTATATATCGAGTATGTGGTGTATGCTATATGGCCTTGGGTAGGTCGGTAACGATTGGGGTAATGTCATATTCGGTTTCTATTTAGGCCATGTATGAGTGCTAAACAAGGATAGACCAGCCATGCCAGATGTGAAGGATTGTTTGTCTATTCTTAGTGCATTTCTCTAGAGATGTACTATACAAAAAGTAGTCCCTTACTTGTCATTGTATGGAAATCCATTCTCCGAACGAGCCATGTAAGAGTTTTGTTTGTAGAGCCTAACGTATGCTGAATTTAATAATGATAACAATTTTGGCTGAGATTAATAAGTTTACTTGCAAATGTTTTCCAAGGAATGCCATTAAAAATAATATCAAATGATTTTTGGATAGAAAATGTTTTAGTTATCATAAGGTAAAACCCATCCGTATTTGTTAGCGCCAAAATTGGTCACTAACACCCGAGTGTAAATGAAAGCACCAATTAACAGTTATTGATAACAGATAGAGTGTGTGTAGAGAGTAATAATATGAAGAACAGTTAAAATTAAAATGAAAGCAGTAAAGAACAACACATTTTATAGTGGTTCGACTAACTCTGGCCTACGTCCACTCCAATAATTTCCTTGTTATTGATATGAGAATCAGTTACAGTTACAAAGTGGTAGGCTAGCCTTAGCCTTAGAAAATAGAAGGTCAGAGAGTAAAGGAGAAGAAGAAGAGGAAGAAGCCGAAGATCCCCATGAAGATCCCCCATATGCTGTATTTATAGGCGAATCCTGAGTTGTTGGGCCTCTTGAATAGCTTGGGCCCAACAAGGCCATTGTCGAGCCTCGTATACCCTTTGTCCCTGACCGAGCGGCATTTGCCGAGCCATCTGGGCAGAGCCGTATCCCATCAATGTTGAGCCATCTGGGCAGAGCCGTATACCATCAATGTCGAGCCACTCGATGCCGATCCATGTATACCAAACGAGGTTGATTGAAACAGTAGAATACTGAATGAGGTAGCCATGCCGAGCTCACTCGTAAGCCGAACGAGGTTGCCATGCCGAACGCCCACTGATGTCGAACGATCCATCCAATGCCGAATGATACCTGATGTCGAACGATCCATCCGATGCCGAACGATCTCTAATGCCGAGCGCTTCTAAATGCCGAACGTTCATAGATACCGAACGTTCATAGATGCCGAACGTTCATAGATGCCGAACGTTCATGGATGCCGAACCATACGCTGATGCCGAACGTGGTCCAATGCCGAACGCTCGTCCAATGTCGAACGATCCTTCTATGCCGAACGTTCGTCCAATGCCGAACGATCCTTCCAAAGCCGAGTCATCCCTTATGCCGAGCGACCACCGATGCCGAGCCATCCCTTATGCCGAACATACTCGTATGCCGAACAATTCATCCAATGCTGAGTCATCCCTTATGCCGAGCGACCACCGATGTCGGGCCATCCCTTATGCCGAGCATACTCGTATGCCGAACGAGGCAACTAAGCCGAACATACTTGTAGGCCAAACGAGGCAACTATGCCGAACGTACTCGTAGGCCGAACGAAGTACTTGTGCCATGTATCCCCTTCATTTCTTGACCAAATGACATATACAAGTAAACTTCATCCTTTAAAACCAAATCCATCATACTCCAAACTCGATAGTCGCCAAGTTAGTTAGGTTGAATCCGCCTACTTATGGCTTTGACAAAAGGCGGTTAACACTTGCCCCCCAAAACATGCCTTGCTATTGGAAGGTGTGTTTTGAATAGCCTCAAATCCAATATCCAAAGTCCATATCCTTTTTGTGACCATACTATCAAATCCATGACCTCTCTGGGCTTAAAATTGAATCTATAGACCTCGCCGGGTCGCGTTATCCTGTTCCAGCCTTGACTTTTCCATCACGGGCTTGTACGTTTTCCGGCCTTGACTCTCTAGTCAAAGACTTTGATATTCACCGGCCTTGACTCCCCGGTCAAGGACTTTTTATATTCTCCGGCCTCGACTCTCCGGTCAAGGACTTTTAATATTCACCGGCCTCGACTCTCTGGTCAAGGACTTTTTATATTCTCTGGCCTCGACTCTCCGGTCAAGGACTTTTTATATTCACCGGCCTCGACTCTCCGGTCGAGGACTTTTTATATTCACCGGCCTCGACTCTCCGGTCAAGGACTTTTTATATTCACCGGCCTCGACTCACCGGCCTCGACTCTCCGGTCAAGGACTTTTTATATTCACCGGCCTCGACTCTCCGGTCAAGGACTTTTTATATTCTCCGGCCTCGACTCTCCGGTCAAGGACTTTTTATATTCTGCCTGAGTCCATTTCTTCGCTCTCCGGCGAAGGGACTCGTAACTTGTGACCATTGCCCCGTCTCTCCGGTCGGGGCAGTAATTATAAAACCTGAACTGTTTATTACATTGATCCAAAACCAAATATAAAACCAGAAATCCGTATCAAAAATCAAACATCCAAACCAGAATGGGAAACCAAGAAAAAACCAACCAAATCGGGAGTACAATCCAAACTCCAAAACCATACCAAAGAAAAGTAAATGTCCGAAATACGAAACAGAGAACAAATCCGTATCAAAAAAATCAAACATCCAAACCAGAACGGGAAACCAAGAAAAAGCCAGCCAAATCGGGAGTTCAATCCAAACTCTAAAACCATACCAAAGAAAAGTAAATGTCCGAAATACGAAAGAGAGAACCAGAGTTTGCAGAAAACTAGAAAGAAAGCAGAATTTCATAGACTCGAGTAGTACGGTTTCAGTTATCTCAGAGCACGCCTAGGGACCGTCCTCGATCCCGTACGTGTGTAAGTGACCTAGCCGTATTACTTTGAGTTCTATTACTTTTTCAAATCCATGAACCTGTTTAGTTGATAGTAAACCGGCATTGACCAGACCCAATGCCGCCATTGCTAGAGGTAGGTGGTGGCTGCTCTTGCTCCCCTGCCATAGTTCGATTCCTGACATATTTCTGTAGGTAACCATTCCTTACATGCTCCTCATCTCGCACTCCTGCACTCCTGTTGATGTCGGGTTGCACAACATCGTCTGGTATCCCTCCATGGGTTGGTCCAACATTTTCTGGTGGTATGCCCCCAAGTCTAGATCCATCTGGATTGGTAGCTGTTTGCGGATTGGGGGTTGCCCCCGCCAAGCTATTCCCTCTGCTTGCTGGTTGAGTGCTTCTGATCCAGCTCCACGGATCTGAGCTCCTGCATTTTCTGTTTGTGCAAATTGTCTGAGAAGAGTCTGCATCATCTCCTCTTGTCTTTTCATCATCGCCTCCATTTCCTCTCTAGTGATGTAAATGGATGCTCCACCTGCTCCATCTCCAGAGGAAGCCTCTTGACTTCCCTCCTGATCGCTCCTTTCCATTACTTGCTTCCTTGCTGATGGTCTAGCCATTGCTCTTTTAAATCCAAGTTTCTAACTCCAAAATTCCTGAGTTCAGCTCTCAGTGAAAGCACCAAAATGTTAGCGCCAAAATTGGTCAATAACACCCGAGTGTAAATGAAAGCACCAATTAACAGTTACTGATAACAGATAGAGTGTGTGTAGAGAGTAATAATATGAAGAACAGTTAAAATTAAAATGAAAGCAGTAAAGAACAACAGATTTTATAGTGGTTCGGCTAACTCTGGCCTACGTCCACTCCAATAATTTCCTTGTTATTGATATGAGAATCAGTTACAGTTACAAAGTGGTAGGCTAGCCTTAGCCTTAGAAAATAGAAGGTCAGAGAGTAAAGGAGAAGAAGAAGAGGAAGAAGCCGAAGATCCTCATGAAGATCCCCCATATGCTGTATTTATAGGCGAATCCTGAGTTGTTGGGCCTCTTGAATAGCATAGACCCAATAAGGCCATTGCCGAGCCTCGTATACCCTTTGTCCCTGACCGAGCGGCATTTGCCGAGCCATCTGGACAGAGCCGTATCCCATCAATGTTGAGCCATCTGGGCATAGCCGTATACCATCAATGCCGAGCCACTCGATGTCGATCCATGTATACCGAACGAGGTTGATTGAAACAGTAGAATACTGAATGAGGTAGCCATGCCGAGCTCACTCGTAAGCCGAACGAGGTTGCCATGCCGAACGCCCACTGATGCCGAACGATCCATCCAATGCCGAACGATACCTGATGTCGAACGATCCATCCGATGGCGAACGATCTCTAATGTCGAGCGCTTCTAAATGCCGAACGTTCATAGATACCGAATGTTCATAGATGCCGAACGTTCATAGATGCCGAACGTTCATGGATGCCGAACCATACGCCGATGCCGAACGAGGTCCAATGCCGAACGCTCATCCAATGTCGAACGATCCTTCTATGCCGAACGTTCGTCCAATGCCGAACGATCCTTCCAATGCCGAGTCATCCCTTATGCCGAGCGACCACCAACGCCGAGCCATCCCTTATGCCGAACATACTCGTATGCCGAACGATTCATCCAATGCCGAGTCATCCCTTATGCCGAGCGACCACTGATGCCGAGCCATCCCTTATGCCGAGCATACTCGTATGCCGAATGAGGCAACTAAGCCGAACATACTTGTAGGCCGAACGAGGCAACTATGCCGAACGTACTCGTAGGCCGAACGAAGTACTAGTGCCATGTATCCCCTTCATTTCTTGACCAAATGACATATACAAGTAAACTTCATCCTTCAAAACCAAATCCATCATACTCCAAACTCGATAGTCGCCAAGTTAGTTAGGTTGAATCCGCCTACTTATGGCTTTGACAAAAGGCGGGTTAACAATATTTATGTATGGGTGTTGTCTTATGAAATACCTTTTTCTTTTCAAACGCGTATTTTAAATTTCTCACACCAGTCCCATGATTGACCCGAAGTTTATTTTCCTTACCTAAACTCAGGGTGCCCTAGTTTTCCCTGGCAACCTAGTAGTCAGGTTTAATTAGAAGAAATCTGGATCGAGCTCAAAGCATGGAGTTAGAAGATTATTCTGAAGATTGCTATCCATTTCCACCATATTCTTATGTTATTGTATTTCGCATTTGTAGGGATAGATATTTATACTGTCCATGTTTAACTCTAATAAATGTATTTAAATTTCCGCTGTAAAGATTATATGTTGAAATAATATATGTGAGATTCTGTTCTGTCTTTATTTTCTTTCTTATTCATGATAATCCACCTCTCCGGCACTTACATTTGCGGCATGAGAATACCAAGGGTGTATTAGTGTCGATTTTCGAAAATCGAGGAGGTGGGTCATCACATTTTATTTGAAGCTCATTCAAACTATAGTTTGAGAAACACCAACTTGGATTTTGAGATGTGTAAAATTTAGCAATATCCATTCACTGCTAAACAAATGATCCCACCCTTGAATTGGGAATAGTATGTTTCAGAAATAGCATTTAATGTGATTAAGGAAGAGTCATAACCGGTTGTTTTACAGTTCATGGAAAACTATATGATCTGCTCATTAATTGCGTTTGTCCCCAAGTCCCATTGAAGAGATTATTATCTGAAGTACGAAGGAAATTAGACTCTATGTTGAAGCACAAAGTTTGTCATTGGGCTGCATATTATGAACACAAGATGCATCAAGGGAAAAAGGCTTATCTTCTCTAATGTTTGCAGTTAAAAGATCAACGTTTCATCTACTTTGTTAAATGTATATTTCGTAGTTAATAGAACAAATGCCAGTGCATATCTTATCCGAAATTTGCAGTTCTTTATCGTGAACATTAGCTGCATATCTTATAAATCCAAAGCCAATAACAAATTAGGTACCAATATAAATATTAATCTTTAGTAAAGAAAGTAGACATAAAGATCTAAAAATCATTATATATGTATATATTAATTTTAGATTGAAAAGTCAATACAATTACATTGTTTGCAACATAAAACTCTAAATAAATGGAACTTGGTTAGCAAAATGTTAACTCCTCAATTTCATGACTCAACGACCTAAGGAGATAAGCGACCGAAGGAATTAAAGTGTAAGCGACCTAACTACTTAAGCGACCTGGCGACCTAACTGCTTAAGAGACCTAGCGACCTAACCGCTTAAGCGACCTAGCTGCTTAAGCGAGTTAGCGACCAAAAGCATGAAGCGAGTTAGCGACATAAAGCATGAAGCGAACTAGCGACCTAAAGCATGAAGCAAGTTAGCGACCTAAAGGGGTAAGATAGAGTAAGGTCGCATGCATACTACCTCTTCACTAGGTCGCTCACGACCTAAGTCCACCGAGCCAACTTCCTATGCCGCTTCTCCCTAGGTCGCCACGGCCTACCAACTTGTTCAAGTAACTAAGTGCAAGCCTGTTAAGCCGTAACCTACGCTCCTTAGGTTGCTCACGACTTACAACCTAAACCCTAGGTCGCCCACGACCTATAACACAGCTAACAAAACCCTTAGGTCGTTCATGACTTATGACTTACCCTAGGTCGTTCACGACCTATGCCTTGTCCAGATATTTCCTATAAATACCATGCCTACACCACCGAAAAGTGGACCTTTTAGCTCATTTCTGGAACGCCTATACTCTGCTGATTTCTCGATTCATCCGACACTTTAAACATCAAAGATACCTCAGCGAACTTCAAGGAGAAATCTAGCACATTTGACATGGATTCAAAGAGTTCTTCTACATCGGAGTTCTTGCTATTTGTCTTAGTGGTGTTGTAATCGAAGATTGTTGTAAAGCTGTAATCGATTCAGCAATAAAGAAGATTAAAGTGGACGTAGGCTTAACTTGAAGCCGAACCACTATAAAACTGTTGTCTCTTTACTATTTTTTCTGTAATTCCTGCTTGTTTCTAATTTCCATATTGACGGGTGGTGCTTTCACTTTTTCTCTACTTACACCGAGGTGTTAGCGTTCAATTTTAGCGTTAACATTTTTGGTGCTTTCACTGAGAACCCAACTCAGGCTACTTTCATCATTGCTTCGCAAAAGTTTGTTGAAAGAATCTCTCTCAAAACCAGAAGTCTATCAGAGATTATGGCTCCCAAAAGAAAGCGCAGATCTGTTAGATCGGGTGATGTTTATGAGAATATTGCCACTTCTCCTCCATTAAGTCAAACATCTCCAAGTGTTGGAATTACACGAGCGGAGTTAGATGCTGCAGTTTCTGGGCTATATCGCCAAATGGAAGTCTAAAACACCTTAATGTTGGAAAGGTTGAACGCTTTGCTCGGAGCTAACCATCAACTGGTGAATAATGAACAAAACTTGCCGATGACGTTCATAACGTTGAAGCAAGAAATATTCCTCAAAGGGCAGCTGGCCCCGTTGAAGGGACACCTCCCCAAGCTGGAGGATCGGGGCCGCAGCCAACCATCCGCGAACGCTTGTCAAGACAAACTTTCGGGAAAATGGCTGATGTCTGTCCCACAGAGCCTCTAAATGATGAGGAATACTTCTCTGGAATGGTTCGACAAATCATGAAAGAGAGCATACAGAGGGATGAAGATGAAAAAGAATGGGGATTCGCTCCGAGCAAGACTCCGTTCACCGAGAGAATTTTGAGAGCGGAATTTCCAAGGAAGTTTGCTCCCCCCACCATTCCGGCTTATCAGGGGACAAGCAACTCTAATCAATTCTTGTACAAGTATGACTGGCACATGACAGGTGCCAAGGCATCGGATGAGATCAAATGCCGGTACTTTCCGGTATACTTGGAAGGAGTGGCTCTACTTTGGTTTACAAAGCTACCAGTCCGATCTATAGACCAGTTCTCCGACTTAACTCGGAAGTTCAAGGAACAATTCAGATTGTATGCTTCAAAGGCGAAGGACATAATGTCACTGTCCAGCCTGGAACAAAATCCCGGAGAATCTATTAGATCTTTTTTAAACCGCTTCAACATAGCTTTGGCTGAAGTGGATAATGCAGAGCCACGTATGATTTTGACATACTTGATGAGGGCAATCGACAAATCGAGTGAATTTGGGAAGTGGCTGAAGATGAAAGAACCGAATTCCCTTGAGAAATTCTACAAGAAAGCTGATGAATTCATGCGCTTGGAAAGCCTTCAAGCGTCGGCCAAGGTGGTATCGACAGAGGTTGGGAATAATAATGCTGCTCCAAATAAGAAGGAATCTGGAACTCAGAAGAGGGAAAATGATGGTGGGAAGAAGCAAGGGAATGCAAAGAAAAACCGTCCTTTCAACTTCACTCCCTTAACCGATACCCTAGAAAACATTTTCTTCGCAACCAAGGATACTGTCGAATACCCCACACCAGCTAAATTGAGGATTGGGAAAAATGCTGAGAAAAGTGGAAGATTCTACCGATTCCACAATCAACCCGGCCATGATACTAATGAGTGCGGCCATTTGAAGAACTTATCGAGGAGCTATTGAAAGAAAATAAATTTCAGCAATATGTGAAGAGGAACAGGAACGACCCAACTTCTTCAACTCAGGGGCAACAAGTCCCTGTCCACCAACCCAGCTCGAGTAAGAGGGCGACAGCACATGAATCAGAGAGGCCTGTTATTATTGTGATTACGGGAGGTCCTCACCCAGCAGGCAGAAGCTGGGGCGAGATGGAAAGATATGCTCGTGCCTTGAAGTATGCACCTATAGAAGAAAGTGTTTTGTGTTGGAAGATGCTGCACCTTTGAAGCAGCAGAAAACTTTTAATGATGATATTGTGTTCAGGGCCAGGGACTCTATGGGTGTTGAAACTCCTACCATGGATCCCTTGGTCATCTCTGCAGGCATTGGGCTGGCTATTGTAAGAAGAGTGCTTGTTGATTGCGGTGCTTCTTGCAATATTCTCTACAAAAAGACGTTCGATCAAATGAAAATTCCGATGGCTGATGTTCAAGCTTCATCGCAGAAAATTGTTGGGTTTACTGGGGAACCGAAGCAGCCAATTGGAACTATTGACTTGTTCGTGGAGCTTGGAGAGGGGCAGGAAAAGGTGGTTCGAAAATATACTTTTGTAATTATTGATGAATTTTCTGCCTACAGCGCCTTCCTGGGCCGACTAACTCTTGCGGCATTTAAGGCAATTCTCGCCATGTGGTGCCTTACTATGAAATTCCCCATGGATAATGGAGTTGGTGTTATTAAAGGGGATCAGAATGCTGGGCAAGAATGTTATCTTATAGAGTTGCGTGAAGCAAGGAAGAGAGATGGGAAAAGATGCGGCGGCCCCAGTCCGCATCAAAGAATCAACCTTGTAGCAATTACAGGGTGGACCCTGCACTGGCGAGCATAGTGGTGCACGAAAAGAAATGGATTCTAGAAAAGCCAGTGCAGGGGAGAATAGAGTGGTGCCAGTGGAAGTAACGGTGCTAGTACCCGTTGAACCGAAAGACCCTAACAAGGTGCTGAACGTGGGTTCGCAACTTAATGCGACGGTTCAGAATATTTTGATATCATTCTTGAAGCAAATCTGGATGTATGCGCTTGGACTCATGCTGATATGTGTGGAATATCCCCAGAAGTTGTAGTACATACTCTGTACTGATCCGAAGTTTACACCTGTAAAGCAGAAAAGAAGGACCCAGGGTCCTAAAAGGTCAACAGCATTGAATGAAGAGGTAGATCGGCTCATGGAGAATGGCTTCATCAGGGAGTCTACTTATCTGAATTGGGTTTCAAATCCAGTACTGGTTAAGAAAGTTAATGGAAAGTGGAGAGTATGCATCGACTTTTCAGATTTAAACAAAGCCTACCCCAAAGACTGCTTCCCGTTACCCAGAATAGATCAGTTGGTGGATGGAACATCGGGACATGAATTGTTATCTTTTATGGATGCTTACTCCAGATATAACCAGATCATGATGCATGAGCCAGATCAGGAGGACACGAGCTTCATCACCGATGTTGGTCTCTACTGCTATAGAGTCATGCCCTTCGAACTTAAGAATGCAGGGGCAACTTACCAAAGACTTGTTAATGCTATGTTCAAACCGTAGATTGGCAAGACTATGGAAGTTTATGTTGACGATATGCTGGTGAAATCAAAGAAGGAAGTAGACCATATGGATCACTTGGCAGAAATGTTTACAGTCCTCCGAAAGTACGGAATGAAGCTTAATCATTTGAAATGTTCATTTGGGGTGGAGTCCGAAAAGTTCTTGGGTTTCATTGTGAGTGCTAGGGGCATTGAAGCTAATCCTGCTCAGATTGCTGCCTTAAGAGAAGTCAAAGCTCCTAGAACGAAGAAGGAATTGCAAAGTCTCAATGGAAAAGTCGCTGCCTTGAGTCGGTTCATTTCCAAAGCCATTGATAAATGCATTCCGTTCTTTGATGCTCTGAAGAAAGGAAGGAAAAAGTTTGACTGGACTCCTGAATGCCATAAAGCTTTCGATGAGTTGATTCGTTATATGGAAACGCCTCCAATACTTTCTAAGACCGACAATGGTGAAGATCTTTTCGTATATTTGGCAGTCTCGTCTCATGCTCTCAGTGCAGCGTTGGTACGGGAAGACGCAAAAATTCAGCGCCCGGTTTATTATATCAGCAAAAGATGCACTGGGGCAGAGATGAATTATTCAAAGTTGGAAAAGCTCGTCTATTGTCTATTGATTGCATCAAGAAAATTGAGGCCATATTTCCAAGCTCATCCTATCAAAGTCCTCACTGATCAACCTCTGAAGCAAGTCCTGTTTCGCCCTAAGACTTCGGGTCGTCTTCTGAAGTGGAATATTGAACTCAGCCAATACGACATTACTTATCATCCCCGGAGAGCAATCAACGGACAAGCTTTAGCAGATTTCATCGTAGAATGTACAGATAAAGGTGATAGTGAGGAAGAGGTGACTGATAATACCCCACTTCGATGGAAATTATATGTTGACGGCGCGAGAAACGATTATTGTTCCGAAGCTGGGGTTGGGCTTGAAACCCCTGAAGGGCGGTCATTGCGCTATGCATTGAGACTAGAATTCCCTCCGACAAACAATGAAGCAGAATATGAAGCTCTTATTGCTGGCTTGAAGATTGCCAAGGAACTTAACATCAGAGTATTGCAAATTTTCAATGCTTCTCAACTTATTATATGCCAATTCAGGAAAGAGTTTCAAGATAAAGGAGGAAATCTGCCTAACTACTTGTCAAAGGCCTGGGAACTTCTTGATGATTTTGACCATTACGCGATAAGCCATATACCCCGGGAAGAGAACATGAAGGCAGATTCTCTCACGAAGTATTCCAGTACTGGTGAAGCTCAATTATTGGGATTAGTTCCTGTAGAAGTCTTATCAGCTCCAAGCACTGATGAGATAGATATTGACTAGATCATGACTATATCTCAAAAGCAAGAATCATGGATGACTCTGATAATGGAATATTTGCTCAACGGTTCTCTACGAGAAAATTCAAAAGAACGACAGAAGCTGCTAAGAAAAGCCTCTAGATATATAATTCAAGATGGCCAGTTGTACAGACGGGGATTCTCAATGCCATTACTCTGATGTGTGACCAAGGAAGAGGCTAAGACAATTCTAGCTGAAATACACAGAGGAAGTGTGGAGATCATTCAGGTGGTCAAACTCTAGCAAAGAAAATTCTCCGTTATGGGTATTTTTGGCCAGACATTAATCGTGATGCTGCTAGCTACGCTCGAAAATGTGACCGAAGAAATTTGCAAAAATCCCAAGAGCACCTTCCACCGAGATAACACAGATGGTCAGTCCATGGCCATTTGCTATTTGGGGAATAGATCTCATCAGGCCTTTGCCAACCGCCAAGTACGGAATCAGATATGCCATTGTTGTTGTTGATCATTTTACTAAATGGGCTGAATCTGAACCATTATCTACTATTACCTCTAAAAAGATGATAAACTTTGTGACTAAGAATATCATTTGCAGGTATGGTGTGCCTCAAAAGATAATCACAGACAATGGAACCCAATTCGAAAGTGAAGAGTTCCAAGATTTTTGCAAGCAATTCAAGATCCAAAAATGCTTTTCAGCAGTGGCTCATCCGCAGGAAAACGGGCAAGTGGAAGCAGTAAACAAAATTATCAAATCAACCATCAAAAAACAGCTGGAAAAAGCAAAAGGTGGTTGGGTCGATAAGCTACCACTAGCACTATGGGCATACAGAACTACCCACAAAACTGGGACTAGGCTCACTCCATTCTCGTTAGCATATGGATCAGAAGCAAAGATTCTGGTGGAAATAGAAGTCCCTTCACACAGAAGAATCCATTTCGATCAAGATGAAAATGAAAAGCTGCAACTTGAGGCACTTGACCTCCTTGATGAAAGAAGGGAAGAGGCTAAGCTCAGAATTGCAGCCCATCAGCAAAGGATAGCCAGGCACTTCAATTATAAAGTTCGCCAACGCAGCTTTGAAATTGGAGATCTAGTCTTGAAAAGAATTATGACAGCAACAGGTGTGTTTGGGCCAAACTGGGAAGGGTCATATGTCATAAGCAAAAAACTTCTTGATGGCACATTCAAACTCACAACTGTCGAAGGAGATCCAATTCCAAGGGCTTGGAACAGCAATCACTTACGCCCATATTTTACTTAAAAGCTTTGCTGAAATACTGTAAAAGAATTATGGATATATGATTCTTGTATTGAAAGCCATTGTAAAGCCAGTGCAAGTGAATAATAAGAACTATAAAGTGGATGTAGGCCCCGTTCTTGGCCGAACCGCTATAAATCTTGTGTTCTCTACTATTACAAAATGCCTGTTTTATTTCGATATGTAAAGTACTGTAATTGTATTGCTAAATTGTCGATTTAATATTACAGGCCATTAAAACAAAGCTTACCCATCACAAGACCAAGCGATCTCTGACATCACTCAACAAACGAATGTTAAGCCACAAAAATTCCAGATTCAAATCCTATATAAGAAGTGCTTCAAGCAAACAGTTAGTGATTCCGCCAGAGGTGGGCCCTTGCTAACTAATTATGATCGTTTGTGCAAACGAACATCCGATTAAGTAGCCTGTGTCTGCCCCTGCAAACTCACTTAACAATGAAGTACACTTCTTTGGATAAAACAAACTACTTGCAAAAGAAAGAAATGTGTGCTTGAAAATGATAACAGGGAATCACTGATATGAGCAAATGGCGAAAAGACACGGGCGAGCAGGCAGGAAACAGCCAAAGACCACTTCGGAGGCACAAGCCCTCTTCGGAGGCACAACTCTTCGGATGATAAAGACCTCTAACGGGGCATGCCAGAAAAAGAAAGTTCTCTTTCTCAAACAAAAAAGATTGGTGGAATGACCGGAAGCACCTTCCCAAGTGGAAGGCACAGGGCCCTTGTTAATTAGGTGTGATCGTTTATGCAAAGAAACATCCAATTAAGTAACTTGCGTCCGCCCCGTGAATCCATCTAACCATAAGAAAGAAACTTCCAGGCAAAAGCCCTACTCGGAGGGACACATTTCACCAAGATTTGAAGTGCAAACAGCTCTCTTCGGAGACACACTTCACAAGAGTTGAAATGTGAAAAGCCCTCTTCGAAGGCCCATTTCACCAGAGTTGAAATGCTAAAAGCCCTCTCCGGAGGCACACATTTCACCGAGATTTGAAGTAGATACTTCACAAGAGTTGAAATGTGAAAAGCCCTCTTCGGAGGCCCATTTCACCAGAGTTGGAATGCTAAAAGCCCTCTCTGGAGGCACACATTTCACCGAGATTTGAAGTAGACACTTCACAAGAGTTGAAATGTGAAAAGCCATCTTCGGAGGCCCATTTCACTAGAGTTGGAATGCTAAAAGCCCTCTTCAGAGGCACACATTTCACCAGGATTTGAAGTGCAAATAGCTCTCTTCGGAGACACATTTCACAAGAGTTGGAATGTGGAAAGCCCTCTTCGGAGGCCCATTTCACCAGATTTGAAATGTCAAAAAACCCCTTCGAAGGCCCACTACCCCGCATAAAAAGAAAGAAAGGGACAAGCCCTATTTGGAGGCGTACTTCTACTTTCAAGAAAAGATCAATCTCTCCACAATGAGAATATTTTTCTCCGAAGATTGAAGTACCAAATCAAAGCCTTCTTTTGAAGCCCACTTCGCCGCACAGGAGAATTCACTACTTTTCTTTAAAAAAAAAGAGAAAAAGAGTGTTCATCTCCAAAAGTTGAAGTGTAGAAATTTTTCCTAAAAAAAAAAGAAGACTTCTCCAATACGAGGCGCATTCTACTAAATCAGAGAAATATTCCCTTAAAATGGAAAAATTATTCTCTAAAGTTCGGATGCAAACCTCCTTAAAATGGAAAAGTTGTTCTCCAAAGAAAGAGTACAAGTCTTCTCGAAACAGAAGAGTTGTTCTCCAAAATTTTGCCAATGTGAAAGAGATTGCAATAAACCGTGGTATGGGGGCAATATAATATAGTTACATTCATAAAAGCAATGCTCAAACAACATACCACAGGCTTACTGCAACATCACACAAAGAAAATAAAGAAACTTGTATGAAAAAGAAGAATAAATGCATTCTCAAATACAGACAGAAGTTTGTACAAGTAAAAGAATCATTTTATTCCATACTATGAAAATTTTATACATGTGCAGGTTTCAAAATAAAAGAAGGCGGAGACCGGTACCCGCACAATCTTCGGTCAACACAAGCCTTTATATATACAAGCAGAAATAAAAAAGTAAGACCAAAAACATAGGACCAAACCCATCACTTCTTCTTCCTGCCACCATTGGAGCTCTCACTTGGTCGGATGATTAACTTTTTGGGTCGGCTTGTAAGAGTAGGGGAAGAAGGAGAAAGGGGTGCAATTGGATCTTCTTCTGCTTTTTCTTCGCTGGCAGAAATTTCCCTCTTTTTCTTTGAGATCCCACGCTTTCCCTTCTTCCTTGAAGAAGACTCACTGCCCGGAGTGAAAACTGCAGACAACTTTATGTCATCAGAAATAGTTTGCTCCGAAGTTCTTTCACCTTCTTCAGGTTCCTCGGCCTTCTGTTCTTGTGAAGCAACCGGGTCATCCAAGCCTTAAAGAGCTTCTATCTGCTCCTCTTGTGACCCCGGTTGAGAAACGGAAGAAGGAGTAATCTGAAGAGGCAGAGAGGGAACAACTGGAAGAGGAGAAGTCTGAACAACACTTGGCGCTTTCACTACAGGAGAAGAGAAGTTAAAATCAGTATCTCTCATAAAGAGAGGAGAAAGTGGCGCGTCAAGATTTAAGTAATAATCAAAAAGTTCATCAAGCTCATGTGAAGTAAACAAGCAGCCCACTTGAGCTAGATCAGCATTGAGGTTACCTGGAGAAGTAGGCTTTATTACGTCAACTTCAAAGTCTTGTGCTTCAGTGCTTTCTTGAGTCTCATCTCCAGTGCGAGCGGTTGCACTTTCAATAACAGCTTTAGCAGGAGGTGGAGAATGGGAACTGGAGCCAACAATATCGATGTCGGCCGAAATCGAAGGTTGAACTGGGTTGGTTGAGGCTGCCTTCCCTAAATGTTCACCTTCCGCCATTCTGGCTCGCTCTTTAGCGATTTTCTCCTTTCCCCTGGCAAGAGCAGCAAGTGCATCGTCATCTAGATAGTGCGCCGCTAAATATGCTTCAGCATATCCAGCGCCTCCAAGCATATCAAGTGCAGCTTCCCACACTTCGGCCAAAGTGATTTCGTACTTCAGACCCAAAAACAAAAGGCTACCGCGCCTCAAGACACAGTCTATATAAAACTCGAATAAAGTAGAGCTGATATTGACTTTAGTTGCCTTATGAGATTCTTCGGCTGCTGCTTTGCCGGCAATAGCTTCATCACGCTCTTTTTCAACTTTAGAAAGTCGAGCTTTTAACATTGCAATTTCCATGTCCCGGGAGCTGGTTTTTTCTCGCAACTGAGCAGCGTCAGTTCGGTAGCTTTCTATAACTTGCTGCTGTGCTTCGAATTTAGCTTCAGCGTCTCTTTGTCCGGCATGAGCATCTCTCACCTATTTTTGAAGCACTTCTTCTTTTTGAGAATAAGAAGTGGAAGAAGTGGCAAGCTCCTCTTTAAGTTTTTCAACTTCCGCTTCAAGCGGCGATGCTCTTCATCTCTGCATCATGCTGATCGAGAGTTTTCTGCCACTCGGATTTATCGTTTTCCATAGTCAGCATGGCTTCGGGGTTTGCGCGGTTTACTCTTTGAAGCTCGTCAACAAGTTTTTGCCAACCAGACATTCTCCCAATATCGAGTTTGACGGCATCAAGAATTCGCAACATAGCTTGCTTGTCGATTGGGACCAAATCAAGATCAAAACGCACTCCTTTTAAGCACCAGTGCGAAAACCGGCTTTGAAGAGTAGCCGGACCCTGTCCAACTTGATACGGGGGCCTACTGATGATTTTTTGAATATCAGCTCTTTGAATGGCAGGAGAGTTGGAAGGGATTTCCAAAGAGATGGGAGCATCGGGCTTTTCAGAAATTTCAGAAGCCGGCTTTTCGCTACGTTTGGCCCGTTTACTCGGATCTTCAGCGATATGACTTTTCCCTTTGTCATCACGATATTTTTGTTTGTGAGAATCATCCTCTCTCTGGGAAGAATCATGTCATTAAATCTCTTCTCCCGTAGCTTTCTTCATAAGCACGCCTCTCACGAGCTTTTCTTGCAGCTCTTTCTTCGTCGATCTCCCTAGGGGCAGGAAGGTACCGCCTGGGATCATAAGAGTCGCGTCTCCCATAACATTGAAAATCATCATAATAAGAGCCGCTACGTCTCATTGGAGAACCTGAAAATGAAGAAGAAACAAAGTTCATAAATCTTTGAAGTAAAGAAGCAAAATGCATACAAGTGCCGAAAAATCCTAAGTGTGTGTAACGTGCAAACTACGCGCGTCAAACTACGAACCACTCCTCGGTTGGGGGGTGATGACGGATTTTACAGCAAGTGTCAACTCTTGGGCTGATGGAGTTTGTTGCAAGACAGATGTCGCTTCAACTACTGGAGAAATAACTTTAGTAGTAATGGTATCATCTTTAAAGAGCTCCTGTGAAGTAATCATCAGGTCGCTCAACCCCTCAAAAATATCGTCACCACTGTGCTTGGCGGGACTCGTTCTCTCAGCTCCGTCATCAGCATATTTCCCAGAGTGTTGAGGAGGTTCCTCTTCTTTGATAACCGGGGCAAGTGAAAATTTTTCGGATGACCCCACAACGTCAATAGAAGCAGAACAATTTACCAGTGAAGCCTTAGCAGTAGATTCTTTCGGTATAAGTTCTTCGGTGGACAATGGGGGCATCTGGTGTCTCTGCTGGAGAATCAGGGACTTCATGAGGCTGAGTAGAACGGGAAGAGTGAAGAAGTCCGAATTGGTGCAGAAACTCATCTTTCAGCAAAAATTTAATGCTTCTCTCCTCAGCCGCCACAGCATTTAGTCTTTCAAAAGTCGGCTTGTGGCTGGGATCTTTAGAGGGAGGAGGAAGTGCTATAAAAGTAAAGAATGAAGTTATCACTTAGCAACTCGGACTTTGAAAAGCTCAAATGGAAAGAACGGGGATAAGCAATCTTACTTCCTACTCTCCAAATGGCATAAAATCCCGGGGGGCAACGAACGAAGAAAAACTGGTTCAAAACCCCGTGAGCACTTTCAGAAAGATCAGTGACCAATTTACGGTTCCTGGCACTTCTCACAAGTATTATGGAAGGATGATCTTTATTCTTTGCAAATGTGCACAAGTAGAAGATTTCTTCAAAGCTCGGAAGACGACCAAGTGTCCTCCTGAACAGCACACACAGTCCCATTAGGATGGCGTAGCCATTGGGATGAAACTGGAAGGGAGAGATAGTTAATCGGAGAAGGAGCTGTTGAAGAAAATCATTAAAAGGAGGAATAGCACCACACAAGCACATCTGGCGATTAACAGCGACAAAACTGAGAGATGGCCTGTCAGCAATATCGTTTGGCGCAGGAAGTAAAGCATATGCTTCAGCAATACCAAACTGAATGCGTAGTTGATTGAACGCCCGTTGATTCAGGGTAGTTGAAGTTCTTTCCGGGGGATTATCCAGTGGATTGGCTATCGGGAAAGCCTCTCCAGCTTGCCCTACTATTTATTCTTGTTGAGAAGTCATTCTACACAAGGAACTGGATATTCAAATATGAAGGTGCACGTTTCCTAAATGTGTGAAGTGTTGTGCAAAACTAATAAAACGACAAGCAAACATAACTGAAATTAAACTAACAGGCATTTATCAATTATAAAGTTTCAGGGTTTGTTGTTTTAAGTCCAAATACAAGTGCAGTGTTGATGCAAATAAATCATCTTTAATTGATTAATATTGCTTTGCTTTAATACTTCACTTGAATTTGTTGATTTACAACATTTCATATAATTTCTTTAAGTTGATTATCCTTTATCGACTAATCTGTCATTCGACGTGGGCGATCAGTGGCAGTATATTCGTCTCATCTTTCTGCAAATGTTGTGTTTAACAGGTTATTAGCATTAAAGTTAATATAATTCGTGAAGAAATGCAACGAGTTCAGGCAAGCTATCTCGACAGTTCAGGTTGTGGATTCAAGTTAAATGCTATCATATTTTTGCAAGTAAACAAGTTTAAGTGACTTAGCATAGGTCGAAGTTCCATTAAGTCGTTCTGTTCAAATCAAAAGTTCATCATTCATGTTCCTACAAGTTAAAGTTATGATGCATATTAAGGAATAAGGCTTCAAGTCAAGACAATGCAAATTTGTCCAAGTATTAGCTCGTTCGCGACCTAAAAGGTTAGGTCACAAAAAATTAGTTCGCCCAAGTCATGATGCGACATAAAGGTAGGTCGTTAAAAGGGATAACTCATCTGAAGCAACACGCCATACGTCATAAGTCGCAAAGTTCATAAGTCGATTAAGATAGGTCGGTCTGATTTCCTTAAGTCGCAAATACGTAAGTCGCTCAGTTTCTCTTAGGTTGCAAGGCACTTGGGTCGTTCGATTTATTAGGTCGTTCGATTTAATAGCTCGGCAGTATAACATTATCTCCCATTAACAAACTCTAAGACTTGTCCTCCACTCAAGCGCTGCCATGCGTCCACCGCCTCACATCACCAGAGATGCAACGACATAACCTAAAATCCATTAGCCCGTTAATCATCTCCCTGTCTCCTCCGAACTTCCAAAACCTCCTAAAAAACCCATGATCGATTCCAAAAGCTTTTACACTCACCAAAATAACTCCATAAAAGAAAACCCTAGGCCGATTTGTTCTTTTTGAAAGCAATCGCCAGCGATTCGACGGTGATCAGAAGGCAAATCGAAACATAATCTTACAACATGGTGGAGAAAGTTATATTGAAATGATTATGGAGGGATCAATGGTAAATGTGGCGAATAGATGATCGGAATTACCTAAGTTTGCTGTTGGAATCAACAATTGGGGATGAAAAGGAGGGGATTTCGCTTTAGCTTTAGAGCTCGAATGCAACAATGGCGGCCGACAAGGTGATAAGTAATAAAGTGAGGGGGATGAAGCGACTTAACAGTTTACAAAGGAAACAGGAGAAGAAGACGAATGGGCATGCGAGTTAGAAAATCTCCTAGGTCGCTCATGACCTAGCGGAATTAGGTCGAAGCACACGACCTATGACATAGGCGTGTACTTCGAGGGGCAAATGTTAACTCCTCAATTTCATGACTCAACGACCTAAGGAGATAAGCGACCGAAGGAATTAAAGTGTAAGCGATCTAACTGCTTAAGCGACCTGACGACCTAACTGCTTAAGCGACCTAGCAACCTAACTGCTTAAGCGATCTAACTGCTTAAGCGAGTTAGCGACCTAAAGCATGAAGCGAGTTAGATACCTAAAGGGGTAAGATAGAGTAAGGTCGCGTGCATACTACCTCTTCACTAGGTTGCTCACGACCTAAGTCCACCGAGCCAACTTCCTATGCCGCTTCTCCCTAGGTCGCCACGACCTACCAACTTGTTCAAGTAACCAAGTGCAAGCCTGTTAAGCTGTAACCCACGGTCCTTAGGTCGCTCAAGACTTACAACCTAACCCCTAGGTCGCCCACGACCTATAGCACAGCTAACCAAACCCCTAGGTCGTTCACGACTTACGACTTACCCTAGGTCGTTCACGACCTATGCCTTGTCCAGATATTTCCTATAAATACCATGCCTACACCACCGAAGAGGGGACCTTTTTGGCTCATTTCTGGAACCCCTATACTCTGCTGATTTCTTGACTCATCCGACACTACAAACATCAAAGATACCTCAGCAAACTTCAAGGAGAAATCTAACACGTTCGACATGGATTCAAAGAGTTCTTCTACATCGGAGTCCTAACTATTTGTCTTAGTAGTGTTGTAATCGAAGATTATTGTAAAGTTGTAATCGATTCAGCAATAAAGAAGATTAAAGTGGACGTAGGCTTAACTTGAAGCCGAACCACTATAAAACTGTTGTCTCTTTACTGTTTTTTTCTGTAATTCCTTTTGTTTCTAATTCCCGTATTGATGGGTGGTGCTTTCACTTTTTCTCTACTTACACCGGTGTGTTAGCGTTCAATTTTAGCGTTAACACAAAAGGTATGTCTAAATATAAAGTTTGCTTTCTAAATTTTGTAATAAAATACCTCGAAGTGAACAAATAGAGATAAGTTGAAACAAAATTGAAAATCATATGAAATTTAATTGGTAAATTCTCTAACTTGGAGGTCATGTTATATCAATCTAGAACCTGCAACAATTTAGGAAGCAATAGAAATGTCAATCCGAAACAAAAGAAATAAACATTAAAGAATGAGTCAAAAATTGTTATATAATCATTAATTTTAGAATGTGAAATTCAATATAGGTCAATTTTATTCATGTGCTAATAATCTATTAAAAAACTCAATAGTGGCACATGGCTAGGATAAAATATTGCCGAATAATAAATTTATTAATAATAGTAATAAAAGAACTTTAAGTGAAGAAACAAAGATAAATTGTCACAAAAACTGAAAATATATCTGAAATTAATCTTTCAATAGTATGACTCATCGATTCCATTATTTCAATTTAAAAAAACTACAACAAATTAGGTGGTAATAAAAAAATCAGCCCTAAATAAAACATAAACATAAAGAAATGACCCAAATTTTTTCTTTTTTTTATTAATTTTAGAATGGAAAACTTAATACATTTATTATTCCGAATATAAAACTCAAATGAGATTAGAATTAAATAAATGGAACGTGCTTGGTAAAAAATATAGCTAAATAAAAAAATTTAACTTTTACCCCTAATAAAATCTTGAAGTTAATAAGTAGAGAATAATTACCAAAAAGTTAGAAAAATCATTTAAAATTTATTCTTTGAATTCTTTAACTAGATTCTATTATTTCAATCTAAAACAAGCAACAATTTAAGTAACAATTTAAATAAAAGAAATAAGTATAAGGAAATGAGCAAAAAATTATTGTATAGTTATTAGTTTTGAAAGGAAAACATAAAACTTATATGTTATTTAGAGCAAGGCTTAAAAATGGAAGTTATATTATTATGTAATTATGGTTGTAAATGATTAATTATTAAATGATTTAATTTTATTCCTATATATAAAAGGGTAGGTGAGTCATATATATTAATCTATCGTTGTGACCGTATTTCATATCCTTCTTTTCTTCTCGCAGGTCGTTTTACCCTTCCATGATCAAGTCTCTTCCGTCTATTTCAGCAATGAATAATGCCGTCTTCACCCTACAGTAACATCTTCTCTGTAGGATTCTATAAATCCCCAATTCTCCTAAGGGGCTAGCCTGCTTCACATGATTTACAGAAGAACAAGAAAAGTGAAAAAGGTGAAATTTTCTGTGCTTTTTCTGTTTTTACTTATAAGTATATTAATTTACTGGGGAATTTTGTTTCACCTTTGTTTGGCGGTTATCTAAACAAGTTGATTACTGCAATTTTTGTGAATCTTGCTCACGATCAAAGTTTAACTCAGATTAGTTATTGATTTGAACTTGTGTCTATGGAACTCTATATATATTTTTTATGTGTAAAAATTTTAGAGTCATTTTCCCTTGTTTATCATCATCATTGTTATAATTTATATATGTAGTTGATTTTCATGACCGTAGATCACTACCCCAATCTAAAGAAATTCAAAGCGCGATTGCAAGTGAGATCATTGGATTTAAGATCGTGATGGGAAAATCAATCGTCGGATTAAAATTGGCTATTCTATATTATTGAAATAATTTGATTGTTATTTCTAGATTTGATACTTTGGCACTTATTCCCTTGCATATTGATTCTGATTTTATTGCAAGTGATATGTTAGACGTTTACTGACTGCCATTCAAAAAAGGAATCAGGAATTATTTAAACTGAATATTAGGCACACATCCTTAAAACGGAACTTAATTCAAAGCCGATCACTGTGATAAAAAATATACTTTCTACATCCCTATTTTTGTTTTCCGCCAATTTTCACCCACCCCTGCGCTTTACTATTTTCTTCTTATTTTTCGATTTAAATGGAAAACTGCAATTAAATTGAAGACGAATCAAGCTTTTTTATGAAATATGATATTTTTAATATTTGCAATTATGAATAATCGCAACAAATCTCTTTTTTTGGATTAAAATAATTTTACATGAATAATTACTGATAAGAATGCAATTATTTTGAATATTTGCAGAAATAAATGCAATTATTGAGAATAATTGCTGATAACTATGCAATTATTATGAATAAGTACAGAGAATGATGAATTTAATCTTTAATAGTTGCAGAAATTTCTGCAACTATTTGCAATAGTTGCATTTCTACAACTACATGCATTTGTTGCAGAAATGTCTGCAACTACATGCAATAGTTGCAGACATTTATGCAACTATACCATATAGTTGCAGAAAAATCTGCAACTATTGCATATAGTTGCAGACATTTCTGCAACAATTGCATATAGTTGCATTTTTACAACTATTTGCAATTGTTGCAGAAATGTCTGCTACTATATGCAATAGTTGCAGACATTTCTGCAACCATACCATATGGTTGCAGAAAAATCTGCAATTATTTGCAAATTTTGTAAATTTGAAAAAACATCGAAAATGTTCAAAATTTGCTTAATTCTTTGCAAATATTTGAAATAATTGCAACTTTACTACAAATATGAATTTTTGGTATCAATAATGGATTTCATTTCAAAGATCGTAAAATTTGTGATTTTTTGGTGAAAACGGTATGTTGATCCGGTTTGTCTACATAAAATTATACGCGTTTGAAATGTTAAAACATAAAGGGTATTTTTGCATGCACGAATTTGAAAATAGGGGGCGGAAATGCAAGTTTGGTTTGTTAATGATGTTTTCTCTATTTTGAAACTTATCAGGGATGTGAGCCAAACTTACCCTTATTTAAATTGGGAATGAAAAAGAAACTAGAATTTGTAAATTCAAACTGCAAATTTTTGAACTGCAAGTTAATCTATCTTTTTAAATTTTAATTTCCTTTATCATTATTCTCATTATTGATAGGAATTTTTTTGTATTAATTTTTAAGAAAATTAGGGAAATGGTGTGAACAGGAGATAGGATGTAAGGACATAAACCATTCACTGAATGCATATACTTATATTTGATTTTCGAATTAATAAGTTGATATTGGCACAACTGTGACTGTTATAAACATCAGACGTATTTATGATTTATCTAGAAAAATAAAGAACAATGTTGTTCTTCCTTTAATGCTACTGATCTTCACAATGCAAATTAAAGTTTTTTTGGCTACTTATGTGGAACAACCATTAGTTGCGCTTGGTAGTTTGTGGTTGGGATGACCTGCTTTCCCACTAGATTTTTACACATCTAGATTTAAATGGAAATAAAGGGAAAATTAGGCATGTTTTTTCTTTCTACAAGAGCATTTCACCACAATTATCATCTGCATTTGTTCACTGATCATCTCATTGTCATTTACGATGTTTGACTTTGCTTATGTGTAATTCTCATTATTTCTGGAATATAGCTTTACTTGACTGCCTCCATTTTATAATCATGAAACCTTGATCAATTTTCATTTGGATTTTTATGTCCTTGCAAAATCTACTTATGCTTAACCATTCTCATTTTTAGAATTGGAATTCTAACTTTAAAAATTAGAAGTCGATGTTAAAACCCATCAACTTTTGCAATTGATTGATATTTTTGAGCAAAGAGTTATGACTTATAATTTCTTTTTAAAGAAAAGATGATTGTTAAAACTTCTAACCATTATGTTTTAAAAAAAATACATGTCAGTATAACTAACAAGATTTTCTTGAGATGCTATCTAGGAGAACACTATTAACTGTTAACAACTTACACTTGTTATTTTAGGTAAACGCTAACCATGAGTCGTTACATAGCACTTGATACGATAATTAGACCTCACAATATTCTAAACTTATTGAATATATATGGGCATGCTAGTGTTGTCTTAATCTTAAAATGTGCCACACAAATTTCACATATATTTACTTTGACTACTAGATTTTAAATTTGGTTGTGTATAATAATTCGACTAGCCAACGTTCATGGATTTAGTCGGTTGTAGTTTACTGTTTATAAAAGATAATGGAAAGTGGGATGATCAAGGAACTATATGTATCATGGTTCATTATATGGAGGAAATCATACGTAATTCTCATTGTGCCAGGATTGTTTTCTATAACTATATTTTTATATAATTCGTTTCGCAATTTATGTGCTAAGTCGTGTTATAAATTATTCAATTGGCATCATTTGTGCAGTTAAGAAAAATTTTCCTATTGAATTTGTTGTTAAATTCATCAAATTGTCATTTAAACAACTATTCTAATAATTTTGCTATATTACTGAACTTGGTCAAGTGCATGGCTCAGGTTTATGGGTGGTTGATGTAACATAGTTAACATAGGACTACATGTTTTTTGTTTCCTTCCTCACTAGCTGCAGATTGTGGCTACTGTCTTGCCAACAGCTCGGATTTTGATTTCACTTTAAAGATATTATTTCTCTTAGTCAAAGATATTGTTTTTGGCTTTTACACCTGATTTTGTAACACACATAAATAATCATCAAAGTCGTGGGAAGGAGATATCATTACATTTTACATGCATCTTTTCAAGATTATTCTGTTCTTTTCATATCATCACACAATTGAGTAAATGGCTATTCTTTAACACAAATAAAATTTTATTTCCCTGATAATGCAACCGAAGGATATAATCAGCCCAGTTTTAAAAGTGGTTTGATTGTTATTTATAAACGTCTGTAGCACATTAACTTCTTTATTATTGATTTATTTACCGGATGCACTTGATATCTCATAGATTTAATCAACTTATATTTTTGTATAAATTTTCTTTGCCGGTTTTCTTCCACAGGGAGTATTATTTTTTGTCAGCATATTCATATTTACTGGATCAGTTGTAGCCCTTGGCACAATTGCGTCTGCCAAGCCCTTTCATGCTTAAGGATACAAGCGATGGATTGGTCATCTTGAATGGGCAATAACTGCCGTAATCGCTTTGCTAGTTACTGCTATTCTACCATCATTTCGTGGTTTGCCACATATCGATTTTATATCTTTTCTGCTTGATGCATTACCATATTATCAGGTAAGCCAAACTATACCAGAATATCTTCCTTATTATAATCATATTTATTTCATTTCTAAACTATTAGTTTTTGGTTTAGTTGTTCTTGTTGCTTTTTGTGGAGTGACATATTGGGAAGCAGTGAATTCTCAGGTGGATAGAGTACCGATGAAGGTGGATTTTCTCGCAGCTTTGCTTCCTTTGATTTGTGTACCTGGGATATTCTCATTATTCGTCGGGTTATATAAATGCAAGTCCATGAGTTATCTAGTTTTCTAATTTATCATGTATCAACATATAGGTCTTGTTCCTTACAAGTTGCACATGATTTTTTCTTCTTCAGGAAAGACGATGGTTGGAAACTTTATTTTGGTGTCTATATGTTTGTTATGATCGGATTTTTCTCCTGATTGGTGCTATATCTGCAATTACAACTGTCATTGCACCATGGGCGTTCTGTAGATATGTCTATTTTTTCACAGCTAAATTTTATTTTCACCATACTTGTGATAATTTGTAATCAGGTCAGTAACAATACTGAAACATATTCATCATTTAATCATGAAATAACAATATTTTGCTTGTAGAAATTAGGTCCTTTTATCATCAAATTAGTGCGGTTACACTGGCTTGACTCATTATCTGAAAGTACACGAAAAATCCATACACTATGAACATAACTTAAAAGCTGAATGATAGAATGAGAGTGGAAATAGGAAATGAAAAATGCCACCATTTAGATTGTCCAGAATTCGAGGCAAAAACATGCTTTAGCTTTGATAATATTTACTAATGTTGCCATGCAATTATACAAATGTTTCAACATAAGTTTAGTATATTGTATTAGGTGCTTATTTAGTAACAGGTATCTTTTTTTGGCTAATTAGGCAAGCCCACAAAACTCAAAACACAATATGCAGTGACATAGTTAATTTGTAGCTTACCAAAATAAAATATGCTATGCAGTATAGTTTATGTTACAATACTAATAGAATTAACAATTAGATAAAATTTATAGATTGTAGATAGTGTTACCAGGCTCGCATTTTCAGCCTTCAACTGCATATTCAGCATTTTTGTTAGGCTTCAAACCGTTAATTATTGCAGGCATTTGGGCAGCCGGGCATGGATCACGATCTTCGCCACATACGTACAGTTTGGCGTCATTGGCTTCACCTTATTGGTTTCGTAACAAAGTCTCAACATTATATATGATGAGAAGGAAAAGAAAGAGATGGATTGTAATCTTCTACATGCTACAATTGCCGCTGCTGCTCACCATGAATGTCTACGACGAATACAAGCGCAGAGTGAACAGGTACATTATACTATTAAAATGTCTGCAAGTTTAAGGTAATTGCAATTTCAAACAAGTGTAATAATGTTGCTATTATACCTAGGGAACCAAATGAAATCCATAATACTTCAATGTGAGTGCTCAGTCGATAATGAGTGAACACATACATTATAGTATTTTGTATGTATTACTTTCTATTTGTCATTATTTATTATCTTGGTTAGATGCCATGGTTACTGTATGATTAAATCGTGCATGGATTTGCTTCATAGTCTGACAAGCTAATACTTCCAAATATATTTTCTATATAAATTTGCATGCCAGACCTCCATGTGATTTGCATATATAATTACTATATGGAGTACTCAGATATTTCGTATTCTGAACGTCGTAGTTCTCCATTGTGATTAACAGTTGTACTTGGTAAATAACATACTGCATTCCATATCTAAACTCTGTCTAAGAAGAAATCACTATTTTTTAAACTAAAATGTATATTTTATATTAACTCCAAATCAGACGAGACTTTGATTAATGAACTCGCATTTAAATTACAGACAGTATAAAACACTCAGATACTTCATATTTTAAATGTACGCTGTAGTTCTCTATGGTGATTAACAGATGTATTTAGAAAATAATAATCTATATCCCTATGTCTAAACTTCGACCAGATAGAAGTTGTATTTTTTTTCGTTTAAACTGTAATAATTCCTTCATACTAATTCAAAATTAAGCGAAGCTTTAACCGATGAACTTCCATCTAAATGACAAACAGTATTAAACACTCGGATACTTTATTTCTAAAAGTTCGTTGTAGTTTTCATAGCGACTAACAATTGTACATAGCAAATAACAGACTGCACCCCATGTCAAAATTCTGACTCAAAAATATTTCAATGATTTATTTATCTCAAAGTCATTAGTTAATCGTGCTAAAATTTACCTATAACAATTATAATTTTGAAAATTTCAAATTATATTTTGAACATTTGCGTTACGTTAATTCGTAGTTTAATATTGAATTTTAAGATTGAATATTAGACTACTAAAATTTCATATTAAATTCAAAATTTGAATTCCGCATTTGACTTTGGATTTGAAAATCTTAGAAAATTTGGACTAAAAAGAAATTCAACGACATATAGTTTCAGCTATTTTTATAACATATGTATTTAGTTCGTTTATTTTTATTCCTAACTGAAGATAAAAATTAAAATTTGACTGTTGGAAGCCCACCGAACGACTATTTGTGCAATGCTATTCAATGATGGATTTTCCCTAGGAGCGGGCCTACGTAAAAGGTGTTATATTCAATATTTAAATTGTTTTTTAAGGTATTTTTCAATCTTTAAGGAAGTTTTGTTCAAACAAGTTTATGTACTGTAATATATATAATACGCTTGAACATAGCGTGCGCTCACACACACATAGGTAATTACTAGTTCATATGTAGCCTTTGCATATTCAGAAATAACCAAATATAATTAAGCAACTTGTGTCTTGATACGAATAGTTACCTGAATGATTAATATCCAAAGAAACTATTGATTATCTTGTTTCAATTGCTGATCTTTATAACACTTCCATCCTTTTGGACAATGAAGCATCAAACTTAGTAAATTTTGAAGAAGTATACATTGCAAAATACGGCAGTACTAGCAGATTTGATGCATTATTTGAACATTTGGTTGAATTTGTAAGGTAACAAATGTGATGCACTGTATGGACATTTGGTTAAATTTGTAAGAAGAAATGTAATTAATGCATTGTACATGATAAGCAATTTTTTTACTTGTTTATTTTTGTATGTGCTTCTTACTAATTAAATCAAACGTCCACATACATCATCGCATCTGCTAGCACTCCCACATTTTGCAATGCATACTTTTTCGATTTCAATTAACTTTGACATTTCATCGTCTACATCAGCATAGATGTCATTAAGGTCTGTAATTGAACACGAAAACAAAATTATAGGTTTAAAAATATTGGAATACAAAGTTGAATTAAAGAACAAGGGTTAGAGAGTGAAATTCTTTCAGACTTCAAACAAAGTATGTTCCTACTTTGGATGTTAATGATTCCTATGCGAAGTGGTACTACCGACTAAATTTAAAAACCGGAATAGATAGAGATTCAAATTTTAACTTTGGAAGTTAATAATTTATGTGTTTGTATCAAAGACACAAGTTGGTTAATGCTAAATATGCTGGGGTTACATAGGATCTAGTTATTATCTATCCAGACAAAACTTTCTAAAAATAAAAATACCTTAAAAATAACCATTTAAATACTAATATAATATCTTTTACTGTGTTTTTCTGTTCACACGTAGGGAAAATCCATCTTCGAATAGCGTGGCATAAACAACCTGTGAAGTTTTACCTATTAAGTTTTAATTTTTATCACTGTGAAATATAAAAGTGAACGAACTAAATAAAATATTTTATAAATTTGTTGAAACTTAATGCGGTTGAGTTTTTAAATGTTTAGTCCAAAAGTTACTAGTCATTTTTTGTCATGTAATGTTTTTGTAAGATTGTTGTGCTCTCTAAGCTCTATGTATTTAGATCTAAGAAAGGTAGTCTATATTATGTTGATCCACATTTTGTGCCATAGCGGTTATGTATTTGATTTAAAAGAATGTCACGTCATATGGTTCCATAAGTGTAATTTTTCTTTTCTATTTTTTTCGAGTGCATTAGAAGTCAGCAAAATTGCCTCTGTGAAACTAAAATAATCAAGCTTGATTACTCAACATGTAAATAACCATTGTAGTTTCCAAAGAGGACGAGGTCTCTCAAGCATTCTGCAATAACTTATCTCCTGTTTCACCACGATAAGCAGCTTAATTATGTGGATTATATATATATAAGGAGTATTAGTTTCACATTAGTACTATAGTTAATTGTTATATATCTGTTTGAAAATTTATGTTCTGTCATAGTTAAAAGTCTCATGAAAATGATTCATGTAGTGGAGGCTAATATGTAAGTAGTTTTAGTTTGTACTTATGCGTGGTAATTTGTTATACCAAAATATATCTTTGTAATATGATCATGGAAATTTACTTTACTGTTAGTATGTTATCATGATAATATATTTAGCCATATATACGGGATGGAAAAACATTCATAATGCACGTACAGATTTGGAATATTTAAGAATAGGAAACAAAACAGAGAACACATATGAATGCCATATTGGGTTATAAAAGAAAAATGAATAAAAGAAGATTATGTACTCCATTTTTCTTAATAGACATCCAAATAACCCCGAATACCCCAAAAAACTGAATAACTCTGATATCTCCAAACTAAATAACTTAAAAAAAGTAATACCCATTCGATTATTCTTAACAAACATTTGAACACCATATTGTCTTAGCTTGCATTTGTTTTATAAAAATACCAAATAACTCAAGTTCCAGAGTTTATTGTTCTCATGTGGATTGTCTTAGCATTTTTTGAGTTACTTTGTTCTTTTCAAATGGGAAGCATATTTAAAAAAATTGATTAATGTACCTCCACATATAAAGCTTCTGCACATGCAAAAGACTACGTTGTAGTTTCCTAAGAGGACATGGTTTTTAAGCTTTGTGAAATGACTTATGTCTTGCTTCATCGCGATGAGCAACTTAACTATGTAGGTTTGGATGTATGCAAGTAGTGTTTGTTCTAGATTAGTATTGTAGTCATTTGTTATACCTATTTGAAATTTTGTTTTCAAGTCGTAGTTAAATGATTCATGAAATTGATTCATGTAATGGAGGCTAATATATGTAAATAGCTGTAGTATTTTTCTTATGTGGTATTTTGTTACATTGAAATATATCTTTGTAATTTGGTTATAATCGTTAACTTAACCGTTATTATGTTGTTTCTATGATAATACATTTAGCCAATGTTATGGGCATGAAAAAAAAAATAACGCATGTACATATTTTAAAGATTTAATCTTAAAAAAAAGTGTGGAAAACACATATGAACATGATATTTGGTTTTAAAAAAAGAAAAAAAGGAGCAAGTACTTCATTTTCTTAACAAACATCTAATTGTAGAAGAAAAAAACTGAATAACTCAAAAACAATGAACATCATATGGTCAAGGACCTTTTGCTCAAGTGGTTAGAGATATGACGCTTCAGACAAAGGTTATAAGGTTATGGGTTCAAGCATTCGAGACATCAAAATGATTGTTCTGCTTTAGTATAGTACCGCTCTATGATTGGAAGAAATGAACTCCATATGAACATATGAATGACTCGAAACCGTGAATAACTCAAAAACGAAGAAGACCTAGATTCTTTATAAACAAACATTGAACACTATATCATCTTAGCATTTTATAGTAAAAAACTAATTAACTCAAAATTTGAACTGATAGTTGATTGTTCCTGTGTCTATCGTATTGATATTTTTTAGAGTTGTTTCATTCTTTTGATGGTGAAGCATATAAAAGATAAATTACTAATTTGAAAACTTACCTTCGACTTGGAGACCATAAAGCTTGATTAAAGAAACTGGAGCTTGACAAAAGAAGAAAATTGTTGTAATATTAGTAATTATGGTAATATATTATATGTCATCTTAAGTTTTAGTTAAACCCTTTAAATTTTCATATAATAAACTTGAATAAAGAACCAACTGACACCAAGTGGTTGAATGCATTATAAGGTAATCTATTATATGTCATCTTAAGTTTTAGTAATTATGGCAAACTATATTAACTGCTTGTTCATTGCATTCTTCCCAAAGTCACATTGAAGAGATTATTGTCACAACTGCTAAGGAAGTTGGATGCTGAGCTGAAGCACAAAGTTCTTCATCAGGCTGCTTGTTAAGAACGCATGATGCGTCAAGGGCAAAAGGCTATTTTTCACATAGAAGGGTCTGTAGCATAGTTTACCAGCATATACAATGGATTCCTCATTGCATCATTTGGCTAAGTTATGCTCAACTCAATTGTTTATATATTCTTGTAAAACTAGGAACTTATTAGTGCATACCTTATCTTGAAATTTGCATATCTTTTCTGTGAACTCTTCTTGCGTATGAAGTGTGTTAACGTATTATTCTTTTGATAAGGATGGAGGAGAAGTGCTCTTTACTGAATTGGGTAAGACCATAATTTCTAATCCTGGCAGTTTTAACTTTGTATCTATTGGTAATGTTTCTCCTCATAATCATATTGCTTTTGCCTATGGCGTTCTTGTAAGCGATATTGTAATAGCTTATATTTGTGCATGTAATTAACTGCATACATGCCTTATTGTAGGATTGTCGATAAAAATTCAATTACTGAATGAATTTGTAAATTTTCTTAATTACTAGTTAATTGATTTACGTCAGCTTTTTCTGCAACGCCTTATAGTTATATTTTTACAGTGTTTCACTGGATAATGAGGATACCATGCAAGTAGTGAAGGGAGTTGACCACGAAGGATGCACACTTGAATGGTCTTTTCAATGTATGTAAATATATTGGGGGTGTAACTGAGGCTTTATTTACTGAGATTGGTTGAAAAATTAAAGAGATTCGCCGCAACGCTTGATTCTGCGTTTTCCGATTTGAATAACTGTAACGATCTCGAATTTCAATTTATTTTAAATTGATAATTAAATTTATTTTTGATTTAAAATTGTGAAATTAATTGGTGATTATATAAAATATCAGTTAAATTATGAATTTTTGAAAAATGCATTTAAATTTAATTTGAATTGGGATTTAAAAATATTGTAAAGTAAAATAAAATGCAAACAAATGTACTACAATAATAATAAATTTATATTGACATACAACAAGACAACCAAAAATACACATAAGCAAGAAAATAAGTAAACAAGATAATTTAAACAAGCAACCAAATATAAATATAAGTATGTTCAGACAAAGGCAAAAGAGAATACATAAGACAAGTATGCTACATAAGCTAAACTAATACAAAATAACACAAACAAAAGTATTACAGTACAAAGTAAATAAATAAACAAAACCAAGTATATAAACAAAAATAACAATCAAAACAAAGTAAAAAGCAAACATGCAAATATATATATAAGTAAACCATATTTAACAAACTCCAACAGCAAATTTAATATAGAACTACATTCAAATTATAAAGCAAAGTAATACAACATGGAATACAAACTAAAGATATATGTATTTATACATCAAACTAATATGCTTGTAAACAAATAAGGCAAACCAGGTTTATACAAATAGGAGTAAGACCTGTAGATAAGTATGCAGGCAAGTGAAAATATAAACAAACTAATATTTAACTTTATATCTATGTACACATAGAACAAGTGTATGTAAACTTGTACATGATAATTGAAGCAGTCACCAACATATCATCTCTCAGGCGAACTAATGAAAGTATAGGCAAATATAATAAGTATGTAAAAGCAAAGCAAGAAACAAAAGAACATATAAACAAGTACAAATAAGAAAACAAAAAGGACCAGGGCATTAAATGCCATATTCTCTTGCATGCAAAAGAAGATACTATCAGCCGAGTTTAAATAAGCATAGGCATTTAATGGATATCACTTCAGCCCCCAAAAAACATCTGCTAGTCAAGATAAGCAAAGAAAAAAATATCTCTGATGGTTGTACCAATTATAATCAACCTGTAGACTTGCTTCCTATATATCAATATCACCTTCCTCATTCCATTTCGTTCAGCAAGATTGAATATTACAGGGAGATAAACATCATTATATCTAATAAACTTAAACAAGTTCAATTTGTTCAACAAAGAAAAAAAAAAGTAAGAGAAGTTCAGCTTGCAATCTTCACAGCTTGTTTCAAGAAAAGTGGAAGCTCTGATCATTTTCTGGAATCCACAGTGAGTAACTTTATTTTCTACAATCTAAGTATAGTTGCTTGACTTAAGTATGAAGATAATCAAATTTGTGTTCATTTATTGATGATGTTTGCGTGGGTATTTATAAGTTCACTTCTCTGTGTAATTGTGGAGTGGGATATCAGTATATTGGAACCCTGTTAAACCTCTCCGTATTAAAAATTCAAACTCAGATATATTTCAAAGATCATTACTGCTCAATCTATTGATTGTTAGAACAAAACATATAAACAAAATATGTTTGGGTAAGTATAAAGTGGATTTTAAAATTTATTTCATGCTAAATAAAGTGGTCTGCTCTGGAAAAGAACATAAGAACAGTAATACTTGAATTAAGCGACAAATTCAAACATCATGAATTATCGATTCAAGTTTACAAACTGTTTACTCAATCAAAAATAGGATTTTTAAAACTCAAATCACAATTTTTAGTTAAGCAGTGAAGTAGCAGTTTGGGTTTAATCGTTTTGGGCATTTTGGGTCGCCGTGAGTGATCTCGTTGACTGGAGGAGTCGAGTTTCCTCCTGGACGTGGAGGAGCGACCAGGGGTTCATGTAAAAATGGGGCCGCGGTGGTCTGATGGCCGTGGAGGCAGCGGCGAGGGATTTAAGTTGGGAAACCTAATTTTTTTTTTTAGTGGTTAAGGAATCGACTGAAGCGGCGTCTCTCGTGCATCGAGTTGCACGCGGCGGTGGGCGATGGAAGAGGGGTCGATGACGAAGTGGTGGCCGGTGGTGCTGGTGCTCCGGTGGTCGGAGGAGGGGACGCGACGTGTTGACAGGTTCGTGGTGATGCGCGCGAGTTGTTCCAGGTTTTGGTTTCACGTGTTTTCAAATTTTGGGTCGATGGGTTCAAAATTTAATTCGAACCTGGAAGCGTCGAATTAGGTCGTGGTTTGGGGTCGTGGGGTTGCGAGCGCCTGTTGCTGATGGTCGCGATGGTAAACGGAGGGCGGCGGCGTTTGTGGACGTGCACAGCGTGCACAAATGTGTCAGGTTGATGATGTATTGGGAGGGAGACCTGAGTGAATTTTTAAGAAAGAAGAAAAAAAAAGGGTGAACTATTGGCTCTGGCAGGAGTTGTTTGTACCAGTAGACAAAACTGTTTGTTTTCTAAAATTTGTGATTTAACATATTTCAAATGAATTTTGTTAAGCATGTTTTTTTTAGTATGATTAGATAAATAAGTTTTTTTCAAAGCTTGTAAACAAGATCTCGAGCGAGTTCAACCTTTAGGTATTTAAAGTTAAATGTTTTTAATATAAATTGTCTTGGTGTTCAATTAATTGACTAACAAATGTTTGAAATGATTTTGTATTAAATTTTAATTAATTAATGTCTAGTATGGAAATGATTCCAAGTATTTAAATTTAATAGATTCAAATGATAAAACGAAGTAGATTGGCTTAAAAACTTCTCTTATATAAGTAATAAATGTTGTTTACATTTATTTTAAAGAATTATAAATTGATTTTTTTTTTTTAAATTGGATTAATGTTTAAAAGAATAATCATTTTGAATTTTAAATTCAAAATGTAAATTTAATTTAAATTCAAAAGTGAAATGTTTTTCACTCTAATGTTAATGAAGTCATCAATAAGAAATGAATTATATTGGAGATAATTAAGGTATCAAATGATTCAATTAATAAGATAATTAAGGAATGATTTATTTATCGAATTTATAAATTAATGATTTAGATTGATTTATAATTAGAGATAAATTTAAAAGTAATTAAAGAAATGCTATTAGTAAATGAAGATAATTAACTAGGAATTATTAAGTGATTAAATTTATGTGAATAATTTGATAATTAATTAGATTAATTGAATAAGAAAATCAATTATAAATTGTAATTACTTAATGAAAGTAATAAAGGGGCAAATTACCAATTGAAATTGAATTTGAATATTTTGATTAACTTAATGATAAAGATTAATTGGTAATTAATGATTAATGGTTATGAGGTGATTGCTTAATGAGAAGTAATTAAAAGTTTAATTACTTAAGATAATAAATTAAGAGGTTAATTAATTATGTAATTGGTTCAGAGGTTAATTTAATTAATATGATTAATTAAGAATAAATTAATTAATCAAAATGTTTGATAAATTAATTTATATCAAATGATTTGTAATTAATAAATCAGGATTAGATAATTAAAATTCATAAGAAATTTATTTTAATTGGAAATAAATTGAATCGATTAGGATTAATCAATTTAATTAATCCTACTTATAAATGGCAATTGAATGCTTAACCTTACTTATGAATGATTGTATTGTATGAGATGCCTTGAATTGATTATCCTATCTGATTTGTGATATTTTGTTCTATAGATTGAACTATGTATATTTATTGCATCTGTATATTCTCTGTGAATCTGTGAATGGACGATGAGCGTTATAGTTTATATCGCTTATCAACTATATTTCTGTGTTTTTAATCTGTGATGATTGAATGATGTTGCACTATTGTGTTAAACCCTTGGCCCACACCATACACACACAAATATGGATTTCACGAGGAAATCGATTAAGTCACAGATTTTTGAAAATAGTTTTGAATTTGAATTTTTTCTAAATTCAAATGGTTTTGAAATGTAATAGGGTTTAAAGTGAAAAACTTTAGAAACGGAATCTCAAAGATGAAATTTATTTTGAATAACTTGATAAAGTTTGAAATTTAAATAATTTGGTTTAAACTTAAATACAAGATTTGAAATTGAATTCTATGATTCGAAACTAGGGATTAAAAATGTTATACCAGTTATATAGGGGTTAAACTATTTTAAAATGTATTAATTTGGGAATATGAATATAAATTAAGAACTTTAACTTGTGCAAATATAATTGGATTTTTTCTGAAATGAAAACTGTTTGTTTTCAAATAATAAAAGCTTTCACATAAGAAATGAACATCCAATTTGTGTTAAAAAGAATTTCAAGTTTGAAAATGAAAATGATTTCCAAGTTATAGAAACGGTCTGAAATTATAAGTTAAATCTTTGATTTAAAGATTTAACGAGTTAATCCTATCGAAATGAAATTATTTTGGAAATCTATGAATTGATCTTTGTGAAATAAATCTTTTTGTTTAAAGATTTGAAATGGTAATTTGTTTAAACCATTTGAAAGAAAGGTTTGGGTTTTAAGTTGTGGCTTAATTGAAATCCCCATATCCATATGTTTGTAAATATTGCGCTCACTATTCGGTTTAGCCGGGAGAGGACCTTTGTGTCATATATCCCATTCCGAATATGTGGTACGTCGATATGGGTAGCATTTGAAGACCGGTGATCAAGACCGGATATTTTCGAAAACGTAAGGACAACTCGTCGAATGTCTTTGCATCGACTGGTCCCCAGTATAGAGACTCCATATGTGATGGGAAGTCCGAACGTAATTACTGAATATCCGGATTTCAAGGGCTTCTTTGGAAGTGCCTTCGGTTCTGTTCGAACCTGGAACAGACTTGTATGGATTGTGTGTCTGACATTACAATTTGAGATATAAAGCAGATTTCTTTCAAATACATTTCTGTTGGTGGCGAAGAATTTATTCTTTTAGCTTAACACCCTTCTCTGAGACATACGAGCTCAGAGGTTATGTAGTTGAAAGTTATCAGCAATATATTCCCAATTTGGTAATGTGACATGCTAAGTGTTGCTGTGAAATGATCATTGTTTGATCATTTGTGATATGATCATTTGTTTGATCATTTATCTTTGTGATCATTACTTTGATCATTTGTTGACCCAAAGCATGGCTTTGAAACAAAGCGTGGCTTTGTGGACGTGACTTCGTCGAACCTCATACCCCGGAATGGTCAAAACAGGAAAGATGTGGCAAGGTTATTAGGGGGTAGCGCCCCTTTAGGGTATGTACATCTCCTTCTGGATAGAAGTGGTATCATGGTATGGAGCCCAGATACTTACTTATGTGGACATCACAAACTTATATATATCTTGTTTTGTGATTTGATGTTGGGGCCCCGGTTAAAGGTTGTTACAACCGGGAGGTGGCATACTCGTGTCAGTAGTTAACCAGTTAGGGGTAACCCGGCCTTGTGTTGGCAGAGATCCAGTTAGGTTCTCGGGACGTCCATCCAGAGGCGTTTCCATGTGACAATGGGAAGTTCCTTGGCCTGACCATTTGTTGGAAATCCAAAGAAACAATACGAGCCTTGTACGGTATTAGTTGTAGAACCTGCCATTTAATATGGTAGCTATAGCGGGCATAATATAATGGTACCTATGCTGGCTAAGATTTATATTCTACTTTCGAAATTGTTTTCTACACTATGCACTTATAATAATAATATCAAAGAAATTTTCTGCGTATTAAGCATATTTGACTATCATAAGAAGAAATCTCCTCCAAGTCTGCGTTTGCATTGTGTGTGTGGCGGGAGGTCTTATGGTAGTTTCATTTTCAAAAAGCATTGCGAATTTACTTTAAAATTCTCTTGTTGATTGTTTTTAAAGATAAACTGTTTTTGTTGCTCACACCAGTCCCATGACCGATCCGGAGTTTATTATTCCTTTCCTAAACTCTGGGTGCTCAAAATTTTCTACACGAGCAGTCCGGAGTTGGGTTTTTCAGATAATTAGATATAGTGGATTATCTGAAGTTTAGTTCAGTCTTTGGTTCGCACCAGTCTTGCCTAGCTTGGTGCATTGTTATAGGGAGTTCGAGCTATTGCTGGATTGGTTCTTGGAGATGGAGTTTCAGATTTGGAGTTCTTCGGTGAAGACTATCTTAGAGTTATTTGTTCCGCTGCTAGCATTATCTATATTTCTTTTCCGCTGCTATTTTCTTGTATCTCTGATGTATATTGATATTCATTGTATCCTCTGTTGTACCAGATATTGTATCAATGCTGTATATCAATGTATTATTCTTTTATTCCGCTGTGATGTTTACTTAATTGGGTTATAAGCTCCGGCGAATCGGATTTGAACGATCGAATCTACGGCATTCGAATACGATTTAAAGTATGGATGTCGATTCTCGAGCGGGCAAAATTCGTTTCGTTACAATAACGGTGATCCAGTATGTTTGAATAAAAAATTATGTATTATGATTCCAGCTGTACTTATTTGTGTAAGTGGACCGATGGTTCTTTTAAAAAGGAAATTGTGTGCTCGCCTTGTTTCAGGAAGAATGTTGTGAGACATCTTTCTATTTCTAATAATTTATTTTACTTTAGTAGCCAAACTTGTTATATAGGGAGATGTAGAATAATATTATGTGTTTTATCCGAACATAATATATATATTGTTATGTATGTATGCTTATATGATGGACATGTTACCTAGGTTGTTTCTATATTGTATTGCATATTTTTAATTAATATGCTGTTTTATTATTTAGATTGTAATTCAACTCTAAAAGCATACACCCGTTAAAAAACTACATTGCGGAAAATCCTAACTTTATCAATTTTTCACTTGCATTTGAGGTCAATTATAAAATCTTATTCCAATACATTCAATTTTCTCAAAAATTAATTTAGCTTGTCTCTAAGTGAATGGTATGTTATCTACTCCGTCGATTAATTCTCTTCGATGTTGTTAAACCGACTTTATCACGTGATCCTTGAGTGTTTTTTTTATATTTCTAATGAGTTTTAGTTTCTTTTACGAACTGTATTGTATCATATAACAGTGTCATGATATTCTCGACTTTTGGAATCAACCATGGCTTAGCTATAAATTTATGCATGTACTTGTACTTTTTTGTTACAGTGTTATTTAAGGCAACATATTTAACCTTTGGTTAAATCAGATACTACTTATTGTTTGGAATATTTCTTACTTAAACGTTCTTACTACAAAAAATTACTGAAATTCCATATGACAAACCATTACCGCACAGTCATGGAAAAATGTGTTTTCAACAACTTGCGATCTCAAAAATACCCATGGAAAAACAATTCCGACGACATTACGATGGCTTTATTTTTCCAACGTCACAATAACGACATGATTTCTCAACGGTTTTTCAATGATTGTGCAACAACTAATATAATGCGACATTTTGCGACGACATTTTGATGGTTTGATAATTTAGACGGATTTGCAACAACTTACCTACGACATTTGGTAAAGTATAATTTTCTATGACTTAGCACCTTGATAAAAATTTTCTGTTGCTAGTTTCCTACATAATTCTAGTGCTCAATATGATCAGAGTGAATTGTTACGCTGTTGCTCATGTTCCATCTACAATGTAGATTTTATATAACATTGAGTGAACAAGATCTTCATATTATGCGTGGGGTGATGCTAGTAGGCCCAAAATAATTGGGGTATGGAATGAAACAGAATATGGAGGGCCATTAATTTAAAACATGTGATTGAAAAACCAGTCTTTGGATTAAATTCGAACATATTTTTATACACGACTTGTGGACTTTGTTGATTTGTTCTGTGTAGTTGTTAGAGCATGACGGTTCTGGGTCCACCAACGGGTATTTTTGGATAAGAATAGTGTCATATCCACATTGGCATCTGAAATGATTTTCGAATATGGGATATCCGCATCCGCGAATAAGGACAGATATCAGATAATTATCCATGCACTAACGATCGATAAAAGTAACCAAATTCTAATAAAGTTAGAATAAAGCAAAAAGTCTAATTTTTCACTTGCAAGAAATATAAATGAAATATTTTGGTTTAAAATAGGTTTTTTTCAATCCCAATGATTATTAAAGTGCACAAAATCAAAAAATATGATGATAGTAAATGGTTTTGAACAATTAATATACAGTAAATGCATATAACATAAACTATTAATAAAAAATAAATACATCTTTCGTTATACTAAAAAACACAATATCTATTTGAAATTTTATGTTATGTCATATTTAAAAGACTACTGAAAATGATTCATGTTCTGGAGGCTAATCAGTAACTAGTTTAGTTTGTACTTATGTGTGGTAATTTGTTATGCCAAAATATATCTTTGTAATATGGTTACGAAAATTCACTTTACTGTTAGTATGTTGCCATGGTAATATATCTGGCCATATTTATGGAATGAAAGAACATTCATAATGCATATACAGATTTGAAAGACTTGAGAATATATCTTTAGAAAACTAAAAGAGAGAAACACATATGAATGCCATATTGGGTTATAAAAAAAAAGAATAAAAGGAGAATATGTACTCCATTTTTCTTAACAGACATCCAGTTTTTTAAAAAACCGAATAACTCATGAACACTATATAAATGTATGAATACCTCAAAAAATTGTATAACTCCGATAACTCAAAATTAAATAACTCAAAAAAGGAAGAAAACCCATTTGATATTTCCTAACAAACATTTGAAAACCATATTGTCTTAGCCTGGATATTTTTTCAAAAAAGTACCGAATAACTCAAAAGTTTCACAGAGACTCGTATGGATTGTCTTAGCATTTTTAGAGTTACTTAATTCTTTTCTACTGGTGAAGCACATAAAAAAATGAAAAATAATTTGATAAATGTACCTACACGTCATCTACACATGCTACACATGCAAAACACTACATTAGTTTCCTAAGAGGACGTGGTTTCTCAAGAACAGCTTAATTATGTAGGTTTGGATGGATGTAGGCAGTGCTTGTTCTAGATTAGCATTATAGTTATTTGTTATATCTGTTTGAAATTTTGTTTTTGTTGGGGAAAATCCCTTCAGATAATCAGTCTAAGAGAATAAAAAACCAAGTGCAACGGAAAACAACTGGATTGTGACTGTAGTGAGATGAAACAAACAAAGATAAACATCAGAACATACAATCATTGATCAATGCAATGTAGAAAAATAAATAACAACAGTATTTATAGTGGTTCCAATACCGCGAGGCAGTGTATGTACACTTGGGGAGATGAGATTTTATTAATCACTGAAAGATTAGAGTTACAAGATTGATTCACTTTTGAAGGCTATACTTAAGAAGAATTAAAAATACACACAAAATTCTACAGAGTTTCAGCCGTCTAGGATGACTGTCATTATTGTCCAGAAGCTCCACTGTTTATAAAGTGAAGATATAAGGAGGGGTAGCTGCTATATAGTAGCCTTGGGGTTTGGATCGACACATCTGGTTTGGCAAACAACATAATAGTTTGGTCCCGCATGCTAACATCCAACCACATATTTGGTTAGGCCTTCAGCGTCTCAAATCTGGACCGACAATACATGGTTTGGCACACATCATTTTGGAGCAGCATCTTCTGGTTCGGCATTAGCACTTCTATTTGGAGCGGCATCATCTACCGAACGAGATATTTGGTTCATTCATTCACGTCAACACCGCTCCATACTTCTACTGCCTCTGCCAAGGAGCGACTTTTCCATTCAGCACAATCGCCGAACCAAACATCACAGGACGAGATTTCTCGTCCGGCCTCCTCATCACCGCTCCAAATGGAGCGGCATCTGCCTCTTCTCTGCGAGCTTCTTCCTCCGCTTCTCTTCTATGGTTTAGGGTTAGGGCTTCTCATGGCTTCCTCTTCCTCCTCTCATGGAATCTACTAGCAAATCTAATAATCTCCACCTTGTTACCTTATTCCATACAAGCCATCCAACTTCACACCACTATGCTCCAGGAAATGGATACTTACCCAACGAGATTCGACAATGTCATCACTTATTATACTTTGTCAACGAACTACGGCAAGGGCACCATCCGTCAACAAAGTGTTCGAAGTACCCAGTCCGTGTAGAACCTATCAATCTCTACCATGAAAACAAACGTCTCCATGAACTCTCTTAACTCTCCACCCATGCCACCCCATGGCACCTAGCACTTTATCAAGCGAATCAAGTTTGATCAATCTCAAACAACGAGCCTTCTCATAATTGGTGGCCCCATGCCACCCCGTCCATAATCTCCTTTCTTGTCTCACTTATAGCAGACCACTTCAAAATTTCCTTCTTCACCGCTCCTTCCTTCTGATCATTCTTCTGATGGAAAAAATTTCTCTTTTGGCACTGTCCAGCCTGGACCTCCTTCTCCTTCTTCTTCTCCAAACAATCTAACATCTCTTCCTGCCTCAACGCCATTTCTGTAACTACATCACATGGATCCCTTATATGCGGTAAGATAGCTCTTGCTAGCTCCGCCTTCAAACTTTTAATAAACTTCTCATTTCTTTTTATCACAATATCAACAGTGGTATACCCATATTGGGCTATCTCTTCAAACCTTTCAGCATATTCCAGAACAGACATCTCCTCTTGTTCCAGTTCATCAAACTTCCTAACCAACACATACTTCACCATTACCGACATAAAACTTTCTTGGAACCTCCTCTTAAACTCTGCCCACGTCATAGTCTCCTCATCTACACCAACAGTAACAGTATTCCACCAAAATAAAGAAACTCCCTGAAGCTGTCTTGAAGCAAGTCTCCTTTTCTACTCATTATTGATTCCTAAGTCAGCAAAAATCCTTTCACAATGTTGCAGCCAATTTTCCACTTCAGTTGCATCCTCAGTTTCAATAAATGGCTTCTATCGAAGCCTAGTATAGTCTCTGCTCAAGTTAGCATAGTGGTTAACTATAAGAGCATCATGAACTCATTCTCCAGCATCATTCCCTCCAACAACTCCAGTTGCAATTCCAACTTGCATCCTGTTTACGAAAACTGATACATGGCTCCCATATCCACTTGTGGAACCCCAACACCAACATTCTCAGCCCAAGCCTGACCTTGACTTTTTCTTACATTCGATCGGGCATTTCCATTTGTGGTGTTGTTGTCTCCTCCAATATTAACTCTGCTTCTTCTTCCATCCATATCTGTATTCAAGCCTCGTGAGATACATATGAACAGCCTGACAAAGATAAGAGTCTAGAGATATAGCATATACTTATATATATATAGCAAATATAGTACGTTACTATAACATTATCCCATACCTCGATCTTAACTTTGATTCCTAAGGATTATGTTTTAAGAAATAATTTTTAGTTAAAGTATTTCATAAACCATGATTTTGTACCAAGTTGTAATATCCCTTATCTAGAGGCCCAAAACTGAGCGCTACAGATGTTGCAGTCATATATAGTATTAGCTTCTGGCGGCTAAATACGGTTATGTTAATGGTATTTATGATATCAGAAGTGCTTGAATATGAAACAAATCACAAATTTCAAAACAACATTTTCCATTACATTTCAAAACAATGTTACATATTCATATTACATAATCCCAAATACGTTTCCCAAGGAATGATAAAATATACTTATTACAAAATACGCCTAGAGTGACATATGAAGATGCCCCATTGGATGATCAAAGTCATATAGTCATAATTGACTTAATACATACACAGTAGAAATAACAACAAATTAAAGAACATTTACTCCTAAATAACTATTCGTTAGCCTCCTGCTTGCCTCTGGTGGCCTTATTCGTCATCCTACTAAAACCTAAAAAAACTTAATCCTTTAGCCTACTCATATCAATTTTTGAGCACCCGAGAGTTTGAGGGAACAACATAAACTTTGAGTCGGACAAAAAGCCTGGTATGAATAATACTATACATCCTGATTATTAATGTTAAGTGAGACCACGTCGCTTAGCGAAACGGCTTTCCTCTCACTAACATCCTTTTAAAATATATCTTTTTCAAATCTTTTCCTACAACCCAAAACTAGTTAAATACTGTAAAGCAACATTATGTAAACATACATAAATATCAGATAATAAATGAACTATCTGTTAAAACACTTTAATTTTGTTTGGCTAACTATTTACCTTTGGCTGACTTGTGCCTAACAGATAATCTAACTATTTACCTTTGGCTAACTTGTGCCTAACAGATAATATAAACAAAATGAATCTAACATCTGTTAGACACTCCTCTTCTGGATGGTTTGTCCTTAACTATCTATTAAATACTTCTCTTCTGGACGGCGTGTCCCTAACTTAACCATCTCGCAGGGTCACCTGATTCTAATGGTTTTGTGGGATCACCAATAACCTATCCGTATACAACATATATTCCCTTTTGTGTGCAATCATAATCTTAGTCTTACCTGTGACAAAGCCCTACAAACTGGAATTTTGGGCAACATTTAGCTAGAGCCAATAGCTAATGTATAAGGCGTGACCCTATACCAGTCCTATCCGGTATTCTAATATCTGAGTCATTTTACTTGGGGATCCCTAACCATAATTTTCCTTGAAAAGATTTTCAAAATGATTTAAAACCTTTAAATCAAACTTACACAAGGAAAATATATAATCTCTATGCTTTAATCAAAATCATCTTGCCATGTTATACACACACACAAACCTTAGTTGATGAAAACATCTGAACAGTTGAAAGTACCCTTTTTGATTCCATTGAAAGTACCATTTCTAAACCTTTGAAAGCAACTTTTTCAAAACCAAGTAAAACCCTTTATTTATCTAGGCCGAAAGGCCAAAGCTTCCCTTTCGAAAAAATACTTGAAACTCTTTCAAAACCCTTGAAAAACCTTCCTTTTGAAAGCATTAAAACCTTAGATATCATATCTTAAAACACTTCAAAACATTGCCTTTAGAAAACCTTGGAAAAACCTTCCATTACAACCCTTTCAAAACCATCAGAAAATAGTACCTTTCGACTCTTTCGAAACCCTTTGGGAACCACCCCTTTGAAACCACTTTAAATACCTTTTGAAAGCATCAAACCTTTAGAAACTCAAACCTTTTGAAAGCACTTGGGTTCAATTAAAACATGTGGAAAAAAACATTTCGAAACCATTTAAACCAACTCTTTTGAAACCTTTAGGGTACAGATCAATCAGAACTAAAAGGGTCATTTAAAACATCTAAATCGAAACCTTCCTTTCGAATCCTATTCCTAAGTAAAGAAGTGATGGTGTCGAAACTATCTCCTCGAATGCATGAGAGAAGTGGTGAATTTTAAATTATAAGTGTACCTTTCGAAACCACTGACTTCGAAATATAGAAAGGCGGCAGCTACAGGTTTTGACCCCTTCGAAAGCATTACTTAAAACAAAAGAGTGCAACCAAGTCGAAACCTTTCCTTTGAAAATATTTGACCCAATCGAAAGCCAAGTGAGTCGAAACCTATCCTTTCGAAAGCAAGCAAGCGATCCTTTGATTTTTAAAACAAGGCATACACCAACCACTTCGGGACCTAATCTTTCAACCAACTACCCTCCCGCCTTTGTCCAATATGCTACATAACAAGTAGCTTGATACCATGCGCATTGGTTTCAAAACCAACAGTGGCGAAAGGTCTATGTCGAAACCCTCTGTGCCGAAAGTGGCGAAACATGCCAAGAACATGTTTTTTAACTTAAAAGAGGAAACTTTTCAACTAACCTGCTTGATGCCTGCATTTTGTAGATTTAGTTCGAGATTTTGGAGCTTCAGGAGATGAGTTGGAGGCCCAAAGACATATTCACGTACGCGGTTATTTTTCTGTTGCATTCATTGTTGTGTTTATCAGCAATTGTGAGGACATGTTGTTATAACTGTCCGGGCTGAAATAGATTAGTATACTCTCATTGATGTTTATATATACATATATTATAGTTTGTTTTTGTGTAAAGATTTGCTATATACTATAGATAATTCATTCCGCTGTGAGATTCTGTGTCGTTATTTTTCTTCTTGTCTTATTTCTTCTTTCTTAATTCCCTATCAATCCGCCTTTCCGTTCAGTTTTTGTAGGACATGTGTGGTTTATTAACTGCTTAAATTGCACAAAAAAAGTGGGTCATTACATTTTTACTATTGTGTATATCAAACAAATAGGTGAATAAAGAATCTGATCATTAGGTAGAGAACATATATATAGGTAGAGAACATATGTACATGTATTGGAATATTTATCAATAAGGACCGGTAAACTGCATCTATCGGTATACTTATAATGCTGTTAAAGGCAAAGTAGATTTATTTCGAAGTTTTAATGACAAAGTATGGATAACACTTTTACAGTGTTGCGATCTATGTCGTATAACCATAATGAAATTACAGCAGAAAAGGCACCAAGGTGGTATTACTAAAGCGCGGTGCAGTCAACTTGTGACCGTGTTCCAAAATATAGGTGGTAAGTGTTAACAAGAAATCTTGTCAACATCTCAAAGCAAATTTAAAGAAGCAAACAATCCCTCCGTAACCCTTTTCGAATTAGTTGGAGTATCCTATGGTTATATCTCAGCAGGAATAGTTGAGACCTAACTGAGTCGAAAGGGTCTTTATGCCTTCGAATGTAGCCCCTTCGAAGATGCTGATACCGCTGTCATGGGGAGGATTTCTTCAAAAGTAAAGATGTGTTTCCAAGTATTTAAACGCCTTTCAAGGGAGTCCTCCCAAAGGATTTGACTTCATTGACTATGTGGTGAATCCCTTCAAAGGACTAGTTCCCTTCGAAAGGATTCGGGACACAACATATATATATTAAGTAAAAAGTGGATTCAATATGACATGGAATCTTATTTTGGATAAACAACGTAAGTCCAATTGACTTAATAACATTGAAGTATCATCACCATGTCACTTTAGCATCACATAGGCTTTGGACTTGATGATAATATGCTTTGAAGTCAAGATATCCAAATAAACTCCCCAGCATGGCATATGCCAAATAAGGGTTAAGAAGATAAGTGTGTATCATGTGCAATTGGTCATTAGACATACTAATGGCCAAATTGATCATCCTTATATTCGAAATCAATATTGGATCCATGAATCCTCTTATATTTGTTTCTCATGAATGGATTACAATAGTAGAAATTTTCCCCAATTTTATTTAGGGTCACAACAATTTGATTTGGCGAAGAATTGGAAAGAAAGTCCAAAGATTCAAAAATCCATCCCTCAATTTAGACCCCTATAGTCGTATTTATAGATGCGGGTTGTACCCTTCCTCATCAAACCTTTTGAAGCCGTCGAAATGTCATCTTCCGACCTTTCGCACCTATCCTTTCGCCTTCATCCTTCTGCTTCCATAGTCTCAAAGTTGGGAGTAGGTCTTTAGGCCTTTTGTTATGATTAGATTAGCTCTTCCATCTCTATCAAAAGTATACTTGTTACCTGGAGGTTTGACCAGGAAACTAGGCACTCGGCATTTGTGCACCGTTTGGCATCCAGTGCCGTTCAGCACAGCATTCTCGTTCGGCGCAACTGGGTCGTTCAACATTCAGGCCTCGACTGGCATTCAACTTCACTTGGCATTCAGGCCTCGACTGGCATTCAAGGCAACCAGCCTCGTTCGGCCTGAAGCTCGACCGACATTCAAGCTCGTTCGGCATCCAGCCTTGTTCGGCATCTAGCCTCGTTCGACATCCAGCCTCGATCGGCATTCCAGCCTCGTTAAGCATTCCAGCCTCGTTCGGCATTCATGCCTCGATCAGCAATCTAGCCTTGTTCGGCACATGGCCTCGCTTGGCATAAGCATGCCGCTCGGCATCCTCATCATTCAGCGTCGGATCTCGTTCGGCCTACACATTTCACTCAACATACTGCCCTGTTCGTCTTAGAGACATGGCTCGGCATTTGTCGATTGGCATTTGTGGTTCAGCATGCAGAAGTCACTCACTTTGGGCCGAGATATCTAGCTACTAGGCCCATCAGGGAAGTCTAGACCATTTTTCGTCTATAAATAGAGAGGCAGGGGCACAGTGAAATGGACCTTTTTTCGAGAACACCGAGGAGACTCTGCCGCATTTAAGACTTATCCAAGATTCAATCTCTTTACTTGGAAATTGTATTCAAATAATTGGTGTACGGATTGTATCTGTGATCGATATCAAGTAAAGCAATAAAGACTAACTTCAAAGTGGACGTAGACAATTATGCCAAACCATTATAAATCTGGTGTTCATATTTTCTGCATTTAATTTAGTGTACTGCTCTCTGTTTAAATTTACTTTCTTCATTAATCTCTCTACATAATCTTTCTTAAGGGTATTAGTGACCAATTCTGGTGCTAACATTTTGGTGCTTTCGCTAAGAATTGAATTCTCAGGCCGATAGGATCTACTTTATAGCTACTGGATTGAAAAATCCCTCGAAGGAGATCCAACCTATTCATAGGATGCCCGTTGAATCTATTCAGAGTTCCGACCAACGACTCTACTATGGGAAGACCATGTACCCGATCAGCCTCTCACAATACGGACGTCTACGAGACTGCTAGCGTGCAACAAGTTGAACCTAGCAACCAACAAGCAATTCAAGGTGCAGGAACCTCCACCCAAATTCAAGTGGAGGTCATTACCCGGATAGAGTTCAACGACTTGATGAGAGAACTCAGGGAAAGTAGAAGGCAACTTACTGAGCAGATTCAGGCCAACGCTAATCTCATGACTCAGCTTACTCAGCAGCAGCATCAGAACGCTGGGGGTAGCCTTACTTCTTACCCTGAATCTGATAGCTCGACCTCAGCTGATGAACCTCCTAGGCGTAGATGCCATAAGACTGAAACTGCAGAGGCAGGTGCCACTGATCGATCAACCAGGGATCAAACGCGTGAGGAGACCAGACGCTCGGCTCATCGAGGTCCTAATGAAGCTCCTTCAAGATGCTACTCGTGCAAAGGACGTGATGTCCTTATCGAGCGTAATCCAAGCTCCGGGAGAGTCATTGAAGGCATACTTATAGAGGTTTCATGTTGCTGCAACTGAAGTGAGCAACCCTAAAGACCACGCGATTTTGATGGCGGTAATGCGTGGAGTAGATCCAGATTTGAAATTTGGAGATTGGTTGGCAGGAAAGCCTCCAACTATGCTGGAGCATTTCTATTCGAAGGCACATCAATTCATAAGGAGGAAGGAAGCTCGATGGACAAGACGGGATAAGGCACTAGGGACCATTCAAGAGACTGCGAAAAGTAACATCGCCGTGAAGCAATCCGGCGACAACTCGGGAAAAGTTCAAGTCAATGTCTAGAACAAGCCCGGGCAACCTAAAGGATCTGGAGGTGGAAATCCTGGAAAGAAAAGTGAGACAGGGAAATGGAAATCGAGGATTCCAACCTACAGCGAATACACCCCCCTAAATACGTCTCTTGAAAATATTTACCTGTCTACCTGCAATACTTTTGAATACAGAAAGCCACGCCCAAAGGAGTCCACAGAGGAACAAAAGTGGACGGGGAAGTACTATCGCTTCCATGAGACTCACGGGCATAATACTAAGGAGTGCAGACACCTCCATGACGCCATAGAAAAGTTGATCAGGTAGAAAAAGCTATAGGAATTTGTTAAAACCCAGAAGAGGGTAGGCAAGGAATGTCAGACCCCGGACGCGGGCCAGCTCTATGCCATCCAGAGGAATCTGCCCGAACCGTGGGTAGGTTGATCATAAACAGTATAGTCGGAGGGCCTTATCCTGCAGACAAGAAATGGCAGGAGATGGAACAATATGCTACCTCCTTGAGGCATGTGGATTATGAATGTTTCTCTAACGTAGAAGATGGAACCCCTGCAAAAAAACAACGAATGATGACAGATGATATAATGTTTAGGAGTTGAGATGGAGACAAAGTGGAGGCTCCTACTATCGACCCGATGGTCATATCTGCGATGATCGGGCCAGCTTACGTCAAAAGGATTTTGATTGATTGTGGAAGCTCTGTCAACATCATCTTCAAGAAGGCTCTTGATCAAATGAAGATGGAGACCAAAGATTTGAAACCATCTAAAGACTGCATCCACGGCTTTAATGGTGCAGCGACGGACGCAATAGGGTATATCGAGTTACCACTTGAACTGGGAGAAGGTGAGCGTAGGAGAGTGCGAATCCTACCATTCATAGTGATGGATGTTGACTCCCCATACAATGTATTTCTGGCTCGTGCAGCCCTGGTGGAGTTTAGGGAAACTTTGGCCCCATGGTGTTTGACGTTGAAATTTTCGACTGACAAGGGAGTTGGTGTTGTACATGGCGATCTGGCGACCGGTCGTGCATGTTATGTGGCTGAGCTGAGAGAAGCTTAGCGGAGAGAAAAAGGAAAGGTTGTGGACAACTCTGTCCGCATCCTAAATACTGATGATTGACAAGTAGTTCTCGAGCCCTGGCTCGGACGACATTCTCGGATCCATAGAGACATAGATCCGAGAGATGATGATGGAAAACCCAGAGAAACAAATGCAGCACCGGCTGAGCTGACGATTGACATTTCAGTCAGCCGGGATGACCCGTCACGAGTTCTTAAGTTTCTTCGATGTGATAAAGAAAGGAAAGAGAAATTTCGAGTGGACATCCGATTTTGAGGAGGCATTCCGAGCTCTGGTAAGGCATTTAGAAAGTCCCCCGGTACTATCGAAACTGATAGACCACGAGATGTTGTATGTGTACTTGGCAGTATCCTAGCATGCTATCAGTACGGCTCTGGTTCGCGAGGAGGACCAAGTTCAAAGGCCAGTTTACTATGTTAGTAAACTTCTGATGGGAGCAAAAAGAAATTAACCCAAGATTGAGAAATTAGCCTACTACTTGGTGGTTGCATCACGCAAGCTTTGTCCATATTTTCAGGCACACTCGATCAGTGTTTACACTGATCAACCCTTGTGGCAGGTACTCCAACGATCGAAAACTTCTGGAAGGATGTTAAAATGGAATACCGAGTTAAGTCAATTCGATATTACTTATCTTCCATGAAGGGCCATACAAGGGCAAGGGCAAGCACTAGCAGACTTCATTACAGAATTCACCGTGTCAGACAAATCAAATGTTCACAATGTCATACCTCCCATCCGATGGAAGATGTACACCGACGGGGAATCTAACGACCGTTGCTCAGGAGCTGGCATAGTTCTTGTGACTCCTGAACGATCAGTTTGTTATGCTTTGAAGCTTGAATTCCCAGCGACAAATAACGAAGCCGAGTATGAAGCATTGATTGCTGGCTTGAGACTTATCAAAGAATTGGGAGTAAAATCGGTTGAAATCTTTTATGACTCGCAACTGGTGGTGTACTAAGTGTAGGGAGACTATCAAGCGAAGGGACAGAGACTTGCCCCTTATCTTGCTCGGGTTCAGGAGCTGCTAGCAAATCTATAATATTATGACATTTTGCATGTCCCGCGTGAACAAACAGAGCAGCCGATTCGTTGGCAAAATTTGCAAGCACTCGCGATGCACAGCAAATGGGATTGTTTCCCGTTGAAACTTTACATGCATCGAGTATAAATATGTTGGAGGTAGATTTCGTGTTAGAAACCGAAATTGAGAAGGAGTCATGGATGACCCTAATCAAGCAGTACTTGCTACATGGGGTCTTACCCGAAAAAAGGAGCGAAAGACGACAAGTCCTTCGTAAGGCTTCACGATATGTAGTGCAGGATGGAATAATGTATCGGAGGGGATTCTCGACCCCTTTACTCCGGTGCGTGGCCCACGATGAGATAAAACGATATTAAAAGAAGTCTATGAAGGAGATTGCGGTGACCATACTGGGGGCAGACATTAGCAAAGAAAATCCTCCATTAGTATACTATTGGCTGACTATAAATCGGGATGCTGCAGACTATGTGAGAAGATGTGACAAATCGTAGATATATGCAAAAATCTCGAGAGCTCCGCCGACGGAACTCACACAAATGGTAAGTCCCTGGCCATTTGCAATGTGGGGGATCAACATAGTCAGTTCTTTACCCATATCCAAAGGTGGTGTGAGATGTGCGATAGTTGCGGTCGATTACTTTACCAAATGGGCAGAAGCAGAGCCTCTAGCCCAATCACCACCAAATAGGTCATCAATTTCATTGTACGAAATATTATATGCCGTTTTAGCCTTCCATGAACTATCATTACAGACAATGGAACTTAATTCAAAAGCAAGGAGTTTAAATAATTTTGCCAGAAGTATGGCATCGAGAAAAAATTTGCAGCAGTTGCTCATCCAAAAGCCAACGGACATGTGGAAGCCATGAACAAGATAATCAAATCCATATTAAAAAAGCGTTTGGAAAAGGCTAGAGGTAAGCGGGTGGATGAACTTCCAACAGCGCTTTGGGCTTATAGAACCACCCATAAGTCCACGACTGGCCACACTCCATTCGCATTGGCATATGGCATGGAAGCTGTTATACCCGTTGAACTTGAAGTTCCGTCACATCGGGTAATTTATTACGACCCTGCATCGAATCGAGATCTTTTACTGGAATCATTGGACTTCATTGACGAGAAACGTGAAGAAGTTGATTTAAGAGTGGCTGCATACAGATATCGAGTTGCTCGATGTTATAATGAAAAGGTCCGGCCGAGAATTTTTAATGTGGGTGACCTCGTTTTGAAATGGGTTTTTCCGGTTCCATCACATATGAATCCCGCATGGAAAGGTCCATACGTCATTGAACGAAAGCTTGGAGAGGGAACTTTCAAGATAACAACCGTTGATGGTGCGACACTCCCCCGAGCATGGAATAGCGAGCATTTGCGGCATTATTACACTTAGTTCATTTCTTTCATATTTTAGTTGCATTTATTTCTAGAATGCTTTTGTTTCAAGTTCACGGCATGTAATAAGACAATTTAGCTTGTTTTCATTAATAAAGGCTTGAAGCCTTCTTTTCCGTGAATTATTGATGTTTATGTGTATGATAATTCTGGAGCAAGTGACTAGAGCTATATTATTCCGTTTGACATACGAACGTGCACGAACACTTAAGTCTCCAAGTCCCCTGAGTGCGGACTGGAGTACTCTAAGTCCCCAGAGCACGGCCTAGAGTATAAACGACTTAACTCTCCAAGTCCCCTTAGTGCAGACTAGAGTACTCTAAGTCTCCAAAGCACGGACTAGAGTATAAACGACTTAAATCTCCAAGTCCCCTGAGTGCGGACTGAAGTACTCTAAGTCCCTAGAGCGTGGACTGGAGTATAAACGACTTAAATCTCCAAGTCCCCTGAGTGCGGACTGGAGTACCCTAAGTCCTCAAAGCGTGGACTAGAGTATAAACGACTTAAATCTCTAAGTCCCATGAGTGCGGACTGGAGTACTCTAAGTCCCTAGAGCACGGACTAGATTATAAACGACTTAACTCACCAAGTCCCATGAGTGCGAAGTGGAGTACTCTAAGTCCCCAGAGCGCGGACAAGAGTATAAACGACTTAAATCTCCAAGTCTCCTGAGTGCGGAATGGAGTACTCTAAGTCCCCATAGCGCGGACTAGAGTATAAACGACTTAAATCTCCAAGTCCCCTGAGTGCGGACTGTAGTACTTTAAATCCCCAGAGCGCGGACTAGAGTACAAACGGCTTAAATCTCCAAGTCCTCTGAGTGCGGACGGGAATACTCTAAGTTCCAGAGCGCTGATTAGAGTATAAATGACTTAAATCTCCAAGTCCCCTGAGTGCGGATTGGAGTACTTTAAGTCCCCAGAGCGTAACTAGAGTATAAACGACTTAAATCTCCAAGTCCCCTGAGTGCGGACTGGATACAAATGACTTGAAGTCATCAAGTCCTTGGTGTACGGATTGAAAAATATTCTAAGTACCTGAAGCGTGGAATAAAGAATGTGCAATGCCAAAGAATTATCAACTTATTTGAAGATGGATCGGGAAGTTTATGTAACTCGCAATAGCTTGGGTTTCAACCACGATTATACAGAAAACCGAACAACAAAAGTCTTTTGAAAGGCAAAGGAACTAAGTTTTATTCATCAAAAATGAGTTTCTACTACAACTCCTCCGAAACACGAATTAAGAAGTTTATTTACATGAACTATGAAAATAAATAAAGATAATTACATAATCTAAGCTAACTCTCGTTGAACGAGAGTAACAGTCACTTCTTAGATTTCTTCGACTCCTTCCCCTCCTTCTTCTTCTTAGATGACTCCTCTCCCGTGCGTTTTCCCTTGGTAATCCTCTTTGATGGGGAGGTAATGACTGAAGAAGTATGGGGAACCTCCAATGGCTTGGACCCGCTATGGAGGATGACTTTCAATGGCTTATTCAGGGGATCATCTAAGTCTGCAACTTGAGGCTCACTTTGATTCGGCCATCATTTTCTTCTCCTTCTCAAGCTGCTCCTTCAGGCTCAGTTTAGATGTGTGTTCAGAAGCGCCTGTAATCTCGACTTCATAACTTCCATCGATGGGAGAGGAAGTCTCGGACTTATCCTCATCAAGCGCTCCGATCACCTGAGCATCTTGACCGGGAGCCTCCCCTGCGTGAATAGCCTCACTTGTTTTTTCCTTCACCTCCTTGGCGACGTTGCTCCTCGAGGTGGGCTCGGGATCAGAACGGCCTACACAAAATCATGGAAAACAAGCATTAGAATACAATAATCTTATGCCGAAAACGACGGCTCTTTAAACTTAAACGAAGAGTTCTGTATCGGTTTCTTGTTGGCTTTCAACCGTCCGGGGATTCTCGCCCTCCAGATGGACCGACTATAACGTCTTTCCCTTTCGATGAGGAGGAGCCTTTGCAGTAAAGAGCTTTCGTCACAGACAGGTCTGTAGGCTCGTTCCCCTTAAGAAATTCTATTATCAAAGCATCCTCATCGACCTCCTCGGTGCTAAGTTCGACCTTCTTGATCTTTACTAAAGTCTCCCACGCCACAACTAGGGATTCGAGGAAGCCCTCTCCTAGAAAAGTTAAGTCTCGATGCATAAGGGCGCGGGCGTTGAATTCTGCAATCAATGGGTCGAACATGCATTTGACCTCTTCCCTACCAGCCTCTTTAGCCGCCTCCAGGCGCGAGTCAATCTCCGCAGACTCTATTTTCTTGCCCTCTTCACGGGCTTCATCCTTTAGCATTCCAACTTTAGAAAGTTCATCCTCAAGTTTCGTCTTTAGGACTCGTGTGGCAACGATCTCGTCGCAATATTGTTGCGACTCTTCGTGTGCAGTAGTCTTCTCTTCTTTTTCTCTACGGAGTTGCTCCTCAAGTTCTTTGACTGGGAGGCTGAATGCATCCCTCTCTTTTTGCATAGAATCCTTCTCCAAAGCTAGGGCCCCATAGCGTTGGACCGCCTCGTCGATTTCTTTTTTATGGGTTGATTCCTGACGAGTTATTGCCTCGGCAGTATCTTTAGCGCTCAGCTGGGCGGGTTCAAGCTGAGACTTATAAGAAGCAAGCTCTTCGTCCTGAGTTTAATAATATCGTTATCATGGATAGCCTCAAGCTTCAGACGATCAATCTCATGCTGGCATTCCGTGGAGACTTCTGAAACTTTTTCAGCCAAATGTACGAATGCATCATGCTGAACATAAACATCATTAGTGCAGGCGATGGCACTTTGCTTAACATTTCCCGGAATCTGGTGAACTGCTGGAAGGAATTTTAAGCCATCGAAGAATATCTTGGGAAATGAGGCTTTAAGCTCAACGAGCCTCTCAGCGGCCGATGGGTCGGATATAGGAGCAAGAGGAGTCTGCTTGGAGACTGTAGGAGTTCTGTGAGGATCTCGAGATTGCCTGGTGCTTGACAAATCGGAATGTTGGTCCCGATGTGCCTCAGGCTGAGACCCCTTATGTGCATGTTTCTCTTTGTTGTGCTCCGGTTAAGAGGGGGGATCGCGAGGATATGAAGGCTGATTATAAGTTTTTCTTCAGTGTGATGAGTCTCGGCGGTGGTAGTCTCGATCGCCGGATTCATCTCTATCTCGGCGCTTGCCGGATCCCGAATCCCGGCCAGATTGGTAAAAGATCGATGAACCGCGAAGGCGGTTAAGGCCGTACGTACGCCCCATGTCACCTACATAAAGTTTAAATAACAATGAGTTAGCAAAGAGTAGGGTGACAACGGAAATTTATGTGCAACGTGAAGTGCATATGTTTGTATGTATCATAGTGTTTCCCTCCGATGGATACCAGTTTCTTTACTAATAGGAGTTTTTTCTTCCTGGTTTTGGGCTTGAGCGCTTGTATCGCCTCTCGTGGGCGAATGAAGCTTAAGGGCCTCTGGATCGTCGAAGTCATAGTTTAGTAGATCGTCAGATACGGTAAGGTTTGACAGGCCTTTTAGAGAACTTTCTAAGTGCTGCGAAGAAGCTTCTTTCTCCGTTGGAATAAGGATAACTCCGTTGGAATAAGGATAACTTTAGAAGTTCTGCCCACTATTTTCTTCCTCGGCTTATACGTCAGTTTCTTCTTTATCTTTGAAGGGGAAGACGACCTCGCGATGTCGTGAACTTCGACTATTGGATCCCGAGTGAGACTAACATTTTCATCCTGTACATCAGGCGTTTTAGTTTCCTTAATTTCCCCCTCTTCTAGTGTGTCAAAGGCATTTCGTGCTGAAGACTCAGCCTGCTTTTCTCTTTGCCAACAGCAGGCCTAGGTATGGTGACACCTTGAGGGAGGCTAATCCGATGACCTTCCGCCAGCAGCTCGAACTTTATAAGCGACTCATTTGAAATGAGAGTTCTGATGTCCCGGTCTTCGGCAGGAATGATTCGAATAGCTTCGACAGCTTTAGAGTATCCGGGTCCCTCAGGACATAGGTTAATACATGAAAAGATGGAAGAGAGTTGAAAAAAGTACAGCTTCGACAAAAAATGAGTATTAGTCTGAAAAAAGAACTTACTTCCCTCTACCCATCTTCTGGCGAAACCAGGAGGATAATGCACATAAAACCATTCCTGTTTATACATGGCAAACTTGCTCCATGCCCCAGTTAAGATTTGATTATTTGCTATGCGGCTCGAGAAACATGAAAGATGAGCTATCCCTCCATCTCTTGATGCAATATATGTATCGGATATCGCCCAGAGTTGGAAGCTGGAGAGGACACTCATAAAAAGGATGCAAGTGCCGCAAATGAATGTGTGGCTGTTCGGATGCAGTTGCGATGGGGCAATGTCGATATACTGCAAAACGTCTCGAAGAAACGAGTTGAACGGGGCACGCTGCCAACCTAGCACATGAATTTGTTGCAAGTGTGTATCAAACTGGGGGCAAGTGCGGACGATCATGCCCCGATGGAACCAACACATCGTCGAAGGAGATTCCGTGGACAGAGCATATCCAACGGAGTGTGCTTTCATTAATCTTTGAGGCCTATGAATCGATTGGGTCGTCTAAGAAAATAGCTGCCTCCAGAGCGTCGGGAGCCAAGTCGACGGATGCTCTCGCAGCACTTGTAAGTTTTGAGCAGAGGTAGCTGGCGGATTTGAAGTATCTACAACTTCTTGTCGAGAGGATGGCCCAGGTCTGTCTGAGATCGTAGCAGAGCTAGATTTCCTAGACATCTCTAATGAAGATTGAATCTAACAGAGCACCTGTTTGAACTATACTCGAAAAATAATCGATGTTAGACTTAACAACATAAATAATCCCCCCGTTTGGTGTGTGAACTAGTGCGATCATTCAGATTTAAGTGCCAAGCAGTGAAAAGACACTGGATTGATGGAATAAGTTTAAGCTTTGAATTGTCATCTTCGAAGACCGTCATCGCTGACCATCTACGAAAGCTTGTCGTAAGACGGTTTATATTTTGAACTCGACATCGTCACTGTATTTAAAAGGTTATTAACTGTTAAGCAAGTTGAAATCCAAATTTTCAGTTGTTTAAATACGAGATTTATCAGTCCGGATTGTCCAATATGCTTTGCTGTTTGAGTCTGTCCTCGTTCATTATCCTATGTTCAGGCATAAAACATGTGTTGAGTCAATTATGCTTTAGGTTCGACTGGTGTTGTTGTACATAACTCTCCTACCTATCCACTTCATCGTTCGACATTTAACTAGTCATGTCGAACCACGATCATGCCGAGCCACCTCGCTCGGCATTCTACCCTAAACACCAACACCTACCACTCATTATCACCATTCGGCATGCGACAAGACATGCCGAACTGCATATACTCCGAACCATGTCGTCGGCACATCACTCTTCTAATTGTCCTCTTCGTCGTTCGGCATAAGGGAGTTATGCCGAACCACATTCATGCCGAGCCGCTTCGCTCGGCATGCTGCCCAGCTCCCACCTCTCCTCTACTTTCCCTCCTACCTCGTTTGACATGAGGTAATCAAGCTGAGCAGTGGCCATGCCGAGCCGCATCGCTCGGCACACTGAGCCTAAACTCCAATTTCACCAAAGTACTTCCCTTCCACCGCTCGGCATGGGGAAGTCATGCTGAGCCACCTCGGTGCGTCTGCCACCTACTTCCTCCTTCAAACACCTCTATTATCCTCATTTCTCCTCCACTCCGCTCGGCCTTAAAATCCTCTAAACAACAACGCCTCGCCCTTAACTCAGGTTCCACACGATTCCTATTGGCCTCGTTTTCACAGAAATTCACGAACAAAGAATCTCGTGTTAAGTTTCTTCGCCGGGGGAAAATGTTCAAAGGAATAAGTCATTACCTAATAAATGGCTTGAAATTCAGAAGGATTCTGGAATGGAAAGCGTGTTTTTGTTCAGTGTTGTTTTCGAGAAAGGTTTGGGGGGACGTATTAAATTCGAGAAAGGAGAGAGGAAGGATATGTTATTTTCCAAGGTCTGTTCGAAGACTAATGTATAAGTCCTTAAGAACAGTGGCAAAAGTGAAAAAGAGAAGAAGAAGTGAAGTGCCGACCTTTATAGGGGAAGAAAGGAAGTCGAAGGGATAATGACTGGTAGAACCGGTCAAAGCGCATCCCTCGCTCGACATCAACTATGTCGTTTGGCATTTGTATGTCGTTCGGCATCGGCTATGCCATTCGGCATTTGTATGTCGTTCGGCATCGGCATGTCGTTCGGCATACAATGCCTCAATCGGCATTCAAGAGAAAATACAATTGAGAAGACTAAGCCATGGCTCGAAGCAAAACACGGAGGACTCGTGATTCAAAGCGCATCACGTTCGACCACATGATGCACTTTGGGGGGTGTTACATGGAGGTTTGACCAGGCAACTAGGCACTCGACATTTGTGCACCGTTCGGCATCCAGTGCCATTCGACACAGTATTCCCGTTCGGCACAACTGGATCGTTCGACATTCAGGCCTCGACCGGCGTTCAACCACACTCGGCATTCAGGCCTCGACCAGCATTCAAGCTCATTCGGCATCCGGCCTCGTTCGGCCTGAAGCTCGACCGGCATTCAAGCTCGTTCGGCATCCAGCCTTGTTCGACATCCAGCCTCGTTCGGCATCCAGCCTCGATCGGCATTCCAGCCTCGTTCAGCATCCCAGCCTCGTTCGGCATTCATGCCTCGATCGGCATTCCTGCCTTGTTCGGCACATGGCCTCTCTTGGCATAAGCATGTCGCTTGGCATCTCCCATCGTTCGGCATCGGATCTCGTTTGACCTACACATTTCACTCAACATACTACCCCGTTTGGCTTTGAGACACGGCTCGGCATTTGCCGATCGGCATTTGTGGTTCAGCACGCAGAAGCCACTCACTTTGGGCCGAGATATCTGGATACTAGGCCCATCATGGAAGTCCAACACATTTTTCGTCTATAAATAGAGAGGTAGGGCACGGTGAAATAGACCTTTTTTTTAGAACACCGGGGAGACTCTGCCGCATTCAAGACTCATCAAAGATTCAATTTCTTTACTTAGCAATTGTATTCAAATAATTGGTGTACGGATTGTATCTGTAATCGATTATCAAGTAAAGCAATAAAGATTAACTTCAAAGTGGACGTAGGCAATTACGCCAAACCACTATAAATCTGGTGTTCATATTTTCTGCATTTAATTTAGTGTATTGTTCTCTGTTTAAATTTACTTTCTTCATTAATCTCTCTACACAATCTTTCTTAAAGGTGTTAGTGATCAATTCTGGTGCTAACAATACTAACAATGGATTGTTCTGATATTCACGAATGTTTCTTTTGAGTACTTTTGGAGCCTTCTGACACCTTTAAAAGGTATGCTTCTTTTAGTGGCTACAGAGTCAAAGTCCTTATTGCGTTGTTTGAATATAAGTGGAAGCACTTCTGACTTTTTCATCGCCTTTGAAACCTTTCCATTGTTGTTAAATTCTGGTGCTAACACGATGGGTGACTATTTGAATGGGTAAGGAAGGTCATTCAGATGTTTTAGAAAGGAATTAATGCTGGCCGAAGTATCATTGTGAAAAGTCACCTGAGGAAGCTTAGTTGCGGAAGGTTTCTTTCAAAAGCATTCATGTTGATTAATGCGGAAGTCCCATCTTAATTTGCTTGTGGAAGCAATACTACTCACATGTGAAGTCTCCCTTACAATTGTGGAAGGGTTCAATCGGTTCGAAAGGTTGATCTTTTCTTTCAAAAGAATTGTTTTGGTAAAATGTTCTTCTGCGGAAGGTAAACAGTGGAAAAATCAAGTATTCGAATGGTTTGATACATATGAAAAAGTTTTTTATTTGTTACCTTCGAAAGATATTTTCAACACATGCGTTACTCGTTTATGCACGCAGAACCAACTATTTCGGGAGGATCAACTGAAGCGAATGGGTAGCCTTGACCCTTTCGACTGGTTCGAAAGCCCATACTCCATTTTATATTTACAGAAGCATCCAATGCTTGTAAAACTAATTCAACCTCTTTGAAAGCCACTTCAATGCCTCTAAAACCCTACTTTTGAACTATGGCGAAACCTTTCTTCTTGATTCATGCGAAGCTATACAATGCTTTTGTAGCCCTTCTTTCTTTGTTGAGTGAGCTTGATGGTTAACATTTTTCCCCCCTTATGAATGAAGATTTTGTTCATTAGGAAAATATCCAAGAATTCCCGTTTTGCATTAGTTCACCCCCAATTGTCCTCCTTATCAATCTTCTTTTCTTGTAAAGTGCAAAGTAGACAACATTGTTTATCATAAATTCAAAATTTACGTAAAATATGTCCAGTAGTTCATCTATGTTATTGGTGATAGTATTAGAATTTCTGATAATATAATCCTAGAAATCTAAGTAATGGAATTTAGTAGATCATAATATTTAGATAATAGATGAAGAGAAATCCACAGTTGGGAACTATCAAAGATTGTAAATTTTTGTCTGACGATAGTAGAAGTCTTTAAGAAGTCCACAAATCTAATTATGAAATTAATTATGGAGGGCCAAAAATCATCATCTGGAAATAACTGATAGAAGTCCACTAACAGTTTCTGGTAATAACAAAAACCCATAAATCATTGTCAGGAAATAAGGCATAAAAGGATATTTGGGGATAAATAATAGGAGTTTAGAAATCCTTATATGGAAATAACCTGGATTCGGGTATTAATAAGTGTAGTTCGGAAGTTAATTGTAGAAGACTTGAGATTTAGATTGAAGTATTAATATGTGAAGTCCAGAAACTTGTAGTAAAAGACCCGAAACCCAGATTTGGGTGTTAATAAGTGAAATGCAAAATTCATCTCCTGGAAATTAGCTGAAGGCCGTAGATTCATATCTGATAATAAATGTGATCCGGGAGTTACCGTCCGAAAATAAGTTTAGGAGTTCGTTTATAGCAGCAGAAAGGAAAGTTTAGAAATCATTATTCAAATAATGAAAGCTCAAAAAATCTTGTCTGAGCCTTTTTTCCTGCTCCACTCTTCGAACTTTGATCATCTTAATCTTTTGCTTTGCGCTACTTCTTTGGCTCAAGGTAATTGATTCTTTTGATATGCACCATCTTTTAGGCTTTGTATATTGTTAATGCTTTGTGTGCCATTTCTGGGGCTTGGACGTCTTAGTTTGTTGTTGTCTAGTGCGCTTTGTTAGCTTATCAACAAGTAGGACTCAAGGACTTACTTGACCTCCCTCTAGAAGGCGCTCCACCCAGGCCTTATAGGTGAGATTAAAGGCTTGTTCGATGCCTTGAACAGGCTATAGCGTAGAGAGATCAAGGGCTTACTCCGTCCTCCCTCGAGATTGTGCTCCAACCAGGTCTTATAAGTGGGACTGATGGTAGGTCGGTGCCTCGACCTGGCCATAGCATGACACGTTCGACAACTTACTATGTCCCCCTCTAGGGGGCGCCTTGATCTGGCCATAGTATGGCTCAATCAAGGGGTTGCGGATACTTTAACCTTGCTATAGTATGGTGTGGATAAAGGTTTACTCTAAATACCCTCCAGGAGGCGCTTTGACCTGGCCAACATGGCACGGACAAAGGCTTATAACTGTTCACGGTAATTTCCAAGTTTAAGGAGAATTCTACTCCCGACCATGTAGATTTTTCTTAGGAAAGAGGTTCTTTATTCATCAAATATTGGAAAATACGGTCGCGAATGTTTTGCGTTCCATGTCCTAGGAACTATATTGACATCTGATCGACATAAACTGTAAGCTCCCGAGGAATTACTTTACACACGATTAGAGGGCCCTCCCAGTTTGTCCCAGCGATCCATCTCTAGGATTTCTAGTGTTTGCCATCACTCTTCGGAGCACTAGATCCCCTTCTTGAAATGATCTTGTCTTCACTTTCGAGTTGCAGTATCTTAAGATTCTTCTTTGATCTTCATAGGTCTGAATAGTTACTTCATCTCTTAGCTCATGTATTAAATCCAATGACTCTTTTTTCAATTCTTAGTTTGGATCAACCGCGTATGCTATTATTTAATGTGAAGGTATTTCAATTTCAACTGGTAACATCGCTTCACACCCATATGTTAGAGATTATAGGTTATGACCTATAGTAGTTTTTATGGATATGCGATATGCCCGAAGTACAAGTGGTAATTTTTCTACCCAATTTCCTTTGGCTTTATTTAGTCATTTTTTCAAGATAGTCAAAATAATCTTGTTGGCTGCTTCGATGGCTTCATTTGCCTCTGGATGTGCTACGGAGGAATATTTTTTGATCATTCCATTCTTATGGAAAAATTGAAAAAACTCTTCACTTTCAAATTGCATTCCATTGTCAAGATCACAAATCTAGAGATGGTGTTTTTAATGACAAATCTAAGTACTTTCGCAGAAGTGATCTTGGGAAATGGATCTGCTTCCACGCTCTTCGTAAAGTAATCAATGGTAATTACATTGTAACATCCAATATTTTTATAACATTATTTAGGATATTTAATTAGCTAAATAAAATAAAATATTGTAAGATGATTAATGGACAGGGATTTGATTTATCCAAGGGTAGCTGTGCCATGTTAATATGTAAACCAAAGTGAGACAGCATGAATAAATGTGTTAGGAAATAAGTAAGGATAAAATAGGAAAATGGACATTCTAAAGCCCGAAAGCCTTAGTCGTGAGTTCGCATTATTATTCATTTGCAAAAATTAAAATTAAGAGAGGTCGGCCACCATTCTCAATCTCAAGAAAAGATTAAGCTAGGATTTTCAAGAGGAAGAATCAAATCAACTTATTCAAGATTAAATCCCATATCTTTAATCACAAAACTAAGGTGAATAATTACTACATCCCATTTTATTATAGTTTTTTTGGTTTTAAGGATAACCCGAAATGATTTTACATGACAATGCCATATTTTGAATGATTAAAAGTTTAAAAAGGCTTGTTGATGATTTATGCATGTTCATATTAGTTTTTATGATTTGTTTGATATGGAAACCCTATTTAATGACTTCTAAATGCCTTGAAAATTTAAACATACATCAGAAATGATATTTTAGAGATAAGTTTCAATTTTCATAATTTTCTGAAGTAATGTGGATTTTATATTAATTTTCTAGTGAAGAAAGTGATTATTTGGGTTTTAAATTATTTACGGCTAAATAAATAATTATTTGGGTCTGAAATTTATATATATTAGAAAACGTATTGAAAATGATTTTTTAGAATTTGAATTTTCCTAAGTGTTTAGATGAATATATAAAATTATTTAAGGTATGAGACTTAAATGTTTTATATATTTTATTAAGGAGAAGGTGCATTTTGTAAAATAAAATCATTATTTATTTTTGAGAATGTTGGCAGAACTTTTTGAAAAAGTTATGTAGAAACCAATAAAAATTTGACAAACAGTTGCTGATTAGTTGAAAAGTTTTCCCTTTTGCGTTAAAAACAAAATTAACACGTTTTTAGCATGTTCTGCCACTTTCGGCCACAGGGGTTCTGACCCAGACCTTTTGCCATCATGCTTTTAAAACCAACGTGCATGGTATCAATTGACTTGGTACGTAGCACATTGGATAAAGGAGAACGGTACTTAATCAAAATGCCGGGTTTCGAAGGGATTGGGATATGCCTTGTTTTAAAATAAAAGTTGGCGCCTGATTTGCTTTCGAAGGTATATCGTTCGAATTAGTTGGCTTTCAGTTGGGTCAAATATTTTCAAAGGAAAGGATTTAAAGGGGTTGCGCTCCTTTTTTTTAAGTAATGCTTTCGAAGGGGTCAAAACCCCTAGCTGCCGCATTTCTAACTTTCAAAGTCAATGGTTTCAGAAGGTATACTTATCTTTTAACAGTCCATAAGAGAAATATTTAACAGAGATAGTTAAGGACAGACCGTCCAGAAGAGAGTATCTAACAGTTGTTAGATTAATTTTTTTTAATTGTCCGGTAGGCCCAAGTCAGTTAAATGTTAATAGTCAGCCAAACAAAACTAAAATGTTTGAACAAATAGTTCTTCTATTACCTAATATGTATGTTTACATTGTGACGACCTTGACTCGACCTTCGAAAATCGGCATCCATACTTCACCCATATTTCAATGCCGTAGATTCAAACGTTGAGTCTGGTTCGTCGGAGCTTATAACAACATCTGGCGATAAAAACATAGTGGAAACAAAATAATAATTTTATTGATACATAAAATTTGATACAACATGATACAATATGAAGTGATCAACATTATCAGAGATAGATACAACATCGGAAAAAAAACAAAACAACGGAAAACACCAGCAACGGCAGCGGAAAGATAATGTCTTCAATGCCAAGCTCAAAAGCTCCAAACCACAAGCTCGAACCACCATCATATTGAACTTATAGCAACTTGGTGAATAATGTTGAAGTGAAACAAATGCGATCGCCAAAACCCAAAGACTCCAAAGATTGCCAAAAGCTACACCTACTAGCTGACTGTCTGATAACCTAACTCTGGGCTGCTCGTGTGGAAAATTATAGGCACCCAGAGTTTAGAAAGGGAACAATAAACTCCAGGTCAGTCATGAGACTGGTGTGAGCAAATAAAAACTGTTGTTTGAACAAAAACAAACAAAAAGAATTACAAAGAAATCCGCTACGCTTTTTGGAAAATCAAACTACCATAAGGCCTCCGAGCACACACACAATGCAATCGCACACTTGGGGGAGTGTTCGGACGACGGAAATTCTATCGGTTTAGAAAATCGTCGAACGAATTTAGATTTAAAAATAACTGCAAGCGCACGGTGTACAAATGTAGCACGTGGCGAATACGGGTCGATCCGCAGGGAATTGATGATTTTAAAGTTCTATTCAATCAAATTATACCGAAGTCGAGAGTGAATAGCTAGAAGCGTAAGAAACTCACAAAAACTAGAAAAAGAAAAATAGATAAAAATATGAAAGTTAAATGACAATTTAGAGGCAATTTCCACTCTCTAGATCACATAAATCAACAAAATGAAGTTATGATCTCTCTTTTCTTGTCATTAGTGAATTAGTCGATGTGCTTATCATAAGTATGGTATATTTGTGCTATTAATTAGCTCAATATAAACCATCAAACTATAACACAACCACTAATACACTTTTAAATCTCATAAAATATGACAACAAAGTTGAAAGCAAAATCTATTTTAAGCATGGCCTATTAACTGTTAATTAGAAATATAAGCCATCAAATTTCAATTTCAACAATCAATTCTTTGCCATAATCATATGTAGATGAAGAGGCAATTTGTGTTTTGTTTGTTTAAGCATAGCCTATTTGTTATGAACAACATAGACTATCAAATTCAAAGCTAAACAACATCATTAAACCACTTCATTCATTCTTATTAAGCACAAAAAGAGAGCATAAACATCAAATTAAGTTGAAGCTACATGATTAGAGAGCTTCATTACCCCTAAATTGAAGGGGTTTAACCTCTCATATTTGTTATCATATGAACAAATGTAGCTTGCAACATGAGAGAAAAAGAAAAGGAAAAGAGAGCAAAGTGAAATGGAAAACTATTCTAATTGCATAAAGGAAAATCTACACTACTTGCATAAAAGGAAATGAACATGTAATTAAAAAGAAACAATAATTAACATTGCATAAAAAAAAGAATTACATAAGAGAAGAAATGGCTAAGTAGCCATGGAAAGAAAGAGAGATTTGATTTATTTTCTAAACTCAAACTAACTAACTAAGAGAGAGATCTACATGAAACATAAGGGGTATTTATACAAGTTTTAAAACCCTAATTCATATTTTTGGGGAATACCCCAAATGCCCCTTAGGAAGTGTGGAGGCCAAGTAATCATTAACATGTCTTAATCCCCCATCAAGTGTACATGAAACCATTAAGTCCAAAAGCATGTGCATTAGCCTTTAATTTGTACATTAAGGTAGGTGGGTAGGTGGGGTCCTCCATGTTCTTCACTTTGAATTATTTCCATCTTCATTCCTTTGTATTAGGTTTGTGCATGCATATCTTCATGAAACCACTTCTATTTGAGATCAATTTCCTACAAAAATATATACAAATTTTCAATTAATTTTTCTCAAAGAAATATATGCACTTAAATGACCGTATTGCCCATATATGAAGATGAATATGTGAAAATTTGAAATTAATATGAATTTTGGTTAAAACAAGATAAAATAACCAATATGATCATTTATTCGATTTAAATAGAATAAATATGGTGGTAAAAATATGCACATTTACGTGCACATCAAATACCCCCACACTTATCTTTTTATTCATCCTCGAATAAAGAAAAACTAAGATAAATTCGTTTTCGTAGGGAGCACGATTGCATTGAGCGTACGCAACAAGCCGTTAAACCTCTGGGTGTCCCCAGTAGGACGAGTGTTGTCTCGTGAGGGTTTTCAGCGGATACTACCCACAAAATCCAAATGCATGTTGAAAATATTTATAAAATGTAAGATTTATTTACAAAGAGATGAATGCAAGTTTTTGAAATATTTACAAAATTAAGAATTTATTTTTAAATCGACACAAATAAGTTAAATATTTGTTTTGGTCATTATCTTGAAAATTTAAGTCATTTACTTGTCAAATTTCCAACAAAAATCAACTTGTCATAACAAATAGACAATAGTTTAACTTGTTGTTTCGGTTGATAACAAAGTGTAATTATAAAATGGATCCTTAGTTGGTTATCATAGTTTATCAAAATGGTATTTTCATTTCTTTTCAATAACAAATCAAATCAAATAAGTAAAAATAGTGCTAGGATTTCAATTGCTTGCTCTCTCATTATTTGCAAGAAAAATTACACACCTAGCTCAGATAAACTGAGGCCAGATATACCACCCATGCACTGCCTTTCGGGCTTATGTGAGGGGAGTACAGAGCATGGCGAGTGCACACACTTTCATGCATACACTATCGACCGTAGGTGGTTTTTATTAAGTCTTTTTTTTACATGTGTTCCATACATCATAACCGTGAGGACTTTTAAATGAGTATGAAATCACATAATCAAAAATTCCAAGTAATCACCCATGCATAACCGTGAGGACTTTTAAATGAGTGTGAATACTTGGATGTTATTATTTTTTATTTTTATATTTTTTTTGAGAGGGAGTTTTGCAAAATCATCTTAGCACCATTTAACTTAGAAGACAAAAAAAATGTTATATCATTTACTTTAAATCAACCACTTTTTAAAACAAAGATTTTCAATTAGGATGTACTTCATAATTAACACATATGAATCTTCCTAAATACTAGTTAAACCATTATTATTTGTAATCAAACTTCATTTTTATTTTTGTTAAGACCAATAAATTTTCAAAAAAATCAATTTAATAAACCAAAGCCATATATTTATCTTATAGTGTTTCTTTTAAAATTAAATCAAAAGAAAATTTGTTTTTGGGATTTTTTTTGATTTTTTTTTTATTTTAAAGCAAAAATAAACCATGAAAAAAAAATGAAGATGAGTCCCCCCCACACTTGATTTTGACTGTGTCCCCACAGTCAACCCAAATGGAAGGAGAAAAATAAAATAAAAATCCTATATTTACATGAAAGATTACTATTTACAAGAGATGAGAAAGTATATAGTCAAAAAGTAAATGAAACGGTCTTCCAAAGACCAATTCATTTGTCTCGTCAAATGCGTAAGACACGGCTTAAGCACGAAAAACCAAATCGTAAAAGAATTTGAAGTTGATTGTCGATTTGGAAAAACGAATGTTGTTTTATTAAAAATCGTACGAGTTGTTTTATTTTCGATGATTTTCAGGGTCGACAAAACAATTGATTGAAGTTCAAGTTTATTTTCACCAATTTGAAATTCAAGCTTATCATTGAAAACATTTTCACAATTATTGATTTCAAAATCAAAATGGTGATTTTCATCTTCCCCTTCGTAATTTAACAACTCGTCATCCAAAAGTCCAAAAAATTCATGTTCATTAAACTCGTCTTCCTTTATTGGATTATCAACAACTTTATTACATGTCTCAAGTTCAAAATTCAAAGTTGGTGTATTCAAATTTTCAGAAAAAGGAAGATCGAAATTTAAATCGAGTTTCTCACCCTCAAAAGAATTGAAATCCAACACAATTACCGTCTTTTCAACAGCTTCGTTAAGATCATCATTTTCAGTTTCAAAAGTTGTTGTTTGAAAATCATCGATTTGGGTAAAAGATGGATTATCGTTTGACTCGTCACACATTGAAACTTGATTTTTTTTCTCACAAAAATTTTCCAATGTTTTAATCAACAAACTCGTGTGATCATCGTAAATTTCATTCATTTGCTCAACAAAGTCAAATTTGTAATTATTAACTTGAAAATTTTCGATTTGGACTTGTTGAGAACAAGAATTGTCAATTTCGATAAACGGTAGATTATTATTTGATTCTTCGTGGGTTGAGATTTGATTATGATTTTCACGATGAGTTTTGTATTTTTCAAGTAATAAATCCCCATTATCTTTTTCCATTTGGTCAACAAAATCAAATTCATGGTTATTAATTTGAAAACTTTCATTTTGAATTTGTTGATAACCAAAGTTTTCGATCGTATCATTATTGAAACAATTCCCATTGCCAAAATTATTTGAAAACCGATTTACATTTGCGTCTTTATTTTGAAATTCATCTTGAAACTCAAAATTGAATTGGCATGGGTTACACTCGAAATCATTTGAATTTTGAAGTGAATTCAAATTTTGATTATTCTGAAAACCTTGATTCGAGTTATAGCACAAATATGAATTGCACCACTCATTTATCTCTTGATTTTGTTGTGTAGCGATTTCAAGTAAAGATGAAATACTATTTTCAAGATTTGAAGCTTGGTCATCGTTTTGAAATTTTTGTGGTTCAAAATTCAAATCGTTTAAAGGATAGTTGTCGTTAAAATATCCACACGAATTTGGAGTGAAATCATATGGATTATATTGATTTTCGCAACTATTGTAAAATTCACATAAGTGGGGAAACTCGAACATTTTCAAGAATGTTTTTGTGTTTTTTTTTGGTAAAAGAAAAATATTTACAAATGGAATTTATTTTTCAAAAGGGAAATTATGGTTTATCAATTTTTTTCTTTGTTTTTGAAAAGTTTTTTTTTTTGGATTTTTGATTTTAATTTTTTTTTTTGATTTGAAAATTTTCGAAGGAAAGGGGAAAAAAACTAAGTTAAGAAATATTTATAATTTTTTTTAGTTTTGGATTTTGAATTTTTTTTTGTTTTTTTTTAAAATATGCATGAACAAATGCAACTAAATGAATGCAAGGGTTAATGATAACCCAAAATTGTATATTCACAAATTGTCTTAGATAAATAAGATAGTTCTCAACCAGGTAAGGGCAGGATTTATCGGTGCACCACGAATCACCGTAGCAATGCAGCCGAAGGTTTAAGTACCTTCAGAGGAACAACCACTATAATATTTACGAATCACCGTAATATTTATAAATGGTTATTACTCTGCCGTAGCCTAGACACCAAGAAATTAAATTGTTCAAAAAAAAGACAAATTGTCAATATACAATTAAGTGTTATCGATGTCTAACCGTTATTATTAATCAAAATCTAAGATGAAATGCAGAACAGAAACTAAACGTGTATTAACAATGCAACTACGAATGAATTTTTTTATTTTTTAAAATGCAAATGCAAGCAACCAACAATTCAATTCAAATAAAACTAGAAATGAAAGCAGAATTTTTTAGCAAGCAGAGCAATTTATTTTGGCTAGCTAAGGAAGCAATTTTCAGCAAGCTATTCTTCCTTTATTTCCTGCTTTGGCAACCTGAAAATTAAAAACTAAGATATATACAATAAATTTTTTTTTGGTTTTTTTTTGAAAGGAAACTTAAAAGTAGGGTTTTACTTAAAAAAAATGAGAGAAAGAAGCTAAAAAATTTGAAACCAAAAACCCAAAAGCAAACAACTTTCCAAAATCAAATTCACTAAATAAATGTAACTTAAAACAAAGCCAAAAAAATAAAAATAAAAAAAACTTTATTTACGGCCTACACCCACACCTCAAAAGGATCTAAAACAAAACAAAATAAAACCGAAACAAATTCACAACAATTTTTCTTTTGAACAAAAAAGAAAAAGAAAAAAAAAAGAATGCCACTTCACCCAACAACACAGACCCGACCCAAAGAAAATAACTATTCCTTACCTCGTTTAATAACACACTGATTTACACAACAATTATACAACCATTCTACTCACGAAATCAAGTTAAACAGCAATTTAAACGAACGCATGAATACACTTAATCTAATTCTCAATTCCCGATGCTACTCAATCAATTTAAACCGCGAGTTTGATGAAAGCAATTGTGGGTTCGAGCAAGCTGGGGGTTTCGGAATTTGATTTGGAATTGGAGCGGAGGTAGGTTGGAGTGAAGCGCGGTGATGGTTATTTGATTGGAGTTTTAAGTGATGTCGTGAGGCTGCTCTGTGTTGTTGTTGACAGAGGGGTTTAGGGGGGGTGGGGGGAAGACTGTGAAGTATGAGGTGATGATCAGCAAGGTGGTGATTTGAGTTGTAGTGGGTGTGATTTGAGATGGTGGACAACGATGTTGTGAAGGAATGATTTCAGTAGATGGTATAGGAGCAGCAATGCAGTGATGGTGATGACGGAAAGTTTGTTGGACAGTAATGTGATGATGGGTAGTATGCAGAGCAGTTGCGGTTGATGATTGATATGAAGGCAGAACAGAAGTGATTTGAAATGGTGGAGAAGTGGTGGTGGAGGAGTAGTAATGTGGATTGTTAGCAGTGGAATGACTGGGTAAATGGATAGCAGTAGTGAAGGGATGTAAGGTTGAGGGATGATGGTCAAAACTGAAGCGGAGGTAGTTGTTGTGGTGGTTACTGATGTTGTTGGTGCAAGGAAGTGTAAACTGCTACAGGGGACTGTGCCGTGTTTGGTAGTGGTAGGGGTTGAATTGTGGTAGTTTGAAGATGTATCTGGTATATAGATGAAGTGTAGTCGTATGGTATATGGATGAAATATGGTATATGGCAATTGACAGTAGATAGATGGTGGTAAGAGGAAATATGGTGGGGATTCTGGAGGTATTGTGATGAACTGCAGAATTTTGTGTCAGAGGAAAGCTTGCAGAGAGTGGGAATGGTGGTGGAGTGTTCTAGGCAATAGCCTTGTGTAGCAGTTTGGTCAGTGAATATATATGGCAGAAGGTACGTGTATGGTTATGATGATCAATTGGAGTTGTTGTGGAGCTGCTGTGGGTGATTGAACTGAAGTGGTTCAGGCCATGTTGACAATGTGATGGTGGAAGAGTGACAGTGATGTGGTTTGGGGGGATGTTGTCACTGATGTGACTATGATATTGTGAGGAGAGGGATGTGAAATGTAGAGAATAGCAAGATAGTAGCAGTCTTGATGACAGAGAATGGAAGTGAACTGTGGTGATGAAGTAAGTTGTGGTAGAAATGGGAAGTGTAGTGGTGAACTGCTGTAGAGCTGTAGGGTATAGAAAAGTGTTGTATAGGTATTTTGTGGTTGCTGTTGATAAATGATGAAGTTGTGGATTGTGGTGAGGAAGAAGTATTATGGCAATTGTTTTGTGGGTGGTTTGAGAAATGGTCGGGGGGAGTGTGCAGAGGAGAAGACTGTTCGTATGAGGCAGCAACTTGTTTGTATGCAACAGTGGGAGGTAATTGTACGTGCACTGACTGTATGTGCAGTGGAAGATATGAAGGAAGGAGAATAATGATGTGGTCGGGATGGTAATTGTAAAGGCACTTCAGTTCGGCTTTGAACAATGGAAGGTCGGGTGGGGATCAAGTCTGGGTTGTCTGGGGTGGGACAGTTTTGGTTGTCAGTAGGAGGGAATGTGAAGATGTGGTGAAGTGTGGATGGTAGAAGGGAACAGCAGTGGTTGAAGCAAGCAGTTTGGGTTTGGTCGAAGCCCGGGATGTGGATTGTAGATGAATGGATGGTGAAGGGGAGTTGTGAAGGTGTGACAGTGAAGTGTTGAAGCAAGATGGTGGTTGCAAGAAGGTGTGGTAGCTGCTGTCTGCACTGGTATGTGCACAGATGTGCAAAACAGAGGAACTGAGAGAAGAAATAAAAACAGAATTTATAACAGAAAACAGAAGTTGTTTTGAAAATTGTAACAGAAATTGTAGCAGAAAACAGAAATACAATGAACAGTTTTTTTTTTTTTTTGAATTGCGATCTTGTATTTTTTTTCTTTCAATATGCAAATGAAAAGAAAACAAGAACAACATACACAAAAATACACAAACACACAAAAAAAAAATTTACAAGGAAAATGCAAACATACACAAAATAAAAAGCACACAAAAATAAAACAAAGAAAAATAATCGGAAGAATAAAAATTTAAAATCAAAACAACTCCTCGGCAATGGCGCCAAAAACTTGTTCGGACGACGGAAATTCTATCGGTTTAGAAAACCGCCAAACGAATTTAGATTTAAAAATAACCGCAAGCGCACGGTGTACGAATGTAGCACGCGGCGAATACGGGTCGATCCGCAGGGAATTGATGATTTTAAAGTTCTATTCAATCAAATTATACCGAAGTCGAGAGTGAATATCTAGAAGCGTAATAAACTCACAAAAACTAGCAAAAGAAAAATAGATAAAAATATGAAAGTTAAATGACAATTTAGAGGCAATTTCCACTCTCTAGATCACATAAATCAACAAAATGAAGTTATGATCTCTCTTTTCTTGTCATTAGTGAATTAGTCGATGTGCTTATCATAAGTATGGTATATTTGTGCTATTAATTAGCTTAATATAAACCATCAAACTATAACACAACCACTAATACACTTTTAAATCTCATAAAATATGACAACAAAGTTGAAAGCAAAATCTATTTTAAGCATGGCCTATTAACTGTTAATTAGAAATATAAGCCATCAAATTTCAATTTCAACAATCAATTCTTTGCCATAATCATATGTAGATGAAGAGGAAATTTGTGTTTTGTTTGTTTAAGCATAGCCTATTTGTTATGAACAACATAGACTATCAAATTCAAAGCTAAACAACATCATTAAACCACTTCAATCATTCTTATTAAGCACAAAAAGAGAGCATAAACATCAAATTAAGTTGAAGCTACATGATTAGAGAGCTTCATTACCCCTAAATTGAAGGGGTTTAGCCTCTCATATTTTTTATCATATGAACAAATGTAGCTTGCAACATGAGAGAAAAAGACAAGGAAAAGAGAGCAAAGTGAAATGGAAAACTATTCTAATTGCATAAAGGATAATCTACACTACTTGCATAAAAGGAAATGAACATGTAATTAAAAAGAAACAATAATTAACATTGCATAAAAAAAAGAATTACATAAGAGAAGAAATGGCTAAGTAGCCATGGAAAGAAAGAGAGATTTGATTTATTTTCTAAACTCAAACTAACTAACTAAGATAGAGATCTACATGAAACATAAGGGGTATTTATACAAGTTTTAAAACCCTAATTCATATTTTTGGGGAATACCCCAAATGCCCCTTAGGAAGTGTGGAGGCCAAGTAACCATTAACATGTCTTAATCCCCCATTAAGTGTACATGAAATCATTAAGTCCAAAAACATGTGCATTAGCCTTTAATTTGTACATTAAGGTAGGTGGGTAGGTGGGGTCCTCCATGTTCTTCACTTTGAATTATTTCCATCTTCATTCCTTTGTATTAATTTTGTGCATGCATATCTTCATGAAACCACTTCTATTTGAGATCAATTTCCTACAAAAATATATACAAATTTTCAATTAATTTTTCTCAAAGAAATATATGCACTTAAATGACCGTATTGCTCCTATATGAAGATGAATATGTGAAAATTTGGAATTAATATGAATTTTGGTTAAAACAAGATAAAATAACCAATATGATCATTTATTTAAATTAAATAGAATAAATATGGTGGTAAAAATATGCACATTTACGTGCACATCAGGGAGATTTCTCCTTATGATAGTCAAACATGCTTAATATGCAAAAATCCTTTTTGATATTATTATTAGTGCATAGTGCAGAAAACATTTTTGAAAGTATAATATTAATCTTAGCCAGCATAGGTACCATTATATTATGCCTGCTATAGCTACCACCTGAGGTGGCAGGTTATAAAAATGCAATCGCAAAGGGCTCGTATTGTTTTGTTTGTATTTCCAACAAATGGCCAAGGCTAAGGAACTTCCTTCACCGAATGGGTACGCCTCTGGAAGGACGCCTCGAGAACCTAACCGGCTCTCTGCCAACACAAGGTTGGGTTACCTCTATAACAAGGTAACTACTGACACGAGTATGTCATCCCCCAGTCGTCACCGACCATTATCCAAGGATCCTCAACACCAACAAATTCCAACAACCACATAAGTAAAATATCTGGGCTCCATACCATGATACCATATTTTATCCAGAAGGAAATGCACATACCATAAGGGGCACGACCCCGTAACCTTACCGCATCCTTCCTATTTCGACCATTTTCGGGTTGTGAGGTTCGACGAAGTCTCGTCCACAAAGCTATGCTTTTTACAAAAGTCATGCTTCGATCAACAAATGATCAAAACTTAGCATGCCACATTACCAAATTGGGAATATATCACTAGTAACCATCAACTACATAGCCTCTTAGCTCGTACGTCTCAGAGAAAGGTGTTAAGCTAAAAGAATAAATTCTCCGCCACCAAACAGAAATGTATTTGATAGAAACCAGCTTTATACCTCATAGTGTAACGTCAGACATACGTCCATACAAGTCCATCCTGGGTCTGAATGGAACCGAAGGCACTTCAAAAGAAGCCCTTGCAAATCCGGGTATCCACAATCCCAATCGGACTCCCCATAATATATGGAGATATCTATACCAGAGCCACTCAGTGCAGAGACATTCGACAGATATTCCTTTCGTTCTCGAAAATACCTGGTCTTCACCACCGTCTTCAATTGCTATCCATTTCGTCGTATCATTTATTCGGAATTGGTTTTATGACATAAAGTCCTCTCCCGGCTAAACCAAATAATGAGCGCTTATTTTAAAAGCATATGGATATATTGGGATCTTAGTCAAGTCACAAATTTTAGCCCAAAACCTTTCCTTTTGAATGGTTTAAAAAATTTCCACTTTTAATCTTTTAAACAAAAGATTCACCCTTTAAGATCCTCTTCAATTTGAAAAAAAATTCACTAATCTTTAACAAAGATTCATTCATAGCTTTCAAGACTATTTCAATATCAAATTTGAAATCCTATCAACAAAACTAGAAATTCTTTCCTTTATATAAAGCTATTATCATTTGAAAACAAAAGTTTTTCGTTTCGAGAAAATTCGATTAGATTTGCTCGAGTTAAAACCTTTTAAAGTAAAATCATAAAGTCAGCGAACTGCCATATCCTCGGAAAGTTCTATTTAGGTTAAATTTAAATTCCCAAAATAATTCATTCAGAATACTTTAAAAATGGTTTAAAAATCCATATATACACAATTTATAACCCGTGTAACCCTTTAAACCATAGTTTTCAAATATATATGTATATAGAATTCAACTTCAAAATCTTCAATTCAAATTCAAATTAAATTATTTTAATCTCAAAACTGTAACCAACCATTCAAAATAATTTTAACTTCAAAACTCCTTTCATATTCAATCCAATTTCATTTCCAAACCATTTTGGATACAAAATTCAACTTTGAAATTCTTTCACCATTTTGAATAAAATAATATTAATTCAAAAACCCATGACTTAACCAATTTCCCGTGAAATCCATATTTGTGTGTGTGTTGTAGTCCAGGGGTTTTACACATAATAATAACCATCATCAATTCAAGCACTACAATATCGATAAGCTGTATAATCCTATAATGCTTTTTTTTCATTCATAGATAAACAATTTATATTCATCATAGATAAATAAATCACAGTTCACAGCTCAGTCCACACAATTCATATCACAGTACATCACACGTCAGAGATATCAATAATTCAAAGCATTAAATAGAATCCAAACATCCATAAGTAAGATCAATTAATCACCTGATTATAATTAATTTAGACCAGATTAATTACTTATGAATAAATTATTAATCATTAATTAATTACAAACCATTTATTATTATTTTAATTAATGAAATTAATTAATCAACCTTTATTACCTATCTTAATTAATTATCCTTAGTTAATTAATTCCCCTTAATTAATCACATAAATTAATTTAACCTGAAGTTAATTACATAAATTAATTAATCCTTAATTAATTACACTAATTAATCATCCTCTAATTAATTAATTAATTAATCTTTAATTAATTACCCTTTAATTACAAATTATCTTTTAATTACTTACACTAAGTAATTATCCTTTAATCACTTGATTAGTCAATATTTAATCATTAACTAATTAACATTTAATCATTAATTAATTCACCTTTAATCAGTTATTAATTTACCTTAATTAATTTATTATCTTTTAATTATTATTAAATAATTAACCTTCAATTAAGTAATTAATCTTTAATTACTAATCAATTACTTACATTAATTAATTATCTTTTAATTAACCACATTCATTAATTAATCACATTCCGAAATCATCCATTTATTACTTACTCTAAGAAATTACACTTTATTAATTACATTAAGTAATTATCCATTAATTAATCATCTTAATTAATTAAGTAGTTAACTATTACTTATATTAATTAAACTTTAATTAATCATATTCAATGATTATTCTTTATTCACTAATAATGATTCTTAATTAATTAAGACCTTAATTAAGTAAATATAAACCCTTTTTCTTAATTAAATACTTAATTACATCTTTATTAAATTATATATGAAAACACTTAAATTACAAATTACCTAATATGTAATTACCTAAAAACAAAACAAATTTAAAACATTTAACTTTTAAAATTAAATATTTGAAAAACTTGTTTAAACTTGTTTTAATAAATTACTTTGGAATTTTGGTTATCATTGCTTTTGAAAACTTATTCTTTTTAAACTTTAAATTTGGTTATCATTTTATATAATTTAAAACCTGGTATATCCTTTCCTTTAAAAAACCTGAAACTTAAAATAAAAACCCGAGCCACGACCACGAATTCCCGAGCCAAACCCCAAGACACTCGCAAACTCCATTTGACTTCGAGTAAATCCGCAAAATACTTCGAGTACGTCTCGATAACAATGCTTCTTCCCCAAACAACTCGATCAACCAGGCACAAATGTGCACAGGTGCACATGCACCGACCATCTGGTCATCTTTGACCATCGTAGCAGCCTGCAGCACGTCAACGACCACACCCTCATCCATCACAACCACCAGCTCCAATGATTTCATCGGAAATCGAAATTTAGCTTCTCCATCAATTTTCTAGAATCAAACCCATTGACAAAATTGCCTCGCACTGATGATCTCGTCCACCAGAGATCATGCGACTTTGTCCAAAGCTGCACCACGAACCAACGCTTCGGTTCGCTCCAGTCCGATCCCTTCCGATCCACCATCGACAGCGAATTTCCTCTTTAAACCACGTCGACCAAACTGGGCCTAATACCCTCCAAAGCCACCTTGCCGCAACATCGACCAGCTATAAATGCTTCGAGCATTTTCCCTGAGTTCGTCAATCTCCAAACTACCCTCGACATCAAACACGACCCACGAATCGTCGTCGTTCGTCGGAATTCGACGAAGAACCATTATCTGATCAACTCAAGAATTCCCATCATATACAAACATAAAAATTATGAAACTATGATCAAAATTCATTAATTTCCAATATGAATTTGCATCTATCACCAAAGCTGGATTTACAGAACATCAAATTTTCAGTTTTAAAAAGAAATTTACTGTAATTTCTTATTTTTAGAATATTTGCTAAATATTTGCATTTGAAATTATTTTTAAAAATGATGCTACATCATTTCAATCATTTTCCATTTATATATTGTGATATCCCGAAAATTTCTAGGTAAATAAAAAATGTAATAATAATTTATAACAATATAAGATTTATTCTTTTTCCTAGATAAATAAAACTGGTATTAATTTAAACATATATATAAGTAGTTTTTTTAAAAAAAGAATTTGAAATTGAAATTCAAATATAAACATATTAAAAATAAATTGAGTTTAAAATATTATGTATATATGATTTGTTTTATAACATTCTATTTAAAGGATTTTATAAAAGATATATTAAACTAGTATAATGATTTCAAAATGTATAATTGGAATTTTTATTTTATTTTTCTTTTAAATTATATAAGATAAATAAAGAAGAAGTTTAAACATTTATACACTTAAGACATTTATAAATATAAAACTAAATTGGAAATATTTTATAAATACTTATAAAGAATATATTAACACATGCATAAAACAAATGTAAGTTAAGTACTTGCATAAAAACATAACACATGTATATATAGATAATACATAAACAAAAGAAAATAATAAATATTTATATATAAACATTTTCTTATGCATTATTACAAGTGTTAGATATTTAACATATTAATTAAGAAGTGTAAGTGTTTTATTAAGAGATTTAACAAATGTAAACCATGTAGCAAGGGATTTTACAAGTGTCATGAATATTTATTTTTCTTTCATTTTTAATTAAAGAAAGAAAATAGGCTATATGTACATTTCTTCCCCTTTTTCTCATTTCTTTGATTTTTTTTCAAAGAAAACACACCTGTAAAGAAAACAAACTAGGGAAACACAAAATTCAAAACAAACTAGTATCAAACCAAGATCAACTCAGAAATCAAGCAACTAAAGAAGATTTAGTTCAGTAATCAAGAAAATCAAGGATCAAGCAGATCAAAAATCAGGATATCAGCAGTTTTATTTGGAAGCAAGTGCTGCTCTGTTCAAAATGAAGGGTGAGTAAATTAACATTTTAAGGTTTAAATCTGTTCAACTTTGATTGCACATGATTAAACTTAAAGCATGTTGTAGAAAAATGTTTACATGATTATAAATCTGCCTGGATGTATATAAAATGAAACTGATTGAGTTTGAATGTCTATATATATAACTGTTTTTACATCAGTGGGCTAAAAAAAATATAAATAAGTTCAAAAATCGATTCCTTCTTTTTCAATCCCCTATAAATTATGATCTTTAAAGAAAATTTGTTTCTTATCACAACATTTGAATTTTAAAAATATATTTAAGCAAAATTAACCAGTTATTTTACTGGATAAAGGGATTACAGTGAAATCTTGTTCAATTTGGAAAAAATTGATCATCTTGATTTCATGATTTAATTATATAAGCTAAATCGTATTGAAAAATGGTGAATTCTGAGATTATATTCGATATTTTTAAGTTTGGTTATGTTGCGGAAATTTGGGTTGATCGGATTTGGTTTGTTCGTTGATTACCGTCGATCGACAAGGCGTTGGAGGTCGGGTTTGTTATCGGAGTTGGCTGGGAAGACGGTGGTCATAGGAAAAATGGGCTGGTGGTGTATCAATGGACGTGGTGACCAGGGATCATCGGAGTAGGGTTTAAAACCCAGTTGTGGTCGATGATGTTGACACGAATCGTGCGATGGCTAGGTTGGACCGGACTTGGTCAAAGTAGAAGGGTTTGGTGCTTGAGTTTTTGGCATAGGGTAGGACGGTGTAGCGGGGTCTCAGGGGACCTGAGGCGATGGCACGGAAAGGTTTTCATCGAGCAAATTTTGGCTTTAGCCGAACGACTAGTTCGATTTCGAGTTAGAGGCGGTTTCATGCTCCTGGGTGGTAGAGATCGATGGTGAGGTCATCGCCAACCTGATGGTGGTCGTAGTATCGATCAACGTCGTGACGTACGGTGGTGAACGTGCATGCGTTTATGCGCGTACCAGTTGTTTGTTTTGTGGTTTTGCTTCGGGAAGAATGATGAATGACTCGGGGTTGAACTCGAGTTTCGATCGAGAGGGGCTTGAGTTTGGTTCGCTCGGGGAGAAGCCGGGTTGGACTCGAGTGATGATAATTTGGGCTCGGGTTAAATGTTGAGGCTTACAAGTTCTAATGTTAAATGATAATCAAGTGTAATCTGATTCTTAAACTATTACTTTTAAATAATAAATGTTATTTTAAATGGTTGGGTAATTAAAAGTTATGTAATTTATTTTAACATTAAATTAACTAAGACAGATCCTAAGTTTAACTAAAACTTAATCAATGATGTGATTAAGTGGGAATTAAGGGAATAAATGTTTTGTCATTAATTGAACTTGAAGGACTTAACTTAAATTATCAGTTAATGATAAAATAATTAAATAAGATTTAAAAAAAATATAATTAAGAAAGTAATTAAGATAAAGGGGTTCATCTTTAATAAAATTAGGTTTGAGTGAATAAAGTGTAATTAATTAATGGATTGATAATTAAAGATTAATTAATGAAGTAATTATGGGCTAATTGTTAATGAATTAAGAAATTAAAGAGAAATTAATTTATTAACCCTTAACAGATTAATTCTTTAATTACTTTCATTCAAATGATGTGATTAAGTAGGAATTAAGGGAATAAATGTTTTGTCATTAATTAAACTTAAAGGTCTTAAGTTAAATTATTTGTTAATGATAAAATAATTAAATAAGATTAAAAAAAAGATAATTAAGAAAGTAATTAAGATAAAGGGGTTCATCTTTAATAAAATTTGGTTTGAGTGATTAAAGTGTAATTAATGGATTGATAATTAAAGATTAATTAATGAAGTAATTAAGGGTTAATTATTAATGAATTAAGAAATTAAAGAGAAATTAATTTATTAAGGATTGGCTAATTTTTAATTAAGAGTTATCAGCTAATTAATTAGAGATTAAATCCTAAAATGATAATTACTTAATGTAAGTAATTAAAGAATTAACCTGTTGAGGGTTAATAAATTTAAATTAGCAATTGAAGGTTAAATTTATTAATGATCAAGGTTAACTAATTGAGGATAATTAACCAATAGAATAATTACTTGATGGAAGTAATTATAGGTAAATTACATAAGAGAAGTAATTAAGAATTAATTACTTTGTGTAATTAATTAAAGAATTGAAGAAGTTAATTATGGGTTAGTTAATTTATGAGTATGATTAATAAAAGAATAATTAATCAATGAAAGTGATTATAGTATCATTAATTTGAGTAATTAATTAGGGATAAATGTGATTAATGTGAATGGTGAGGGTTAGTTAATTTGTGTTATTAATTAAAGGCTAATTACTTAATGTAATTAAAGAGGATAATTAAGGGATGATTAATTAATGGTTTGTAATTAATTAATGTTAAGTAAGCAGGATTAAAAGTGATTAAAAGAATTAATGTAATTTATTTAAATTAATTGGAATGGTGTGACTAATTAATCTTGCTTATGGATAACTGAATGATGTTGTATGCCTTGGATCACTTGATATCTTTGATAAGTGATGATATGTGACAAGGTATGATTGGACTGAATTGAGATAATATGGTTTGTCTATATGTGATGAATGGCTATGTAAATATGAAATTCTAGATATATATGGAATTGTTTAAAACTTAAACTACTTTGTTTTTAAGATGATATTGGATTTGAAGAGACTGGGGTCGGGTATCGGTACATACCCAAAACCACTTCGATTTTTAATTTAAATTAATTCTTTTTGGATTTGAATTTGATATAAATAGGCTGGAATTGAATAAATAATGTGAACTGGGTCATTTAATCTGAGTAATGATACTTAGATGATTATAGAATATGTATTTAACCATTACAGGTTAAGAACTTGTAGAGGTACGAGTTACCCAGGTTTTAAAATAGTTGTATGCATTGGTATTTCATATTATGTGGGTTTACTCACGCTGGTTTCCAGCCTGACCCGAGTGTTACTTTTGATGAAATGCTCAGATCAAACCGAGTATCACAGATTTTCAAATAAGGACATTCTTGAGCTCAGGAGGCGAGCTGGATGGCAGGAACGTATGGAATGTTTCCGCTGTGATATATTGTTGTTTATCTAGCACATATTGATTTTAATATATTGATGTAAATTAACTGATATATTTTTTCTTTTGTATAACTGCTATTTTATTTGATATTATATTTTGATCTGCTGCGAATGTGAGAATCTGTGTTTTTGTTTCTTCTTCTTCTATCTCTTTTCTTCTTTCCCTAACTACCTGGAATCTTCGGGATCGAAAATTCCGGGTCATTGCATTTGGTATCAGAGATGAAGTTTAAGCGAGAACCTTGGCCCTGGTAGGTTTACTCATTTAGGATAGGGTCAGTAATACCCTAAAATGAGTTGGGAGTATGTGTGTGTGTGTGTCTATATATATATATATATATATATATATATATATATATATATATATATATATATATATCAGAGAGCGTACTTGTTATTTTCTATATAATGGTTTTAAAAATGAACTACACAAATCAGATGAATTAGAATTGGTTTCAAACCAGAAAATAGAATGGTTATTGTGTTTAATAATGGGATGATTGCTTTCCCACAAACAATAAAATGTTTTAAGGAAGTAACCATTAGATGAGAATAACTTGTAAATTAGAAAGGATGTAAATTGAGAAGTTCTGAATTCTAAGTCTAGAAACATTGAAATTGTTTTCAAAATGTTATGAGAAATAATAATAAATAGTATTATTCAGAATATTTTGAATGTGATCTTATTTTAAAATAAGAGTTGTTTGAAAGATTTAAAGAAACTTGTTTTGAATTGAAAACCAAGGGAGGTTTAAAATTTAAAGTACATCCTGGTGGGCTAAGAAATAAATATGTATATATGTATGGATATGCATAATACCAAAAATGATTTGAAATAAAGTCTAAAGTGATGAGTTTTGATCTTCCCTAAAGTGTGAAGTAAAAACCCAAAGTAAAATAAGTTTTTGACCTTTTAAGTGATAAAAATTTGAAATTTGAAATAGAGAATTCAAATTTTAAGTGGGATTAACGGGATTAAATTGAATTTACTTAGAAGAAGTTAAATAAGTTTGAATGAACAACCTGATTTGGAAATTTTAAGATGAAATTGAGATTTAACTTGGGAAGTTAAATGGTTGATTTGAATTGGGAGTTTGTGTGATCTCAAAATGGGTTTGAGATTTGAAAATTGGTAATGGATGGATGTTTTAAAATAATTTGGATAATATTATCCTATTGTTATTAATAATCTTTAAACTGTGAATTGGATTTGTTTAAATGAATGAAGAAATGGATTGTGGTAATATATCCATTATTGAGATAAAAGGGAAATTAAACTTTAATTTGAAATTAATGATATGGAATCACTTTGAACTTAAGGTTTGAACGTTAAGAATTAAATTTGTAAATTAAAATTGTTTAAGAATAGGTTTCAAAGTTGGAAGATAAATTTGGGTAATAAATTAAATTTTAAAAATAAAATTGTTTTGAACTATTATTTGAACTTTGAAATAAGTTAAGTAAAGATAATTTAAAATGGAATTTTGAAATTTGGACTCAGAATTAAATTATTTAAAGATTTAGATTGTTGATTTAAAAATAAAAGTTAATTTGATTTAAGGGATTAAATCAACATTTAAAATTTAACTCGAATTTATATAATTCAAGATGGTTTAAAGTTGAGATTCAAATTGAATTAATTCAAATTGAATTTGATTTCAATTAATTGGAACTATGATTGAAAATGGATAAGTTTAAAATTCAAATGGAAAATTTTGAATTGGATTAATTTGAAATGAAATTAAAGGTGAATAGGTTTAAAATTCAAATGGAATTTGATTTGAATTTGGAAAGAAATTGAGGATTAATTCAACTTGAATTGGGAATAAATCAAGTTCAGTGGAAATTGAAGTTAGTTAAATTGGAATTGATTCAATTTAAATGGAAGTGGAAATTTAAATTGAATTGATGGGAATGGAGATTGGGAATTGAACAGTTTGGCTCTGGACAATTTTCAAAATAAATTATTTTAATATAATCTATTTTTTCCAAGTTATGTACTATATATACAACCTTTCTTATTGAACCCCAAACTATCTTATACTTATTTTATAACTACTTTTGGAAGTATTTAACTATTTTATAGCTATTTTACAAACTAATAATTATTTTTCAACTACTTATCTATTTTTAACTTTTTAAGCTATTTTCTAAATTTAAGCTGGACAGAATTCAAACTGTTTATGATTTAAGTGATGATCCAAATGAGGATTGAAGCAACTGTGAATAAGTGAATAGAATCATAAATGTATGTGAATAGAAAGGGAATTATTTCAGCTAATAATCAATGAAGATAAATATGTAGGACGTACGTATGTTAATTCTATTCGCATAGTGATTTGATCCAGATTCGGGCACAGAATTTCGAGATAGTATATCGATCCGAGTTGGGATTTTTCACTCGATTTTCAACGGCGAATCCTGGATATGGATATTTGATTGGTTCTAGAAATTCTCTATCATAGTTATGACTATGCAAGGAGAATGACGGTTTTTGATCAAGAAACCAGATCTAAGTCCGCACTAGGAAGTCGGGTGGACGATACTAGTTCGGAAGTGAAATTGTGTGGTCGAGTGAGCGATCAGATTTAATATTACGTATGGATGATATGTGTACATCATACAGGTTTGAATAGAATTGATATTGAAAATTTGAGGATAAGAACTGTAAAATGATTTTTAAATAGAAGGGTATATTTTGAAAAATAAATGATGAAATAAAGTGGAAATTGGATATTTTTATGGTAGAAATTTTACTTTATGGAAGTAAGTAATATAATAAGTGACTTTATAGAGTAATTAAATTTTAATATTGATTTGGCATAAACAAAGTGATGAATATATAATTGATAAACCTTCTTATTGAATCTGTAGCCAAAAGAAAAGGGTTTTTGAAAACATTTGAAGTATAAAAAGGGAATCTATATAAGTATGAGGTGATCCAAAGATTTTCAAAGTTATATATATATATATATATATATATGAAGGATCTTATTAGAATGATTTTGAGGAAAGATTTTTGGATCTTATGGATTTTGGAAAGGCTTCGATTTTTTAGGGAAAATCAATTTTGGAAATTTGCAAATCCTAGTTTGAGAATTATCGATTTTGGAATAATCTATTTTGAGATAGGAGATTTATATGAGATTCATACTAGGTGTATGATTTGGAAGATACTATATGTGTATAGTATAAAGTGTTTTGAAAATGGCTCTGGAGAAAAAGGTACTCCCTTGAAATGAACTTCTCAGGAGTAACATAGGTTGGTACTGCCTTGAGCTCCAAGGAAGAGACTCTAAAGTGGATCCTGTGAGGAAGTCCGGACAAACTGAAGTTTCTGAGGGTTATTGGGTAGCGAAATTCGAGGGCGCTGATGCCTTCCGAGGCATTTGGGTTATGTTGTGACGACAGTGTAACTCGATGTCGCTGCGATCTACTGTGGACCATAGCGGAAATCGTGTGGAGGTGAGTGTCAATGGTCTACGTTTGATTTTGCCGGGAAGGCAATGTAACATCGGTAGACTGCTATATATGGTCAAGTGGAGTGGAAAAATTTTTGGCAGCGGAATTCGAGGGCGCTGATGCCTACATTTATATTGGTTTTTGTTGTGTTAGCAACGTAACCCCAGATGTAGCTGCGATCTGTAGCGGGTTCTATGGCGTAATCAAGGGGCGCGGAATGCCTACAGTTATCTATAGATTTAGCCGGGATGGCAACGTAACCATCGGGTTAACCGCGACCATGGATGGGGGTGATGATTTCCAGAGCATTCTCACCAAAAATGTTCCCTCTATTTTTCAGAAATATTATCTATATTTTTAATAAAATTATTTTGCAAGTATTTTCACTGGGTGTTGAAAATGAATTTACCAAGTACTTACAGATTTTCAGTCCTACGCCTCATCAACATATGACCGAATTTCTGTGAGAACGAGGATTGACTTGTTGAGACATTGGGTTATAAAAGTATTTTTATAGAAACTATTTTGATAACATTATATAGATTTTAAAAGTGTTTTAAAAATGATCAAAGAAAATTTATCTGATTTTAAGCATTTTAATAAATTCCGATTTCATTTCTTTTCGAGGACGAAAAGATTCAAAGGGGGGAGGAATATGATATCTCAGAAATTTCTAGGTAAAAACAATGTAATGATAATTTATAACAATATAAGAATTATTATTTTTCCTAGATAAATAAAATTGGTATTAATTTGAACATATACATAAGTAGTTTTTTAAAAAGGAATTTGAATTTGAAATTCAAATATAAACATTTAAAAAATAAATTGAGTTTAAAATAATATACATATGATTTGTTTTATGACATTCTCTTTAAAGGATTTTATAAAGGATATATTAAACTAGTATAATTATTTCTGAATGTATAATTAGAATTTTTATTTTTTTTCTTTTAAATTATATAAGATAAATAAAGAAGAAGTTTAAATATTTATACACTTAAGACATTTATAAATATAAAACTAAATTGGAAATATTTTATAGATACTTATAAAGGATATATTAATACATGCATAAAACAAATGTAAGTTAAATACTTGCATAAAACATAACACACACACACATATATATATATAATACATAAACAAAAGAAAATAATAAATATTTATATATAAACATTTTCTTATGCAATATTACAAGTGTGAGATATTTAACAGATCAATTAACAAGTGTAAGTGTTTTATTAAGAGATTTAACAAATGTAAACCATGTAGCATGGGATTTTACAAGTCTCACGAATACTTATTTTGTTTCATTTTTAATTATAGAAAGAAAATAGGCTATATGTACATTTCTTCCTCTTTTCCTCATTTCCTTGATTCATTTTCAAAGAAAACACACCTGTAAAGAAAACAAACTAGGGAAAAACAAAATTCAAAACAAACTAGTATCAAACCAAGATCAACTCAGAAATCAAGCAACTAAAGAAGATTTAGTTCAGTAATCAAGCAGATCAAGGTCAAGCAGATCAAAAATAAGGATAGCAGCAGTTTTATTTGGAAGTAAGTGTTGCTCTGTTCAAAATAAAGGGTGAGTAAATTAACATTTTAAGGTTTAAATTTGTTCAACTTTGATTGCACATGATTAAACTTAAAGCATGTTGTGGAAAAATGTTTGCGTGAATATAAATCTGCCTGGATGTACATAAAATGAAACTGATTGAGTTTGAATGGCTATGTCTATATATATATCACTGTTTTTACATCAATAGGCTAAAAAATATAAATAAGTTCAAAAATCAATTTCTTCATTTTCAATCCCCTATAGATTATGATCTTTAAAGAAAATATGTTTCTTATCACAACATTTGATTTTTAAAAATATATTTAAGCTAAATTAACCAGTTATTTTACTGGATAAAGGGACTACAATGAAATCTAATTCAATTTGGAAAAAATTGATCATCCTGATTTCATGATTTAATTATATAAGCTAAATCTTATTGAAAAATGGTGAATTTTGAGATTATATTCGAGATTTTTAAGTTTGGTTATGTTGAGGAAATTTGGGTTGATCGGATTTGGTTCGTTCGTTGATTGCCGTCGATCGACAAGGCGTTGTAGGTCGGGTTTGTTGTCAGAGCTGGCTGGGAAGACAGTGGTCACGGGAAAAATGGGCTGGTGGTGTATCAATGGCCGTGGTGACCAGGGATCGTCGGAGTAGGGTTTAAAACCCAATTGTGGTCGATGATGTTGACATGAGTCGTTCGATGGCTAGGTTGGACCGGACTTGGTCAGAGTAGGAGGATTTGGTGCTTGAGTCTTCGGCATAGGGTAGGACGGTGTAGCGGGGTCTCAGGAGACCTGAGGCGGTGGCGCGGGAAAGGTTTTTATTGAGCAAATTTTGGCTTTAGCCGAACGACTAGTTCAATTTCAAGTTGGAGGCGGTTTCATGCTTCTGGGTGGTAGAGATCGATGGTGAGGTCGTCGCCGACCTGATGGTGGTCGTAGTATCAATCAGCGCCGTGACTTACGGTGGTGCACATGCACGCATTTACGCGCGTACCTGTTGTTTGTTCTGTGGTTTTGCTTCGGGAAGAATGATGAATGACTCGAGGTTGAACTCGAGTTTCTATCAGGAGGGGTTTGAGTTTGGTTCGCTCGGGAGAAGCAGGTTGGACTCGGGTGATGATAATTTGGGCTCGGGTTAAATGTTGAGGCTTACAAGTTCTAATGTTAAATGATAATCAAGTGTAATCTGATTTTTAAACTATTACTTTTGAATAATAAATGTTATTTTAAATGGTTGGGTAATTAAAACTTATGTAATTTATTTTAACATTAAATTAACTAAGATAGATCCTAAGTTTATTTAAAACTTAATCAATGATGTGATTAAGTGGGAATTAAGGGAATAAATGTTTTGTCATTAATTAAACTTAAAGGTATTAAGTTAAATTATCAGTTAATGGTAAAATAATTAAATAAGATTTAAAAAAAGACAATTAAGAAAGTAATTAAGATAAAGGGGTTCATCTTTAATAAAATTAGGTTTAAGTGATTAAAGTGTAATTAATTAATTAATGGATTGATAATCAAAGATTAATTAATTAAGGGTTAATTGTTAACGAGTTAAGAAATTAAAAAGAAATTAATTTATCAACCCTCAACAGATTAATTCTTTAATTACTTACATTCAAATGATGTGATTATGTGGGAATTAAGGGAATACATGTTTTGTCATTAATTAAACTTAAAGGTCTTAAGTTAAATTATCAGTTAATGATAAAATAATTAAATAAGATTTAAAAAAAAAAGATAATTAAGAAAGTAATAAGATAAAGGGGTTCATCTTTAATAAAATTAGGTTTGAGTGATTAAAGTGTAATTAATTAATTAATGGATTGATAATTAAAGATTAATTAATAATTAAGGGTTAATTGTTAATGAATTAAGAAATTAAAGAGAAATTAATTTATTAATGATTAAGGATTGACTAATTTGTAATTAAGAGTTATCTGTTAATTAATTAGAGATTAATTCCTAAAATGATAATTACTTAATGTAAGTAATTAAAGAATTTACCCGTTGAGGATTAATAAATTTAAATTAGCATTAAAGGTTAAATTTATTAATAATCAAGTTTAACTAATTGAGGATAATTAACTAATGGAATAATTACTTGATGGAAGTAACTATAGGTAAATTACTTAAGAGAAGTAATTAAGAATTAATTACGTAATGTAATTAATTAAAGAATTGAAGAAGTTAATTATGGGTTAGTTAATTTATGAGTATGATTAATAAAAGAATAATTAATCAATGAAAGTGATTATAGTATAATTAATTTGAGTAATTAATTAAGGATAAATGTGATTAATGTGAGTGGTGAGGGTTAGTTAATTTGTGTTATTAATTAAAGGCTAATTACTTAATGTAATTAAAGAGGATAATTAAGGGATGATTAATTAATGGTTTGTAATTAATTAATGTTAAGTAAGCAGGATTAAAAGTGATTAAAAGAATTAATGTAATTTATTTAAATCAATTGGAATGGTGTGACTAATTAATCTTGCTTATGAATAACTGAATGATGTTGTATGCCTTGGATTGCTTGATATCTTTGATAAGTGATGATATGTGACATGGTATGATTGGACTGAATTGAGATAATATGGTTTGTCTATCTGTGATGAATGGCTATGTAAATATGAAATTCTGGATATATATGGAATTGTTTAAAACTTAAACTACTTTGTTTTTAAGATGATATTGGATTCGAAGAGACCGGGGTCGGGTATCGGTACATACCCGAAACCACTTCGATTTGTAATCTAAAATAATTCTTTTTGGATTTGACTTTGATATAAATAGGCTGGAATTGAATAAATAATGTGAATTGGGTCATTTAATTTGAGTAATGATACTTAGATGATTATAGAATATGTATTTGACCATAACAAGTTAAGAACTTGTAGAGGTACGAGTTACCTGGGTTTTAAAATAGTTGTATGCATTGGTATTTCATATTATATGGGTTTACTCATGCTGGTTTCCAGCCTGACCCGGGTCTTACTTTGATGTAATGCTCGGGTCAAACCGAGTATCTCTGATTTTCATATAAGGACAATCTGGAGCCCAGGAGGAGAGTTGGATGGCAGGAACGTATGGAGTGTTTCCGCTGTGAAATATTGTTGTTTATCTGGGATATGATGATTTTACATGTCTAGTGTCTTGTGTAAATGTTGTAACTCTGATATATTGATGTAAATTAACTGATACAGTTTTTCCTTTGTATAACTGCTATTTTATTTGATATTATATTTTGATCCGCTGCGAATGTGAGAATCTGTGTTTTTGGTGTTTCTGTTTCTTCTTCTTCTTCTAAATCTTTTCTTCTTTTCCTAACTACCTGGAATCTTCGGGATTGAAAATTCTGGGTTCGTTACATAGATCATAGCCCAAATGATCATATAAAGAGAATGGAATTTATTTAGATGGATTTGTGCCTGTAACACCATAGAGGAACAGATATACAGATATACATTAACATGCACATATAGATATACATATTTATATACATGCAACACTTTTTCATCCATGCAAACATATTTACTTTGATTGATTATCACAAGCAACAACATATAAATAGATTAAGCTTTTAAATTTAGAAGTTTGCTCACCTGTTTGATGATAACAGAGAATAGGTTCTGTATTTTGATCTGGAAACTTTGTATTAATTTGTACTTGATTTGTTGATTATGAATGGAATCTGATCTTGATTTTGTATTGAGTTGAACCTGAATCTTTGAATTTGATTTGTTGATCTTGAAATAGTTGTTCGGTTTGAATTTCCTTCTACAGTTTTCCTTTTTTGTTTTTGTTTCCAGGTTTTAAGATGAGTGAAAGAAATTGAGAAGGGAGAGTTTAAAATTTTTGAACTGAAATAAATAGCCAAATTTTTCTCTAATACAATTGTATATATATATAATTAAATTTTAAAAGAAAATAAGTATGCCCCTTGTAATTGCAAAACTTACACATATTGATACATGTTATTATAATTTTACACTTGTTAAATACAAGTATTTTTATGTTTAAACCCTTGATTTATCAATTACTTGTATTTTTATAAATTATGTAATATATTTACATATGTATTACGTTTATGATTTTGTATTTATACTTTTACTTCTATATTTTCATATGTACAAACTATATTTATTTCAGGTAAATTTTTTTTAAAAGAAAGTATATAAACCTTTTTATCAAATTTTATTCTAAGCCATCATCCCTTTAAATAAATAAGTATTTATTTTTAGTGTTGTTAGATATAGTATTTAACTTTTAAATAGCTTTTGAAAATCCTTCTATTAATTTCAAATATATTTCCAAATCACAATATATATATATATGCACATAAACAAATACATATTTTTATTTATTTTGGAAATTTTCAAATTAATTCACCAATCAATTCACAATTTAATCCAAAATTTTATATTAATTACCAAATTAAATTTGACGTAAAAATGGGATCGTTATAGATTCCCCCCTTAAGCAAATTTCGTCCCCAAAGTTTGCTAGACAAGGAGACAAACAAAGAACATATGCAAAGATAGAGAAATGGCTTGTTAGATCAAACTGAATATTTATTCTGCATTTGGCTTATCAAATCAGAATATCATCAATAAATACGGGAATGAACTAATGCAATATTTCACAAGATACTCGGGTCATCAGGTCTACGAAATATGCAGGGCATTGGTTAGTTCAAAGGATAACTAACCATTCGTAGAATGAATCGGGACCCCAAAGAATAGACAAACGGATACAATCTAATTTGGCTTCATATTTTGTTAACTAATTTATTCCAAATAAAATTTCACTTTTATTAAAGTTAAAATGGAAAGACTCATAAGAAACTGATGATTAGAATACGAAATAGGAACTAGAACCCTTTCTATAACAATTCGCACGGCCACCACCGCACCAAAACTTCTTCTTGTAGCTGCCAGGAAGCCATCAAAAAAATTGAAAGTGAATGATGATCAAAAGAGATCGATGGGAAAAAGTTGTTTCCTTATTGTTATAGGGTATTGACCATTTGTAGTGGTATTCTCCTATCCCCTACCTCGTCCTCTTCTTGCACTCATTCTCACTATCAATGAATAGTTAGAGAATTGACTGAGGCATACGGACAAGATATCTTAGGGATACTCATTCTAGGGCATTTATAACCCTATCTCTAATGAGTCGCCTAATGTGTTATACTCCAAAGCTAAAGTTCTTACTCAACCTTTAGCTCTGATACCAAATGTGACGACCCTGACTCGACCTTCGAAAATCGGCATCCATACTTCACGCGTATTCGAATGCTGTAGATTCAAACGTTGAGTCTAGTTTGTTGGAGCTTATAACAACATTAGGCGATAACAACACAGCGGAAACAAAAGAATAATTTATTGATACATAACATTTGATACAACATGATACAGTATGAAGTGATCAACATTATCAGAGATAGATACAATAGCGGAAAAAAATAAAACAGCGGAAAACACCCGCAACGGCAGCGGAAAGATAATGTCTTCAATGCCAAGCTCAAAAGCTCCAAACCTCAAGCTCGAACCACCATCATGTTGAACTTATAGCAACTCGGTGAAAAATGTTGAAGTGAAATAAATGTGATTGCCAAAATCCAAAAACTCCAAAGATTGCCAAAAGCTACACCTACTAGCTGATTGTCTGATAACCTAACTCTAGGCTGCCCGTATGGAAAATTATAGACACCCAAAGTTTAGAAAGGGAACAATAAACTCCAGGTCATTCATGGGACTGGTGTGAGCAAACAAATACAGTTGTTTAAACAAAAACAAACATAAAGAATTAAAAAGAAATCCGCCATGCTTTTTGGAAAATGAAACTACCATAAGGCCTCCCGGAACACACACAATGCAATCGCACACTTGGGGGAGATTTCTCCTAATTATAGTCAAACATGATTAATACACGAAAATCCATTTTGATATTATAATTAGTGCATAGTGCAGAAAATATTTTCGAAAGTATAATATTAATCTTAGCCAGCATATGTACCATTATATTATGCCTGCTATAGCTACCACCTAAAGTGGCAGGTTATACAAATATAATCGTAATGGGCTCGTATTGTTTTGTTTGGATTTCCAACAAATGGCCAAGGCTAAGGAACTTCCTTCACCGAATGGGTATGCCTCTGGAGGGACGCCCTGAGAACATTACCAGCTCTCTACCAACACAAGGTCGGGTTACCTCTGTAACTAGGTAACTACTGACACGATTATGACGTTTCCCGATCGTCACCAACCTTTATCCGAGGATCCTCAACACCAACAAATTCCAACAAACACATAAGTTATATATTTAGGCTCAATACCATGATACCACTTTTTATCCAGAAGGAAATGCACATGCCCTAAGCGGCATGACCCCTGTAACCTTGCCGCATCCTTCCTGTTTCGACCATTTTCGGGTTGTGAGATCCGACGAAGTCTCGTCCACAAAGCTACTCTTTTCACAAAAGCCATGCTTCGATCAATAAATGATCAACACTTAGCATGCCACATTACCAAATTGGGAATATATCACTAGTAACCATCAACTACTTATCCTCTGAGCTCGTATGTCTAAGAGAAAGGTGTTAAGCTAAGAGAATAAATTCTCCGCCACCAAACAGAAATGTATTTGGCGGAAACGAGCTTTACATCTCAAAGTGTAACGTCAGACATACATCCATACGAGTCCATCCTGGGTCTGAATGGAACCGAAGGCACTTCAAAAGAAGCCCTTGCAAATCTGGGAATCCATAATCCCGATCGGACTCCCCATCACATATGGAGATCTCTATACCAGAGCAACTCAGTGGAGAGACATTCGACAGGTAATCCTTTCATTCTCGAAAATACCCGGTCTTCACCACTGTCTTCAATTGCTATCCATTTCGTTGCATCATTTATTCGGAATGGGATTTATGGCATAAAGTCCTCTCCCGGCTAAACCGAATAATGAGCGCTTATTTTAAAAGCATATGGACATATTGGGATCTTAGTTAAATCACAACTTTTAGCCCAAAACCTTTCCTTTTGAATGGTTTAAACAAATTTCCACTTTTAATATTCTATATAAAAGATTCACCCTTTAAGATCCTCTTCAATTTGAAAAAAAATTCACCAATCTTTAACAAAGATTCATTCATAGCTTTCAAGACTATTTCAATTTCAAATTTAAAATCCTTTCAACAAAATCGGAAATTCTTTCCTTTATATAAAAGCTATTATCATTTGAAAACAAAGGTTTTTCGTTTCGAGAAAATCCGATTAAATTTGCTCAAGTTAAAGCCTTTTAAAGTAAAATCAGAAAGTCAACGAACTACCGTATCCTCGGCAAGTTCTATTTGGGTTACATTTAAATTCACAAAATAATTCATTCAAAATACTTTAAAAATGGTTAAAAAATCCATATATATATACAATTTATAACCTGTATAACCCTTTAAACCATAGTTTTCAAATATATATGTATATAGAATTCAACTTCAAAATCTTGAATTCAAATTCAAAATCAAATTAAATTATTTTAATCTCAAAACGTTAACAAGCCATTCAAAATAATTTTAACTTCAAAACTCCCTTCATATTAAACCCAATTTCATTTTCAAACCATTTTGGATTCAAAATTCAACTTTGAAATTCTTTCACCATTTTGAATAAAATAACATTAATTCAAAAACCCATAACTTAACCAATTTCCCGTGAAATCCATATTTATGTGTGTATGGTGTAGTCCAGGGGTTTTGCACACAACAATAAGCATCATCAATTCAAGCACAATAATATCGATAAGCGGTATAATCCTATAACGCTTATCTTTCATTTACAGATAAAAAATTTATATTCCTCACAAACAAATAAATCACAGTTGACAACTCAATCCACACAATTCATATCACAGAACATCCCACGTCAGAGATATCAACAATTCAAACCATTCAATAGAATCCAAACATCCATAAGTAAGATTAATTAATCACCTGATTATAATTAATTTAAACCAGATTAATTACTTATGAATAAGCTACTAATCATTATTATTTTAATTAATGAAATTAATTAATCAACCTTAATTACCTATCTTAATTAATTATCCTTAATTAATTAAGTTCCCTTAATTAATCACATAAATTAATTTAACCTAAAGTTAATTACATAAATTAATTAATCCTTAATTAATTACACTAATTAATCATCCTCTAATTAATTAGTCAACTTTTAATTAATTACCCTTTAATTACAAATTATCTTTTAATTACTTACATTAAGTAATTATTGATTAATCACTTGATTAATCAATCTTAAATCATTAACAAATTAACCTTTAATCATTAATTTATTCACCTTTAATCAGTAATTAATTAACCTTAATTAATTCATTATCCTTTAATTATTATTAAATAATTAACCATCATTTAAGTAATTAATCTTTAATTACTAATCAATTACTCACATTAATTAATTATCTTTTAATTAACCACATTCATTAATTAATCACATTCATAAATCATCCATTAATTACTTACTCTAAGTAATTATACTTTGTTAATTACATTAAGTAATTATCCATTAATTAATCGCCTTGATTAGTTAAGTAATTAACTATTATTAATTAATCATATTCAATAATTATTCTTTATTCACGAATTAATGATTCTTAATTAATCAAGACCTTAATCAAGTAAATATAAACCCTTTTTCTTAATTAATTACTTAATTGCATATTTATTAAATTACATATGAAAACACTTAGAAATTAATTACAAAATTACCTAATTTATAATTACTTTAGTTTAGTTTAAAACATTTAACTTTTAAAATTAAATCTTTGAAAAGCTTGTTTAAACTTGTTTTAATAAATTACTTTGGAATTTTTGTTATCATTGCTTTTGAAAACTTATTCTTTTTAAACTTTAAATTTGATTATCATTTTATGTAATTTAAAACCGGTATATCCTTTCCTCTACAATTTTGAAACCTGAAACTTAAAATAAAAACCCAAGCCACAACCACAAATTCCGGAGCCAAACCCCGAGACACTCACAAACTCCACTTGACTTCGAGTAAATCCGCAAAATACTTCGAGTTCATCCCTATAACAATGCTTCTTCCCCAAATAAATGGATCAACCAGGCACAAATGGGCATAGGTGCACGTGCACCGACCATCTGGTCATCTCTGACCATCGTAGCAGCCTCTAGCACGTCGACGACCACACCCTCATCAATCACAACCACCAGCTCCGATGATTTCTTCGGAAATCGAAATTTAGCTTCTCGATCAATTTTCGAGAATCAAACCCAATGACAAAATTACCACGCACCGACGATCTCATCCACCAGAGATCAGCGACCTCGTCCAAAGCTGCACCATGAACCAGCGCTTCAGCCCCCCCAGTCCGGTCCCTTTCGATCCACCATCGACAACGAATTTCCTCTTTAAACCTCGTCGACCAAACTGGGCCTAAAACCCTACAAAGCCATCGTGCCGTCACCTTGACCAAGTATAAATGCTTCGAGCATTTTTCCTGAGTTCGTCAATCTCCAAACTACCTTCGACATCAAACACGACCCACGAATCGTCGTCATTTGTCAGAATTCGACGAAGAACCATTATCTGATCAACGCAAGAATTCCCATCATATACAAACTTAAAAATTATGAAATTATGATCAAAATTCATTATTTTCCAATACGAATTTGTTTCTATCACCAAAACTGGATTTACGGAACACCAAATTTTCAGTTTTAAAAAGAAATTTATAGTAATTTCTTATTTTTAGAATATTTGCTAAATATTTTCGTTTGAAATTATTTTTAAAAATGATGCTACATCATTACAATCATTTTCCATTTATAGATCATAACCTAACAATGATCATATGAAGAGAATGGAATTTATTTAGATGGATCTATGCCTGTAATACCACAGAGGAATAGATAACACTCACATGCATAGGTAGATATACATATTTATATACATGCAATACATATTCATCCATGCAAACAAATTTACTTTGATGGATTATCACAAGCAACAACATATAAATAGATTAAGCTATTAAATTTAGAAGTTTGCTCACTTGTTTAATGATAACAGAGAATAGGTTTTGTATTTTGATCTAGAAACTTTGTATTGATTTGTACTTGATTTGTTGATTATGAGTTGAATCTGATCTTGATTTGTATTGAGTTGAACCTGAATCTTTGAATTTGATTCGTTGATCTTGAAATAGTTGTTCAGTTTGAATTTCCTTTTACAGTTTTCGTTTGTTTTAGTTTCCAGGTTTTAAGATGAGTGAAAGAAATTAAGAGGGGAGAGTTTAAAAACTTTGAACTGAAATGAATAGCCAATTTTTTCTCTAATACAATTGTATATATTTAAATATATATAATTAAATTTTAAAAGAAAATAAGTATGCCACTTGTAATTGCAAAACTTACACATGTTGATACATGTTATTATAATTTTACACTTGTTAAATACAAGTATTTTTATGTTTAAATCCTTGATTTATCAATAACTTATATTTTTATAAATTATGTAATATATTTACATATGTATTATTTTTATATTTTTGTATTTAAACTTTACTTTTATATTTTCATATGTACAAACTATATTTATTTCTAGTAATTTTTTTTAAAAGAAAGCATGTAAACCTTTTTATCAAATTTTATTCTAAGCTATCATCCCTTTAAATAAATAAGTATTTATTTTTAGTGTTGTTAAATATAGTATTTAACTTTTAAATAGCTTTTGAAAATCCTTATATTAATTTCAAAATATAATTTCCAAATCACAATATATATACACATAAACAAATACATATTTTTATTTATTTTGGAAATTTTCAAATTAATTCACCAATTAATTCGCAATTTAATCCAAAATTATATTTTAATTACCAAATTAAATTTGACTTAAAAACGGGATCGTTACAACATAATGATGATTTACAATATTTAACCAATTTGGTTGCAAGAATTTTTTTCAAAAGATATGTTTTTAAAAGGATGCTAGTGAGAGGAAACCCATTCTGTCAAGCGTCATGGTCTTACTTCACATGATTAAAGGGATGTATTGTATTATTCACACCATGCTTTATGTCTGACTCGAAGTTTATGTCTCCCCTTAAACACTCGGATGCTCAAAATTGATTTGAGTAGGCTGAGGGATTAAGACTTTTCTGGTTTTGACCTTGGTACATTTTTCTAGAGGAGTACTGTAAAAGGCGATACCCCTGCGGCGTTGTCATTGATAGAATCCATTTTCCACTACGTGCTTTACGAACTTAATCGTGCCCAAATATGATGGAACATGAAATGCAAGCATTTCAGCTATGTTATATATTTAATCTAAACCCTAGACATTATTATAATATCACTAGATTTTCTATTTGAAATGGTTTGGTTATCATAAGATAAAACCCTATTTGTGTTTATGTGCAGCATGGTCTTATAAGATTCCTTTTTTTTTGAAAGTTCTTATGATATTAAAAATCCATAAGATTTGCATTTCTCACGCTAGTTTACCAGACTGATCAGGGCGTTATTCTCACATAATGCTTGAGCCAGTCCGAGCATACTTCCATATTGATTTATGGATGCTTTAGAACTTCAAGAGATGAGATGGATGCCTCCAAGATGTATTCGTGTATTTTATTTTCCGTTGCAATTGTTGTTTTATATTTATCAGCATTTGTGAGGCTGGGTTAATATAACTGTTCAGGATAATGATAGGTTAGTTTACTTTGCGTGATGTATGTATATAAAAAAAAATTTTGAAAGGAATTATTGTATATTACTCGTCACGAAGTTAAATTCCGTCACCGGGATACTTGTCATATGAATATCATGGATGTGTTAGTATTGACATTTGAGGACGGGTCATTACAGCGTGGTATCAAAGCTTCGGTTGAGCGAACACCAAGGCTTTGGTAGAGTAGACTAGATAGAGAAAAGGTTAGCAACACCCTAGAATGAGTTTTGGTGTATATGTATATGAGAGCGCATATTTGTTAGTGCAATACAAATGTATTATATTGTGTTGATTGATCAGTCGAGTGGTTTATCAATTCTGCTCAATACAATAGAAACAACTATATCAATAGGGGTTTCTAAACACTTGAACAAGACAAACCGACATAGTATTGTTCTGAAATTTGGGAAATGAAATGAGTTCACCTAGGATTATGTTTTATGTATAAAAGAATAATTTTCAAAAAAGACAGCTATATATGATGTATTTATTTTTTTATAAAATGATAAAATTTAATTATTATCACTTATTGTTTGTTTAATTGTGCTTAGCTAGTTGTTGAGTAGTTTTACATTTTCACTACATGGGTTTGGTAGATAGTAATTTATGGGAGCATTAAAATGAACAACTTATGAATTAAGTTTCACAGTTTGATGATAAGGCGTTCGATGATAATGTTGGGTTAAAAATTTAATTTTAATAAAAGTTGTTTGTTACAATCTAAACAAAGATATACATCTGTGAAATGATTTTATATAAGAAAATAAAATTATATGAGTATGATTTATAAAGTTTGGTTTATAAATTAAACGGATTTAAATTGAGAATTTTAGAATTTAAATCCCGGTGTTTTAAAAATAATTTTTCAAAGTATTGGGAAAAATAATAATAGTATTATTTGAAAGTACCTATGAATATAAATATTTTAAAAGGGATTTTAAAAGAGATAGAAAGCACCAAACCCACTTCTATCGCTGAAAAATAATTCTGGTGATCACTGCAGCATCTTCCGCATTCGTTTTTTTGAGTTTCTAGGTAGGGTATGCTACCATAACAGTTTGCTACATAATTGTTTTGGTAAAATAAATTTTGATTTAATGCTAAAAGTACGATTTGGTACACTAAAGTTATAGATATATATTATTAATTCAAAATAATATGAAATAAAACCTGGGTTTAAGTGCAGAAGTTTTCATGTAACGATCCAGAATTTCAGTAATTCGAAATTGGTATATTTAATTGATTTTAAATATTCACTAGTTAATTTAATAAGTCGAATAACCTATATTTCAAATATAGTAATTTAATTGGATAATTAAATTGTTAATTTAATATTTGAAATTGCAGAAATAGATGGAATTTGAAATTAACGTGAATAAATATGAATTATAAAGTTGATATAAATTCTATTGAATTTGAATGATGTTTGAGAACTTTTAAAATTGAATTTAAAGCTAATTTATCGAAGTTGAATATTTTAATATTTAACTAACGTGTAAAAATAGCCATCTTTCACACAGTCTCGGATTTCAACAATACCAGTTTAATTGGATCCGTAATGTTATATTATTGTAAAATTTCAAATTTTGTGTTAATCGAATTTATGGTTTGTTCGTAGCAAGCTGAAACGCAAAGAGATTTGCTTAAGAGAATTTTAAATTTAAGTAGTCGATTCGAAAACCTATCTTCCAAATAAGATCGAATTGGCTCCCGATATATATTCTGTTGTGTTCGAAATAGGGGTAAAACAATATAAATGCCAAGTGGAATGCTTCGTTTGGAGTTCGAAAAAATTTCGGATGAATAGTGTCACGAAATTTTCTATATAAGGCCACATATTTTTCTTATTTTCACTAAACCCTAATTCATCCAGGGCAAGCCGCCACTTATTCGTTTAATGGATGAAAATGCATCAATCTTTCCTCCTCCATTATCTCCCAATCCATCAACATTGGCAAAAACTTTCAACTAACAAATTGTCAAGCTCATCGTGATCTTCAAATCTAACGGCTACGATCGAAAATCTCGCAGAGAATCAATGACAATTCGTGTTTGAACATCCGACATTCGAGCGTGAATCTCGAAATCATGGAGAGGCCGAGTGCCACGTCGTTCATGATGCGGGTGGAGCATGCTTTGACGTTTCTTCCGGTGGTCCCTGATCGACGTATATGCTAGCGAGGAGGTTGCGATAATTGATGGGAAACGACGGCTTATCTGCTCATCGCGCGCTTTTTTCACCTGGGAGAAGAAGAAGACAACGGGCCAGATTCAATGAAGCAAAATCGTGCGGCTCTGATATAAAGTGGGTTTAAAAATAAAAAATAAACTTTGTAAATTATTATATTTAAATCCGTATAAACTTTAAAAATGCATAACGAGGTCCCTTTTTGACAAAACAAGTTGCGTTGGATCCGTATTGACGAGCACTACATTTTAGAGCTGGTTTGGAGTTAATTAGTGCTAGTATAAATTTACCTAAAATTAAACGCTCATTTAATTTTATTCGGACTAAAACACTACAACTACTATTGGAATCAATGTGAGTACAACTTACTCTTTCTGACTCATTGATATTTACATTAGTGAGAATAAATTTATTCTGTGTTGGTTGATGTTTTTTTGGTTGATATATGATATATTATATATATTGATTGGTATTTGGATATATTCCTGCCTGTTGGAGCAGATGAGACCCTGTGCGTTCCCGTGTATGAGCGGATGACCTTTTGTACGCGCGTCTGCCTCGAAGCGGATATTGTACACATATTCTAATATGTATATTTGTTGCAGATGATAGGTTGAAGGGATCCAACTGGATTCCTCATCACTATTGATTTATTTACAAATATTTTGATATATGTTGTTATCATATGATATATGATGTTTTGGATGCTGTGATTGATGTATTGGGTATTGTTGCAGCATTGGGCCTATTTTTGGTAATTTAAAAATGTTAAAGTTGTGATTTCAATTTATAAAGGACTTTCAAGTGGTTTTGAAAATATACGTTTTGTTGAATTTTGAATTGTAAAGGAATGAATTTATTTTGAACAAATAAATGTTATAATTTTTATGTTATAACAATTATTATTTTTGGGAAATGTAATCAGAATGTGATTTTTGAAATATGGAGTTAACTATTTTTAAAATAGTTTAAATTGAGATTTTTGATTTATTATAAATGGTACATATACATATATAAGATTTATAAAATTGATATTTTATAAATGAAAATGATGGAATTGTAAAGGAGTTTTGTAAATGTTAAAATGGAGTTATAATTGGATTTAATAAGTGAATATGATTTATGAATTTGTGAAGTTATGAAAGAATGATTTTGTAAATAAATGGATTATAAGTGGTTAACTTCTAAATTGGACTTTTGAATATAAGTGAGGTATAAATGGAATTTGTTAAACAAAGAAATTTTGTATATTGAAGTTTTTATAAAATATAAATGTGATTTATAAACATTGTTTTACAAATCTGAAATCAATTGAATTTGATAAGTTAAATATATAAGTTTATTAAAGGTATTTTATCCACGATTTTGGACAATGGATAACCCTTAAATAAATATGTAGAAGTAGTGAATTTAATAAAGGGATTTATTCACGATTTTGGACAGTGGATAATCCTTTAATAAATGTGTAGAAGTATCGAGTTTGGATAAGAGAATTATATTCACGATTTTGGACAGTGAATAATATTTTAAATAAAATGGATATTTTTGGAAATGGCATTTTAAATGGAGTTAAATGGTTTGAAGATGTTTTAAAAATGTTAAGTATCGAAACCATAGATTTCAACATTCATTGTCGAAATAGACGTTTTCATGAAATAAGGAAATGATGGACTATAACACTGTTGTTATAGTAAATGATTTTTGAAAGAAGATGTTTTGTATAGTATATGGGACTTATATATCTATCTAATTTTCAAATCCCTATATTAATGATTTTGGGTAATCATACCGATGTTTTACGCAATATTCATTTTGACTCAAATATATATGTTTAAAGAGAATGTTTCCTTACAGAATAAAATACATACTTAATCCTGATTTAACTATATGGAATATTTTCTAGGTGTTGAAAATAATATTTTTGTGAATTACTTATTATTAAATAAGTATATGGAAATGTTTTTCAATATTAAAATGGTTATGAGAATATATCTGTAACATTCCTGATTTTTAAGCCTAATTAATTTGATGATTAATATATAATTTTGGATTTAATTGTGAATTAATTGAGAATTAATTTGAAAAATATGGAATAAAAATAAATTTTTTAAAGAGATTTTAATCTAGGAATTCTAAAAATAAAACATATTGTAATTTTGGGTTAAAACTCAAAAATAAGTATTTTGAAAAATTGTATTTGAATTTTCCAAATTTAATATGATGCATGTTTACCTATTTATATAAATTGATTATATAAGATAATTTGAATTTGATTTGAATATAGAGAGATGAATAAAATTTGATTTCTAATTTTAATATATGATATATATGAAAGTTATATTTTGAAATAAATGTATATCGATAAATATTTATTTAAATGTATAATAGTTTCAATTTAAATAAGGTTTGACAAAAATGGGTTGTAAAGCCAAATTGAAAATATAAAAAGTTTTAAAATGAACATATCTTTTGGAATAAAATTTTGGTTGTAAAATATAAACATATTAACTAATTTATAAAAGTGCAAATCTATGTAGATATAAAATTAAATAAGATATTTCTTTTAGATTTTTTTTATGAACTAAGTTGTAAACATATTAACATAGAGGTCCAAAGCAAAATTTATCAAATAAATTAGAGTAAGGGTTTTAAACATAAATATACAAAAATTTACAATTGTTTACCTAAATTACAAGTGTTAGTTGTAATTATAAAAGTGGCAAAAGTGGTTTATAAAATTTAAAATAACATATCAAAAAGAAAGAAAACTCAGTTGTTATTTTTTTTTGGGTTTAAACTTCTTAAAACTGAAACAAAATTCAAAAATCAAAAGTTCAATTAACAGATCAAGATCAAGCATGCAGTAGATAGGATCCAGATCAAAATAAAAACAATCGAGCTCTGAATCAAACCCATATCAAAGAAGAAATAAAAATAAACTTGTAACCAAGATTTAAAGCAACCTGGGAAACATAAAATCTGAAAGCATGCAAGTTCAAAGAAATCAGATCAACTTCAACAAGCACCAGATTCAAGAGCGTAACAAAGATCATCGCTAAAAACAACAATTGGTTCAAAGGTAAACCAGTTTCAAAAAGATCAAAGTCCAGAGAACATTTTCAGTTTTTAAATTCAAAGAGTTTTTAAAGATGAAGTTATTTTGGATAACTTGATAAGGTTTTGAAATTTAAATAATTTGATTTGAATTTGAATTCAAGATTCGAAATTGAATTCTATGTTTGGAAAATTATGGTTTAAAAAGGTTATACAAGTTATAAATGTGTTTTAAAACCAATTGTTTTGGGAATTTGAATTTAACCAAGTTTTATATTTTAAGGGGCTTTAACTCCTGCAAATGTAATTGGATTTTTCCGAAATGAAAACTATTAGTTTTCAAATAATAACAGCTTTCATATTAAGAAAGGATTTCCAATTTGTGTTGAAAGATTTCAAGTTTGAAATGGAATTGAAATAGTTTTGAAAGCTATGAATGAATCTTTGTGAAGATGGTTGAACCTTGTTTTAAAATTGAAGAGGATTTTAAATGGTGTATCTTTTATATAAAAGATTTGAATTGGAAATGGTTTTGAAAGCTATAAATTGAATCTTTGATTTAAAGATTGGATGAGTTAATCCAATTTGAAAGGGAAAGTGTTTTGAAAGAATATGAATGAATCTTTGTTAAAGATTGGTGTACTTTTCAAATTGAAAAGGGATCTTAGAAATGTATCCTTTCTATAATGGATTTGAAATGGAAATTGTTTTTGAAATCTGTGAATGGATCTTTATGAAAGATGGGTGAACTTTTATGATGTGAATCTTTTTTTTAAAAGATTTGAAAATGGTAATTTGTTTAAACCATTTGAAAGTAAAGTTTTGGGTAATAATTTGTGACTTAATTGAGAATCCTAATATCCATATGCTTTTAAATATTGCGCTCACTATTCGGTTTAGCAGGGAGAGGACCTTTGTGTCATATAACCCATTCCGAATAGTGATACGATGAAATGGATAGCATTTGAAGACGGTGGTGAAGACCGGGTGTCTTCGAGAACGATAGGATAACCTGTCGAATGACTTTGCATTGAGTAGCTACGGTATAGAGATCTCCATATATGATGGAGAGTCCGATCGGGATTAGGGATACCCGGATTGCAAGGGCTTCTTTGGAAGTGCCTTCGTTTCTGATCGAACCCGGAATAGACTTGCATGGATGTATGTCTGAAATTACACTTTGAGATGTAAAGCTGGTTTCTATCAAATACATTTCTGTTTGGTGGCGGAGATTTATTCTCTTAGCTTAACACCCTTCTCTGAGACGTACGAGCTCAGAGGTTATGTAGTTGATGATTACTAGTGATACATTCCCAATTTGGTAATGTGGCATACGAAGTGATGCTGATCATTGGTTGATCGTAGCATGGCTTTTCTGAAACGCGTAGCTTTGTGGACGTGACTTCGTCGAGCCTCACAACCCGGAAATGGTCGAAACAGGAATGTTGCAGCAAGGTTTTTAGGGGTCGCGCCCCTAGGCTATGTCCATTTCCTTCTGGATAAAAGGTGGTACCATGGTATGTAGCCCAGATATTTAACTTATGTGGTTGCTGCAAATCTATTGCTTTGTGGTTGTTGGTGTTGAGAGCTCTCGGATAAAGGTAGGTAACGACCGGGGATGGCATACTTGTGTGATAGTTATCTAGTTACAGCTTGGTTAAAGCGTGAGGTAGCGTCGGGCTTGTGTTAGCAGAGATCCAGTTAGGTTCTCAGGGGCGTCCTTCCAGAGGCGTGCCCATTTTGGTAAGGAAGTTCCTTAGCCTGGGCATTGTTGGAAATCCAAAGAAATAATACGCGCCCTGTACGGTTTTAGTTGTATAACCTGTTACGGAATGTAGCGGTAACCTTCTATTGAACATGGTAGCTATAGTTGGCATACGACGAAATGTGGTATGCTGGCTATGATTAATATTATACTTTTGAAATGTTTTTTACACTATGCACTAATAATAATATCAAATGGTTTTCGCGTATCAAGCATTTTTTACTGTCATAAGGAGAAATCTCCTCCAAGTGTGCACTTGCACTATGTGTGTGGCAGGAGGCCTTATGGCAGTTTCATTTTCCAAAATGAATTGCGGATTTCAATCTAAATTTTTGTTGTTGTTTGTTTTTGTTTAAAACTATTTTCGTATGCTCATATCAGTCTCATGACTAACCTGGAGTTTATTGTTTCCTTCCTAAACTCTGGGTGCCCATAAATTTTCCATACGGGCGGTCTAGAGTTGGGTTATTCAGATAGTCAGCTAGTAAATGTAGATTCGATAGCCTTCAGCTTTCTTTTCGGAAATCTTGAAGTCTTTGGTGTTTGGAGCCATTTGGATTTTGGCAATCGCATTTGTTTCTCTTTAATATTTAGAGTTACCTAGTCGTTTCATTGCATCGTGATCGGGGGTTTGAGCTATCTTTGGTTTAGAGATGGAGTTGCAGTTGCTGTATGGAGTTGGATTCTTTTGGAGATTGCTGATATTGGAGTTCCTTCTTTGGAGTTCAAGTTTATTTTTCCGCTGTCGATGGTCGCAAAGTCTAGACCATCTACTTGTGTTATTTTCCGCTGTATCTTGTATCTTTGATAATATATTTTATTCATTGTATTATTGTTGTAATCAACTGTTGTATATCAATGATATTATTCTTTTTCTTCCGCTGTGTTGTTATACTTAATGTGTTATAAGCTCCGGCACGAGTCGAATTTCAACGATTGAATCGGCAGCATTCGAGTACGAGTGAAGTACGGGTGTTGATTTTCGAACGCGAAAATCCGGGTCATCACATTTGGTATCAGAGCTGAAGGTTGAACTTTAGCTCAGGAGTATAACACATTAGGTAACTCATTAGAGATAGGGTGAAGTATACCCTAAAATGAGTATTCCCTAAGATATCCATATGTATGCCTCAGTAAATTCTCTTACTATCAACTGATAGTAAGTATGAGTGCAAGAAGGAGACAGGATAGGGGATAGGGAAGTACCACTTCCAATGGTCAATACCTGCAACAACAACGGAAATAATGCTTCTTAGTCTCCTTTGATTCGATTTCAAATTATTTGATTGTTTCGTGGCAGCTCGAAGGAGAAGCTTCGGTGTTGTGGTGGCCCTGCAAATCGTTATAGATAAGTTTCTATTTCGTAGTCTCTTCATCAATTCCTTATCGGCTTTTCATTTTAACTTTAATGAATTTGGAATTTTAAATTGGAATAAATCGGTAAATTAAATATAAATTTAAAATTGATTTGTATCGATAAACTATTTCGATTAAAACCAAATTTGAAATTTTGTTGTAATTTCTTATGAGAATCGAAGTCCGAAGAAGGACCAGTTGGTGCATATTTTGGGATATTCCAACCTGAATTGGGTATCCATTATCTGTTCTGTTGGGTCCACATATATTCTACGAATGGTTAGTTATCCCTTCGGACCATCAGTGCCCTGCTTATTTCGTAGATCTGGTGACCCGAGTATCTTATAAAGTATTGAACAAGTTGTTCTTGAATTTATTGTCAATATTCTGATTTGGTAAGCCAAATGTAGAATAGATGTTCGGTTATCTGGAAAGTTATTTCTCTATCTTTCATCTGTTCTTTGTTGTCTCCCTTGCAAATTTTGAAGATGAAATTTCTTAAGCGGGGAATCTATAACATTCCTGATTTTTAAGCCTAATTAATTTGATGATAAATATATAATTTTGGATTTAATTGTGAATTAACTGGGAATTAATTTGAAAAATACGGAATAAAAATAAAATTTGTAAAGATATTTTAATCTAGGAATTCTAAAAATAAAATATATTGTAATTTTGGGTTAAAACTCAAAAATAAGTATTTTATAAAATTGTATTTGAATTTTCCAAATTTAATAAGATGTATGTTTATCTATTTATATAAATGGATTATATAAGATAATTTGAATTTGATTTGAATATAGAGAGATGAATAAAATTTGATTTCTAATTTTAATATATGATATATATGAAAGTTATATTTTGAAATAAATGTATATAGATAAATATTTATTTAAATGTATAATAGTTTCAACTTAAATAAGGTTTGACAAAAATGGGTTGTAAAGCTAAATTGAAAATATAAAAAGTTTTAAAATGAACATATATATTGGATTAAATTTGGGATGTAAAATATAAACATATTAACTAATTTATAAAAGTGCAAATCTATGTAGATATAAAATTAAATAAGATATTTCTTTTATATTTTTTTATGAACAAAGTTGTAAACATATTAACATAGAGGTCCAAAGCAAAATTTATCAAATAAATTAGAGTAAGGGGTTTAAACATAAATATACAAAAATTTACAAGTGTTTACCTAAATTACAAGTGTTAGTTGTAATTATACAAGTGGCAGAAGTGGTTTATAAAATTTAAAATAACATATCAAAAGGAAAGAAAACTCAGTTGTTATTTTCTTTCAGTTTAAACTTCTTAAAACTGAAACAAAATTCGAAAATCAAAAGTTCAAATAACAGATCAAGATCAAGCATGCAGTAGATAGGATCCAAATCAAAAGAAAAAAAATCAAATTCTGAATCAAACCCAGATCAAAGAATAAATAAAAATAAACCTGTAACCAGGATTTAAAGCAACCTGGGAAACCCACAATCTGAAAGCATGCAAGTTCGAAGCAATCAAATCAACTTCATCAAGCATTAGATTCAAGAGAAAAACAAAGATCATCGCTAAAAATAGCAATTAGTTCAAAGTTAAACCAGTTTCAAAAAGATCAAAGTCCAGAGAACATTTCCAGTTTTTAAATTCAAAAAGAAAAAGCAATTCCAGGCTTCACTGTGCTCTGTTCTTCATCTTTTCAGGTTAGCAAACCTTTTGAAACCTCTAGTGTTTGATCTGTGGTTTGAATGTGTGCTTAAGGTTTGTTTGAATGAGTGCAGATATGTGTATGAATGTATATATATCCACTGTGCATGTGATAAACAGGGATATTTATCCCAGTTTGCAAGTTCAGGTTTCTAGAAAACCCGCTTTAAAATAATAATAAAAAATCCTAAAACACTGCCTCTAGTTGTTATTAGATTAGAATGTCAAAATGAAATGTGTTCAAAATCATCATAACTTAATTTTAAAAATATAATTTCAAGATAATGTGAGATGGTTTTTGTCTGGAAGTTGTTTAGTATAAATTGAAATTTTTACCCAATTTTCGATTTGCATGAATTCGAGATTGAGTTATGCCATCCAAATCTATTTCGAAATCAAGGATTTTTAAAACAAAAATTTGGATTTTTAGCTTTGAATTGGGGTAGTATTCGAGAGTTGAACAGGAAAGGGTTTATTGGCAATCTCTTGTGATCGGCTAACTTTCGAAGATTGAAACTTGGCATGGAAGTAGCTGGAGCATCGTAGACCATAGGAAAAATGCAAGAAAATTTTTAAATTCATTGTGGTTGGAGATTTGAATCTATTTAGGGTTTTAACCCTGCGTTTTGTTGGTTGAAATCACGAGACATTTTCTTCGTCGTCATAGCGTTTCAGACGATCGGACCTGGGGGGTTAGTTTTATCGTCGTATGGTGGAGCCGTGGACGTAGAGGCATGGAGAAAGATGATCGTGATCGTCGGTGGTGGGTGTTTCCCTGATTAAGTTGAGTTTCAGTTTTTAGAACGACGGGTTCAATTTCGTTAGGTCGTTCCTTACATCGATTTGGGTGATGTGTGTTGTCGAGGCGATCACCAGCGACTTGTACGAAGTATCGACGTCGGCCAGAAGGTCAACGATCATCGGTGCACGTGAATGCATGCACCTATGCATTTCGTCTGCGTTGCTGGGAAGCAGGATGCTGCTCGAAGTGATTTTTGGGGAAATGATGGATTGGCTCGATCATAGACTCTAGCATATTTGCGTTGTATCAGGCCTTTTTAAAAAATAAGACTTAACCAAATTTTCAAAGCTGAAAAGCACGGGTGACATTAGGAGGAAACCCAAGAAGGGTTGTTGACTCGGGGGAGGTCTCGAGTGAGTCTCAGGGTGGATATATAAAATAGTCTTCTTGATTTTAAAAACAAAAATTTTTAATTTAAAAAATATTTAAATTCATGTTTTAGATAATGGTTTTAATTTAAGTATTGGATCAAGAAAATTTTTTAGTAAGATGTTTTAAAATGTTTCAAGTTTAAATTATTTAATTTGTGGCATTATTTAATTTATAATTTTAAATAAATAATATAAATTAAAAGTAAATTAAGAGGAAATATTGATTTGTAACTCTTAATTAAACTTAATCTCTTATGTTAATGTTGATTTATCATGAGGCTAATTAATTGAAGACTTTGATAATGATTTAATGATAAATCAAGATAGATGATTTATAATTACTTAAACAGTTAATTAATAGTTAATTAAAGGCTAATTAATTATTAATTTAATATAATTGATTTACAATTAAGGATTAATTAATCAAGGTAATTAACTAAAGGATAATTAATTAAGGGCTAATTAATGTAATTAATTAAGGATAATTAATTAAAGAAAATTAATTAATTAAGGATTAATTATTTAATGATTAAAGATTTACTCATTTATTAATTAAGGTTGATTAATTAATAATTTAAGTTAATTAATTTATAATTGATTAATTAACCTGGGTTAGTGGTTAATCTGATTTCAGTTAATCAGATGATCAATTAATCTTCCTTATGGATGACTTTATTCTATTGAATGTTGTGAATTGTTTGATATCTCTACTGTGTGATGCTTTGTGATATGAATTGTTTTAATTTAAGCTGTGATGAATGTAATTCATTTTATCTGTGATGAATGTATATTATTTATCTATGAATCTGTGTATGGAAGATAAGCATTACAGGAATATACCGCTTATCGATATTGATATGCTTAAATCTGTGATGATTGATGATGTTGCACTATTGTGTGAAACCCCTGGACTACACCATGCACACACAAATATGGATTGCACGAGGAAATTGGTTAAGTCACATATTTTTAAAATGATTTCAAAGTTGAATTTTGAATCCAAATGGTTTTGGAAATGGAATTGGGGTAAATGTGAAAAGCTTTTGAAAAAGAGTTTTTAAAGATAAAGTTATTTTGGATAACTTGATAAGGTTTGAAATTTAAATAATTTAATTTGAATTTGAATTCAAGATTTGAAATTGAATTCTATGTTTGGAAAATTATGGTTTAAAAAGGTTATACAAGTTATAAATGTGTTTTAAAACCAATTGTTTTAGGAATATGAATTTAACCCAAGTTTTATAATAAGGGGCTTTAACTCGTGCAAATGTAATTGGATTTTTCCGAAATGAAAACTATTTGTTTTCAAATAATAATAGCTTTCATATTAAGAAAGGATTTCCATTTATGTTGAAAGATTTCAAGTTTGAAATGGAATTGAAATAGTTTTGAAAGCTATGAATGAATCTTTGTGAAGATGGTTGAACCTTATTTTGAAATTGAAGAGGATTTAAAATGGTGTATCTTTTATTTAAAAGATTTGAATTGGAAATGGTTTTGAAAGCTATAAATTGAATCTTTGATTTAAAGATTGGATGAGTTAGTCCAATTTGAAACGGAAAGTGTTTTGAAAGAATATGAATGAATCTTTGTTAAAGATTGGTGTACTTTTCTAATTGAAAAGGGATCTTAAAAATGTATCGTTTCTATAAAGGATTTGAAATGGAAATTGTTTTTGAAATCTGTGAATGAATCTCTGTGAAAGATGGGTGAACTTTGTGAAGTGAATCTTTTTGTTTAAAAATATTTGAAAATGGTAATTTGTTTAAACCAGTTGAAAGTAAAGTTTTGGGTAAAGTTTTGGGTAATAAGTTGTGACTTATCTGAGATCCTAATATCCATATGCTTTTAAATATTGCGCTCACTATTCGGTTTAACCGGGAGAGGACCTTTGTGTCATATAACCCATTTCGAATATTGATACGATGAAATGGATAGCATTTGAAGACGATGGTGAAGACCGGGTGTCTACGAGAACGATAGAATGACCTGTCGAATGACTCTGCACTGAGTAGCTACGGATAGAGATCTCCATATGTGATGAGGAGTCCGATCGGGATTGGGGATACCCGTATTGCAAGGGCTTCTTTGGAGCCTTCGGTTCAGTTCGAACCCGGAACAGACTTGTATGGATGTATGTCTGACATTACACTTTGAGATGTAAGCTGGTTTCTATCAAATACATTTCTGTTTAGTGGCGGAGATTTATTCTCTTAGCTTAACGCCCTTCTCTGAGACTTACAGGCTCAGAGATTATGTAGTTGGTGGTTACTAGTGATACATTCCCAATTTGGTAATGTGGCATACGAAGTGCTGCTGACCATTGGTTGATCGAAGCATGGCTTTTGTGAAAAGCGTAGCTTTGTGGACATGACTTCGTCAAGCCTCACAATCCAGAAATGGTCCAAACAGGAATGTTGCAGAAAGGTTTTTAGGGGTCGCGCCCCTAGGGTATGTCCAATTCCTTATGGATAAAAGGTGGTATCATGATATGGAGCCTAGATATTTAACCTATTTGGTTGCTGCAAATCTATTGCTTTGTGGTTGTTGATGTTGAGAGCTCTCGGATAAAGGTCGGTAACGACCGGGGATGGCATATGTGGTAGTTACCTAGTTACAGCTTGGTTAAAGCGTAAGGTAGCGTCAGCCTTGTGTTAGTAGAGATCTGGTTAGGTTCTCGGGGGCGTCCTTCCAGAGGCGTGCCCTTTTCGGTAAGGAAGTTCCTTGGCCTGGCCATTGTTGGAAATCCAAAGAAACAATACGCATCTTGTATGGTTTTAGTTATATAACCTGCCATGGAATGTGGCGGTAACCTGCTATTAAACATGGTAGCTATAGTAGGCATACGATGAAATGTCGTATGCTGGCAAATATTAATATTATACTTTCAAAATGTTTTCTGCACTATGCACTAATAATAATATCAAATGGTTTTCGCGTATCAAGCATTTTTGACCATCATAAGGAGAAATCTCCTCCAAGTGTGCGCTTGCATTATGTGTTTGGCGGGAGGCCTTATGGCAGTTTTACTTTCCAAAAAGCATTGTGGATTTCAATCTTAAAGTTTTTTGTTATTTGGTTTTTGTTTAAAACTGTTTTCATTTTCTCATACCAGTCCCATGACTGAACCGGAGTTTATTGTTCCCTTCCTAAACTCTGGATGCACACAAATTTTCCACACGGGTAGTCTAGAGTTAGGTTATTCAGATAGTCAGCTAGTAGAAGTAGATTCGATAGCCTTCAGCTTTCTTTTCGGAAATCTTGAAGTCTTCGGTGTTTGGAGCCATTTGGATTTTGGCATCGCATTTGTTTGTCTTCAATATTTGGAGTTACCTAGTTTCTTTATTGCATCATGATCGGGGGTTTGAGCTATCTTTGGTTTAGGGATGGATTTGCAGTTGCTGTATGGAGTTGGATTCTTTTGGAGATTGCTGATATTGGAGTTCCTTCTTTGGAGTTCAAGTTTAATTTTCCGTTGTCGATGGTCGCAAAGTCTAGACCATCTACTTGTGTTATTTTCCGCTGTATCTTGTATCTCTGATAATGTATTGTATTTATTGTATCATGGTTGTAATCAACTGTTGTATATCAATGATATTTTTTTTTCCGTTGTGTTGTTATACTTAATGTGTTATAAGCTCCGGCACGAGTCGAATTTCGACGATTGAATCTGCGGCATTCGAGAACGAGTGTCGATTTTCGAATGTGAAAATCTGGGTCGTCACAATATCTTTTTAAAGATAATTTGAAGTGAACATCTGGCAAATGATTTAATTAATAAAATATTAATTAAAAGGGCCTAGTGATTGCTTATGGTGTTAAATATTTTTTTTCTTTGATAGTTAAATAACCGACTATCAAATTTGGCCATTTTATTTCCTCGACTTGATGTGGGAACTATTTAGTCGTACATTTAGTACGTAGCCTTCTGTGTAGGCTTGATTATCGTTTGTGTTGAGGATGTTGGTTCATGTAGTGTGGAGTATTACTCCAATCTATCGAGCTTCCTTCTTGGCCCGTAGGATAGCAAGTTGAAAGTTGGAGACGTGATAAGTCTATGAGACTTAGTTTCTGTGCGAGGTTGGGAAACGCTTTTGCGATGTTGGTGCAAAGAGACCTGGATCAGATTTATCTGAAAACCACTTCGAACCAACGTATATGCGACGATTTTGCAGGTTGGTTGTGATGATATTTTTATTTCGGATTTTCATAGTGGGGGACTGCTTGTTGATCATTTAGGGTTATAATCCTAATATACATATAGTAGCAGTGGTCTCTTCGTTATGAAATATCCAATGCAAGGACTATTCGCTACTAATCCTAGGGATTTCCCGACAGGCTGTGGTAAGAAAGTACATTCGGTTTGTCCTATTCCTGGACAATTTTATGGATGTTTGTCTGACATTGCATTTGTAAAGATTACGTATATTGATTTTTACAAAGTACATCAGTGGTGGTGGAGAAGGCAACTTCTCTTAGCTTAACACCCTCCTTGAGACGTATGAGCTTAAGGATTGTATTTTTGTGGAAGGCATTTAGTAGTCAACAGAAATCGCCGTGTGGCATTCATAGTGATGTGATTTTGAATTGTGAAAGGCAATCATTACCTCAGGCCTCGTCAACTGGAAATGACCAAATAGGGTTAGATGCGGCAAGGCTAAGTGGGTCGTTCCCAAGTAGGGTATGATCATCCTCTTCTAGATATATCTTTACACGCTATGACGTCGTGTATCTGATTGTTCTTGTTTGTATGCTAGAGGGCCCTCGGTACAGGTCGGTAACGATCGAAGGATGACATATTCGGTACCATCCAGTTATAGAGGTGGGCCAGTCTTGTTTTGGTAGAGGGTAGATGTTCTGTGCCTCGGGACATCCGTCTAACCCATCAAAAGGTAGTCCCTTCATCTGGTCATTTGTATGGAAATCCAAACTCCACTACATATCTTCCATTTTAATTGTATTACCCATTTTGGGCTATATGCTGGAATTTAATCAATGTAACCATTTCGACTGTGATTAATATTATTTGTATACTAGACACTAACATAATATCAGATGATTTGATATGAAATGTTTTAGTTATTGTAAGGTAAAAACATGTCCGTGTTTATGTGTGGACTTGTCTTACGAGATACTTTTGTTTTTGATGAAGGAAAAGTTTGGTAATTTAATAAATTCAGCTTAGTGTGTTTCTCACGCTGGTTTACCAGACTGATTCGGGCGTTCTTCCTTTTCAATGATGAGGTCAGACCAACAGGTTTGGATTGGTGCTTTGGAGCTTCAGCAGTAGAGCTAGAGATCTTCATTTTCGTACATACGGATCTATTTTGATTGTCCGCTGCTTAGTTGTTGTATATTATCGGCAACTGTGAGGACAAGTTATTATAACTGTCCAGGCTGATGATTATTGATTGATTGTTGAACTTCGATTGATGTATATAAGTACAGTTTCTATTTTGTAAAGATAATTGATATGATATTATATGTTTTCCGCTACGATGTGAGATTCTGTATTGTTCTGTTTGGTTCTATCTTCTTTCTTCTCTTCTCTTCTTCTCTCTTCTTTTCTTTCTCTTGACTTTTCATCAGTCTGTGCTTTTTGGGTCGGACATTTGTGGTTTATTGTCGATTCAATGGGTACGGATTTGCGGGCCTTCACATTTGGTATCAGAGCTTAGATTTTGTATATTCCTAAGCTTTGATGTGTACTCAGTATAGATAGGGACAATAGCACCCTAGATTGAGTTTGAGTGTATTATATGTATGAGCGCATATTTGTTAGTGATTATAAAATGTTTTATATTGTGTTTGCTTATCCTTGAGTTGTTTGTGAATTCTGGTCGGTATGTGAGACGCCACGTTATCGATAAGGATTTTTAAACACTTAAACGAGGCAAGTTGACATGGTATTATTTCAAATTGGGTAAATGAAATAATTTTACCTCGGTTATATTTTATATATAAAGAAATGACATTTCAGAAAATTATTAAAGTATATATTATTAACTGTTTGGCTGTTTGAAAATATAAATATATATAAGTTAATAAAAGTTGTTTGAATAATCTAAATAAAACAACAATTGTAAAAGAATAAATTATATAATCAAATGAATCATATAATATGGAATTATAATTAATATGATTTACAACTGTGAAATAATCTTACATTATACCAAACAGCCCATTTTGTAACACTTTTCCACTTTCAATTGACAATGCTAATAAACGTTACAAATTTATAACGGTTATATCTGTTACAACCATTTACAATGGTTATTACAGTTAGTAAATATGGTAATTTCGTAAATAATTAAAAGCGGCATGGATAGGAGTGTAAATTCATTTTCTTTCATTCGTTATCTCATTTTAACGATAATTGTTCATTTCTCACTCTCTCAACTTCTCTTCAGTTCCTACAGCCTCCATTGTCTGCCATCGCCTCCACCGTCTCCCACCGCCACCGTCTTTTGACACCGCCTCCTCCTTTTGTCCTATCAACTCGACGAAGATGAATGAAGAGCTGGGTTGCAAACTACTTATCTAGGGTTTCACTTTTCTGTCTCCGTCTACTCAGGTTTGAACATTTTTTTCAAATTTTTATAAATTTCTTACATACGAATTCATATCAATCTAGGGTTTCTCAAGAATTTTAGGTTTAACAAATTCTAGATTCAGACTAGCACAGTAGCGGAGCCAGAAATCTTATCCACATTAACCATGACTATACAACCTTTATTATTAGAGAGGATGTGGCGAATTAAGGGAATTATTCAGGTGAGTGAAGCTTTTATTATTATTTTATTCTAATACTAGGCGAACCAAACACTGAACTTAGAAGAAATTGTAAAGCACCCCTAAGATACATACTTATTGTCTGTCGGTAAGCATAGGAATCTTTTTAATAGTAAATACCTTAGAATGGAAATGTCTGCTGCTATAATGGTGTTCAATGAATCGACTAAATTATCATTTTTTTGATATTTTTGAAGAATCCAATTTTACATAAAATTCTAACTTTAGGTTGTTGTCCGTATAGTTTTTTTATAGTTACTCATGGATTTTGGCATTTTTACTGAAAAATTTCATAGAGTAATTGATATTCATCTGTATTTCACCTTTTAATGAAAAGTGAAATGGTTTTAAATAAATAAAAATGGAGTAGGTGGATTTATGACTTGGTTGGCATCTCCGAGTTTTCTTTTTTCGAAACATTGATTGTCATTATCTTTGTATACATAGAGTATCAAACTAGCATTCATGGTTTGATGGAGACGATGTCATTGTAGTTAGTCTCTTTACTTTTAAACTTTGAGATTTTGCCTTTAGTTTTATCCATGTCAAAAGAAATTGCATAAATACTCTGTTTGAGTAATGGTTACAAAAATAAGCAATGGATGGTTAATGAAAATTAAAGGATTCATATTGCTGAATTGCTGCTACCAAAGTCAGGCTTTCATATTCTATTTTTATTATATCCACATACTCTGATATCATAGATTATGTGTTCATGTACTATCCTTAAGGCTTTCTCTTCCAAAATATGTGTTCATGTAATATCCTTACAAGTGAATTATCCATTTAAATTTTGGTCTTTTTCTTGTTTAGAAAGCTAAACTAGCTAATAAGCTTACAAATGTTGTTACAGGAAGGCTTTGAGAGCATGGTTAGCATGTAAGGCAAACTTGAGTGTAGGATTGGATTAAATGAGAAGTACTTAATTAAATTGCTATAATATTATATATTTTTTGAAAAGAAAACAAGATGTAAATTAAAATAAGGTCATCATGTACTAGAGTCAATAGCTAGGAGGTGGACACACATGATCAAATATTGTCCAGACTGAGCACTACTGTTCCAGATGATGCAATAAGCTTTTCATAATCTAAGGTTTATATTTACATATGCAATAAGATTTTTATAATCTAATGATCTAGTATCCATATTGATGCAGCTCAGAACAGAGAAGAAATGCAACCAAAATTTCTAACAAGGATGAGTCGTACACGACTCATAGAGAGGTTAAGTCGTACGCGACTTAGGAAGGCAGGGTTAAGTCGTTTCCGACTTAATGGTGCACGGGATAGCAAGTTTCGAGTTAACAACAATTTGAACCGCATAAAAGAGGCATCGGGTTTGAGTCGTGCGAGCTTGAGTCGTATACGGGATAATGGAACAGGGTTACGACTCAAGGGAAACTTGGAGTGTGCATACTTGATGAGTCGTACACGACTTAACAACGTATCCATAAGTCGTGACCGAGATAGCATCAAGAAGGAGAAGGATTCAACTGATGGGAGCTTGAGTCGAAGGAAGGATGTTGAGTCGCTGAAGTTATGAGTCGTGAGTCGTAGGTCGTTGCCGACCTAGTATGAGTCGTGAGTCGTTTGTTGTGATGAGTCGTGTACTGTTGTATGTTGTAAGTCGTATGTCGTGAGTTTTAAGTCGGTATGTAGTGGATCGTGTTGCATTTTAGGTCGTTACCGACCTATGGGTTGTGAGTGTTGTATTTTAGGTCGTTACCGACCTAGGGGTAATGTTGAGTCGGTCATGTATATGAAGTGTTGGGTCGCATACGACCTATGGTGAGTCGTCTTAAGGTCATATGATGATGTATGAAGGTCGTGCTTGTTAAGTCGGCCAGGGTTGAGTCGTTCTGGAGTTGAGCTGCCTTGTGTTGAGTCGGCCGCGACCTAAGTTAGGTCGTAAGTCGTCGCCGACCTAAGAGTCAGGTGAGGGTTTGTGTGTGTTGAGTTGTGAAAGCTATAAATAGCGCGTGTGTTGTACATTTTGAGGTTGTTGATTTTGAATAAAATTTCTCTTTTGTTAGCTTTGTGCTTTCATACCAATTGGTAGTTGAGTGTAATCTCCTATCTCCTCTTTCGGTTAATCGAGTGCGCTCGATTCAACGATCGTAGAAGCCGATTCACGGAATCTAGTGCGCTAGATCAACGTGCGAAGAATCGTAGATCTTTAAACACGGTATAGTGCGCTATCAACGTGTTTGAGATAGCTAGAGTTCGGTATCTTTGGATCAACGAACTTGGGCATTTGGTATCTTCAACTCACCGATTGCTACATTTCATCGATTGAAGTTTTATTTCGAATTTTCCGCTGCGTCATTATTGGTATCAGAGCCATACTTAGCCAATCATAGCTAAGTTTGATTCTTGGAGCCAAGTTTTTGAAGTTTGAAGTAGTTCATCGTGTTCATATTGAAGTTGCATCAAGTTTGGAGAGTTTGATCCATTTCATTTTGGATCGAGGAGTTGGATTTTGTTTGGATTTTGAATTGGTGATTTGCGCGCCAAAGTTTTGAAGGTTTTGGAGTGAGCCGAGGCAAGTCTTGACCGAGCCAAGCAAAGTTGTGAAGAGTCAAGGCCGAGACAAGCATTGCCGAGACAGTTGAGCCTAGATTGCCTTATCGTGTGAAATTTTGAAGTATTGTGTTCAATTTGTTGAAGTTTGTGAAAATTTTAACCATGCCACCAAGGAGAGCTAATCGTCATCAAAACGTTGAAGCTTTGTATCGTAGAGAAGAAGCCGAGCTTATGGAACAACGTATTAATGAGAAATTTGATGAAGGCATTGGTAAATTGGAGAGATTGATGAATGATTTGAATCAAAGGAGGAGATCACCAAACTCGAACCATGGAGGAAACCGAGTTTCGCCATTGGTTACGGAAGCGAGGAGGGTATCACCACATTCTTGTAGAGATAGAAGAGAAACATCAATTTCATCACGAAGAGATCATCATGACTATGCACATGAAGAAAGAAGAAGTCATCGAGAATTTGACCATGAAGTATATAGAGATGAAGAGAGACATAGTCAAAGAAGCATGCATGAGAGAAGGGATGATGTTAGTCGAGATCGATGTAGGCGTACCTTTGATTTTGTTGAAGAGGGTGATAGAGCAAGTATTCATTATAGAGATCGAGACCAAATTCGAAATTCTTACCGTGATGTGGAGGATGATCGTCGTTGGGAGTCGGGTATGAAAATGGAAATTCCAGAATTTAAAGGCGGAATGGTTGCTGAGGAGTTTTTAGATTGGTTGTCTAATGTGGAGGAAATCTTTGATTTCAAGGAGGTGCCGGAGAATAGAAGGGTGAAGTTAGTTGCTACAAGGCTGAGGGGAAGAGCATTGGCATGGTGGCAGCAAACTAAACTTACTCGAGAACGAATGGGGAAGTCAAAGATAGAATCTTGGGAGAAGATGAAAAAGTTGATGAGATCTACTTTCTTACCTTACAACTACCAGTCACTTATGTACCAAAGGTTGCAGAATCTGAGGCAGGGGACGAAGTCTGTTAGTGATTATGCTGATGAATTTTACCAACTCATTGCTAGAAACGATATTATGGAGACAGAAGAACAGCTGACAGCTAGATTCGTTGGGGGTTTGAGAATGCAGATCCAAGATATGGTTAATATGTTTGATCCTAGATCAGTAGCAGAGGCACATCAGAAAGCGTTAGCTTGGGAGAAACAAGGAAGGCGTGGAGGTGGTGTGTTTACTAATTCCAATAACCAAGCAAGGGGTGTTGGCGGAAGTTCTAGTGTTCCTAAACCTGTTACAAAGCCAGTGGTGAAGGAGGCAGAGAAAGCGAAGGCTAGTAGTGTTTTCAAATGTTATAATTGTCAGGAGTTGGGTCACAAAAGCAACGAATGTCCGAAGCCGAAGAAGAGAACCATGGTTGCAGAGGTTGAAGCAGATGATGGTGAGGAGGCAGAGTATTCAAATGTACCTTATGTTGAGGAGGAAGAAAAAGTGTCGGGTGATGAAGGTTGTAATCTTATGATGAGGAGAAGTTGTTTGACACCTAAGCAAGAGGAGGATTGTAGTTGGCTGAGAAGCAATATTTTTCAATCGACATGTACTATTCTGGGGAAAGTCTGCAAGTTTGTTATTGATGCAGGAAGTTGTGATAATATTATTTCTACAGAAGCAGTGAGAAAGTTGAACTTGAAGACCGAGAAGCATCCTAAACCATACAAGCTTGCATGGTTAAGAAAAGGGGGTGAAGTGAAAGTGTGTCAAAGGGCTTGTGTTAATTTTTCGATTGGGAAGAAGTACAAAGATGAAATCTGGTGTGATGTCGTAGATATGGATGTTTGTCACTTATTGTTGGGCAGACCATGGCAGTTTGATAGAGCAGTTCAGCATGACGGTCGTGCCAACAGTTACAGTTTCATGTTCGAGGGTACTAAAATCACTTTGGTTCCCAAGAGACAGCAACAGAAGGAGAGCAAGCTAGAAGAGATTGAAGAATTGAAAACTCTGTTGACTTTGAAGGAGTTTGTTAAAGAAGTGGAGGAAGAACCGGAAGTGTTTTTGTTGATTGGGAGAGAGAGTAGTGAAGAAGTTGAGATTCCCGAAGAAGCAAAGCCAGTTTTGGAAGAGTTTGAAGATGTCTTTCCAGAGGAGTTGCCAAAGGAGTTACCACCACTTAGAGACATTCAGCATCAGATTGATCTTGTTCCGGGAGCAGTGTTACCACACCGACCACATTACAGAATGAGTCCGAAGGAACATGAGGAGTTACGAAGGCAGGTGGAAGAATTACTTGAACAGGGTCGTATTCAGGAAAGTTTGAGTCCGTGTGCTGTACCTGCATTGTTAGTACCAAAGAAGGACGGAACTTGGAGAATGTGCACTGATAGTAGAGCTTTGAATAAGATCACTGTTCGTTACAGATTTCCTATGCCGAGGTTGGATGATTTGTTGGATCAGTTGAGTGGGGCAACTATATTCTCGAAAATTGATTTGAAGAGTGGTTATCATCAAATTCGTATCAGACCTGGAGACGAATGGAAGACAGCTTTCAAAACTAGAGAGGGGTTGTACGAATGGTTGGTTATGCCATTTGGTTTGTCTAATGCACCTAGTACATTCATGCGGGTGATGAATCAAATTTTTAGACCATTCATTGGAAAGTTCGTCGTGGTGTATTTCGATGATATTTTGATTTATAGCAGGAGTACGGAGGAACATGTTCTACATCTGAGGGAAGTGTTGCTTATTCTTCGTGAAGAACAATTTTATGCTGCTACAAAGAAATGTGTGTTTATGACACCTACTGTTTTATTCCTGGGTTATGTTGTTTCAGGGAAAGGTATTCAAGTTGACCAGAGCAAAGTTGAAGCAGTCAAGAATTGGCCACAGCCAAAGACAATTACAGAAGTGAGAAGTTTTCATGGGCTAGCGTCATTCTACCGAAGGTTCATACCACACTTCAGTAGCGTGATGGCTCCAGTGACTGATTGCATGAAGGGTAAACAGTTTGTGTGGTCAGAGGAAGCGGGGGTTGCCTTTGAGAAGATCAAGGAATTGTTGACGTCTGCACCAATTCTTGTTTTACCAAATTTTCAGTTGTTGTTTGAATTACACACTGATGCTTCGAAGGTTGGTATTGGAGGAGTTCTGAGTCAGAATGGGAAGCCAGTTGCTTATTTCAGTGAAAAGTTGTCAGGGGCGAAGACGAGATACAGTACATACGATGTTGAGTTTTATGCTGTTGTTCAGACGGTTAAGCATTGGAGACATTACTTATTTCAGAAGGAATTTGTTCTGTACACTGATCACGAAGCTTTGAAACATTTACAGGGGCAAGATAAGATTTCTGCGAGACATGCGTCGTGGATTGCTTATTTGCAGCAGTTTACTTTCGTCGTTAAACACAAATCAGGGGTGACGAATCGAGTAGCAGATGCTTTGAGTAGGAGGAGTCATTTACTAACGACAATGAAGATTGAAGTGACGGGGTTTGAAATGTTGCCAGAGATGCTTGAAGAAGATCCTTACTTTGTGAAATATGTTGAAAAAGTGAAGGATGGGAGTACCGATGAATTCATGTTGGTTGATGGTTTTCTGTTTAAAGGGAATCGTTTATGCATACCGGACTGTAGTTTGAGGATGAAGATTGTGAAGGAATTACATGAAGAAGGGCATGTGGGCCGTGATCGTACTTTACAGTTGATTTCGCAGTCTTACTTTTGGCCGTCGATGAGGAAAGAGGTTGAAAGATTCGTGGAGCGATGTCATATTTGCCAAGTTTCAAAAGGAACAGCAACGAATGCAGGATTGTATATGCCATTACCAGTACCATCTAAGCCATGGGTTGATATTAGCATGGATTTCGTTTTGGGTTTGCCGAGAACTCAAAGGGGAAATGATTCGATATTTGTTGTGGTGGACAGATTTTCGAAGATGGCACATTTTGTTGCTTGCAAGAAGACAGCAGATGCAGTTCGAGTAGCACAGTTATTTTTCAAGGAGATTTATAGACTTCATGGTTTACCAGAATCTATTGTTTCTGACCGAGATACTCGTTTTCTGAGTCACTTTTGGTTGAGTTTGTGGAAGATGGTGGGAACGAAACTGAAGTTTAGCAGTACTTATCATCCACAAACCGATGGGCAGACAGAAGTTGTTAACAGGTCATTGGGAAATTTGTTGCGATGTCTTGTACAGGATAATTTGAGAAGTTGGGACATGAAGCTATGCCAGGCAGAATTTGCTCATAATCATGCAGTAAATCGTAGCACAGGATTCAGTCCGTTTCAGATTGTTTATTCAAGTTTACCTAGGGGGCCGTTGGATTTAGCAGTTGTACCACAGTCAAAGAGAACAGTTAAACGAGCTGCTGATTTTGTTGATGAGCTGACTGAATGTCATAAAATCGTTCAGGAACGATTGGAGAAATCGAATGAGAAGTATAAGAAGTCTGCAGATTTGAAACGTCGAAATGTTGAATTTAAAGAAGGTGATTTGGTTTATGCCGTATTAACAAAGGATCGTTTTCCGGTGGGTGCTTATAACAAGTTGAAGGCACGAAAAATTGGTCCAATTGAAGTTTTGAAGAAAATCAATGAGAATGCTTATCGATTAAAGTTACCAGATGATGTTTATACTTCTGATGTTTTTAACGTCAAACATTTAATTCCATATCATGGAGGTGAGATGGTTGAGGAAGAATTTACAAATTCGAGGTCGAATTTTTCTCAACCAGGGGAGGATGATGCAGCTCAGAACAGAGAAGAAATGCAACCAAAATTTCTAACAAGGATGAGTCGTACACGACTCATAGAGAGGTTAAGTCGTACGCGACTTAGGAAGGCAGGGTTAAGTCGTTTCCGACTTAATGGTGCACGGGATAGCAAGTTTCGAGTTAACAACAATTTGAACCGCATAAAAGAGGCATCGGGTTTGAGTCGTGCGAGCTTGAGTCGTATACGGGATAATGGAACAGGGTTACGACTCAAGGGAAACTTGGAGTGTGCATACTTGATGAGTCGTACACGACTTAACAACGTATCCATAAGTCGTGACCGAGATAGCATCAAGAAGGAGAAGGATTCAACTGATGGGAGCTTGAGTCGAAGGAAGGATGTTGAGTCGCTGAAGTTATGAGTCGTGAGTCGTAGGTCGTTGCCGACCTAGTATGAGTCGTGAGTCGTTTGTTGTGATGAGTCGTGTACTGTTGTATGTTGTAAGTCGTATGTCGTGAGTTTTAAGTCGGTATGTAGTGGATCGTGTTGCATTTTAGGTCGTTACCGACCTATGGGTTGTGAGTGTTGTATTTTAGGTCGTTACCGACCTAGGGGTAATGTTGAGTCGGTCATGTATATGAAGTGTTGGGTCGCATACGACCTATGGTGAGTCGTCTTAAGGTCATATGATGATGTATGAAGGTCGTGCTTGTTAAGTCGGCCAGGGTTGAGTCGTTCTGGAGTTGAGCTGCCTTGTGTTGAGTCGGCCGCGACCTAAGTTAGGTCGTAAGTCGTCGCCGACCTAAGAGTCAGGTGAGGGTTTGTGTGTGTTGAGTTGTGAAAGCTATAAATAGCGCGTGTGTTGTACATTTTGAGGTTGTTGATTTTGAATAAAATTTCTCTTTTGTTAGCTTTGTGCTTTCATACCAATTGGTAGTTGAGTGTAATCTCCTATCTCCTCTTTCGGTTAATCGAGTGCGCTCGATTCAACGATCGTAGAAGCCGATTCACGGAATCTAGTGCGCTAGATCAACGTGCGAAGAATCGTAGATCTTTAAACACGGTATAGTGCGCTATCAACGTGTTTGAGATAGCTAGAGTTCGGTATCTTTGGATCAACGAACTTGGGCATTTGGTATCTTCAACTCACCGATTGCTACATTTCATCGATTGAAGTTTTATTTCGAATTTTCCGCTGCGTCACATATGATCTGGAATGACTATAACCTAGTAAAAAAATACGTTACCTATTTAGAATAATCTTGTACAAAAATTTTCATTTTGTTCAACTGTTCAATTTTTATATAGTTTTATCGAATATTTAATTTTCTTTGAAATTCGCTTCTTAATATGTTTTACTGTGTTATTTGAGCAATACAGAGAAAAACATCGACACATAGCTTTTCCCATAACTGAGAATAATACAAGGCAGCAGATAACTACCTACTCAGCATAGGGGCATAAATGTAAGTTGAATGCCATAAAGTCATTCCATAGTTTAAAAAACAGTTTTTTTAAAGACTAACAAGAAATCAACTTCTTGTTGCACCAGAAACGGACTAGCATTGATTAAAAAAATGTTATAAAGCCTAATATCTGCAAAATGGTGATAATTATAATGATAACTAGTAAATAAATAACAATAAAAAAAAGTTCACTTTCACTACAAACATTTTTGAGCCAGTCAGCTGGATATTAGTGTACAAACAATAGTATTAATCGGTATATAATACACAATATTTGATGGAAACCATATAGCTTACAATCGCTTATGGAATACAATGCCTTGCATTTGTTACCAATGATCATAGACGAGGGCCTAAACTTATGGAATACAATGCCTTGCATTAGCTACGATTAATAATAAAAGAAATATTAAAATACATGAAATTTTATTAGGGCCACTAACCCTACTAAGATTAGGATTAGTATATAATATGAATTTTTATAGGATCTATATAGTGTCTTTTAACTTCTTGCCCGATTATACCTTTGTTCCAAAATGTATTTGTTAACATGGTATCTCTAACATAGTATCTATACAGGGACCATATCTTCGGGACATAACTACTCACTTACATAGAACATTTGGTGACGATAATGTACTAAATGTAAAGTTTGCTGTTGGAGGTGATGATTGTGTAGATTTATTTTCTAAATATCATAAAATTGCCGAGGAAGGAATAAAACTTGGCTTGCGAACATATCGATTTTTTGGTAATTCCCTTAGAACTTTTGAATAATTTTACTTCTACACATGCATGTATTTTAAATAATTGTAAACTGGAAATTGTTTTATATAATAGTTACTATACGATCTTTTAAGTATTCTTATCCTAGTATCTATTAAAACTTGCAATTGGAGGACATCTCTATTATATCTTGGTTCATGTTACAATGAAAACTATATATGCATAATGGTTTGATTTAGTTAATTATTACTATTGAGGTAGAAAAATTCGAGACTAATTTGAAGTGAATTCATTTCTGTCATCTTATGTAGTGTACAAGTATAATGGCAAGGAAAAGAAGAGAAGTCCAAACATCAACTGCTATTTTGTTAGAACAGAGTCCAACTAGGCAATGGATACAAAGATTCCACACGTGCTAGCAAACAAATCAATAGGAAAAGCACGCAGTATGTTCATGCATGTGCACACTATTTCTACTGTGGAAAAATACATGCTTAGGTACCGATGCATGCATTGATTCCAAATTTTGTACTCAAGATAAAATAATATTGTTAAATTAATCTATTTTGATATTTTGCAGGTTCTCATTAATTTTGTCAAATGCCGTGAAGTTGGAGATTAATTTTGCATCTTTGAAGTTCAGAATCATCGAAGACACACCTTGTTTGGTATTTTCTTTTCTAAGTTCCATTTTCATCTCTTGTTTAGTATACTATGAACTGTTACTTCGAATAGCATGTTAATCTAAACTGTAGCTTGTGCTTTTGGTGAAGTATTTTTTGAACATTGCATCTCCAATTTCCCTTATCAATAATCTTTCTTTTGAGTTTTAAGGATGGAATTGGGCAAGTTATGTACGATGAAGATGGAAAAATATTAATACATATAGATGGAACTGGTCTTGTTTTCGAAGACAAAGCAAGGAAGTGTCCTAAATGAGTTTTTAAAGGGCTTGACATGAAACCAAAATATTTTGAGGTTTGTGATACATTGCGTTTCACTTTATTTGGAGATTATGTTCAATAATATTACATTCATCAATATTTTTATCCTTGCAAATTATCGTGTCATACAAATTATAAATAAAATAAAGTTTATATCCTAATTTAAGCAATTTGCAATCCTGTGTGTAGCTAAAACTGCTCATTAGCAAATGAAGTTTGTTAAACACAATTTCATAGATGCTATATAAACTAGCAAACAAAAAGTTATCGATACGTGAGACAGTTTATTTGATTATTAATCTCATTCCAACAAGCTAATAATATCTTACTTCTTGTTTTTGAGGCAGAGACGATGATAATGAAATGGAAAGTGAAAGACTACAAGAGATATGATGCTATAGGAAAACCAGACAGGACTTAGGTCTTCCATGTCAAAGTTGTTCAGAAAGTATAGTCTTGTTTTCAACTATAAACTTATACAGTTTTAATATGTAACTATCTTTGATCTTGGGAGTTTCGACATATTAATTTTGGATATATACAAGCTTTTGAAAATGTTAGTTTTAAACAGACATATGGTTCTGAGAATATAAGCAATATTTATTACTTCATTCCTTAAAGGAGGTATGCCATCTGACACTTGTTTTCACCAAAAAAACACTTTCAACTATCTGTGGCATTTTACATTCTCTTCCCTACCTGATAGGTTATTGTTAGATAACCTGTGGATAATGCTGGCCGAAGCGAGCTTTAAGATTCAAACATTGAGAAAATATTGAATTTACTATTTAATCATTGTGAAAGTAAAGAAGAGGGTGTTCGCAACGTGGTAGCTGAATGCTTAGGGAAACTTTCGCTTATTGAACCTGGGAAACTCATTCATGTATTAAAGGTAATTTGGTGTTTACTTTATCTACTTATTGCTGATGTTATTATTTTTTCAAATTTTAAATGAAAATTGCTTATATGTTATGGCTTTCACTGTCGTACGACAAGTCCAACTGCTTTCACGAGAGCAACAGTTGTGATTGCTGTAAAATACTCCATTGTTGAGCGATCTGAAAAAACAGATGAATTCTTGTACCATGAGATCTCATTGTTCTTGATGTTAATTAAAGAAAATGACAGGGTAATTTTAAAATATAAGATTTATACTTGATCATTGAATTTTCTCCCTCCATGTAGTTATCTGACTATTTGCTATGCAGCATGTTAGAACAGCTGTTGTTCTGGCTCTATGTACGGCTGCTCATAACAAACCAAATCTTATCAAGCAACTCCTTCCTGAGCTTTTACCTCTGCTACATGATCAGACTGTTATCAAGGTATCTCTTGATCTGCAGTATAAGACATTCTAATTTTTTGTGTCAAATAGTTAGTATCTTTTTTTTCTAAATAAAATAAAATTATGCATTTTAGCAGGATGAATTTCCAATGCATAAAATACATGTATATAAAAGAAAGGAAATATTTATGTACATGATTTCTAGTCAATAATTTTATTTTCAATGACAGTGAAATGTAACGACATACTCCTTTATACTTTTACAAGGACCAAGTAGCATGGTAAGTACCCTGTCAAGTGATACTAGCCATTGACTTGTAAAATAACTCCTTTTCTCGTTGTTACATAAAGAACTGATAAGGACGGTGGATCTCGGTCCTTTCAAACATACTGTTGATAATGGTCTTGAGCTTAGAAAAGCAGCTTTTGAATGCAAGGACAAATTACTAGGCATTCTTCAATTGATACTTGTTCTTTTCTTTCCTCTGAATTCCTAACAGCTCCCGACGATAAATCACCTGATTAATCAAATGATCGTCTCCTTAATAATAACCACATCCACTTTTTAATTTTGCCCCACAAATTTTCCTACCATGGCGACTAACTTCAGATTTAGGGCATGGAACTCTTTGTTGCGACTGTCATCATGAATCTCTAATTTCCGCTATCCTTTCTTCCACGAGCTTCAGGTACTTTCGTCTATATTTATACTTTCATCTAAATTTGTTGCTCTAGTTTATTTTTGAAGATGTTTTTACTAGCTGAAAACAATAGTTTAATTGAACAATAATTTGTTTCAGTAATACATTAAAAGAGGTATTAATTTTTTTTAGCAAATCTAACGGGACATAACTGCATAAATGGTGGAATTGATAACAAATCTATTTTCAAACAAATTTCTAGGTGATATATTGGGAAAATATCCGCGTATAATATGTAGGATGACGGAACATGGATTGCTACCTCCTGACAAAGCAAAGAAAGCATAAAAGAAAAAGCAAAAGCGACCACATCAATTAAAAACAAGTCCAACTAAATCGGTGAAACAAGAGAGGCCAGAAAGCTCGAAGAAACCACAACCTTCAAAAGGTTCTGGCAAGGCCACGAAAAGAGTCGAGTACAGTGACAACGACGACGACGATGATTTCATTGCCAAATTCAAGAAAGTCATAGATTAGAATATACAACTATATACAAGTCCTTTCATTAGTTAATAAGGATCAAACAAAGTGTGCGTACTCAAGATAAGCATATTTGTAACTCTTTTAATCATTTTATACAATAAACATGAATTAGTCGATATATTATGTTCATGTAACAAAGACAAGATTTTGAATAATATATTGAAGCTGAAATTTTATTTAGTGCATTGATTCACTGTCAAACATTATGTAAGATCGGCTAGTGTTTCAGGTTTTGTTGTAGTTTAATTTATGGGTTTTGTAATGTCCCGCCTTTTCGCACGCTTTAAATCGACATACGTGCAAATTCAAATAATACGGAAGGGCGGATTGTTATAGGGTAAATAAGAAAAACAGAGAAGAGAAAAAAAACTAAACAGAATCTCACAGCGGAAGGATAAAATGTAATACTAAATATACAGTTCATAAAACTGTTTACAAAACATTTGATTCTTCTTTATATAATAGATATCAGAGTTCACATACCAATAAATACCAATGCAGCGGAATTAAATAGTGTAGTGGAATAATATAGTAGATAGTAATATTACAAATCTTCGTCTTCGTCCTTCAGAATAAAGTCTTCAAATCCTGAAACGCTCGGACTGAACCGAGCGAATTGAAAAGACAAAACACTCGAGTCAGAACTAAAAGATCTTATGTAGGTTAAATTAACAGAAATAAATATGAGTGCAGTAACTCAAGAGATGCTCGGGATTTACATCTCCTAAGGATCCGTTAAACTATTTACTATGTAGTATATTGCGCTATTATAATAGTGTTTAATTGTAAAATAAAATTACTTTTTTCTTAGCATTAAGGGGTTACCCATATAGCCCTTAACACGTAATAATCCCAGTAGTCCATCCAACATCATAGTCCCTCCTGGTCGGGAAGCCACCAGAGGATACCACACGGGCTACAGGAGAAATCCAAACTCGTACAAGGCGCGATAGGGTAGGTGACATGACACAACTAGGCAATGCCAGGGTAGATATACCAATTACGCTTCCGGGTCAGTGGTAACGCGTAGCGCGCAGCTACCGCCCACCTCGAGCCACACCCCCAAATAAAATCAAAAGTGGCCAACGAATCGATCGAAAAGTCAAAGTATAATATCGAAGGGATGTGTCCGATCAAAGGTGCTACCTTATTAACACGTCGATCGTTCCTGTTTTAGCCACCTTATGCCAACTCACGGGAGTCGGGTCCACGTATTTACCTTAAAGGAAATGCCACCATCATCCTACTTCATTCTGAAATCTCCACCGCGTACACGGTTGTTGAAGCAGTTTTCGGAGTTGGCAGGGAGTATGACAACTTCCGATCCCGGTCTCTTCAACAATCAAACTTTATTATAACACCGTGGTCTTTGTAAATAGTTTATACTTTAAAACCAAAATATAATTATCCATTTCAAAACCCATAAGTACGATATCGTTTCCATTTTCAAAACAACTCATTTTGATATTATTTTTATAAAACCCAAATCAATAATATCATTTTGTTTCAAATATATTCCTTTTCCAAAGTCATACTGCTTTAAAATTTATAATATCTGGAAACCGAACATTTAAATTATAACTTTCAAACGTAATACTTCGAAATTCATAGCTTTAAAACCATAACTTCTAAAGCTTGAATGGTTTAGATATTCTACAGTATATAGAATAAGATAGTTGAATTTAAAATTTCTTTTATAAAATAAAAATGATTTTCGCGACTTTGCAATTTATTCATTTAAAATTTTAGTCTAAAACCATAAATTTCAAATTCACTTTCAGTTGAAAGAACCACTTCAATATCAATATATTCCTAACTTTGAGTATTTAACAATTTCAAAACGTAAGGTTGGAAATTTATATTCACCAATTCATTGTCCTATTATTTAGTTTTGAAATGGTTACATAATAGATCAAAAATCATTTAAAATAAAACTCCAATTTATAACAACTTAAATATTTTCTTCAATTTATTTGTGTTATAAATATTCGTTTAATTTATCTTAAATAAAAATCCAGTTATAAATATCATACCTTTAAAATTTCCAATTTTAATAAGTTTACATCAACTTATGGAGAGAAGTTTTTAAATAAGTTCCATCAAATAAATTTTCAATTTACCTCACAATCTTAACTGATTTAAATCATTAAAATTCTATGTATACATACGATATCTTAAACATGTACTTAACCATTTAACATAAATAATCAAACTCCATTGTTCAACTTATTTATTTTTATTTAACCGATTTAAACATAGCTTAAATTCAAAAATTTAAATATATATGTATATATAAAATAATATTTATATAATATCAAAATTTAATATTTATTAAACCGTATCATATCCAAACCATGAAAATCATTTCAAAAATAATTTTATATATATACTGCGGTGCCTGTATATAATTTTCTATCCTATGGTCAAGTGATACAGATATTTATCATTTCAATCCGCAATTTAAAATAAAAATTACGGTTGTATATCATTTCAAACCGCAATCCCGAACGCAATAAAATGCATAACAACTTGCAATTTATACAATATAAGATATAACATCCATTCATCCAAATATCAATCATCAACCATTTATTACAATCCAATTTAAACAAACATCAATATAGAGCATATAAAATATAATTGGTAATAAATAACAGGTATCAACTAACAGTTTATATTCAATGATAAATTTAATAACTGTTCAACGAGCAGTTTATATGCAAATAAATAAATTAAAACTGTCAATTTATATGCAATTTTAGATTAATTAACAGTTAAACTAAATAAATGCGATTTAACTGAGATGATGAATAAAACATGTCAAACAGTCATAAATAAATTTCTACTCATATCTTAAATCAATTTAACAAACATAAGAAATTTAGAAGTTGTGAGTGAGTTAAAACACTCACCTTTTGGATTTAAATTGAATTTAAGTCCAATTTAAACCCAAAAATTCGACGGTCTCAGAATTTGTCCAAACCAGCGTCATCAAGTCTGGAATTTCAATACGATCCTAACAAAGAAAACTGCACGTAAAACGGAGTTCGTATGTGAAATATGTAGTGAAAATTGCGATTGAATTTTTTTTTATAAATAAAATGAAAAGAGAACATATTAAACATCTTGGCCACGTCGTCATCATTTGCATACGTACCTGCTCCTTTTCAATTTAAGGACTGCATTTCCCAGTAACCCTAATCCCAACGCGCTTGAAACATTGACGAGCCGCCATGCACACTGCCTACGTACACGCCGCCGAGAGACCACGACCCAGCCACCACGTCAGTGCCTCGCACCCATGCTCGTCCTCCCGCGCCCCAAAAATTTGAGCAGCCGCCTCAAAAACCCATAGAATTCGAAACCTAAATCAAAAATTCTGCCAAATCCAACCGTCGAATCGCCATACTAACCACATAGATCGACTCCCCTCAGCCTCTTTTCCAAAACCCAGAAAGGGTTTCTCGATCCTACGAATTTGATCGTGACGATGATGAACGGCCGAGGATAAATCTTAAATTTCAGAGCAAACGATAACTCGAATATAAAAACGAATTGCACCAGCAGATTTCGCATTTCGAGTGCTTCAACATATATTTTATCTGAATTTTTTTGAGGACTTTGAATTTTCATTATATTTTTGAATTGGATTTAGGGTCTGCAGACATTTGGAAAAGGAGGAGCGGAAATGAACGCACAAACAAATGAGAATAGATGGAGGCTAAGGTTTATAACTGGGTTTATATAGGTAGGTTATAAAAAGAATAGATGGATCCGATAAACAAACGTGCTGCACGATAATTGGCCCAAAAGCCCGTTTCGACTCCGGGACGAAATTGGGTAAACCCATATATCAAAATTGGTGTTTTAAAATATTTTAAACGCAATGTAAAAGGTTTCAGGTTAAAATTGCATCGTATGGATAAGTTATGCAAAAATCAATATTTTTCAAATTGATTTCAGTTGATTTCAAATGCATAAATTTCAAGGCGTTTCGAGTCCGTACGATCAAACGACAAGTCCGACCGTTACGAAACTTGCAACCTTATTATAATTCACCGTTACTGATCCGATGAAACTGGTTTCGTCGAAATCTGAGTCAGTGGCCAAAATGGCTATTTTTACATTTGTTTACATTTCATTATACTGATACTATGATGTTTGTCGCAGTTGACTCTGTTATGCTGTTATATTGACCCATTGCCTTGAAAAATGGCCCCTGTTATGAAATTTGTTTATATATATATTCTTTATTTGTTAGCTCATTTTAAAGTAACGTCAAACATGTTTTGCAGCCATGCACAATTACAAACATGCTTTTCTAGGGATATAGTTTATAATTTTGTTACTGAATTTAAACAACTACCTGTCAACTAGTGCATAAAAGTGACCTTTTGATTTAACTAGCTACATGTTTTGCAAATCATTTGTTCTTAATGAACCTGAATAGAAAATTACATTTTTATACTTGATATTTTAAGAATCAAAACTTCTTAAAATCTTTATAGTAGTTTAAGTTTGTAACGTTGATACCAATTTTTATAAATTAAACTGTAAACGATAAGAAGATTTGTTTGTAGGTATATAAATAGCTTAGCTTAGTATAATAATATAAGTTGGTATTTCACAATCTGGACAAAATTTATATGTAACATGTTCATGTTTTGGTATTAAGTAACTTTGCTATGTGAATGAAATAGGGACGTGTGTTGTACATGTTTGTATATTATTTAGCTTACTGTCAAATACTTATACATGCTTATTCTAAGGTCCTGACATTTTTTTTTAAAATAGCAGCCTTGTCTTTACCTTGTATATATGTTAGGACTTTAGCTAGTATGTACATGCATTTATGATCATGGTTTGATTTCATTACCATTAAATAAAAGTTTATTCCAACATTTGATTTGAATCAATTGTCCTCTTTACTAGGTCCGTTATTTCTTAATAAACCTAGTTACATCTTATTGAATCCGACATTCTTCACTTACCAATTTATTCCACATTAACTGCCATAATTTAGTGAATTAATTGAAATTGATTACAAATTAACTAAACAACCCAATAAAATAAGTAACGTACAGTAAATATTGTCACTACTCTTAATTACACTTTTAGAGGTTCATTATTTCCACCCCAATATTGTAATTACTTACATAACCTTGGTTTTACTCCATTAACATTTTACTACAAACTATTCCAAAATTTTATGCAATATTTATTAGTTCTCTCATATTCCATTTATAACCAAGTGTAACCTTTAACATGGATTGGTTGGATTTCCTTTCAAGTTATTAATAATTAACTTATACTAACATATTCCTTAATTTATTCCAATTTCCGTTAACAATGTTTCTATTACATAATCAATTAAATACTTTCCTCTCTCGTATTAAATTATACACCTGTATAATCCCTTCCACTATTCATTCATTAGAATTCTATTTACATTTCAATCTCTTATAATAACTCATTTATTATACTCTTGCATAACAATAAACAAGGTTCCAAATAAATAGGATTTATTAAATTCAATCTTTATAATCAAGTCTATTACAATCAATGTAATATTTCATAGGTTAATTATTAACATTTACTTCTTTACCAATTATAACAATTATATTCCTTTTTAATTCCAAATCTAATAAATATGACAAATTTAATTAACGGAATTTACGGGTCGTTACAGGTTTTGATCAAATACTTACTTGATGTTACCTGAAACTCATTTTTATGTAACATGATCGACTAGTGTAACTTTACATATTATGTACATAGTTAATATGTATATGTTACCAAATTAAAATATTCCCAATGGTTATAACCATTGGGAATTACCAAGATTCCCAACGGTTATAACCGTTAGGAATTACGGTTTTTTCTAACGGTTATAACCGTTAGGAGTTTTGGTTATTTCCAACGGTTATAACCGTTGGGAAGTATGAAAATTCCTAAATTTCCAACGCTTATAACTGTTACAAAACATGTAAAAAAAATTATAATGTACCTACTACCAACGGTTATAACCATTGGGAATTTGATTGCCAACGGTTATAACGTTACAAAATGACAGTTCTGGTGTTGTGTTATATATAAGAAATGAAACTATTTGAGTTGTAAATGAAAATGAATTTGAATTAAGAATTCGAAACTTGAATCTCGTCTATTTTGAAAGTTATTTTTCAAATTTAAAGAGGTTATATTGTTATAAATCTAAATAAGATAAAAGAATTTGGAATGAATATTATATACGTGAAGTAAAATAGTGAAACTATATAAGTAAGATTTATAAATAAAAGGAAATTTTTAAAAGAATATAAAGCGCTAAATTCACTACTGTTGCTGGAAAATAATAAGGGTGCTGACTGCAACATCGTTAGTATCATTTTCGAGTTTCTATGTGATGGATTTACTACCAACAGTAAATTGAAAATTTGAGTTAGCATAATAAATATTTGATTTGAAATTTAACTAAAGGAAGGTTAAATAATTTGAACCGGATCAGATAAGTTATTGAAATGAAAATTTAACTTAAGTGGTAAGTGATTATATAATATGAATTTGGAAGTTTGAATAAATAAGCTGTATAACTTGTAAAATGAGAAAATGTAAGTAAAACCCATTGTTAAAATGGTTTAAAAAATTATTAAGCAAAACAAAATATGAATTTGAATAGTGATAGGGAATTTGACTTAAGTAAAGTTAAATAAAATAGAATTTGAATTAAATTAGAAGTGAACTTAAGTTGTATAAGTGAAAGTAAATGCAAGTGAGTTGAAATGAAACATAACTTAAGTAATGTTGAATGAAGTTGAATTTGATATCAAAATGAATTAATAAAGTAAAGTGATGAATATGCAAAGTAAAGTTGAACAATAAGAAGTTAATGAACTGAAGTAGTTAAATGAATATGAATTTGAGTTATGTAATGAAATTCAACTTTAGTGGTAAAATGAATTAGCATCAAAAATTTTGTTGTTAAGAAGTTGTGAATTAATAATAATATTGGAAGTGTTGTATATAAAAGTAAATATAGTGAATAATAGAATTCAATCTGAATTAGATATTAAACCAATTGAAATTAAAAACTGAATTGATTGTTAATCAATCGAATGCAATTTAAATAATTTTGGTTATGATTGGATATACATTGGTTGTTAGATGGATGTTAGTCGATCGCATAGAAATTCATTAAGTGTTAACTGAAATTAGTAAAATTGAAAGCTAAATAATTGAATTTCAACTAGAAATAAGTAAATCTAAATAGAATTGAATTTGATTTGTTTTGATTTGGAAGTAAACAAACTTGAATGTGATTAGTGAATTTAAACTAATTGAATTCAAATAAATTAATGTTAGTAAAATCCAATGTTAATGAATCAAATGTGAATAAATTGAAAAACCAGTTAAATGAATATTAATAAGAAATGAATGTATATTGGTTTGATTATGGATTGATTGGATAGATATGGTTTGTTGGATGTTAGTTGGATGATAATATTCAAAAGTCAACATATGCATGCCTTGAGGTGATAGAAGTGATGTGTACATAGCGGTGGGGTTGTTGCCATGTATATGATGATGAAGGAGGATGATGTAAAGGGTGATGTTTGGATAAATAAATATCATGATATATTTTTTGAAGTTGCTTAGCCCCAAGGCTTCCAAGCCTATAAATACAAGGCATTCCCTTTCACTTTCTTTCCCATTTCTTCCTCTCATTTCCTATGATACTTTCTCCTTCCTCCAAGATTCTTTAATGGCTTTCATGCCTTGGAAAAATATTTGCAAAGTTATGGAAAAATATCGACAAAATACATACAGGTGTATATGTTATCGATCCACTTCAAAACAAGCTCAAAACTTCTCCATTCCTCTTTCTAAACCCATGGACACCACCATCCTCCTCAAAAGCCAAGCCTTCCTTCCCCTACAACCAAGGCCATTAACTCCTCCTTGCATCAAATATCAAGGCCGAGCCAATTAAGAACAATAGTGCTAATGATCGTGAGCTTAGATTTCGAGATAGCGAAGCTATAGCCATCTTTAAGTTAATCGTTTAACCCAAGATGAGAAACTCCTAAACTATAGTAATATATGCTACTAGATGTTAGATATGTTTGACTATGATTGTTGATGATGGTTTTTTTAATATGAATATTGAATATATATGCATATCACAGAAATACACGTCGATAAGTACAAAGAAAATCACATTTTTTATTGAATGAATTAGTCTATGAAGCATGTTAAACCTCTTTAAAATAGTTTTAAAATGAGTGAAATGTTTTATGGCATATGAAAGTGTTTTGGGGAAGTTTGAAAGATAATTGAAAATTTAGTCAAAAATAGGTGCGTCGCGTGATAGCAGCTCGTGATTTTGCGCCACAAAAATCAAACAAGTATATAGAATGAAACTTAGCTCGGAGTTCTTTGAGATAAGAATTTTGAAACTATTATATCCATAGTCTTCAAAAAAAGAAAGAAAATCGAGATTTTTGATAAGCAGACTTTTGAAATATGAGTAAAATAAGTTTTGGAAAAACCGAAGTTTTGCAGTTCGGAATACATAAGAGGATTTCTATAAAAATTGTTTAAAAATATGAAATAAACTATAAAAATATTTTAAAAGTGATTTGAGTTATAAAAACAAATTTTCAAATGATAAAAAGTCGTTTTGATCAATATAGCCTGAAAAGCACTTTTCCGCATCACTTTTGAAATGTAGTTTTAAATCCAACCATTCTTTTTCGAATCTTTGTAGATGTTTTCAAATGATTGATAAATTATTTTAAATATGATTGGAAGGATTTATGGAATGGTTAAATGTTAAATGATTTAGAGTCGATCAAATAACTTGACCGCCTTCTGAGTGTTCGAAAAATAGCGTTTAGGCTTGAGTTTGGAAAATCAATTTCATACTCCCTAGCTATCCGGATGGACTCGATGGATGGGATAGTAAATTTTATTGACTCGGATCAAAATTTTCCAAAATATAAAGCATAAAATTCTTCAAATATTAATAATTTGGATTTTATGGGGATAATCTTCTTATACTCGGTATTAAAGCCCGAAGAGGGAACTCGTACTACTCATGGAATCCAAAAGGTGATTACGCTGTTATTCTGCCCATAGTACTTGTTGAATACGGAAACTGATATTGAGTAGAATTAGATGATTTCTATAGATTTTGCTTACTTAATATTTACTGGTTTTGGATTAACATCCTAGATAACATGGATTTAACTCAGTCAAAATTTTGAGTTTTGAATTAAGAAATTTATGTTAGGATTTAAAAGAAATGATTTTTAAATATTTTTCTAAGTGAAAAGTGAAATGATTATGAATTATTCCTAGTTTAAAAAGTTTTTAAAGTAATTAAAGGATTTGACAAGAGAGGTTTAGAGATTCCGTATATAACGGAAAGAAACGTTTTAAAGTTATATATCTCTAATAAGATATTTTTGATAAAAGGAATGAGTTAATAAAATATTATACGCCTATTTACTTGACCCATTTTATCGATAACTGATGCGAAAGAACCAGGGTTAGATTTGGGTTGATTCCTATCCGAAGACCACTTCGAACCAATTTACATATTCGAAGTGAAGACATAGATATGATTTGGAAGATGGAATGTTTGGCCGCTTGTCACTGACCCCGGGGGAATTTTCCATATTATATTATGTGGTTGTAGTTCTTCATCGAAGATCTTCGATGCAATGACTTATCGCTACTAATCCTATAGGTAATTCCCGATAGGATGTGGTAGGAGGGTGCCTTCGGTTTGTCCTGCTCCTCGACAACTTGTATGGTCGAATGTTTGACATTGCATTTCTAGCTACATGAATTGATCTCTATGAAAGTATCATCTATTTGGTAGTGGAGAAGACAACTTCGCTTAACTTAACATTCTTTCCCAAGACATACGAGCTCAGGAGTTATAAGTTTGTAGAAATTAGTTGTGCAACTATGGAATGGTAGTGTGGCATCCAAAGTGGAATGTGCTATGTGAAAGATAATCGATACCTCAGACCTCATCACTCGGTAATAACTTACATAGGGTACGTCGCAAGGTTATGTGGGTCGCAACTATTAGGGTATGGTCATCAACCTTCTAGATTACCCTATATATCGAGTACGTGGTGTATGCTATATGGCCCCGAGTAGGTTGGTAACGACCAGGGTGATGGCATATTCGGTTTCTATCCAGGCCATGTATGAGTGCTAAATAAGGATAGACAGGCCATGCCAGATGTGGAGGATTGTTTGTGTATTCTTAGTACATTTCTCTAGAGATGTACTATACGGAAAGTAGCCCCTTACTTGCCATTGTACGGAAATCCATTCTCCGAACAAGTCATGTAAGAGTTTTGTTTGTAGAGCCTAATGTATGCTGAATTTAATAAAGGTAACAATTTTGGCTGAGATTAATAAGTTTACTTGCAAATGTTTTCCAAGGAATGCCATTAAAAATAATATCAAATGATTTATGCATAGAAAATGTTTTAGTTATCATAAGGTAAAAACCCTTCCATATTTATGCGTGGGCGTGGTCTTATGAAATACCTTTTTCTTTTCAAACGCGTATTTTAAGTTTCTTACATCAGTCTCATAACTGACTTGAGGTTTATTTTTCTTCCCTAAACTCTGTGTGCCCTAGTTTTCCCGGGCAGCCTAGTAATCAGGTTTAGTTAGAAGAAATCTGGATCGAGCTAAAAATATGGAGTTAGAAAATTTTTCCGAAGTATGCTATCCATTTCCACCACATTCTTATGCTATTGTATTCCGCATTTGTAGGGATAGATATTTATACTGTCCATGTTTAACTCTAATAAATGTATTTAAATTTCCACTGTAAAGATTATATGTTCAAATAATATATATGAGATTCTGTTCTTTTTTTATTTTCTTCATCATTCATGATAATCCACCTCTGTGGCACTTGGATTTGCGGCACGAGAATATTAAGAGTGTATTAGTGTCGATTTTCGGGAATCGAGGAGGTGGGTCATCACATTTTATTTGAAGCTTATTCAAACTATAGGTTGAGAAACACCAACTTGGATTTTGAGACGTGTAAAATTTAGCAATATCCATTCACTGCTAAACAAATGATCCCACCTTGAATTAGGAATAATATGTTTCAGAAATAGCATTTAATGTGATTAAGGTAAAGTCCTAATAGGTTGTTTTACAGTTCATGGAAAACTATATGATCTGCACATTAATTGCGTTTGTCCCCAAGTCCTATTGAAGAGATTATTATCAAAAGTATTAAGGAAATTGGACTCTGAGCTAAAGCACAAAGTTTTTCATTGGGCTACATATTATGAACATTGGATGCATCAAGGGAAAAAGGCTTATCTTCTCTAATATTTTCGGTTTATAGATCAAAGTTTCATCTACTTTGTTAAATGTATATTTCGTAGTTAATAGAACAAATGTCACTGCATATCTTATCCGAAATTTGCTGTTCTTTGTTGTGAACATTAGCTGCACATCTTATTAATCCAAAGCCAATAACAAATTAGGTACCAATATAAATATTAATCTTTAATAAAAAATAGACATAAAGATCTAAAAATCATTATATATTAAATATAAATATATATATACATATTAATTTTAGAATGAAAAGTCAATACATTAATATTATTTGTAACATAAAACTCTAAATAAATGTAACTTGGTTAGCAAAAGGTATGTTTAAATATAAAGTTTGCTTTCTAAATTTTGTAATAAAATATCTCGAAGTGAACATATAGAGGTAAGTTGAAACAAAATCGAAAATCATCTGAAATATGATTTGTAAATTCTCTAACTTGGAGGTTCTGTTATATCAATCAAGAACCTGCAACAATTTAGGAAGCATTAAAAATGTTAATCCGAAATAAAAGAAATAAACATTAAAGAATGAGTCAAAAACCGTTATATAATCATTATTTTAGAATGTAAATTTCAATATAGGTCAATTTTATTCATATGCTAATAATCTATTAAAAAAAACTCGATAGTGGCACGTGGTCAGGATAAAATATTGCTGAATAATAAATTTATTAATAATAGTAATAAAAGAACTTTTAAGTGAAGAAACAAAGATAAATTGTCACACAAACTGAAAATATAACTGAAATTAATATTTCAATCATATGACTCATCGATTCCATTATTTCAATTTAAAAAACTACAACAAATTAGGTAGTAATTAAAAAATTAGTCCTAAATAAAACATAAACATAAAGAAATGACCCAAAATTTCATTCTTTTTTTATTAATTATAGAATGAAAAACTTAATACATCTATTATTTCGAATATAAAACTCAAATGAGATTAGAATTAAATAAATGGAAGGTGTTTGGTAAAAAATATAGCAAAATAACAAAATTTAATTTTTACCCGTATTAAAATCTTGAAGTTAATAAGTAGAGAATAGTTACCAAAAAGTTGAAAAATCATTTAAAATTTAGTCTTTGAATTCTTTAACTAGATTTTATTATTTCAATCTAAAACAAGCAACAATTTAAATAAAAGAAATAAATATAAGGAAATGAGCAAAAAATTATTGTATAGTTATTAGTTTTGAAAGGAAAACACAATACTTATATGTTATTTAGAGCAAGGCTTAAATGGAAGTTATATTATTCTGTAATTATGGTTGTAAATGATTAATTATTAAATGATTTAATTTTATTCCTATATATAACAGGAAAGGTGAGTCATATATATTAATCTATCGTTGCGAGCGTATTTCATATCCTTCTTTTCTTCTCGCAGGTCAAGTTTTACCCTTCCATGATCAAATCTCCTCCGTCTATTTCAGCAATGAACAATGCCATCTTCACCCTACAATAACATCTTCTCTGTAGGAGTCTATAAATCCGCAGTTCTCCTAAGGGCTAGCCTGCTTCACATGATTTACAGAAGAACAAGAAAAGTGAAAAAGGTGAAATTTTCTGTGCTTTTTCTGTTTTTACTTATAACTATATTAATTTACTGGGAAATTTTGTTTCACCTTTGTTTAGCGGTTATCTAAACAAGTTGATTACTGCAATTTTAGTGAATCTTGCTCACGATCAAAGTTTAACTCAGATTAGTTATTGATTTGAACTTGTGTCTAAGGAACTCTATATTTGGATGTGCGAAAATTTTAGAGTCATTTTCCCTTGTTTATCATCATCATGATTGGCCCATGTTCCTTGGCTTGCTTTTTTGGGGTGGTCATGACTAAATCTTGGTTGCTTGAGGAGTGGCAGAGGAAGAAACTGATGTAGTTTGGAGAAGTCTAGGTGGTTGAATATCAGGGAAAGTTGAGGATTGATCAGAGTATGGAAAGGTTTAGAGTATGGGATCAAGAATTAGGGTAATAGCAGTTATAACAATGAAATTAGGAGAGATTGAAGATGATATGGATTAGGAGAGAATGCTCAGGTTCATGTAACAGAACAAACTAACCCCTAAACTCTTCTTTTAACCTTAGTTATGTTTGTACATAAAGCAACCATGTATCAGCTGTGCACTAGCACACATGATACTCTTCTCAAGCCATCACTCCCATGCCTATTTGCAAGCACCGGTGGCTGCTCCTCCTTCCTGACCTCTGTTGCCATGGCGTGTGACCTCCTCCGACGAGTTTCCTGATGATATGACCAGAGTTATCTGATATGCAATTTTCTATAGTTGCAGCAGCTAATGGAAAAACTGAGGCATAACAACTTCTTTCCCCTTGAAAAATGGACCTTGTCCCAAGGTCTAATATTGGAAACTTCTTAACCACTTCCCAATACTCCTTCCATGTAGCCTCATCTTCAGGCAATTCCTTCCACTTTACCAAAATCTGCACTACTTGCTCTAAGATCATAGAAACTTCGGTGCCACCAGGATCAAACACAAACATCTTTCTCTCACCAAGTTTGGTCATGCTTAGTTGCATATCCTCAAGTATTTTAGTATCTTCTAAAAGTTTCAATATTAATATAATGGTTTCTTTGAGTACATAAAAAGGTTTTACTGTGATGACTAGTTGAAAAGATAACATAAACATGTAAATCATCCCTGATGTTTCAATAGATTGCCAATCATCAACATGAACTTGCTCATCTAATCGAAATTCCTTCCCAGTCATTTCTGAAAGTGCCTTATGTATGTCCAGTAAAAGATAATAAGAGAACGGCGTAACCTAATCTCAACATATAGTGTGTTTCTTCTGTTGCGGGTTCAATGGGTTCAGTATCATTTCATCCTTACCCGAAACCTTATTTTGTTTTGTATCATTCTGGGCCGTAACTCTTAGCCCATTTACTTTGTATTTGTATTCAAAACTCTGTACAGTTTCTTTTCAATTTCATTAAGCAATAATAAAATACATTGTCTTCTTCAAGCTCTGTAAAATATCACAATTATACACAACAGCAAATCAGAGATTTTAACTTGGTATCAGAGCCATTCATCGCCTAACGGCAAATCATCTAGGCTGCTGAATCTGAATCACCATCAGATACTGAATCATCACCTGGTGATCAGAATACTCATCAGAGATTTTCTCATCATCTGAGTATAGATCAGTGCCGTGCCTGAAGATCAAAGATCTTGGCTGCAACTGATCAGAATAATAGCAAAGCTGAAAGAAGTGCATCAAAAATTCACCATCAGAGTCAGAAAAAAAAAACCATCAAGAAACCATCAAGAAATCACAAAAGGGGCTGTTACCTCGCCAAGAACCCATCAGTTAAATCTCATCATTTGAGTTTGGCTGTAACCAACCTGTATCTTCCACTGTTGATTCTTTCTGATCCTGTAAGTGCCTTCTTTTTTCACTTGTTGATTACATATCTCTCAAGTTATCATGGCAGGAGATAATAGCAGTACTGCCACATCAAGCACTGTTCCTGTATCTCATCAGAATGCCACTGAAAGCCTCATAAAGACTGTGATAAGTCCCCAGAATCAACTTGTCACAGCACATCTTGAAGAAGATAATTATCTTCTATGGAAAGCTCAAGTGGAGACAGCCATTAGAGGCTATGGTCTTGAAGAATTCTTGTATGGCACCATCACTGTTCCACCCAGATTCATAACTGATCAAGAAAATAAAACTATCAGCAATGATGAATTTATAAAGCACCAAAGACAGGACAGTTTAATTTGTTCTTGGTTATTATCATCTATAAGCATAAAACTGTTGCCACAGGTAATAGGTAGTAAGACAGCAAATGGGATCTGGTCAACCATAGAGAGAATTTTTAATTCTCAATCAGCTGCCAAGATCATGCATCATAAAAGACAACTACACAGTATCAAGAAAGACAATCAGACCATGGGTGAGTATCTGACAAAGATAAAAAGTCTATGTGATATGCTTGATGCTGCTGGTCATAAGATACCACACTCAGAGCAAGTACTGATAATATTAAGTGGTCTTAGTGAAGAATATGAAGCTGTTGTAGCTGTTATATCATCTCAAAGATTGACCCCCTCTGTTGAAGATGTTCACTCAATCCTCCTTGCTCATGAAGGAAGAATTGAGTACAAGAAGTACAATGAAATAGATATGTCTGCAAACTTTGCCTCTAGTTCCAAAAATAAAAATCAGTTCAACAATAATCAGAATCAGCAAAGAAGCAATCAGTCTATCAGGGGAAGAGGCAGAGGAAGATGGAACAACAATAACAAACCAAAGTGTCAGATCTGTGAAAAAGTTGGACATACAGCTACCAAGTGTTACTTCAGACTAAATTTGAACTATGTACCAGGTCAGAATACAAGCAATCAAAGAGGTGTGAATCCAAGTGCAAACTTAGCACAAGTTCATCAGGATCAAAATGGTCAGTCAGACACTTGCAGAAATCAAATCACTAAACCAGAACATATTCAAGATGAAGCATGGTACCCAGACTCTGGAGCTACCAATCACTTAACAAGCAATCTTGATAATTTCAATCTTGGGAACAAAGAATATAAAGGTAAACAATCAATTACCATGGGGGATGGTACAGTTTCTTTTAATACAGCTGTTTACTTAATTAATAGATTACCTACAAAAGTATTGAAAGGTAAAAGTCCTATGGAAAGACTTCTAGGCAGTAAACCTGACTATCATGCTTTAAGACCATTTGGATGTCTATGCTTTCCTAATTTAAGGCAGTACAACACAAATAAATTAGATTTCAGATCTAAACCATGTACATTTCTTGGTTATCCCAATAACCAGAAAGGATACAAGTGCCTGGATAGTAAGGGAAAATTGTTCATTAGCAGACATGTAGTCTTTAATGAACATGTATTCCCCTTTGGCAACTCTGATATGGAAACATCCAAAAAAATATACAACCCAAAAGTATCTATACCTGATTTACCTGCATTTTCTAAAATCTGGGAACAGGAGACTGAGAGTACTGCTAACACCAATGATTCACAACCTGCCATGTCCAATAATTCTGGTCATGGAACAGCAGGTGAGGACAGTCATCTCAATCAGTCTCCCATCTGCACAAACCAACAAGAACAACAGGTTAGTCAAACTTTAGACAGTCAGCAGAGTCAAAGCAGAAGCAATAATAATGAAGCACACTCTGAAGAATCACAAGTCAGACCAAGTCATCCAATGACTACAAGGTCTAAAAGTGGAATATTTAAGCCAAAAATTTATACTGCAATCAAAGCATCAGAGGAACCAGAAAACTTTGAACAAGCTATAAAAGATAACAACTGGAGAGCTGCAATGGATGAGGAGTACAAAGCTCTCATCAAAAATAAAACTTGGGACTTAGTCAATATTCCAGACAACAAAAATATTATTGGTTGCAAGTGGACATACAAATTAAAGAAAAATGCAGATGGAACAATTAGCAGACATAAAGCTAGACTTGTGGCTAAGGGATATACACAGCAATATGGATTTGATTTCAATGAAACTTTCTCTCCTGTGGTAAAACCAACTACCATTAGGGTAATCTTCACTATTGCCTTACATAAGCAGTGGAGAATTAGGCAATTGGATGTTAACAATGCATTTCTGAATGGAACATTGCATGAAGAAATTTATATGGAACAGCCACAGGGTTACATTCATGAAAAGAAGTGTGTGTGCAGACTAAACAAGGCTATTTATGGTCTGAAGCAGGCTCCAAGAGTTTGGTTTGAAAAACTCAAAGGCACACTTGTCAGATTGGGATATCAATCAACAAAATCTGACAATTCTTTATTTATCAAAATTAATAAAGAATCTATTATATATATTCTGGTGTATGTTGATGACTTACTAATTACAGGTAATGATGACACAACAATCAGTGAACTTGTTCAGTATCTGGACAAGCAATTTTCTGTCAAGGATCTTGGTGATCCATGTTATTTCTTAGGTATTGAAGTCATCAGAAAATCAAAGTCAGAAATATTTTTAAGCCAGAGAAAATATATCAATGAAATACTACAAAAGTCAAATATGACAGAAGCCAAGTCTCAGCCCACACCTATGGTCTGCAATCATCAGCTGTCAAAGCACAGAGGAGAACCAATATTCAACATAAAACAGTACAGAAGTGTTGTGGGAGCATTACAATATGCAACCATAACCAGACCAGATATATCATTCAGTGTTAACAAGTTGTCTCAATTTATGCAGGAACCACTTGATGAGCATTGGAAAGCTATAAAGAGAATTCTGAGATATTTAAAGGGAACAGCAACTTATGGTTTATCTTTAAAGACATGCAAAACACTCAATGTGACAGGGTTCTGTGATGCAGACTGGGCAACAGACAAAGACGATAGAAAATCAATTTCTGGCTACTGTATATACATTGGAGAAAATCCAGTTTCTTGGTGCTCAAAAAAACAGTCAACAATATCTAGATCAAGCACGGAAGCGGAATACAGAAGTGTGGCTAGTGCAACTGCTGAAATTGTGTGGATTCAATCATTACTGAGTGAATTAAAAATTAAATCCAACATTAAACCAGTACTATGGTGCGATAATCAAAGCACAGTATATATGTCTGCTAACCCAGTGCTTCACGCAAGAACTAAGCATATAGAAATCGACATTTATTTCGTTCGGGACCATATTCTCAAAGGAAATCTACTTGTTAATCACATACCTGGTACTTACCAAAGGGCTGATGTTCTCACCAAAGCCTTAACTTACCGAAACTTCATAAGGTTCAGAGATGATCTGAAAGTGAAAGACACAGCCAGCGTCGACTCTACTCTAAGCAATACATCAGATGAGCCAGCTTCTACTCAAGAGTCGAGCAAAGAGAGAAGTCTCAACAAATCAGCCTTTAAGAGCTAGGGTTCAGCTGGTTCATGTAACATTCAAGCCTTCAAATTCATAAAGGAGATCTCTTTCACTCAAAATAGCTGAAAGATTCTAACTTCTCTCAATTTTTCTGCTTGAAGATGAGAAAGGCGACATGCCCTAGCCTCTGATTTGAGGGGGGGAGTAAAAGATAATAAGAGAACGGCGTAACCTAATCTCAACATATAGTGTGTTTCTTCTGTTGCGGGTTCAATGGGTTCAGTATCATTTCATCCTTACCCGAAACCTTATTTTGTTTTGTATCATTCTGGGCCGTAACTCTTAGCCCATTTACTTTGTATTTGTATTCAAAACTCTGTACAGTTTCTTTTCAATTTCATTAAGCAATAATAAAATACATTGTCTTCTTCAAGCTCTGTAAAATATCACAATTATACACAACAGCAAATCAGAGATTTTAACTTGTCCTCGGTCATTCTTTTCTTAGAATAATCATTTATCAACTTTGAGTAACCAACCAAATCCTGATTAGGTGAATCAGACTCAACATGATCATTTTCATACTTTAGTGAAGTAAGATCTTGAACTTCTGGTGTAATTTCTGGTTCAATGCCAGTTTTATTTTTAGCAAGAAATGGTTCATCAAGCGATGTTGGCATTTCAGTTGACCTTGTTGGTGTTTCACAAGAACTTTTTGAAGCCATAACTGATTCTTTTACTAATATCATTTGTGCTTCAACATCATTGGAAGGGATTGGGGGCTTGCATTTCAGTTCTTTAGCGCATGAGCATAATTTTTTCTGTATTTTAGACTCGACAGACTTTTGTAAAACATGATCTGCATGATCTTCCACTACTTCTACAACATGCTCTTTTCTTGATCGCCTCCTTTTACGTTCTAATTTATGACTTGCATTCCAGTGTTCCAATTGACACGCTTTAGAGCAATATCTGACATTTCTGCATCCAGAACAAATCCTGGATCCCGATTTCCAACATATAACACATAACTTTTTGCGGCTGACTGACATATGAATATTGGTAGAAAACTGCCTTGATGCACGTCCATGTGCAGTGCTGGTTTTTGAAACAAATAAGGGTTTGACATGGGGTATTGGTAATGTAGGAGCTCTCTGACTGGGTGGAACATATGGTGGTAGAGCTCTTGAGGTGTAGGAATTTGAGCCATGGTGGTTTCTTGAATGTATATGAAGGCCTGAATTCTGCTGAAGCATTGTTTCTTGATTATTTCTTAAGAAAGTTCTGCCATATGATTTAGAAGCAGTTGAGCCATTTTTTTTACTGTTGCTCTCTAATTCATTTGTTGTTCTTGACTTTCGCTGAAAACGGTGGCCTTCTTGCATCAATCTATTGAAGAAGTTCTTGATTATTTTGAGTTCATTTGCAACTGAGTTCAATATGCCAGTTATATCATCAATCTTCTTGGCCAAGGATTGTGCTGTTGTGTGCAATCCTTCTGTCTTTGCTTGCAATCCTTGAGTGGATTCTTGGAATTGCCTAAGGTTTACATATGTTCGGTTATTGATTTTCTCTTGCCTCCGCCATAAATCTAATTCTTCATCCAAATGAGGCATCTCTAGTGCACTATTATCAGCAGGATCTGAACTCTGATGATCTGAATGAGCATCAGTTGACTCTGATACCAATTTGTTACGACCAGATCTGTTTGATTGACTTCGTGTATTTGCCATGGAGTTTCAAGGTGAAAGAAGAGTTGCAGCTGAAGTTAAGGATTTGAACAATGGTTAAGGAGGGTCAGAAGTAGAATTAGTTGGAGAAGAAGATGACTAGGAACAGACTGGAACAAGAATTAACAAGACAGTTGTACAGAGAATCAAGAACATAAAAAGGAATAACTGATTTCATTAATTAAAAACATTAAAATCCACTGTCTCATTCACAAGTTATATATACATAACATTGCCAGATAACCAGAGTACAACCACAGTAAGACACAAATAACTCGAGTAACTCAGCATCTGCTGTGTTGAACGTTGGGTGCTGAGTTACTCGAGTTATTTGTGTGTCTTACCCTGGTTGTACTGGGTTATTATAAACATACATCAAAAACAAGTAACCAGTTGTTCAAATTAAAAAGAAATATCTCAAATCTTTCGTTCTCTAACCTTAAATGAAATAAATACCTCCATTAGATATGAATAAAAATATGAAATTGAATAAGATTGAAAAATGAAGTATCTGAAAAAAATTTTTGCTAAACATTTCTTATCAATAATATTCTAAGTGTAAATTTTTTGAATTTTTTTTGCCAAATCACCGTTATGCGACTATCACCGGGAATAATACCAAAATTAAGAAACATATATACACGATCGAAACATGATCGGAATCACAATATATCAATCACAAATACCTGCATTGATAAAATATCCAAATATTTACTTATACCTTATAAAGCATGTATGTCACATAGCATACACCTTTGTTAACCATTAAAACGTACATTTTAGGACATCATATTTGTCTTAACATTTCAAATATAACAAAAATTAAGATATCATATTTGTTTTAAGAAAAATGGAAAAAATCTGATCAAATGTAAGAATATATAAATCACCAAATAAACATTACATATATAAACTTTGGAAAAGATTTTAATTTATGATTTACTTATATCAACAAATCATCTCCTAAATAATTCCAAAAACGATTCTATATTCTTCTTCTTAACACCAATTACTATTTATTTCGTGCGAAAAGACATTCAAAATTCTTATGTCCCACTTTTTTTTAGAACAAATACCGCTATAGAATAAAAAAACACGGGGAGGCCAAGTAAGCATTACTTGTCTTGATTATTTCTTTGTCAAATAATGCTTACTTAGTCTTCCCATGTTTTTTATTCTATAGCGGTATTTGTTCTCAAAAAATGTGGGACATAAGAATTTTGAATGTCTTTTCACGTGAAATAAATAGTAATTGGTGTTAAGAAGAAGGATATAGAATCGTTTTTGGAATTATTTAGGAGATGATTTGTTGATATAAGTAAAACATAAATTAAAATCTTTTCCAAAGTTTATATATGTAATGTTTATTTGGTGATTTATATATTCTTACATTTGTTCAGATTTTTTCCATTTTTCTTAAAACAAATATGATATCTTAATTTTTGTTATATTTGAAATGTTAAGACAAATATGATATCTTAAAATGTACGTTTTAATGGTTAACAAAGGTGTATGCTATGTGACATACATGCTTTATAAGGTATAAGTAAATATTTGGATATTTTACCAATGTAGGTGTTTGTGATTGATATTGTGATTCCGATCATGTTTCGATCGTGTATATATGTTTCTTAATTTTGGAATTATTCTCGGTGATAGTCGCATAAAGGTGATTTGGCAAAAAAATTCAAAAAATTTACACTTAGAATATTATTGATAAGAAATGTTTTAGCAATTTTTTTTTCTAACGTAGATACTTCATTTTTCAATTTTATTCAATTTCATATTTTTATTCATATCTAATGGAGATATTTATTTCATTCAAGGTTAGAGAACGAAAGATTTGAGATATTTCTTTTTAATTTGAACAACTGGTTACTTGTTTTTGGAAAACTGCAATTAAATTGAAGACGAATCAAGCTTTTTTATGAAATATGATATTTTTAATATTTGCAATTATGAATAATCGCAACAAATCTCTTTTTTTGGATTAAAATAATTTTACATGAATAATTACGGATAAGAATGCAATTATTTTGAATATTTGCAGAAATAAATGCAATTATTGAGAATAATTGCTGATAACTATGCAATTATTATGAATAAGTACAGAGAATGATGAATTTAATCTTTAATAGTTGCAGAAATTTCTGCAACTATTTGCAATAGTTGCATTTCTACGATGAATTTAATCTTTAATAGTTGCAGAAATTTCTGCAACTATTTGCAATAGTTGCATTTCTACAACTACATGCATTTGTTGCAGAAATGTCTGCAACTACATGCAATAGTTGCAGACATTTATGCAACTATACCATATAGTTGCAGAAAAATCTGCAACTATTGCATATAGTTGCAGACATTTCTGCAACAATTGCATATAGTTGCATTTGCAATATTTGCATTTTTACAACTATTTGCAATTGTTGCAGAAATGTCTGCTACTATATGCAATAGTTGCAGACATTTCTGCAACCATACCATATGGTTGCAGAAAAATCTGCAATTATTTGCAAATTTTGTAAATTTGAAAAAAACATCGAAAATGTTCAAAATTTGCTTAATTCTTTGCAAATATTTGAAATAATTGCAACTTTACTACAAATATGAATTTTTGGTATCAATAATGGATTTCATTTCAAAGATCGTAAAATTTGTGATTTTTTGGTGAAAACGGTATGTCCGGTTTGTCTACATAAAATTATACGCGTTTGAAATGTTAAAACATAAAGGGTATTTTTGCATGCACGAATTTGAAAATAGGGGGCGGAAATGCAAGTTTGGTTTGTTAATGATGTTTTCTCTATTTTGAAACTTATCAGGGATGTGATCCAAACTTACCCTTATTTAAATTGGGAATGAAAAAGAAACTAGAATTTGTAAATTCAAACTGCAAATTTTTGAACTGCAAGTTAATGTATCCTTTTAAAATTTAATTTCCTTTATCATTATTCTCATTATTGATAGGAATTTTTTTGTATTAATTTTTAAGAAAATTAGGGAAATGGTGTGAACAGGAGATAGGATGTAAGGACATAAACCATTCACTGAATGCATATACTTATATTTGATTTTCGAATTAATAAGTTGATATTGGCACAACTGTGACTGTTATAAACATCAGACGTATTTATGATTTATCTAGAAAAATAAAGAACAATGCTGTTCTTCCTTTAATGCTACTGATCTTCACAATGCAAATTAAAGTTTTTTTGGCTACTTATGTGGAACAACCATTAGTTGCGCTTGGTAGTTTGTGGTTGGGATGACCTGCTTTCCCACTAGATTTTTACACATCTAGATTTAAATGGAAATAAAGGGAAAATTAGGCATGTTTTTTCTTTCTACAAGAGCATTTCACCACAATTATCATCTGCATTTGTTCACTGATCATCTCATTGTCATTTACGATGTTTGACTTTGCTTATGTGTAATTCTCATTATTTCTGGAATATAGCTTTACTTGACTGCCTCCATTTTATAATCATGAAACCTTGATCAATTTTCATTTGGATTTTTATGTCCTTGCAAAATCTACTTATGCTTAACCATTCTCATTTTTAGAATTGGAATTCTAACTTTAAAAATTAGAAGTCGATGTTAAAACCCATCAACTTTTGCAATTGATTGATATTTTTGAGCAAAGAGTTATGACTTATAATTTCTTTTTAAAGAAAAGATGATTGTTAAAACTTCTAACCATTATGTTTTAAAAAAAAATACATGTCAGTATAACTAACAAGATTTTCTTGAGATGCTATCTAGGAGAACACTATTAACTGTTAACAACTTACACTTGTTATTTTAGGTAAACGCTAACCATGAGTCGTTACATAGCACTTGATACAATAATTAGACCTCACAATATTCTAAACTTATTGAATATATATGGGCATGCTAGTGTTGTCTTAATCTTAACATGTGCCACACAAATTTCACATATATTTACTTTGACTACTAGATTTTAAATTTGGTTGTGTATAATAATTCGACTAGCCAACGTTCATGGATTTAGTCGGTTGTAGTTTACTGTTTATAAAAGATAATGGAAAGTGGGATGATCAAGGAACTATATGTATCATGGTTCATTATATGGAGGAAATCATACGTAATTCTCATTGTACCAGGATTGTTTTCTATAACTATATTTTTATATAATTCGTTTCGCAATTTATGTGCTAAGTCGTGTTATAAATTATTCAATTGGCATCATTTGTGCAGTTAAGAAAAATTTTCCTATTGAATTTGTTGTTAAATTCATCAAATTGTCATTTAAACAACTATTCTAATAATTTTGCTATATTACTGAACTTGGTCAAGCGCATGGCTCAGGTTTATGGGTGGTTGATGTAACATAGTTAACATAGGACTACATGTTTTTTGTTTCCTTCCTCACTAGCTGCAGATTGTGGCTACTGTCTTGCCAACAGCTCGGATTTTGATTTCACTTTAAAGATATTATTTCTCTTAGTCAAAGATATTGTTTTTGGCTTTTACACCTGATTTTGTAACACACATAAATAATCATCAAAGTCGTGGGAAGGAGATATCATTACATTTTACATGCATCTTTTCAAGATTATTCTGTTCTTTTCATATCATCACACAATTGAGTAAATGGCTATTCTTTAACACAAATAAAATTTTATTTCCCTGATAATGCAACCGAAGGATATAATCAGCCCAGTTTTAAAAGTGGTTTGATTGTTATTTATAAACGTCTGTAGCACATTAACTTCTTTATTATTGATTTATTTACCGGATGCACTTTATATCTCATAGATTTAATCAACTTATATTTTTGTATAAATTTTCTTTGCCGGTTTTCTTCTACAGGGAGTATTATTTTTTGTCAGCATATTCATATTTACTGGATCAGTTGTAGCCCTTGGCACAATTGCGTCTGCCAAGCCCTTTCATGCTTAAGGATACAAGCGATGGATTGGTCATCTTGAATGGGCAATAACTGCCGTAATCGCTTTGTTAGTTACTGCTATTCTACCATCATTTCGTGGTTTGCCACATATCGATTTTATATCTTTTCTGCTTGATGCATTACCATATTATCAGGTAAGCCAAACTATACCATAATATCTTCCTTATTATAATCATATTTATTTCATTTCTAAACTATTAGTTTTTGGTTTAGTTGTTCTTGTTGCTTTTTGTGGAGTGACATATTGGGAAGCAGTGAATTCTCAGGTGGATAGAGTACCGATGAAGGTGGATTTTCTCGCAGCTTTGCTTCCTTTGATTTGTGTACCTGGGATATTCTCATTATTCGTCGGGTTATATAAATGCAAGTCCATGAGTTATCTAGTTTTCTACTTTATCATGTATCAACATATAGGACTTGTTCCTTACAAGTTGCACATGATTTTTTCTTCTTCAGGAAAGACGATGGTTGGAAACTTTATTTTGGTGTCTATATGTTTGTTATGATCGGATTTTTCTCCTGATTGGTGCTATATCTGCAATTACAACTGTCATTGCACCATGGGCGTTCTGTAGATATGTCTATTTTTTCATAGCTAAATTTTATTTTCACCATAACTTGTGATAATTTGTAATCAGGTCAGTAACAATACTGAAACATATTCATCATTTAATCATGAAATAACAATATTTTGCTTGTAGAAATTAGGTCCTTTTATCATCAAATTAGTGCGGTTACACTGGCTTGACTCATTATCTGAAAGTACACGAAAAATCCATACACTATGAACATAACTTGAAAGCTGAATGATAGAATGAGAGTGGAAATAGGAAATGAAAAATGCCACCATTTAGATTGTCCAGAATTCGAGGCAAAAACATGCTTTAGCTTTGATAATATTTACTAATGTTGCCATGCAATTATACAAATGTTTCAACATAAGTTTAGTATATTGTATTAGGTGCTTATTTAGTAACAGGTATCTTTTTTTGGCTAATTAGGCAAGCCCATAAAACTCAAAACACAATATGCAGTAACATAGTTAATTTGTAGCTTACCAAAATAAAATATGTTATGCAGTATAGTTTATGTTACAATACTAATAGAATTAACAATTAGATAAAATTTATAGATTGTAGATAGTGTTACCAGGCTCGCATTTTCAGCCTTCAACTGCATATTCAGCATTTTTGTTAGGCTTCAAAGCGTTAATTATTGCAGGCATTTGGGCAGCCGGGCATGGATCACGATCTCCGCCACATACGTACAGTTTGGCGTCATTGGCTTCACCTTATTGGTTTCGTAACAATGTCTCAACATTATATATGATGAGAAGGAAAAGAAAGAGATGGATTGCAATCTTCTACATGCTACAGTTGCCGCTGCTGCTCACCATGAATGTCTACGATGAATACAAGCGCAGAGTGAACAGGTACATTATACTATTAAAATGTCTGCAAGTTTAAGGTAATTGCAATTTCAAACAAGTGTAATAATGTTGCTATTATACCTAAGGAACCAAATGAAATCCATAATACTTCAATGTGAGTGCTCAGTCGATAATGAGTGAACACATACATTATAGTATTTTGTATGTATTACTTTCTATTTGTCATTATTTATTATCTTGGTTACATGCCATGGTTACTGTATGATTAAATCGTGCATGGATTTGCTTCATAGTCTGACAAGCTAATACTTCCAAATATATTTTCTATATAAATTTGCATGCCAGACCTCCATGTGATTTGCATATATAATTACAATATGGAGTACTCAGATATTTCGTATTCTGAACGTCGTAGTTCTCCATTGTGACTAACAGTTGTACTTGGTAAATAACATACTACATTCCATATCTAAACTCTGTCTAAGAAGAAATCACTATTTTTTAAACTAAAATATATATTTTATATTAACTCCAAATCAGACGAGCTTTGATTAATGAACTCGCATTTAAATTACAGACAGTAAAAAACACTCAGATACTTCATATTTTAAATGTACGCTGTAGTTCTCTATGGTGATTAACAGATGTATTTAGAAAATAATAATCTATATCCCTATGTCTAAACTTCGACCAGATAGAAGTTGTATTTTTTTTCGTTTAAACTGTAATAATTCCTTCATACTAATTCAGAATTAAGCGAAGCTTTAACCGATGAACTTCCATCTAAACGACAAACAGTATGAAACACTCGGATACTTTATTTCTAAAAGTTCGTTGTAGTTTTCATAGCGACTAACAATTGTACATAGCAAATAACAGACTGCACCCCATGTCAAAATTTTGACTCAAAAATATTTCGATGATTTATTTATCTCAAAGTCATTAGTTAATCGTGCTAAATTTACCTATAACAATTATAATTTTGAAAATTTCAAATTATATTTTGAACACTTGCGTTACGTTAATTCGTAGTTTAATATTGAATTTTAAGATTGAATATTAGACTACTAAAATTTCATATTAAATTCAAAATTTGAATTCCGCATTTGACTTTGGATTTGAAAATTTTAGAAAATTTGGAATAAAAAGAAATTCAACGACATATAGTTTCAGCTATTTTTATAACATATGTATTTAGTTCGTTTATTTTTATTCTTAACTGAAGATAAAAATTAAAATTTGACTGTTGGAAGCCCACCGAACGACTATTTGTGCAATGCTATTCAAAGTGGATTTTCACTAGGTGCGGGCCTACGTAAAAGGTGTTATATTCAATATTTAAATTGTTTTTTAAGGTATTTTTCAATTTTTAAGGAAGTTTTGTTCAAACAAGTTTATGTACTGCAATATATATAATACGCTTGAACATAGCGTGCGCTCACATACACACATCGGTAATTACTAGTTCATATGTAGCCTTTGCATATTCAGAAATAACCAAATATAATTACGCAACTTGTGTCTTGATACGAATAGTTACCTAAATGATTAATATCCAAAGAAACTATTGATTATCTTGTTTCAATTGCTGATCTTTATAACACTTCCATCCTTTTGGACAATGAAGCATCAAACTTAGTAAATTTTGAAGAAGTATACATTGCAAAATACGGCAGTACTAGCAGAGTTGATGCATTATTTGAACATTTGGTTGAATTTGTAAGGTAACAAATGTGATGCACTGTATGGACATTTGGTTAAATTTGTAAGAAGAAATATAATTAATGCATTGTACATGATAAGCAATTTTTTTACTTGTTTATTTTTGTATGTGCTTCTTACTAATTAAATCAAACGTCCACATACATCATCGCATCTACTAGCACTCCCACATTTTGCAATGCATACTTTTTCGATTTCAATTAACTTTGACATTTCATCGTCTACATCAGCATAGATGTCATTAAGGTCCGTAATTGAACACGAAAACAAAATTATAGTTTTAGAAATATTGGAATACAAAGTTGAATTAAAGAACAAGGGTTAGAGAGTGAAATTCTTCATACTTCAGACAAAGTCTCGCTGCTGGGAAATATGTTTCCAAAAGCAACTTTGGATGTTAATGATTCATATGAGATGTGGTAGTACCGACTAAATTTAAAAACCTAAATAGATAGAGATTCAAATTTTAAATTTGGAAGTTAATAATTTATGCGTTTGCATCAAAAACACAAGTTGGTTAATGCTAAATATGCTGGGGTTACATAGGATCTAGTTATTGTCTATCTAGACAAAACTTTCATATAAAAATAAAAATACTTAAAATTAACCATTTAAATACTAACATAATATATTTTACTGTGTTTTTCTGTCCACATGTACTGCAAATCCATCTTCGAATAGCGTGGCACAAACAACCATTCTGTGAAGTTTTACCTATTAAGTTTTAAGTTTTATCACGGTGAAATAAAAAAGTGAACGAACTAAATAAAAATATTTTATAAATTTATTGAAACTTCATGCGGTTGAGTTTTTTAATATTTAGTCCAAAAGTTACCGGTCATTTTTTGTCATGTAATGTTTTTGTAAGATTGTTGTGCTCTCTAAGCTCTATGTGTTTAGATCTAAGAAAGGTACTCTATAGTATGATGATCCACATTTTTGTGCCATAGCGATTATGTATTTGATTTAAAAGAATGTCACGTCATATGGTTCCATAAGTGTAATTTTTCTTTGCTATTTTTTTTGAGTGCATTATAAGTCAGCAAAAATGCCTCTGTGAAACTAAAATAATCAAGCTTGATTACTCCACATGTAAATAAGCATTGTAGTTTCCAAAGAGGACGAGGTCTCTCAAGCATTCTGCAATAACTTATCTCCTGTTTCACCACGATGAGCAGCTTAATTATGTGGATTATATATATATATATATATATATATATTTATATATATATATATATATTTATATATATATATATATAGGGAGTATTTGTTCCAGATTAGTACTATAGTTAATTGTTATACATCTGTTTGAAAATTTATGTTGTCATAGTTAAAAATCTCATGAAAATGATTCATGTAGCGGAGGCTAATATGTAACTACTTTTAGTTTGTACTTATGCATGATAATTTGTTATGCCAAAATATATCTTTGTAACATGATCATGAAAATTTACTTTACTGTTAGTATACTATCATGATAATATATTTAGCCATATATATGGGATGGAAAAATATTCATAATGCACGTACAGATTTGAAAGATTTAAGAATATATCTTTAGAAAAACAAAAGAGAGAAAACACATATGAATGCCATGTTGTGTTATAAAAGAAAAATGAATAAAAGGATATTATGTACTCCATTTTTCTTAACAGACATCCAAATAACTTCGAATACCTTAAGAAAACTGAATAACTCTGATAACTCCAAACTAAATAACTTAAAAAAAGGAATACCCATTCGATTTTTCTTAACAAACATTTGAACACCATATTGTCTTAGCCTCATTTGTTTTATAAAATACCAAATAACTCAAGTTCTAGAGAGTTTATTGTTCTCATGTGGATTGTCTTAGCATTTGTAGAGTTACTTTATTCTTTTCAAATGAGAAGCATGTTAAAAAAAAATGATTAATGTACCTCCACATGTAAAGCTTCTGCACATGCAAAAGACTACGTTGTAGTTTCCCAAGAGGACATGGTTTTTAAGCTTTGTGAAATGACTTATGTCTTGCTTCATCGCGATGAGCAACTTAATTATGTAGGTTTGGATGTACGCAAGTAGTGTTTGTTCTACATTAGTATTGTAGTCATTTGTTATACCTATTTGAAATTTTGTTTTCAAGTCGTAGTTAAATGATTCATGTAATGGAGGCTAATATATGTAAATAGTTGTTGTATTTTACTTATGTGTGGTATTTTGTTACGTTGAAATATATCTTTGTAATTTGGTTATAATCGTTAACTTAACCGTTGTTATGTTTTTTCTATGATAATATATTTAGCCAATGTCATGGGCATGAAAAAAATATAAATAACGCATGTACATATTTTAAAGATTTAATCTTAAAAAAAGTGTGGAAAACACATATGAACATGATATTTGGTTTTAAAAACGGAAAAAAAGGAGCAAGTACTTCATTTTCTTAACAAACATCTAATTGTAGAAGAAAAAAACTGTATAACTCAAAAACAATGAACATCATATAGTCAAGGACCTTTTGCTCAAGTGGTTAGAGATATGATGCTTCAGAAAAAGGTTATAAGGTTATGGGTTCAAGCTTCCGAGACATCAAAATGATTGTTCTGCTTTAATATAGTACCGCTCTTATGATTGGAAGAAATGAACTCCATATGAACATATGAATGACTCGAAACCGTGAATAACTTAATAACGAAGAAGACCTAGATTTTTTATAAACAAACATTGAACACTATATCATCTTAGCATTTTATATTAAAAAAACTAATTAACTCAAAATTTGAACTGATAGTTGATTGTTCCTGTGTCTATCGTGTTGATATTATTTAGAGTTGTTTCATTCTTTTGATGGTGAAGCATATAAAAAATAAAATACTAATTTGAAAACTTACCTTCGACGTGGAGACCATAAGGCTTGATTAGAGAAATTGGAGCTTGACTAAAGAAGAAAATTGATCGACTTTTTTTACTTTTTATATCCCAGTGTTTGCTTTTTATATCCCAGTGTTTGCTTTTTATATAAAATTTGTGATCGGTATCTACTATTTGCTTTCTTATATAAAACTTGGTACGGTAGTTATTGTAATATTAGTAATTATGGCTTCACCTTATTGGTTTCGTGATCAGAGATTTTTCTATGAAAAATACGAATCGGAGTTTGAAGAAGGGGAATGGGCCCTCGACTAAAGTCTCAACATTATATATGATGAGAAGGAAAAGAAAGAGATGGATTGTAATCTTCTACATGCTACAATTGCTGCTGCTACTCACCATGGATGTCTACGATGAATACAAGCGCAAAGTGAACATGTACATTATACTATTAAAATGTCCGCAAGTTTAAGATAATTACAATTTCAAACAAGTGTAATAATGTTGCTATTATACCTAGGGAACCAAATGGAATCCATAATACTTCAATGTGAGTGCTCAGTCGATAATGAGTGAACACATACATTATAGCATTTTGTATGTATTACTTTCTATTTGTCATTATTTATTATCTTGGTTAAATGCCATGGTTACTGTATGATTAAATCGTGCATAGATTTGCTTCATAGTATGACAAGCTAATGCTTCCAAATATATTTTCTATAAAAATTTGCGTGCCAGACCTCTATGTGATTTGCATATATAATTACTATATGGAGTACTCGGATATTTCATATTCTGAATGGTCGTAGTTTTCCATGGTGACTAACAATTGCACTTGGTAAATAACATACTGCATTCCATATCTAAACTTTGTCTAAGAAGAAATCACTATTTTTTAAACTGAAATAATTTTTTTATATTAACTCCAAATCAGGCGAGACTTTGATTAATGAACTCGCATTTAAATTACAGACAGTAAAAAAATACTCAGATACTTCATATTTTAAATATACGCCGTAGTCAGTTGTATTTAGAAAATAATAATCTATATCCCTATGTCTAAACTCCGACTGGGTAGAAGTTGTATTTTTTTCGTTTAAACTGCAATAATTCCTTCATACTAATTCAGAATTAAGCGAAGCTTTAACCGAACTTCCATCTAAATGAAAAACAGTATGAAACACTCGGATACTTTATTTTTAAAAGTCCGTTGTAGTTTTCATAGTGTAACAATTGTACTTAGGAAATAACAGGCTGCACCCCATGTTAAAATTCTGACTCAAAAATATTTCGATGATTTATTTATCTCGAAATCATTAGTTAATCGTGCTAAAATTTACCTATAAAAATTAGAATTTTGAAAATTTGAAATTATATTTTGAACATTTGCATTACGTTAATTCGTTGTTTAATATTGAATTTTAAGATTGAATATTAGACTACTAAAATTGCATATTAAATTTAAATTTTGAATTCCGCATTTGACTTTGGATTTGAAAATTTTAAAAAATTTGGACTAAAAAAGAAATTCAATGACATATAGTTTCAGCTATTTTTATAACATATGTATTTAGTTCGTTTATTTTTGTTTTTAACTGAAGATAAAAATTAAAATTTGACTCTTAGAAGTCCACTGAACGACTATTTGTGCAATGCTATTCAAAGATGGATTTTCCTAGGTGCGGACCTACATAAAAGGTGTTATATTCAATATTTAAATTGTTTTAAGGTATTTTTCAACTTTTAAGGAAGTTTTGTTCAAAGAAGTGTTATGTACTGCAATATATATAATACGCGTGAACATAGCGTGCGCGCACATACACACATAGGTAATTACTAGATCATATGTAGCCTTTGCATATTCAGAAACAACAAATATAATTAAGCAACTTGTGTCTTGATACGAATAGTTAATTGAATCATTAACATGCAAAGAAACCATTGATTATCTTGTTTCAATTGCTGATCTTTATAAAACTTCTATCCTTTTGGACAATGAAGCATCAAACTTAGTAAATTTTGAAGAAGTATACATTGCAAAATACGGCAGTACTAGCAGATTTGATGCATTATTTGAACATTTGGTTGAATTTGTAAGGTAACAAATGTGATGCACTGTATGGACATTTGGTTAAATTTGTAAGAAAAAATATAATTAATGCATTGTACAAGATAAGAAATTTTTTTACTTGTTTATTTTTGTATGTGCTTCTTACTAATTAAATCAAACGTCCACATACTTCATCACATCTGCTAGCACTGCCACATTTTCCAATGCATACTTTTCCGATTTCTATTAACTTTGACATTTCATCGTCTACATCGGTATAGATGTCATTAAGGTCCGTAATTGAACACGAAAACAAAATTGTAAGTTTAAAAATATTGGAATACAAAGTTGAATTAAGAACAAGGGTTAGGGAGTGAAATTCTTCAGACTTCAAACAAAGTCACACTGCTGGGAAGTATGTTTCAACTTTGGATGTTAATGATTCATATGCGAAGTGGTAGTACTGACTAAATTTAAAAACCGGAATAGATAGAGATACAAATTTTAACTTTGGAAGTTAATAATTTATGTGTTTGTATCAAAGACACAAGTTGGTTAATGCTAAATATGCTGGGGTTACATAGGATCTAGTTATTATCTATCCAGACAAAACTTTTTTATAAAAATAAAAATACCTTAAAAATAACCATTTAAATACTAATATAATATCTTTTACGGTGTTTTTCTGTCCACACCTAGGGCAAATCCATCTTCGAATAGCGTGGCACAAACAACCGTTCTGTGAAGTTTTATCTATTAAGTTTCAGTTTTTACCACTGTGAAATATAAAAGTGAACGAACTAAATAAAAATATTTTATAAATTTTTTGAAACTTAATGCGGTTGAGTTTTTTAATATTTAGTCCAAAAGTTACCAATCATTTTTTGTCATGTAATGTTTTGTAAGATTGTTGTGCTCTCTAAGCTTTATGTATTTAGATCTAAGAAAGGTAGTCTATAGTATGTTGATCCACATTTTGTGCCATAGTGATTATGTGTTGGATTTAAAAGAATATCACGTCATATGGTTCCATAAGTGTAATTTTTCTTTGCTATTTTTTTCGAGTGCATTAGAAGTTAGCAAAATTGCCTCCGTGAAACTAAAATAATCACGCTTGATTACTCAACATGTAAATAACCATTGTAGTTTCCAAAAAGGACGAGGTCTCTTAAGCATTCTGCAATAACTTATCTCCTGTTTCACCATGACGAGCAGCTTAATTATGTGGATTATATATATATATATATATATATATATATATATATATATATATATATGTAGGGAGTATTTGTTTCACATTAGTACTATAGTTAATTGTTATATATCTGTTTGAAAATTTATGTTATGTCATAGTTAAAAGTCTCATGAAAATGATTCATGCAGTGGAGGCTGATATGTAACTAGTTTTAGTTTGTACTTATGCATGGTAATTTGTTATACCAAAATATATCTTTGTAATATGATCATGAAAATTTACTTTATTGTTAGTATGTTATCATGATAATATATTTAGCCATATATATGGGATGGAAAAACATTCATAATGCACGTACATATTTGAAAGATTTAAGAATAGGAAACAAAACAGAGAACACATATGAATGCCATATTGGGTTATAAGAGAAAAATGAATGAAAGAAGATTATGTACTCCATTTTTCTTAATAGACATCCAAATAACTCCGAATACCCCAAAAAACTGAATAACTCTGATAGCTCCAAACTAAATAACTTAAAAAAAAGTAATACCATTCGATTATTCTTAACAAACATTTGAACACCATACTGTCTTAGCCTGCATTTGTTTTATAAAAATACCAAATAACTCAAGTTCCAGAGTTTACTGTTCTCATGTGGATTGTCTTAGCATTTTTCGAGTTACTTTATTCTATTCAAATGGGAAGCATAATAAAAAATTGATTAATGCACCTCCACATGTAAAGCTTCTGCACATGCAAAAGACTACGTTGTAGTTTCCTAAGAGGACATGGTTTTTAAGCTTTGTGAAATGACTTATGTCTTGCTTCATCGCGATGAGCAACTTAATTATGTAGGTTTGGATGTATGCAAGTAGTGTTTGTTCTAGATTAGTGTTGTAGTCATTTGTTATACCTATTTGAAATTTTGTTTTCAAGTCGTAGTTAAATGATTCATGTAATGGAGGCTAATATATGTAAATAGTTGTTGTATTTTACTTATTTGTGGTATTTTGTTACATTGAAATATATCTTTGTAATTTGGTTATAATCGTTAACTTAACCGTTATTATGTTGTTTCGATGATAATACATTTAGCCAATGTTATGGGCATGAAAAAATATAAATAAGGCATGTACATATTTTAAAGATTTAATCTTAAAAAAAGTGTGGAAAACACATGTGAACATGATATTTGGTTTTAAAAAAGGAAAAAAAAGGAGAAAGTACTTCATTTTTTTAACAAACATCTAATTTTAGAAGAAAAAACTGAATAACTCAAAAACAATGAACATCATATGGTCAAAGACCTTTTGCTCAAATGGTTAGAGATATGATGCTTCAGACAAAGGTTATAAGGTTATGGGTTCAAGCTCCCGAGACATCAAAATGATTGTTCTGCTTTAATATAGTGCCGCTCTTATGATGGGAAGAAATGAACACCATATGAACATATGAATGACTCGAAACCGTGAATAACTCAATAACGAAGAAGACCTAGATTTTTTATAAACAAACATTGAACATCATATCATCTTAGCATTTTATAGTAAAAAACTAATTAACTCAAAATTTGAACTGATAGTTGATTGTTCCTGTGTCTATCGTATTGATATTTTTTAGAGTTATTTCATTCTTTTGATGGTGAAGCATATAAAAAATAAAATACTAATTTGAAAACTTACCTTCACGTGGAGACCATAAAGCTTGATTAAAAAAAACTAGTGCTTGACTAAAGAAGAAAATTGATCTGACTTTTTTTACTTTTTATATCCCAGTGTTTGCTTTTTATATAAAATTTGTGATCGATATCTACTATTTCTTTCTTATATAAAACTTGGTACAGTAGTTATTGTAATATTAGTAAGGACAAATTTTCGAAGAATGCTAGTTTTCAAAACTATTTCGCGATAGGAGCTGGTTTTGTAACTTATTACCAAACAAGGCTGGTTTCTACCCAGTCAGCAGCCAACTCCGCCATTTTGTAACTGTCTCGATGAAGCGCAACTATAAGTTGCGCTTTTTTTTATTCTAGACGCAACTCATAGTTGCGCCCCTATTTTTTTTTCAATTTTTTTTAGTGGCGCAACTAAGAGTTGCGCCAAAAAAAAATGTAAACGGAAAAATTGAAAAAAAAAATTAAAGGCGCAACTCGTAGTTGCACCCTAAATTTTTTTTTTTTAAAAAATTAGCGCAACTCATAGTTACGCTTTATCCTGGTAGTTATAAAACTGCTGAGTTGACTACTGACTGGGCGAAACCAGCCTTGTTTGATAATAAGTTTCAAAACTAGCACCAATCGCGAAATTGTTTCAAAAACTAGCCTACTTCGAAAATTTGTCCTTTTAGTAATTATGGTAATATATTAAATGTCATCTTAAGTTTTAGTTAAGTGCATGTACCCTTTAAATTTTCATATAATAAACTTGAATAAAGAACCAACTGACACCAAGTGGTTGAATGCATTCTAAGGTAATATATTATATGTCATCTTAAGTTTTAGTAATTATGGAAAAACTATATGAACTGCTTGTTTATTGCATTCTTCCCAAAGTCACATTGAAGAGATTATTGTCACAACCGCTAAGGAAGTTGGATGCTGAGCTGAAGCACAAAGTTCTTCACTAGGCTGCATGTTAAGAACGCATGATGTGTCAAGGGAAAAGGGCTATTTTTCACATAGAAGGGTCTGTAGCATAGTTTACCAGCATATACAATGGATTCCTCATTGCATCATTTGGCTAAGTTATGCTCAACTCAATTGTTTATATATTCTGGTAAAACTAGGAACTAATTAGTGCATACCTTATCTTGAAATTTGCAGATCTTTTCTATGAACTCTTCTTGCGTATGAAGTGTGTTAAAGTATTATTCTTTTGATAAGGATGGAGGAGAAGTGCTCTTTACTGAATTGGGTGAGACCATAATTTCTAATCCTGGCAGTTTTAACTTTGTATCTATTGGTAATGTTTCTTCTCATATTCATCTTGCTTTTTCCTATGGCGTTCTTGCAAGCGATATTGTAATAACTTATATTTGTGCATGTAATTAACCACATACATGCCTTATTGTAGGATTCCCAATAAAAATTCAATTATTGAATGAATTTGTAAATTTTCTTAATTACTAGTTAATTGATTTACGAAAAGTTCACTTTACTGTTGGTATGTTGCCATGGTAATATATTTAGCCATATTTATGGGATGAAAGAATATTCATAATGCATATACAGATTTGAAAGACTTGAGAATATATCTTTAGAAAACTAAAAGAGATAAACACATATGAATGCCATATTGGGTTATAAAAAAAAGAATAAAAGGAGATGTACTCCATTTTTCTTAACAGACATCCAGTTTTTTAAAAAACTGAATAACTCATGAACATTATATAACTATATGAATACCTCAAAAAACTATATAACTCCAATAACTCAAAACTAAATAACTCAAAAAAGGAAGAAAACCCATTCGATATTTCCTAACAAACATTTGAAAACCATGTTGCCTTAGCCTGGATATTTTTTCAAAAAAGTACCAAATAACTCGAAAGTTTCACAGAGACTCATATGGATTGTCTTAGCATTTTTAGAGTTACTTAATTCTTTTCTACTGGTGAAGCATATAAAAAAATGAAAAATAATTTGATAAATGTACCTGCACGTCTTCTACACATGCTACACATGCAAAACACTACATTAGTTTCCTAAGAGGATGTGGTTTCTTAAGAACAACTTAATTATGTAGGTTTGGATGGATGTAAGAGTGTTTGTTCTAGATTAGTATTATAGTTATTTGTTATATCTGTTTGAAATTTTGTTTTTGTTGGGGAAAATCCCTTCAGATATCAGTCTAAGAGAATAAAAAACCAAGTGCAGCGGAAAACAACTGGATCGTGACTGTAATGAGACGAAACAAACAATGATAAACACCAGAACATACAATCATTGATCAATGCAATGTAGAAAAATAAATAACAACAGTATTTATAGTGGTTCCACTATCGCGAGGCAGTGTATGTACACTTGGGGAGAGGAGATTTTATTAATCACTGAAAGATTAGAGTTACAAGATTGATTCACTTTTAAAGGCTATACTTAAGAAGAATTAACAATACAGACAAAATTCTACAGAGTTTCAGCCGTCTAGGATGGCTGCCATTATTGTCCAGAAGCTCCAACATTTATAGAGTGAAGATATAAAGAGGGGTAACTGCTATATAGCAACCCTAGGGTTTGGATCGGCACATCTGGTCTGGCAAACAACATAATAGTTTGGTCTGACATGCTAACATCGAACCATATATTTGGTTAGGCCTTCAGCGTCTCAAATCTGGACCGACAATACATGGTTCAGCACACATCATTTTGGAGCAGCATCTTCTGGTTCGGCACTAGCACTTCTATTTGGAGCAGCATAGCATTGGAACGGCATCATCTACCGAACGAGATATTTGGTTCATTCATTCACTTCAACACCGCTTCATACTTCTACTGCCTCGACCAAGGAACGACTTTTCCGTTCAGCACAATCGCCGAATCAAACATCACTGGACGAGATTTCTCGTTCGACCTCCTCATCACCGCTCCAAATGGAGCGACATCTGCCTCTTCTCTGTGAGCTTCTTCCTCCGCTTCTCTTCTATGGTTTAGGGTTAGGGCTTCTCATGGCTTCCTCTTCCTCCTCTAATGGAATCTACTAGCAAATCTAATAATCTCCACCTTATTACCTTATTCCATACAAGCCATCCAACTTCATCTACACCACTATACTCCAGGCAATGGATACTTACCAACGAGATTCGACAATGCCATCACTTATTACACTTTATCAACGAACTTCGGCAAGGGCACCATCCGTCAACAAAGTGTTCGAAGTACCCAGTCCGTGTAGAACCTATCAATCTCCACCATGAAAACAAATGTCTCCATGAACTCCCTTAACTCTCCCCCCATGCCACCCCGTGGCACCTAGCACTTCATTAAGCGAATCAAGTTTGAGCAATCTCAAACAGCGAGCTTTCTCATAATTGGTGGCCCCGTGCCACCCCGTCCATAATCTCTTTCTTGTTACACTTATAGCAGACCACTTTAAATTTCCTTCTTCACTGCTCCTTCCTTTTGAGCATTCTTCTTATGGAAAAAATTTCTTTTTTGGCACTGTCCAGCCTAGACCTCCTTCTCTTTCTTCTTCTCCAAACAATCTATCATCTCTTCCTGCCTCAATGCCATTTCTGTAACTAAATCACATGGATCCTTTATGTGCGGTAAGATAGCTCTTGCTAGCTCCGGCTTCAAACCTCTAATAAACTTCTCATTTCTTTTCATCACAATATCAACAGTGGTATACCCATATTGGGCTAATTCTTCAAACCTTTCAGCATATTCCAGAACAGACATCTCCTCTTGTTCCAGTTCATCAAACTTCCTAACCAACACATACTGCACCATTACCGACATAAACCTTTCTTGGAACCTCCTCTTAAACTCTGCCCACGTCATAGTCTCCTCATCTACACAAACAGTAACAGTATTCCACCAAAATAGAGCAACTCCCTGAAGATGTCTTGAAGCAAGTCTCCTTTTCTGCTCATTATTGATTCCTAAGTCAGCAAAAATCCTTTCACAATGTTGCAGCCAATTTTCCACTTCAGTTGCATCCTCAGTATCAATAAATGGATTCTATCGAACCCAGTATAGTCTCTGCTCAAGTTAGCATAGTGGTTAACTATAAGAGCATCATGAACTTATCCTCCAGCAGCATTCCCTCCAACAACTCTCGCTGCAATTCCAGCTTGCATCCTGTTTACGAAAACTGATACATGGCTCCCATATCCACTTGTGGAACCCCAACACCAACATTCTCAGCCCAAGCCTGACTTTGACTTTTTCTTACATTCGATCGGGCATTTCCATTTGTGGTGGTGTTGTCTCCTCCAAGATTAACTCTACTTCTTCTTCCATCCATATCTGTATTCAAGCCTCGTGAGATACATATGAATAGCCTAACAAAGATAAGAGTCTAGAGATATAGCATATTGTAACGATCTAGAATTTCTATCATTTGAAATTCGTATATTTAATTGATTTTAAGTATACATAAGTAAATTTTCTAAGCTGAATAACTTGTATTTGAAATATAGCGAGTTAATTGGATAATTAAATTATTAATTTAATATTTGAAATTGCATAAATAATTGGAAATTGGATTAAATGTGAATAAAAATGATTTATAAAGTGATGTTGAAATATATTTGAATTAGAATGATGTTAGAGAACTTTTAAAATCGAATTAAAAGTTAATTTGTAGAAATTGAATATTTTAATATTTAATTGACGAATAAAAATAGCCATTTTTCAAACAGTCTCGGATTTCTTTGAAACTAGTTTCATTGGATCTGTAATGTTAAATTATTGTAAGATTTCAAATTTCGTGTCAATCAGATATACGGTTTGTCCGGGGCAAGCTAAAACGCGTAGAAATCGGTTTAAGTGAATTTTAAATTTAAATAATTCGATTCGAAAACCTATCTTTCAAATATGATCGAATTGGCTCTCAGTATATATTCCATTGCGTTCGAAATAGGGATAAAACATTATAAACGCCAGGCGGCACGCTTCGTTTGGAGTTCGGAAAAAATTCGGGTGAATACTGTCGCAACATTTTCTATAAAAGGACGGTAGTATACACTTTTTCACTAAAACCTAGTTCTACTAGGGCTAGCCGCCACTAATAATTTCAATGGCCAGAAATGTCCCACTTTCTCCTCCAATTATCTCTCGATCAGTAATCCATTAGCAAAAACTTCCAACACGAGATTTGTAGAGCGTATCGAGATCTTGAAATCCATATGGAGATGATCAAATAAAGTCAAGCGAATCAACGGCAATATGCGTTCAAAGGCGTGGAAGTCTTTCATGTTTTTTGAGGTGAAAATAAAACCGAGCTTGACCACTTTTCTGGTGATAGCTTGTCTCGAGATGAGCTTTCGTTTGGCTTTGTTTGATTGTCGTGAAGATGTTAGATGAAGGCTCAAAATTCAAGGCAAAAGGGCGGCTCTATGGGTTTCAACGTGAGTTAGAACGATGAATGAAGAAGAGGGGGATTAGGAGGGAATGGCCCAGATCTGGAATCAACGGTTCAGATGATTTTAAGGGTTAGAAAATAAAAATAAAATTGAAAATAGATTATATAGTAGTTCGTATAAACTTTAAAACGTGATATCTTTGTCTTACGAGGTCGAAATTTGACGAAATGAATTGCGTTGGGTCCGTATTGACGAGCACTACATTATGGAGCTAGATTGAGATTTATTTGAGCTAGTGAAAATTTTGGTTGAAATTAAACGCTCGTTTAATTTTAATCGGAATAAATCGCTAACGCGACGACTACAAGCAATGTGAGTACAACTCACACTTCTGACTCACCGATATTTTTATATAAGTGAGAAATAATTTATTATATGATGATTGCTGATTGTTTGGATGATATATGATATATTGATTGGTATTTGGATATGTACCTGCCTATTGGAGCAGATGAGACCCTATACGTTCCCGTGTATGAGCGGATGACCCTTTGTACACGCGTCTGCCTTGAAGCGGACATTGTACACATATTCTAATATGTATATTTGTTGTAGATGACAGGATGGAGGGATCCAACTGGATTCTTCACCAATATTGATTTATTTACAGATATTGTGATATTTTCTATTATCATATAATTTAGGATGTTTTGGATGCCGTGATTGATGTATTTGGTGCTGTTGCAGCATTTGGCCTATATTTTGGAATTTTAAAAATGTTAAAGTAACGATTTAAAATTTAAAAGGATTTTAAAAGTGATTTTGAAAATAAATGTTTTATTGAATTTTTGAATCGTTAAGAATTGATTTATTTTGAATAAATAAATGTTATAATTTTTATTGTTATAGAAATTATGATTTTTGCGAAATATAACCGAAATGTGATTTTTGAAATAAGTAGTTGATTATTTTTTGAAATGGTTTAAATTGAGATTTTTGGCTAATATAAATGGTTTATAAAGAAGATTTATAAAATTGAATTTTTATAAATAAGAATAACTGAATTATAAAGGAGTTTTTATAATTGTTAAAATGATGTTATAAATGGGTTTTATAAGTAATTAAGATTTACAGATTTGTAATTGATGATGTTATAAAATGAATGATTTTTGTAAATAAATGAATTATAAGTAATTAACTTATAATTTGGGTTTTTGGGTATAAAATTAAGTTATAAATGGAATTGGTTAATAAAGGGATTTTATATATAGTAGTTATTATAAAATGAAAATGGAATTTATAAACATTGTTTTATAAATCCGAAATAAATTGAATTTGATGAGTAAATATGAAAGCTTATTAAAGGAGATATATCCACGATTTTGGACACTGGATAATCCTTTAATTAATTATGTAGAAGTGTTGAATTTGGTAAATGATTTATATTCACGATTTTGGACAGTGAATAATATATTAAAGAAATGTTTTGGGAAGTGATATTTAAATGGAGTTAAATGGTTTAAAGTTGTGTTAAAGTGTGTTCAGGATCGAAACCATAGATTCAACATTCATTGTTGAAATAGACGTTTTCAAGAAGTAAGGAAATGATGGACTATAACACTGTTGTTATAGTAAATGATTTTCAAAAAAAAATGTTTTTGTATAGTATTGGGGTTTATATATCTATCTTATTTCGAATCCCTATACTATTGATTTTGGGTTGTCGTAACGATGTTTTACGCAACATTCGTTTTGACCGAATAAAGATGTTTAAGAGAATGTTTTCCTTAAAGAATAAAATATATACTTAATCATGTTTTAGGTATATTGAATATTTGCTAAGTGTTGAAAATAAATTGATTTGTGAATTACATATTGTTAAATAAGTATTTGGAAATGTTTTCCAATATGAATTGAAATGTTTTGAGAATATATCTTTTTAAAAGATAAATTGAAGTGAATATTTGGCAAGTTATTTAATTTATGGAAAATTAACAAAAGGGCCTAGTGATTGTATATAGTGCTGAATATTTGTTTGTTTTCTTTGATAGTTAAATAACCGACTATCAAATTGCCCAAAATTTTTAGTTCCTCAATTTGATGTGGGAACTATTTTGTCATACACTTAGTACGTAGCTTTCTGTGTAGGCTTGATTATCGTTTGTGTTGAGGATGTTGATTCATACAGTGCGGAGTATTACTCCAATTTATCGAGCTTCCTTCTTGGTCCGAAGGATAACAAGTTGAAAGTTGAAAACGTGATAAGTCTATGAGTCTTAGTTTCTGTGTGAGGTAGAGAAACGCTTTTGCGTTGTTGGTGCAAAGAGACCGGGATCAGATTTATCTGAAAACCACTTCGGACCAACGCGACGATTGTACATGTTGCTTGTGATGATATTGATATTCTGGATTTTGATAGTGGGAGACTGCTTGTTGATCGTTTGAGGTTAAAATCCCAATACATATCCAGTAGCAGTGGTCTCTTCATTTATGAAATATCCAATGCAAGGACTATTCGCTACCAATCCTAGGGATTTCCTAACAGGATGTGGTAGGAAAGTACCTTCGGTTTGTCTTGTTCCTGGACAACTTGTATGGTTGTTTGTCTGACAATGCATTTCTATAGTTTACGTACATTGATTTTTACAAACGTACATCAGTGGTGGCGGAGAAGACAACTTCTCTTAACTTAACACCCTCCTTGAGACATACGAGCTTAAGGGTTGTATTTTTGTGAAAGGTAATTAGTAGTCAACGGAAATGGCCGTGTGGCATTCAAAGTGATATGATATGTGATTGTGAAAGGTAATCGTTACCTCTAGCCTCATCAACCGAAAATGACCAAAACAGGGTTAGATGCAGCAGGGCTAAGTGGGTCATTCCCATTAGGATATGATCATCCTCTTCTAGATATATCTTTACATGCTATGATGTCGTGTATCTGATTATTGTGATTTGTATGCTATGAGGGCCCTCGGTAAGGTCGGTAACGATCGAAGGATGACATATTCGGTACCATCTAATTATAGAGGTATGCCAGTCTTGTATTGGTAGAGAAACTTTGTGATGGTTTCTCGGTACATTCTTCTAGAGATGTACTGCCGGAAGGTAGTCCCTTCACCTGGTCATTTGTATGGAAATCCAAACTCCACTACATCCTTGCCATTTTGATTGTATTACCCAATTGGGCTATATGCTGGAATTTAATCAATGTAACAATTTCGGCTATGATTAATATTATTTGTATATAGTCGGCACTACTATAATATAACATGACATTTGATACGAAATGTTTTAGTTATCGTAAGGTAAAAACATGTCCGTGTTTATGTGTGGACTTGTCTTACGAGATACTTTTGTTTTGAAAACTAAGGAAAAGTTTGGTAATTCAATAAATTCAGTTGAGTGTGTTTCTCACGCTGTTTTACCAGACTGATCCAGGCGTTCTTCCCTTCCAATGCTCGGGTCAGACCGAGTATATCTACAGGTTATGCTTTGGTGCTTTTGGAGCTTCAGCAGGCGAGCTGAAGATCTTCATTTTCGTACATCCGTATTTGATTAATTATCCGCTTTGCTTTGTTAGTTGTTGTTTATTATCGACAATTGTGAGAACAGTTATTATAATTGTTCAAGCTGATAATTATTGTTTGATTATTGAACTCCGATTGATGTATATATATACGGATTCTGTTTTGTAAAGATCATTGGTATGATATTATATATTATCCGTTGCGATGTGAGATTCTGTATTGTTCTTTTTGGTTCTATCTTCTCTTTTCTTCTCTTCTCTTCTTCTCTCTTCTTTTCTTTCTCTTGACTTTCCGTCAGTTTGTGCTTTTTAGGTCGTACATGTGTGGATTATTGTCGATTCAAAGGGTACGGATTTGCGGGTCATCACAGTTGGTATCAGAGCTTAAATTTTGTATATTCCTAAGCATTGATTTGTACTCAGTATAGATAGGGATAGAAGCACCCTAGATTGAGTTAAATGTATTATATATATGAGCGCGTATTTGTTAGTGAATATAAAATGTTTTATATTGTGTTTGCTTATCCGTTGAGTTGTTTGTGAATTCTGGTCGGTATGTGGGACGCATTGTTATCGATATGGATTTTCAAACTCTTAAACGAGGCAAGTCGACATAGTATCAATTTAAATTGGGTAAATGAAATAATTTTACCTCGATTATATTTTATATATGAAGGAAACAATTTTTCAGAATTATTAAAGTGTATATAAATGAATTGTTTGGTTGTTGAATATATATATATATATATATATATATATATAAGTTAATAAAAGTTGTTTGAATCATCTATATAAAAACAACAATTGTAAAAGAATAAATTATATAAGCAAATGAATTATAAGAATTGAATTATAATTATTATGATTTACAATTGTGAAATGATCTTATATATATAAGAAATGAAACAACCTGAATATATTTATAAATGTGAGTTGCAAATAAAAATGAATTTAAACCAATTATTTGAAAATTCGAATCCTGTTAATTTTTGAAAGTTATTTTTCAAAAGTAACGAGGTTATATTATTATAAATAGAAAATATGTGAAATTATATAAGTATAGATTTATAAATGTGATTTATAAATAAAAGGGTTTTTAAAAGAATATAAAGCACCGAATTCAGTATTGTTGCTGGGAAATAATAAGGGTAATGACTGTAGCATAATCGGTATCATTTTCGAGTTTCTATGTGATGGATTTGCTACCAAAGTAAATTAAAATTCAATTAAAAGTAAATTTGTAGAAAATTGAATTTTTGTTTGGATAAACAAATTTGATTTGAAATCCAAGTTGTAATTGATAAATATAAGTAGAATGAGTTTTGGATTTATAATATGAAGTAAGAATTTACTTTGGTAAAGTTGAAAGAAATTTGAGTTAGTAAGTGAATTATATGATTTGAAATTTAACTAAGGAAGGTTAAATTGAATTGGATTTTGATTGGATTAGATATTGAAATGGAAATTAAACGTAAATGGTTAAGTGATTATATAATTGAATTTGGAAGTTTATAAAAATAAGTGGTATAACATATAAAATGAGATTAGGTAAGTAAAACCAAGTGTTAAAATGGTTAAACAATTTTGTTAAGCAAAACGAATCTAAATTTCGAATAGTGATTTAAAATTTGACTTAAGTAAGAGTTAAATAAAATAGAATTTGAATTAAAGTAGAAGTGAACTTAAGTTGTATAGTGGAAGAATATGTAAATGAAGTTGAAATGAAATATACTTAAGTGATATTGAACAAAGTTGATTTTGGTATCGAAGTAAATCAATAAAGTGAATTAATTGAATGCAAAATTGAGTTATATAAAGAAATTCAACTTTAGTGGTAAAATGAATTAGCATTAAAAATGTTGTTGTTAAGAAGTTGTCAATTAATAATAATATTGAAAGTGTTGTATAAAAATGTGATTATAGTGAATACTAGAATTCGATCTAAATTGAGTGTTGAAGCAAATTGAATAATTGAATGTAAGAAAATTAAATAAATTTGGTATTGTTGGATATGCATTGATTGTTAGATGGATGCTAGTTGATTGAATAAAAAATTCATATGAAATTGAATTAATCGAAATGAAAGCTAAAGTAATTAAATTCGAAATAGAAGTGAATTTGATGTAATTTGGAAGCGAACCAACTTGAATGAAAATTAGTGTGAATGTAAATTAATTGAATTTGAATAAATGAATGTTAGTAAAATCCAATGTTAACGAATCAAATGTGATAAATTGAAAACTAATTCAATGAATATTAGTAAGAAGTGAATATATATTGATTTGGTTATGGGTTGTTGGATGTTAGTTGGATGATAGTTGTTTAATGGTTGGATTTGTTGCCTTTTGTTGCATTTGCTATATTGGCATATGTAGTAGTTGTGTTGATATATTTGTATATTGATATTACTTTCATATATACATGTTTCTCATTGTTTGTTGAGTATTTAGTAGGTGCGGATGGTGCTTGCTTCGCATTTGGAGCTCGCTTTCGCGCTATATTAGCCGTATATACATGCTAATGATATATAAGGTACATATCTCGGATTACATATCGTACTTTTACACTTTTTTCCCTTTGGGATGCCTCATCCTTGATGATGAGATGTATATTTGTGATATATATATATATATATATATATATATATATATATATATATATAGCTATTTTTTTCCGGATCAAACCACACAAAGGAGACTATGCCATTGAAATTCGTATATTTAACTGATTTTAAATATGCACAAGTAAATTTTCTAAGCTGAATAACTTGTATTTGAAATATAGCGAGTTAATTGGATAATTAATTTATTAATTTAATATTTGAAATTGCATAAATAATTGGAAATTGGATTAAATGTGAATAAAAATGATTTATAAAGTGATATTGAATTATATTTGAATTAGAATGATGTTAGAGAACTTTTAAAATCAAATTAAAAGTTAATTTGTAGAAATTGAATATTTTAATTTTTTATTGACGAGTAAAAATAGCCATTTTTTAAACAGTTTCGAATTTCAACGAAACCAGTTTCATTGGATCCGTAATATTAAATTATTGTAAGATTTCAAATTTCGTGCCAATCAGATGTACGGTTTGTCCGGGGCAAGCTAAAACGCGTAGAAATTGGTTTAAGTGAATTTTAAATTTAAATAATTCGATTCGAAAACCTATCTTTCAAATATGATCGAATTGGCTCCCGATATATATTCCATTGCGTCCGAAATAGGGATAAAACATTATAAACGCCAGTGGGCATGCTTTGTTTGGAGTTTGAAAAAAATTCGGGTGAATAGTGTCGCAACATTTTCTATAAAAGGACGTTATTATTCACTATTTCACTAAAACCTAATTCTACTAGGGCTAGCCGTTACTGATAATTTCAATGGCCAGAAATGTCCCACTTTCTCCTCCAATTATCTCTCGATTCGTAAGCCATTAGCAAAAACTTCCAACACGAGATTTGTAGAGCGTATCGAGATCTTGAAATCCATACGGAGGTGATCGAATAAAGTCGAGCGAATCAACGACAATATGCGTTCAAAGGTGAGGCAGTCTTTTATGTTTTTGGAGGTGAAAATACAACCGAGCTTGACCGCTTTTCTGGTGATAACTTGTCTCGAGATGAGCTTTCGTTTGGCGTTGCTCGATCGTCGTGAAGATGTTAGATGAAGGCTCAAAAATTCAAGGCAAAAGGGCGGCTCTATGGGTTTCAACGTGAGTTAGAACGATGAATGAAGAAGAAGGGGATTAGGAGGGAATGGCCCAGATCTGGAATCAATGGCTCAGATGATTTTTAGGGTTAGAAAATAAAAAAGATGAAAATAGATTATATAATAATTCGTATAAATTTTAAAATGTGATATCTTTGTCATACGAGGTTGGAATTTGACGAAACGAATTGCGTTGGGTCCATATTGACGAGCACTACATTATGGAGCTGGATTGAGATTTATTTGAGCTAGTGAAAATTTTGGTTGAAATTAAACGCTCGTTTAATTTTAATCGGAATAAATCGCTAACGCGACGACTACAAGCAATGTGATTACAACTCACTCTTTCTGACTCACTGATATTTTTATATAAGCGAGAAATAATTTATTATATGATGATTGATGATTGTTTGGATGATATATGATATATTGATTGGTATTTGGATATATACCTGGCTATTGGAGCAGATGAGACCCTATACGTTCCCGTGTATGAGCGGATGACCCTCTGTACGCACGTCTGTCTTGAAGCGGACATTGTACACATATTCTAATATGTATATTTGTTGTAGGTGACAGGTTGGAGGGATCCAACTGGATTCCTCAACAGTATTGATTTATTTACAGATATTGTGATATATTCTATTATCATATGATATATGATGTTTTGGATGCCAATGATTGATGTATTTGGTGCTGTTGCAGCATTGGGCCTATATTTTGGAATTTTAAAAATGTTAAAGTAACGATTTGAAATTTAAAAGGATTTTAAAAGTGATTTTGAAAATAAATGTTTTATTGAATTTTTGAATCGTTAAGAATTGATTTATTTTGAATAAATAAATTTTATAATTTTTATTGTTATAAAAATTATGATTTTTGTGAAATATAACCGAAATGTGATTTTTGAAATAAATAGTTGATTATTTTGTGAAATGGTTCAAATTGAGATTTTTGGCTAATATAAATAGTTTATAAAGAAGAATTATAAAATTGAATTTTTATAAATCAGAATAATTGAATTATAAAGGAGTTTTTATAATTGTTAAAATGATGTTATAAATGGGTTTTATAAGTAAATAAGATTTACAGATTTATAATTGATGATGTTATAAAAAGAATGATTTTTGGTAAAAAAATGAATTATAAGTAATTAACTTATAATATGGGTTTTTGGGTATTAAATTGAGTTATAAATGGAATTGGTTAATAAAGGGATTTTATATATAGTAGTTATTATAAAATGAAAATGGAATTTATAAACATTGTTTTATAAATCCGAAATAAATTGAATTTGATAAGTAAATATGAAAGCTTATTAAAGGAGATATATCCACGATTTTGGACACTGGATAATCCTTTAATTAAATATGTAGAAGTGTTGAATTTTGTAAACGATTTATATTCACGATTTTGGAAAGTGAATAATATATTAAAGAAATGTTTTGGGAAGTGCTATTTAAATGGAGTTAAATGGTTTAAAGTTGTAATGACCCTGACTCGACCTTTGAAAATCAACACCGAATACGACACTCGTATTCCAATGCCGCAGATCCAAACGTCGAATCTGGTTTGCTGGAGCTTATAACACATCAAGTATAACAACACAGCGGAAGAAAAGAAATGAATATCATTGATATACAACATTCGATACAACAATGATACAATATGAATCAATATCAGAGATACAAGATAACAATGCTACAACGAAAAAGATATCAATAGAAGAGATAACTCCAAGTGAACTTTAGTCAAGAATGAATCCACAACTGCATCCTAATCCAAAGCTCCAAGCCAAAGCTTCAAACCACGAGTCTTGAACAACCATCAAGTTTCACCAAGCTAAGAAAGTCTCGTCCGTGAATCCGAAAGACTCCAAAGAATTCCAAAAAGAATGCTGAAGGGTATAAATCGATATCTACTAGCTGACTATTTGAAAAAGCCAACTCTAGACTGCCCGTGTGGAAAATTATGGGCGCCCAGAGTTTAGGAAGGGAACAATAAACTCCGGGTCAGTCATGGGACTGGTATGAGCAAAGAAAAATAGTTTTCTTCAAAACAAACAAAAGATTTAGAATTAAATCCGCAATGCGTTTTTGAAAATGAAACTACCATAAGGCCTTCCGCCATACACACAATGCAAGCGTAAACTTGGCGGAGATTTCTCCTTATGATAGTCAAAAATGCTTGATACACGAAAACCATTTGATATTATTATTATAAGCGCACAGTGTAGAAAAACCCTTTCGAAAGTATAATATTAATCTTAGCCAACATACGTACCATTATAGTATGCCTAATATAGCTACCATGTTAGATGGCAGGTTCTACAACTAAAACCGTAAATGGCTCGTATTGGATGATTGGATTTCCAACAAATGGTCGGGCAAAGGAACATCCCATATAAAAATAAAATGGAACGCCTCTGGAGGGACGTCCCCGAACCCTAACCAGATCTCTGCTACACAAGGCCGGGTTACCTCTGTAACTAGGTAACAACTGACACGAGTATGCCACCTCCCGGTCGTTACCAACCTTTATCCGAAGCGCTTCCTAACCGACAACCACAAAGCAATAAGTTTGCAGCAACCACAAAGTAAATATTTGGGCTCCATACCATGATACCACTTATAATCCAGAAGGAAATGGACATACCCTCAGAGGGCGCTACCAAATAACCTTGCTGCCACGATTCCTGTTTCGACCATAACCGGGTTGTGAGGATCGACGAAGTCTCGTCCACGAAGCTACGCTTTTTCATAAAGCCATGCTTCGATCAACAAATGATCAGCAGCACTCAGCATATCACACTACCGAATTGGGAGTATATCACTAATAACTTTCAACTACATAACCTCTGAGCTCGTACGTCTCAGAGAAGGGTGTTAAGCTAAGAGAATAAATTCCCCGCCACCAATAGATATGTATTTGAAATACATCAGCTTTATATCTCAGTTTGTAATGTCAGACATACAATCCATATAAGTCTGTTCCGAGTTCGAACAGAACCGAAGGCACTTCCGTAGAAGCCCTTGCAAAAATCCATGAATTCACAATCCCGATCGGACTTCCCATCACTTAGGGAATCTCTATACCGTAGCTACTCGGTGCAGAGACAATCGATAGGTCATCCGATCGTTCTCGCAAACACCCGATCTTCACCACGGTCTTCAAATGTTATCCATAACGTCGTATCATTATCCGAATTGGTTATATGACACAAGGTCCTCTCCCGGCTAAACCGAATAATGAGCGAAACATTTCAAACATATGGATATGGGATCTCAGTTAAGTCACTACTTATTACCCAAAACCTTTCTTTCAAATGGTTTAAACAAATTACCATTTTCAATATTTTAAACAAAAAGATTCATTTCAAAAACCTTCAATGGTTTAAACAATTCCCACATTTTAAATCTTTTAAACAAAAGATTCACTTTTATGACCCCTTTTAATTTAAAACAAGGTTCACCAATCTTTTAAACAAAGATTCAGTCATAGCTTTTCAAAACACTTCCATTTCAGTTTGGACTGACTCAATTTAAATCTTTAAATTAAAGATTTTATTTAAAGCTTTCAAAACACAATTCCAAAGATTTATCCATAACTTGGATAATTTATCTTTCATTTTAACTTGAAGTCCTTTTAACACAAATTGGACGTTCATTCCTTATGTGAAAGCTTTTATTATTAGAAAAGACATAGTTTCGTTTTGGAAAATCCGATTCCATTTATACAAGTAAAAAAAACCTTTGGGTTAGATTTAAATTCCAAAACAACACTTTTAAAATGGTTTAAAAACCCATATAAACACATTTATAAGTTGAATAAACTTTTGAAATCATAGTTTCCAGATCACAGAATTCAATTTTAAATATCGAATTCAAATTTAAATCAAATTATTTAAATTTCAAAACTCAAACGAGTTATTCAAAATAACTTTTATTTTTGAAATTCATTTTCAAAAGCTTTAATTCTAATTCTAAAACTATTTTGGATTCAAAAACTCAATTTTAAAACAATTTCAAAATCTGCGACTTAACCCATTTCCACGTGCAATCCATATTTGTGTGTGTATAGGTTGTGTCCAGGGGTTTTACCCAATAATGGTGCAACATCACCAACCATTACCGATTCAGACATACAAATATCGATAAGCGGTATAATCTATAACGCTTATCTTCATTTACAGATTCATAGATAAATGTATCACGGATGAATAAATAAATAAATAAATAAATTACACACAGCTCAAATCACAGAACAGAATATCATAGATCAATTAATTCAAGGCAATTCATACAAGGCAAACATTCATAAGCAAGGTCAAGCATTCAATAATCATTTATAGGTAGGATTAATTAATTGTTTAATCCTAGTTAATTTAATTAATTTCCAATTAAATTAATTACTTATGAATTAATTATCCAATCCTGATTAATTAGTTACAAATCATTTGATATAAATTAATTAATTAATCACCTTAATTAATACATCAATGAATCACCTCATTATTAATTATTCCTTAATTAGTCCATTATAAATTACATCATTAATTATATTAATTAATGATCTCTAATTATATTTAAATTAAATTAATTTATTTAAATTAAATTAATTTATTTAAATTAATTATATTAAGTAATTAATCTTTAATTAAACACAATTATCAATCACCCTTGATTAATAACAAAAGTAATTTCCCAAATTACTTCAATTTAAAATCACATTCACTTATTACCTCTCAGTAATTATCATTTATTACTTCCCTAAGTAATTATCTCCATTAATTACACTAAGTAATTACACTTATCCAATTATCAAATGGTTTTCTTAAATTAATTAAAATAAATTAATTAATTAACTTAAATTAATCACATTACCAAAATTAATTACAATAAGTAATTAATCCCTTAATTACTTTCATTAAGTAATTACATTGAAAAATGTATAATTGATTATCTAAATTAATTAATCTAATTAATTATCAAAATTAATCACATTAATTTAATTACTTAATAATCCCTAGTTAATTATCTTCATTAACTAACAACATTTCTTTAATTACTTTCTTAAGAAATTATCTTAGATTAATTCATTATTAATCATTTCTAATTATAAATTAATTTAAATTATTTATTTATAAATTAAAGAAATCATTCTTTAATTACCTTATTAATTAAATCATTTTATTTCCTTAATTATCTCTAAGATGATTAATTTCTTTATTAATGATTTCATTAACATTTAAGTGTATTTTAAACATTACACTTTAAATTTAAATTCAAATTCCATTTTAAACTTCATTTTAAATTTAAGATTTTGAACTGAATACAAATTTATCTAAACAAAGTTTAAATACAATTCATAACCTTTTTATCTCATATGTTAAAGAAATATCTATTTTATAGAAAAAATTTAAAAGAAATTTAAAACCCAATCCATTTTTAAAATTGCAATTAATTTAAAAATTCACTTAAAAAAACAAGATTGTTTAAATTATTTTAGAATTAAAAATTTCCATTTATTTCAAACTGGAATACATATTAAATTTGATTCCAGATTAGTTTTTCAAAGCTTACTTACATTTTAAACTTCATTCTAAATTTCTAATATTTTAACCATTTTAAAAAAAAGTTAAACAATTTAAATTTAAAACTTTATTTATTTTAAAAAACCGAAGTTTAACCCAAATTCTAGAATTCAAAACTCAGATTAAAACTTATTTAAATTTCTAGTTTATAATTTAAACTTTCAGTTCAAATTCAAAACCAAATATACTTCTGCACTTAAAAGTTTTTAAAACCAAATTTAAATTCCAAAACTTAAATTATTTCAAAATATAGATTCAAACTACTGAATTCGGATTTAAACATAGGTTTTAAATCTTAGTCTAAATTCCAGTTTACATTTAAACTTTACTTTTAAACTTCAAAACAGAACATGTTTCTGTTTTTGTTTAAAACCTGAAACAACTTAATATACTCGAGCCTACCCTAAATAACTCCGAGTCAAAACTATATCTGCTCCGAGTTAATCACTCCAAACACCCGAGAACCACTCGAGACTACTAAACCCAAAAATAAAACTATAGAGATCATCAGAAAATTCAGTGCACCGTGCATATGCACGGTGCCGCCGACCAACTACTGTCGACTCCACAACCTCGAGCAGAACGGCGATCCCCCTCTCACCATAATCCGGCCACCACAACATCCATCCAATCTTGAATTCGAAATCAAGCTTTACTCCCAAACTTGGAACAAAAACAGTAACTCCACAACATCGAAACCTGTCGACGACTTGCCATGAAAGCTCCGACCACCATTGCCTCTGAAACTCCGGCGAAGTCCTCGTCAACCCGCCAGCTTCCAGTACCCAAGTTATTATTGAACTCGATCAACTACAATTGCCGTAGTGATCGATTCTTCCTAGCCCAGTAAAACTAGGGTTCTAAACTTTAAATCGCCACTACCTCCTCCACAGTTCCCTGATCAACTTCCCACTAATTTTCCCGTCCTCTCTGATCACCCCTCCACTTCCAGGAGGAAATACAATCCATTCGAACCCATAGATCATCATAACTTTCCCATTTCCCTATTCCAGTTCAAACAAAAACTGCACTTTGGTTTTACCACTAAAAATTGTAATCTTGCTTTTAAAAAACATGCTTTTGTATTATGATTTGATTTATAACCCTGAAACATTGAATCAATGTATTTGAATTTTCACTACTTTATTGTTTGATCATCTGTTTATGCATTCCAGAGATATTCACATATTATTTGACTTAAATACAATTTTAAACTGAAGTTTATAATCAAACAACCAAGTTTGATTTGCATATTAAGCTTAAACAGAGGCAAGATCAAAAGATTTGAATTAAAAATCAAAATTAGAAAAACTGGAAGGTAAAAGCAGAGAATACTATGATGAAAACAACTTGCAGGCTATACATGCATGTAATCACAATAGATACCATACAATACACATTCATCTCAAATTAACTATCATTCAACCAAAATTTACCTACTAAATATTTAAAACTGGAGTTACTCACATGCATTTCAAAAATAAAAAGGATGAAGTTTTGCTCACCTGTTTCCTGAAAGAACAAAGAAGTTTTGATTTGGTCTGAGCTTTGATTTTTTCCAGATTCAAAACTTGGTCAGGTTTGAGACTTTTGAAAAGCTGAGATGATCACTGGCTTGGTTGAAGATCTTTGTTTTGTATTGTAACTTCAAGTTTGAATCTGTTCTGGATCATTAGAACAGTCACTTGATTTTTTCATCTTACTTTTCAGGTTTGTAGTTTGTTCATTCTCAGGTTTTGATATTTTTCAGGTTTTAGTTTTGTTCATATTTTGATCAGGTTTTTGTGATTTTGTTTTGCTGGTTTTTTTATTTTGATCTTGATTTCTCAGGTTTGAGAAATTCTGAACTATGAATCAATATTGAGAAATCTAATTATTTCTTTCTTCATTTTTTTTATAAATTTTAGATAAAATAAAAACCCTTTCCTTTCCACTTGTTATTTTGCATTAACACTTGTCTTATTTCCTTTTTAAGATGACTACACATGTTAAACAATTTCAAATTATGTTTTAAACCCTTACTCTAATTTATTTTATAATTTTGTTTTAACCCTTGTTCAAACTTATTTACAAATTCATGTATGTATATTATTTACTAACTTTATTTATTATCAAATATATATGAAAGAAAAGTGATTTTTTAAACCTTTTTTATTAATTGATATATACACATATACAAACCATATTTTATCTTTATATTTTAATATGTTTATCTCATAAATTTCAAAAGATATATGTATATATAAACCTTTATACATTCTTGTTTTATATTTGTATTTACTATTGACATCAATTTAAAGAAAATGATTTTATACTTTTAATAAATAAACACATATAATAAATTTTTAACCTCTTGAATTGCAAATCCCAAATTCAATTTTATAAATACTTATTTTTGAATTCCATTTCAACATCCTATTTACAATAAAATTTTATTTCCAAATATTCTATCTTAAAATACATATTTTTATTTTCTAAGATATTTAAATTTGAAAAAAAATATCCAAATCCTAATAATTTCATAATTAATTTACAATTTAATTCCAAAATTTAAATCAATTACTAATAATTCCATAAATTAATTCCAAAAATTGAATTTATCAAATTAATTCAGGATAAAATCCAGGAATGTTACAAAAGTTATTTTAAAGTGTGTTAAGGATCGAAACCATAGATTTCAACATTCATTGTTGAAATAGACGTTTTTGAGAAGTAGGGAAATGATGGACTATAACACTGTTGTTATAGTAAATGATTTTCAAAAGAAAATGTTTTTTTTATAGTATTGGGGTTTATATATCTATCTTATTTTGAATTCCTATACTATTGATTTTGGGTTGTCGTAACGATGTTTTACACAACATTCGTTTTGACCCGAATAAATATGTTTAAGAGAATGTTTTCCTTAAAGAATAAAATATATACTTAATCGTGTTTTAAGTATATTGAATATTTTCTTAGTGTTGAAAATAAATTTATTTGTGAATTACGTATTGTTAAATAAGTATTTGGAAATGTTTTCCAATACGAATTGAAATGTTTTGAGAATATATCTTTTTAAAAGATAAATTGAAGTGAATATTTAGCAAGTTATTTAATTTATGGAAGATTAACAAAAGGGCCTAGTGATTGTATATAGTGATGAATATTTGTTTGTTTGCTTTGATAGTTAAATAACTGACTATCAAATTGCCTAAAAATTTTAGTTCCTCAACTTGATGTGGGAACTATTTAGTCGTACACTTAGTACATAGTCTTCTATGCAGGCTTGACTATAGTTTATGTTGAGGATGTTGATTCGTATAGTGCGGAGTATTACTCCAATCTATCGAGCTTCCTTCTTGGCCCGAAGGATAGCAAGTTGAAAGTTGGAAGCATGATAAGTCTATGAGACTTAGTTTCTATGTGAGGTTGAGAAATGATTTTGTGTTGTTGGTGCAAAGAGACCGGGATCAGATTTATCTGAAAACTACTTCGGACCAACGTATATGCGACGATTGTACAGGTTGCTTGTGATGATATTGATATTCCGTATTTTCATAGTGGGGGACATCTTGTTGATCATTTGGGATTAAAATCCCAATATACATCCAGTAGCAGTGGTCTCTTCATTTATGAAATATCCAATGCGAGGACTATTCGCTACTAATCCTAGGGATTTCCTGACAGGATGTGGTAGGAAAGTACCTTCGGTTTGTCTTGCTCCTGGACAACTTCCGTAACGACCCAGAAATTTTATTAATTTAAAAATATATATTTAATTAATTTTAAATATTAATAAGTGAAATTTATAAGTCAAATAAATTTTATTTCGAATAATTGGATTTAATTGGTTAATTAAATCGATAATTTAATATGTTAAATTATGGAAATAATTGAAAATTGAGTTAAAAATGATTGAAAATGATTTGGGAAATTTTATTTTATCATATTGAAGTTAGAACGATATTTTAGAACTTTTAAAATCGAATTTAAAGTTGATTTGTGAAAATTGAATATTTTAATATTTAATTATCGACTGAAAAATAGCCAATTTTTGAACATTCTCAAAATTGGACGAAACTAGTTCCATTGGATCCGTAATAGTTTGTTATTATCGGATTTCAATTTTCGTGTCAATCGGAGTTGTCGTTTGATCGTGGCAGCTCGGAACGCATCGAAAATGTTTTTAATATTAAATTGGCGAGTTAAAATAGCCATTTTTCAAACAGTCTCGGATTTCGATGAAACCAGTTTCATCGGATCCGTAATGTGATATTATTGTATGGTTTCAAATTTCAAGTCAATCGGATTTACCGTTTGTCCGGTGCAAGCTAAAACGTCTAGAAAATAGTTTGAATCGGTTTAATTTAAATCGAACGTTTATTGCCATAACTCGCACAGATGGCCGAATTAGCTTCCGAAACCTGTTCCATTGTGTCCGAAACGTGGGATAAACCCTAGAAACGTCAGTTATAGCGCGTAAATCGGAGTTCTGGAAAACCGGAATGAATAGTGTTTTCATTTGAAAATCTATAAAAGGAGCACAACCCCTTGCTCACTTTGGTTAAACCCTAACCCTAATATTTGTTCAGAGCCGCCAGCAACCTTATCAATGGCTGAAAACCATTCTACTTCTTCCTCTATAATCTCTCAATCTATAGATCTATTCGAGAAGTCATCAACTAGAAGAACGTAGGGCTCGAAGAGAGCTACAAATCTATACGGGCTTGATCGGAAATGAAGCAGCATAGATCGAGATAGGTGGCCGCGTTCGCCCTTGGTTCAGCATGATTTTCGAGGCCCCATAGGTGGCCGAGCTCTGCCGCAACTCAGGCGGTGGTAGCTCGTGTGATGGCGGAGTGAATGGGAGTGGCTGATCGAAGTATAATCGAGTGTTGTGGAAGCATAAATCAACCCTAGTTTTATAATTTGGGTTCGGCCACAACTGTAGGCGTGCGAACGTAGAAGAAAGGGGAGGGGGGACGTGCGGCCTGGATAGCTTGGGGGTGAGATCTAAGGCCCAGAATAGTTTAGGTTTAAATTTATGAAATAAAGTTGTAAATTGTTATATTATAAATTCGTTTAACTTTCAAATATTCGTATCTCTTTCATACGAGGTCCGTTTCGGACGAAACTTTTTGCGTCGGGATCGTAGTGACGAATACTACGCAATGCAACTGGATTGGAAGCGATTGGAGTCAGTGAAAATTTTGGATAAAATTAAACGCGCGTTTAATTTTATTCGAAATAAAAGCTGAAAACGAAATTGAAATCAAGGTGAGAACTTCTCACTCAATCGAATCAGTTTCGATTTTAATTTTAAATAGTTATATTTAAAATATTTTAATGTATGTTTGAATGATGATTGTTATCTATTGATTGTTAAAATAGACATTATGCGCCGTTAGTAAGCGGATGTTATTTATTAAAAACATATACCGCGAATATTTCATAAATAGTGAAATTGGTATTATATATAATAGCAATATATATATATATATATATATTGGCATATGTATATATTGCAGTTGTTGATTTCCCGCATTGTATAGCGGATGAGACCCTATTGCGCCGTCTATTAAGCGGATAATATTTAATAATCCCATATACCGCGATAATTCCGTACTGGAGCGGAATTGGTATTGTGCTAATGTTTTTGGATGCAGGGAAATAGGTTGGAGGGATCCAACTGGATTCCTCAACTATATTGATTTATTTATAGATATTTGGATATTTGTTGATTATCATATCGATATATAATATTTGGATGTCGTGATTGACTATTTGGTGCTGTTGCATCATCGGATCCATTTCTGAAGTTTTAAAAATAATGATTTTTGGTTTTAAAAAGGATTTTAAAGAGATTTTTCAAAGTATATGTTTTTGTAAAATATAACCAAATTAAGATTTTTGAAATAAATAGTGATTAATTTATAAAATGGTTTAATTGGGAATTTTGAATTATTATAAACGGTTTATATAAAAGATTTATAAAAATTGATATTTATAAATTAAAAATACTGGAATTATAAAACGGGTTTTTATAAGTATTAAAAATGAAATAAAAATAGATTTCATAAGTGAACGCAATTTATAGATTTATAAATTGTGAAGTTAGAAAATGGATAGATTTTGTAAAATATAAGATTTATAAGTAATCAACTTATAAATCTGATTTTGGCATTTAAAATGAGATATAAAAAGGATTTTTATAAATAGAAGTTTATAAAAATATAAATGGAGTTTTATAAACGTTGTTTATAAATCCGAAATAAATTGAATTTGATAGGTTGGATATAGGAATATATGAAAGGAATTATATTCACGATTTTGGACAGTGAATATATTATTAAATGAAATGGATATGTTTTGGGGAAGGAATACTATGAAATGAAGTCAATGATTTTAAAGACGTTTTAAAATGCATTAAGTATCGAATACATAGATTTCAACATTCATTGTTGAAATTGACGTTTCGAGAAATAGAAGGAAATGGTGGACTATAACACTGTTGTTATAGTAAATGGTTTCCGAAAGGAAATGTTTTGTATAGTATTGGGATTTATATATCTATTTAAACTTTGAATCCCTATACTGGTGATTTTGGGTCGTCGTAACGATGTTTTGCGCAACATTCGTTTTGGCCCAAACAAATGTGTTTAAGAGAATGATTTCTTAAAGAATGAAATATATACTTAATTTTCGATTTAAGTATATTGAATATTTTCCAAGTGTTGAAAATAAAAAGATTGTGAATTACTTATTAAATAAGTATGGAAATGTTTTCCAATATAAAGTGAATATTTTTGAGGATTTATCTTTTTGAAGATAAATTGAAAATGAATAATTGAAATCGTATATTCATAAATATTTTGGAATGTAAATTCACTATGGAATTTATAAAAGAAAGGGAAATTTGTTTAAAAATAAATGTTGATTTATTTTTGAAGTGTGGGAATTAATTTACGGATTTGGAACGTTAATATAAAGTAAATCGTTAAGGATTTATTTAATTTGTTTAAATGAACCATGTTGAAATGAAAGTATTCCGCGTAAGGAGAATGATTGAAACTTGTTTTCAAAAGTGATAAAGGTGAAAAGTGATTTGAAAATTTGTTTTCAAATGGTTGAAGTGTGGAAAAAATATATATCTAGTAAAGATATTTTGGAAAGTAAATAATTTGGGAAATTATTTGGATTTGGTGATGTTGAACACGCCTATTGATAGTTAAATATCCGACTATCAATATTTACCTTTAAATAGGTATTTGTTGTGAATTTCCTTGAATTTAAATGCCACACTTATTTTTGAATAAGCGCTCACTGTTCGGGTTAGCCGGGAAAGGACCTTGGGGTCGTATAACCCATTCCGAGTATGTGATACGTCGTTATGGATTGCATTTGATGACCGATGTTGAAGACCAGATGTTTGTGAAAACGGAAGGATTACCGTCGAGTTACTCTACATCGGCTGATCTCCGATAGAGAGGTTTTATCACCCTTAGTGACGGGAAGTCCGGTCGTGATTAGCGAATATCCGGATTGCAAGGACTTCTTTGTAAGTGCCTTCGGTTCTGTTCGATCCCGGAACAGACTTGTATGATTGTATGTCTGACATTACAAATTGAGATATAAAGCTGATTTCTTTCAAATATATTTCTGTTGGTGGCGGACAATTTATTCTCTTAGCTTAACACCCTTCTCTGAGACGTACGAGCCCAGAGGTTATATAGTTGAAGTTTATTAGTGATATACTCCCAATTTGGTAGTGTGGCATGCTGAGTGTTGCTGTGAAATGATCATTGTGTTGATCATTTGTGATAGGATCATTTATTTGATCATTTATCTTGGTGATCATTTCTATGATCATTTGTTGACCCAAAGCACGGCTTTTGTATAAAGTGTGGCTTTGTGGACGAGACTTCGTCGGACCTCACACCCCGGAAATGGTCAAAACAGGAAGGATGCAGCAAGGTTATTAGGGGGTAGCGCCCCTTTAGTGTATGTCATTCCTTCTGGATAGAGGTGGTATCATGGTATGGAGCCCAGATATTTAACCTATGTTGTTGCTGCATATTTTGTGGTTGTTGGAAATCGAGGATCCTTGGATAGATCGGTTACGATCGGGGGATGACATATTCGTGTCAGTAGTTACCCAGTTAGGGGTAACCCGGCCTTGTGTTGGCAGAGATCCGGTTTGGTTCTCGGGACGTCATTCCAGAGGCGTTTCCATGTGGCAATGGGAAGTTCCTTGGCCTGACCATTTGTTGGAAATCCAAAGAAACAATACGATCTTGTACGGTTTTAGTTGTAGAACCTATCATTCACTTATGGTGGCGCCCCACTGTTTGGATGGTGGCTATAGTAGGCATAGTTCGAAATGTCTATGCTGGCTAAGATTTATCTCTTTATTTTCGAAATGATTTTTTTTTTCTACACTATGCACTAGTAATAATATCAAATGTTTCTTTTAATGCGTATCAAGCATCTTTGACATCATAAGGAGAAATCTCCTCCGATTCTGCGTTTGCATTGTGTGTGTGTGCGGGAGGCCTTATGGTAGTCTCATTTTTAAAAGCATTGCGAATTGACTTTAAAAGTATTCCTCTATTTTGTTTTCAAAGATAAATAAACTGTTTTGAGTTCTCACACCAGTCACATGACTGACTCGGAGTTTATTGTTTTCCTTCCTAAACTCTGGGTGCCCACCAATTTCCACACGGGCAGTCAAGAGTTAAGGTTTATTCAGGAATTCAGGAGTTGCAGGAGGCAAGCTGGATGGCATGGCATATTCACTAGTATATAGTATTTCTTTTCCGCTGTTTGTTGTTGTTTGTTGTTGTACACTCTGATGTAATGAAATGTAATGTAATGTAATAACTGATATAGTTCTTTGTTTAAAGATTATTCATTTATTTATTATATGTTGCTCCGCTGCGAATTGTGAGATTCTGATGTTGTTCTGTTATTTCTTCTGTTCTGTTCTATCTTTTTCTATCTTCTTCTACCTTTTCTTTTTCTAAAAACCCTAACGGTACGGTTTTTCGGCTTTCGATTGCTCGGCAGTTGATACAGTGGACGTATTGATGTCGGTTTTCGTCAACGAAAAATCGAGTCGTTACAACTTGTATGGATGTTTGTCTGACAATGCATTTCTATAGATTACGTACATTGGTTTTTACAAATGTACATCAGTGGTGGCGGAGAAGGCAACTTCTTTTAGCTTAACACCCTCCTTGAGACATACGAGCTTAAGGGTTGTATTTTTGTGGAAGGCAATTAGTAGTTAACGGAAATGGCCATATGGCATTCAAAGTGATGTGATATGTGATTGTGAAAGGTAATCGTTACCTCTAGCCTCATCAACTGGAAATGACCAAAATAGGGTTAGATGCAGCAGGGATAAGTGGGTCATTCCCATTAGGATATGATCATCCTCTTCTAGATATATCTTTACATGCTATGACGTCTCGTATCTGATTATTGTGGTTTGTATGCTATGAGGGCCCTCGGTAAGGTCAGTAACGACCGGAGGATGACATATTCAGTACCATCTAGTTATAGAGGTGGGCCAGTCTTGTGTTGGTAGAGAAACTTTGTGATGGTTTCTCGGTACATTCTTCTAGAGATGTACTGCCGGAAGGTAGTCCCTTCACATGGTCATTTGTAGGGAAATCCAAGCTCCATTACGTCCTTGCCATTTTGATTGTATTACCCAATTGGGCTATATGCTGGAATTTAATCAATGTAACAATTTTGGCTATGATTAATATTATTTGTATATAGTAGACACCACTATAATATAACATGACATTTGATATGAAATGTTTTAGTTATCGTAAGGTAAACACATGTCCGTGTTGATGTATGGACTTGTCTTACGAGATACTTTTGTTTTGAAAACTAAGGAAAAGTTTGGTAATTTAATAAATTCAATTGAGTGTGTTTCTCACGCTGGTTTACCAGACTGATCCGGGAGTTCTTCCCTTTCAATGCTCAGGTCAGACCGAGTATATCTACAGGTTATGCTTTGGTGCTTTTGGAGCTTTGACAGGCGAGCTGAAGATCTTCATTTTCGTACATCCGTATTTGATTGATTATCCGCTTTGCTTTGTTAGTTGTTGTTTATTATCGGCATTTGTGAGAACTAGTTGTTATAACTGTGCAAGCTGATAATTATTGTTTAATTGTTGAACTCTAATTGATGTGTGTGTGTATATATATATATATATATATATATATATAGTTTCTGTTTTGTAAAGATCATTGATATGATATTTTATATTATCTACTGCGACGTGAGATTTTTATTGTTCTGTTTGGTTCTATCTTCTCTCTTTCTTCTCTTCTCTTCTTCTCTCTTCTTTTCTTTCTCTTGACTTTTCGTCAGTTTGTGCTTTTAGGGTCGTACATGTGTGGATTATTGTCGATTCAAAGGGTACGGATTTGCGGGTCATCACACATATACTTATATATATAGCAAATATAGTACGTTACTATAATATTATCCCATACCTCGATCCTAACTTTGATTCCTAAGGATTATGTTTTAAAAAATAATTTTTGGTTAAAGTATTTCATAAATTATGATTTTGTACCAAGTTGTAACATCCCTTATCTAGAGGCCCAAAATTGAGCGCTATAGATGTTGCAGTCATATATAGTATTAGCTTCATGCGGCTAAATACGGTTATGTTAATGGTATTTATAATATCAGAAGCGCTTGAATATGAAACAAATCACCAATTTCAAAACAACATTTTCCATTACATTTCAAAACAATGTTACATATTCATATTACATAATCCCAAATACGTTTCCCAAGGAATGATAAAATATACTTATTACAAAATACGCCCAGAGCACATATGAAGATGCCCCATTGGATGATCAAAGTCATATAGTCATAATTGACTTAATACATACACAGTAGAAATAACAACAAAATAAAGAACATTTACTCCTAAATAACTATCTGTTAGCCTCCTGCTTGCCTCTGGTAGCCTTATTTGTCGTCCTACTAAAACCTGAAAAAACTTAATCCCTTAGCCTACTTATATCAATTTTTGAGCACCCTAGAGTTTGAGGGGAAAACATAAACTTTGAGTCAGACATAAAGTCTGGTATGAATAATACTATACATCCTGATTATTAATGTTAAGTGAGACCACGTCGCTTAGCGAAATGGGTTTCCTCTCACTAACATCCTTTTAAAACGTATATTTTGCAAATCTTTTCCTACAACCCAAAACTAGTTAAATACTGTAAAGCATCATTATGTAAACATACATAAATATCAGATAATAAATGAACTATCTGTTAAAATACTTTAATTTTGTTTGCTAACTATTTACCTTTGGCTGACCTCAGCCTAACAGATAACATAAACAAAATGAATCTAACATCTGTTAGACACTCCTCTTCTGGATGGTTTGTCCTTAACTATCTATTAAATACTTCTCTTCTGGACGGTATGTCCCTAACTTAATCATCTCCCAGGGTCACCTGATCCTAATGGTTTTGTGGGCTCACCAATAACCTATCCGTATACAATATATATTCCATTTTGTGTGCAATCATAATTTTAGTCTTACCTGTGACAAAGCCCTACAAACCGGAATTTTGGGCAACAGTTAGCTAGAGCCAATAGCTAATGTATAAGGCATGACCCTATACCAGTCCTATCCGGTATTCTAATATCCGAGTCATTTTAGTTAGGGATCCCTAACCATAATTTTCCTTGAAAACCTTTTCAAAATGATTTAAAACCTTTAAATCAAACTTACACAAGGAAAATATATAATCTCCATGCTTTAATCAAAATCATCTTGCCATGTTATGTGCACACACAAACCTTAGTTGATGAAAACATCTAAATAGTTGAAAGTACCCATTTCGATTCCATTGAAAGTACCCTTTCTAAACTTTTGAAAGCAACTTTTTCAAAACAAAGTAAAACCCTTTATTTATCTAGGTCGAAAGGCCAAAGCTTACCTTTCGAAACAATACTTGAAACCCTTTCGAAACCCTTGAAAAACCTTCCTTTTGAAAGCATTAAAACCTTAGATATCATATCTTAAAACACTTCAAACATTGCCTTTAGAAAACCTTGGAAAAACCTTCCATTACAACCCTTTCGAAACCATCAGAAAATATTACCATTCGACTCTTTCAAAACCCTTTGGGGAACCACCCCTTCGAAACCACTTTAAATATTTTTTGAAAGCATCAAACCTTTAGAAACCCAAACCTTTCGAAAGCACTTGGGTTCAATTTAAAACATGTGGAAAAAAACCTTTCGAAACCATTTAAATCAACTCTTTTGAAACCTTCACTACAAGAAATTTGATTTTTAGTGGCGCTCAAAAAACGCTACAAAAAGTTTTGGTGGCGTTTTGATAAACGCCGCTAGAAAACATGAGACTAAAAATCCATGATTTTTTGTTGCATTTATTTTAACGCCACTATAAATGAATTTTTGGCAGCGTTTTTTAAACGTTACTAAAGATCTTTTTTACAGCATTTAAGAAACGCCACTGAAAAGGTGCCGTTTACTATCTTATTTTTTGTTGCACTTATTATTATTTTTTGCAGCGTTTTTTGAATGCCACGGAGATTATCTGAGTTACTATAACTGCTGATTCTGTAGCGCTTTTTAAATGCAATAAAAAAATATTTTATATAAACACATACACATTCAAAAATAACACGTTCAATGAACCACAATAACACAAACAAAAGCAATTACATAATCACTACTATATCATAACATTAGTGTCAAGGCAAAAGGTTAACCATACGTTTACACAACCAAACTACCATAAATAGTTTCATAATAGTTCATGCATCTAAAGTAGTACTGCTACCATACATACTAGTTTCATAATAGTTTCATAACAGTTTTAATCAACCTAACTACATACATGTGCTGCTACCATACCAAAAACCAATGCTGCTGCTTGAATTCTTCACAAACGTTTATCTACCTGTAAACAATAATAATCATGTTACTAAATATTTATGAGGTGAAGGTATCAAAGATAAAAAATGGACAAATATAGAAGTCCTTAAACTATAATACTTCAAACAAATATGCCTCTGCATATTAACCACTGATGTGAGCACATTGTAATCGTCCAACAACTTTTACATCATATTTGTGAAGCTGCAAAGAAATTTAAAGTACCATGACGCAGTGAGCAGAAATGCCAGAGCTGAAGGGGTATATTGTATCATCAAGGTCTACATGTCAAAAGAACTTCACGCAATAAGAATTCAATTTTCAAATAAATTATAGGCACATTTAAAGAATTGAGAAACTGACCTAATAAAAGGCAATTGTATTTAGACTTTTTTCCTAGAGGTATTGGTTTTCGAATTCCATTTTGATATTGTGAAAACCTGTGCATGATAGTATAAAAATCTTAGGTATCACAATCATATTAAATTTATAAAAAAAATACGGTGAGTCCAGCACACAAAGCACTGCATGAAGGGGTATATCGTATCATCAACCTATCATATACCGACCTCCAGTTCTTTGGAATGTTCTTGCCAACAATTTTGACAGGAGTGATTCTGATAAGGTTACCATGCTTACCAGGAACTGCGCCTTTGATCATGATCGCCTGTAATTCATTGTCAATCTTCACAATCTTCAGTTTTCTGATTTTGGTTTATTCAAATGTAGATAGCATTGTATTGAAAAACCATATCCAAAAAGATCATTCGCTTTCCAGAATTCATATATGTTTTATGTTGTGGATTAATGCTAACCTTTTTTTTGGGGATCAATCAAGTATTAATCGTCAGGCCTAGTAGAACGTGTAAAGTAAACAAAGCTACCTCCTGGTTATATTTATAATTTAAAAAAACAAAAACAAGCGCGTCTAGTCAAAACTTAAGCACAATTTAAACCTGCTTTGGTATTATAAAGTTCATGTGAACAACAATTTGGTAGCAAGCAATTTTCTTTTAGTTGACATATCAACAAATTAACCTACTCCTCTTAACTGCTCTTTCAAGTGTTCATATCAATTATATTCCAAGCAATGCCTCACGCTTATATCATAAGCTAACAAAAATAAGAAGACATTTTAAAAAAAAGTACAACCAAACTTCAAATTTGCTTTTCAAGGATGTTGATTATTGTCTTTTGTTGACAACTTGACAACATCAAGAGAAGAAAACAAAAAACTTAATATAATTGAAACTCATGTTAAATTTATTATTAAATCTTGACCTCTATCTAACCTCTAGCAAAATCTTTCTCATTTTACATGGTGGCTGCTTTGTTTCTCGTTTACTGTCTACATTGACATGTAGATCCTACCCTAAATCCATGCCAGCCTGCCAAGAACCCCTCTGCCTTTATTTCGATCTGCACCAATAGAAATCGTTCTCAAGCGTGATTACCTCAAACTGATCACCTCAAAGCTCTTAAACACCTCCAAAGCCTCAACTTTGACTACTTACATGCCTCTCTATATATTCAACTACATAATACATCATCATTCCTATGTCAACATTTCAAGCTGTTATATTATCCTCGCATTAAGAAAAATTGTGTCTTTGTAATTCCCTATTTCTTAAGCTACTCGTCTCTACTTTCCATGCAACGATCAAGTTGATGCATATCAACGTATATAAAAATAAAATGTATCATCAAGAGAAGAAAACAAAAAACTGAATATATTCAAACTCATGCTAAACCTTGTGCAAATTTGCAAAATCACAGAGCAATACACCCACTTCGTCAACAAGTTAATGAATATCTAAAACGTATCTGCACTGATATTTCCACTATTTAAGTCCTAAATGATATTGTTATTTAATTGGTAAATTGATAAAACCCTACTACAATCAATGAAACAAAAAAGGCAGAAATATGACAATGACTTAAGAAATATTTAGGATTAATAGTTTAATTATAGCTGTAAGCTATAACAACCTCTATAAATAAGAGTTTCAGCTGTTACAGTCAATGAAAAGTTAATTGAGATTAATTGAGATTATTTAGGAATAATAGTTCAATATCAAGAATAATTTAATCATCTTCATAGAAACGAAAATGAAATTTAATAGTGGATCAGTACTTTAAGATGGAATGCATCATGAAATTGTATAATATACCATTTACCATTGTCTACTCAATAAGCAGTTTATGGCATAAATAGTTTTACCCAAAAAGATGAGAAAAGGCTATAAAATTACTAGAGTGATTACTGAATATGTTGCAAATACTCAAATAAAACCTAGGTCCTCATATAAATGATAGTTTAACCTTTCAAAAAATGATTCTGGTTAACTTTTTCATAGGAGTATAAATAAACCAAATATTAGTAGACAGAGCAACCTATTTTAATAAAATGATTTTTTTATATGCAATAGATGGGCTAAATCTTGTATCTAATAAAAAGTAAACAGAAAATGAGTTGAGTAAACATATATATCTTACTTCCAATCTACACAAAGTCAGTCCAAATCTCCTTTGCCAATTTCATTTACACTACAAGCCCATACCTTAACATGTTTCCTCCAGCCCATGTTGATCCACCAATTCTTCCTCCTCCTTTTACTGTTTCTCTCCTTTATCATTACGCTGAAAATCAAAACAGTTATTAGGATATCACATTTGGCTCTCAAAGTAAAATTTCAAAAAGAGGCGTAAAGAGTAAAAATATCCGCTACACTCATATCAAGCAGTGATGAAAAAAGCAATGCTTATTACATCGACATAGACAAAGCGATTACCTTTTCAAAAGATTTGGCAACATTATTCTTTAATTCAAATGTCAATGTCAATGCCAATGAGTCTAAAATCAATTTTTAATTCAAATGATCTAAATCTGCTAGGAAGACCAGACAAGAAGATGCTCCCTTCGAATTAAATGGAACAAGTAAACTTTGAGACTTAGTTGGTTCTCTTGCATGCAATATGTGACGACCCGGAATTTTTAAGCCTTTAAATCGGAATATTTAATTGATTTTGAATATTCAATAGAGTAATTTTAACTTAAATTTTAAAAATCACAATTTATTTGATGATTAAATTATTGAATTTAAATAATTAAAGGTGGACAAAATGTTGAATCCAGAATTTTAAACCTATTAAAAATAATTTGAAGGCGTATAAAATTTATATTGATAACACTGAGGATAATAGAAGTTCTAAAATTGAAATTAACAGTGGTTCGTTCAGTTTTAAAAATATATCGTTTAAATTGAATTTAAAAATAGCCTTCCGAGGTGCAGTCTCGGAATTCGACGAAACCAGTTCCATTGGATCCGTAATATTTTATTATTATCGGATTTCAAATTTCATAGTGATTGGAGTTGTTGTGTGAGCGTACGATATATAAACGCATTGAAATTTATATTGAAACGAATTGAATTTAAATAAAAATATATTAATTAACTTTAGCTGTATTCTGCCATCAGCCTGTTTCCTGTCTATATCAGGACTTTTTGCTTCCACTGTAGCCTGATATTGTTGCGTGCTGTCTCTCTTTTTCAAAACATCGTTGTCTTCCTCGAGAAGTTTTATGGCCAGTTAAATCACGAATGGATCTCCTCTCTTCTGATCGAAATTCAAAGCCATCTAATTTTTCGGAGCCGAGTGCTTTTTCCCTAAATCGAAACCATCTCGTTAGCAAACCTCTTTCTTCTTCAATTAATTGAATTCGATCCTCGTATAAAAAGAAAAAGAAATTCTAAGCTCAGAAATTAATGGCCGAAGAAAGTTTTCCATTCAAGCTAACCCGAAGCTGTTCCATTCAAATCAATCAACTTCAGCAAGCTATGGAGGCGACTTCGTTTGGGTTGGGGTGAATTGTAGGTAGTTAGGGTTCACGATGAGGTCGGCGATGCGATTCTGGGGATGGAGGCGTGTGGCGCTCGAATGGTGGGGTCGATTAGGTGGCCGCGTGAGGCTGAGAGGCGCTGTCGATGATAAGGTCGTGGCTTGTGATCTGACCGATCGAGTCACTTGTGATAGCAGCGACGTCGTAGAGGCCACGACATCGAGTTGATCTGGTAGGCGAGTCAGAACGCGATTTTGGGAGAATTTGGCCTCGATTGTTCACGCATGGGTAGCTGGGAGGGGGGCAGAGAGTCGACAGTAGGTATGGTGTATTTTATTTAATTTAATAAAACATATGTATGCAGTTTCCAATTTAGAATATATACATATATATTGTGATAAACAGAATATGCATAAGGTTTGAAAGGTAAATAGGAATTTTTAAAGGTGAAAGTTTTTTTTAAAAAAAATCTATAAATTATTTTAAGTATTCATGAGTTTCAAGATGGAAAATAAAATAAAATAAATAAATACACATATATACCTATTTCAGTTTACTAGTGTAATTTTTAAATAATGAATTTTGGAAATTAAATTGTTCTTAGTTACTTAAAGAAATTTAATAAAGGAAATTAGTTAAAAATTTAATTAATAGATGGTAATAGACTGATTGATTGGTCCAAATGTTAATAAACTATAAATTGTATATTCAAGGTCAAAAATCGAGGAAGCTAAGGCAACATTGAAGTGAACTGCGAATATTAGCAAAGGTGAGTTAATCTCACCCAGTTAGATTTAAATTTAAATTTAAATTTAAATGATTAAATTGAAATAATTGTTTGAATGGTTGAATTGATTGTTGTGTTATATAGGAGTATATACTACACCCTGAAATGATTTATTTCCCTCATTTTATAGTGAAGATATTTTATATTGTGCTAACGTCTGTGGATGCAGGGAAAACAGGTTGGAGGGATCCAACTGGATCCCTCAACATTTATTTAAATTATTTAAATTACCCTGTTATGATGATTTGATATTTTATGATGGATTTTGTTGAAATATTAAATGCTATGGTTTGATTGGACAATTGGGTATATTGAATTTCCAGAAAAATATATATACTTGGATGTTGGAAAGAGAAGAAAGAAAGTGAATTTGAAAGTAAAATAATTATGGGAATTTGAATAAATTTAAGAATGAAATAAAAATAAAATAAAGTGACATAAGAATTCAAATTAATAAATCGTGAATATAGAAAGGAGATTTTTGAATTAATAGGAAGTTAATGAATTGTAAACTCCAATGCTAATATCTAAAAGAACAGAGCATTTGAAATTTTGAAAGTAACAAAGAAGAAAATGGGAAAAGCCTGAATTTGTATATTTCAGTTAAAAAAAAAATCTATAATCAAACAGCAAATAATAGTAATATAAATAAAATCCATAATTAATGAATTTTGAAATGAACCGAGCAAGTAAAGGAATTTATTTCAAATAGAATGAATTGGAAATCAATTTGGGAAATTGATTTAAGTGATGGGAGTTGGAATATTCTCTGGATAGCCAAGTTCATGTTTTAAAAGTAAATTTGTAAATATAAATTAAATGTTTTAAGGTTGGTTTTAAAGAAATCACGTTTTGTAAAATTTATTGTTTCTAATATTTATTTCTAAAGCAAGTATTTCCTTCTAATATATTATAGCATTAATTATTTAAAAGTGACTTAGTATTTGTTTTAAATGTGGAAACCTGGTTTTATATTTTATAAAGCAACCTTATTTTCTCAGATTCATATAGTATGTATTTTTACAAAATATTGAAGTAATTTAACTTAAATGTTTAAAAGTATATTTTCAAAGTAAAGTGTTTTAAATTATTTTAAAAATCTAGTTTTGTGCTTGGTAATTCCAGAGAAGAGAAATAAATATTTGGGGAAGTTTATTCTGAAAGAAAGATAGTTTTGAAACTGATGTCAAAGGATTGAAAATAGAAATATATCTTTGAGGATATTTTGAGATAAATAAATAATTTGGGAAATTATCTATTGGTTGATGGTTGTTTGTGAATATAATTGATAGTTAAATAACCGACTATCAATATTGGACAATGCGTTGATCGTTTCGAAGAAACCGGGATCGAGATTTATTTCTCGAAAACCACTTCAATCCGGTTTGTACGTTTCGTGAAAACGATTTTGGAATCGAAGATGGAGCAGTGAAGTGCAAGGGCTAGTCGCTACTAATCCTGAGGATATTTCCAAAATGGATGTAGTAGGAGTAGTGCCTTCGGTTCCGTTCGAACCCGGGACGGACTTGTATGGACGAATGCTTGCGAAACATCGTCAGGTGGACGATGGGCATTCTAAGTGAAAACGTTCTAAAGGTAACGCTTAGCCTCATGCCTCATCAACCGGGAATGACTGAAAATCAGGGGATATGCAGCAAGGTTAGGTGGGTCATGCCCAAGCAGGACAAGATATTTCCCCTGTCTAGATGTCCCTTTTTATATATTTCGGCTTAGTGGGTGGTTGGTCGTGCCAACCACGGGGTTTATCTTGTTCGAGACTGTTCAGTAAGGAATGGTTCCGACCTTGTGTTGCAGGGGATGAAGGGAGAAATCCTCGGTGCGGTAATCTAGGCCCCGTACTATGACAGGTGGTACCCCAGTGCCTAGTCATTGGTTGGAAATCCATTCTCCCTACGAGCCTTGTACGAGTTTTGTTTGTATTACCCACTTTGTGGCTAGTAGCTGGAATTTAATCATGTAACAATTTCGGCTATTTTATACGTATTTGTATATAGGCCCTATTATAATATCAGAGAATTTCTATAAAAATTGTTTTAGCTATCGTAAGGTAAAAACCCGACATGTTTATTTGTGGCGTGGTCTTACGAGATGCTTTTGTTTTCAAAGGATTGTTGAAACTTTAATAATCAATTGGGTGTGATTTTCTCACGCTGGTAATCCAGACTGACTCGGGTGTTATTTAACTGTAATGCTCGGGTCAGACCGAGTATTATAGAATACAGGTTATGATGCTGTGGAGCTCAGGGGACGAGCTGGATGACGATACGTACTCTCGTACTTGTTTATATATATATATATATATATATCTATCTATATTCCGCTGTGATGAGTTGTTGTGTATCCATTGTATGTTATTGATGTGAGCTGTGATTGATGTACTCTGATGATGTAATATATAAACAGAAATATTTTTGGTTGAGTAAAGATTATTTATTATCTATTATATTTTATTCCGCTGCGATGGTTAGATTCTGATGTAAATTTGGTTTTCTCTTCTTCTTCTACCTCTTCTTCTTTAACCCAAATGGTTCATATTTCTGTACAACTTGAGTTGATTGTTGTAGAATAGTGTTGACTTAAGGGGTACGGATTTGCGGGTCGTTACACAATGTTATATGCCAAGGTTTTTATACTGATTAGACAATTGGTTAAAATTTTACAGTTTATGTGATGCATGCATAAGTCCAAACAAGGTAGACTAAGAAATGAAAGACATACCAAAATTATTTCAAGTCCAGGTACAAATAAAATTGAAAATATGAAGCATGGTTGTAAATGTGTAAATACATTGAATCAGATTGGAATCAATAAGAACCACATATCAATAAATTATATAAAACATGTATATGCACACATACAAATACACATTTAGGTACATCACTTTCCCATGCGCACAACAGATGAATCACACAAACCATCACACAAACTAACACAAATATAAAAATAAAGAACTATACCAAACAATTGTTCAACGCCACCTGTAATAATTTAATTTCAGTCAATACAAGATTTTTTTTCGTACCAATGTTTTTAGCCATAAATTTCAGTCAATACGACAGGGTAAACTATAAAATGTACCTCAAAGTTCATAGATAAATACACATAAATATCAGTTATAGTTTCAGAAAATAGAAACTCATGTTTTTTGCAATTATATCCTATGAATTGATAAACGAAAGTACATAATTAACTTAAACTAACAACATGAATAACCTTTCAAATGGTTTCATTACTGCAAATGCCTAATTGTTTCTAAACTTTGCACAAGTACTAATCGAGCTCAGTATTTTATGCCTAATTAAATTATAAACCATAAATGGAATATTAGAGAAAAAAACTATTTTTAAACTTTGCACTCGTACTAAAATCTATTCTTCTCCCATTCTACAACATAGCTACCTCTGGCGGATTGTGAAAAGCTATCCACAATGAACACTATAGGGCAAAGAGCATCGATCAATTAGATACTAAAAGAAAATGAGAAGAAGAACATACTTATAATCCAGTCGATAAGAGCATGGATCAATTACAATAGGGGTGACTCCAACATCAGCCGAATCAGTACTCATTTGTTATGGGGTCCTGGAATTCTCTTCAAAGGCATACCAGTGCGCGTCTTCTTGAGTTTGGCAGTGGAGAGAAAGAGAGATCGACATCGAGAGAGATAAACAGTTCAGCGCATATTATAAAGATCGATAGTGAAGAGACTGAGAGAGAGAGCGCATTGGAGAGTTTGATTTTTTAGTTAATTTAGGGATACGGAAGATGAGGGATTTTGGGGACGAAGAAAAAAGCTCAGAGGGATTGGAAACGAAGACTTTTTTTGTTTTTATCGCAATCTTGAGAGGGGAAAGAAGTGGTGTGAAAGGAAATTTGGGCGGCCACGGAAAGTTTTAGCAAAATATAGATGAATAATTGGCGGGACCAATTATTAGCGTTTCATCGTTTCATTTTATATTCTAAAATGACCAACGGTGGAATATGCCTTGAAACGCAACCAAAAACAAGTTTTGTTGTAGTGCTTTAGGGTATACATCAATCAGAACTAAAAGGGTCATTTAAAACATCTAAATCGACACCTTCCTTTCGAATCATATTCCTAAGTAAAGAAGTGATGGTGTCGAAACCATCTCATCGGATGCATGAGAGAAGTGGCATTACTTAAAACAAAAGAGTGCAACCAAGTCGAAACCTTTCCTTTGAAAATATTTGACCCAGTCGAAAGCCAAGTGAGTCGAAACAAGGCATACACCAACCACTTCGGGACCTAATGTTTCGACCAACTACCCTATCGCCTTTGTCAAATATGCTACGTAACAAGTAGCTTGATACCATGCGCATTGGTTTCAAAACCAACGGTGGCGAAAGGTCTATGACGGAACCCTCTGTGCCGGAAGTGGCGGAACATGCCAAGAACATGTTTTTTTTAACTTAAAAGAGGAAACTTTTCACTAACCTGCTTGATGCCTATATATTATAGATTTATTTGAGATTTAGTTCGAGATTTTGGAGCTTCAGGAGATGAGTTGGAGGCCAGAAGACATATTCATGTACGCGGTTATTTTTCTGTTGCATTCATTGTTGTGTTTATCAGCAATTGTGAGGACATGTTGTTATAACTATCTGGGCTGAAATAAGTTAGTATACTCTCATTGATGTTTGTATATACATATATTGTAGTTTGTTTTTGTGTAAATATTTGCTATATACTATGGATAATTCATTCCGCTGTGAGATTCTGGGTCGTTATTTTTCTTCTTGTCTTATTTCTTCTTTCTTAATTCCCTATCAATCTGCCTTTCCATTCAATTTTTGTGGGACATGTGTGGTTTATTAACTGCTTAAATTGTACAGAAAAAGTGGGTTGTTACATTTTAACTATTGTGTATATCAAACAAATAGGTGAATAAAGAATCTGATCATTAGGTAGAGAACATATATATAGGTAGAGAACATATGTACATGTATTGGAATATTTATCAATAAGGACCGGTAAACTGCATCTATCGATATACTTATAATGCTATTAAAGGCAAAGTAGATTTATTTCGAAGTTTTAATGACAAAATATGGATAACACTTTTACAGTGTTGCTATCTATGTCGTATAACCACAATGAAATTACAGCAGAAAAGGCACCAAGGTGGAATTACTAAAGCGCGGTGCAGTCAACTTGTGACCGTGTTCCAAAATATAGGTGGTAAGTGTTAACAAGAAATCTTGTCAACATCTCAAAGAAAATTTAAAGAAGCAAACAATCCCTTCATAACCCCTTTCAAATTAGTTGGAGTATCCCATTGTTATATCTCAGTAGGAATAGTTGAGACGTAACTGAGTCGAAACAGTCTTTATGCCTTCGAATGTAACCCCTTCGAAGATGCTGATACCGCTGTCATGGGGAGGATTTCTTCGAAAGTAAAGATGTGTTTCCAAGTAGTTAAACGCCTTTCAAAGGAGTCCTCCCGAAGGTTTGACTTCATTGACTACGTGGTGAATCCCTTCAAAGGACTAGTTCCCTTCGAAGGGATTCGGGACACAACATATATATATATATTAAGTAAAAGGTGGATTCAATATGACATGGAATCTTATTTTGGATAAACAACGTAAGTCCAATTGACCTAATAACATTGAAGTATCATCATCATGTCACTTTAGCGCCACATGGGCTTTGGACTTGATGATAATATGCTTTGAAGTCAAGATATCCAAATAAATTCCCTAGCATGGCATATGACAAATAAGGGTTAAGAAGATAAGTGTGTAGCATGTGCAATTGGTCATTAGACATACTAATGGCCAAATTGATCATCCTTATATTCAAAATCAATATTAGATCCATGCATCCTCTCATATTTGTTTCTCATGAATGGATTACAATAGTAGAATTTTTCCCCAATTTTATTTAGGGTCACAACAATTTGATTTGGCGAAGAATTGGAAAGAAAATCCAAAGATTCAAAAATCAGTCCCTAAATTTAGACCCCTATAGTCGTATTTATAGATGCGGGTTGTACCCTTCCTCATCCAACCTTTTGAAGCCGTCGAAATGTCATTCTTCCGACCTTTCGCACCCATCCTTTCGCCTTCATCCTTCTGCTTCCATAGTCTCAAAGTTGGGAGTAGGTCTTTAGGCCTTTTGTTATGCTTAGATTAGCTCTTCCATCTCTATCAAAAGTATACTTGTTACCTGGAGGTTTGACCAGGCAACTAGGCACTCGGCATTTGTGCTCCGTTTGGCATCCAGTGCCGTTCGGCACAGCATTCTCGTTCGGCACAACTGGGTCGTTCGGCATGCAGGCCTCGACCGACATTCAACCTCACTTGGCATTCAGGCCTCGAATGCATTCAAGCTCGTTCAGCATCCAACCTCGTTTGGTCTGAACCTTGACCGACATTCAAGCTCGTTCGGCTTTCAGCCTTGTTCGGCATCCAGCCTCGTTCGGCATCCAGCCTCGTTCGACATCCAGCCTCGATTGGCGTTCCAGCCTCGTTCGGCATTCCAGCCTCATTCGGCATTTATGCATCGATCGACATTCCAGCCTTGTTCGGCACATGGCCTCGCTTGGCATAAGCATGCCGCTCGGCATCTCTCATCATTCAGCATCAGATCTCGTTCGACCTACACATTCCACTCAACATACTGCCCCGTCCGGCTTAGAGACACGGCTCGGAATTTGACGATCGACATTTCTGGTTCGGCACGCAGAAGTCACTCACTTTGGACCGAGATATCTAGCTACTAGGCCCATCAGGGAAGTCCAAACCATTTTTCGTCTATAAATAGAGAGGTAGGGGCACAGTGAAATAGACATTTTCGAGAACACCGAGGAGACTCTGCCGCATTTAAGACTCATCCAAGATTCAATCTCTTTACTTAGTAATTGTATTCAAATAATTGGTGTACGGATTGTATCTGTAATCGATTATTAAGTAAAGCAATAAAGACTAACTTCAAAGTGGGCATAGGCAATTACGTCGAACCACTATAAATCTGATGTTCATATTTTTTACATTTAATTTAGTGTACGCTCTCTGTTTAAATTTACTTTCTTCATTAATCTCTCTACATAATCTTTCTTAAGGGTGGTAGTGACCAATTCTGGTGCTAACATTTTAGTGCTTTCACTAAGAATCGAATTCTCAGGCCGATAAGATCTACTTTATAGCTACTGGATTGAAAAATCCCCCGAAGGAGATCCAACTTATTCATAGGACGCCTGTTGAATCTATTCAGAGTTCCGACCAATGACTCTACTATGGGAAGACCATGTACCCGATCAGCCTCTCATAATACAGACGTCCACGAGACTGCTAGCGTGCAACAAGTTGAACCTAGCAACCAATAAGCAATTCAAGGTCCAGGAACCACCACCCAAATTCAAATGGAGGTCATTACTCGAACAGAGTTCAACGACTTGATGAGAGAACTCAGGGAAAGTAGAAGGAAACTTGCTGAGCAGATTCAGGCCAACGCTAATCTCATGACTCAGCTTGCTCAGCAGCAGCATCAGAACGCTGGAGGTAGCCCTGGTTCTTACTCTGAATCTGATAGCTCGACCTCAGCTGATGAATCTCCTAGGCGTAGATGCCGTAAGACTGAAACTGCTCAGGCAGGTGCCACTAATCGATCAACCAGGGATCAAACGCGTGAGGAGACCAAATGCCCGGCTCACCAAGGTCCTAATGAAGCTGGCCTTCAAGATGCACGTTTGGCCGATCTCTAGCAGAGGGGACACCAACCCGAGCGGTCCCGTGGAACTGAACCCAACCTTCCATCCTCCGTACAAACTTCGAACTTATCAGTTGTGGTTAGGCAGTTAATGAGAGAGAATCAAGGCTTGACCAACGAAGATTGGGGAGTCTCCTAGAGTTATACTCCCTACATGGATACTATCTTGCATGCCGAGTATCCCAGGAAGTTTAGTATGCCAACTATACCGGCCTACAATGGGAAGACTAATCCCCAACAACACGTAATGAGGTATGAATGGATGATGGATTCTGCCTGAGAAAATGACGCGACCAAGTGTAGGTGCTTCCCTATCACTTTATCCGGAATCGCTACTATGTGGTTTACTCGGCTTCCACCATGGTCTATATCCAGCTTTGAAGAGTTGGCAATGAAATTTGTAGAACGATTCAGGATACATGCTACTCGTCCAAAGGACGTGGTGTCCTTATCGAGAGTAATCCAAGCTTCGAGAGAGTCATTGAAGGCATACTTGCAGAGGTTTCATGTTGCTGCAACTGAAGTGAGTAACCCTAACGACCATGTGATTTTGATGGCAGTAATGCGTGGAGTAGATCCAGATTTGTTAAACCCACAATAGGTAGGCAAGGAACGTCAGACCTCGGACGCGGGTCAGCTCTATGCCATCCAGAGGAACCTGCCCGAACCATGGGTAGGTTGATCATAAATAGTATAGTCGGAGGGCCTCATCCTGCAGACAATAATGGCAGGAGATGTAACGATATGCTACCTCCTTGAGGCATGCGGATTATGAATGTTTCTCTAACGTAGAAGATGGAACCCCTGCAAAACAACAACGCATGATGACACACGATATAATGTTTAGGAGTCGAGATGCAGACAAAGTGGAGGCTCCTACTATCGACCCGATGGTCATATCTGCGACGATCGGGCCAGCTTACGTCAAAAGGATTTTGATTGATTGTGGAAACTCTGTTAACATCATCTTCAAGAAGGCTTATGATTAAATGAAGATGGAGACCAAAGATTTGAAACCATCTAAGGCCCGCATCCAAGGCTTTAATGGTGCAGTGACGGACGCAATGGGGTATATCGAGTTACCAGTTGAACTGGGAGAAGGTGAGCGTAGGAGAGTGCGAATTCTACCATTCATAGTGATGGATGTTGACTCCCCATACAATGTATTTCTAGGTCGTCCAGCCCTGGCGGAGTTTAGGGCAGCTTTGGCCCCATGGTGTTTGATGTTGAAATTCCGACTGACAAGGGAGTTGGTGTTGTACATGGCGATCAGGCGACCGGTCGTGCATGTTACGTGGCTGAGTTGAGAGAAGCTTAGCAGAGAGAAAAAGGAAAATTTGTGGGCAACTCTGTCCACATCCTAAATACCAACGATTGACAAGTAGTGCCGGAGCCCTGGCTCGGATGACATTCTCGGATCCATAGAGACATAGATCCGAGAGATGGTGATGGGGAACCCAGGAAAACAAATGCAACACCGGATGAACTGACGATTGACATTCCATTCAGCCGGGATGACCCGTCATGAGTTCTTAAGTTTCTTCGATGTGATAAAGAAAGGGAAGAGAAATTTCGAGTGGACATCCGATTGTGAGGAGGCATTCCGAGCTGTGGTAAGGCATTTTGAAAGTCTCCCAGTGCTATCGAAACCGATAAACCATGAGATGTTGTATGTGTACTTGGCAGTATCCTAGCATGCTATCAGTACGACTCTGGTTCGTGAGGAGGACGGAGTTCAAAGTTCAGTTTACTATGTTAGTAAACGTCTGATGGGAGCGGAAAGAAATTAACCCAAGATCGAGAAATTAGCCTACTACTTGGTGATTGCATCATGCAAGCTTCGTCCATATTTTCAGGCACACTCGATCAGTGTTTACACTGATCAACCCTTACGGCAGGTACTCCAATGACCGGAAACTTCTGGAAGGATGTTAAAATGGAATATCGAGTTAAGTCAGTTCGATATTACTTATCTTCCACGAAGGGCCATACAAGGGCAAGCACTAGCACACTTCATTACTGAATTCACCGTGTTAGACAAATCAAATGTTCACAATGTCATACCTCCCGTTCGATGGAAGATGTACACCGATAGGGAATCTAACGACCATTGCTCGAGAGCTGGAATAGTTCTTGTGACTCCTGAAAACCGATCAGCTTGTTATTCTTTGAAGCTTGAATTCCCAAAGACAAATAACGAAGCCGAGTATGAAGCATTGATTGCTGGCTTGAAACTTATCAAAGAACTGGGAGTAAAATCGGTTGAAATCTTTTATGACTCGCAATTAGTGGTGTACCAAGTGCAGGGAGATTATCAAGCGAAGGGACAGAGACTTGCCCCTTATCTTTCTCGGGTTCAGGAGCTGCTAGCAAATCTGGAATATTATGACATTTCGCATGTCCCGCGTGAACAAACAGAGCAGCTGATTCGTTGGCAAAATTTGCAAGCACTCGCGATGCACAGCAAATGGGATTGTTTCCTGTTGAAACCTTACATGCTCCGAGTATAAATATGATGGAGGTAGATTTCATGTTAGAAACTGAAATTGAGAAGGAGTCATGGATGACCCTAATCAAGCAGTACTTGCTACATGGGGTCTTACCCGAAAAAAGGAGCGAAAGACGACAAGTCCTTCGTAAGGCTTCACGATATGTAGTGCAGGATGGAATAATGTATCGGAGGGGATTCTCGACCCCTTTACTTTGGTGCGTGGCCCACGATGAGATAAAACGAGTATTAAAAGAAGTCCATGAAGGAGAGTGCGGTGACCATACCGGGGCCAGTCATTAGCAAAGAAAATCCTCCGTTATGGATACTATTGGCCGAGCGTAAGTCGAGATGCTGCAGACTATGTGAGAAGATGTGACAAATGCTAGATATATGCAAAAATCTCGAGAACTCCGTCGAAGGAACTCACATAAATGGTAAGTCCCTGGCCATTTGCAATATGGGGGATCGACATAGTCGATTCTTTACCCATATCCAAAGGTGGTGTGAAATATGCGATAGTTACGGTCGATTACTTTACCAAATGGGCAAAAACAGAGCCTCTAGCCACAATTACCACCAAAAAGGCATTAATTTCGTTGTACGAAATATTATATGCCGTTTTGGCCTTCCATGAGCTATCATTACAGACAATGGAACTCAATTCGAAAGCAAGGAATTTAAAGAATTTTGCTGGAAGTATGGCATCAAGAAAAAATTTGCAGTAGTTGCTCATCCAAAAGCTAACGGACAAGTGGAAGCCGTGAACAAGATAATCAAATCCATATTAAAAAAGCATTTGGAAAAGGATAGAGGCAAGTGGGTGAATGAACTTCCAACAGCACTTTGGGCTTATAGAACCACCCATAAGTCCACGACTGGCCACACTCCATTCATATTGGCATGGAAGCTGTTATACCCATTGAACATGAAGTTCCATCACATCTGGTAATTTATTACGGCCCTGCTTCGAATCGGGATCTTTTATTGGAATCATTGGACTTCATTGATGAGAAACGTGAAGAAGCTTATTTAAGAGTGACTGCATACAGATATCGAGTTGCTCGATATTATAATGAAAAGGTTCGGCCGAGAATTTTTGATGTGGGTGACCTCGTTTTGAAATGGGTTTTTCCGGTTCCATCACATATGAATCCCGCATGGAAAGGTCCATACGTCATTGAACAGAAGCTTAGAGAGGGAGCTTTCAAGCTAACGACCGTCGATGGTGCGACGCTCCCCCGAGCATGGAATAGCGAGCATTTGCGGCATTATTACACTTAGTTCATTTATTTCATATTTTAGTTGCATTTATTTCCAGAATGCTTTTGTTTCTAGTTCATGGCATGTAATAAGACAATTTAGCTTGTTTTCATTAATAAAGGCTTGAAGTCATCTTTTCCATGATTATTGATGTTTCTGTGTATGATAATTCTACAGCAAGTGACTAGGGCTATATTATTCTGTTTGACATACGAACGCGCACGAACACTTAAATCTCCATGTCGCTTGAGTGCGGACTGGAGTACTCTAAGTCCCAGAGCGCGGACTAGAGTATAAATGACTTAACTCTCCAAGTCCTATGAGTGCGGACTGGAGCAGTCTAAGTCCCCAGAGCGCGTACTAGAGTATAAACGACTTAAATCTCTAAGTCCCCTAAGTGCGGACTTGAGTACTCTAAGTCCCTAGAGCGTGGATTAGAGTATAAACGACTTAAATCTCCAAGTCCCCTGAGTGCGGACTGGAGTACTCTAAGTCCTCAGAGCGTGGACTAGAGTATGAACGACTTAAATCTCTAAGTCACCTGAGTGTGGACTGGAGTACTCTAAGTCCCCAGAGCGCGGACTAGAGTATAAACGACTGAACTCACCAAGTCCAATGAGTGCGGACTGGAGTACCCTAAGTCTCCAGAGCGCGAACTAGAGTATAAATGACTTAAATCTCTAAGTCCCCTGAGTGCGGACTGGAGTACTCTGAGTACCCAGAGCGCGGACTGGAGTATAAACGACTTAAATCTCTAAGTCCCCTGAGTGCGGACTGGAGTACTCTGAGTACCCAGAGCGCGGACTGGAGTATAAACGACTTAAATCTCCAAGTCCCCTGAGTGCAGACTGGAGTACTCTAAGTCCCTAGAGCGTGGACTAGAGTATAAATGACTTAAATCTCCAAGTCCCCTGAGTGTGGACGGGAGTACTCTAAGTTCCCAGAGCGTGGACTAGAGTATAAACGACTTAAATCTCAAGTCCCCTGAGTGCGGATTGGAGTACTTTAACTCCCCAAAGCGTGGACTAGAGTATAAATGACTTAAATCTCCAAGTCCCCTAAGTGTGGACTGGATGCAAATGACTTGAAGTCATCAAGTCCTTAGCGTACGGATTGGAAAATATTCTAAGTACCCAGAGCGTGGAATAAAGAATGTGCGATGCCAAAGAATTATCAACTTATTTGAAGATGGATCGAGAAGTTTATGTAACTCGAAATAGCTTGGGTTTCAACCACGATTATACAGAAAATCAAACAACAAAAGTATTTTGAAAGGCAAAGGAACTAAGTTTTATTCATCAAAATGAGTTTCTACTACAACTCCTCTGAAACTCGAAGTTAGAAGTTTATTTACATGAACTACGAAAATAAATAAAGATAATTACATAATCTAAGCAAACTCCCGTTGAATCAGAGTAACAGTCATTTCGTAGATTTCTTCGACTCCTTCCCCATCTTCGTCTTCTTAGACGACTCCTCTCCCATGCGTTTTCCCTTGGTAATCCTCTTTGATAGGGAGGTAATGACTGAAGAAGTATGGAGAACCTCCAGTGGCTTGGACCCGCCAGGGAGGATGACTTTCAACGGCTTGTTCAGGTGATCATCTAAGTCTACGACTTGAGGCTCACTTTGATCTCGACCGTCATTTTCTTCTCCTTCTCAAGCTGCTCCTTCAGGCTCAGTTTAGATATGTGTTCAGAATCGCCTGTAATCTCGACTTCATAACTCCCATCGATGGGAGAGGAAGTCTCAGACTTATGCTCATCAAGCGCTCCGATCACCTAAGCATCTGGACCGGGAGCCTCCCCTTCGTGAGTAGCCTCACTTGTTTTTCCTTCACCTTCTTGGCGACGTCGCTCCTCGGCGTGGGCTCGGGATCAGAACGGCCTACACAAAATCACGGAAAACAAGCATTAAAATACAATAATCTTATGCCGAAAATGACGGCTCTTTAAACTTGAAAAAGAAGGGTTCTGTACCGGTTTCTTGTTGGCTTTCGACCGTCCGGGGATTCTCGCCCTCTAGAATGGGAGATAGAATATGAACGCCAAGACCAGGATCCTCCGGGTCATAGCCAACATGTTGCTCAAATGGATCAAGTATCGGCCTGTCAACCGATTGAGTAGGAGCATGAGCTGGAGATCCGTTTCCAGACAGACCGGCTATACCATCTTTCCCTTTCGATGAGGGGGAGCCTTTGCAGTAAAGAGCTTTCGCTGCAGATAGGTCTGAAGGCTCGTTCCCCTTAAGAAATTCCTTTATCAAAGCATCCTCTTCGACCTCCTCGGTGCTAAGTTCAACCTTCTTGATCTTTACTAAAGTCTCCTATGCCTCAGCTAGGGATTCGAGGCAGCCCTCTCCTAGAAAAGTTAAGTCTCGATGCATGAGGATGCGGGCGTTGAATTCTGCAATCAATGGGTCGAACATGCATTTGACCTCTTCCCTACCAGCCCCTTTAGCCGCCTCAAGGCGGGAGTCAATCTCCGCAGACGCTATTTTCTTGCCCTCTTTACGGGCTTCATCCTTTCGCATTCCAACTTTAGAAAGTTCATCCTCAAGTTTCTCCTTTAGGAGTCGTGTGGCAACGATCTCGTTGCAATATCGTTGCAACTCTTCTAGGGCAGTAGTCTTCTCTTCTTTTTCTCTGCGGAGTTGCTCCTCAAGTTCTTTGACTTGGAGTCTGAATGCATCCCTCTCTTTTTGCATAGAGTCCTTCTCCAAAGCTAGGGCCCCATAGCATTGGACCGCCACGTCGATTTCTGTTTTATGGGTTGATTCCAAAAGAGTTATGGCCTCGGCAGTATCTTTAGCGCTCTGCTGGGCGGGTTCAAGATGAGACTTATAAGAAGCAAGCTCTTCATCCTGAGCTTTAATAATATCTTTATCATGGATAGCCTCAAGCTTCAGACGATCAATCTCATGCTGGCATTCCATGGAGACTTCTGAAACTTTTTCCGCCAAGTGTACGAATGCATCACGCTGAACATAAACATCATTAGTGCAGGCGATAGCACTTTGCTTAACATTTCCCGAAATCTGGTGAATTGCCGGAAGGAATTTTAAGCCATCGGAGAATATCTTGGGAAATGAGGCTTTAAGCTCAGCGAGTCTCTAGCGACCGATGGGTCGGATATAGGAGCAAGAGGAGTCTACTTAGAGACTGTAGGAGTTCTGTGAGGATCTCGAGATTTCCTGGTGCTTGACGAACCGAATGTTGGTCCCGATGTGCCTCAGGCTGAGACCCCTTATGTGCATGTTTCTCTTTGCTGTACTCCGGTTGAGAGGGAGGATCGTGAGGATATGAAGGCTGATTATAAGTTTTTCTTCGGTGTGATGAGTCTCGACGGTGGTAGTCTCGATCGTCGGATTCATCTCTATCTCGGCGCTTGCCGGAGCCCGAATCTCTGCCAGATTGGTAAAAGACGGATGAATCGCGAAGGCAGTCAAGTCCATGCGTACGCCCCATGTCACCTACATAAAGTTTAAATAACGATGAGTTAGCAAAGAGTAGGGTGACAACCAAAATTTAAGTGCAACGTGAAGTGCATGTGTTTGTGTGTGTCCTAGTGTTTTTCCCCGATGGACTAGTTTCTTTACAAATATGAGTTTTTTCTCCTTGGTTTTGGGCTTGAGCGCTTGTATCGCCTCTCGCGGGTGAATGAAGCTTATGGGCCTCTGGATCGTCGAAGTCATAGTTTAGTAGATCATCAGGTATGGTAAGGTTCGACAGGCCTTTTAGAGAACTTTCTAAGTGCTGCAAGGAAGCTTCTTTCTCCGTTGGAATAAGGGTAACTTTAGAAGTTCCGCCCACTATTTTCTTCCTTGGCTTATACGTCAGTTTCTTCTTTATCTTTGAAGGGGAAGATGACATCTCGATGTGGTGAACTTCGACTATCGGATCCCGAGTGGGACTAACATTTTCATCCTGTACATCAGGCGTTTCAGTTTCTTTAATTTCCCCCTCTTCTAGTGTGTCAGGGGCGTTTCGTGCTGAAGACTCAGCCTGCTTTTCCCTTTGCTAGCAGCAGTCCTAGGTATGGTGACACCTTGAGGGAGGCTTATCCGGTGACCTTCCGCCAACAACTCGAACTTTGTAAGCGACTCATTTGAAATGAGAGTTCTGATGTCCCGGTCTTCGGCAGGAATGGCTCGAATAGCTTCGACAGCTTCAGAGTATCCGGGTCCCTCAGGACGTGGGTTAATACCTAAAAAGACGGAAGAGAGTTAAAAAAGGGACAGCTTCGACAAAACATGAGTATCGGTCCGAAAAAAGAACTTACTTCCCTCTACCCATCTTCTGGCAAACCAAGAGGACAATGCACATAAAACCATTCCTGTTTATACAGGGCAAAACTTGCTCCATGCCCCAGTTAAGATTTGACATTTGCTGTGCAGCTCGAGAAGCATGAAAGATGGGCTATCCCTCCGTCTCTTGATGCAATATATGTATCGGATATCTCCCAGAGTTGGAAGCCTGGAGAGGACACTCATAAAAAGGATGCAAGTGCCGTAGATGAATGCGTGGCTGTTCGGATGCAGTTGCGATGGGGAAATGTCGATATACTGCAACACGTCTCGAAGAAACGAGTTGAACGGTGGCACGCTGCCAACCCAGCACATGAATTTGTTGCAAGCTGTGTATCCAACTGGAGGCAAGTGCGGACGATCATGCCCCGATGGAACTAACACGTCGTCGAAGGGGATTCCGTGGGCAGAGCATATCCGACGGAGTGTACTTTCATTAATCTTTGAGGCCTGTGAATCGACTGGGTCGTCTAAGAAAATAGCTGCCTCCAGAGCGTCGGGAGTCAAGTCGACGGATGCTCTCGCAGCATTCGTTACGTTTTGAGGAGGGGTAGCTGACGGATCTGAAGTATCTACAACTTCTTATCGAGAGGATGGCCCATGTCTGTCTAAGATCGTAGCAGAGCTATATTTCCTAGACATCTCTAATGAAGATTGAATCTAACAGAGCACCTGATTGAACTATACTTGAAAAATAATCGACGTTAGACTTAACAACATAAATAATCTCCCCATGTGGTGTGTGAACAAGTGCGATCATTCAGATTTAAGTGCCAAGAAGTGAAAATACACTGGATTGATGGAATAAGTTTAAGCTTTGAATTGTCGTCTTCGAAAATCGTCATCGCTGACCGTCTACGGAAGCTTGTCGTAAGACAGTTTATATTTTGAACTCGACATCGTCACTGCATTTAAAAGGTTATTAACTGTTAAGAAAGTTGAAGTCCAAATTTTCAGTTGTTTAAATGCGAGATTTATCAGTCCGAATTGTCCAGTATGCTTTGTTGTTTGAGTCTGTCCTCGTTCATTATCCTATGTTCAGGCATAAAACATGTGTTGAGTCAATTATGCTTTAGGTTCGACTGGTGTTGTTGTTGTACATAAGTCTCCTACCTAACCACTTCATCGTTCAGCATTTAACTAGTCATCCCAAACCACGATCATGCCGAGCCACCTCGCTCGGCATTCTACCCTCAACACCGACAACTACCACTCATTATCACCGTTCGGCATGTGGCAAGACATGCCGAAACGCATACGCGTCGAACCATGCCGTTCGGCACATCACTCTTCTAACTTTCCTCTTCGTCGTTCGGCATAAGGGAGTTATGCCGAACCACGTTCACGCCGAGCCGCTTCGCTGGGCATACTGCCCAGCTTCCACCTCTCCTCTACTTTCCCTCCTACCTCATTCGACACGAGGTAATCAAGCCGAGCAGTTGCCATGTCGAGCCGCATTGCTCGACACACTGAGCCTAAACTCCAATTTCACCATAGTACTTCCCTTCCACCACTCGGCATGGCGAAGTCATGCCGAGCCACCTCGGTGCATCTGCCACTTACTTCCTCCTTCAAACACCTCTATTATCCTCATTTCTCCTCCACTCCGCCCGGCCTTAAAATCCTCTAAACAACAACGCCTCGCCCTTAACTCCGGTTTCACACGATTCATATTGGCCTCATTTTCGTAGAGATCCACGAACAAAGAATCTCGTGCTAAGTTTCTTCGCCGGGGGAAAATGTTCAAAGGAATAAGTCATTACCTAATAAATGGCTTGAAATTCAGAAGGATTCTAGAATGGAAGCGTGTTTTTGTTTAGTGTAGTTTTCGAGAAAGGTTTGGGGGGACGTATTAAATTCGAGAAAGGAGAGAGGAAGGATATGTTATTGTCCATGGTCTGTTCGAAGACTAATATATAAGTCCTTAAGAACAGTGGTAAAAGTGAAAAAGTGAAGTAGAAATGAAGTGCCGACCTTTATAGGGGAAGAAAGGAAGTCGAAGGGACAACGACCGGTAGAACCGTTCAAAGCGCATTCCTCACTCGGCATCAACTATGTCGTTCGACATTTGTGTGCCGCTCAGCATCGGCTACGCCATTCGGCCTTAGTTTGTCGTTCGGCATCAGCATGTCGTTCGGCATACAATGCCTCAATCGGCATTCAAGAGAAAGTACTATCAAGAAGACTAAGCCAAGGCTCGACGCAAAACATGGAGGACTCGTGATTCAAAGCGCGTCACGTTCGACCACATGATGCACTTTGGGGGGTGTTACCTGGAGGTTTGACCAGGCAACTAGGCACTCGGCATTTGTGCACCGTTCGACATCCAGTTCCGTTTGACACAGTATTCTCGTTCGGCACAACTGGGTTGTTCGGCATTCAGGCCTCGACCGGCACTCAACCTCCCTCGGCATTCAGGCCTCGACCGGCTTTCAAGCTTGTTCGGCATCCGGCCTCGTTTGGCCTGAATCTCGACCGGCATTCAAGCTCGTTCGGCATCCCGCCTTGTTCGGCATCCAGCCTCGTTCGGCATCCAGCTTCGATCGGCATTCCAGCCTCGTTCGACATTCCAGCCTCATTCAGCATTCATGCCTCGGTCGGCATTCCAACCTTGTTTGGCACATGGCCTCGCTTGGCATAACCATGTTGCTTGGCATCTCCCATCGTTCGACGTCAGATCTCGTTCGACCTACACATTTCACTCAACATACTGTCCCATTCGGCTTAGAGACACGGCTCGACATTTGCCGATCGGCATTTGTGGTTCGGCATGCAGAAGTCGCTCACTTTGGGCCGAGATATCTGGCTACTAGGCCCATCAGGGAAGTCCAACCCATTTTTCATCCAATCTACGAATTCCCATTTTGCATTAGTTCACCCCCAATTGTCCTCCTTATCAATCTTCTTTTCCTGCAAAGTGCAAAGTAGACAACATTGTTTATCATAAATTCAAAATTTACGTAAAATATGTCCGGTAGTTTATCTATATTATTGGTGACAGTATTAGAATTCCTGATAATATAATCCTAGAAATTTAAGTAAGGTAATTTAGTAGATCATAATATATGGATATTAGATGAAGAGAAATCCACAGTTGGGAACTATCAAAGATTGGAAATTCTTGTCTGATGATAGTGGAAGTCTTTAAGAAGTCCATAAATCTAATTATGAAATTGATTATGGAGGGCCGGAAATCATCATCTGGAAATAACTGATAGAAGACCACTAACAATTTCTAGTAATATTAAAAACCCAGAAATCATTGTCTAGAAATAAGGCGTAAAAGGCTATTTGGGGATAAATAATAGGAGTTTAGAAATCCTTATTTGGAAATAACTCGGATTCGGGTATTAATAAGTGTAGTTCGGAAGTTAATTGTAGAAGACTTGAGATTTAGATTGAAGTATTAATAAGTGAAGTCCAGAAACTTGTAGTAAAAGACCCGAAACCCAGATTTGGGTGTTAATAAGTGAAGTCCAAAATTCATCTCCTGGAAATTAGCTGAAGGCCGTAGATTCATATCTGATAATAAATGTAATCCGGGAGTTACCATCCGAAAATAAGTTTAGAAGTTCGTTTATAGCAGGAGGAAGGAAAGTTTAGAAATCATTATTCAAATAATGAAAGCTCAAAAACTCTTGTGTGAGCCTTTTTTCCTGCTCCACTCTTCGAACTTTGATCATCTTAATCTTTTGCTTTGCACTACCTCTTTGACTCAAGGTACTTGATTCTTTTGATATGCACCATCTTTTAGGCTTTGTACATTGTTAATGCTTTGTGTGCCATTTCTGGGGCTTGGACGTCTTAGTCTGTTGTTGCCTAGTGCGCTTGGTTAGCTTATCAACAAGTAGGACCCAAGGACTTACCTGACCTCCCTCTAGAAGGCGCTCCATACAGGACTTATAGGCGAGATTGAAGGCTTGTTCGGTGCCTTGAACAGGCTATAGTGTGGAGAGATCAAGGGCTTACTCCGTCCTCCCTCGAGATTGTGCTCAACCAGGTCTTATAGGTGTGACTGATGGTAGTCGGTGCCTCGACCTGGCCATAGCATGACACATTCAACAACTTACTATGTCCCCCTCTAGGGGGAGCCTTGATCTGGCCATAGTGTGGCTCAATCAAGGGGTTGTGGATACTTTAACCTTGCTATAGTATGGTGTGGATAAAGGTTTACTCTAAATACCCTCCAGGAGGTGCTTTGACCTGGCTAACATGGCACGGACAAAGGCTTATAACCATTCAAGGTAATTTCCAAGTTTAAGGAGAATTCTACTCCCGACCATGTAGATTTTTCTTAGGAAAGAGGTTCTTTATTCATCCAATATTGGAAAATACGGTCGCAAATGTTCTTCGTTCCATGTATTAGAAACCATATTGACATCTGATCGACATAATCTGTAGCCCCCGAGGGAATTACTTTACACACGATTAGAGGACCCTCCCAGTTTGGTCCCAACGATCCATCTGTAGGATTTCTAGTGTTTGCTATCACTCTTCGGTGCACTAGATCCCCTTCTTGAAATGATCTTGTCTTCACTTTCGAGTTGCAGTATCTTAAGATTCTTCTTTGATCTTTATAGGTTTGAATAGTTGCTTCATCTCTTAGCTCATGTATTAAATCCAATGACTCTTTTTTCAATTCTTAGTTTGGATCAATTGCATATGCTATTCTTTAAAGTAAAGGTATTTAAATTTCAACTGTTAACATCGCTTCACACCCATATGTTAGAGATTATATGTTATGACCTATAGTAGTTTTTGTGGATATGCGATATGCCCGAAGTACAAGTGGTAATTTTTCTACCCAATTTCCTTTGGCTTTATTCAGTCATTTTTTCAAGATAGTCTAAATAATCTTGTTGGCTGCTTCGATGGCTTCATTTGCCTCTGGATGTGCTACGGAGGAATTTCTTTTGATCATTCCATTCTTATGGAAAAATTGAAAAAACTCTTCACTTTCAAATTGTGTTCCGTTGTCAAGATCATAAATCTAGAAATGGTGTTTTTAATGACAAATCTAAGTACTTTCGCAGAAGTGATCTTGGGAAGTGGCTCTGCTTCCACGCTTTTCGTAAAGTAATCAATGGTAATTACATTGTAACATCCAGTATTTTTATAACATTATTGGGATATTTAATTAGCTAAATAAAATAAAATAGTGTAAGATGATTAATGGACAGGGATTTGATTTAACCAAGGATAGTCGTGCCATGTTAATTTGTAAACCAAAACGAGACAACATGAATAAATGTGTTAGGAAATAAGTAAGGATTAAATAGGAAAATGGACATTCTAATGCCCAAAAGCCTTAGTCGTGAGTTCCCACTATTATTCATTTGCAAAAATTAAAATTAAGAGAGGCCGACCACCATTCTCAATCTCAAGAAAAGATAAAGCTAGGATTTTTAAGAGGAGGAATCAAATCAACTTATTCAAGATTAAATCCCACATCTTTAATCACAAAACTAAGGTGAATAATTACTACATCTCATTTTTCTTATAGTTTTTTGGTTTTAAGGATAACCCGAAATGATTTTTGCATGACAATGCCATGTTTTGAATGATTAAAAGTTTAAAAAGGCTTGTTGATGATTTATACATGTTCATATTAGTTTTTATGATTGTTTGATATGGAAACCCTATTTACTGACTTCTAAATGCCTTGAGAATTTAAAAATGCATCAGAAATTATATTTTAATGGTAAGTTTCAATTTTCATAATTTTCTAAATTAATGTGGATTTTATATTAATTTTCTATGAAAGTGATTATTTGGGTTTTAAATTATTTACGGCTAAATAAATAATTATTTGGGCCTGAAATTTATATATATTAGAAAACATATTGAAAATGATTTTCTAGAATTCTTATAGAATTTTCCTAAGTGTTTAGACGAATATATAAAATTATTTAAGGTATGAGACTTAAATGTTTTATATATTTAATTAAGGAGAAGGTGTATTTTGTAAAATAAAATCATTATTTATTTTTTAAAATATTGGCAGAACTTTTTGAAAAATCTATGTAGAAACCAATAAAAATTTGACAAATAGTTGCTGGTTAGTTGAAATTTTTTCCTTTTGAGTTAAAAACAAAATTAACATGTTTTTAGCATGTTCCGCCACTTTCGGCACAGGGGTTCTGACCCAAACCTTTTGCCATCATGCTTTCAAAACCAACGTGCATGGTATCAATTGACTTGGTACATAGCACATTGGATAAAGGCGAAGGGTACTTAATCAAAATGTCGGGTTCCGAAGGGATTGGGATATGCCTTGTTTTAAAATAAAAGTTGGCGCCTGATTTGCTTTCGAAGGTATAGCGTTCCACTTAGTTGGCTTTCGGTTGGGTCAAATATTTTCAAAGGAAAGGTTTAAAGGGGTTGCACTCCTTTGTTTTAAGTAATGCTTTCGAAGGGGTCAAAACCCCTAGCTGCCGCATTTCTAACTTTCAAAGTCAATGGTTTCAGAAGGTATACTTATCTTTTTAAATAAGCCACTTCTCCAATGCTTTTGAAGGGATGGTTTCGACACCATCACTTCTTTATTTAGAAATAGGTTTCGAAAGGAAGGCATTTGATTTAGATTTTTTTAAATGATCCTTTTTTCTGATTGAAGTACAACCCAAAGGTTTCGAAAGAGTTGATTTAAATGGTTTCGAAAGGTGTTTTTCCACATGTTTTAGATTAAACCCAAGTGCTTTCGAAATGTTTGAGTTTCTAAAAGGTTTAATGCTTTCGAAAGGTATTTAAAATGATTTCGAAAGGGTGGTTCCCTAAAGGTTTTCAAAATAGTCGAAAGGTAATAATTTCTGATGGCTTAGAAAGGGTAGGAATGGAAGGTTTTTGCAAGCTTTTCTAAAGGCAATGTTTTGAAATGTTTCCAGATATGATGTCTAAGGTTTTAATGCTTTCTAAAGGATGGGTTTCAAAGGTTTTTAAAAGGGGTTTTAAGTATGGTTTCGAAAGGGAAGCTTTAGCCTTTTGGCTTAGATAAATGAGGGTTTTACTTGGTTTCGAAAGAGATGCTTTCAATGGTTTTGAAAGGGGTACTTTCAATAGGATTGAAAGGGGAACTTTCAATTGTTTTAATGTTTTCATCAACTAAGGTTTCAGTAAAGAGTGTGTGTGTGTATATATATATAACATGGCAAGATGATTTTGAGTGAAGCATAGAGTATCTGTATTTTCCTTATGTGAGTTTGATTTAAAGGTTTTAAATCATTTTGAAAAGGTTTTCAAGGAAATTATGGGAGGGGATCCTTAAGTGAAAATGATTCAGATATTAGAATACCAGAAAGGATTGGCATAGGGTCGCACCCTATACATTAGCTATTGACCCCAACTAATTTTGTCCAAAATTCTAGTATGTAGAATTTTTCAAATGTAAGACTAAAATGATGATTACACACGGAAGGGAATATATATTTGTATACAGATTGGTTATTGGTCAGCCCGTAGAACCACTAGGATCAGGTGATCCCGGGAGATGTTAAGTTAGGGACTAACCATCAAGAAGAGAAATATTTAACAGATAGTTAAGGACAGACTGTCTAGAAGAGAGTATCTAACAGTTGTTAGATTAATTTTTTTTATTGTCTGGTAGGCCCAAGTCAGTCAAATGTTAATAGTTAGGCAAACAAAACTAAAATGTTTGAACAAATAGTTCTTTTATTACCTGATATGTATGTTTACATTGTGACGACCCTGACTCAACCTTCGAAAATCGGCTTCCATACTTCACCCGTATTCGAATGCCGCAGATTCAAACGTTGAGTATGGTTTGTCGGAGCTTATAACAACATCAGGCGATAACAACATAGTGGAAACGAAAGAATAATTTTATTGATACATAAAATTTGATACAATATGATACAATATGAAGTGATCAACATTATCAGAGATAGATACAACAGCGTAAAATAACAAAATAGCGGAAAACACCAGCAATGGTACCGGAAAGATAATGTCTTCAATGCTAAGCTTAAAAGCTCCAAACCACAAGCTCGAACCACCATCATGTTGAACTTATAGCAACTCGGTAAAGAATGTTGAAGTGAAACAAATGCAATCGCCAAAACCCAAAGACTCCAAAGATTGCCAAAAGCTACACCCACTAGCTGACTGTTTGATAACCTAAGTCTAGGCTACTCGTGTGGAAAATTATAGGCACCCAGAGTTTAAAAAGGGAATAATAAACTCCAAGTCAGTCATGGGACTGGTGTGAGCAAATAAAAACAGTTGTTTGAACAAAAACAAACAAAAAGAATTAAAAAGAAATCCGCTATGCTTTTTGGAATATGAAACTACCACAAGGCCTCCCGGCACACACACAATGCAATCGCACACTTGGGGGAGATTTCTCCTTATGATAGTCAAACATGCTTAATACGAAAAAAATCCTTTTTGATATTATTATTAGTGCATAGTGCAGAAAACATTTTTGAAAGTATAATATTAATCTTAGCCAGCATAGGTACCATTATATTATGCCTGCTATAGCTACCACCTGAGGTGGCAGGTTATACAAATGCAATCGTAAAGGGCTCGTATTGTTTTATTTGGATTTCCAACAAATGGCCAAGGCTAAGGAACTTCCTTCACCGAATGGGTACGCCTCTGGAGGGACTCCTCGAGAACCTAACCGGCTCTCTTCCAACACAAGGTCGGGTTACCTCTGTAACAAGGTAACTACTGACATGAGTATGCCATCCCCTAGTCGTCACCTACCTTTATCCAAGGATCCTCAACACCAACAAATTCCAACAACCACACAAGTAAAATATCTGGGCTCCATACCATGATACCACTTCTTATCCAGAAGGAAATGCACATGCCCTAAGGGGCGCGACCCCCGTAACCTTGCCATATCCTTCCTGTTTCGACCATTTTTGGGTTGTGAGGTTCGACGAAGTCTCGTCCACAAAGCTACGCTTTTCACAAAAGCTATTCTTCAATCAACAAATGATCAACACTTAGCATGCCACATTACCAAATTGGGAATATATCACTAGTAACCATCAACTACATAACCTCTTAGCTCGTACGTCTCTGAGAAAGGTGTTAAGCTAAGAGAATAAATTATCCGCCACCAAACAGAAATGTATTTGATAGAAACCAGCTTTATATCTCATAGTGTAACGTCAGACATACGTACATACAAGTCCATCCTGGGTCTGAATGGAACCGAAGGCACTTTTGCAATTCCGGGTATCCACAATCTCGATCGGACTCCCCATAACATATAGAGATCTATATACCAGAGCAACTCAGTTCAGATACATTGGACAGATAATCCTTTCGTTCTCGAAAATACCATGTCTTCACCACCGTCTTCAATTGCTATCCATTTCGTCGTATCATTTATTCGGAATTGGTTTTATGAGATAAAGTCCTCTCCCGGCTAAACCGAATAATGAGCGCTTATTTTAAAAGCATATGGATATATTGGGATCTTAGTTAAGTCACAAATTTTAGCCCAAAACCTTTCCTTTTGAATGGTTTAAACAAATTTCCACTTTTAATCTTTTGAACAAAAGATTCACCCTTTAAGATCCTCTTCAATTTGAAAAAAAAATCACTAATCTTTAACAAAGATTCATTCGTAGCTTTCAAGACTATTTCAATTTCAAATTTTGAAATCCTTTCAACAAAACTGGAAATTCTTTCCTTTATATAAAAGCTATTATCATTTGAAAACAAAGGTTTTTCGTTTCGAGAAAATCCGATTAGATTTGCTCGAGTTAAAACCTTTTAAAGTAAAATCATAAAGTCAGCGAACTGCCATATCCTCGACAAGTTCTATTTAGGTTAAAATTAAATTCCCAAAATAATTCATTCAAAATACTTTAAAAATGGTTTAAAAATTCATATATATACAATTTATAACTTGTGTAACCCTTTAAACCATAGTTTTCAAATATATATATATGTATATAGAATTCAACTTCAAAATCTTCAATTCAAATTCAAATTAAATTATTTTAATCTCAAAACTTTAACCAACCATTCAAAATAATTTTAACTTCAAAACTCCTTTCATATTAAACCCAATTTCATTTCCAAACCATTTTGGATTCAAAATTCAACTTTGAAATTCTTTCACCATTTTGAATAAAATAATATTAATTCAAAAACCCATGACCTAACCAATTTCTCGTGAAATCCATATTTGTGTGTGTGTTATAGTCTAGGGGTTTTGCACATAATAATAACCATCATCAAATCAAGCACTACAATATCGATAAGCGGTATAATCCTATAATGCTTTTTTTTCATTCACAGATAAACAATTTATAGTTATCATAGATAAATAAATCACAGTTCACAGCTCAATCCACACAATTCATATCACAGAACATCACACGTCAGAGATATCAACAATTCAAAGCATTAAATAGAATCCAAACATCCATAAGTAAGATCAATTAATCACCTGATTATAACTAATTTAAACCAGATTAATTACTTATGAATAAATTATTAATCATTAATTAATTACAAACCATTTATTATTATTTTAATTAATGAAATTAATTAATCAACCTTAATTACCTATCTTAATCAATTATCCTTAATTAATTAATTCCCCTTAATTAATCATATAAATTAATTTAACCTGAAGTTGATTACATAAATTAATTAATCCTTAATTAATTACACTAATTAATCATCCTCTAATTAATTAATTAATTAACCTTTAATTAATTACCCTTTAATTGCAAATTATCTTTTAATTACTTACACTAAGTAATTATCCTTTAATCACTTGATTAATCAATCTTTAATCATTAACTAATTAACCTTCAATCATTAATTAATTCACCTTTAATCAGTAATTAATTAACCTTAATTAATTCATTATCCTTTAATTATTATTAAATAATTAACCTTCAATTAAGTAATTAATCTTTGATTACTAATCATTTACTCACATTAATTAATTATCTTTTAATTAACCACATTCATTAATTATTCATTAATTAATCACATTCCGAAATCATCCATTACTTACTTACTCTAAGTAATTACACTTTATTAATTACATTAAGTAATTATCCATTAATTAATCACCTTAATTAATTAAGTAATTAAATATTACTTATATTAATTAAACTTTAATTAATCACATTGAATGATTATTCATTATTCACCATCAAGACCGTAATTAAGTAAATATAAACCCTTTTTCTTAATTAATTACTTAATTACATCTTTATTAAATTACATATGAAAACACTTAGAAATTAATTACAAAATTACCTAATATATAATTACTTAAAAACAAAACAAATTTAAAACATTTAACTTTTAAAATTAAATCTTTGAAAAACTTGTTTAAACTTGTTTTAATAAATTACTTTAGAATTTTGGTTATCATTGCTTTTGAAAACTTATTCTTTTTAAACTTTAAATTTGGTTATCATTTTATATAATTTAAAACATGGCATATCCTTTCCTTTAAAAAACCTGAAACTTAAAATAAAAGCCCGAGCCATAACCACGAATTCCCGAGCCAAACCCCAAGACACTCGCAAACTCCATTTGACTTCGAGTAAATCCGCAAAATACTTCGAGTTCGTCCCGATAACAATGCTTCTTCCCCAAACAACTCGATCAACCAGGAACAAATGTGCATAGGTGCACGTGCACCGACCATCTGGTCATCTCTGACCATCGTAGCAGCCTCCAGCATGTCAACGACCACACCCTCATCCATCAAAACCACCAGCTCCGATGATTTCATCGGAAATCGAAATTTAGCTTCTCGATCAATTTTCTGGAATCAAACCCATTGACAAAATTGCCTCGCACTGACGATCTCGTCCACCAGAGATCATGCGACTTTGTCCAAAGCTGCACCACGAACCAACACTTCATTTCCTTCCAGTCCGATCCCTATCGATCCACCATCGACAACAAATTTCCTCTTTAAACCACGTCGACCGAACTGGGCCCAAAACCCTCCAAAGCCACCATGCCGCCACATCGACCAACTATAAATTCTTCGAGCATTTTTCTTGAGTTCATCAATCTCCAAACTACCCTCGACATCAAACACGACCCACGAATCGTCGTCGTTCGTCGGAATTCGACGAAGAACCATTATCTGATCAACTCAAGAATTCCTATCATATACAAACTTAAAAATTATGAAACTACGATCAAAATTCATTAATTTCCAATACGAATTTGCTTCTATCACCAAAACCGGATTTATAGAACATCAAATTTTCAGTTTTAAAAACAAATTTACTGTAGTTTCTTATTTTTAGAATATTTGCTAAATATTTGCATTTTAAATTATTTTTAAAAATGATGCTACATCATTACAATCATTTTCCATTTATAGATTATGATATCCCAGAAATTTCTAGGTAAATAAACAATGTAATAATAATTTATAACAATATAAGATTTATTCTTTTTCCTAGATAAATAAAATTGGTATTAATTAAAACATATATTGAGTAGTTTTTTTTTAAAAAAGAATTTGAATTTGAAATTCAAAATATATTTAAAAATAAATTGAGTTTAAAATAATATGTATATATGATTTGTTTTATAACATTCTATTTAAAGGATTTTATAAAAGATATATTAAACTAGTATAATTATTTCAAAATGTACAATTGGAATTTTTATTTTATTTTTCTTTCAAATTATATAAGATAAATAAAAAAGAAGTTTAAATATTTATACACTTAAGACATTTGTAAATATAAAACTAAATTGGAAATATTTTATAAATACTTATAAAGAATATATTAACACATGCATAAAACAAATGTAAGTTAAATACTTGTATAAAAACATAACACATGTATATATAGATAATACATAAACAAAAGAAAATAATAATTATTTATATATAGATATTTTTTATGCAATATTACAAGTGTTAGATATTTAACATATCAATTAACAAGTGTAAGTGTTTTATTAAGAGATTTAACAAATGTAAACCATGTAGCATGGGATTTTACAAGTGTCATGAATATTTATTTTTCTTTCATTTCTAATTAAAGAAAGAAAATAGGCTATATGTACATTTCTTTCCCTTTTTCTCATTTCTTTGATTCGTTTTCAAAGAAAACACACCCGTAAAGAAAACAAACTTGGGAAACACAAAATTAAAAACAAACTAATATCAAACCATGATCAACTCAGAAATCAAGCAACTAAAGAAGATTAGTTCAGTAATCAAGCTAATCAAGGATCAAGCAGATCAAAAATCAGGATAGTAGCAGTTTTATTTGGAAGCAAGTGCTGCTCTGATCAAAATGAAGGGTGAGTAAATTAACATTTTGAGGTTTAAATCTGTTAAACTTTGATTGCACATGATTAAACTTAAAGCATGTTGTGGAAAAATGTTTGCATGATTATAAATCTGCCTAGATGTATATAAAATGAAACTGATTGAGTTTGAATGTCTGTGTCTATATATATATATATATATATATATATATATATATCACTGTTTTTACATCAATAGGCTAAAAAAACATAAATAAGTTCAAAAATCAATTTCTTCTTCTTCAATCCCCTATAAATTATGATCTTTAAAGAAAATTTGTTTCTTATCACAACATTTGATTTTTAAAAATATATTTAAGCTAAATTAACCAGTTATTTTACTGGATAAAGGGATTACAGTGAAATCTTATTCAATTTGGAAAAAATTGATCATCCTGATTTCATAATTTAATTATATAAGCTAAATCGTATTGAAAAATGGTGAAGTTTGAGATTATATTCGATATTTTTAAGTTTGGTTATGTTGAGGAAATTTGAGTTGATCGGATTTGGTTTGTTATCGGAGTTGGCTGGGAAGACGGTGGTTATAGGAAAAATGGGCTGGTGGTGTATCAATGGACGTGGTGACCAGGGATTGTCGGAGTAGGGTTTAAAACCCAGTTGTGTTCGATGATGTTGACATGAATCGTGCGATGGCTAGGTTGGACCGGACTTGGTCGGAGTAGAAGGGTTTGGTGCTTGAGTTTTTGGCATAGGGTAGGACGGTGTAGCTGGGTCTCAGGCGACCTGAGGCGATGGCACGGGAAAGGTTTTCATTGAGCAAATTTTGGCTTTAGCCGAACGGCTAGTTCGATTTCGAGTTAGAGGCGGTTTCATGCTCCTGGGTGGTAGAGATCGATGGTGAGGTCGTCGCCGACCTGATAGTGGTCGTAGTATCGATCAACGCCGTGACGTACGGTGGTGCACGTGCACGCATTTACACTTGTACCTGTTGTTTGTTATGTGGTTTTGCTTCGGGAAGAATAATGGATGACTCGGGGTTGAACTCGAGTTTCGATCGGGAGGGGTTTGAGTTTGGTTCGCTTGGGGAGAAGCCGGGTTGGACTCGGGTGATGATGATTTGGGCTCGGGTTAAATGTTGAGGCTTACAATTCGAATGTTAAATGATAATCAAGTGTAATCTGATTTTTAAATTATTACTTTTAAATTATAAATGTTATTTTAAATGGTTGGGTAATTAAAAGTTATGTAATTTATTTTAACATTAAATTAACTAAGATAGATCCTAAGTTTAACTAAAACTCAATCAATGATGTGATTAAGCGGGAATTAAGGGAATAAATGTTTTGCCATTAATTAAACTTGAAGGTCTTAAGTTCAATTATCAGTTAATGATAAAATAATTAAATAAGATTTAAAAAAAAAGATAATTAAGAAAGTAATTAAGATAAAGGGGTTCATGTTTAATAAAATTAGGTTTGAGTGATTAAAGTGTAATTAATTAATGGATTGATAATTAAAGATTAATTAATGAAGTAATTAAGGGTTAATTGTTAATGAATTAAGATATTAAAGAGAATTAATTTATTAACCCTCAACAGATTAATTCTTTAATTACTTACATTCAAATGATGTGATTAAGTAGGAATTAAAGGAATAAATGTTTTGTCATTAATTAAACTTAAAGGTCTTAAGTTAAATTATGAGTTAATTATAAAATAATTAAATAAGATTAAAAAAGATAATTAAGAAAGTAATTATGATAAAGGGGTTCATCTTTAATAAAACTAGGTTTGAGTAATCAAAGTGTAATCAATTAATTAATGGATTGATAATTAAAGATTAATTAATGAATTAATTAAGGGTTAATTGTTAATGAATTAAGAAATTAAAGAGAATTTGATTTATTAATGATTAAGGATTGACTAATTTGTAATCAAGAGTTATCAGTTAATTAATTAGAGATTAATTCCTAAAATGATAATTACTTAATGTAATTAATTAAAGAATTAACCCGCTGAGGGTTAATAAATTTAAATTAGCAATTAAAGGTTAAATTTATTAATGATCAAGGTTAACTAATTGAGGATAATTAACTAATAGAATAATTACTTTATGGAAGTAATTATACGTAAATTACTTAAGAGAAGTAATTAAGAATTAATTACTTAGTGTAATTAATTAAAGAATTGAAGTAGTTAATTATGGGTTGGTTAATTTATGTGTATGATTAATAAAATAATAATTAATCAATGAAAGTGATTATAGTATAAATAATTTGAGTACTAATTAAGGATAAATGTGATTAATGTGAATGGTGAGGGTTAGTTATATTGTGTTATTAATTAAAGGCTAATTACTTAATGTAATTAAAGAGGATAATTAAGGGATGATTAATTAATGGTTTGTAATTAATTAATGTTAAGTAAGCAGGATTAAAAGTGATTAAAAGAATTAATGTAATTTATTTAAATTAATTGGAATGGTGTGACTAATTAATCTTACTTATGAATAACTGAATGATGTTGTATGCCTTGGATTACTTGATATCTTTGATGAGTGATGATATGTGACATGGTATGATTGGACTGAATTGAGATAATATGGTTTGTCTATCTGTGACGAATGGCTATGTAAATATGAAATTCTGGATATATATGGAATTGTTTAAAACTTAAACTACTTTGTTTTTAAGATGATATTGGGTTCGAAGAGACCGGGGTCATGTATCAGTACATACCTGAAACCACTTCGATTTGTAATCTAAAATAATTCTTTTTGGATTTGACTTTGATATAAATAGGCTGGAATTGAATAAATAATGTGAATTGGGTCATTTAATTTGAGTAATGATACTTAGATGATTATAGAATATGTATTTGACCATAACATGTTAAGAACTTGTAGAGGTACGAGTTACCTGGGTTTTAAAATAGTTGTATGCATTGGTATTTCATATTATATAGGTTTACACACGCTGGTTTCCAGCCTGACCAGGTTGTTACTTTGATGTAATGCTCGGGTCAGACCGAGTATTACTGATTTTCATATAAGGACGTTCTGGAGCTTAGGAGGAGAGTTGGATGGCAGGAACGTATGGAGTGTTTCGGGTAAAACCCTTTATTTATCTAAACAGTTGAAAGTACCCATTTCGATTCCATTTAAAGTACCCTTTCTAAACCTTTGAAAGCAACTCTTTCAAAACCAGGTAAAACCCTTTATTTATCTAGGCCGAAAGGCCAAAGCTTCCCTTTCAAAATAATACTTGAAACCCTTTTGAAACCCTTGAAAAACCTTCCTTTTGAAAGCATTAAAACCTTATACATCATATCTTAAAACACTTCAAAACATTGCCTTTAGAAAACCATAGGAAAACCTTCCATTTCAACCCTTTCGAGACCATCAGAAAATAGTAACTTTCGACTCCTTTGAAACCCTTTGGAGAACCATCCCTTCGAAACCACTTTAAATACCTTTCGAACGCATCAAACCTTTAGAAGCTCAAATCTTTCGTATATTATTCGTCTGACGTACTATGATGTTGTATACATGAATAAAAATATTTCCTTTTCATAAAGATCATTGTTGTATTATATATAATTCGTTGTGTTGGAGATTCTATGTTGTTAAATTTTCTTCTATCTTCTACCTTCTTCTTTCATCCTAACTAATAGGTATTTTCGAAACTTGACTGTTCGGCATGTGATATAGTGGATGTGTTAATGTAAATTTTCAAGGGTCAAAAATTCAATTCATTACATTTGGTATCGGTGCTGAAGGTTAAGTGAGAACCTTGGCCCTGGTGGGGTATACTTATTTGAGATATGGTAAGTGAGACCCTGAGTGAGGCTAAAGGTATTAAATATGAGCGTGTACATGTTAGTGAGTAAAAGTTTTATATTATGTTGTTGAACTATTGAGTGGCTTAAGAATTATGGTCGATGCGTTTGGCTAACGTTACCGATAGGGATTTCCTAAACACTTGAACAAGTCCAATTGACATAATATTGTTTTAGAATTGGTAAATGAAATAATCTTACCTAGGATATATTTTATATATAAAGGAATGATTTTCAGATGCATATACGTTATCGATGAGATGTAGGGTTAAAATTGGATTTAGAACAGAATGTGTTTAGTTAAAAGAAAATCTTTAGATGACCAGGATTGTAAGAATATTAAATCTTGGTTGTTTTGATAAAGATATGAATGATTTTGGAAAAGTTGTAGTAATTGTACTTAAGGAGGTTTTAAGATATAAATATTTTAAAATTGATTTGAAAGTAAATTTTTCTTTGGACAGCTTGGGAAGGAGTTTCCGATCTGTTTTATGATAATCAGAATAATCTTCTAAGTAACAATTGAATGTTTTCTTAGGCAGATTTGATAGTGCAGTTAGTAAATTATCCTCTTTGTCATTGTACAAGTGAAAATAGATTGAATCCGAATGAATCCAAAGCTAGTGGTTGATTTATTAAAGAACTATTTATCTATATATAGTATTATTTGAAAAGAGAATTTGCAAAGAAAGAATATTTTTATGATTAACTAGTTTGGGTGTCTTGGAAATGACTAAAAATGGATAAAAGATGTGTTCAGAAGGTAAACACTTCTCTTGAGTATTTCCCTACTTAGTAAAAGGGATATATAAGACTATGCTCCCTGCTTCTTGATATCATTTTAGGCTTACTTGGGATATATTATGTTTCCAAAAAGGGTTAAATATAAAGTATCATTTTGAAAGGTTTTTGAAATAAAACCTGTTATTGTATTCCCGAATCTCTTGAAAAAATAGAGTTTTCAAAATAAAAATATGTCTTTATCAAGAGCGGAATTAATAAATAAAATTTTAAATTTATTAAAATATGAGGTTAAGTAAAACCAATTTAAGATTTGAAATTGTATATACTCTTTTGGATATAGAAGAGTATCATACTAAAATGAATTTGAGTTATAAAATGTCAAAAAACTTAAGTAATGATCCTAAGTAAAATGGTGATTCTTTAAAAAGGGTAATTATAATCCTGGGAAGTAGGAACCAATGGTATTAGTGTGTAGGTTATAGATGAATCATTTCTCCTTTTAACATAGTTCTCGATCCAAGATTTGAGTACATTACTCGAGGTGTTTCACACCATTTCGAATAGGGATTTATCGTCCGATTTTTGACAGCGAGCGTTAATGAGTATTCTTGTGTGGAACCAAAGGTTGTCTATCATAATTTAGGGTTATGCAAAGATAACAGAGGTTTCTAATTAAGAAGCTTTATGAAAGTCCGTACTAGGAATTCTAGTGAGTGATACTAGTTCGAAAATGAAGTTATATATTTGATTGAGTGATCGAATCAGATTTTACATAGGAATGATCTATGTACATCATACAGATTGATGAATAGTTTCAAGTATTTCGGGGAATAGGGTTGTGGTATAATTTTGAGGACGAAATTCTTTTAAGGGGACGAATGTAACGCCCATCAAATTTATAACTTAGATAAATTATACTTATTTTTAAAATATTTAGATATGGTTTAAAGTAAGAAATAATCATGTTTTAAGTGTACAAATTACCAATGTAAAATATTGATAATTTTAAAATATCGTCTTAGGTAAAATATCGATAAAACAACTAGAAACCGTTTTATCAATAAAAATGCTTTTAAATAATAAGGATCATGCACGGCTCTAGATTCATACTATAATATGTGCATTCAAACAAGATTATAAAACGAAATATTTTATTTTATTTTTGGAAAATAAAAGTATTTATGACATTGACCGTTGATATCATCGGTTTTATATATTTCTTCGAAAATTCAAATTAAGTTTAAAAAATAAATAAATGGGTTTTTATTTACAAATAAACCAATTTTAATTATTTAATAATGATGATAATTTCATTTTTAAAATTTGTTTATCAAAATAGGTAGATCATAGAAAAATAGAAAATGTGATTGAAGAACATTATCTAGAATTTAGACTTTTCGACACTAGAAAGTTATCAGAAAAGTTGTTCACCTTTATGCGCTATATATACGCATATATAAGAGACAATATAATAATATACTTAATTATTTATTATATTATGTTAATTATGTTTAGCAAGTGATGTGAAAAGACATGGTTTTAAAATAGTAACTTATATGTATACTAAATCATATCATTATCTCTTGTCATTACCCATCATGGCTTAGGGGATATGACTAGAAAGGGGGAAGATGTGACATATGAGGAGGAGGAAGGTAGTGATGTGACATGTCAAAATAATGGTATGTTATTATACTATACACTAAGGATTAAATGGTAATTTCCCTTCTTTTCTTCATCTATAAACACACACACACTCATACACACATTTTCATTTGCATTCAAATGTCATTCTTTTCTAAACCTTGTTCCCTAAAAATTCCATGGCTTCCATAGTTTAAAAAATTTAGAAAACATTATCTCTATGTGTTGTAACTTTCTTCCATACCTTCTATGTTTTTTATACTTTCACTTAAACATCCTCTCTTCGAAAACCCAAGGCCATCACTATCCCCACAAAGCCTTAGCCAAGGCAAATCATCTTTAGCCAAACCCATTCTAAATCCTTAGCCCCTCCAATGTTTTAAAATTTTAAGCTAGAGTCGAGCGTAGAGGCATTGCCGAGTTATGGTCGAAGTTTAGACGAAGTTAGATAGCATAAAGGTGAGTGAAACTACTTTTTTTGAACGTTTTTGTCTTTATTATGACACGTTATTGTGGTGATAATATGAGTAGAAAATTGAATGGTTATTATGTTGGTCAATGGTGATTGATGGATGTTATGCTTGGTATTGAATTTAAGATATGAATGTGATGTTGTAGAGTTAGTAAGCATATAACGTTATGTTTATATATGTGTTTCATTATGATGTTAAAAGTATGGTAGTATGGATGTACTGTTTTGATTTAAGAATCAAGTATATTGAGTTGAAACAAAGTTAACAACTTCATGTGTTGCACGAACTTTAGGTCCGATTTGAAATCAGAACTATGACATCTATTTTCAAAGTTTGGAAATGGTTTTAAGTTTTATCTTGGTTGAAGGTTTCAAAAACTTTCTAAATATTATTTCAAAACATGTAGGAGCATGAAATTAAGCGAAGTATTTCACTTAAAATACGTAGAGCGAAATACTCTCATAGCGATAGCCGTTATGGATGCAGTTCGACAAAAGTTCACGATTTCCATCATTAAGTGATTCATTTAGGAATTGTTTTGTACAAGTTTTCCAAACTTAATTAGTAACATAAAAAGAGATTAAATTTAGATTATTTAATAAAATAGTTAAAGGTAGTAGCTGTTAATTAGTAATTAAGTTAGTGATTATGGTTAAGTAACACTTAAGGAAGGTTAACGACTAATTAGTGATTAATAAGGTCTTAATTAGTGATTATTCAAGATAAGAAGTAACTAAATGGTTAATTATTATTTAGTTAGGTTAATTAGTTAATTACTATTATTTAACTAAGTGATTATTTGATTAATTTTTAATTGATTAGGGTTTTACTAATAATGAATTGTTTATTACCTTAACTAAGATACATAAGGAGGTTAATTAGAACTTAACGAAGCCCACCAAGTTAATTGAAATTTAATTATGAATTAAGCTTGATTTAATTAAGATATAATTAAGGTATAAGCTAATTAAAAATAATTTACTCTTTTCAAAGCTATTTTAGAACTAAATAAGTTATATTTTAAATTAATTTTCTTTTTAAGAGTACATGTTCCCCTCTCTCTTAGACCGTTTTTCTGTATCTTACTAAGGCAGATTTATGAGAAAGAGGATATGGAAGCAGGAAATGGAAGAGGATATCTAGGTGGAGAAGGAACCACAACCAACAGAAATGCTTAACCTGATACCGGGAGAAACCCAATCGACCGACTAATGCTAACCCAAATGTTGAGGCCAATGTACGTGCTAGAAATTGACCAGTAGATGCAAGGATAGTGTATCAGTTGTTAGCCAATCTTTTGCAAGCTAGAGTAGTTGCTAATGTTGGAGGAGCTAACCTTATAGCTCCAGTTAGATATAATTATGATGGACTAAGTAGAGACTACACCAGTCTGGGTGGAAAGCCATTTATTGGAACGGAGGATGCTGTTGAGGTTGAGAATTGGCTAGTGCACTATGCGTGGACCTTTAGCGATCTAGGCTTGGATAATGGGAAAAATAGGAGGCCGACCTCTAGGCAATTGCAAGGGCATCGCTTCATTGCTAGAATAATGTGACTACCGAAGTTCCGGAGGAAGAGATGACTTGGGCTGATTTCAAAAGAAGATTTAAGCAGAGGTTTTTATTTGGGATCGCAAAGTCAGCATTGATAAGAAAGTTTATGGATCTAGTCCAGTGGGATATGTCATTAATCGAGCATGCTGCTAAGTTTGATGAGCTGTCTCGATATGGATATGCCACTCTAGACACTGACATCGGAAGGAATGAGAGGTTCATTCGAGCACTGAGACCTAAGCTTACTAGAATGACCATGATTCATATCTGAGAACTATGTAATGTGGTGGTGGAGATGTCCATTCGTCATAAAGAGATGCTGGCTGGTTATGCTAGAGACAAGCTAGTTTAATCCTAGGATCCTTAAGGAAAGAAGAGGTAATTCTTTAAGAAGAAAGGAGCCCGGAAAGAGGATGCTTCCAAGAAGAAAAAAGCTGATCTATTTTGCTACAAGTGTGACAAGAAGGGTCATTATGCTCACGAGTGTCGGACAGACAAAGGGAAGAAGGCTACATATAAGAAGAATGTGAAATGCTTTAACTATGATCAAGTTGCGCATTATATGAACCAGTGTCTAGAGCCAGTCAGGTGGACAATGGAAAGGTCTTTACTGTTGGATCATCAGCTAAACCTAATACAGTTGATAAAGGAAAGACTGTGATGGAAGGTATGTTTTTGATTCAGAGTATACCGGTTAGGATACTATTTAATATTCGTGCATTACATTCTTTTTTATCTTGATGTTTGGTTGATAGGTTATGCTTAGAACCTACATACCTTGTTACTTCCTTACGGGTTGCGAATCTAGTAGAAGGGTATGTAACTCTGGAGATGAGATGTGACTAGATAGGACTTGATTTTTTAGGTCATACGTTTGCATGTAGTCTATATGTTTTTAATTTCGTAGATTTCGGAATCATTTTGGGTATGGACTGGTTGGGTAGGTATGAGGCTAGAATATTTTTCCAGGATAGGGAAATATCATTGAGACATACTAATAGTCATAACTGAATTATTTTCTCAGCGAAGAATTATGACCGGAGTGTTTGTGCCTTGTTTAGTGCCACGAAGAAGAGAAGAGTTAAGTTAGGTTTGTATTGCTAGAGAGTTTACAAATGTTTTGAGCCAGTTACGAGATTACTACTGACATGAGCTGTTGAGTTTCGAATAGATCTTGTGCCATGAGGTAAACCTGTGAGTAAACCAACTAATAGGATTACACCCACTAAGATGAAGGAATTGAAGGTGCAACTAGTGGATCTAAAAGGAATGAACTTTATCAGACTAAGCAGCTCACCTTGGGGAGTAGCCGCAGTCTTCATGAAGAAACTAGATGAATCGTTGAGGATGTGTATCAACTATCATAAACTGAATGAAAGGACGATAAAGAATAAGTATCCTTCGCTGATGATCTATTTGATTAGTTGAGTGGAGCCAGAGTGTTTTGCCAGTTGGATTTGGTAACAGGTTTCCACCAGTTAAGAGTGATAGCGGATAGTATTCCTTTGACGTCATTTCAGACTAGGTATGGTTCATAGAGTGGTTAGTAATGCCATTCGGGTTAATAAATGCACTTGCATTCTTTGTGGATTTGATGAACCGAGTCTTCCGAGATATTTGGATAGATTCATATTGGTGTTTATAGATGACGTTTTGGTATACTCTAAGGATGAAAGAGAGTATGAAGATCATCTTAGAGTTTTGCTTAAGATACTGAGGCAGAATAAGCTAAAGGAGATGTTTTCCATGTGTCATTTTTCAAAGTAAGAGGTTAAGTTTCTAGGTCATGTGGTTTTAACGAAATGGTTGTCAGTCGATCCAGATAAAATCGAAGTTGTGAATAATTGAAAGAGAATAGAGACGGTAACCGAGATCAGGTGTTTTCTTGGACTTGTTGGCTTTTACCGAAGATTCATTAAGGATTTCTTGTGGATGCCAGCACCTTTGACTAAGTTTACCAGGAAGGATGTGAAGTTTGTTTGGTCCAACAAATGTGAGGAAGGGTTCCTTAAGTTAAAGCATTTGTTGACCAATGTACCAGTATTAGTAGTTCCAGAAGGTGGTGTACAAAGACACATGTCGAACTGGATTGGGAGCTGTGTCGATGCAAAGGGTAAAGTTATTGCCTATGCTTCGTGACAGCTTAGATCGCATGAGGTGAGATATCCGACTCATGATTTGGAGTTGGCTGTGGTGATCTTCGCATTGAAGATTTAGAGACATTTTCTCTTATGGGAGGTATTTGAGCTTTACACCGATCATAAATCTTTAAGATACATATTCTCTCAAAAGGAGTTGAATATGAGACAACAAAGGTGGCTGGAATTATTTCCTGCTTATGATTTTGGTATAGAGTATACCCCAGGAAATGGTAATAAATTAGTGGATGCTCTTAGCAGAAGTCACCAGAATATGGTGTTAGTTATGTTGGCAGAATGGAAGGATCTAGAGGCTCTGGCTAATTTTGGTGTGTAGTTAAGATCGATAGCTAGTACTAGTCAGAATACTGCCTGCTATGTTGTCACGTTTAGAAGTTAGACTAGTGTTGATCGAAAGGATAGCTTCAAAACAGAGGGAGGATCCAATTTTATCCGAGAGGATTAGAAGGCTTGTGGTAGGATCAGAGATAGATGATCTAAAGGACTTTAGTCTTGACCAAAGAAGATGGTTAGGAAAGAAGGGACGATTATATGTTCTAGGTGTTGAGAACTTGAGGAAAGAAGTTCTTAGGGAATGTTATCGATCCAAGTTTACGATTCATCCTCGTGGGACTAAGATTTATCAAGACATGAAGAGAAGAATCTATGGGGAAGGTATGAAGAGGAATGTTGGCTTGTGTGTTAGGCAGTGTGTAAACTGTCAACAAGTGAAAGTCGAACATTAGAAGCCAAGTGGGTTACTTCACCCTTTAGAGATTCCAGTTTGGAAATGAGATTCAATATCCATGGATTTTATTGACGGGTTGCCAAGGTCAAACAGAGGAAATATGAGTATATGGATCACTGTAGATAGGTTGACCAAGAGTGCCCTTTTCATTAAATCAAATCAACAAGGATGACATCTGTACTAACTAAGTTGTTCATGAAAAAGGTAGTTAGACTACATGGAGTTCCTAGTAGCATAGTCAGTGACAGAGATGCTTTATTCACTAACAAATTCTGAAAGAGTCTACAGGATGTGTTAGGCATTAAGCTCAGGATAAGTACCGCATATCACCTATAGATGGATGGGTAGATGGAGAGAGTCAACAAGGTACTCGAAGTTTTGTTGAGAGCTTGTGTGTCGGACTTTTGTGGATCTTGGGAGGATCACCTAAATTTGATTGAGTTTTCCTATAATAATAGTTATCAGACTAGTATATAAATAGCGTGTTTTGAAGCATTATATTGAAGGCCATGCAAATCGCCAGCATGATGATTGGAGACTGGAGATGGATTGGTCTTAGGTCCAGATTTAGTTAGAGAGGTGCAAGAATAGATTGAGTTAATCAGAGGCCGGATGAAGGAAGATCAATCCAGACAGAAGATTTATGAAAATAAGAGGTGTAAAGACCTAGAGTTCTCAGTGGGAGACATGGTTTTCATTAGGTGTCACCGATGAAGGGTGTGGTATAGTTTGGAAGATTGAGGAAACTGGCCCCGAGATATCTTGGTCGATTCCAGATTTTAGAAAGGCTTGGAAAGCTCGCTTAAAGAGTAGAGTTCTCGAGCAGTATGGCAGGTGTCAATAATATATTCCATGTATCTCATCTTCAGAAGTATGTGCATGATCCTAAGGCTACTATTCCCCCGATGGGGTTTGAAGACTTAGTAGTAGAGCCTGATTTGACCTTTGTTAGAAAACCACTACGAGTTGTAGCAAGAGATGAGAAAAGATTAGGGCAGAGACAGTCAAGTTGGTGAATGATGTGCACGTAAATGTGCATATTTTTACCACCATATTTATTCTATTTAAATTAAATAAATGATCATATGTGGTATTTTAACTTGTTTTGACCAAAATCCATATTAATTTCAAATTGTCACATATACATCTTCATATAAGGGCAAAACGGTCATTTGTGTGCATATATTTCTTTGAGAAACATTAATTGAAAATTTATATATATTTGTGTAGGAATTTGATCTCAAATAGGAGTGGTTTCATGAAGACACATGCATGCACAATATGAATATAAAGGAATGAAGATGGAAATAATTCCAAGTGAAGATCATGGAGGACCCCACCTACCCATCTATCTTAAAGTACAAATTAGAGGCTAATGCACATGCTTATGGAATTAATGGCTTCATGTACACTTAAATGATGATTAGTAGAAGCTAATGATTATTTGACATCCACACTTTCTCAAGGGTAGTTTGGTCATTTCCCAAATTATGGATTAGGGTTTCATGCTTGTATAAATAACCCCTTATGTTTCATGAAACCCTCCTCCTCCTCCTCTTTTACTTAGTCTCTCTTTAGTTAGTTTTAGGCTCAAAATAAAACCAATCTCTCTTCTTTCTTTTCATGGCTAGTTAGCCATTTCTCTTTTATGTAATTTTTTTTATGCAACTTCAATACATGTTCTTTTTCTGTTCATGCTTGTTTACTTTCATGTTGTAGTGTAGATTTATTTTTCATGCAAGTAGAATAGTTTTTCTTTATCTTGCTTCCCTTTTCTTTTTCTTTTTCTTTTTCTCTCATGTTGCAAGCTATATTTGTTGTTTTAATGACAAATATGAGAGGCTAAACCCCTTCAATTTAGGGGGTAATGAAGCTCTCTAATTATGTAGATTCAACTATTTGTTAATTCATGCTCTCTTTTTGTGCTTAATGATGATGATAGAAATGGTTTACTAGTTGTTTTTTCTTTGAATTTGATAGCCTATATTGTTGACATCAAATAGGCTATGCTTAAACAATCACCAACATTAATTGCCTCTTCATCAAAATATGATTATGGCAAAAGGAAGTGATTTGAAATTAAAATTTGATGGTCTATATTTCTAATCAATAGTTAATAGGCCATACCTAAAATAGATTTCATTTTCATTTTCTTTGTCAATTTTCATGCAAGTTAGTAGGTGCTTTAAGGGATGTGTTATAGTTTGATGGCTTATGTTGGCTAATCAATAGCACAAATATGCTATACTTATGATAAGCACATCAATTAAAGCACTAATTACCATAAAAGGGAGATCATGATTTCATATGTGTTGAACTACATGATCTAGAGAGTGGATTTATTCTCAAAATTGTCATTTAACTCTTATATTTGCATCTCTTTTCTTTTAATTAGTTAGCTAATTTTCTCATTTTCTAGCTTAAATATTCTCAAACTTTGGGTTAATTGATTGAATAGAATTTTAAAATCTACAATTCCCTGCGGATCGACCCGTACTCGCATACGTACTACATTCGTACACCGTGCGCTTGCGGTAAATTTAATTTGAAATTGTTCGACGGTTTTCTAAACCGATAGAATTTTCGTCGACGAACAAGTTTTATTGGCGCCGTTGCCAGAGAGTTGCTTTGATTTTGACTTTCTATTCTTCGAATCATTTTTATTTGATTTTATTGTGTGTTTGTTTTGTGTGTTAATTTGTATTTTATTAAAAAAAATTATGTGTTTGTGTGTGATTTGTGTTATATTTTGTTTGTGTGCATGTTGTTAGTTTTCTATTTTCTATTTGCATTTCATATTCTATAAAAAAATACACAAATTCAAAACAAAAACAAAAATATTTTATTTCCCTTTCAATTTGCATTTCATTTTTACAATTTACATTTCATTTAGAATTTACAATTTTTTCAAAAAAAAAATCACTGTGCAGAACTGTGCACATTTCTGCCTACTATTGCCTACTGTGACCATATCCATTACAACACGCTCACTGCTCCTCTGCCCAACAACCTACATCATCACCTTTGTTAACTCCAAATCCTCACTATCTTGAACAACTACTTTACTTCCCACTGCCTCATCCTCCGACATTTCCACCACCTGCATTTCACAGAACAACAATCATTACAAACCCAGTTGCAAACACTTGCTGTCGAACACCATCTTCTCCATCACTGACATACATTTGTCTTCTACCCTGGTTCACAAACCACAGACAATTGCCACAACTCAAATCCCACTGTCTACACAATCAAGCTTCTTCACTTCACTGTCAACCTCCTTACGACACCTCACTCACTATCCCCATACTCAAGTTCACCACAGCCACAACTCACACTGCACACATATTCCTGATTCAAAATCACTTGATACAACCCATTCCAGTGCACATTCAACTGCCACTGTGCACCACGGCGCACACATAACCAAGCTCGGTCATCACAACTTCACCTGACTTCAGTTCAACCTGATACCACGTCCACATCTGTACAACTGTCTCCACCAGCTATCCCTTCCACAAACTTCAAAATCATCACCATCTCTGTCCACTGCCTTGCACTTCCGTCCCCTCCTATATCAACTACTTACACAATTTATCATATCAACCATTCAACACCATTGATCTTCACATCAGCCCCGCCTGCTACATCACAGTGCCACTTCTTCCATCACTAATTACAAACAACCCTACTGCTGCTCAAAACCAATCAAACTGACCAACATCAAACTGCCCAAACCAACTTCCACAACATCAAAACAACTCCAGTTTCATACAAATCCTGACCACACTCCAAACATTCAACTGCAGTTCCCACCATCAACTGACCATTCACTACCACATCTCAGATCTACAACTACTGACTTACCTTTGAATAAGTTTCCTCTTTCCCCAAATTCAGCCGCGACAATCACCAGAACCAACCTGCCTTCACCAAATCACCGCAACTCCACGCTCAATCGCCTGCAGCAAACCAATTGCTTCTGACAATCCCCAAATATCCTCCATCACACTGCAATCCCACCGCGAACCTCAATAAAACCATCGCCTCGCAAAATCCCCAATTCTCCAATGCACAGCGTCGCCTCCTCTTGAATCGCGCATCGCCTCGAAATCCAATCTGTTGATTCACCAAAATTCCATCACCCCATATCCCAAATCGAACTCCAACCACGTGAAAACTGAAACCGCTTCGAAATCCAACTCGAGTTCTTAAATTCTAATTTTTGATTTGATATTGAGAAAGTTTGCGAAGACATAAAAAAGAAAAGGAAAAAGAGTTTTCGAATGATTCCAGTGATTAAGCAAATGCGAGAGTTGTGGGGTTTATATCGATTTTGTAAGTTCTGTAGGAAGTTTTTTGGGCAAGGTTGGATATTTTTTTTATTTAACTTATTTTGATCAATTTTTAGTTTTCTTTTATTTATTTTAGTTTTCAATTTCACTTGTTTTTGTTTCCTTTAGGTCTACTTTCATTTGTTTTTCACTTATTCTATTTTCTTCTTTGATATTTATTCAAAAAAAAGAAGTTGTTGCAATTTGTTTTATTTTTAATTGTTTCATTTTCATTGTTTTGTTTTCACTCGTTTTGTTTCGTTTTTGCATTAATCTTTGATATAAAAAAACTCGTATACATCTTATTTTTTATTTCAGGTTGTCAAAGCAGATAAAGGAAGGAGCCGCTTGCTAAAAGAAAACTTCTTGCTCGCTAAAAAAAATTGCTGCTTTCATTTTTAGTTTTATTCGAATTGCATTGTTGGTTGCTTGCATTTTTTTTAAAAAAAAAAAAAATTCCATTCCTAGTTGCATTGTTAATACATGTTTAATTTCTGCTTTGCATTTCATTCTAGAATTTTGTTTATTAATAACGGTTAGACATCGTTAACGCTTAATTGTATATTAACAAATTGTCTTCTTTGAACAATTTAATTTCTTGGTGTCTAGGCTACAGCAAGTAATAACCATTTATAAATATTACGGTGATTCGTAAATATTATCGTGGTTGTTCCTCTGAAGGTACTTAAACCTTCGGTTGCATTGCTGCGGTGATTCGTGGTGCACCGATAAATCATGTCTATTACCTGGCTGAGAACTATCTTGTTTATCTAAGACAATGTGTGATTATACAATTTTAGGTTAACTTAGGATAAATCATTTGTAATTAAGCACTGCATTCATTTAGTTGCATTATTTCATGCATAATTAAAAAAAAACTAAAAAAATTTCAAAAATCCAAAACTAAAAAAAATTGTAAATATTCCTTTTATTTTTCTTTAAAATCTTTAAATCCTTTTCCTTTGAAATTTCAAAAATCCAAAAAATTTAGAAAAACAAAAATCCAAAAAGATATATAAAACTTTTTCTTTAAAAGAAATCCAAAAAAATTTAAAAAACAAAAAAAAAACAAAAATCAATTTTCCATTTTGGAAAATAAATTCTACTTGTAAATATTTTTCTTTATAAAAAAACAACAAAAAAAAAATCTTGAAAATGTCCAAGTTTCCTTTCTCTTACTCACTTGAATTTAGTTGTGAAAATCAATATAATCCATATGAGTTCACTCCAAATTCGTATGGATATTTTAATAACAACTATTGTTTAAACGATTTGAATTTTGAACCATAAAATTTTCAAAATGATGACCAACCTTCAAATCTTGAAAATAGCATTTCATCTTTACTTGAAATCGCTACACAACAAAATCAAATGATAAATAAGTTGTGTAATTCATATTTGTGCGATAACTTGAATCAAAGTTTTTAAAATAATCAAAATTTGAATTCACTTCAAAATTCAAACAATTTCGAGTATAACCCATGCCAATACAATTTTGAACTACAAAATGAATTTCAAAATCAAAACGAAATGTGATCCACTTTTCAAATAATTTTGGCAATGGGAATAATCTTGACTACCATACAAGTGAAATTTTTTGTTCTAAACAAATACAAATCGAAAATTATCAAGTTAATAATTACAAATTGGATTTTGTTGAACAAATGAACGAAATTTACGATGATCACACAGATTTGTTGTTTGAAACTTATATGAAACAACGTGAAAATCAAAATCAAATTCTAATGTGTGACGAGTCAAGTGAGAATCCATCTTTTACCCACATCGACGATTTTCAAATAACAGCTTTTGAAATTGAAAACGAAAATCTTAATGAAGTTGTTGAAAACATGGTAATTGAATTGGATTTAAATTCTTTTAAGGGTATGGAACCAAATTTAAAATTCGATCTTCCTTTTCTTAATTTTGAAAATTTGAATACAACAACTTTGAATTTTGAACTTGAGACATGTAATAAAGTTGTTGATAATCCAATAAAGGAAGACGAATTTAATGAACATGAATTTTTTGGAATTTTGGATGACGAGTTGTTGAATTTTGAAGGGGAAAATTTCGATCACCATTTTGATTTTGAAATCGATACTTTGGAAGAAATTGAACTTTAACCAATTTTTCTATCTACCCCAAAAATCATCGAAAATAAAACAACTCGTATGGTTTTCAATAAAATGACTTTCGTTTTTCCAAATCCACATTCAACTTCGAAATATTTTACGATTTGGTTTTTCGTGCTTAAGCTGTGTCTCGCACATTTGAGGAGACAAATGAATCAGTCTTTAGAAGGCCGTTTCATTTACTTTTTGACTGTATACTTTCTCACTCTTGTAGAAAAATCATCCTTTCATGTAAATATAGGATTTTTATTTTTATTTTTCTTCTTTCTCCTTCCACTTGGGTTGTCTGTGGGGACACAGTCAAAATCAAGTGTGTGTTGGGGGGGGGGGAGTCTCATCATCTTTTTGTTTTTTCATAGTTTATTTTACATTTTCTTTTCAAAACTTCAAAATAAACATAAACATAAACAAAATTTTATTTATTTTTAAAGAAACACTATAGGTTAAATATATGGTTTTGGTTTATTAAATTGAAATTTTTGAAAATTTATTTGTCTTAACAAAAATAAAAATGAAGTTTGAATACAAATAATTATGGTTTAACTAGTATACAGGAAGATTCATACGTGTTAATTATGAAATACATCCTAATTGAAAATCTTTGTTTTAAAAGTGGTGAACTTAAAGTAAAGGATATAACTTTTTTTTGTCTTCTAAGTTAATGGTGCTAAGATGATTTTGCAAAACTCTCTCTCTTAAAAAAATAAAATAATTAAAAAAATTTAATAACATCCAAAGTATTCACTCTCATTTAAAAGTCCTCACGGTTATGCATGGGTGAATTACTTGGAATCTTTGATTATGTGCTTTCATACTCATTTAAAAGTCGTCATGGTTATGCATGTATGAAACACATGTAAAAAAAAAGAGAACAGACTTAATAAAAACCACCTACGGTCGATAGGTGTATGCACGAAAGTGTGTGCACTCGCCGTGCTCTGTACTCCCCTCACATAAGCCCGAAAGGCGGTGCATGAGTGGTATATCTGGCCTCAGTTTACCTGAGTTAGGTGTGTAATTTTTCTTGCAAATAATGAGAGAGCAAGCAATTGAAATCCTAGCACTACTTTTACTTATTTGATTTGATTTGTTATTGAAAAGAAATGAAAATACCACTTTGATAAACGTTGATAATCAACTAATCATCCATTTCATAGTTACACTGTGTTATTAACCAAAACAACGAGTTAAACTATAGTCTACTTGTTATGATAACTTAATTTTTGTTGGAAATTTTGACGAGTAAACGACTTAAATTTTCAAGATAAGGACCGAAACCTATATTTAACTTATTCGTGTCAATCCTTCATTTGTAAATATTTTCAAAAACTTGCATTCATCTCTTTGTAAATAAATCTTGCATTTTGTAAACATTTTCATCCTGCATTTGGATTTTGTAGGTAGTATCCCCTGAAAATCCTCACCAGACAACACTCGTCCTACTGGGGACACCCAGAGGTTTAACGGCTTGTTGCATGCGCTCAATGCAATCATGCTCCCTACGAAAATGGATTTATCTTAGTTTTTCTTTATTCGAGGGCGAATAAAAAGATAAGTGTGGGGCTATTTGATGTGCACGTAAATGTGCATATTTTTACCACCGTATTTATTCTATTTAAATTAAATAAATGATCATAGGGGTATTTTAACTTGTTTTAACCAAAATCTATATTAATTCCAAATTGTCACATATCCATCTTCATATAGGGGCAAAACCGTCATTTGTGTGCATATATTTCTTTGAGAAAAATTAATTGAAAAGTTATATATATTTGTGTAGGAATTTGATCTCAAATAGGAGTGGTTTCATGAAGACACATGAATGCACAATATGAATATAAAGGAATGAAGATGGAAATAATTCAAAGTGAAGATCATGGAGGACCCCACCTACCCACCTATCTTAATGTACAAATTAGAGGCTAATGCACATGCTTATGGAATTAATGGCTTCATGTACACTTAAATGATGATTAGTAGAAGCTAATGATTACTTGGCATCCACACTTTCTCAAGGGTAGTTTGGTCACTCCCCAAATTATGGATTAGGGTTTCATGCTTGTATAAATAACCCCTTATGTTTCATGTAACCCTCCTCCTCCTCTCTTACTTAGTCTCTCTTTAGTCAGTTTTAGGCTCAAAATAAAACCAAGCTCTCTTCTTTCTTTTCATGGCTACTTAGCCATTTCTCTTTTATGTAATTTTTTTATGCAACTTCAATACATGTTCTTTTTCTTTTCATGTTTACTTTCACGTTGTAGTGTAGATTTATTTTTCATGCAAGTAGAATAGTTTTTCTTTATCTTGCTTTCTTTTTCTTTTTCTTTTTATCTCATGTTGCAAGCTACATTTGTTGTTTTAACAACAAATATGAGAGGCTAAACCCCTTCAATTTAGGGAGTAATGAAGCTCTCTAATTATGTAGCTTCAACTATTTGCTAATTCATGCTCTCTTTTTGTGCTTAATGATGACGATAGAAATGGTTTACTAGTTGTTTTTGCTTTGAATTTGATAGCCTATATTGTTGACATCAAATAGGCTATGCTTAAACAATCACTAACGCTAATTACCTCTTCATCAAAATATGATTATGGCAAAAGAAAGTGATTTGAAATTAAAATTTGATGGTCTATGTTTCTGATCAATAGTTAATAGGCCATACTTAAAATAGATTTCATTTTCATTTTCTTTGTCAAGTTTCATGTAAGTTAGTAAGTGCTTTAAGGGATGTGTTTTAGTTTAATGGCTTATGTTGGCTAATTAATAGCACAAATATGCCATACTTATGATAAACACATCAATTAAAGCACTAATTACCATAAAAGAGAGATCATGATTTCATGTGTGTTGAACTACATGATCTAGAGAGTGGATTTATTCTCTAAATTGTCATTTAACTCTTATATTTGCATCTCTTTTCTTTTAATTAGTTAGCTAATCTTCTCATTTTCTAGCTTAAACTTTGGGTTAATTTGATTGAATAGAATTTTGAAATCTACAATTCCTTACGGATCGACCCATACTCGCATACGTGCTACATTCGTACACCGTGCGCTTGCGGTAAATTTAATTTGAAATTGTTCGACGGTTTTCTAAACCGATAGAATTTTCGTCGATGAACAGTGAATGTTCAGTGGGCGACAACGAGAAGGACTGTACTTGAAAGACAAAGGGCAGTGTTCGAGATGTTTATCCTTATCTTCTTTTATAGTATGTCTATATTAGATTTGTATAGATTAGTTGCTAGTCAAGTAGGCTAGTATGGATGTTAGGGGTTGTTATAGATGATTTTATGTTTTATATTTAGTCCTTACTGAATTTCGAGGATGAAATTCTTTAAGGAGGGAAGTCTGTTACACCCTAATTTTTAATAACATTAAACAGAAGATTTAATTACAATAAATTAAATAGAATAATGAAAAAACTAGTGGTAAAGGGGTTAAGATTTGAATAAATATAATTAAGGCCGAGCTCAATTAAATAATTAAATGGACTTAAGAATGGTTTTTGGTTAATTAATCTACATAAGGGTATATTAGGAATTTGCCACACATAACCCTTACCCTTGTATATTCTCGTTCCATACCATTTCATGCCCATTTACATCATTTGAAAACGCGAATAAAAAATATAATAAGAGGAGCCGGCCATTAAGAGAAGAGAAATCAAAGTAAAGCTAGGGATTCAGACTTAGGGGGAATTAATCTCAATTCAATCTCCTTATCTTAATCAAGATGAATAATAATTCCATCTCTATATTGTTTTATTATCATATATTTTCGGATTTACGGGTAGATTCGTTTTTATGATGATTTAGATGATGCTATGGTTGAATCACAATTAATTTGATTTAAACAAGGATGTTTAAATATGATTCCTCACGGTTTTAGGACAAAATCGATTTATATTGACGTTAAATGCCATGGGAAAATTTTATGTTGTATAAAACATGATTTTGGAATTGGGTTTCAATTTTAATAGTTTTCCAAGCTATAAAGATTTTGTTATGTATTTTAAAGGAAAATATGATTGTTTGGGTTTATAAATTTATTTTTAAAAATATTTTGAGAATTTGGGTCTGAAATTTTGATATGCTAGATAACACGATTAAAGGGAATTTCTAGAATTTTTGGGGATTTTTCCTAAAGAATTGCTATGCTAATTAAATTATTTTATAAGAGGAACTTCTTTGTAGTATTGGTTTTGCTTAATGGAAGGGCTTATTTGTTAATTTAATCATGGTTTAGGTCTGAAAATTAGCGGCAGTTATTTTAGTAGATAATTTGAAATGTTATGGCTACCAATTTGGTGTTTACACGTGGTAGGTGAGTTAAAAGTACATGCTTTAATTAGTATTAAATCAGATTTACTCAGAAAAGTTGGTTTCACCTTCTTTATAAGCACCTTCCGACTCTAAGTTTCCGCCTTTAATCAAGTCGAAACCACTAAGCCGAAATGATTACACAAGGTATCACTTGGATGGTACGCAGTGGATTGGAGAAAAATGTATGGTTCTGTGTCGAAAGCATAGCTTCCAAAGGGATCGATACTTAGTTTGTTTTAAAAAGAGAAGTGCCTGCCTTTATTAATTTAAGCTTTTGAAGGAGTCAAAGCATACATTTTCGAAAGAGGTTTTATACGCTTTCGAAGGGGTTGCCATCAACTTAAGTTTTAAAGAGTAAGCTTTTGAATTGGTCTCTTTACTTATAAAGTAAAGCTTTCGAAAGAAGGTGTTCGGACCTAGTCGAAGCCCTGTTGCCGTTCTTTGACCATTCGAGTGTATTGAAGTTATCAAAGCTTTCGAAAGGTACTTTGTGTTTTTATAAATATAAGCCACTTCCTATAGCTTTCGAAAGGGTTTAGGAGTTTCGAAGCCAACCTTCTAATACTTTACCCCGATGTTTTATGCTTTCAAAAGGATGGTTTCGACATCATTATATTTTCCCAAATACTTTTATATGTTAAAGAAAGATTTTGAAAGGGGTGCTTTCGCTTATTTTCACTTTGACCCAAAATGATATTTCAAAAATATAAACACAATGGCTTTGGAAGGTATACTTCTAATGGTTTTGAAAGAGGGTCTTTTAGTGTTTCGAAAGGCGTATTTTCAATTGGTTTTGAAGCTATACTTCTTAAGATAAACGTTAATAATTTAATACAATCGAAAGGTTTCGAAAGAAAAGTTTTAAAGTATTCGAAAGGCAGGAGCCTAATGTTTTGAAGATAGATTTTAATACTTTCGAATAAGGTCATCCAATGAAGTCGAAAGTAAGGTTTCAAAGATGCCAAAAGGCTTTTTAACCCAACCTCATTTTTAATGGAGAAACTCATGGCTAAATAAAGGATTATTGGAATGATTTTAAGAAGAATCTTTCCTTGATAAAATAATAGGTTAAAGGGATTAACCATGTTTTATATGAAAAGTATTTCAAGGATATTAAACACATAGGAGTGGTATTATTTTTTATTATGTTTGCTTCTTCAAGTATAAATATATTCACATTATAAAGGACCAATGACTGCATTTTGAGGATAAAGGGTAAAATAACCATCTAGGAAAGTAGCAAATATAATTGGATTAAACTCCTGAATGAGTATAATTGCATCCAGGAAGTCAGGGAGACTAGAAAATAGGATGCCTAAGCCCTAAAGTTGTCCGGGAGACAGTTTCATGTTAAGCCCATGAAAACTGTAATTTAGAAGTTATTGGAGTAATCAATAGTTCATAGTGATCCTATGAAAACTATGATTTCAAGAGTTATTGGCAGGGGACAATTGGTTTCTAGTGAACCTATGAAAACTATATCCAGATTAAGCACTGACTTTAGTCAATAGGTTCCTAATCAACCCATAAAAACTAGGATAAGAAAGAGGTTATTGGAGGCATCATTAGGTTCCTAATCAACCCATGAAAACTGGGATAAGAGAGGAGTTATTTGAAACACCAAAAGGTTCAGGGGAACCCATGAATTAATTAAGCTAATTGGAAAGGCCTAATAGGTTCTTAGTGATCCCATGAAAACTATGAAATAGGACAAGGTGTCCATGTAATATGAAAATGGTTATTAGTAAGCCCATGGAAACTAATAAGTTAATAGTGACCCTAGAAACTATAAACACGATAAGAAAACATGACGGGGAGTCAACTAAATAAAGGATGGGAAATCCAGAATGTTTTAACTTATATGCATATCATTATAATATTTTGAAATGACTATGTTTTAAACCATTGTGGATGTAGAGAGCACAGTATATGGTTTTATAAAGGTTTTAAGATACTAATAAGGGGAAAACCCGTTCTACTTAGCGGTGTGGTCTCACTAGATATCTAAATGGTTTGAGATGGTAGATTATTATCCATACCAGGCATTATATTTGACTCGAAGTTTATATTTTTCCTTAAACTCTTGGGTACTCAATTGATTTTGGGTAGTTTGAGAGTTGAGGTTTTGAGGTACCTCTTTTCTAGAGACATGTAGGAGACATGATAGCTACCTAGAGTTCTCTTTTATTTTAATTCTGCTATGTTGTTTGTAATGGAAAAGTTGTTATATTGCCTGTATGTACTCTGATCATCCATAGGGGCATCTTCATATGTCGTTCTTGATGTATTTTATAATAATATATTTTCTTCGAACGTGGTTAACGATTGTGGGATTACGCAATGAACTGAATATGTTTTGAAATGGATTGATATCTTGTTCGATTTTTAAAAAATTCCATGTTTATTTGTTTTTGTGTATCAATGAATCTAACACCGCCATATTCGGTCGTCGAGGATTAATAACTATATACGACTGCAGCATCCGTAGCCGTTAATTTTGGGCCTTTAAATAGGGGAAGTTGGAATCAACTGATTTAATAAAAGTGTTTAAAGTTACTTAATTAATTTGATAAAAATGTTTTAAGGTTAATTAATAATATGAGAAAAGTGTATAAAGATAATTTATTAATTTATTAAAAAGATTATAAAGTTGTAAATAAATTATCCTTTGGGATAAATTAACATTGTTTAAATTTATAAAGGTATTTAAATTGATTTATTATCCTTTGGGATAATAAATGTTATTTTAAATTTACAAAGGCTGGATTAAAAATGGAAAAATCTTTTAATAGAAATCATTACAAATAAATAAAGCTAAGTATAAAGTGTTTTGGTTTAGTAAGCAATGTTTTAATGACACTTGCTTTTGACCCTTGTTTTAATACACTTAGTATTAAAATTTGCTTTCCTTTGAAAGAATATTTGAAAGAGTGTTTATAATGTATTTTATAAATATCTGAAAAGTGAAAATCAAGCCCCAATATCGATCAAATATTGTAAAAGTTTGATTCATTTTTAGTGGAAAGTGTGTGTAATTAATTCCCATGCACAAATCACCTTGCTATTTCTAATAGTTGATTTATCAATTATTGATGTCGATTTCACTTTATTATTGGTTTTTCGCCACTCTAAGATGATATGTTTCTTTATTTGAGCTTAGTTATCCTTTGTCTAAAATGATTAAAACCAAAGAGCAAGTAAGGGGCGCACCTCCTAGTCATTGTCGTGCTTCGTCATTCTAAAATGATTTATTACTCATTTTGAGCATTGTCATCCAACATCGTGGAAAACTAGAACCAAAGTGCGAATGAGGGCCGAACCATAGGGCTGTTACAATATGTATATTATTTTGTATAATTGTATTTCTATATAATTATTATTTTGGGGTAAATAATATTGTATATCGAATAAGCCAATTTGTTCATCAATTAGCTAGCTGATTTAAGGTCGCAACATGAATCTTAAGACAATTAGCTTGCCTCACTACAATCAACCATCAGCTACTCGGGTTAGGTGTTTCTAAAAATAAAGTGTCATGTAATAATCAATATAAATTTATGTGTATGTACATTATACTAGTATTGTTGTAATAATTAGTGTTTGATGTTTCATTACAAAATTTGAGTGGTTAAGTAGCTTATAGGTTGGATAGAGGCACTCACATGGTCAAGTAGTATGTTTGAGTTATTTAAAAAGTATCTCGACATATGTCGTAATATTATCATGATAATTCACACTAAAAATCTTTTTTGGTTATTCTGGCATTGTTGTTCTCATTGACAACAACATTGATATTTTATATTATGTGGTTACTATTATAATTGGTGGAAGTACCGATTACTTGTTTGGTTAAATTTTATTGTATGGGAAGTGACATATAATTGTTTGGACTAATGATAAATATATATATTCATGATTTAGCGTTGTCCCATATTAAATACCTTATAACCTCATCCATTACTTTATTATCACATTGGACATGATTTCATTCACACTAGAATAATCCGATTGTGTATTATATTTATTTACAATAATTATTGGGTCACCTGAAGGAATTACAAGTTCAAATACCACTAATGGTCGACATATATTGATGTGCATAATAATTATAATATATATTTTAATATTGATTAGTAGTGTTGTATTCAAAGTAGTGTTTTTGATATTATATCTAAACACAATAATGATTATGAGTTGTATTATATTTTATTCTACTATCGATATCTATGTATGAGCAGATTTATATACTTACTTCTGATTATACAATGTTATACTGATGCAACGCACAATGCTAACTCATTTTCTTTAAGTCGCACGATGGCCTTAAGTCTCTCTCGACCTAGCAAAAGTCGCTCGATGGCCTTAAGTCGCTCGCGACCTAACGGGTTATCTTATGTCGCCAACGAGTTACGTGAGCTAAGCTTGGAATCACGTCTGCCTTCAGATGTTGTCAACGACCTAGCAAGTAACGACATACGACATAACCTTCCTGCATTACAAGATAGCGATCCAACGAGGTATTCGTGCGAGCTACGACCTACCAAATTACACAACCTAGCGAGTTAAGCAACCCAGTGCACATTTCAGTAGCGTGATGGCACCAGTAACAGATTGTATGAAAGGAAAGCAGTTTGTGTGGACTGAAGAGGCTGATTCTGCTTTCCAACAGATCAAGACACTTTTGACTACAACGCCGATTCTTAGATATTCAGATTTTCAGTTACTATTTGAGTTACAAACAAATGCATCTAAAGTTGGAATTGGAGGAGTGTTAAGTCAAAAGGGTCGTCCAATTGCTTATTTTAGCGAGAAACTTTCTGGAGCCAAGACAAGATACAGTACCTATGACTTGGAGTTCTATGCTATTGTCCAGGCCATAAAGCATTGGAGACACTACTTGTTTTACAAAGAGTTTGTGTTGTATACCGACCATGAAGCGTTGTAACATTTGCAGGGACAGGATAAGATTGCAGCAAGACAGGCTTCATGGATCGCACATTTGCAATAGTTTACATTTGTTGTAAAGCATAAGTCGGGGGTTACAAATCGCGTGGCAGATGCATTGAGTAGAAGAAATCATTTGTTGACTATGATGAGAGTTGAAGTGACGGGATTTGAAGTATTTCCAGAATTGTTTGTTGAAGATCCTTACTTTGCTAAGATTGTAGATGAAGTCAAGAAAGGGAAGACAGATGAGTATGTGTTGGTAGATGGTTTTCTATTCAAAGGAAATCTGTTGTGTATGCCAGAGTGCAGTTTGCGAATGAAGATTGTGAAGGAATTGCATGAAGAAGGTCATGTGGGAAGAGATCGTACCTTGCAGTTGATTTCTCAATCATATTTTTGGCCTTCCATGAGGAAAGAAGTTGGAAGATTTGTGCAGAGATGTCATATATGTCAAGTTTCCAAAGGGACATCTAGGAATGCAGGATTGTATATGCCATTGCCCGTGCCTACTAGACCATGGGTTGATGTTAGCATGGATTTTGTTTTGCGTTTGCCAAGAACTCAACAAGGGAATGACTCTATATATGTTGTGGTGGATAGATTTTCGAAGATGGCACATTTCATAGCTTGTAAAAAGACCGCCATGCAGTCCGTGTTGCTCAGTTGTTCTTTAAAGAGGTTTATCGACTACATGGGCTACCTGAGACCATTGTTTCTGACCGGGATACTCGATTTCTAAGTCATTTTTGGTTGAGTCTGTGAAAGATGGTTGGGACTAAGATGAATTTTAGTAGCGCCTATCATCCACAAACGAAAGTGGTGAACAGATCTTTGGGAAACTTGTTGAGATGTCTTGTGAAGGATAATTTGAAGAGCTGGGATGTGAAGTTATGTCGAGCTGAGTTCACACACAACCATGCAGTTAATCGAAGTACTGGATTCAGTCCATTTCAAGTAGTATATTCAGCAATTTTGAAGGGACCGTTGGATTTGTCGACAGTTCCACGTCAGAAAGGGGTTGTTAAACGAGCTTGTGATTTCGTGAATGAGTTGTAGGAGTGTCACAGGATTTTTCATGAACGATTTCTTAAGTCAAATGAGAAGTATAAGCAACTGGCAGATAAAAAGCGAAGGAGTGTGGACTTCAAAGAGGGTGATTCTGTTTACGTAGTGTTAACGAAAGACTGCTTTACAATTGGAACTTACAACAAATTGAAAGCCTGAAAGATTGGTCCAGTAGAAATCTTGAAGAAGATCAATGATAATTCTTATCAGTTAAGGTTGCCGGATCATATCCATACTGCCGACGTTTTCAACGTTAAACATTTGATTTCGTATCATGGGGATAAACTTGTCAAGGAAGAGGAAGGTGCTAATTCGGGGTCGAATTCTTGTCAACCGGGGGAGGATGATGCAGCGCACAATGCTAACTCGTTTTCTTTAAGTCGCATGATGGCCTTAAGTCGCTCACGACCTAGCGAAAGTCGCTCGATGGCCTTAAGTCGCTCGCGACCTAACGGGTTATCTTATGTCGCCAATGAATTATGTGAGCTATGCTTGGAATCAGGTCTGCCTTCAGATGTTGTCAGCGACCTAGCAAGTAACGACTTACGACATAACCTTCTTGCATTACAAGATAGCAATCCAACGAGGTATTCGTGCGAGCTACGACCTACCAAGTTACACAACCTAGCGAGTTAAGCAACCCAGTGTGGATTTCTTAGGTCGCTCCGACCTAAACGAGCTACGACCTACGAACTACATGCTATTTGGAGTTAAGCCGCTTTCTCACTTAGGTCGCTTGTCTTAAGTCGTTTCACTTATGTCGCTTCCCGTATGTCGCTGCCATGTTTACTTGAGTCGCTCCAGGATGCCGCTTCAGTAGGTCGCACAATCCTTATGCCGCACTGTTGTGAGTCGTGTGATGTATTGTTATGTTGTATATTTGGTTAAGTCGTTTGTATGTTGTAATTTCGTTAAGTCGAGTGTGGCCTATATTTCTTAGGTCGTAAGTCGCGTATGCTGTTACATTGTAACTTTGTTAAGTCGTGTCTGTTAGGTCGTTAACGACCTGTGTTTGGTCGTTGAAGCTGTGGTTGTATGTGTGTTGTAAGCCTATAAATAGGCGAGTTGTGTCATTTGTAAAGGAGGTTGATTTGAATAAACTTTTGTTTGAGTGCTTGGTGCCTCTTTAAAATTGGAAGTTGAGTGTTATCACCTTTCTCCATCTTCGGTTATTCGAGTGCACTCGAATCAACGATTTTGAAGCCGATTCACGAAATCTCGTGCGTGAGATCAACGTCGAAGAATCGTAGATCTTCTAACACGATATCATGCGCGATCAACGTGTTAAAGATAGCTAGAATCCGGTATCTCGCATGATCAACGGATTTGGGAATTTATCTTGGGTATTATCAATCCATCGATTCATCTTTGCATCATTCCATCGTTGTTTTTTCATTGTGCATCATTTGGTGCCAACTTGTTGTTATCCACTGCGTCAGTTTGGTATCAGATCCAGTCAAAGCTTAACCAAAGCTAGATCCAAGCTAAGTTTGATCAAGGCCGAGAATTATAGAAGTTGGAACCGAGCCAAAGCAGTTACAGCCGAGCTGAGCTAAGTACAGGCCGAGAGAAGTCAAGTTCAGATTTGAGTTAAAGTTATGCTAATTGAAGTGTGTGTTTGGATTTGTTGAAGATTCGACAATGCCTCCGAGACGTGCTAATCGATTTCAAAATGTTGAAGATGTGTATCGAAGACAAGAAGCTGAGCAAATGGATCAGCGTATTAATGAAAAGTTCGAAGAAGGTATTGGAAAGTTAAAGAAATTGATGAATGACATGAATCAAAGTCAAAGGAGAAGGTCACCGGCCTCGAATCATGGAGGAAACAAAGATTCGCCATCGGTTGCGGAAGCGAGGTGGGTGTCACCACAATCTTATCGAGATAGAAGAGAGTCATCACTTTCAGTGATGGGAGATCACCATGAGTACAGAAATGAAGAGAGAAGAACTCCACGTGAGTTTGGAGATGAGCCATATAGTGATGCTGAAAGACATAGTAGAAGATATATGCGTGATCGTAGAGATGTGGATGGTCGAGATCGATATCGAAGTACATTTGATTATGATGAAGATGGTGATAGAGGTAGTGTTCATTATCGAGATCGAGACCAAGTACGAAGTCAATATCGGGATGTAGAAGATGATCGTCGATGGGAGTCGGGGATGAAAACAGAGATTCCAGAATTCAAAGGGGGAATGTTAGCGGAAGAGTTTCTAGATTGGTTATCAAATGTTGAAGAAATTTTTGACTTCAAGGAAGTACCCGAGCATCATAGAGTTAAGTTGGTTGCTACTCGATTGAGGGAAAGAGCTATGGCATAGTGGCAACAAACTAAACTTACACGGGAAAGGATGGGAAAGTCGAAGATTGTTTCATGGAAAAAGATGATGAAGTTGATGAAGGCTACTTTCTTGCCTTATAATTATCGGTCTCTTATGTATCAGCGCTTACAGAATTTGAGACAAAGGACAAAGTCGGTAAATGAGTATGCAGATGAATTTTATCAACTGATTGCTAGAAATGATATCATGGAAACGGAGGAACAGTTGACATCTAGATTTGTTGGAGGATTGAGAATGCATATTCAGGATATGGTGAATATGTTTGATCCAAGATCCGTTGCTGAAGCACACCAGAAGGCTCTAGCTTAGGAGAGGCAAGGTAGAAGAGGAGGTGGTGTGTTTACGAATTCAAACAATCAGGTGAAAGGGGCTAGTAGCAATACTAATGTTTCCAAGGCTGTTAGTAAACCGGTTGTTAATGAAGTTTCTAAGACCAAGGTTAACAACAATTTAAAGTGTTATAACTGTCAGGAGTTTGGTCATAAGAGCAATGAATTCCCGAAGCCTAAGAAGAGAGTGATGGTTGCTGAGGTTGAGGATGCAAAAATAGAATGTTCCAATTCACCATAGGTTGAGGAGGAAGAAGAATTATTGGCGGAAGACGAAGGATATTCTTTAATGATGAAGAGATCTTGCTTGACGCCAAAGCAGGAAGAGGAGACTAGCTGGTTGAGGATTAATATTTTCCAGTCAACGTGCACTATTTTGGGAAGGGTTTGTAAGTTTGTTATCGATGCAGAAAGTTGTGATAACATCATCTCTACAGAAGCTGTAAAGAAGTTGGCATTAAAGACAGAGAAGCATCCTAAACCCTACAAATTAGCTTGGTTGAGGAAATGTAGGGAAGTGAAGGTTAGTCGAAGAGCTTGTGTAACTTTTTCCATTGGAAAGAAGTATAAGGATGAAATTTGGTGTGATGTGGTTGATATGGATGTATGTCATTTGTTGTTCGGAAGAGCGTGGCAATATGATAGAGCTGTGCAACATGATGGCCGCACCAACAACTATAGTTTCATGTTCAATCGCACTAGAATCACTTTAGTTCCTAAAAAGCGACAACAAGATGAAAGTAAGTTGGAGGATATCGAAGAATTAAAGACTCTGTTATCTTTGAAGGAGTTTGTCAAAGAAGTAGAGGATGGGCCTGAAGTATTTCTGTTGATTGGACGTGAAAGTAATGAAACGGTTGAAATTCCTGAGGAAGTTAAGCCAGTGTTGAAGGAACTTGAAGATGTATTTCCTGGAGAATTACCGAAAGAGTTACCACCGTTGAGAGACATACAACATCATATTAATCTTGTTCCGGGAGTTGTGTTACCGCATAGACCACATTATAGAATGAGTACAAAGGAGCACGAAGAGTTGAAAACGCAGGTGGAGGAGTTACTTGAACAAGGGCGCGTACAAGAAAGTTTAAGTCCTTGCGCCAGTGCCAGCCTTTTTAGTACCAAAGAAGGATGGAACTTGGAGAATGTGTACAGATAGTCGAGCACTAAACAAGATTATAGTGAGGTATAGATTTCGATGCCAAGATTGGACGACTTGTTAGATTAGTTGAGTGGTGCTGCTATCTTTTCAAAGATTGATCTAAAGAGTGGGTATCATCAGATTCGAATTTGACCAGGGGATGAATGGAAGACAGCATTCAAGACTAGGGAAGGTTTGTATGAATGGCTGGTTATGCCGTTTGGTCTTTCGAATGCACCTAGTACTTTAATGCGAGTGATGAATCAGATCTTTCGACCGTTTATTGGAAAGTTCGTGGTGGTATATTTTGATGATATATTGATATACAGTGGAAGCACAGAAGAACATCTACAACACTTGCGGGAAGTGTTGATGATACTTCGTCAGGAGCAATTTTATGCGGCAACAAAGAAGTGCATGTTCATGACACACAATGTTTTGTTCTTGTGGCATTTGTTGTCCAAGGAAGGTATCCAAGTGGATTAAGGTAAAGTTGAAGCAATCAAGGATTGGCCACAACCCAGGACTGTAACTGAAGTGAGAAGTTTCCATGGGTTAGCATCGTTCTACCGAAGGTTTATTCCACATTTCAGTAGCGTGATGGCACCAGTGACAGATTGTATGAAAGGAAAGCAGTTTGTGTGGACTGAAGAGGCTGATTCTGCTTTCCAACAGATCAAGACACTTTTGACTACAACGTCGATTCTTAGATATCCGGATTTTCAGTTACTATTTGAGTTACAAACAGATGCATCTAAAGTTGGAATTGGAGGAGTGTTAAGTCAAAAGGGTCGTCCAATTGCTTATTTTAGCGAGAAACTTTCTGGAGCCAAGATAAGATACAGTACCTATGACTTGGAGTTCTATGCTATTGTCCAGGCCATAAAGCATTGGAGACACTACTTGTTTTACAAAGAGTTTGTGTTGTATACTGACCATGAAGCGTTGAAACATTTGCAGGGACAGGATAAGATTGCAGCAAGACATGCTTCATGGATCTCATATTTGCAACAGTTTACATTTGTTGTAAAGCATAAGTCGGGAGTTACAAATCGTGTGGCAGATGCATTGAGTAGAAGAAATCATTTGTTGACTATGATGAGAGTTGAACTGATGGGATTTAAAGTATTTCCAGAATTGTTTGTTGAAGATCCTTACTTTGCTAAGATTGTAGATGAAGTCAAGAAAGGGAAGACGGATGAGTATGTGTTGGTAGATGGTTTTCTATTCAAAGGAAATCTGTTGTGTATACCAGAGTGCAGTTTGCGAATGAAGATTGTGAAGGAATTGCATGAAGAAGGTCATGTGGGAAGAGATCGTACCTTGCAGTTGATTTCTCAATCATATTTTTGGCCTTCCATGAGGAAAGAAGTTGGAAGATTTGTGCAGAGATGTCATATATGTCAAGTTTCCAAAGGGACAACTACGAATGCAGGATTGTATATGCCATTGCCCGTGCCTACTAGACCATTGGTTGATGTTAGCATGGATTTTGTTTTGGGTTTGCCAAGAAATCAACAAGGGAATGACTCTATATATGTTGTGGTGGATAGATTTTCGAAGATGGCACATTTCATAGCTTGTAAAAAGACCGCCGATGCTATCCGTGTTGCTCAGTTGTTCTTTAAAGAGGTTTATCGACTACATGGGCTACCTGAGACCATTGTTTCTGACCGGGATACTCGATTTCTAAGTCATTTTTGGTTGAGTCTGTGAAAGATGGTTGGGACCAAGCTGAATTTTAGTAGCGCCTATTATCCACGAACGGATGGGCAAACGGAAGTGGTGAACAGATCTTTGGGAAACTTGTTGAGATGTCTTGTGAAGGATAATTTGAAGAGCTGGGATGTGAAGTTATGTCGAGCTGAGTTCGCACACAACCATGCAGTTAATCGAAGTACTGGATTCAGTCCATTTCAAGTAGTATATTCAGCAATTCTGAAGGGACCGTTGGATTTGTCGACAATTCCACGTCAGAAAGGGGTTGTTAAACGAGCTTGTGATTTCGTGAATGAGTTGCAGGAGTGTCACAGGATTGTTCATGAACGATTTCTTAAGTCAAATGAGAAGTATAAGCAACTGGCAGATAAGAAGCGAAGGAGTGTGGACTTCAAAGAGGGTGATTCTGTTTACGCAGTGTTAACGAAAGACCGCTTTACAATTGGAACTTACAATAAATTGAAAGCCTGAAAGATTGGTCCAGTAGAAATCTTGAAGAAGATCAATGATAATTCTTATCAGTTAAGGTTGTCGGATCATATCCATACTGTCGACGTTTTCAACGTTAAACATTTGATTTCGTATCATGGGGATAAACTTGTCAAGGAAGAGGAAGGTGCGAATTCGGGGTCGAATTCTTGTCAACCGGAGGAGGATGATGCAGCGCATAATGCTAACTCGTTTTCTTTAAGTCACACGATGGCCTTAAGTCGCTCGCGACCTAGCGAAAGTCGCTCGATGGCCTTAAGTCGCTCGCGACCTAACGGGTTATCTTATGTCGCCAATGAGTTACGTGAGCTAAGCTTGGAATCAGGTCTGCCTTCAGATGTTGTCAGCGACCTAGCAAGTAACGACTTATGACATAACCTTCTTGCATTACAAGATTGCAATCCAACGAGGTATTTGTGCGAGCCACGACCTACCAAGTTACACAACCTAGCGAGTTAAGCAACCCAGTGCGCATTTCTTAGGTCGCTCCGACCTAAACGAGCTACGACCTACGAACTACATGCTATTTGGAGTTAAGCCACTTTCTCACTTAGGTTGCTTGTCTTAAGTCGTTTCACTTATGTCGCTTCCCGTATGTCGCTGCCATGTTTACTTGAGTCGCTCCAGGATGCCGCTTCAGTAGGTCGCACAATCCTTACGCCGCATTGTTGTGAGTCGTGTGATGTATTGTTATGTTGTATATTTGGTTAAGTCGTTTGTATGTTGTAATTTCGTTAATTCGAGTGCGACCTATATCTCTTAGGTCGTAAGTCGCGTATGTTGTTACATTGTAACTTTGTTAAGTTGCATCTCTTAGGTCGTTAACGACATGTGTTAGGTCGTTGAAGCTGTGGCTGTATGTGTGTTGTAAGCCTATAAATAGGCGGGTTGTGTCATTTGTAAAGGAGGTTGATTTGAATAAGCTTCTGTTTGAGTGCTTTGTGCCTCTTTAAATTGAAAGTTGAGTGTTATCTCCTTTCTCCATCTTCGGTTATTCGAGTGCGCTCGAATCAACGATTTTGAAGCCGATTCACGGAATCTCATGCGCGAGATCAACGTCGAAGAATCGTAGATCTTCTAACACAGTATCGTGCGCGATCAACGTGTTAAAGATAGCTAGAATCCGGTATCTCGCGAGATCAATGGATTTGGGCATTTATTTTGGGTATTATCAATCCATCGATTCATCTTTGCATCATTCCATCATCGTTTGTTCGTTGTGCATCATTTGGTGCCAACTTGTTGTTATCCGCTGCGTCGTATACTCTGGGAGAATTTATGTATTATCGTTTTGTGTCGAGACTTTATAAAAATTTTGTAAGTTATTTTTATTTAATCGCATCAGTGTTATCCTAGCGGAATAGGTATATGGAACCGCTTATCTAGAGTCTCATTCTCCATGCTTTCAGATGGTAAACTCCCTCCGATTGCATGAGTATAGATGATGGATGCTACGATTTTGTTGCTTTATAGTTAGTACTATATGGAACGAACAACACCTTATAATACCACAACATTTATACAAAAGTAATAACTAATCATGTTATTCTAATGCTGGACTGAGCACAAAACAAAAGAAAAACTTATGATGGTTGTAGGAATTTGTGAACTAGTTAGAACCACACATTATTCCCCAAGTTAACATATGAATTTACTTGATGTAATTTTATTGAAATTGATCATCATAGCTATTTATTCTTATTGAACAACACAATTCGTGTTTAACTTGTGTTTATCTTGATGAAAGATTTTAAATCTGGTTCCATCTATAGCCTCTTATTGGTAGCTTTTTCACTAATCGAAGATCAATATTACATGTCTAAAAGATGAGTTTAATTATTGCTTTATGTATTTAAATAAAAACCAATTACTCTGTTACCACATCACTTCTATAGATATTACTGCCAAATTATCACTCGTATCACAAAAGTACAAATCTATGATGAATCTTATAGATGAAGGAATATATTCCCTAAAACTTCACAAAATGGTTAAGGATGGGACTTTGTACAACAATACAGTTAATGAAGTATAGAAAACAACACCAAGGATAAACCATAACAATAAATTTTACTTTATTCTTAGTAACATATGTTCATTTAAATATTTTAAGAAAACAAAATACTATGAGCTCAAAACATGTGCATACTATTTTTCCAATGTTGTTTGCAAAATGTACACAAAATTTATATCTGTTAAAAATTCAAATAATATTTCTATACAATAATAGGTGTATATTCATTTTTCTATAGTACATACAATTAATCCAATCTTCTAATGTTTTTGAGAGTTTAATTACCTTAATTTTTTTATAAAGTAGGTTCAAATTTTCTATACACTTTACCCTTTTTCTCAATTATTCACGTTTAACACTTCTCTAATTAAAATATTGCCTACGATCCTTTTATCCATCTCCTGTAATGACCCATAATTTTACTTATTTGAATTTGGAATATTTAATTGATTTTAAATATTGAAAAGTTAATTTTATAAGTTAAATAAGTTATATTTTCGAACATGGCGATTTATTTGATTATTAAATTGTTAAATTTAAAAATAATTGAATCTTGAATTTAACGTGAACAAAAATGATTTCGAAAGTTGATTTCAAATCCTTTTGAATAAGAAGGAAGATAGTAAATTTTTATTTTTGATGTAAAAGTGATAAACTGATTTTGGGAATTACTTGATTTAATTAAAGTGTAAAAGTAGTTTTCTAGGGCACTGTCTCGAATTTCGACGTAACCAGTTTCATTGTATTTGTGATACTGAATCATTATATGTTGTCGAATTTAGTGGCGATTGGACGTAACGTTTAGTCGAACGAGTTCAAAAAGCTTAAAAACTAATTAAAGAATTTAACTTAATATAATTTGATTTTGAAAAACTAACTTTTGTATATGATGGAATTGGCTTTAGATATATATTCCATTGTGTTTGGATTAGGGATATAACACATAGAATGCTAGGCGGCACGCTTCGTTTAGAGTTCAAAATTTTAAAGCGTGAATATTGCTGAGTTTATTTGTTATAAAAGGACAGCCATTCCCTTCATTTGGAAATCCTAACCCTAAAACTATTTCCGACTTCCATTAAAAAAAACCTCGATCGAACGGTCGACGTTGTTAGGTGCCTCTGGGGCTAAATTAGGCCACGATTTCAGCTAGAAAATCATAAAGCACAACGAAATAAGCAAGATCAATGGATGGATCATCGTTTGGCGAGGCATGGAGGGAAAAATCGTGTTGCATTCGTGAGTAGCATTTATGGGTTTCGATGATCGTGCACGCACATGTGGGCTACTCGTGAGGTGCAAGGTGGAGTGATGACGAGGAAAGCCGTGGCGTGGTGGTTGGCGCCCTTAGTATAAAAAAAGGAAAAAGGTTGGGGCCTTGTATCTCGTGCGTATAGGAGTAGAAGAAGAAAGCTTAAAGTTTTTAAATTGTCAATTAATTAAGCTAAGATAATTTAAATTATTTCAAATGTTAATTAATCCATAACTTGTTCATACAACATCGATTTGAGCGCGACAAGTTCTGTTATGATCATATCAATGAGTACTACGCTATGGATTTGGACTTAATGGATTCAAAGGTAGTAGGAATTTTAGTTTAAATTGAATGACCATTCAATTTTAATTCAAAACGAAGCATTTAGGCAATTTTTGGAATTTTTGTGAGTGAACTCACCTTTATGGCCTGCTTATAATTTTATATAAGTGGCAATAATTTTATTTATGTTGTCCGTTGCTTGTTTGGATGATTTACTATATTTATTAGTTGGTTTGCATATTTTTGCCGCCTACTGGAGCGGATAACAACCTATTAAGTTCCCGTGTAATAGCAGATGACCCTTTATATACGAATCCCGCCTCGAAGTGGGTGATTTATATATTTATGATTATATTCTATATGTAATGTCGGGGAGCAAGTTGGAGGGATCCAATAGGACTACTCACCATTATTGATTTTACTTTTCATGTACATGCTGATATATGATGTGTTGGATGCCATTCATTACGACATGATTTGACTTATTTAGTGCTTTAGTAGCACCGAGCCTTCTTTTTCGTATATTTGAAGTACTAAAATAATGATTTTTAATTGGAAATGATTTTTTTAAAGTGATCTTGGAATTTAATGTATTTTAATAATGCTTGAATTATTAAAAGAAGGATTTTATTTAAATGAGATAAGAATATGATTTTTTCTGAAATATTAATTAAACTATTTCATGAAATATGTTAAATAGAGATTTTTGAACTATATTATAGAGTTTTTAAAATTTATAAATAAGTCCATCTTTTTATTTTTAAATAAATATAGCGTAATAAATCATAATTTCAACTCTTAAAAATCGACATTAATACATCCTCTATGTTACATGCCGAACGTTCAAGTGCCTAAAATACCGATTGTAAGGGTAAAGAAAGAGGATAAATAGATAGAACAAAACAAAAGAAACCGAGCATCACAGAATATCAGAATGTAGCAGATAATATATATTAGAGCAATGATCTTTAATAAAAAGAAACATCTTTGTTATATACACAACATTAAAATACACTAATCCATATTAGCCTGGACAGTTATAACAATCGGTTCTTCCAATTGCTGATAAATACAGAAAGGAATCAAGAACAACATATGGAACATAGACAGTGGAAGATTAAAGCAAATACGGGAATATGTCTTGACCATCCAGCTCCAAATTATCCCGCTAAACCTAGAAAATATGCTAGGTTTGACCCGAGCATTACAAGGAATGACGCTCGGGTCAATCTGATAAACCAGCGTGAGCAAAACTCAAAACTGGTAAAAACCAAACTGATTTCTACATTCGATTTTTTTTTTTCAAAACAAAGGTATCTTGTAACACTACATCGCACATAATATGGGTGAGTTTTTACCTTACAATAACAAAAATATTTCATATTAAAATCCAGCGATATTGTATTTGTGTCTAGAGTTTAAAGTAAATAGATAAAATAGCTAAAATGCTTGCATCTCACATTCTAATATAATAGGCCCCATAATCGAAAATGTAAGGCATATATTGGAGATTGGATCCCAACTAATGACAGAGCTACTGGGGTACCACTTGCCATAGTACGCCTCTACAAAAATGTACTGATGTCATACCTAATGTCCCCTACCAATATAGGACCGACCTACCCTTGCTGGATTGTACCAAATATATCATCACCCTGATTGCTTTGCTACCTTTAATCAAGGGCTCCCATATATAAAAATTCATTTATGATTGTGTATATATCTAGAATGGGATTATATACCCTAATGGGTTCGACCCACATAGCCCTACTGCATATCCCCTCTTTTAGTCATTCCCAGATGATGAGGCTTGAGGCTACTTTTTACATTTTTGAACAACAATCCATCTTGGAATTCTAACATTGCCCTTCAAGCGTCAATGCAATGCCAGCATTCATCCATAAAAGTTCGTTCTGGGTCTGAACGAAACTGAAGGCACTAACTCTACTACACCTATTTTGGAATCACCATCAGGATTAGTAGCAATATCCCTTGCACTTCAAAGAGCATCCTCTTCAATAATCATCAAGATGTATTACACTCGAATGTATAAGTTGGTTTAGAGTGGTTTTTGGATATAAATACGATCCCGGTCTCTTCGTACCAACAACCGATAAATTTCTAGTTGACTCATTCTCTGTTCTTTTGGAAGTAAGTATCTGAGTCCTCACTGGAAAAGTCAAATATACAATTCCACATCTTAAGTAAAAAACTGGTTGATAGTCGTTTATTTAACTATCAAATAAACCCACAACACAAATTTAGAGATTTAATTACCTTAGCAATCACTAAGCGCTAAATTGCTTCCATTTGTTAAATCTTTTTCCAAATGTTTATCAAAACCTCCATATACTCATCCCATTTACATAAGTATCTTTGCATGACATTTGCAAAGGTTTTCTTTTTCCAACTTCCTTTAAAAGGATTCTAACGACATTATTTGAATTGAAGATAAGGATAACTCTCAACACTATTTTTCCGTTGTTAAGTGTGGAACAGATGTTCCATACTATCATTTTAAAATGGTTAGCCTCGAGAAACTCAAACCCCAACTCCTATTATAATTAATTTCAGTAATCATTTTTTTATAAATCTTATTTCATTTTGAAACTTCCTTGTTTAAAACATAACTCCATTTGCCAAATATTTGATAAACCTCCAATCCTATTTATAATTTTTTTATAAATATTCCACTATTTATATAAAAATGATTAACTTTAAAACCATCCATAAAATAAAAATAAACCTTCTAAATAGATTATACTATATCTCAGACAATGATAATTACTTTAAAAATAACAAATAATTATGTAACCTTCAAATTTGATCAACAGCGTTTTAAGAATCATTAATAATATTATTGATTAACTTTAATAATACTCTAATAAACATCTTTAAAAATATTATTAATCAATTTCCTTAAAAAAAATTGATAATTTAACGTATCTTTACTATATTTTATTATATAATAAGTTAATCTTAAAAGTTTTATGATAATAATAAATTACTTTTCAAAACAAATTTACAATTATATGTTAATTAACTTTGGGTAACTATCCCTAACTAATCATTCATTAACTTTAATATGTCCAATTAATTTTAATCATGTAATTAACCTTAAAGTAAAACAATTAACTTAATCTATTAACATTAAGTATACTTAACCTGATTGACTAATGACTAAGTGTTAACAACCCCTTTACTTAATTAATTCATTAAATAGTCATTAGCCAAATAATTAATGTTAACCATATCCTTTAAAACCATTAGTTAAGATTGAAATTATCTACGAAAAGTCCTAAGTGAAAACACCTAAGGATTTGGACTTTTACAATCAAACATTATATTTTCCATGTTCTAAAAAGAGTATCTAAGCTATTTAATTTTCATATTTCAACTTTAGGTCTCACTTCATATAAATGAGGGTCATACTCAACACAGATATCTTGCCACGTCATTATAATAACGTAACCATATATGAATTTTGATACTTTACGTGATTAACCGAATTGGCATGATTTAAAGACAGAGGTTTTAATGTGTCGTAAAATTCCACTGCTCCAAGTCAACCACAAATTACATGAAGGCATAGTACTCATCAACATGATCGCAATGTAAAAATCGATACATCGATCGAATTTAAAATGAACACGTTATTGAGATGTAAAGTTTTCGATTATAGATTTAAAATGAACTTTTTCTAGTAAAAATAAATTAATTTCAAGTTGGAAATTTTTTAATTTAAAGATTGACTAAATATCCATTTAAAAATGTGGTCGAATTCTAGGTCGTTGCATTCTTCCCCCCTTCAAAGAATTTTGTCCTCGAAATTTGTCCTATCTTTTAAAATAGAAAGAAAACTACGAAGACTCATATTAAAGGAAGCAATAAATAAGATCTAGCTACATACTATCGTTCAAATACTATCCATATGACATAACACTTAATCAGCATATCTTTCGTGAGCATAAGGTGCATATAATCAAGCTACTCGAGTTGAATATGCCAACATAAATATCTACATACTTAGATAAACACTTCATTAAACACTACTGCTTCCTTGACCCTTCTATCCTTTGGAAAACCATCCTCATTTGAATTGTCATTGCTAGATAAGTTAATAACTTCCACCAAATCATCATCCTCATCATTTGATATCCAAATATCTTTGGATCTGGGAAAATAACATCAGGGATTCGTACCCATATCCAAATAGCTCCTTATCTTTCCAATGATGGCCCATCACCTCTTTGAGCTGATTGAGAATGCCTTCAAAAGCCTTCCAGTCGGGCTCCACCCTTACCACTCTTCCCTCTTTCTTGATATCTACTTCCTCCTCTTCCGGGCCTTCCTCCTCTTCCGTGTCTTCCTCTTCATCTTGCTCCTCTTTGTCCTCATATTCTCTTTTTCCTCACTCATCTTCTCTTTCCTCCTCTTCCTCCTCATTTAGATCTCAACTATCCTCCTCTAAATTTTGGTGTTCTCTTTGATCGACCTCATCTACCCCGTCCTGTTCCACATCTGACTCCTCACTGAATCATATGTCACCCCCTCATGTTCCTTGGGTTCTCCTTCATCCCTTTGCTCACTATCTACCATGGGCTCTCCAAGCATTGGAGGGCTAATCATTTCCGGTTTTACCCCATTTTAAGCATATCCTTTGAAGCTGATCGAGTCTCTTCTTCGTAGTCACATGAATAATAGGTGCTATCTAATCAAACAAATAATAAACAAATTTGAGGATAAGGTATTTAAACTTAACAGAGTTCATATATCCTAAAATGATTGTTCAATTCATTAATATATTTGCATACGGTCGATGTATCCTACTCATTACAATGTCTTCTATATCGAAGTCAGTACATACTCTATTCTATTTATTCATTTATTTGCATCCTAGTTGTGTGAAACAACTTATACAAATAACCTTTTAAAATTAATTCTGAGCTATCAATTTAAATATTCTTTAGTCAATTGTGAAATTTAACCTACATGGTGTTCGGGTTTTAAATGTCCTTAAAAAATTTCTTTTATCTAATTATGCTATTTAAATTCATCCATCTATTTGGATAGGAAAATATAATTAAGGTGGAACAAGTGTCAAATGCTGCATTAAATAAAGAAATTGTGCATGTATGTGCATTAATGTGGTTTACTATTGATGTCTTTTACTACCAATCTAAGTGGTTTTTTTATGACGGATGAGTATACCCCACAATGAACTTGGGAACATTTAGGGTAGGACTTACAGATAACATCACTAGACTTCCTATGAATTTGTTTATTTTTCGCAAAAAAAAATTCTGGGAACCTCTAAGCTAAGGTATCCTGAAGTAAATTCCTTTATGTTCATTTCCCCTCTCTACTATATTTCTTAGCATTCAAAAACTATTGGCTACCTAAATCTATAGCAATTATTTCTACAGAAAATTTCTAATCAGATTTTTATTCAAATCAAGGGTCATAGAAGAATCCCTGGGAAAGACATCTTTAAAATTCTTATTTTATTAAAATAAAATCCTTGTTAAATTATTTCATTTACTAAATTTAAAAAATACTATTGCTTTGTTTAAGTCTTTAGGAACTCTTATCGATAACGTTGAACATGCGTATCGACCAGAGTTCATAAACCACTTAACAGATCAATCAACACAATATAAACATTTTTATATCACTAACAAATAAGCACTCATATATATAAGACACACTCAAACTCAATCCAGGACTTCACTAACTTTTCCTAACTGAGTTTACCTCATAAGTGCCAAGGTTCTTGCTTAGATAACAAATGTAATGAACCAGATTTTTGACTCTTAAAAATCGATATTAATACGTCTTCTATGCTACAAGCCAAACATTCAAGTGCTGAGAAAACCTATTGTTAGGGTGAAGATAGAAGATAGACAGATAGATAGAGCGGAACAAAAGAAACTAAATATCACAAAATCTCACAACGCAATGGGTATTATATAATAGAGCAATGATCTTTACAAAAAACATCATTGTTGTATATAGAGCACATCAGAAGATAATAGCAATACGGGAATACCTCTTGACCATCCAGCTCCTGTCCAGCTCCAAAATATCCAGCTTAACCTGGAAAATATGCTCGCTCTGACCCGAGCAATGCATGGAATAACGCTCAAGTCAGTCTGGTAAACTAGCGTGAGTAAAACTCGATAACAGGTAACAACCAAACTGATTCTACATTCAAAAACTTTTCAAAACAAGGATATCTCTTAAGACTATGTCGCACATATATACGAATGGGTTTTTATCTCGCGATAACTAAACCATTTTATACTAAAATCCAGCGATATTATATTAGTGTCTAGGGTTTAAAGTAAATAGATAAAATAACTGAAATGCTTGCATCTCACATTCCAACATAATAGGCTTTACAATCGAAACGCAAGGCATGTATTGGAGATTGGATCCCAACTAATGGCTAGGCTACTGAGGTACTGTCCACCATAGTAAACCTCTAGAAAAATGTACCGAGGTCGTACCTAACAATCCCTGCCAACACAGGACTAGTTTACCCCTTGCTAGATAGTACTGAATATGATCACCCTGATTGCTTTGCAAGTGTTGCCAACAATTCTCACTTCAACCTTTTCGAAACCAAAATGAATTGAAGGAAAAAAGAACAAGAGATGACGACACCGACAAAGCCTTTTGAAGGAGTTGAAGGGATGATACAGCCTAAAGCCAAATACGTTACAAGCTTTCGAAGGGGTCAAAGTAGTCAAAAGTTCCCTTTCTTTTCATTGTTCAAAATAGATGTTTCGCCTACATGAAGACGTTTTGAATAATAAGGGGAAAATCTCTCGAAGGTAGCAGACAAAAACCCCTTATATGCATGCCAAACCTTTCGAAAACAAAGGTTTCACCCTCATTCAATCTATTCAAAAAGATTCCTTTATCAGAATAACCTTTTCGAAAGCATAATCAAGCCTTTCGAACCGATCAAAGCCTTTAACAACCATGAAAGGTGCTATATCAATTCGCAAGCATGAATTCGGAAGTTACCTACCTCATCGAAACCCGCAACATTTAAACACCTTCGAAACCCTAGAGAACTACCTGTCGACAAAGTCGAAAGCTCATACTCCTACACACTTGCAATAACAAACCAATACAAGGGAAAAGGCACATCTACTCCTTTCGACGAAGACGAAAGCATTCAGACCCATTCGAATGCAATGTAGAGGGATGTGAAAATGTCAGTGGAGACGAAAGGTCTATGAAGCTACCTTTTGACCAGGTCGAAAGCACAGAGTCGAAAGGTGCCAACTCACACCCATAAATAAGAAACAGAGGGTCTGGTTTTGGGTATTGGAATTCATTTACTTTACTCTTGAATTTTTTAACTTTATAAGTTTGAAACACTAAATTTGATATCAAATTAGGGGAAATTGATCATTTTGTGCATTATTGGTTTAATAAAGGAAAGATTTTGATATTTTTGGTTATGCAACTATTTGGAGACTTTCTCCGGATCTAATTGTATTTTGTTGGAGTCGACTTCATCGAAAGGGTGCCTTTTAAGTGAATCGAAACCCTTTACTTTTCTAATAAACTTAGGTTCTAAGCTTCAAACCATTAGTCACCAAAAGCTTAAATTTTATTAATCGAAACCTCAAACACAGCCTAAATTCCTAGACTTAAGATCCATACCAAATCTATAAAAGAGGCAAGCTCTCGACGAAGTCGAAACCTACCCTTTAATCAATACCCAAAAACATTAGAGCCAACCATTAGGTTACCATCACTGTTTCGACATAGTGTTTCGAATCGATTGGTAAGTCAACAAGGTTGGTTTGAAAGACTTAAAAGGAACACAAGTGTTTCGACTAGGTTAAATGGTTTGGAAAAGGAAGAGTTTTCACAACAAAGACCTATTCAGAAGGTGAATCAAAGGAAATAATAACATCCTAACTTTCTCTACTTAATCAAAAGAGGTTTAGAAGGATTTACCTATTCCTTTAACTCTATTTTGTGGTGTTGACCAGTTTTCTTTTTAACATTTTGGCGCTAGAAGGAGGGCTCGAATCTCCGACCTTGTTGAACATCCAACACCACTTTCCTCTTACCTAATTCTATTCCAAACTTACCTACTCTAGACATTAATTCATCATGGTCGATAAAACCAAAAGATCCGAGCAAGGATCCTATGAACCACACTTAATAGGATTATCTCTAGGAATAACTAATGATTCCAAACTATATGAAGAGAAAATCCAAAGACTAAAAGCTCTAAGGATTATGAAAAAAAAAATAGCCGAGTTATATGACCCAGAAATATGGATCTTAAATCCTTTCAATATTGGCCCCACCCCTATCTTTGCCTTGCAAGAAAAGAAAAATGGAAGTGACAAATTGTTTGATCAATTGAGGAAAACAGTTCAACATTATACAAATGCATAATCTTTGAAAAAGGAATAATGGTAGATTGCAACGCCTTTGCACACAAATGGCATCAAGCAATGAATGGAACTTCTAGCACATGTACTCCTAATTGTATTAGAAAGAAAACAAGTCAATTAGGTGAAACTATATAATTAAGCAATAAAAGATCTATAAACTATCCTCAAATGACAAACTTCAAGTTGAGGCTTCCTAAGGAATGAAATTTGACAATATCAATCGAGAATGTTTACCTGCTAACTGAAGAAGAGCTAAAATATTGGCCATCACAAAAGAAAAAAAACCTAAATATGAAAGGAATCAGGGAGGATCCTATTGCCATTACCATGAATGGTCATGAAACAAATCGCAGCAGAGCGCTTGGAATGATAATCAACCTTTTCAGACAAGGCAAAATGAATGAGTTTGTACAGAAATCATAAATGAAGTTAATAAAGAACAACTTTGCTAAGGAAAATCTACATGGTTGGGAGTGAAATACACATTACATTCGGACACTACCTTTAACGGTCAAATCCTTTGTCTACATCGAGTTGGCCAGAGCAAAGCGCCTCCAGGAGGGAGGTGATTAAGCCTTTATCTGTGCCATGCTATGGATAGATTAAAATATCGACAAGCCCTTGGCTGCGCCACGCTATGGCTAGGTCAAGGCACCTTCTGGAGGGAGGTTAGAGTAAGCCTTTATCCATGCCAAACTATGGCCAGGTTAAGGCATCGATAAACCCTAGGCTATGCCATGCGATGGCCAGGTCAAGGCACCTCCTAGAGAGAGGTTAGAGTAAGCCTTTATCCATGTCACGCTATGGCCAGGTTAAAGCATCGAAAAGCCCTTGGCCATGTCATGCTATGGCCAGGTCAAGTCACCTCGTGAGGGAGGTTAGGTAAGTCCTTGGTTCCAGCATGGGAATAAACTAACCAAGAGTAGCAGATAACAATGGACTAAGACGTCTAGGCTAAGAAGCGGCACGTAAAACATCAGACTAAGATGTCGAAGCCCAAGAAGTGGCATATCAAACAATGGAGTAAGACGTCCATGCCCATGAAGCCGCATATCAAACCATAGACTAAGACGTCCAAGCTTAAGAATCGGTATACAAACAATGGAGTAAGACGTTCGAGCCCGAGAAGCGGCATATCAAATGATGGACTAAGATGTTCAAGCTCAAGAAGCAGCCAATTAAACCACAACTACATACAAGGCGTAAAAGTTTTACACATGTCGAAGAAGTTAAAATCTAAGGAGCAAAAAAGAACTTCGCTTAATAATGCCAGAATCTGGGTTTTGGTTCTTTCATTATTAAGTTCGTAACTTCATTTATTAATACTTGAACTTGGATTTCGAGGATATTACTTAACTTCACTTATTAATACCCGAATATGGGTTTTGAGGTTACTACTTAACTTCACTTATTAATACCTGAATCTGGGTTTTGAGGCTATTACTGAATTCCCTTGCTAATGTCCAAATTTGGGCCTAAGAATTCTGTTAAGAAGATTATTATAGATTTCTAGTTGTTGTCTGCTAATACCCTAATCTGTGTTTCAGAATTTTTAACTTTTAAATTTCATTCATTGATGCCCGAATCTAGGTCATTGGGCTTCTACTACAAATTTTCAAACAATGGTTTATGGATTCTATTACATGATCATTATCAACTTTATGCTTTCTATCTCTAGAGGATAACTTTCTAAAACATTTATATCCTTGGTTGAGTTATGGTTTTCTACCATTAGGCTTTCGATATTCCATCAATATGATTAAAGTCGAGTTCTTTGGTTATCTCTCATCATTACCAAAGATGGATTTCAAGACATTTAATTGAATACAATTACTTTTCATTTATTGTCATATGTTGACATAATGATTTTTTAATCTCCTCTAATGATATGAATAAACTTCTACAAATATTCTACGCTAATGATATAGAGTATTGTGTACTTCGTGCTTTTCAGGGAAAGGAAATCAATAAAAAGAATTAGAAGATCTAGTAAATACAAAAACCATAGATCAAGTTATCAGAAAGTTAATTAAGAAATAACATTGCAGGAAAGGACTACGATCTAGGTGATATTTACAAAATTTTCATAATTTACATAATTTGTAAAATTATTTACAAGTATATGGTAAAATATGTACATCTCGTAAATCTTGAGCAGCTCTGTCTAGATTTTTAGCAATTAAGGGATCTACGATGTGATGAATAGCAACATGAAGAACTTCTTTAAGCTTCTTCTCCTTTTCCCTTATCTTATCTTCATCATCAATAGTTTCAATGTTGGTCTTAAGAGCTTGATTAAAACCTTTATTTTCACCCTTGAGGGTTTTATTCTCCCTTTCTAAATCAGCAGTGATCTTCTAAAGGAGATACTTCTTGCGGTTAAACTTTTGAATCGTAGCTGCATATTCATTTATGTGTTGTGAGTATCTTACATTTTGTTGTTCATCAAAATACTTCATCATCTCAAACATGACTTTTCTGCACCATTCTCCTACTACCTTCTCGTCTAAGCTAGGAGGAGGATTATTCATAATAGTGAATTTTTGGATGGCAAGAGAAATAGTCCTTGTTGATTTTACGACGATTGAAGTAACGAGGAAAGCTGGTAAACCGAAATTTGAAATATTATTGCCCATAATGAATTCTCGTGATTCGCATTGAGCTTGACTGTCCTTTAATTTAATCACCAAATCACTAATTTCCTAGAAAAGTTAGGACGTCTTATGGTCAAAATCGATCGAAGGATTTAATTTGAAGCTTCAATGAGGAAATTGTTTCGTTTTTACTCTTAATGTATACCTCTAGATTGGCGACCTAATCGTTGAGATTTCTAACGATTGTTTTTTGAAGGAAAAAAAAATCTCCTATGCTATTTTAGTGCTTCAATGTTGCCCTAAAAACCAGTAGTAAAGAATCGTCAAGAAGCTTTCTCTTTTCAAGGTCTACTAAGAACCTATCTCTAATATCGATATAATGAGATGTCATATCTAACGAAAGTGGCACTACAGATAGCTGCAACTCTTATTTAAACAAAAGGAAAAAATAAAGTTAAGATTCGAACAATAATTTTTTATTATTATAACAATAAGAAGATTACAACTTAAGTCGAATTGAAATAAAAGGTCCAATTTCATTTCACGCTTGTTGCACATTTAAAGCCGAGAGACGGCCTTTTTGGCTTTATTCAAGGAGGTAGCCAAAAAGAGTAACCGTTGAATCAAAAGGAACATTGAATTCTTCCGGGGTAGTAATGGAAGGTTTTTTACTATAGTCCCACTCCCCAACAGGAGGACTATCATGACCACATATCAGTTTAGTATGATACATCCAACTTGCTTTAAGAAGCTATTCTTTTTCTTCAATAAGAAAATTGAAACGGAGAAGACGATGTTCCATGTAAACTCTTTGCAAATCTCTAAAAAAGCAATATCGACTAATTATGAAGATTTCAAAAGTAAAGCCTTTTTTAGAATTCTCTTATTAATTTAACATACTTGCTCAAACAATCTCTAGAAATGAAGCTGCCGGGGGACATTCATTATGCGATAATGTAATAAAATACAGCTAATATAAAAAGAAAACAAGAACAATAAATTCATAAACCAATATGATTACATAATCATGATTGATCATCTCGTCCATACAAAATTGACTTTTTAGATAACTTTGAAATGAATTTGTCCTTATAATATTTAATTTTCTCAGGAGGCAATTCTTGAGGAATCAATCTGACACGTGGTAAGTTCCAGCATGCTCCAGGATGTGGATCGGATCCAAATTCGTCCAAATATCTCGAGTGTAAATGCCTAAGTAGACCCCTACTAAAACAGCCTATGTATGAGAAATTTATGGTTGGGTGTCTACAATAGGTGTTTATAAAAAGTCAATTCCTTTCTTTAATCAACATCCAAAAGAGTGTAATCAACTCCAAATTCTCTTTCGAAAGACTATCATCTCGAATTTATGCCTTTCTAAACCATGGGGCGGTATCTTGATTTTTAAAAGATGCTAACAATACCATGCTTCTGTAAAGTCTATGATATTTATCGGAGAGAATATTGTGTTCTTTTAATTGTATATTTAACTCTCTATACAAATAATTTATTTTCGCTTGCTTTCTTTCAAGCTTGTTATCATATGAGTGAATGGATGTGACGCCCCACCTCTATACTCACACTAGCCAAGGACACTATAGGGCAACGCCGTCGACTAGTATGAAGAATAAGTTTATTAAGGAGTGACCATCTGTGTAATAACAGCTTTGTGCGAGTACCGGTATGTCAGATGGTATGTCATGCATTTCATTTCAAGAGGAAATCTGACATATCAAATACAAACACAAGGCTACTTCATAGTGGCTATGTGGTCTTTGGAAACAAATATAAATAAGCATAACATAAATCGGTCATAGATATTCATATCATAAAGGCGGAAACATATACAAATACAACACATAAAAGTGTACATCAAAATAATGGGCATGTAAGATCCACTACACCACAAAAGAATAGGTACAAGTGCTAGACAAAAGAATATGTACACATCAAGGAGTCTTTATCTCGAGTGTATAATAACAAAAACTACTAAGCTAAAGTAGTTAGCCCAAAAGTCAGATGAAGGATCATGATAAGAAGTGAAGTAGAAGCACCTGAAATATCTCGGTCTGACCCGAGTACTATTTAAGAAGAGAATAATAAACGGATCAGTCTAGCTATAAATATCATATAAAATGAGATAGGATAAGAGATATGATAAAAATGTATGATAACAATAATGACATACTGTGACGAGTATACGTTAAATAACAACAAAAATCATACAATATCTCAAATATTCTCAAACACCAAAAAGAACGTCGTATTCTTTAATGTATTCACCAAACCACAAATATTGATAAACTTGTTGATATAAATCAAAAAATAAGTGAAACACAAATTCCAGAAGTCATCAATTAGAAATCCAGAAAACACAAAGGGTGAGGCCTATCACAAACGGGAGCATGAAAACTCACCAACACATGTATCATAAGCGAAAAGCTATTCCATGGGTCGCTAACCCATAAAAATATGGGGTACAGTCACCCACGCGTACAAATGAGCGGAACATCGACGTACCCTAAAAAAATACGCCTCATGGAAAACTCTGTCATGGTACAGTCCCCCACGCAGACGAATGAGCCGAACATCGATGCACCCTAAAAGGTACGCCTCATAGACGGACTCTATCGTGGTACAGTCCACCACGCAGATGAATGAGCCGATTGCTCCACGAATGGTCAAAAGACCATTGGTCTAAATCCCACAAAATTGAGTCGAAACTCCACTGAATGATCATCACAGATCAATAAGTGTAAAATACATTAAGCTGGTAAATAAATGAGTTTAGCTTCATGCCCCATAACCATTGGCTTAACTCAAATATTTACGAACAGATTGTAGATTTCCACTCGAAAATTGTCCTGAGATTTCAATCGAACAAGTCCAAGAATTAACCGACGAAGTAAATGCAAGCATTTCATACCACTTGTTTTGCTAAGTCATTTAATTAGATTTATCATACGAATGAGGTAAAGGTTTGTGTATACCAATAGATTTAAAAATAGTTTTAAAAATGAGCTTTGTATTAAAAATAACGTTGAAATCATTTTTGTGAAAGAGTTTGAATATTTACTACTAGTATAGAAACCTTTTATTTTAAAGTGACAAATCACAGAATTGGTTGTAAAAACAATCAATCACCAAAAATTAACATACGATGACGTGGATCAAAACCATAGAAATCGGTATTAAATCCATTAAATGGATATTTCCAAAAATCTAGAAAAGAAGTCATCAAAGTCAATAATAAATTATAACAACTAACCATATCAGCAAAAATCGATTAAAATTCGAAATCCACTCAAAAATGTCCAAAATAGGCAAATTAAACAGTTCCAGACGTATGAAATTACTAACCAGACATCTAAACCTAGGTTCTGGAAAAATATATGCTTTTTCTCCTTTCTCTTTTTAATTCCAAAACAATTTCAGACGTCTAGATTTTTTAACCAGACGTCTAGATTGTTTTCCAAACGTCTTGATTTTAGCTCTGCCCTTTCCAAGGACCCTTTCTAGATGTCTGGATTTTTCAACTAGACGTCTGAATTTCGTTTCAGACATCTGGATTGTGTTCCACACATCTGGATTTTTCTGCTAGGGAAAAAACAACTTAGCTCAAAATGAGCAAGTCCAAACCGAAATGCGATCAAATGAGCGATGGATGCTAAGGATTTATGCCAATCGGTACCTCAGTCCTATAGGCTCTTTGATACACCCCAAATAACATGTTCAAATATCCATGATAGGATCTTTAAAGATTTTGACTTTGAAGAACCAAAATTTAAAAATTCACCAAATCAATTCAAATCAAAAGCAATTGAACATGAAATAGATGTTAGGAATTCATACCTAACAACAATGAAAGCTATAGACATAGATGTGAGTTCAAGAACTCACCTTTAAAACTCAAAGATGACAAATGAGAAGCTTTAAAACAAAGCAAGACCAATTAGGCTCTCGCAGCCCCTGTAGATTACGCTAATAAGTGACCCAATAGATCATAGATACACAATGGTTACGCCTGGATCCCCCAGGAAACATCCGTACCCTTAGGCTCTCGCAGCCCTTGTGAATTGTGCTATGAAACCGCGCTCGTAAGATCATGGAGATCGCCATGGAATTCGATGGACACTCGAGTATCATATTCGGAAAACCTAAATCAGAGAGAATAATATTGATGGAATGAATCCACAGTGTGGCCACAAAGCAGATATCAAGCAGATGGCACTTTCCACATCTTTACTTCGAAAATATGTATCATATAGTACCTTTCAAAATCACTTTCAAATATGATACTTATATAAAGTCCATTATATATAAGATTTCATTTCAAATCGAATACTTTCCAAATCAATAGTATATCAAATCATACTTATATAGACTTCGATTATATAAGATTTCACTGTACAAAATTGAGTATGAGTACCTTTTCGAATCAACAGTTTTCAAATCAATTTCATACTTATACAAATCAACTTTATATAAGTTCGATAACTCCCAAATCAAAGCATTTAAATAAACAAGGTCCTCAATTTCAAACCATTTCAATATCAATTCAGTTTCAAAATCATATATGATTTCGCCAGATCATTTCTTCTAATTTCATATATTCAGTTTCAAAGTTTTTTAAAACAATAGATTTAGAAAATAATCCAATTTCCCAAATCAACAAAAATTTAGGTCAAACAAATTCATTTCCATTTTAAACATATATTCACTTTCAAAAAATCATAATACTTCTAAAGTATAAATCTTTCGAAACCAAAATACTTGAAATCATTACACTTTGAAAATCATAACATTTTGAAATCATACATTTGAAATCATAAAACAATCCTTTAATTCTTTACATTTCACAAATTTATTTAATTAAACCCAAATCTAAAATTTCCAGTTTTAATTCAATTCAAACCATCAGTTTCAATTCAATTCAATTTTCCAGCAAAACCATTTCAAATATTATCAAATTTCAAACAAAGATTCGATCCATAAAATAAACTATTCAATCTTTAATATATTTCAAAGCTTAAATATACCATATTCCAAAACTAAATTTTATAATTTCATATATCTCAAATTTTACTTCATTATTACTTAGTTCTGAAATATTCATTTCATAAATCCATCATTTTTAAATAAACTCAAATTACAAGTAACGAAATATCCTTTCATACAAATATAAACTTCAAATATTCATTTATCAAAATCAATTATCTTTTCAAATTCACATTCTTAGCAAAATAAAGATTAAATCATTATTAAACTATTACAATCATCAAAATATCTAAAATGGTTACTAAGTTTAAAACTATCTCTTTTTAAAACCTTCAAACTATTTATTTCTATATGGGAAAAATCAAATTTACCATTGGAAAGATTATTATTCTATATATATACTTTATTCAAAACATTTCAAATCTATATTTCATACCAGTATAATTCATTATAGTCTTATTTATTTCACTCAACAAACAGTTTCGAACTTATATAAATCATATTACTTTATACATTAATCATACCAAACTAAACTTATTTTCCTTATCACATACCCTATACCTTTCAAAATTTCTTAGCTTTGAAAAGTTAACCTTGATTTGGAAGTACTCGAACCTTTAAAATAGTAAAAGAAATCATATTTTCAATCCAAGAGTTGGAAATCACCAACAAATCAGTAAACTAGTTCCAAAATATAGGATTATACCAAAACAAATCTAAATCTCGAGGACTGAACACCGGCTTATTTTAAACCATTTCAAATGTATATATACATATATCTTTTGAATATCAAACTATACTTCAAAATCTGAATTCAAAATTTGGTTTCACAAAATCACTCACATAGCTTTTGCTACTAGAGTGGCCTTACCCCACACAAAAACTTGAAAATCAATGTCGATGATGCATGCGTTCATCACCGAAATTGTTTTCCAACGACATAAGTGGGTTTTGGACTTTTATTTTCTTGAAACTTCTTTGAAATCTCTTCAAAATCATTGGAATTCATTCGAATACATTTGAAACATTTTTTATTCAGAAAATATCTTTAAATCATATTATTATTATATATTTTCCAAAATCTTAAAATCAATTTCCAAACACCGGAGTTCGATCCCTCGAAATTCAAATTCAAAACCCTTCAGTTATAAGTCATTTTATATAAGTCAAATTCTTATAAATTTTCAAAATCTCAAATCCTTTCAAAACATCAAATTTCTCATTTTAAAAAGGTATGTAATCCTTATTGAAAACATTTCACGTTTATATACAAGATAGGGTCATCCTTATCAAAATAATAATTTCGATGTATGCACAAATTCAAAATAAAATCAAACAGGATGGATTTCAAAACAAACAGAGATTCAAATTTAGAGGAACTATAATCAAATAGAATTCTAGTTCGAAGATAAGCTCAAACGAAAATGAGATAATTTAATTACCAAATAGAAGATATATTAGCCTATATAAACCATGGGCGACCTTAACCGGGTCAACCGTGACTTCAGGAATATAATCAATTCGAAAATTTAAGGCAAATCGGCATTCGATCGCCAGAGATAGAATCCAGGGTGAGCAGGAGATAGATAGCATCGTAAACCGAGGATACAGAAATCACCGGTGAATCAATGCTAATTGTAAAGGAGTTTCACCCCTTTACAAATCATTCAAAGATTTGCGGAATCACCAATCTTTAGAGAGGTCATTCCAAAGTGGAGTTACAGAATGCTCCAAAGTCAAAAGGATAAAATAGGGAAGACGTGACAGGATTTCAAAACAAGTGGGAGTGTTCCAAAGTTCATGGAATCCTAATTGATAAAATCCTAACCAAGAAATTTCTAACAAGGTGGACACCAAAGGGATGAAGTTTTGAAAATCTTGGTTTCAAATAATAAAAATTGTATACCAAAATAATCTTTGAAACTCCTTTAAAAATCATTGGGAAATCATTTTATACTTCGAAAATATGTTCTCTCACAAAGAAAGGATTTTGAGATTGATTTCACTCATTCTAGGGTATTTCTACCCTATCTCTAATGAGTTTTTGCTCCGCAGGCTATGGTTTGCCAAAAACCAAAGCTCTGATACCAACTGTAACGGGCCGCGCTAGTGGCGTAATGGCCACTGTAGCATACATTGGTACCAGTGTTCTGCCTTTACGGCCAGCCTCTCGACTGCACCACCAACCGCCGCGGGGACATGTAGGATTAAGAGTCAACCGTTTGCTACCAAAACAGGAAGCGAGAACCCCTATCATGCTGCACCCTCCAAGTGCAATGTCAGACACACATGCCGGACTTGAATTGCTCAAAATACCGCATTGTAAATAAGTTTGAAGCAAATGAAATACAAATCACAGAATCACAGACACAGAAATATCAGAATAACTCGCAGCGGAAATTAAAATACCATAGTAGTTCATGAAGCTACTATAACAAACTCTCAAAACATAATACATATATCAGTCTGAAAAACATATACAATAGAAATCTTAAATACATAGCAGTTTATAAATACTAGAGCTGAAATAGAACAACTGAAATTGAAAAGAAATAGATAACTAGACAAGCAGAATCTCCAGCGATTCCTAGCTCCAGAAAAGAAATCCAAAGCTAAGCTGTAAATAGTCAGGCTGACCCGAGCGTAAAGTAAAACATAAAACACTCGAATCAGGACATAATGACATATATACTTATATAATGTAAACCAACTCAAGTGAACTGTAATAGTAATGTACAATAACCTAAAGGATGCTTGGGATCGCCCATCCTTTAAGGATCAGTTAAACTATAAGTTAAATACATCCCGTGGTTAAAATTTCAAAATGATATTTTATAATTCTAAATCAAGTATCATTTAAAACTTCAATATCATTCGGAAATCCATTCCAAAATATCGAAATATCATATCTTTCAAAACCTCATTCATACCATTTCAAATCACAATTCAAAATGGTTTATATTTCAAATCAAAATACTCCATTTAAACCAATTAAATATTCCAATTAAACCAATTAAATATTCCATTTAAATCGTTTAAAAGTGAAGTTATTATATTTAATAATTAAATATTCAATTCTCAAAATTTTACCATTTTCAAAATTCATTTATCCACTCCAATTTATTAAAACAATGAAATTTCAACTTTTCGCGGCATTTAGAAAATGCTACGGTAAATTTACATTTGAAAATAATTCATTTTAACAAAGAAAGCATTTACAAAAATGCTGTAATAGGTTTAGTTTCAAATAAAAGCTTTAGTTCAATTCTTCAACTACATCACTTACGAAGTGCTATAATAGCCCTTAGTTCCTTTTTCTTCATAGTTCATTATATCAACTACAGTATTTACAAATGCTGTAATATCCTTTACTTAAGAAATGATAGCATTTTAGAAATGTTGTTAATTAAAATTCAGGGTTTTCAATACAGTTTCATAAAATATTATATTTTAATTTAAACCATTTTTAACTTATAAAAATCATAATTTCTCACTTTAAACAATCATTTAAATACCCTTATATTCTTGATTTTGTAAAGTTAAATTTCCATTCAAAAGTCAATATTTAATAATAATTCACATATTAAATTCAAACATTAAATTTCAATTCTTTATAGTTAAATTTTATCTTAACACTTAAGTTTAAATCTTCAAATATAAATTATTTTCATTTTTATTTACTTATCTTCAAAATAATTCACTTTAAACAAAATTCATAAATTCCAAATGAAGTTATACTTCAAAATTCAACTTAAATATTCATTTATTTAACCTTTTAACTTTATTCAATATTCATTAATATATTACAAAATCATTTTAAATTCATTTTAATTCAAAATATCATAAATTTATCATATTTCATATTTAATTTAAATTCCGTTTATCACCAAATTATAATTTCCAAAATAACTTACATTTCAGATTTTCTAGCTTTACCATTAATTTATTTCACTTATAAATTTTCAGAAAATCAATAATACTTTACAAAAATCATTTTTAATTAAGTTTAAATCAAAATATTATAATATTTACATTTCTAAAATATTTTAATTTTTTTAGAAAAACATGTTTTAACCACGGGTCTGTATATCATTTTCTAGCCTAGGTAAAGTGATTACGGATAATATATCATTTCAACCCGTAATTTACAAAGGAAAAATCCATGTTCTATCATTTCAAACCCGCAATACCAAGTAAATGTAAATAAATAAAAATCTCTCAGGCCTATCATTTCAGCCTGTAACGATTTTTTCCTATTCTAAAGTCCGTTCGGGTATGTATCATTTCAACCCATAGTGATTCTAATCTAAAGGGAACTTGTAGTGTGATAAACTGATATAAATAACAAAATAACATTATATAACGGTAACAAATGTTATAATAGGTAAATAAGCATGGGTGAACATCATATGATTATAGCATAGCAAATATAACGTGGTGATATATTTTACAGATTCAAATGTGATCGGTTTACTAGTCATATAAGTATAAATACTATCTGGTGAGAATTACTCACTTGTATAAGCTGGAGATGACAACCAAAATACACAAACTGAGATCCACAAAGGCACGATAGCACGACAATGATTCGAGTGTGGAAGAGGCAAAGCTAATAGCCTTGTTACATAATAAACAAAACAAAATACAATACGTAAATTTCAAACCAAACTATTATAAACAAAGTTAGTAATATATACATAGCTGAACCTTTTGCACTTTCATTCAACCACTTATGATTCAGCTATGGACTGTAAAAGCACTGTAATGGGATGGTTTTGGATCAGGTTTGGATCAGGCAGGTTGAGGTCAAATAGATTGGCCATAACAATATATGAAGGAGATGAAGGCATATGTGTGCATCAACACACAACTACAAGCAACAACATGGATTTCAAGGCCTAAATGTCTTCGACCAAGGGACTATTGGGCATGGCGTGATCTGGTATGATCAACTACAAGTGGGGCATGGGTCCTAGCTTAGGTTGTGGCTGGTGGTGGTGGTGGATGGTCGGCCAAAGCATGATGGTGGAGTGGTGGATCAATGGAAGGCTCGACTATGAAGTTTTAAGGTGGAGTTTCATCATTTTTTGTTGGATCAACATCCTATAGGGCTTCGGCCGTGGATGGTCAGTGAAGTGAAGGGGATGGTGGCTGGAATAGGTAGTGGTGGAGGCGGCCAAGGGGCTGGAGGTGGCGGGGCCGAACACAAAGAGGATGAAGCAAGTGCAAAAATCACATAATTCAAGTATAAAAAGTGAAAAAAAAAAGAAATTTTTACCAAACTTTTGCTTGGATGGTGGCCGAATTTTTTTCAGGTTGAGAAGATTTCCTATACGTTAAAAGTCAGTATGAAGCTGAAGCAATGAGATATGGCCAACAGTTGAATGCATGTGATGTTTGGTATGAAAAGGTAAGTTGAAATGTGAAAAGGCAAGGCATACAAAAGGACAAAACTCTTCATATTTCCATAATTCTTTTTAAATTTTTAAATACATGTAAAATAATAATAAATACAGATAAAAACATGAAAACATGATAAATTCACAAAAATAAATAAATAAGTATTAATTAAATATAATTAAACTAAGAAAATAGCAAAAATTGTAAACAAGGCTTTAAAAATAGAAAATAAGTGCAAGAAATGTTGGAAAATTTTTTAACATCGCTTTAAAAATGTTTCAAAATAAAATATATACCTAACATGTCATATAAAACATATCAGAAAATGATTTGACAAATAAAGTATTATTTATATAAATTAAAATAGATAACTTTATTAAATAAATCAATTTACACCCAATATTGTAAAAAGCATAATTTTCACAATAACAATTGGATTTCAATGAAACAAAAAGCAGTATTCTTAAAATTTAATTTATTTTCATAATAAAGGATAAAATTAAAAAATTCAAATATTTAAATTTTAAATTTAAAAGTCAAAGTTTGACCAGATTGACCAAAAATCCACTTTTTCTGGAAATATCCTATTTATTCAGGTTTGAAATTATAATTCACACAAAAAGCAAAATATACTCTTAAAATAACAAAATTTATTCATTTTAATAAATAAGATAAAGTTTTTAAATTAGGAGTTTCAATTTAAATAATAAAAATGAACAATTAAAATAATCATAAAATACTGGGTTGTTACTCATGATTCCTAAGAAAGACTTAGGACGATGATCCTTGCTATAGTATTCTATATTGTTCTGAAGTTTGGCTCTGATACCAAGTTGTGACGCCCTACCTCTATACTCATACTAGCCAAGGACACTATAAGGTAATGTCACCGACTAGTACATAGAATAAGGCTGTTGACGAGCGACCATCTGCGTAATGGCTTTGTGCGAGTACCGTAATGCAAGATGGTATGTCCCGCATTTCATTTAAAAAGGAAATCCGATATATCAAATACAAACACAAGGCTACTTCACAGTGGCTATGTGGTCTTCGGAAATAAATATAAAATAAGCATAACATAAATCAGTCACAGATACATATCACAAAGGCGGAAATAGATATAAATACAACACATAAAGTGTACATCAAAGCAGTAGTCATGTAAGATCCACTACACCACAAAAGAATAGGTACAAGTGCTAGAAAAAAGAATTGTATACATCAAGAAGTCTCTATCTCGAATGTATAAAAATAAAAAATAATAAGCTAAAGTAGCTAGCCCAAAAGTCAGATGAAGGATCACGATAAGAAGTCAAGTAGAAGCACCTGAAATATCTCGGTTTGACCCGAGTATTATTTAAGAAGAGAATAATAAACGGATCAGTCTAGCTATAAATATCATATAAAATGAGATAGGATAAGAGATATGACAAAAATATATGATAACGATAATGCCATACTGTGACAAGTATACGTTAAATAACAACAAAAATCATACAATATCCCGAATATTCGCAAACACCAAAAAGAATGTCATATTCTTTGACATATTCACCAAACCAAAAATATTGATAAAACTTATCAATGTAAATCATAAAAATTGGCGAAACACAAATTCCATAAATCATCAATTAGAAATCCAAAAAACACAAAAAGGGGAGGCCTATCACAAATGGGAGCATGAAAACTCACCAACACGTGTATCACAAACGGAAAGCTATTCTGTAGGTCGCTAACCCATAAAAATACGAGGTACAGTCCCCCACACGTACTAATGAGTGGAACATCGACGCACCCTAAAGGATACGCCTTATGCGCAACTCTGTCATGGTACAGTCCCCCATGCAGACGAATGAGCCGAACATCGATGCACCCTAAAATATATGCCACAAGGACGGAGTCTGTCGTGGTATAGTCCTCCACGCAGATGAATGAGCCGATTACTCCACGAATGGTCAAAAGACCATGGGTCGCTATCCCACAAAATTGAGTCGAAACTCAATCGAATGATCATTATAGATCAATAAGTGTAAACTGTAGTAAGCAAGTAAATAAATGAGTTTAGCTTCATGTCCTATAACCACTGGCTTGACTTAAATATTTACGAACAGACTGTAGATTTTCACATGAAAATTGTCATGAGAATACAATCAAATAAGTCCAAGAATTAGTCGACAAAGTAAACGCAAGTGTTTCATACCACTTGTTTTTCTACGCCGTTTAGTTAGATTTCTCATGTGAATGAGGTAAAGGTTTGTATATACTAATAGATTTAAAAACAGTTTTGAAAATGAGCTTTGTATTAAAAATAACGTTGAAATCATTTTTGTGAAAGTGTTTGAATATTTACTACTAGTATAGAAACCTTTTTATTTTAAAGCGACAAATAATAGAAATGATTGTAAAAACAATCAATCGCCAAAAATTCACAAACGATGACGTGAATCAAACCATAGAAATTGATATCAAATACATTAAATGGATATTTCCAAAAATCCAGAAAAGAAGTCGTCAAAGTCAATAATAAATGATAACAACTAACCAAATTAAGAAAAATCGATTAAAATTGGAATTCCACTCAAAAACAGCCAAAATAGGCAAATTAAATAGTTACAGATGTTTGAAATTACCAACCAGACGTCTAAACCAAGGTTCTGGAAAAATATATGATTTTTCTCCTTCCTCTTTTTAATTCCAGAACTATTTCAAATGTCTGGATTTTTCAACCAAACGTCTGGATTGTTTTCCAGACGTTTGTGTTTTGTTCTAGACGTCTGGATTTTAGCTCTGCCTTGTTGAGTATGCGCTTATATGATTCTTGTTTGATGATAATAAACATATATACATTCAGTTAAATGTATTTGTTAATATACTATTTTATTTTTCACAGATTAAATAAATATTTGCTGAATAAAATAAATAACACAGATTTTGAATTCAAACGAATATTTTATTCAAACAAATATTTATTACAATTTTGAATAGTACAAATTCAAGCTCTCACTATTCACCGTACAACTTTGATACAAATTCAATTACATCACTATTTTACATTTACAGTTGACCTCACTACATATCACTCACACTCGTATTTATCTTCAACTTCATTCCAGTTAGAATCCAGCATCTGAGCAATCTGCAAAAATATTCACTAACGCAGTAAAATTGAAAAATAAATATTTTTGCAATATAAAATAAAATATGGATTTTGAAAATATTATTTGCCTCAGTTATTTGGGTCGTTCGTCATCATTTGAATTCATCACACACGAATAATGTGACATGCACAGTGTATCACTGTACATGCCACAAGGCCGTGCACACCGATATACATTTGATTGATTTACAGGAACAGGTAAGCACAGGTCAAACCCAAATTATCGGATTCAACTCAGGTGCAACATAAATAAAATCTCGACATCAGCACAAGGTCAAACCCGAGTTGTAAAACTGGATTCAACTCAAGTGTAATGCACATTCTACACAAATTCAAGAAGGCACCAAATAACAAACAAAGTGCAAATGTCAAGCCATCACTGCAAACTCGACTCAACTCAATGCAATTCAAACTGCAAGTCCAAAACAAGTGCACATATGTCAAGTAAAGACTCAAGACCACATAAGTCGACGGTGCAAACAAATAGCATAAGCAAATGACTCAGTAATGCAATGCCACAGCAAACAAATGCCAGGTCGAACAATTATATACATCAACTACAAACATCAAGTGTCGACCAGGAAGCAATTCAGATCAACACAGCAACAATGGTCAGGCAACATGCATCATGCACAGGCCAGGCTACACAACCACAAGATGCAGACGTAAACAACATCAATGAAACAAAATTGCAACGTGAATTCTACCCCAGACCAAATGCCAAAGCTCAGTGAAACTCAAGAAAGTACACAACTAAACCAACATGAATGAAGATACAGTGAAGCATGTACACGGGTAAACTGCACAATCAAACTGCAACTAGACCAACATAACCAAGAGCAATGTCAAATGCAATAGGCCGAGAACCAGACCAGTGCAGCCAACCAAAGAAAGAAGACCCAAATTGACATTGAAACAATTGAACTACAAGTATCCGGTGAAATACAAAATGACCAGAGTCGAACCAACACAGCGGCAATAGGTTAAAACATACAGACAAGAATGCCTGAGCTGAGAAAACTACCCAAGTTCATCGACAAATACAAGACTGACAAGTACATAGCCGTGTAACCAAGTCAAAGCCAGTGGTAATCAAACGTCTCAAATTCAAGGCATCAACTCAAGCAAGGAAGCATACTAGAGTCAAGTCAGAGAAGTTCACGGAGCCATAGTCAAACATCACAAATTCAAAGCCGAGTATTTTAAACCGAGTCGACCAAGCAAAATCAAGTATATATGTTTATGAACAAGTCAATACAATCTCAAACATTCAATCAAAATCATATGGCCGAGCAATATCAGTTGACAAATTCAAGTAAAAAATATATGACGAAAATCTAGGTATTCGACTCCTATAAAAAACCCAAAAATCATCATCGGCAATGGTAAGATTCGAGTTCAAGTAACAACAGAGCAATATCAATAACTCGAATCAAAGGTCGAGCAAAAATCAACATCGAAAAAGGAACAATCGCATACCTTTTTGACAATTAACTCGACCAAATTGAAGTAGCGGAAGACAATTCAAAGAGCCAAGCAATCGACGAAAGCAACAAACTGAAAATCATTTTTTGATTGAGCAACCAAAGGTCGGCAACTTCAGAAACAAGCCCTAATTTTGATCGAACAAGGAAAAGGTACGGAGCCGCCATTATCTCACAAAGGAATGGGCGGATAGAAGATAAAGAAAAATGAATATGGCCGGCTTATTTATTTTTAAGGGATTAGTTTTTAAATTTTGGGGCTTTGTTTTTAAAAGGTGTTTTAATATTTGTTTTTTTAATTTAAAATCACTTTTAAACAGTTGTATTTACTAGTCGTGTGATTAGGGACAAGCTACGTGGCGTAGCTTGAGAATTCGCAACTCAGTGGCTGAGTTGTGGCAGGGTTTTGAGCATAGAGTTAGGATAGTCAATAGCGGGTATAGCGAGTTTACGTGTGTAAGCATCTGACTATCTAATTTCTAGTAGAAACCTTGGGGGCAGCACGTAGGCAGGGTTTCGCCAAAGCTGGGTAAATTCTGTGTTGTTCTCTTCTGCATTTATTATTCTGCTATTATCTGTGCTGCTATTGTTCTGTGATCTGTGTTGAAATTATTTTATAAGCTTCCGCAATTAATTTTATAATTTATACTATCGCCCTATTCACCCCCCCTCTAGGGTGAAATCGATCCTACAAGTGGTATCAGAGCTAGGAATAGAAGTCAATTTTTTTGTTTTAAAATTTCGTGTTTCAAAAATCGGTTTTGTTTTAAAAATTTGAATTTTTAAAATGGCTTCTTTTAATAATACTTTTGTTGAGGGTCGTTCCAATATTATTCCTTCTATTTTCGATGGAACAGATTTTTTGAATTGGAAATTGAAAATGGAATTTTATTTAAAATCTGTTAATATTAAATGTTGGGATATTATTGAAAATGGGTGTGATATACAGATAAGAAAATTTCCCAATTAATGCTCTTGCTATGCATATATTATATTCTCATATTAATCAAGATAATTTTAATTTCATTTCTCATTGTAAAAATGCACAGGAAATCTGGAATACTTTCGATGCGATATATGGTGCAAAAGTCAACAGCAATGAGAAGTCCTCCACAACCGACTCAGTTAAAGAAATATGCTTAACAGGATTGGTAAATAGCAGTTGTGATGAGGATGATGATGATGGAGCAGCCGAGCTAGCATTAATAATGAAGAAATTCAAAAGGTGGAACCGCAAATACAGAAATCCAGCTCTAAATCAAAAATTAAAAAGCAGAATAGGCAAAGCACTTGACTACTCAGAAGAACAGGAGATCATCTGTCATAAGTGCAACCAACCCGGACACATCAAGCCCAATTGTCCTCGAAATCGACGCGACTTTGGAAAGAAACAGAAAAAGAAAAGTTTTGCAGCCACTTGGGATGAAATGGATGAGAATGATAAAAGTACTAGCAGTGAGAGTGAGAAAGCAAATATGCGCCTTCAAGGAAATATAACTGATAGTGACGATGACGGGCCAAGCGAGCTATCAAAATTTACTCACTCTGAATTACTTATATATTTTCATGAAGTAAATGGCTGTTTTGAACGACTTAGGGAAAAATACGCTAAACTTGAATCACAAAAGAACACTTTGATAGATTTAAATAAACAACTTGACCAATTAGTTAAAACCAATCAAAGTAGGATCCCTAAGTGTGATAAGTGTCCAACATTCGAAGAAGAAATTAAAAAATCAGAAATCAATATAAAATCACTTGAAAATGAAATTCTGATTTTAAAAGAGAATAAAAATACTAGGAGAGAGAATTCTATTAAAAAGTGCACACAGTTGTCAAACGAAAATGAATCTCTCAAAACACAAGTCCAACAATTGTCAACGGCTTTAGATAAATTTTCAAAAAGTGAAAAATCGTTGAATATGCTATTAGGAAAGCAAACTGTTAATACGGTTAGACAAGGACTTGGATATAATAATTCGAAAATTATTGAAAGCAATATTAATCAAGTTAATTCTATGTGCACAATTTGTAGAAAATATGGACACAATTACAATAATTGTTGGTATAGACCCAAACATGTGAAAATCATACCAATTTGGGTTCCAAAAGGCACAAATATAAAATCTCTCAAAGTTAAACAAATTTGGGTGCCAAAAGGAACATATATAAATAGTTTTGGGTCTATACAAAATTATTTTTCTAAATATTCTGCCACTAACAACCATGGACCTATAAAAACAAATAGGTCACATAAAACTTTTCCCGTGTAGGTGTGGTGGCAGGCTAAGAAACAACAACAGTGTTGTCTGGATTTTTGGCTGTTCCAGAAACACAACGGGCGACAAAGCAAAGTTCCTTAGCCTTTTATAAAGGTGACAGAATCACAATGGATAAACAACGAAAAATATCGTAAAGGTAAAACAGGTAATGGTATATTTATTTGAACGGTATATTAAATGTGATAATCTTTCTGAATCAGCCAATATCGAGATAATGAAAAGATGATGACTTTGATTCTGACTTATTCAAAATAGTTGGCCAATTATATTTATGCCAAAAACACTAATCTTTGAATTACTTCATACATATTTGTTTGGATTAAATATTGTGTTTTGTTGGATGATAATGCATTTGGTTATAATTCGGCTAACTCTATATTCACAGTTTTTTATTATTTACACGGCTTCAATTCAATTTCAAAAGAATGTCATTTAAATTGTTGTTAAAATTAAATTTGAAATTTTTTGGTGCACACTTCATGGTTTGGTCAATCGAATTCAATTAATGATAATTTTGAGTGAAAAAGAAATTCAGATGCAGATTACACTGGTAATCTAGTTGATAGAAAAATTACTAGTTGAACGTGATTTTTGAGACATTTAGTTACTGCATCGTTTTTCAAAGAAAATATCTGCATATTTTTCATTTCAAACAATTTTCAGATAGCAGAAAATTTTCTTATAAAACCCCCTCGAGAAAATCATTTTTGACCATATTTTCAGATTAGTCATCTTGAAAAACTGATTTCATAATTATTTTTTGAATTTGATTTTAAACGACTATTTTGACTAATCTAACTCCCTAATAATTATCGAAATGATAAATAGTGATTGAAAAAGTGATGAGTGTTGATACTCATTATATTATAACTCGAGACGGTATAATTAGTAAATTTCTTTAGAAATTTAAACAAGAGTTATAAAACTTTTTGTTGGTAAAAATTCCATGACCATCTCTATGTCTATCATGTTTCTAACAACCGTCACTCATCAAAATTCTATATAGTTTTGTTGATATGTGGTACTTTAAACAGGAATCTTTCGTTTTTCATTTTATATTTTTTTTAAAAAGGAGGTTATAATAATAATAATAATAATAAATAAATAAATAAATAAATACAAAGTATTCACTCTCATTTAAAAGTCCTCACGGTTATGCATGGGTGGATTACTTGGAATTTGTTATGTGCTTCCATGCTCATTTAAAAGTCATCACGGTTATGCATGTATGGAACGCATATCAAAAGTTGATTTTTAAAAATAAATAAGTTGATTCTAATCCCATTAAAAGTCCTCACGGTTATGCGTGGTTAGAAGATACTTGAATTCATTATTTTTAAAATAAAAAATTGGAATACTACTAATATCATTTAAAAGTCCTCACGGTTATGCATGGTTAGTAGATATTCAAATTCCTGGTATAAATATACCACAAATAGACACAACTGTATGGTTTTATATGATGACATCATTCCCATCATTCTAAAAGTGGAATATGCGCCTAACAAAATATTTTATGATTTTTGTTTGATTTTTTATTGAAATTTAATATTTATATTCAATTGAGTTTTAATGTTGGATTGATATCAATCACTTTATCTCAATTTTCTCTAACACTATTACTCTTTTGCTGATAACAAAAGGGGGAGAGAAAAGTTAAGATTTTGTTAAATAAAATCAAGCAAAGGTCAAATATTTTCCATTTGCATCTAGGCTCATTTGCATATTATTTAATTGTATGCATACTTGTAGGGGGAGCTTTGTGTAGAGAGGAAGCATTTAAATAGAGGGAGCAATTAGAGCATATCAATGATCAAATACATTTAATATATTCAAAATCTTAAATATATGTTTGTTATCATCAAAAGGGGGAGATTGTTGAATATGCGCTTATATGATTCTTGTTTGATGATAATAAACATATATACATTCTGTTAAATGTATTTGTTAATATACTATTTTATTTTTCAAAGATTAAATAAATATTCGCTGAATAAAATAAATAACACAGATTTTGAATTCAAACGAATATTTTATTCAAACAAATATTTGTTACAATTTTGAATTGTACAAATTCAAGCTCTCACTATTCACTATACAACTTTGATACAAATTCAATTACATCACTATTTTACATTTACAGTTGACCTCACTACATATCACTCACACTCGTATTTATCTTCAACTTCATTCCAGTTAGAATCCAGCATCTGAGCAATCTGCAAAAATATTCACTAACGCAGTAAAATTGAAAAAGAAATATTTTTGCAATATAAAATAAAATATGGATTTTGAAAATATTATTTGCCTCAGTTATTTGGGTTGTTCGTCATCATTTGAATTCATCACACACGAACAATGTGACATGCACAGTGTATCACTGTACATGCCACAAGGCCGTGCACACCGATATACACTTGATTGATTTACAGGAATAGGTAAGCACAGGTCAAACCCAAATTATCGAATTCAACTCAGGTGCAACATAAATAAAATCTCGACATCAGCACAAGGTCAAACCCGAGTTGTAAAAATGGATTCAACTCAAGTGTAATGCACATTCTACACAAATTCAAGAATGCACCAAATAACAAACAAAGTGCAAAGGTCAAGCCATCACTGCAAACTCGACTCAACTCAATGCAATTCAAACTGCAAGTCCAAAACAAGTGCACATATGTCATGTAAAGACTCAAGACCACATAAGTCGACAGTGCAAACAAATAGCATAAGCAAATGACTCGGTAATGCAATGCCACAGCAAACAAATGCCAGGTCGAACAATTATATACATCAACTACAAACATCAAGTGTCGACCAGGAAGCAATTCAGATCAACACAACAATAATGGTCAGGCAACATGCATCATGCACAGGCCAGGCTACACAACCACAAGATGCAGACGTAAACAACATCAATGAAACAAAATTGCAACGTGAATTCTACCCCAGACTAAATGCCAAAGCTCAATGAAACTCAAGAAAGTACACAACTAAACCAACATGAATGAAGATACAGTGAAGCATGTACACGGGTAAACAGCACAATCAAACTGCAACAAGACCAACATAACCAAGAGCAATGTCAAATGCAATAGGCCAAGAACCAGACCAGTGCAGCCAACCAAAGAAAGAAGACCCAAATTGACATTGAAACTATTGAACTACAATATCCAGTGAAATACAAAATGACCAGCGTTTGCACAAAAAATGGACAAACACCTCAAAGTTTTATGATTTAGTTGATTTTATGTTGTTCTTAGCGGTTTGGGTGATTTATGCAAATATATAAAAAACATGGGCTAAACTGTAAAAGACACGCAGATTTATAGTGGTTCGGCCAGAACGTGCCTACGTCCACTTTATATGTTATTCTCTCTTTTCTTTCAAATTACAAGTACAAAGCTTTGTATACAAGTATATGACAGTTGTTTGAAAGTTCCTTCCGTGCTTGGGCTCTCAAACTTGTCTGCCATTGTTGTACCCCTGCCCCTCTATTTATAGAGTGAGGCTGGGGGCAGGGGTCCTGGATGTGTATAGCTGCTGGTGGGCCTGGACTGGAGCGATCTTGCCTGGTAGCATTGGTTCGGCAGTGCCTCGATGGAGAGTTGATTCGGTCCGGTGATACGTTGGTCCGGCGTCATGTTGGTCCGGTGGTAGCCCCCTTGCTCTTGGTTCGGTGGTACTGGCAGTGAGGTGGTTCGGTGGTAGGAGTGTGGATGTGGGTTCTGGTCCGGCTATGCAGGGTGTGGTGTTGGACCCGTGGAGTTCGGACCGGCGATTGATGGTTCGGTAGTGATAGGGAGGGGATGGTTCGGTAGTCACCTGGTTCGGTGGTAGGTCTGGTCCGGTGAAGCTTCGGCTCGGTAGAGGCTGTCTTTACTTTGGTTCGGTAGTTGGGGTTTAGCGTTGATTCGGTGGTGCTTCCCCTCTTCGACTCGGTGGTGCTGGAAACATACCCAACAACCAGAGTCGAACCAACACAGCGGCAATAGGTTAAAACATACATACAAGAATGCCTGAGCTGAGAAAACTACCCAAGTTCATCAAAAAATACAAGACTGACAAGTACATAGCCGTGTAACCAAGTCAAAGCCAGTGGTAATCAAACGTCTCGAATTCAAGGCATCAAGTCAAGCAAGGAAGCATACTGGAGTCAAGTTAGATGGCAGCTGAGATAGAAGCTATTTCAGAGAGAGACAGGTCGGCTGCTTATCTGATCAGTAATGCTAGACTCTTGATGTACAACTTGATTCTTCCACATCAGTCCATGGTTAAACAGAGAGATACGGCGGAAGAGAAAGCTACCCAGACTACAGGAGGGACCACGAAGAAGAGTGGCAAGAGGAAAACTTTTACAAAGCCTCCGGTTGTCGGGGGTAAGAAACTTAAGGAGTCTGACGGCCCTTCTCCTAGCACTTGCCCGATTATCCCGGAGGAGGAAGATGTGGAAGAGGATAGAGGCGAGGGCGAAGGAGGCGATGTAGGAGGAGAGTCAGAGGGTGGAGGAGATGGCGATGGAGATGGAGAGGGGAATGATGATGGCGACGGACAGGGCGGTAGTGGCACTGGTGCCTTAACCTCCGGGCAAGTGGGGGAGCTTCAGGAGTGGACGGATGAGGCTCTCCATCAAGCTTTCGGGGAATCGGAGGGAGAATCGGATTTGGCGGAGAAGGCGAAGAAGACTGGCAAGGCCGGGGCTGGCGCCGATCCATCCCTTAAGAGCTCCTCAGCTAGGGTGACTCCGGCGGTGCAAGGTGAACTTTTGACTTCTGCAGATTCCATTTACGATAGGGACTTAGGAATATTTTATGGCTCGCTCCCGTCCTGGGATGAAATCCAGGACTTATTGCAGGATCCTCCTTCTCTGCAGGGTTTGTATAGTAAAAGCGTCTTTCTTGTTCTTTTTTTTTAACTCGATATATCTCTTGCCTCATGATTTGATGCATGCTTGCAACATTTATTCTTTACTCCAGGGGCAGGCCAGGTGGCCAAAACGTCAGATGTTCGACACCGCCTCGAACAATTCAAGTTGATGAGAGCTTCTGCTAAGCCGAAACCTCCTACTGGTCGTCCTGAGGACGTGGTCAGCCACCGCCCTCTCCTTGGAGTTATCGAGGAGGGTATCCAGCAGAGGAAGAGGAGGCGTTCCTTGTTTGATTCACCACCTGGTCCTCAGCCTCCTACTCAGCCTTCCCGAGATACCACGGAGGAGACCACGGAGTTTGTCCCCTCTCCGCATCCTTCCGAGAATCCTACTGTTATCCGCATAAAACGTCCCAACGTGCCTCGCAATCCCTTTGCCGGCCACCCAGATTTGGACCCATGCTCTCAGGATATTTTATTTGACGAGGCCACGGGCGAGCATCTTCTCCCCCGCAATCCCATGGTTTGGGTTCTTGATGAGGCTAAGTCCCTAGATTTGGATCTGCTCACTACTCGGATAGCTGCTAAGGGGGACGAAGCCAAGGCCAACATCTACCGGGTCGCGGAGGAGGCCAAGAAGTTAATGGAACATCATGCCCTATTGGCCAAGGCCGGGGAGGAGATAGGGAGTGCCAATATAAGGTTGCGGTTAGTGGTTGCTGATCAGGCCAAACAACTTGCCGACCAGGCTATTCAGATTTCGTAGCATGAAGCCGACTCCAACGACTGAAGAAGGCCATGGAAGAGGCTAGCCGAGCCGAGTTGCGGAAAATGGAGGCCGCTTGCAAGAAACGCATTGACATGGCCATTACCACGGTTGATGAGGTTAGGAGGGCGGATCTCGAGCAGGTTGAAGAGATATCTGGGAGGCTTGAAGCTGCAGAACTTGCTCAAGCCAAGTTGAAAGAAGAGATGGAGGAGATGAGGAGATCCCTCCAGGCTGAGTGCTCGAGATACCGGCGGGTGAGGGATGCTGCTGCCACTAATTTGCAGATTTCCGAGGCCCGGGTGAAGAGGTTTGAAGAGGATGAGGGGATGATGGACGATATGCTGCAGGACATGTACTTCCGCACTTGGAAGGAGGGCAGCTTATCCTGGATGGATGACTATCCCCGGGTTATGGCCAAGGTATATCTTTGGGCTTTAGAGGAGACCAGGGTTGATGCGGGTAAGAAAGGTGGAGCGGCCTTTAGTCTGGATGTAGTCACCGCTCAGTTTTCGAAGGAGGAGCAGGCGGCGGTGAAGGAGGGGATGCGGCTGCTTGCTGCGGAGGAAGAGGGTGTGCAATTGGAGGATGAGGATCAAGCGGCGGATGCTGGTGAGTCTCTCTTCTCTTTCTCTTTTCTTTTTAGATTTTCATAACTTGATCGCTTACTGTTTGTTTAATGGACTCCTCTTCTGAATTGGACAGGTGGGGCTTCCGATCAACATGCTGGAGGCTCCGACCCTGCGGCTAAGTAGGCTTGGAGAGTTGGTAGGATGAGGGCGAAGCGTGGACGCAGCTGGTTCCTTGTCCGGATTCGGCCACCTTTTGATTTCTTTTTATTGCTGTTTATGTTAGTCCAAAACACTGATGTGACCGTGATAATATCGTTCGTGATTAATGACTTTATGTAATTTCATAACATAAGCTGATTCCTTTATGTTGGAATGTTATCGCTATTTTGTTGTGCTGTGTAAGTGATGTAACTATGCATGTTACTAGTGGCTTGACTGTGCCTGATGCCAAGTTTTTTGCTTAAAGCATAATTTTCTCATTTTGCAACGCAAATGTGATGTGTGAATATGAATTGCAGCTATGCATTAATGTATAAAAGTAGAAGGTACCGCCCTTCATGTTTCGGCTGTGGATGGCAACTTTGTGCGCCTTGTAAGACTAAGTACGGAATGCTGTTGAGCGTCTCGTCATCCGATTGTAAGTTTCTGTTCCCATTAGCGAGCGTTCCCTATTTCATGTTCTGTACTTTCAAGCACCGTTGCGGAGAATAGGAGAAAAGTTTTAAATGAAATGGAAATATAGGAAAAGTAAAACTTCCAGTCACGGAAGGCCGTCGATGTGCTTAAGTTCGTGGCAAACGGGTTTTGTAGTCACTTTCCCTAGCTGTGGGTCTTGGAGACATTTGTCACCCATCTTACGCCTCTGCGGGGAGTTTTCTTTTTTACCACAGCCGCACTTAAGACACATCGGAGCCGATCGCGCACAGTAACTACCCGGGCCATTATGGCTTGTAATCGCGGGTATTATTCGATTTACTATGGCCGGCTAGCGTGGGGGCCGATCGTCAACTGTGAACTGCCCCTGGCTGGCCACACCTTATGTTGGGTCTTATGATCGGTTCACAGTTGCCAGCGAGCCGAATCGCTGTAATGAGCTGCCATGGCATAATCGGCCTTCTCGGTGGCTTATACTCGGCTTATTACAGTCGGCTTTAAGGGCCGAGGCAAACAATGAGTTAACTCGCGGTAGAGGGATACCGGAGCAAAGTGTCTCATTGGCGAGGGCATAGGATCGTAGCGTACCTGTTAGATTTTGTCCAGGTGGAGTTGTGTTGTGAAGCTCTGAATTGAAATGTCATCTGCAAAGGATTTTGTTCAACAGCAAAGGATAAAGCTTAACAAGTAGCCAAGATACAAAGGAACAAGTTAACAAGAGCCAAGTTTTTTAAAGTGGTTCGGCACGAAAATGCCTACGTCCACTGAATCTCTTTGTTAATTCACTTCATATGGGCAGTACAAGTTAAGAAAAGTATCGACGGAGGTGTCGGATGTTCCATGCCCTCTGGAACACCTCTCCGTCCACTGTTGACAAAATATAAGCTCCGTTGTGGAGATCTTTATGAATTACATATGGTCCGTCCCAGATGGGGTCCAGTGCCCCGGGGCGCGGAAATATTCGCTTGAGGACAAGATCTCCTTCTTGTAAGCTGCGATGCTTGACTTTGGAGTTGTATAGTGCCGCCACTTTTTGTTTGTGAGCTGCTACTTTGAGTGCTGCATCATTTCTTCTCTCCTCAATCAGATCCAAAGACATGAGGAGGAGTTCTTCGTTTTCTTCTGGGTTGTAGTGGATCCTACGGTGGGAAGGCACAATAGTCTCAACTGGGAGCATTGCCTCCGATCCGTATGCCAAAGAGAAAGGAGTATGCCCTGTTGATGTTCTGAAAGATGTGCGGTAGGCCCAAAGTGCCGTAGGAAGTTGATCCGCCCAAGCGCCCTTTGACTTTTCAAGCTTCTTCTTGATCAACGTTTTGAGAATTTTGTTGACAGCTTCGACTTGGCCATTTGCCTGGGGATAAGCCACGGATGAGAAGCTTTTGTGAATCCCGTGCTCTTGGCACCAGTCGGTGAATTCCTCGCTGTCAAACTGAAGTCCATTGTCTGATATGATTCTGAGTGGTACTCCGTACCTGCATAGAACATTTTTGATCAAGAAGTTAATGATTTTTGTCGAAGATATTTTATTTAGAGGTTCCGCTTCCACCCATTTGGTGAAATAGTCGACTGCTACTATAACATATTTAGCTCCACCTCGGCCCATTGGCAGTTCACCAATCAAGTCAACTCCCCATACTGCAAAGGGCCAAGGGCTAGTCATTTGGGTAATCTCATTTGTGGGTAGTCGAGGAGTCTTGGCAAATTTCTGACATCTGTCGCATTTCTTGACGAAGTCCAAGGCATCTTTGTTTAAAGTGGGCCAATAATATCCATATCGGAGTATCGTCTTTGCCAGAGTCTGCCCTCCAGTGTGATCTCCGCAGCTTCCTTGATGGATGTTGGATAAGACTTCCCTGGCTTTCCTTCCAGCGATACACCTTAATAAGGGATTAGAGAAGTCGCGCCGATAGAGGATGCCTCCTTATAATGTATAGCGGGAAGCTTTCCTCAAGATTTTCTTGATTTCGTTATGCCTATCGGGCAGTGTGCCATCTTGTAAATATTTTCGGATAGGAGTCATCCAGGTTTCTTCGTCGATCGCAGCTATCAGATTCACTTGCTCGAAACTTGGTGCCAGCTGTTTTGAGATGGTTAATGCTCCGAAAATAGTGATGTTCTTCATGCTAGCTTGTTTTGCTAGTTCGTCGGCCTCTTGATTCTCTTCTCGGGGAATGTGTTTGATTAAATAGTGATCTAACTGATTAAGCAGTAGCCTGGTCTTCTTTAGATACGCTGTGAGTCATTCTCCTCGAGTCTGGAATTCTCCCAGTATTTGATTTACAATAAGTTGAGAATCACTATGGAGACATAAAGAACTGACTCCAATTTCCAATGCAAGTTCTAATCCGGCTATCACTGCTTCGTATTCTGCGTCATTGTTGGTGGCAGCGAATTCCAATCTTAGGGCGTAGTGCAGCTTCTTTCCCCTGGGGGTGATTATCACAACACATGCCCCCGAGGCTTGTTCGTTCGACGCTCCATCTACGAAGATATTCCACTTGATATCTTCTGCTATTTCAGATTGGTCCTTACCTTCGCTAGTAGTGAATTCGGCAATGAAATCAGCTATGGCTTGCCCCTTGATAGCGGTGCGAGGATGGTAAGTGATATCATATTGACTTAGTTCGATGCACCACTTAAGTAATCGCCAAGAAGTGTCGGGGCGATGGAGCACCTGCCTTAGCGGTTGATCGGTTAAAACTCTGATGGAATGAGACTGGAAATAGTGTCGCAGTTTCCGCGACATGATAAGCAAACAGTATGCTAGCTTTTCAAGTTTAGGGTATCTGACTTCTGCCTCTGTGAATCTCTTGCTTACAAAGTATACGGGTCGCTGCGCGCGGTTGTCTTCTCTCACCAAAGCGGCGCTCAAAGCGTGGGATGATACAGCAAGGTATAGGTATAGTTCCTCGCCTTCATTTGGAGTTGAAAGTACCGGTGGTCTCTGGAGGTGTCCGATTAAGTTAAGGAAGGCTATCGAGCATTCGTCAGTCCATTCGAACTTTCCTTTGTCTTTCTTCAGAGCTTCGAAGAAAGGGATGCATTTGTCGGTTGCTTTAGAGATGAACCTACTCAGGGCGGCCACTTTCCCGTTTAGGCTTTGCATCCCTCTTCGAGCAGATGGTGTCTTGATATCTTGTAAAGCTCGGACTTGTTCGGGGTTTGCTTCAATCCCCCTGGCATGAACGATGAATCCCAAGAACTTTCCTGATGATACTCCGAAGGAGCACTTTAGAGGGTTCAGCTTCATTCCATATTGGCAAAGTACTTGAAACATCTCGTCCAGGTGGTTTATATGGTCGTTGGCATTCCTCGATTTTACCAGCATCTCATCCACATAAACTTCCATAGTTCGTCCTATCAGTTCTACAAACATCTTGTTGACGAGGCGTTGATAAGTAGCTCCGGCGTTTTTAAGTCCAAATGGCATTACCTTGTAGCAGTACAATGCTCGGTCAGTGATGAAGCTAGTGTGGTCTTGATCGGGGGCGTGCATAGGGATCTGGTTATATCCCGAGTATGCGTCCATAAAGGATAAGAGTTCGTGCCCGGCAGTGCTGTCCACGAGTTGGTCGATTCAGGGGAGCGGGAAGCAGTCTTTCGGGCAAGCGTCATTTAAGTTGGAGAAATCGATGCATGTTCGCAACTTCCCATTAGCTTTCTTTACCAGTACCGGTTGGCAATCCATTCTGGGTAGATGGCTTCTCGTATGAAGTCATTGGCAAGTAGGTTCTTCACTTCTTCCTCTAGGGCTGCTGATCGTTCTGCCCCCCATGCTTCTCTTTTTTTGCTTTACCGGTACCTTGGTAGGATCGATGTTTAGTGCGTGGCATGCTATGTCCGGGAAGATTCCAGTCATATCAGCGTGCGTCCATGCAAATACATCCATGTTGTGGCGAAGAAAATCAATGAGTTGATTCTTTAATTCTCTTTTTAACTGAGATACGACTCTCAGCAGTTTACTTGGGTCGCGTTTGTCTACAGATACGAATTCCATAGCCTCTGTAGGCTCGGCGGTGGCCTCCTTCTCTTTGTCCCTGGGGTCTAATTCATTGAAAGGATCACTGGTATACCGAAGAGGAGGGTCTTTCTTTAGTTGCTATGCTTCCAAGCTTTTCATGCAGAGAATAGTCTCTGCATTTTTCCCTTTATCTCTCCTGCGATTATTACGAAGTTCGGTTACATAGCAGTCCCGAGCGGCGTCTTGATCCCCTTCTACTTCTCCCACTCCATTATCCGTTGGGAACTTCATCTTCAGGCACCATGAGGCGAGGACAATTTGGAAGTCGGACAAGGCTGGTCTTCCCAAAAAGGCATTGTAGGCCGAGTGGTTGTCTATTAGCACGAATGTTTGTTTCCGAACGGCGGAGCGGGGATGACTTCCCAATTCAACAAAGAGATCCAATTGTCCAAGGGGCATCTTTGCTTCTCCAGTGAAACCATGTAGCGGTTTGTTGCAGGGAGACACGTCCTTCATTGACAGCTTCATTTTGTCGAAAGCATGCTTGAACAGAATATTCACTGAGCTTCCAGTGTCTACTAGGATTCGAAAAACTTCAGCTGGGCCGAACCAGGCAGAGATGACCATAGGATCCATATGAGGGTATTGCCTTCCTTCTAGGTCGCGCCCACTGAATGTGATGTCATTATTTTCCTTCCGCTTAGGGTGGCGTTCTTCCATAACAGAATTGACGCAGTCTCCCTCGCTTCTGAGTGAGTTTCCATATCTTTCCATTTCTTCCCAGCTCTTGTCGGCGATGTGTGGCCCTCCTTATATTGTACGGACCACTATCTTCTCTTGGCTGGAACCGCTGGTGTTGCGATTTCCTCCGCCTGTCTCTGGGTGGAGCTGCCATGGGTTTTCCTTGGCGGGAGCTGGAGTCCTGTCCTGGCCCTTTACATAGCGTTCCAGCCTCTTTCTCCTGATGTGTTCTTCAATTAGGTCTCGGAGATGGCGGCATTCATTGGTATCGTGCCCATGAGACTCGTGGAAACGGCAGAATTTTCCGGACTGGATTGCGCGATCTGACTCTTTCTTGTACGGGGGGCGCTTGTATGTAAGTTCGTCCTGGGTGGCCAGGAAGATGTTCTCGACTTTTTCATTCAAGGGATTGTAAGCGTCAAATCTCGGTCCTGGTCGGTACAAGCGCTTTTCTCCCTTCTTGCCCCCTGCATTGTCTCTGGAGTCGTTTTTTCGAATGTCCTTCGCTGCGGCAGGGGCGTTTCCATGAGCCGTCTTAGCCTGTGGTCCTGTCTGCCTTTCAGTGGCAGCCTCTTCGAGTCTCATGTACTTCCCAGCTTCATGGAAGAAATCGGGCAAGGTAGCTGGTTTTTCTTTAGTTAGTCTTCTAGCAAACTTGGTATCTGGGTGCACACCACTACAGAGGGCCATTAGGGTGAGTTTCTCATCGGCATCTTGAACTGCGGCCGCTGCGGCGTTGAACCGGGTTAGATATTGTTGCAGTGTCTCTCCGGATTTCTGTTTGACAGTAGATAGAGAATAAGCATCCTTGGGTTGTTCCACATGAATGCGGAACTGGCTAATGAATTTCAACATCTCTCATGAGCTGATAGATCCTTGGGGTAGATGGCAGAACCAGGAGGTAGCTAGGTCTGCTAGGAATAGCGGAAAGCATTTACACAACACTCCTTCCGTTGCTCCGCTCATGAGCATATGCTGTGTGTATCTCTGCAAGTGTACAACGGGCTCGGAAGTTCCCTTGTACGGTTCCATCGTCGGCATTTTCCATTCTCGAGGGGTGATGGCGGTTTCGATGTCGCGGGTGAAAGGGCTGGTTACCCTAGCGCCTATCCCTCGATCCCTTTGCTCCCGTCGGACGCATTCCCTGAATAATCGTGCCATTCTTTCATCAGAATTTGGAGCGGACAAAAATGAGCTTGGTTCTTCCCTGCGGGATCGATCTCGTCCAGATGACCTGTAGGGATGGTATAGTCTATCACTTCTGACATTATCCAGTGGCTGTCTTTGGCTGCTCGGATGCATGCTAGGACCAGCTACAGTTGGCCCCTGCCTTGATCTTCCCCTGTGGGGTTCTGTTTCGAGCATTTTCATGGGGTCAACCTCGGGCTGGGTTATAGCTCGGCTCCGTTCAGCGGGATTTCTATGATTAGGCGGCATGACTGGCTCAGCTACATCCGACCCTCGCTTGGTGCCTCCCCCATTGGGTTCGGTTCCAAGCGCTTCCTCGAGTCGGAGTTCGGGCTGAGTCCGGGCGCGGCCCCTATCATTGTTGTTCCTGTTGATAGCTTCTTCAAAGAGGGAAGACCTTTGTTGTCTCCGAGATCCTCCAGATTGAGACTCACCCCATGATTCAGTGTTGCGGTTGGATTCTTCGGCATCCCTCAAGCGTGACATGAGTTGGTTCACCAAAGCTTCTTGTTGGGATGCAAAGCGGTAGTCACTTCAACCACAACTCTGTCTACGTCTGCCCTAGTGATTGCTGTCGGTTGTTCCGCGGCAGGGACTGTCGGAATTGCCTGATCTACATTTGGCACTGCTGTCGTAGTGGGATGGTTCTCTTGATCTGGATCCACTGGATCTGGAGCGCTGCTGGTTGCAACGTTCTTTCCCTTGTTGGCGTCTTTTCTCGGCCTGGAAGTCATGTTTCCTAGGCAATGAAGGGTGCTATTGGGGAAGAAGGTTGAATGAGGGAACCTGAAGCTTCGAATTCCAAGCTCTCAATGAAAGCACCAAAAATGTTTGCACAAAAAATGGACAAACACCTCAAAGTCGTATGATTTAGTTGATTTTATGTTGTTCTTAGCGGTTTGGGTGATTTATGCAAATATATAAAAAAACAGGGGCTAAACTGTAAAAGACACGCAGATTTATAGTGGTTCGGCCAAAACGTGCCTGCGTCCACTTTATATGTTATTCTCTCTTTTCTTTCAGATTACAAGTACAAAGCTTTGTATACAAGTATATGAAAGTTGTTTGAAAGTTCCTTCCGTGCTTGGGCTCTCAAACTTGTCTTCCATTGTTGTACCCTTGCCCCTCTATTTATAGAGTGAGGCTAGGGGCAGGGGTCCTGGATGTGTATAGCTGCTGGTGGGCCTGGACTGGAGCGATCTGGCCTGGTAGCGTTGGTTCGGCAGTGCCTCGATGGAGAGTTGATTCGGTCCGGTGATACGTTGGTCCGGCGTCATGTTGGTCCGGTGGTAGCCCCCTTGCTCTTGGTTCGGTGGTACTGGCAGTGAGGTGGTTCGGTGGTAGGAGTGTGGATGTGGGTTCTGGTCCGGCTATGCAGGGTGTGGTGTTGGACCCGTGGAGTTTGGACCGGCGATTGATGGTTCGGTAGTGATAGGGAGGGGATGGTTCGGTAGTCACCTGGTTCGGTGGTAGGTCTGGTCCGGTGAAGCTTCGGCTCGGTAGAGGCTGTCTTTACTTTGGTTCGGTAGTTGGGGTTTAGCGTTGATTCGGTGGTGCTTCCCCTCTTCGACTCGGTGGTGCTGGAAACATACCCAACAACTAGAGTCGAACCAACACAGCGGCAATAGGTTAAAACATACATACAAGAATGCCTGAGCTGAGAAAACTACCCAAGTTCATCGAAAAATACAAGACTGACAAGTACATAGTCGTGTAACCAAGTCAAAGCCAGTGGTAATCAAACGTCTCGAATTCAAGGCATCAAGTCAAGCAAGGAAGCATACTGGAGTCAAGTTAGAGAAGTTCACGGAGCCATAGTCAAACATCACAAATTCAAAGTCGAGTATTTTAAACCGAGTCGACCAAGCAAAATCAAGTATATACGTTTATAAACAAGTCAATACAATCTCAAACATTCAATCAAAATCATATGGCCGAGGAATATCAGTTGACAAATTCAAGTAAAAAATATATGACGAAAATCTAGGTATTCGACTCCTATAAAAACCCATAAATCATCATCGGCAACGGTAAGATTCGAGTTCAAGTAACCACAGAGCAATATCAATAACTCGAATCAAAGGTCGAGCAAAAATCAACATCGAAAAAGGAACAATCGCATACTGTTTTTGACAATTAACTCGACCAAATTGAAGTAGCCGAAGACAATTCAAAGAGCCAAGCAATCGACGAAAGCAACAAACTGAAAATCATTTTTTGATTGAGCAACCAAAGGTCGGCAACTTCAGAAACAAGCCCTAATTTTGATAGAACAAGGAAAAGGAACGGAGCCGCCATTATCTCACAAAGGAACGGGCCGATAGAAGATAAAGAAAAAAAGAATAGGGCCGGCTTATTTATTTTTAAGGGATTAGTTTTTAAATTTTGGGGCTTTGTATTTAAAAGGGGTTAGTTTTTAATATTTGTTTTTTTAATTTAAAATCACTTTTAAACAGTTGTATTTACTAGTCGTGTGACTAGGGACAAGCTACGTGGCGTAGCTTGAGAATTCGCAACTCAGTGGCTGAGTTGTGGCAGGGTTTTGAGCATAGAGTTAGGATAGTCAATAGCAGGTATAGTGAGTTTACGTGTGTAAGCGTCTGACTATCTAATTTCTAGTAGAAACCTTGGGGGCAGCACGTAGGCAGGGTTTTGCCAAAGCTGGGTAAATTCTGTGTTGTTCTCTTCTGCATTTATTATTCTGCTATTATCTGTGCTGCTATTGTTCTGTGATCTGTGTTGAAATTATTTTATAAGCTTCCGCAATTTATTTTATAATTTATACTATTACCCTATTCACCCCCCTTCTAGGGTGAAATCGATCCTACATACCTTTCCAGGGACCCTTTCCAAATATCTAGATTATTCAAACAGACGTCTGGATTTCATTTCAGATGTCTGGATTTTGTTCCAGACGTCTGAATTTTTCTACAAGGCAAAAAAATAGCCTAGCTCAAAAAGAGCAAATCCAAATGAAATGCAATCGAACGAGCAATGGATGCTAGGGATTTATGCCAATCGGCAACCCAGTCTTATAGGCTCTTCGATACACCCTAAATAACATGTTCAAACATCCAAGATAGGATCATTAAATATTTTGACTTTAAAACACCAAAATTGGAAAATTCAATAAACCAATTCAAGTCAAAAGCAATTGAACATGAAATAGATGTTAGAAATTGATACCTAACAACAATGAAAGCTATAGACATAGATGTGAGTTCAAGAACTCATGTTTAAAACTCAAAGACAACAAATGAGAAGTTTTAAAACAAAGCAAGACCAATTCCTCTTCAATACACCTCTATAATCATCAATCTATTATCAAAGGTGAAGTTTTTCCAAAGTTAGGGTTTAGAAATTTCTGAAAATTGAAGAGAGAATAAGATGGAGAAGACGAAGAGGATGCTTACCTAAGCTTCTCTTTGATTTTGGAGCTTGAATCTAGAATTTCCGTCATATAGGGTTTAGGAATTTTAATTTCCCTTTCCTTCCCCCATTTTCCTTTAGCTTAAGTGTTAGGAAATAAAATAATGAATGAAGAGGAGTTGGATGAAGAGTTAGGGTACTGTGTTGGGTTAGTGGGCTGAATCCCAAACCCAAAGACCAATAAAAAATAGAAAAATCCAACCCACTCCAAATGTATCGATGTTTATACTCAAAAAGATCGCAAACACCATTTTAAACTCAATGGAAGTGGTCTCGAGTTCTAATTCGACTGTTTGCAAAAAGTAGCATTTCGGTCTTTAATTCGACTAACGATGCTATATTTAAATAAAACATTTAAATATATACAATCGTAAGATATGCGAGTTGTTACAATGGGTTTCCTCCTTATCTAAAATAAAGGATGTAAACTATTATTATCTTGGAAGTGAATGCCTTTTAAACAAAGAACCCCATACCTGAGAAACGAGGATTGTTGATTGAGGGACCTACTTTTTCTCTTTTGGTTCTTCCACATTAATACTAGCAGGCTCCTCTTGATGGTCAGAAGACACAGTAGGTTCGAGTGCACTTGTTTCATGAATAAATGGATCGGGACTGACATTTTCAAAAGCCCTGATGTTGCCATCATCATCTTTTTCAGGAGCATCAGTTTGACCACACCTGTTGCCACCTGAACCTTGACCTACGTCTATATTGTCATCATCATTGTCATCATCATTATCATGATCATCATCCTCATTACCACCCTCTTCCTCGGCGACTTCATCTTTGTCACCACCATCTTTATAGTCGAAGTCAACTTCGAAGGAAGGGACTATGAAGGATAGAAGTGTTGTAGCATCAATCTCCTCTCTTTCAGCACTTCAATCTCCTACTCCATTCTTTTAATTTTGTCCATAACTCTGTTGAAAAGAGTAGGGTCAAGTGAGGGAAAGCTCAAGTCTCAGCATTTATCGATATTATCGGCATAAGAAAGGTCATGGAATCTTCAAACGAATTGACAATGATATCCTCAAAAGAGATTTTTCTTTAGAGAAGATTTTTTGCTGCCATTCAAGCTTTTTCTTCGACGGACTCTTTCAGAGACATTTTTAATGCTAGATTTTTGTCATCTAGGTGTTGATGTGATTTTCTTTCCTTAAAGATAAAAGATTTTGATTGAGCAAGAGAAGCTCTCAATCTCTCTAATTCTATCATAGCGTCATTTTTATCCGCATAAACGGAGGAGACTTGGTTGTTTAAGTTTGAAATTTCTTCTCGAATCCTCAATGTCTCAGTGGAATATTTTAATGCATCAGCTTTCAAGGAGAGCCGTCTCTTAAAAATTTGAAAGAAAGAGTACAACATAAGTTAAAAACTTAGGGAAATGCAATAAAATAAGGTTAAGTGGTATGAAGCATACCAGAAGTTGCTGTTCTACTAGGGATCGACAGTGATTCAATAGGTCAGGGATAGAAAAAGGCGGCTTAGTAGAGGCAAAAGATGAAAATTTAAGATAGATTAGAAAATCTTTTCAAAATCGCTTATATGCATGGATGATGATGGTCTAAAAGGACTCAGCTCTTAAGAAGGGGTCGAAGTCCCCAAATCTTTTTGCATTTGTTCAATTACACTAGGAGAGCTGGAGATAACAATGCATGAGAGGGGATCAACCTTTGTAGGAGTCTGCTTAGGTTGATCGAGAGAAGCTTCGATAGTTCTCCCTAGAGTTTTTTCAATATCAAAAAACTCCCCCTCTTCTCGTGGTGGAGAATCGGGAACTTCAACAATCTTGGATTTCTTAGGGAATGGTCTTGCCATGACCACTTTCCCCAGTTTTATTTTGGCGACTATTTTTGACCTAGCGTTGGCCTAAGAGAAAGACGGCGCACAGGACGTAGAAGTTGGTAGAGCCAAAAACTTGAAGTTGTTCAACCAGAGTAAAGTAATTTAGGAATTAACACAACAAAAAACTATCGTACCACATTTTCTTAGTACCACATTTTAAGAAAACCAGAGTGACCGGGACAAATTGATGACATCATGGAGAAGTTCTTGGATTACCCAAAGAAAGGAAGCACTTGCTCCGAGATGTATGTTGAACAAGAGAACGTTGGCCAAGTACTCTCTGACCTGCCAGTAGGAGGGAATGTTTTCTGTAAATTGGAGGGATTCAACAGAGTTAACCTGTTCTCATCCTATTTGAAGCGGCAATCAGCGCCTTCACATTTTTCTTATCTTCTTTGTTTAGCTCTTTAGTAGAATCATCTAATAAATAAGCATATATTAGCAAAAGAAAATAACTAAATGGAAAAATAAAGACTGTGACCAACTTACAGGGAGAAGAGAAAACCCTACTGTTGTTTGGAAAGATCTAGCGAAGAAAAATTGCATTTCCAAATCCCTGAATTTGTTTACCCCCTCAAATATTTGCTTTTTGGGAGAATTGGCTCTAAAGATCTAACTATTTAAGTTACCGAGTTAAACTAATCGAATAAGATAGTTAAAAACTTCATCATTTAGTAATGGGATTCCAAACTCCAGTGCCATAAGTTCCAAAGATAGAAGATAAACATATACATTTGGCAATAGCTAAATTGGGGCAATGAACAAGCGGGTCAGAAATTTAGCTAAGAAATCAGTAAAAGAGAGGAAATCGCCGTGCCAGATGTGGATAGCAGTGTAGTAAAAGTACTCTTCGAGTGGGTTCTGGATAGTATCACTATCACTTAGGGAATAGCCTCCATACTAGTGATTTCGAAGTCATTGAGAATTGCATCCACATCATCCTGAGTGGATATCACAGAATGTTTAGAATCTCCCATCTTCTTAGGAGAAAATTCCATCATCGGCGCTGTATCTTGCTCTGATTTAAGAAGACTTTTTCACTTCCATGATTCTGCCAGGTGAAATCATTTCACTTAGAAGTTATAATTTCTTATGCAATCAAAATTCTTTCAAGGATATCATAAACCTAATAAAACAATTTGGACATCAACCAGTACATGAAATTTCATGTCCTTGAAAGAATGACAAAGTTAGTTTAGAAAAATAAAATATGTTTGGCTTTTGATAGAGTCGAAAGGGAGCATGGAAATAGACATCTAACAAACATACTTCAACAATGTCGAAGGCTCAATAGAAACTTTGTTAGTTGAATCCTACATAATAAATTTGAATACAAACGTACATAAAAATATTCAATAAGCAAGACAAAAGGACCTTTCGACACTGTCGAATTCCCTCAATTTTTTTTAACACAAAGAACATGAATGCCATCAAAACCCTACATGCCAATCGAGTCAAAAGGTTGAAGTTTCAATTATATTAATAAAAATGAGAAGGCCTTGGGACTTTTCGACAATATTGGTATATAATGATGATCGAATCTCAATTAGTTACAAGTGGTTTTGATGAAAGAATTGATAGGGGTACATGGTTTCGAAAGCATACCAACAACTAAAATTGAATCAGTACAGTAGGTTTCGACTTAGTCGAAACATTTGATTTATTTACAACTCATACAAAGTATGCTTAGTTAAATCTAATTTGTAAAAATATATGTATCTCTAACTTCACATGTTTCCTAAAACAAATTGAAAGTAAGCATGTACTAAAGGTTTCAAAACCTATAAAACAAAAATTATGCTTTCGAAAGTATGTACTAGATAATTATTTAGTAAGACACATTAACCAAATTCTTCGAAAGGTATCAGATTGCACTGTAGTACAATTCTGGTTTTGAAAAGGTCCACTTCATATTAACTACACAATCGTTGATGAGGTCGGTTAAGAGAGGCACTAGGCTACCTTTTGACCCCATCGAAAGAGGTTGAAGAAGCAAAACAAATGCTGCAACACTTCTCTGTAAAGTAGCTAGATATCTCCTTTTTTCCACGTTCAATTTTAATCCAGAACTCGAAAAAATCAATAACTAAGTTGATTTTAACGTGAATTTACGATCGTCAATCTTGGAAAAAAAAATCCCTAAATTGCAAATTTGAACCTACAAAAATTCCAAATTAGATGAGTTCCGAATGAAAATCAACAGAGAAGAAAACGAAATAAGCCATAAGAATGAATTAGAGAATGCTTTCAGGTGAATAAAAGCCTGAATGATTTCTATTAAATTAAAATAATAATTTAAATTCGAACTGAGAAAATTTTAAAAACCAAAATTCACTGTGAAAGGAAAATTCGAAAAGCAAGATAATAACTACTTATTTTGGATTTGATTTCTATTTGATGGAAATAGAAATTATTTGAGAATTTGAAAACTTTGATTCTTGCTGGAAGTTTCTTCTAATTGTGGATAAATGGAAGAGGGGAAGAAAAGAACTTGGTTTATAAGAAAAGTCAGTATGAATGGAAAACCATACGATCAAATTTAAGTGAACGGCCACGATTTACATAAGAATATGGAAAGGTAGGAAACATTAAGGGTTTCTAAGTGGTTAATTTGGTGAGTCAAGGATATCCCTTTGCAAAGGTAGGGAAAGTGTTACCACCAATTATCACTTCAACTTTGTCGAAACAAAAATGAATAGAAAGAAAAAAAATGAACAAGAGACGACAGTAGCAACAAAGCCTTTCGAAGGAGTCAAAGGGATGCTACAGCCAAAAGCCAGATATTTTACAAGCTTTCGAATGGGTCAAAGTGGTCGAAAGCTCTCTTTCGCTTCAATATCTTCCATTCGAAATAGATGCTTTCACCTACATGAAGACATTTCGAATAAGAGGAGGAAAACCTTTCGAAGATAGTAGATACAACACCTCGTATGCATTGAAACCAAAGGTTTCGCCTTCATTCAATCAACTCAAAAGATGCCTTGATTAGAATAACCCTTTGGAAAGCATAATCAAGCCTTTTGAACTGATCGAAGCCTTTAACAACTAGGAAAGGTGATTTGCAAGCATGTATTCGGAAATTACCTACCGCATCGAAACCTATAATATTTCAACACCTTCGAAACTGCAACAACAAAGAAATACGAGGAAAAAGGCGCATTTGTTCCTTTCAATGAAGATGGAAGCATCCAAAACCTTTCGAATGCAATGTAAAGGGATGTGTAACTATTAATAGAGACGAAAGGTCTATGAAGCTACCTTTTGACCAGGTCGAAAGCACTGAACCAAATGGTTCCAACCCATACCTATAATATGACCCTAGAGGTCATGTTTTGGGAATTGGAATTCAATTACTCTACTCTTGTATTTTCTTAACTTCATAAATTTTAAACCCAAATTTTGAAATCAAATTGGGAAAATTGATTAGTTTGTACATCATTGATTTAATAAAGGAAAGATTTTGATATTTTTGGTTATGTAACTATTTAGAGACTTTCTCTAGATTTATTTATGTTCTGCCGGTGTCGACTTCATCTAAAAGGTACCTTTCGAGTGAGTCAAAACCCATTACTTTTCCAATAAACTTAGATTCTTAGCTTCAAACCGCTAGTCACCAAAAGCCTGTTGTTAACTCCTCTTTTCCACGACCTAAAGACCTAACGAGTTAACTTTGGAAACAACCTAACGACCTAGAGAATGAGCAAGCTAATAGATACGACCTAGCGACCTAACGCATAAAGTGATTTAGCAAGGATTGCGACCTAACGAGCTAATGGTCCAGCGAGTTAATGAGCTAAAGCATGACCTAACGACCTAACGTGTTAAGACGGAGTGAGGCCGCATGAATACTACCTCTTCATTAGGTCGCTCGCGACCTAAGCGGACCGGGACAACTCCTTATGCCGCAACTTCTTATGCCGCTTCTCCCTAGGTCGCTATGACCTATCAGCTTGTTCAAGTGACCAAGTGAAAACCTGTTGAGCCGTAACCCGTGCTCCCTAGGTCTCTCACGACCTATGACCTATCCTTAGGTCTCTCACGACCTACGACTTGTCCAGATTTCTCCCTATAAATACCCCACCTGCTCCAACTGAAAAAGGACTTTTGGCTCACTTCTGGAACGCCTACACTTTGCTGTTTTCTCAACTCATCCGACACTTCAAACACCGAAGACGCTTCAACGAACTTCAAGAAGAGATCTAACATATTCGACATGAATTCGAAGAGTTCTTCTACATCGGAGTTCTAGCTACTTGTCTTAGTAGTGTTGTAATCAAAGATTGTTGTATAAGTTGTAATCGAATAAGCAATAAAGAAGATTAAAGTGGACGTAGGCTTAACTTGAAGCCGAACCACTATAAAACTATTGTCTCTTTACTGTTTTTTCTGTGATTTTTCTGCTTGTTCCTAATTCCCGTATCGACGGGTGGTGCTTTCACTTTATCTCTACTTACACCGTGGTGTTAGCGTTCAATTTTTGCGTTAACATTTTTGGTGCTTTCACTGAGAAGGAATCGAACTCGGGAGTGCTCCAATCATTGCTTTGCGAAAGTTTGTTGAAAAAATCTCTCTCAAAACCAGAAGTCTATCAGAGATCATGGCTCTTGGAAGAAAGCGAGATCTACTAGATCCGATGATGCTCACAAGAATACCGCTACTTCTCCTTCGTTAAGCCAAGCAGCTCCAAGTGTTGGAATTACACGGGCAGAGTTAGATGCTGCAGTGTCTGGGTTATATCAGCAGATGGAAGCCCAGAACACTTTAATGCTGGATAGGTTAAATGCCTTGCTCGGATCTAACCACCAACCTGTGAATAATGAAGGAAATTTTGCTGATGATGTTCATAATTCTGAAGGAAGGAATATTCCTCAAAGGGCAGCTGGCCCTGCTGAAGGGGCACCTCCCCGAGCTGGAGGATCAAAGCAGCAGCCAACTCTCTGCGAACGTTTAGCCAGGCAAACTTCTGAGAAAATGGTTGACGTCTGTCCTGCAGAGCCTCTAAACAATGAAGAATACCTCTCAGGAATGATTCGACAAATCATGAAAGAGTGCATGCAGAGGGATGAAGATGAGAATGACTGGGAGTTTTCTCCAAGCAAAACTCCGTTCACCGAAAGGATTTTGAAAGCGGAATTTCCAAGAAAGTTTGTTCCCCCCACCATTCCGGCTTATAGGGGGACAAGCGACCCTAATCAATTCTTGTACAAGTATGACTGGCACATGACTGGTGCCAGGGCGACAGATGAGATCAAATGTCGGTACTTTCCGGTATATTTGGAAGGAGTGGCCCTACTCTGGTTTACAAAGCTACTAGTCCGATCTATAGACCAGTTCTATGATTTAACTCGGAAGTTTAAAGAACAATTCAGGTTGTATGCTTCAAAGGCAAAGGACATCATGTCGCTGTCCAGCCTGGAACAGAATCCCGGAGAATCTATTAGATCTTTCTTAAACCGCGTCAACATAGCTTTGGCTGAAGTCGATAATGCAGAGCCACGAATAATCTTGACTTACTTGATGAGGGCTATCGAAAAATCGAGTGAATTTGGGAAATGGCTGAAGATGAAAGAACCAAATTCGCTTGATAAATTCTATAAAAAAGCTGACGAGTTCATGCGCTTGGAAAGCCTTCAAGCACCGGCCAAAGTGGTATTGACAGAGGTTGGGAATAATAATGCTGCTCCAAATAAAAAGGAATCTGGTACTCAGAAGAGGGAGAACGATGGTGGGAAGAAGCAAGGAAATACGAAGAAAAATCGTCCTTTTAGACCCTCAGACTTCACTCCCTTAACCGATACCCAGAAAACATTTTCTTTGCAACCAAGGATATTGTCGAATACCCAAGACCAACTAAATTGAGGCTTGGAAAAAATGCTGAGAAAAATGGAAGATTTTGCCGATTCCACAATCAACCCGGCCATGATACTAATGAGTGCCGCCATTTGAAGAGTTTGATTGAGGAACTATTGAGAGAAAATAAACTTCAGTAGTATGTGAAGAGGAATAGGAACGACCCAACTTCATCAACTCAGGGGCACTAAGTTCCTGTTCATCAACCCAGCTCAAGTAAGAGGGCAACAGCGCATGAATCAGAAAGGCCTGTTATTAATATGATTACGGGAGGTCCTCACCCAGCAGGCAGAAGCTGGGGTGAGATGGAAAGATATGTCGTGCTTTGAAATATGCCCCAACAGAAGAAAATGTTTTCGCGTTGGAAGATGCTACACCTTTGAAGCAATAGAAAACTTTTAATGATGACATTGTGTTCAGAGCCAGGGACTCTATGGGCGTTGAAGCTCCTACCATGGATCCCTTGGTCATCTCTGCAGGCATTAGGCCAGCTATTGTAAGAAGGGTGCTTATTGATTGCGGCGCCTCTTGCAATATCCTCTTTAAAAAGACATTCGATCAAATGAAAATTCCGATGGCTGATGTTCAAGCTTCATCGCAGAAGATTGTTGGGTTTACTGGGGAACCGAAGCAGCCAATTGGAACTATTGACTTGTTCGTGGAGCTTGGAGAGGGGCAGAAAAATGTGGTTCGAAAACAGACTTTTGTAATTGTTGACGAATTTTCTGCTTACAACGCCTTCCTAGGCCGGCCAACTCTTGCGGCATTTAAGGCAATTCTCGCCCCGTGGTGCCTTACTATGAAGTTCCCCACAGATAATGGCGTCAGTGTCATTAAAGGGGATCAAGATGCTGGGCGAGAATGTTATCTTATAGAGTTGCACGAAGCAAGGAAGAGAGAGATGGGATAAGATACGGCAACCCCAGTCCGCATCAAAGAATCAACCATGTAGCAATTACAGGATGGACCCTGCACTGGCGAGCATAGTGGTGCATGAAAAAAAATGGATCCCAGAAAAGCTATTGCAGGGGAGAATAGAGTGGTGCCGGTGGAAGTAACGGTACCAGTACCTGTTGACCCGAACGATCCTAACAAGGTGGTGAATGTGGGTTCGCAACTTAGTGTGACGGTTCAAAATTCTTTGATATCATTCTTGAAAGCAAATCTGAATGTATTCGCTTGGAGTCATGCCGATATGTGTGGAATATCCCCAGAAATTGCGGTACATAATCTGAATATTGATCCGAAGTTTACACCCGTAAAGCAGAAAAGAAGAACCCAGGGTCCTGAAAGGTCAGCAGCATTAAAAGAAGAAGTAGATTAGCTCATGGAGAATGGCTTCATCAGGGAGTCCACTTATACAAATTAGGTTTCAAATCCGGCGCTGTTAAAAAAAGCTAATGGAAAGTGGAGAGTATGCATCGACTTTTCAGATTTAAACAAAGCCTGCCCCAAAGACTGTTTCCCGTTACCCAGGATTGATCAGTTGGTGGATGGAACAACAGGGCATGAATTGTTATCTTTTATGGATGCTTACTCCAGATATAACCAAATCATGATGCATGAGCCGGATCAGGAGGACACGAGCTTCATCACCGATGTTGGTCTTTACTGCTATAGAGTTATGCCCTTTGGACTGAAGAATGCATGGGCAACTTACCAAAGGCTCGTTAATGATATGTTCAAACCACAAATTGGAAAGACTATGGAAGTTTATGTTTATGATATGTTGGTGAAATCAAAGAAGGCAATGGACCAAATGGATCACTTGGCAGAAATGTTCGCAGTCCACCGAAGGTACGAAATGAAGCTTAATCCTTTGAAATGTTCATTTGGGGTGGAGTCCGGAAAGTTCTTAGGTTTCATTGTGAGTGCTAGGGGCACTGAAACTAATCTTGCTTAGATTACTGCCTTAAGAGAAGTCAAAGCTCCTAGAAAGAAGAAGGAATTGCAAAGCCTCAATGGAAAAGTCGCTGCTTTGAGTCGGTTTATTTCCAAAGCTACTGATAAATGCATTCCATTCTTTGATGCTTTGAAAAAGGGAAAGAAAAACTTTAACTGGACTCCGGAATGCCAGAATGCTTTTGATGAGTTGATTCGTCATATGGAAACGCCTCCAATACTTTCTAAGCCCAACAATGGTGAAGATCTTTTCGTATATTTGGCGGTCTCATCTCATGCTCTCAGTGCAGCATTGGTATGGGAAGACGCACAGCGTCCGGTTTACTACATCAGCAAAAGATTCATTGGGGGCAGAGATGAATTATTCGAAACTGGAAAAGCTCGCCTATTGTCTGCTGATTGCATCAAGAAAGTTGAGGCCATATTTCCAAGCTCACCCTATTAAAGTTCTCACTGATTAACCTCTAAAGCAAGTCCTATTTCGCCCCGAAACTTCGGATCGTCTTCTGAAGTGGAATATTGAACTCAGCCAATATGATATCACTTATCATCCCCAAAGAGCAATCAATGGACAAGCTTTGGTAGATTTCATCGCAGAGTACAGAGATAAAGGTGATAGTGAGGAGGAGCTGACAGATAACACCCCAATTCGATGGAAATTATATGTTGATGGTGCAAGAAATGATTACTATTCCAGAGCTGGGGTTGTGCTTGAAACCCCTGAAGGGCGGTCACTATGTTTTGCGTTGAGATTAGAATTTCCTTCGACAAACAATGAAGCAGAATATGAAGCTCTTATTCCCGGCTTGAAGATTGCTAAAGAACTGAACATCAGAGTATTGCAAATTTTCAGTGATTCTCAGCTTATTGTATGCCAAGTCATGAAAAAATTTCAAGCTAAAGGGGGAAATCTGCCTGCTTACTTGTCAAAGGCCTGGGAGCTTCTTAATGATTTTGACCATTACACAATAAGCCATATACCCCGGGAAGAGAACATGAAGGCAGATTCTCTCGCAAAGTATTCAAGCTCTAGCGAAGCTCAATTGTTGGGATTAGTCCCCGTAGAAATCTTGTCAACTCCAAGTACTGATGAAATGGATATTGACTGGATCATGGCTGTATCTCAAGAGCAGGAGTCGTGGATGACTCAGATCAAGGAATATCTACTTAACGTTCTCTGCCGGAGAATTCAAAAGTGCGCCAGAAGCTGTTAAGAAAAGCCGCCAGATATGTAATCCAAGACGGCCGGTTGTACAGACGGGGATTCTCGATGCCATTACTCCGATGTGTAACCAAGGAAGAGGCTAAAACAATTTTAGCTGAAGTATACGGAGGAGAATGTGGGGATCATTCAGGTGGCCAAACTTTAGCAAAGAAAATTCTCCGCTATGGGTATTTTTGGCTAGATATTAATCGAGACGCTGCTAGTTATTCCCGAAAGTGTGACAGATGCCAGAGATTTGCAAAAATCCTAAGAGCACCTTCCACTGAGCTAACACAGATGGTCAGTCCATGGCCATTTTCCATTTGGGAATAGATCTCATTGGGCCTTTACTGACTGCCAAGTTCGGAATCAAATATGTTATTGTTGATGTTGATTATTTCACTAAATGGGCTGAAGCTAAACCGTTGGCTGCTATTACCTCTAAAAGATGATAAATTTTGTGACTAGAAATATCATTTGCAGGTATGGTGTGCCTCAGAAGATAATCATAGAAAATGGTACCCAATTCGAAAGCGAAGAATTCTAGGACTTTTGCAAGCGATTCAAGATCCGAAAAAGCTTCTCAGCAGCGGCTCATCCGTAGGAAAACGGGAAAGTGGAAGCAGTAAACAAGATTATCAGGTCAACCATCAAAAAACAGCTAGAAAAAGCAAAAGGTGGTTGGGTCGATAAGCTGCCACTAGCACTATGGGAATACAGAACTACCCACAAAACTGCAACTGGGCACACTCCATTCTTATTAGCATATGGATCGGAAGCAATGATTCCGGTGGAAATAGAGGTCCCTTCACATAGAAGAATCCATTTCAACCAAGCTAAAAATGAAAAGCTGCAACTTGAAGCACTTGACTTCCTTGACGAAAGAAGGGAAGAGGCTAAGCTCAGAATTGCAGCCTATCAGCAAAGGATAGTCAGGCACTTCAATTCCAAAGTTCGCCAACGCAGCTTTGAAATTGGGGATCTAGTCTTGAAAAGGATCGTGACAGCAACAGGAGTGTTTGGGCCAAACTGGGAAGGGTCGTATGTCATAGGCAAAAAACTTCTTGATGCCACTTTCAAACTCACAACTGTCGAAGGAGATCCAATTCCAAGGGCTTGGAACAGCAATCACTTGCGTCCATATTTTACTTAAAAGTTTTTCTTAAATTTGTAAAATAATTATGGATGTATGATTATTGTATTGAAAGCCATTGTAAAACCAGTGCAAGTGAAAAATAAGAAGTGGATGTAGGCCTAGTTCTTGGCCGAACCACTATAAATCTTGTGTTCTATACTATTATAAAATGCCTGTTTTATTTCGATGTGTAAATACCTTAAATGTACAGGCCATTAAGACAAAGCTTACCCATCACAAGACCAAGCGATCCCTGACATCACTCAATAAACAAATGACAAGCCACAAAAATTCCAGATTCAAATCCTATATAAGAAGTGCTTCATGTAAACAGTTGGTGATTCCACCGAAGGGGCACCTTCCCACAGTGAAGATTCCAGGCCCTTTCTAACTGATTGTGATCGTTTGTGCAAACAGACATCCGATTAAGTAGCCTGTGTCTGCCCCTGCGAACTCACTTAACAATGAAGTACACTTCTTTGGATAAAACAAACTACTTGCAAAAGAAAGGGACATGTGCATGGAAATGATAACAGGGAATCGCTGATGAGCAAATGACGAAAAGACATAGGCGAGCAGACAAGCAAAAGCCCTTTTCGGAGGCCCATTTCACCGGAGTTGAAGTGCAAAAAACTCTCTTCGGAGACACACTTCACCAGAGTTGAAATGCCAAAAGCCCTCTTCGGAGGCCCATTTCACCGAGCTAAAGTGCAAAAAGCTCTCTTCGGAGACACACTTCACCGGAGTTGAAATGCCAAAAGCCCTCTTCGGAGGCCCATTTCACCGAAGCTAAAGTGCAAAAAGCTCTCTTCGGAGGCACACTTCACCAAAGTTGAAATGCCAAAAGCCCTCTTCGGAGGCCCATTTCACCGAAGCTGAAGTGAAAAAAGCTCTCTTCGGAGACACACTTCACCAGAGTTGAAATGCCAAAAGCCCTCTTCGGAGGCCCATTTCACCGGAGCTGAAGTGAAAAAAGCTCTCTTCGGAGACACACTTCACCAGAGTTGAAATGCCAAAAGCCCTCTTCGGAGGCCCATTTCACCGGAGCTGAAGTGCAAAAAGCTCTCTTCAGAGACACACTTCACCAGAATTGAAATGCCAAAAGCCCTCTTCGGAAGCCCATTTCATCGGAGATGAAGTGCAAAAAGCACGGAGACCCACTTCACCAGAGTTGAAATGCCACAAAGTCCTCTTCGGAGGCCTGCTACCCCGCGTAAAGGGAAAAAAGAAAGCCCTCCTCGGAGGCACACAAACAAAAGAAAGAAAGAAAGAAAAAATCCCTCTTCGGAGGCATACTTCTACTCTCAAGAGAAGATCAATTTCTCCATAATGAGAATATTCTTCTCTGAAAGTTGAAGTGCCAAATCAAAGCCTTCTTTTGAAGCCCACTTCACCGCATAGGAGAATTCACTACTTTTAAAAAAAAAGAGTGATCATCTCCAAAAGTCGATGTGTAGAAATTTTTTCTAGAAAAAAGAGAAGATTTCTCCAATACAAGGCACATTCTACTAAATCAGAGAAATATTTCCTTCAAATGGAAAAATTATTCTCTAAAGTACGGATGCGAGCCTTCTCAAAATGGAAAAGTGGTTCTCCAAAGAAAGAGTACAAGTCTTCTCGAAACAGAAGAGTTGTTCTCCAAAATCGTGCCAAAGTGAAGGAGATTGCAATAAACCGTGGGATGGGGGCAATATAATGTAGTTACATTCATAAAAGCAATGCTCAAGCAACATACCACAGGCTTACTGCAACGTCACACAAAGAAAATAAAGAAACTTGTACGAAAAATGAAGAATAAATGCATTCTCAAATACGGACAGAAGTTTGTAACAAGTAAAAGAATCATTTCATTCCATGAAGGATAAATGCATTCTCAAATGCAGACAGAAGTTTGTATGAGTAAAAGAATCATTTTATTCCATACTATGAAAATTTTATACATGTGCAGGTTTCAAAATGAAAAAGGCGGGGGCCGGTACCCGCACAATCTCCGGTCAACACAAGCCTTTATATACAAGCAAAAAAGCAAAACAAGAAGGGTAAAAAAGTGAGACTCGTTATTTCTTCTTCCTCCCGCCACCTTTAGGGCCTTCACCGGGTTTAATAGGTAGCTTTTCAAGCCGGCTTGAACGAGTCGGAGAAGAAGGAGAAAGAGGCACAACTGGGTCAGCTTTCGCTTTCTCTTCACTGGCAGAAGTGCTTTTCCTTTTCTTCTTCGAAGTTGTGCGCTTACCTTTCTTCCTTAAAGAAGACTCGCTACCCGGAGTGATAAATTCGGACAACTTTGTGTCGTCAGTAATAATTGTCTCCGGAGTCTTTTCACCTTCTTCCTCAGCCTTCTGTTCTTGTGAAGCAGCCGAGTCGTCCAAGCCTTGAAGGGCTTTTATTGCTCTTCCTGCGACCCCAGCTGAGAAGCAGGAGTAATTTGAAGGGATGGAGGAGGAACGACTGGAAGAAAAGAAGTCTGCGCAGCACTTGATGTTCTCTCTACAGAAGAAGAAAAGTTAAAATCAGTATTCCTCATAAAAAGAGGAGATAATGGCTCATCCAGGCTTAAGTAATAATCGAAAATTTCATCAAGCTCGTGTGAGGTAAACAAGCGGTCCACTTGAACTGGATCAACGTTGAAGTTAGCTGGGAGAAGTTGGTTTTATTACGTCAACTTCAAAGTCTTGTGCTTCAGCGCTTTCTTGGGTCTCATCTCCAGTGTGAGCAGTTGCAATTTCAATGTCAGCTTTAGCAGGAGGCGGAGAATGGGAACTGGAGCTAATGATATCAATATCGGCCGAAACCGAAGGATGAATTGGGTCGGTCGAAGGTTCCTTCCCTGAATGTTCTCCTTCCATCATTCCGGCCCGCTCTTTAGAAAGTTGCTTCTTCCCCCGGCAAGGGCAGCATGTGCATCATCATCCAGATAGTGCGCCTCAAGATCTGCCTCAGCATAGCCAGCGCCTCCAAGCATATCAATTGCGGATTCCCACACCTCGGCCAAGGTAATCTCATACCTCGGGCCAAAATACGAAAGGCTACCACGCCCCAGGACGCTGTGCAAATAAAAGTCGAATAATGTAGAGTTAATGTTGACTTCAGTTGCCTCATGAGATTCTTCGGCTGCTACTTTGCCGGCAATGGCTTCACCACGCTCTTTTTCAACTTTAGAAAGCCGAGCTTTTAGCATCTCAATCTCCATGTCCTGGAAGCTAGTTTTTTCCCGCAACTGAGCAACATCAGTACGGTAACTTTCTACAATCTTCCCCTATGCCTCAAGTCTAGCTTTAACATCTCTTTGGATGGCATGGGCATCTCTCATTTGCTTTTGAAACACCTCTTCCTTTTGATTGAAAGAAGTGGATAGGCAGCAAGGTCGTCTTTGAGTTGCTTGACTTCAGCTTCAAGTTTCTCGTTATATGCAGTGATATTTCTCATCTCTGTATCGTGCTGGTCAAGAACTTTCTTCCATTCAAACTTATCATTCTCCATAGTTAACATGGCCTCAAGGTTTAAGCGATTAACCCTTTGAAGCTCGTCAACTAGCTTCTACCATCCAGACATTCTCTCGATGCCAAGCTTAACGGCGTCAAGATTCCTCAGCATGGCCTGCTTGTCGATAGGAACTAAGTCCAAGTCAAAGCGTACTCCTTTTAAACACCAGTTTGGAAACCGGCTTTGGAGTGCAGGCAGGGCGTTCTCAATTGATACGAAGGCCTGTTGATGATTGTTTGAATGTTAGTTCTTGTAAAGGTAGGAGATTGAGAAGAGATGGGAGTAGCGGGCTTTTCAGAAATTGCAGATGCCGGTTTTTCGCTAAGTTTAACCCGTTTGCTCGGGTCCTCAGCAACATGACCTTTCCCTTTAACATCATAAGATTTTCTTTTGTGGGAATCATCTTCTCTCTGGGAAGAATCATGTCGTTCATCCCTTCTCCCGTAGCGTTCCTCATAAGCACGCCTCTCGCGAGCTTTTCTTGCAGCTCTTTCTTCGTCGGTCTCCCTGGGGACAGGAAGATACCGCCTTGGATCATAAGAATCGCACCTTCCATAGCGCTGAAAATCATCATAATATGAGCTGCTACGTCCCATTGGAGAACCTGAAAGTGAAAAAGAGACAAAGATTAAGAATCTTCGAAGTAAAGAAGATAAGTACATATAAGTGCCGAATAATCCTAAGTGTGTGTAACTTGCAAACTACGTGCGTCAAACTACGAAGCACTCTTCGGTTGGGGGGTGATGATGGATTTTACAGCAAGTGTCAACTCTTGGGTTGACGGAGTTTGTTGCAAGACAGATGTCGCTTCAACTGCTGGAGAAATAACTTTAGTAGTAATAGTGTCATCTTTAAAGAGCTCCTGTGAAGTAAACACCAGGTCGCTCAATCCCTCAAAAATGTCGTCACCATCATGCCTAGCGGGACTCTTTCTCTCAGCTCCTTCATCAGCAGCCTTCCCGGAGTGTTGAGGAGGTTCCTCTTCTTCGATAACCTGGGGAAGTGCAAGTTTGCCGGATGACCCCGCAACGTCAACAGAAGCAGAACACTTCACCAATGAAGCCTCAGCAGTAGGTTCCTTCGGTGTGAATTCTTCGATGGAAACTGGGGCATCTAGGGTCTCTGCTTGAGAACCAGGGGCTTCATGAAGCTGAGTAGAACGGGAAGAATGCAAAAGTCCGAATTGGTGCAAAAATTCGTCTTTCAGCAAAAATTTAACGCTTCTCTCTTCAACCGCCATAGCATTTAGTCTTTCAAAAGTCGGCTTATGGCTGGAATCTTTAAAAAGAGGAGGAAGTGCTGTAAAAGTAAAGAATGAAGTTAGCACTTAACAACTCGGATTTTGAAAAGCTCAAACGGAAAGAACGGAGATAGGCAAGCTTACTTCCTACTCTCCAAATGCCGTAGAATCCTAGGGGGAAACGGATGAAGAAAAATTGATTCAAAAAACCCTGGGCGCTTTTAGAAAGATCAGTAATTAGTTTACGGTTCCTGGCGCTTCTCACGAGTATGATAGAGGGATGATCTTTGTTTTTTGCAAATGTGCACAAGTAGCAAATTTCTTTAAAGCTCGGAAGACGATCAAGTATCCTCCTGAACAGTACACACAGTCCCATTAGGATGGCGTAGCCATTGGGATGCAACTGGAAGGGAGAGATAGTTAATCGGAGAAGGAGCTGTTGAAGAAAATCATTAAAGGGGTAGCTCCACTCAAGCACATCTGATGATTAAATGCGATAAAACCGAGAGGTGGCTTGTCAGCTGTATCATTTACTCCAGGAAGCAAAGCGTCTGCTTCAGCAATACCGAACTGAATACATAGTTGGTTGAACACCCGTTGATTCAGGGTAGTTGAAGTTCTTTCCGGGGGATTATCCAAGGGATTGGCTATCGGGAAGACCTCTCCATCTTGCCCTACTATTTCTTCTTGTTGAGAATTCATTCTACACAAGGAACTGGGTATTCAAATATGAAGGTGTACGTTTCCTAAAAGTGTGTGAAGTGTTGTGCAAAACTACTGAAATAACAAGTGAATAAAATAAAGCTTGAAATAGTACTGAATTGATGCACGTCAATTCAAGAAGTTTTGAGGCTTGTTATTAAACCAAAGTTAAGTGTAGTATCAATGCAGATGATATTTAGCAATAAGCAGTTATAACTGTATGAATTTTGCGTTGATACTTCATTTAATCAGTTGATTCACATCACTTCATCTTTAACTAGTTTCATACTATTTTGCTTAAGTAAAATATCGGTTCTTTAATCTAATCCATCACTCGATGTGGGCGGTCGATGATGAGTATATTCGTCCCATTTTTCTGCAAATGTTGTGTTTAACAGGTTATTAGCGTTAAAGTTAATATAATCTGTAAAGAAATGCAACGAGTTCAGGCAAGTTATCTCGACAGTTCAGGTTGAGGATTCAAGTTAAGTGCTGTCATATTTTTGCAAGTAATCAAGCTCAAGCGACTTAGCATAGGTCGAAGTTCCATTAAGTCCTTCTATTCAAGTCAAAAATTTCATTATTCATGCTCCTACAAGTTAAAGTTATGCTTCAAGACAAGGCAGTACATTTTTTTATCTAAGTTTTAGCTCGGCCGCGACCTAAAACCTATGTCGCAAGGAGTTAAGTCGCTAATTTGTTAAGTCGCTAGGCTTCTCTTGGGTCGCAAGGGTTTTTAGGCCGTTCGGTTGCTTAGGTCGCAAATTAGTAGGTCGTTCGGCTTCCCTTAAGTCGCGAGGGTTCATAAGTCGTTTGATCCACTAGGTCGCTCATGAAGTAGCTCAACGATCTCAAGCTATCTCCCATCAAAAATCCTAAGTCTCACACTCCATTCACACGCTGCCACGTGTTCGTTTCCCTTGCCTCACCAGAAATACAGTGGCATAACCTAAAACCCATTAACCCGTTAAGGATCTCCTCATCTCCTCCAAACTCATAAACCAGTTAACTTGAGACACTATAACCCATCATTTTCTCCTCGCACCATCAGAAACCACCTGAAACCGAATCGAACCACCTCAAGTCCATCAGAAATTGATCGTAACGTGATTCATGATGAAGCGCGGCATACAAAATTGGGTCAGAGATGGAAAATGAGGAATTCAAATTTGTGATTTAATAGGGATCGTGGAGTGGATAACAAGCGGATCCACTTACATGATAAGAAAATGGAGATAATCGGCGACCGGCTAGTTTGAATTCGTCTTTGAAAGATCAGAGGCTCTTCAATGGCGGCTTTAAGAGTTGGAGCAAGTAAGGAGAAGAAGATGTGTTATGCGACTTAAATACTAGGGCAGTGGAATCTAAATCGGTGCACACGACCTAGCTCCCTCATTAAGTCGCTCACGACCTAACAACTCAGTAAGGAGCGAGTTAAGAAGTATCGAAGTACATGACCTAGTCTCTAGGCATATGCTTCTAGGGGCAAGTGTTAACTCCTCTTTGCATGACCCAAAGACCTAACGAGTTAACTTTGGAAACGACCTAACGACCTAGAGAATGAGCAAGCTAATAGATACGACCTAGCGACCTAACGCATAAAGTGATTTGGCAAGGACTGCGACCTAACGAGCTAATGGTCCAGCGAGTTAATGAGCTAAAGCATGACCTAATGACCTAACGTGTTAAGACGGAGTGAGGCCGCATGAATACTACCTCTTCATTAGGTCGCTAACGACGTAAGCGGACTGGGACAACTCCTTATGCCGCAACTTCTTATGCCCTTCTCCCTAGGTCGCTAAGACCTACCAGCTTGTTCAAGTGACCTAGTGCAAACCTGTTGAGCCGTAACCCATGCTCCCTAGGTCGCTTACGACCTACGACCTATCCCTAGGTCGCTCACGACCTACGACTTGTCCAGATTTCTCCCAATAAATACCCACCTACTCCAACTGAAAAAGGACTTTTGGCTCACTTTTGGAATGCCTACACTTTGCTGTTTTCTCAACTCATCCGACACTTCAAACACCGAAGACGCTTCAACGAACTTCAAGAAGAGATCTAACATATTCGACATGAATTCGAAGAGTTCTTCGACATCGGAGTTCTAGCTGCTTGTCTTAGTGGTGTTGTAATTGAAGATTGTTGTATAAGTTGTAATCGAATCAGCAATAAAGAAGATTAAAGTGGACGTAGGCTTAACTTGAAGCCGAACCACTATAAAACTGTTGTCTCTTTACTGTTTTTCTGTGATTTTTCTGCTTATTCCTAATTCCCGTATCGATGGGTGGTGCTTTCACTTTATCTCTACTTACACCGGGGTGTTAGCGTTCAATTTTAGCGTTAACGCTGCCTTTTATTAAGTTGAAACCTTAAAAAGGCCTAAAATTTCTAGACTTTAAGATCCATACCAAAGCCACAAAAGAGGCAAGCTCTCGACGAAGTCGAAACCTAACCTTTAAGAACACCCAACAACATTAGAGCCAACTATTAGGTTACCATCATTGTTTCAACTGGGTGTTCCGAGTCGATTGACAAGTCATAAGGTAGGTTTTATAGACTTAAAAGGAACATAAGTGTTTCGACTAGGTCGAAAGGTTAGGCAAGGAAGAGTTTTCGCAAAAAATACCTATTTGAAAGGTGAATCAAAGGAAACATTAACATCCTAACTTTCTCTACTTAATCAAAAGAGGTTTAGAAGGACTTACCTGTTCCTTTAACTGTACTTTGGGGTGTTGGCAAGTTTTCTTGTTAACATCAGCCTTTAATCGAGAGCTTCCTCATACATGGATTCGTTAATGATTGTGTATATATCTAAAAAGGGATGATATACCATAACGAGTGCAACCCACATAGCCCTGCTGCATATCCTCTATTTTATTAATTACCAATTTATGAGGATTGAGGCTACATTTTACCTTTTTGAATACCAATCCATCTTGGAATTCTAACACTGCTCTTCAATGCAAATGCCAACATTCATCTATATAAGCTCGTTCTAGTTCTGAATGGAGCCTAAGGCACTAACTCTACTACATCCATTTTGGAACGACGCTCAGGATTCGTAGCAGTGCCCCTTGCACTTCGAAGAGAAACGCACCATCTTCATTCATAATCCATATGTCTTCCACTTGAACATACATGTTGGTTCGGAATGGTTTTCAGATATAAATTCGATGCTGGTCTCTCCATACCAACAATCGATAAATTTCTGGTTGAGTCATTCTCGGTTCTTTTAGAAGTAAATGTTGGAGTCCTCACCGGAAAATTCGAATATACAATTCCACCTCCTAAGTCTAAACTAGCCAAATATTGATAGTCGATTATTTAACTATCAAGAAAAGACACAGCACAATTTAGAGACTTAATATCCTATGGCGGTCTCTAAGGCCTAAACTACTTCCATTTATCAAATCTTTTTCCAAATGTATATCAAAACATCCATATACTCATCCCATTCACATAAGTATTCTTACAGGACATTTACAAAGGTTTTCTATTTCCAACATCGTTTAGAAGCATTTTAACCACATTATTTGAACTGGAGATAAGGATAACTCTCAATACTATTCTTATGGCATTAAGTATGGAATAGATGTTCCATACTATCATTTTAAAAGTGTCAGCCTCGAGGAACTCAAATCCCGACTCCTGTTATAATTAACTTCAATAATATTTTTATAAATCTTATTTCATTTTGAAAACTTCTTGTATAAAACCCAACTCCATTTGCCAAATATTTGATAAACCTCCAATCCCATTTATAAAACTCTTTTATAAACATTCAACTATTTGCATAAAATGATTTAACTTTAAAACCATCCATGAAATAATAATAAACCTTCTAAATAGGTTACATTAAATCTCATATAATGATAATTACTTTTAACAAAGTAATAATATAATTATGTGACCATCAAATATAGTTAACAACTTTTCAAGCATCGTTAATAATATTATTAATTAACTTTCACAATAGTCTAGTAACTATATTTTAAAATATTATTAATCAATTTCCTTAAACAACATTGATAATTTAACACCTTTACTCAATTTTATTATAATAATAAATTAATCTTAAATTTTTTAATATAATAATAAATTACTTTTAAAAACCAATTTACTTTTAAATAGTAATTAACTTTGGTAATTATCCCTAAATAATCATTCATTAACTTTAAAACTCTCCAACTAATTTTATTCAAGTAATTAACCTTAATGTAAAACAGTTAACTTAATCTATTAACATTAAGTGCACTTAACCTCATTAACTAGTGACTATGTGTTAACAATCCCTTTAACTTTTTAATTAGTTCATTAATCAAACCTAATAATTAGCGTTAACTATATCCTTTAAAACCATTAGTTAAGTTTGAAATTATCGTCCAAAAGTCCTAACTGTAACCAACTAAGGATTTGGACTTGTACAATCTAACTTTATATTTTTCATATTCGGAAAAGGGTTTCTAAGCCACTTAATTAGCATATTTCAACTTTCGGTCTCACTTACTACGTATGAGGGTCATACTCAACACCAATATCTTGCTATGTCATTATCATAACATAACCATACATGAAATTAAATAATTTACGCGACTAATCGAATTGGATTGATTTAAAAATAGGGGTTTTAATGTGTCGTAAAATTCCACTGCTCCAAATCATCCAACAAATTACATGAAGGCGTAGTACTTGTCAACACGATCACAATGCAAAATACAGACCGTATTTAAAATGAACACGCTATTGAAATTTAAAGTTCCTATTTATAAATTTAAAATGATTTTTTTAATAAAAATAAATTAGCAGGAAATTTTTTAATTTAAAGATTGACTAAATATCCGTATAAAAATATCGTCAACATCTAAGCAGTTACATAGATCGTTTTAAGAAGACGAAAATAATTAGAAGTAAATATTTCTAAAATGGTTTAAAAAGAGATTTGTAAAGTAATGGGTTTATAAATGGATTTTGATAATAAAAGGACTTTTTTTAAGAATGGATTTATAAATGGGATTTTATAAATGAAGAGAAGTTATAAAAATTATAAAATAGAAGTGAAATTTAGAAACGTAATTTATAAATATAGAAATGATTCATATTGAAATTTTGATATGGGCTTAATCATTTTAAAGTGGTTTATCTTTTAAAAGAATGTTCAAAATTAATATTTTGATGGAGTTAATCGTTTTTTAAAAGTAAATTATCTTTTGAAAGTAATGTTTCGAAAATAATAATTCCCAATGGAATTTAGTAGTTTGAAAATGATTTAAAATGTGATAAGTAATGAAAACATAGATTTCAGCATTTATTGTTGTAATAGACGTTTTCAGAGAAGTAAGGAAGGCATGGACTATAACACTGTTGTTGTGGTAAATGATTTTCAGAAAAGAAATGTTCTATATAGTGTGTGTGTGTGTGTGTGTGTGTGTGTGTGTTTGATGGAATCCCTATAACAGTGTTTTTAGACTGTCATAATAACGTTTTACGTAACATTCATTTTGACTTAAATAAAGTGCGTTTTGAAGACTACTTTCCTTAGGATTCGTATATGTACTTATTTCTGTTTTATGTATATGGAGATATTTTTTCAAATATTGAAAATGAAATTGTTTGTGGATATGCTTATACCATTAATGTAAGTATATGAAATGTTTTCCATTATCAAATTTGAAATAGTTTTATGAATATATCTATTTCAAAGATAATTTGAAGTAAATATTTGGAAAGTGATTTAAGCAACAAAAGATTTATTAAACTAGCCTAGTGATTGCCTATGTGCTAGATTTTATTGGTTGCTTTGATAGTTAAATAACCAATTGTCAAATTTGGCCTTTTTATCATTGTTGATCTGGAGAGACCGGGATCGAACTTATCCAAAAACCACTTCGCGCCTACATATATGCATTCGAATGTGCAAGTGTTGGAAGACATTGATATTTGGGGATTTTTTGTAATGAAGGACTGCTTATTGATCACTTGGAGACAAACTCCCAATATACATATAGTAGCGGTGATCTCTTCTTACGAAATATCCAATGCAAGGATTGATCGCTACTGATCCTAGGGGTAACCCCAGACAGGATGTAGTAGGAGAGGTGCCTTCCATTTGTACTGTTCCTAAACAACTTATATGGACGAATGTCTAACGATGCATTTCTGATTACATTAATTGATCCCTGTGAACGCATCATCTATTTAGTGGCAAAGAAGGAAACTTCTCTTAGCTTAACACCCTTTCCAGAGACGAACGAGCTCAGGAGTTATATGATTATAGAAATCAATTGTTTAATTATGGAATAGCAATGTTGCATTCAAAGAGGAAAGATGATCAGGTATGTGTAAGGTAATTGGGACCTCAGGCCTCACCCGGTAATGATCGGAACAAGGTAGATGCAGCAAGGTTATGTGGTTTGCAACCATTAGGATATGATCATCCCCTTCTAGATATATTTATTACCGCTATGATGTTTGGGTTTTAAATTATTATGTTGTATGTGAAGAGGGACCTCGGATTGGTCGGTAACGACCGGGGTGATGGCATATTCGGTACTATCTAGTTAGAGGTTGGCCGGTCTTGTGTTGGTAGAGGACCATCAGTTGGGCCTTGGTACATTCCTCTAGAGATGTACTGCCGGAAGGTAGTCTCTTCACATGGTCATTTGTATGTAAATTCATTCTCCTCTACATGCCTTTCATTTGTTTGTAGAACCCACTTTATGGCTAGTATGCTGGAATTTAATCAATGTAACAATTTCAGCTATGATTAATATTGTTTGTATAATATATTAGGATTTGATATGAAATGTTTTGGTTATTGTAAGGTAAAAACCCGTCCGTGTTTATGCACGGTGTGGTCTTACGAGATACCTTTGATTTAAAAGGTTTATATTACTTCGAAATTCAGTTGAGATATGTTTTTTTACGCTGGTTTACCAGACTGATCAAGGGCGTTCTTCTCTTATAATGCTTGGGTCAGACAGAACATATTTACATATTTAGATTTGGATGCTTTGGGAGTTTTAACTGACAAGATGGAGGTCTTCAGGATGTATTCATTACATTCTTGTTTAAATTAGCATTTCTGAGGATAGGTTATTATAACTGTCCAGGCTGACGATTAGTGATTTAATTATTGTATTCTGATGGATGTATGTAAATTATAGTACAATTTCTCTTTTTTTAAAGATCGGTAATATTAAATTATATGTTGTTCTACTGCGTATGTGAGATTCTATGATTGTTTTAGTTTCATTTTTCTTCTTCTTCTTCTTCTCTTCACTTCTTCTCTCTACTTTCTTTCTCATGACTATCCATATTTCCATTCAATTTGGGTTGGATATGTGGTTTATTGTTAGTTTGAATTGGTGGGATTTGCCAGCCATCACGCCTCCAAAACATGATTGTTCTCTAATTTCACCATGTATTGTATGTTATACGTGTACAATAAGAAGAAACCAATCAAATTTGCTCACACTTCTTCTAATTGGCTCAAAATGAATATTTATAATTTTCCATGTTATTAGCAACAAAAATATAATAATATCTACCATATCATGAATATAATGTAGCTAGATGGAATTTTTAAGACATAATTCAAAGCATGTTTTGCGTAGCTGAAGTTTTTACTTCTATCACCAGTTTTGGAAATAGCTGCCATAATGTTATAAAAAGATTGTACAACTTTTGAATTTAAAAAATACGTATGTAGGGAAATCAAATAGAAAACCTTCTAGATTCAATCAAACATGAAAGTCTAACTACATTGAAATTGATGTTAGATAAATAACAATATCAATAACCAAGTGTAACAAGTATACATGAAGGTATCATTTATAGTTAGCCATACACACCTTAACATGAAGACAATTCTATCATCCTTGTCTTGTTTGATGAAGATCTCACATAGCAGTTATACCTCCTCATTCAACCTTTACCTATTCGATGCCCGAAAATCAACATCAATACGTCCATTGTATCAAATACCGAACAATCGAATGCCAGAAAAACCTAACCATTAGGGTTAAAGAAGAAAGAGGTAGAAGAAGAAATAGAAACAATATCAGAATCTTACCAACATAGAGGAATAAAATATAATAGATAATAACTGATCTTTAGACAAAAGAAACTATATATGTTTTATACATACATCATCAGAATACAATATCAGAGTTCAACAACATCTATAACACACAACCGGACAGCTATATTAACTTATCCTCACCAAACTGACAATGCAACTTACAACACAGCGGCATTATACATCAAGTATGTATGCTACATCTCGCCATCCAGCTCATCTCTTGAGCTTCATAGCATCCTTTCCTGTATCTATAATACTCGGTTTGACCCGAGCATTATAGTTAAATAACACCCAAATTAGTCTGGAAAACCAGCATGAGAAAACACACTCAATTGGTTTATTAAAGTTTCCACAATCATTTGAAATCAAAGGCATCTCGTAAGACCACGGCACAAATAAACATGCCGGGTTTTTACCTTACGATAACAAAAACATTTCTTATAAAATCCTCTGATATTATAATAGTGTCTTTATACAAATACTTATTTAAATAGCCAAAATTGTTGCATTATTAATTTCCAACTACTAGCCACAAAGTGGGTTCTACAAACAAAAACCGTAAAGGCACGTAAGGAGAATGGATTTCCATCAATGGCAGGGCAACTGGGGTACCGCCCATCACAGTACGTGGTCTAGATCACCTTACCAAGGATCCACCCTGATCCCCTGCATCACAAGATCAGAGCTACCCCTTACTGGATAGTCCGAATAAGTTCACCCCATGGTTGGGATCTGCAACTGCCCACACAATCGAATATAAAGGGAGTTCTAGACAGGGGTGACCTTACCGTAATTGGTTGCTAGCCACTTAGCCTTGTGTGCACCTCCCCTGTTTTAGCCATTCCCGGTTGATGAGGCTCGAGGCTATGCGTTACCTTTTTTGCACACAATCACTTAGAATGCTCATCGTCCTTTGATGATTTTCTAAAAGCATTCATCCATACAAGTCCGTTCCGGGTTAGAACGGAACCGAAGGCACTACCCCTACTACATCCATTTTGGAATCACCCTCAGGATTAGTAGCGACTAGCCCTTGCACTTTACTACTCTATCTTCGACTCCCAGCTCTTGTCTTCATCATGAAAACAATTCAATCGGATTGAAGTGGTTTTCGGGAAATTAATCCTGATCCCGGTCTCCCCGAAACGATCAACGCATTAGCCAATATTGATAGTCGGTTATTTAACTATCAAATAACATTCACAAACCATCATCAAGCCATAATTTATTTATTAATTTGACAATATCTTCGCAAGATATATTTTTCTACACTTCAACATTTGAAAATAGTTTCAAATCTCTTTCTCTTTTGAAATAAATTCCCAATTATTGTTTATTTCCATTGAAAATCACAAAGTCCAAATATTTTAGATTTTAAAAATAATTTAAATCACTTTATTCTAAAATATACTTTAAAACATTAAAACTAAAACACTTATTTAAAAGTATATACTTTTAAAAATATTTAAAATAAAACTACTTTATAAAATATAAAACTAATTTTTAAATAAAAGTTAAGCCAAACTAAATTTTAAAATAACAGTTATGAAATTCTATACTAGTTTTTAAATAAAACTTTAACCACAGTATCTTTAAAATAAAACAATTTTAAAATATAAATATTAATAATTATCTTTTTAAAACATAACACCAATCAACCTTTAAAAATAATTACTACTACAACTAATTTAATAAATATTTACCTTTAGAATTTAAAAACTTAAATAATAATTCCTTAAAAACATTCCTTTAAACAACTTTAAAACTTTTAACTTATACTAAAAGTTTGCTTTGAAAACGTACTTGGCTTTCCAGGGAAATATACCTCTCTTTCACACCTTTTAAAAATAAACCACTATTTATTTTTAAAACAAATTTACCCATTCCTTTATAAATTCCCACCGTGAATTTATCCTTCCAAATATCCACTGGTATCTTATTTCACTCTATAAAACTAGTTTATAAATTCCGTAATCTCACTCCTTTTAAATCACAGTTTCAAACTCTAAATCAATTTCCAAGTCGATTTTCAGATTTTACTGCATTTTAAAATAAATTCCTTTACCTATTCCATTTTTATTCCAAAACCCATTAACTTCAGTTTTTACTTCTTAATTATGATTTAAAATCTTATTTAACTGAAAATACAAATTTCATACTTTTCCAAATTCTTTCTTTATCAATTCCAATAAATTTAAACCTTGAATTTTAAATTAAATTCTTTATTCCTTTAAATAATATCACTTAAGTTTTAAATTTTCATTTATTTGCCCTTTCATTCAATATCTCCCTTCCCATACTCGGAATTTATTATTTAGAATTTAAACATCAACTTTTATTCTTTTCCGATTCATTCTTAGATTTATTCAAATTCTCTATAATTATATACTTAAAATTACCAATATAGTATATCTCAGATTATCAAATCATATCACAGAATATTAAAACAAATCTAAATATTTTAAGGAATCCAGTTGGATCCCTCCAACCTGGTTCCCTGCATGCACAGATGTTAGCACAATATAAAATACCAATTCCACTTCGAGGTGGAATATCGTGGTATATGGGTTATATTATCTCATCCGCTATTATGTGGCGCATAGGGTCTCATCCACTACATAATGCGAGAATCAATCACTCCAATATATATATATATATATATAATATATACACACACACTACTATATATATAATATACCACATCCAATCAATACAATCATTCAACCAAAATTTAAACTTAACTATTTAAATTTAACTGGTATTCCAAATGAGTGAGGTTAACTCACCTTTTATTTGATATTTGCAATCCATTCCATAACGGCTTGTTTCCTTGATTTTAAACCTTGTATAAACATTATAAAATTAATTAATATTTGAAACAATTGGACAAATCGATCTCCATTTAATAATTTAGTGTCAAAAAAAATTTCCTCTAAAAAATCGTTTAGTGCTTGGAAATATAAATAGGTTAATATAAACTAAACTAGTAGATTTTAAAATGTATATAGGTATATTCATTTTCTTTTGAAACTATATATATATACTTAAAAATGACTTATATAGATTCAAAAGTCCAATTTTTAAATAAGCTTTTCGATATTTTAAAATTCCTATACATTTTCCAAAATCTTATAATAATTTCTAATTTTCCTATGAAATACATTTCTAACTAAAAAAAAGTTTCCTATTTTCAGAATATATATTTTATTTAAAATAGGTATGTGAATATATAGATTTATATTTGAAGTTAGACGGTAAGTCTAGTAAGTGTAATATTTTTCTAGTCTGCATAAATATATTTTATCAAATCAAACTAAAACAAAAACGAATCGAATACCTCACAGCCTCCACTGCCTCACGAAACCCACGCAAACCCAAAACGAACCATCGTACGCCGCCTCTACCTCTATCGCGACAGCTACCCCTCCATCCACCCCATTATTTCTCGAATACGAGTCTTCTACTACCGAGAATTATACGAGATATTAGTATAAAAATTTCATAACTAACATTTTAAATAAAGTGTTTAAAAATAGTTTTCATTTTTAAATGTTTCCAAATATATTTTGGATAAGCGATTTAAATTATTTTGAAGAATTCGGACTTGGTAAATTTTTCAGCGGAAATAAACAATATTTGAAAATTTATTCAACGTGAGGAAAGTGATTTGAAATTTGTTTTCAAAAGGTTGAAGTGTGAAAATATATCTTGCGAAGATATTTTGAAAATAAATAATTTGGGAAAAATTATTTAAAATTTATGGTTGTGGTGAATATTGTTTGATAGTTAAATAACCGACTATCAGTATAAACAATTTGTGAAATTATTGAGGCTTGATTGTTGTTGTGAATGTTGTTTGATAGTTAAATGACCGACTATCAATATTGGCCTTTGAGATGAAACTTGAATTTGTTTTTAAAATAGGCGTTCATTATTTGGATTAGCCGGGAGAGGACTATGTGTCAGAATACAGGTACCAATGTATGCTATGGTTGGCGTTATGCCACTGGCAGGTGGTCCATTACATATATTCTCCCCTCTCTTTTGTACCCATATGCAAAAATCAATTCGCTTATATAAACCGCATATGGTTGAAAGTTAAAGTTTAGTTTACTAATAATATATACAATAGAAATACATAACGCTCACATACGTAATCATTATGAATTTTCAATTAATTAGCATCATTCAAATTCGAGTTATTCTTAAACAATGCATCTAGAGTATATGATGCAAATAATTAGAAAAAATCGTATTTTAGGGCTTATGATAGTAGCATGATTATATTTTTTAAAAGTTAGAAAGACAACAAAAACATACAAACACATTGACTATCATGTAAATCTATAAGCGGTAATTATATAAAGAATTAGAGTATAATTTTAAATACAAGTTGCTACCAATAGGCACGACATCCATGTCAAAAGTTCAGCAATATCCAAGTTTCAACAAAATTTCCAAAATATTGTGAACTATGATTGACTTAATGATTATTGGCCTCGACATTTTCCTCATCGGTCTTATTAAGATTTATTTTCTCTTTATAAAGATGTAAAGGAGTTGAAGTGGATGTTGAACAACCTCTCAGTGTGGATGTTCTTCTAATTAGATATCTAGCTTCCTTCACTACTGCTACTCTCGTAGCAATACCCCAAGTCAATAAATTAATAAAATAATGAAAAGGCACGTCATTTTTACAGTCTGGATCATGAAAAATGGAAAATAAATAAATAAAAGAAGTAAAAATAATAACATAACAAAAAGGCATGTCATTTTTTCATCGAGCACCATTTGCACCTTAGGCACAATCCTCATGCCTTTCCATGTGCACTGCGCCATAGGAAAGAAAGGTGCAAACGTTGTGTCATGCCTTGCATCATGTCTTGCGACTTGGCTTCACTTTCATAACTAAGATTCCAACAGGTAGATGTCATACATATGTTCATACTGGAAGAAATTAATATATAATACCAAATGTCAAAAATTAATTTCATTTGGATCATAGTGTATTTACTGAATTAAATTTACGTGTCAAAAAAGTTATTATCCAACGTGTTCTTTTCAACATAAAAAGGGTTTGTTATGAAAATATTAGACTTATTTGCAAAATTGCCGAACTTATTTACAAGTTATATGCTGATTGTATTTATATTTATTTGTGAGGGGTACTACAAAATGGAGCAAAAAATTTGTGGAGTGTGGAGCCTCTACGCGCTACATTCAAATAATATTTGTCTTTTTAATGTATTGTGCATGCATTTAAATAATTATACCTTTACTATATGGATTTTTTTTTTAAAGGACAAATTATTCTAAATAATTGGACATAAGGACAAATGCATTTTTTTCTTTCTCAAGAACAAGCTCAAACCCATTCCTCAGTTAAAAAAATCCCCTACCTTTTTGATTTGTTTCGTTGGTCTTCCTTCTTCGATTTCAAATTCTCTCTCATTCACTCTCGAAATTCCAATTGATAATAAAAATGACGCCCCAACCCAGAAGTAAATCGTTATCTCCAACTCAACCACAAACTTCAACTCATGAAGAACAACTACCAAAAATTGAACAACAATCACTGATTCATTACATCAATGACCAAGCTTCAACAGAATTTCGGCAACAAACTCCAAATTGAGAAATCGAAATCGTAGCTCTATTGGATATTCAACAGCCCATCTGCATTTCTAGAAAAGGAAAACCTAGCTCAATCTCAGTCAAAACCAGAGACACTGAAAGCAAAATTTAGCAAGTTAAATTAACGAAAATGACCAATTGAAGAAGAAGCATAGAAAAATCGAAAAAAAGAACAAAATGAAGAAATGAACAAAATAGGGCAAATGAATAACAATAAAAAAACAAAAAATAAACCGAAGAAGGTAACTGGTACTATAATTCCAACAGAAGGAAACTCCAACAGAAACTTAAAATACAATTCAACGGTTAAATGATACTGCAAAATTATGAAACTGATACTAATAATATCATATTATTAAATGTATTCTTATAGTGTCAAAAATGTTAAATAGGAAAAATCTCAAAAGGAAAAGGAGAAACAAACTACAAACGAAAAATTCAAAGATGAATAAATCAATTTGGTAAAATTACAAACATTATCATTTTATGACATGTCACATAATGCAAAAATGATACCTATAGTTTGTTTGGTAGAAGACAAGGCTTTGTGGTTTTAAAAATAGTTTCCATCATCATTTACTACAAAATCGATACAAATGTATTGGAAAAGTGATACCCACTATCTGTTTGATTTAAGTTGGTGCTTTGTAATTGAAGAAATAATTTTCACCGGCATACATACTAAAACTAATACTAAAATACTGCAAAATTGACACCTACTGTCTGTTTGTGTGGAGCTAATGTCTTGTAAAGTAGAAATTATTTTCAATCTTATTTGCAGCAAAACGATACCAGTACCTTACAAAAATAATACCCACTTTATATTTGTTTGAAGTTATACCTTTAGTTTTACAAATTATTTTCAATATAATTTGTTATAAAACTGGTACAAATATAAATCAAAATGATACCTCAATTTGTTTGTTTGATTTAATTGTTTTGCAATTTTAAAATTATTTCAACCATACTTTTTAATAAACTGATACCTATATTTAACAAAAATGATACTCATTGTTTATTTTGAGTAGAATTGATAACTAATAATTTTATAAACTATTTTCCAAATCATTGGTAGGAAAACTGACATTGATATCTTGAAAGTGATAAAATAATCATTTTGTTTGAAGTTTTTACTTTGTGCCTTGATAAGTTGTTTTTATTATATTTTTTATAAAAACTGGTGCGGTTATAAATCAAGAATGATACCAGAGGTTTGTTTGTTTGAAATTTGTACTTCGTACTTTTTTGAGTTATTGTCACACTATTAGTTTTAAAATGATACCATTATAAATAAAAATTGATACCTAAATTGTGTATGTTTGAGTTAAATGATACGAAATTTCCAAAATCATTTTAAATGTCATTTTTACTAAAACTGACACTTGTATTCAACAAAAATGATACCCAACAGTTGTTTTGAATAGAGTTAACGTCTCTCTAATTTTATAGAATATTTTCCATGTAATTTGTTGCAAATATTATACCAATAGCTTGCAAAAATGATACCGCTAATATGTTTATTTGAAACTTGTGCTTTTTTACTTTTATACACTGTTTTCACTGCACTTTATTTAAAAAATGACATTATTATAAGTCAAATATGATACCTACAGTTCATACACTTGAAATTATTAGTTTGTAATTTTCAAATTTGTTTCAAATCTCATTTTTTATAAAAATTAATACCTATGTATAACAAAATTGACACCTTTTAACTATAAAAATGATATTCCTTATATATTTGCATGAAGCTGTATCATTGCCGTTGATACTCTATATAGTGTTATGATTCAAATCATTTGTTTCACTGTCAACTTAATACCTCTTTTTCAAATAATAGGATGATGATGATTTTGTCAATCCACATCCAACAAGCATGAATATCATATCTAAAGGATCGGAGCAGGAAATAGTAGAAGCTAAAGTTACAAAGCCAGACATAGCATATAAATGTGGCTTACAAGCAATTTTCAAGATGATAAATTGGTAAAAGAAAAAGAACGGCCTAACAAAAAAATAGACACATTGAAAAAGACTCCATGTTACAACTTCTTCAATGACTTTTTTGAAGAAAGAGTAACAATGAAGGAATGCAGAATCGACACAACTTTGATGTCTCATACAAATGCTATTCAACTGAAACCGATACCCTCTTGTTTGGAGAAGGAAAAATGAAAGTATATAACAAACGGGAATTTTGATCCTCGAAAATTTTCACTAACTATATTGTGTGCCGAGCATTAAAACGCAGGAAAGATCGATCGTTAGGGGAAATAAAGGCGATAGTAGGAACTAAAAAATTATAGAATCTCACGATGTAATGGAATAACATATATTAATCAACATAATACTTTACAAAGTCATTTCAAAAATGATACATTAGAGTCATGCTAATGCAAATTCTACCCAAGGACAGTTATAACAGCATGTTCCTACCCAATTGATACAAGATACATATAATACAGTGGAAAACTAGCTATCAATGAAGCCTCCTGCTCTAAGCTCTTTCAAAATGCATCCATGGAAAACCTGAACTACTTGGTTGCCCATAGAAATTTGAGCACCCAGAAGTTTTAGAAAAAGGAAATAATGTTCAGACATGGGTTTGGTGTTAGTAAACTCAAACAATTGAATTATTATATTTAAAACCCTTTCAAAATCGTAGGTATCTCATAAGGCCACATCACACATAAACACAGACGGATTTTTACCTTACGATAACCAAAACATTTTTTTATAGAAAGACAAATGATATTATAGTAATGTCTAAGAGATCAAAATAAATATATGAAGATAGCCAAAATTTTCGCCATTATTAAATTCCATCATTCTAGGCTCTACAATCAAAACCATAAAGGAATTATTGAAGATTGGATTCCATACTATGACAAGGCACCAGGGTACCCCTTATCATGGAACACGTCTATAAAATGTACCGAGGACCTCATCGGGATCCCTTTCCAACACAAGACAAGCCTATCCCTTACTAGATATAGTACCAAATATGTCATTAACCTGGTTGCTTTGCATCCCTTTTTATTGAGATCTCAAGCACAACCAATCCATAAATATGTAAATGTATCTACAAAGGTGATGACACACCCTAACGGGAGCGACCCACTAAGCCTTGCGGCATCTCTTTTGATTTTAGTCATTCTCAGTTGATGAGCATGAGGCTATGCTTACCTACTGAATAGCAATCCCACTTCGAATGCTAATACTGCCATCTAGGAAGTAATGCAGTGCCAACATTCATCCATACAAGTTGTCCAGGGTAAGGACAATCCTTAGGCACTACTTCTACTGCATCTATTTCGGAATCACCGTCGGGACAAGTAGCTAGCAACCCTTGCACTCTATCTTCGATTCCTTATTCTTCAAGATGTCCTCAGTTTGAAATGCTTGAGTTGGATCAAAGTGGTTTTCGGTTCGCATATTCGATCTCGATTTCTTTGAAATAACTTTCGATAATTTCTGATAAACTCAACCCCGATTCTTTAGGAAATAAACAGACAAAGACAAGAACGGAGTTCACATTCTAACCCCTATGTAACGGCCCGTTTTTCCATACCTTTTGAATCGACAATAAATCACACATGCCTAACTCAAATTGTACGAAAAGATAGACTATTAAGGATAGAAAGAAAATAAAGACAGAACAGAATCTTATGCAAATGAAATAACATATATTATGTCAATAATAATCTTTACAACGAATTTTTTTAAAATACAATATCAAAGTCTAACCTAGTTCAGCCTGGATAGTTATAACACCTTTCCTTACAAATGCCGACAAACAATAAAACAAATGCAATAGATGCAATGGATAATAGAATACATCCATACGATGATGAAGATTTCCAGCTCTTCTTTGGAAACTCCAACCGTCTTCAGCTAAACCTGAAACTACTTGAATCTGACCCAAGTATTGAAAATACCCGGATCAAGCTTGATAAACTAGTTTGAGAAAACTCAATAATAAATGACTATATTATCAACACCTATGAAAAGAATGGTATCTCATAAGACCACGACCACACACAAACACGGATGGGTTTTTACCTAATGATAACAAAAAAACTTTATATCAAAATACACTTATATTATTTTTAATGACATTCTTTTGAAAACACTTTTCAAATAAACTCATTCAAATAAGGTATCAATACCCAGGCTAAGTATAAGATAATATATCCGGATTGGGTCAACGGAATATACCGAACAGAATATATGATACCAGAAGGGGTGGCTGAAATTTTTGCAAGTCATTACAGCTATTTTGAGACTACAATCAAAACCGTAAATCTCGTATTGGGATTGGATTTCCAACATGATAGAAAACAAGTGGAAAGATCAGTCTGTATCCAAGGCTTATGTCCAAGACTCAGACGTCGTTATACAACAACACAAATGGCTAAAAGTGGATACAATCTGCGAATAACATCCAAGGACTCGGGCTTCGTGCATCCCTGCAATGAGGCCCAGACGTATCTGGTACCTGGGGCTCAAAACATCTAATAACCCAAATCACTACTATCCGAAATGCGAGCATACATCTAACCACATAAAATCCTATCATATTTGGGTGTGAGGCATGCGAGGCTACGCTCAATTTCTTCAAAGCCATGTTTTTCATACAAAACCACGCTTTGATCCTAACAGGTTCGACTTTGAATGCAACACCGCCATTCCTTTGATCACTATTTGACTCCCACAAGCATACAACCTCTGAGCTCGTATGTCTCAAAGAAGGGTGTTAAGCTAAGAGAAGTTTCCTTCTCCGCCACCAAGCAGATGTACATTTGTAAAAGTCAAACGTTGTGTCTCAGAAATGCAATGTCAGACATTCGTCCATACAAGTTAGTTTTGGGATTGAATGAAACCATAGGCACTCTCCTACTACCACTAGTAGTCCTTGCAATCCAAAAAATCTCTGCAACGAGGAGTCCATTGCTATAAATAACTCTATAATGGTAGCTACCCAGAGCATGTTTAACAAGCAGTCCTCACGCTATGAAGATCCACTCTCTTCAATAATCAACATCTTCAACAAGTCTTCACATTCGAACGTATACATTGGTTGAAGTGGTTTTTGGATAGAAATTACCCAAATTTGACTGCGGTTCCTTCGAAGCCAATTATCGCATTAAAAGATGTTAAGTTCATATATGGATATCAATCATCAATCAATTACTTCATCTTTTATTTAAATCAAATGTCTTTCTTATATATATTCTTTTCAATTTATTCCATTTCCTTTTTAAAAGTATATGGTATCATTAAGCCTCATTTATCAAATCATTTGGTTTATTAAAATCTTTCTTAAATCCTGGAATAAACCCAAATTATTTTCTCTTTTACTTAGGAAAACCATTCCAAATCATTCATTAAATCTTAATCAAAGATTTCTTATATTCAAGTTATAACTTTTAACTTAGGGAAAATATTCCCAAATCATTTATTAAATCTTAATCAAAGATTTCTTTCTTAACTTCAAATCGTATTCTTGCAAATCGAAGATTTTCATAATAGAGTAATACTGCCACTTTAAATATGGTAAATTTCACCTTCTGGGACTAATGGCAAGTAATCCTACATTATGAAGATCTTTGTCTTCAATATGTTTTAATTAAAAAATTAATTTGAAGGTGTTTTCGGATAGGAAACACCTAGATCCGATCCTAGTTCTTCGGATAGGAATCACCGAAATTCGATCCTGGTTCCTTCATACCAATCATCGAATAAAAGATTTCAAGTGGTTAAATAACATTCCAAGAATTTGTTTCTTTTCTATTATCTTGGAAAAAATTAAATATGATCTTTTAGAGCCCCTCGTCCAAAAAGAGAAAACATAGGCTAGGTAAGTTCAGGGCACTGGTTGCTCCATCCCTAATCTTAGTTAAACACCTTATTTTATCTTCCCAGATCTCGCAGGCGGGACAAATGTACTAGTCGTTTCCGCATACTCAGTTATTATTCATCATTTTAGAAATGATTTATTAAACTTCCAATCATCATTTAAATTACTTAAATATTATTTTAAAATCTTTCACAAAAGATTTAGGAAACAATTTCTAAGTTTAAAATTACATTTCGAAAGTTATTTCAAACTGCTACGAAAAGCGTTGCGAAAAGTATTGCAAATAGCGTTTTAAAAGCTGTATTCTTCAAAATGAATTTTATATTATTTGGAAATCCATATTTTCAACTTAAATCTATTTTAATACATTTTAAAATATTTTTATGATTTATTTCATATTATTAAAACATTTAAAATATCAATTTTAAACTTTGGTCATTTTACCACAAAAGCGCGATTTTCTGAAAAATTATTTTGGACATATTTAAAATATACAAGATGAAATTTTGATTTTATTTCTTTATTTATTTAAACATATTTAAATGTTTATACAATATTTCTAACTCATTTTAAACTATTTTCGAAAGGTTTAAGCATTCCATATACACTATTTTATTTTCAAAAGGAAAGTGCATTCCTTTGTGCTTATCGACGTGTATTAACGTGACTTGGTAAAACAATTTAACAGTCATCTCAAACAATCAATACTTGATGATCAAAGCATATATAAGCATCCATAGAAATCATAACACAACATCAAACATGTATATATGTAAATAGAGTTGTTAAATAGAGTTTCTCACATAAATCAAAGCGGTTAACTTCCTACCAACATTCTAATCAACCAACACTTCAATAATTAATTCCAACTTCATTAAACACTAGAAAACAACACCCTCTTCCTTCCAATAGGTTGGTGGAGGCTTGCGATGGAGGTTGGCCAAAAATATAGAGAAGAAACGGTAGAGCTTTGATCTTGAATTCTCAAAATTAGACCCGAAAAATAAGTCAACTTCTCTTTTTTTTACCTTCTTACTCTCTAAATTTAAAAAACTTGTTAACTGAAAAGTTGTTTAGAATTCTTTTCTAATTAACTCAAAAAAAAGAATCACTTGATTTTGAATAATTATGAGGAAGATATGGTCAAAAGAAAAGGAGCTATTTTAGGATTCACAAAAATAAAGTCCGAAAATGTGCTTCAAAGAATTGAGTTTCAAGTATATAAAACTTCAAAATTGAAAAAAGTGATCAACATAAAAGTTGTATCCACTGGAATTTATATGTTTTTAAAAAAAAAATTCCAACTAGGGTCTGTTATGATCAAGTTATGATCAAACAAAATGGCATATTCTCTGGCTTAAAAACCAAGCCAGAAAATGCACCGGAAAGAAGTGTATTTTTGATATAGTAAACTTTAGACTAAGACAAAGTCGCCAACACGAAAGTTGTAGCTACTGGAAAATATAATATTTTAAAAAAAGAATTGTATATTTCAGTTTGGTTATGAATAAGTTATTTCCTAGAGAATAAGAGGTAAAACATGAAGAAAAAAGAAGTTAGATTTGAAGAGAATGAACATTAATTTCTTTTGAATATTTTATGGATATTTTGACGTTATTTCTTTATAATTTTTTCCTATAGCTTGGAATCCCTTAAAGAGAAGAGGAGGAAGATGAATAAGCTTGAGAAAAGTAGAAGAAGAAATGTGAATTAAAGTGAGAAGGAGGTGGATATTTATAGAAAAAGAAAAAAGTGGTAAATTTTTCAAAATAATCTCTTACCAAATTACCAAACTAACCTTATTTCAACCTAAAGTAATCTTCAATTTTTGAATACTTAACATCATCTTTCATATCCTTACTTTATGTCTTTCTCACATAAAGATTAAGTAAAGAATATCGTAATTAGGTAGGTTTCGATTTGATGTGATTTGATGTTTACTTTTTCTTACTTTTGTTAATTCTTACTTACTTTTACTTATGACTTCTAGAGGATTTCTAATCTTACTAGTAAAAGTAAACATATTTATTTATAAAATGTATAATGTATATGTTAAAACATGTTAATGAAGGTGCGATAATATTGCGGCAACTTATTTTGACAAAAACGTTGATTTTCGACAAAACGTTTTACGGTCACATTTTGACCTTTTTGTTAAACTATTTACCTATGTAAAACTAAACTTCAAAATTGATTTGTTATTATATTTAAAGAATTAAAACAAGTATATTTGACTTATAAAATAATATAAAACAATATCCAAATCTTTTTATAAAAATACGACATCGATTTATCAATATGCGACGAAATTTGTCAACTTTAATAAAACAAGTTTTATATATTTATCGAACCATTATAAATTAAATTACTATTATTATTAAATGAGTTTATATCAGTTATATATATTTAAAAGTAATTATTTATATTTAAAAAAAATTAGTGAATATTTATCCTACATTATTGAAATCCGACTGTTGTCAATTTTACAATGAAAATCCAAAACCTTTATTCAATCTAAAAAATAAGTTTGTCATTCTTATTTATCATATAAAAATTGATTGTTTAAGTTTGAAAATTCTACATTTGAATATTTAAAATAATTAAATATCCCATTTTCAAAGTGTTAAAATTACGGGTTGTTACATGTTAGTGGACGGGTTTCCTTATCATTTATCCTAGAAGAATGAAATGAGGTCTATATGCAGAGTACACAATCATCGGGGATGACTATGTCATATAACTCAGGTGTTAGATATTCCATTATGTTTAGGTGCAGATTTGATAGTCGGTTATTTAACTATCAAATATATAATCATTCAACATAGATGATTCCGTGTGGAATCCACTAAGCCTTTATTAATTAATCTTTCATTAGTCAAAACACTTTGCAAAACTTGATCAAAAGATCTTTTTAGAACAATATTCCCAAAACTCTTTACATTCCTTTTATACATGGAAAATAATTTTAATTATTACAAAATATAAGTATTTACCGAAAACATTTGGAAAATTCTCCATTCTCGAAGTCTATATCCAATGGCCATGAAATTCCTTTTTCAAAACATCACTTACTATAAAACACATACACTTTATAAAACTCATTCACTTATCCCTCATAAAAATTTTGTAAATTCACTTCATATTTCAAACCTCCTTACAAATCTTCAAACTAGATTTAAACTTCTTTTTAAAAGTTCTATAAATCTTTCCATGCATGAAACTCTTATAAAATTTCCTTCATAAAATATCTGACATTACAGAATATCGTTTACAGAATCTCATTTTAAATCACTTTAAATAACCATTTTTATCTAGTAAAACCCTTTTATAAATAAGTTATTAGTTATAAATACCTTTATAAATAATTACATAACTTGAAAAATCATTCACAAACCTTTAACCCCAAGCTGATTAATGAATTGAGCTTATTTAAAACCATATTTTATAATTTCAAAGGAGGCTTATCAATCCCATTGGTACTAATTTAAGTTACCATTTCATTTCAATTTCACTTTCAAGTCATTTAATAATGAATTTACATAAGTAAACATATATGTAAATATACTTCATATACAAATTAGAAATAACATATCAATATAAGTTAAGTAGTATAAACATGTCTAAATAACATAATAGGAATATGGTGATTTGTCCTTCTAAATAGATGCAAAAATTCAATCAATTTATAGCAAAACGGGGACTTATTCTGCAATCAACTGTCCACATAATCAAGCAATCAATTTATGGCAGAACGTGGTTTTATTATGCTAATATTTGTCCATATAAACACAAACAATCACATCGTAACTCATTCATAGTCATTTGTCCACTTAATGGTATCGACATTGAATGCCCTATGTTCCATCTCTGGGAAAGAATTACCTTTAAAATAACTTAGTTCTCGAAACAATGGAATTAAAAATTAAAAATCTTTTTTAAAATGAATAATTACAAGTTAAGCTCTTTAGTTAATCATAACTAATCTTTATTAATTTGAACTTAATTTAATTATATATTAATAAATAACTAAACCTTCAATAAATAATAAACAATAATTAAATATTAAATAATTAAACACTAATTAATCCTTTATTTATTATTAAATAATCTGTTAAACCTTAATTAATAATTTAATATTAATTAATCTCAATTAGATAATCTTTAATTAAATCTTAAATAATAAATTAAATAATTTATAAATTAAAACCTTAATTAATTTAAAATTAAAGACATGGATAAAAATTAATAATAATTAGCCCTATATTTAGTTAGTAATTAGTTGAAGTAAATCATATACTTAACTTATAACTGATTAAAAATTAATCATACTTAATAATTGATTAATTAAAATTAATCTTATCCTTTAAAAGGCAATTAATTAGTAACTAATCTTCACTTAATTAAAGTTAATTAATCTTATTAACACTCAATTAATTAATAATTATTAAACCTTAATTAATTAATTATTAATTATTAAATCCTTAATTAACTTTAAAAAAATTATTAGCAGGCTTATAAAACATATACAAAAAAATTTAAGTATGAAACTTAAATTTGAAAAATTGGACTTTTATAGCGGAACATAGCGACTATCGCTATGGACACCATAACTTAAAAATGTTTTGTCTTTCCTTATTGGAATCCCAACATTTAAATACTTACCAACTCATCATAAACGTAGCATAAGATTTTGCATAAGCAAACAAAGTTGAAACTATGAAATGATCTTCAATTTTCTTTAAACCAAACACTAGTTTTTCCCATAAAGAAATCCAATCATTGATACCCTATCAAAGTGTCCGCTTCCTTAACATGACATCACATACACATGACTAAACATCCATAAACATATCTCCATCATAGCACAAACCCAAAATCACATCTTTATAATGAAACATGATGCTTTACCTTTCGATTCAAAAATCGATATCTATACCGCAACTAGAAACATATACATATAAATTCAAACCGTATAATATTCCAATAAAACAACTAACTTATTTAATCATCCAATATTAAATAAATATAAAGGTAGAAATTTTCCAAAAGCTAAAGAATTTACTTACCATAAATCCTTTGAAAGCTGGATACATTTTGGAATTCAGAAAACTTGGAAAACCACAAAATCCACTAAAAATAGCTCAAATTTCCCTCAATTTATGGTCATGTAATTCTAAAATTTTAGAAAAGTGGTCAAAAGAAAAGTTTTATAAAAAAAATTCTCTACAATTTGAAAAAAAAAACTCAATTTTAGTTAATTTTGAGGAAGATACGGTCGAAATAAGAAGGTCTATTTTCGGATTTGGATCCCTGAGTCCAAAAACACTTTGCAAATAAACAAGATTTGGACATAGCATGACCCTAAAATTTTAAAAGTGATCGACACAAAAGTTGTAGCCAATAAAATTTAATATGGTTTGAAATAAAGAAAATCTTGATTTTGTGTAGTATATAAGAAGTTATGGTCGAATAAAGTAGGAGGAAAAATGGAGAAGTTTTTAAAATGAAATGGAGAAGGTTTAACAAGTTTGAAATCATTATAAAAGTTTAAACATGGATTTTTAAAATTGTGATATCTCGGAATTTTGACCCTATTATTATAATAAGTTTTTAATCAAATTTAAATAAAATACAAGATTTTCATTCATAAATAAATAAGATTTTGGACATTATTAGTTGTATATATGTTATAAAGGAATCTATCATTTCAAAATGTAAAATAGACTTTTTTAACAAAATTTAGAATGAAATCTGTTTTACGCAATTAAATTAAAAGTTATATATTAATGACATTTAATATCAAAAATATATAAGTGTATTTGATAATAATAATATTTAAAATAACACAATTCTACTCATATTAAATATAAATATAAAGTATATTAATGCAAATATAAGTTACAAATCAAATATTGGAAAGATTTAACGTTAAATAAAAATAAGATCAAGAAGCGTTTCTAACAACAACTTTTATAATTAAAATAAAATAAGCTTATAAATATTAGCTTAAGTATAACATAAAATATGGTTATAAACATAAGTCTTCAGACATAAGAAAACCATAATATATGAACATAAGTACAAAACTATGATATGAATAAGATATAAATAGAAATGTTAACTATGTTAAGACAAACATATAAAATCAGTCAAAACCAATGTATAGATTCTTGTTTAAGTTAAAAGATAATAAAACAAAACCATTGTACAAATACACACCAGACAAATACAAGATCAGTGAGTATCTTTACAAAATAAACAAAATTTGTCAGCAAAACATAATAAGTGTAAACCTATATGAAAACATCTTCGTACAAACACAAAACCTGCAAATATCTTTATACATATTCATGTGTCAGCAAACATTAATGATATGTTAACATAAATGTAAACATAAGCATTTAATTAGCATTACAATCTGTCAAATATAAGCTATCAGTTGAAATATTTGAATCATCTCAGGTTTTAGTACATAAAAAAAGATAAAGCAAAATATTATATCCAGGTAAGGCTTATGCTAGAAGTTGTGTCACTGTTCAAGAACAGTTCTTATCTATAAATACCACATCATTCTACTTGTAATTCAGGAAGCAAGGGAAGTTTACAGGAATTCAATTCTTCAAACAACGGTATTCTTTTATCATCAAATACTCTTTGTTTCAACAGTATTTTGGTGAGTAAACTTGATTTTTGAAATTTAGTTATTAACAATTGAATGCATGGAAATTATTATGTTGATATAACACAGTTTTGTGATGTTTGTAATTACTGGAAGTACTGTATTATGATGTACCTCAAGTTTTTTTCATGAATCTGTGACAAAGAAGCAGAGGATGATTTATACCTCTCATATAAACAATTTAAAACTCAAAAATTTAACTTATTAAGTGGTATAAACAAAGCATAAGGATCTGGAAATTGTTCTAAGAACAACATAGTACTGTAAGATTAATTTACAGCACAAAGTAAAACAATGGTCAAAATTCGAATGACATAAATTGTAAATTCGAATTTATATCTTGAAACAACATACAAAAGTATGATTTTTGAGACAAAATTTATAATTTTTAGACAACTATTCATAGAGAAGTTTGTTAGTGAACCAAAAATGCTTTTATATGAATAACTGATAATTCATCCAATTATTGATGATGAAATTTGACATGGAGCTAGAGTATTGATGTGAGAACAATAGAAAAATGTTGAAAAAAATTTCGAATGCGAGATTTGTGGGAAATGGTCGAGAGTAGGGTTTATGGGTTCGACAGTTTGGGTTCTGTATTTTTGGTGTTCGCGTCACCGTGGCTCAACCGAGTGCCGTGAAACTTGGGAAGGTGTTAGGGGGTGTTGTCGGCAAGGAATGGCTGAAGCCACGTCATCGCAGAAGGTCGTGACCGTGTGGACGAGGCGATTTCTTCTTTCATGTTTTTGTTACTGTTCGAATTTTTCATGCTTATTTGATTTTGTCCTTATTGCATTGATCTGAGCTGTGCATTTGAGTGAGATGTTGAATTGGGGTTTGCTGGAGTGCCGTGAGTCGCCAGAGTCATTGGCGAACCACCGTGCACGTGCATGGTGGCGTCGTGACTGATGCTTGAGTTTTGGGTCGCCGTGTGGTTTTACTCGAGAACTTTTGACAATTTCTTCGAGTATAGTCTGGGTTGTGTGCGCGAGTGTTATCGTGTGTTTTTCAACAGTTTAAAAACTTAAACTTAAAAAAAAAGAAACAGGAGGAGAAAGAACAGAGGAAGAAGAAAAGAACGGGATTGACGCAAGAAAAGTACTGGGTAATCTCGAGTTCGACCCGAGTTAACCACGTTGTTGTCTTCGGGTTTCAAATTCCTGAAGTTTGCTAACTGTAATATTAGGTTGAAGAGTAAATAAGCTAAATATTAATTAAGTTAATAATGTTTACAAATTGTTTTAAGCCAAGATGAACTTTAAAGCTTTACTAAAACGAAGATGGGTAATGAATTTAAAAAAAAGTTAATTATAAATGTAATAAATTTTATAATTGTAATTTAATAAGTAGTTCAAAATTTAATCAAATTTGTAATTAAAGATTTTAATGATAATCTTGTGTAAACCCATTTGTAATTAAGAATTTCATTAATCATTGAAAGTTAATAACTTAACAAATCGTAGTTAACTGATTAAATAACTAATTAAGGATTAAACGATTAAGTTAATTAATAATTAATGATTAATTAAGCAATTAGTAATAATTAAATGTATAATTGAGTTTTATAAATCAATAATTAAGGCTATTGATTAATAATTAAGAATTAATTAATTAATTAAGTGAATAATTAATAAGTAATTAATAAATTGAAATAAGTTAATTAATTAGTAATTAACTAAGCAAGAATAAAATATAGTTTATTCTTAAGCAAGTAATTAAGTTTAAAATAAATCAAACTAAATGTTGATATGAATCGATGATTCTATTTGATTGACTCTGATGTTTATTTATATCCTGTGATGTTCTATGATATTCTGGATATTTCTGTGATGATTTTGTATGATTCATCTGTGTTGAATTGCTATGTGAATTTAATTGTTGAATTTAAACTGTTAAGTTAATTAGACAACTTGACCTTTAAAATGGCGTTTGGATTTCGATGAGACCGGGATCGGGTATCGATTTGATAGTCCGAAAACCACATCGATCCAAATTAAACGTTAGGTCGTGTAATCTCAAGTGAAGATCGAGATAGTGTTTTCAGAATGCAAGGATTATTGTCGTTGACTATGAGGGTGATTCCAAAATGAGTGTAACGAGATAATGTCTTCGGTTTCGTTCAAACCCGAAACGAACTTGTATGGATTGAATGCTTTCAGCACATCATCAGGCGGACGATGAGCATTCTAAGAGATATGTTCTATAAAAGTAAACGCAGCCTCAAGCCTCATCAACCGGGAATGGCTAAAACAGGGGATGTGCAGCAAGGTTAGGTGGGTCATGCCCAAGCAGGACGAGGTATACCCCGGTCTAGATGTCCCTTTTATTCGGCTGTGTGGGCGGTTGGTCTGCAGCCAACTACGGGGTTATCTTGTTCGGGACTGTTCAGTAAGGAATGGTTCCGGCCATGTGTTGCAGGGGAGCTAGGGTGGCTCCTCGAAACGGTGATCTAGGCCACGTACTGTGATGGGCGGTACCCCAGTAGCCCTGCCATTGTATGGGATCCAAATTCCAATAAGAGCCGTACGTTTTGATTGTGCCCAACTACGTTGGAATGTGAGATGTAAGCATTTCAGCTATTTCTGTATTTTACTTGAAAATCCTAGACACTATTATAATATCATTGAATTTCCTACAAAATGTTTTGGTTAGGGTAAGGTAAAAACTTACCCGTATTTATGTGTGGGAAGTCTTACGTGATACCTTTATTTCAAATGATTTTCAAAGTTAAACAACTTTAACCGTTTACTCATACAGACCCATGTCTGACCCGGAGTTTATATTTTGTTTTCATAAACTCTTGGATACTCAAATTTTTATGAGTAGCCAAGTGATAGGTAATCGGAGTATAGAGTTTTCTGGAGGAGTTGGAGTAGAAGACCAGACGTATGTATCTATCCATATAGTTCCGCTGTGTTAGATAGTATACGATGTAATTTGGATATATGTATAGTCAGATATGTATATGACAGTCATGTTGTATGATATTGTATAACTCTGATGTGTATATAACTATGTAATAGTTATTTTGATGTATTATATTTTGTTCCATTCCGCTGTGAGATTCTGATGTTGTTATTCTTTCTTTCTATTCTTTTCTATTTCTAGTCCTTTCTTTCTTATTGATGACACATTTTTCTGGAGTTAGAAAGTCGGGTCGTCACAAAAATCTTAAAATTATGAACGAAAGTCATTAAAGAATTCTCAAGCTTTAGGAAAATTTTCAAGTGCAACGAGAATGAGAAAAATGAAAAGAAAAATTATTTTTTATATAAATGGAATAAGTGGAATTGCTAATATACCCTTACGTACTTTGCCCTCCACAAATGAATGCCACATCTCCTCTATGTCTTCACCTTATCTGCCCCTTTTAAATTTCGAAATTTGTCATGAGAAAACATGTTAAAACATGTTTGTACCTCATTTGTACTTTATGTTGGAAAAGAATCTTTATATTATAATATATTAACTTTTTTTAAAATAAAACCTTATCTTACATATATACACATAGATACTTAAGTGCACATACATGCACACATATGCATTTCCATGCAAAAAAATTGGTAAATGAATGTATGTGTGCATACTAAAGAGTCATTACATTTTCGTTAAAATTTATTTGGCGGAAAGTCGAATATTCAAAAAACGAATTTTGGTCACATTTTCAATTTGTCTTCGAACTACATATTTTAGTAAACAAATTTTGACAACTATTTGTAACATCCCCCTATTTAGTGGTTCAAAACTAACGGCTACGGATGCTGCAGCCATCCATAGTTATTAATCTTCGACGACTAAGTACGGTGTTGCTAGATTCATTAATGCATAGATCATAAGAATATGGAATAAAATAACAATTCAAAAATATATTTCCACATTCCATTCAAAACATCTCATGTTCATTACATAATCCCAAAACGTTAACCATGTTCAACAAAATATAATTATTACACATACGCTAGGAGCGACATATGTAGATGCCCCATTGGTTGATCAGAGTATGTAGTAAGGCTAATAAATCCGCCTTTACATCCAAATATAAACGGAAAAGAAAACTTTAAATAACTATCTGCCTCATGCACGCCTTTGGAAGCTTTATTCATCTAAGAAGAAAACTTAAAAACCCTAGACCTAAAACTACCCAAAATCAATTGAGCACCCGAGAGTTTAAGGGGAAAACAAAAACTTCAAGTCGAATATTCAACTTGGTATGAATAATAATCTAACATCCTAATCCTTTTAGATATCTAGTGAGACCACGCCGCTAAGCGGAATGGTTATCCCCTCAATAATATCCTAAAACCTTCATAGAACCATATTCTGTGCCTCCTACATCCATACTGGTTATAACATACATCTTCAAAATATTATGATGATATGCATACTTGAAAATAATTAGGGTTTCCATCCCGCCTTAGTTAGTCTAACCATCTAAGTTTCAGCTAACTATTTGTCTAATATTTTTAAGGACTACCCATCCCGTTTTAGACTTTGTTTGCATCAAATAGGGACTATCGATCCAACGATCAATTTACTTAAGCTGTGGACTTTCCATCTCACATCCAATAGTTTTCTTAGGATGCCTCTGAGACCTTGTTTAAACGAATGGAGATTATCCATCCCTAACATGATGTTGACTATCCATCAAACATCCCACAATTTTCCTAGGATCACTATGAACCCATCGCTTGGCCATTTAACTCGTGCTATTCACATGTATCTAATCTTCTCATGCTATCTAGATGATTCTCATTATCACATGCTATCCACATGATTAACCTATTCCCACTAGTATCGCTAATTTAGGTTATATTTAATTATCCCATGCTATCCACATGGTTAACCTATTTTCATTAGTATCTCTAATTCAGGTTATATTCATTTATAATTTAGATTGGTATCCCCCAATGATTATATCAAAACATATAAGTGTTGGTAATCCCAACTGTTGTGTTGAATTCATTAAACCCGCCCTGGTATCCCCAAGGTTAAACAATAATTATTTTATAAGGTTGCCCTACCCTACATATTCAAAATTAAGTGTTATATAAGCATACCCTTTCAAAAGTATCCGCTTCGAAAGTATGAAGCTTGGTTAAAATAATAATTTTACAACCCCATCGAAAGCTTTGCTTTTGACCCCTTCGAAAGCATAAAACATATCTTTAAAAACAATAAGATCTTTCCTTTATAATACTTTCAAATCACTCTTTCGAAACATTTCGACCATGTTAAAGTATTATTATATAAGAGTAGAAGCATGGCTTCGAAACCAATTGGAAGTATCCCTTTCAAAAGCATTGAAGGTTACCCTTCGAAACCATTAAAATTCTACCATTTCAAAAGCATTTGGTTTATACTTAAAATATTAACTACGCTCAAATTGGAAATAGATGAAAGTATCTCTTTCGAAACCACTCTTTATATTATAAATTATTGGGGAAGTTTGATGATGTCGAAACCATCCTTTCGAAAGCATTGAAATATCTAGGAAAACTATTGAACCTTTCGAAAATGTCAAAATCTTCTACTTTCGACCCCTTCGAAAGTTTTGGAAGCAACTTGTGTTTATTAAACAATTGAACCTTTCAAGCCATAGACTTTGACCTTGTCGAAAGCATGGCTTTCAACTGTGTCGAAAGCTCTTAAAAAACAACCATGGGACCTTGTCGAAAGCTCTTTAAAATAAACCATAGCTTCCGACCTTGTCGGAAGCTCCTTAAAAATAGTAATTGCTGTCGACCTTATTGAAAGCTATTTAAAAATAGGCAAGCGTTTTTCTTTTCAAGCCAAAAACAAATAAGGAACCAACTCCTTCGAAAGCACCCTTTGACAACCTACCTTTCGCCTTTTTCTAATTCACTACATACCACCTGAATGATATCATGTGCATTGGTTTCAACTTTGTTGGTTAATGAAGTCGAAAGGTCTGCCAAAGAAGGCGGAACCACCTTTTCCAAGGCAAAAGCTAATTTTACCAAATAAAGTAAACTTTTTGTAACAACTTGCCTACTTGTAAACAATTGATTCGCCTTTATAAACTTTTAAATAATTTAGATAATATTGATCGCATTTTCTCAAATCTAAATCAAGTTAACTTTTGACAAATAAACCCACCCTTTTAGTAAAACAATTAATTCATTTAGGTCCTTCTTTCAAAATAATTTAATTTCCATACTAAATACTTAGTAAAAATCCCCAAAACTTCCAAAAATTCACTTTAAACATGTTACCTAAAATATTAAAACTCCAGACCCAAATTCTTAATATATTTTCCAAAATAAATTTATAAACCCAAATAACCATATTTTCCTTTGAAAATTCATAACTAATTTTTCATGGCTTAGAAAATTGTGAAAATGGAAACCCATCTCTAAAATCAAGTTTTCCATAGCGTAAAATTTTCCCACAGCGTTTCAAAATCATAAAATCTCGGTTTTACGATAAAACCGTGTATATCTCCTTTAAACATCCATGTTTAAACATATATATAATAATTCAAGCATATCATCATTCGATATATCATAAAAATAGATTTACCCTTAAATGCGAAACTATGTGATAATAAAACCAAAATAGAGATGTAGAAGTTATTATTCACCTTAGATTTGATAAGGAAATTGAAGTTTGATTGAGATTGATTCCTTCTAGCTTGATCCTAAGCTTTAGATTGATCTTCTCTTCTCTCTTCCTAATAGCCGACCTGGCTTTCTTTTCACGGTTATAATTTTTTTTGTAATAATATAAACATGTACGGCCTAATGAAAACGGTATAAGAGGGAGAACATGGGCGTTAATTTACCCTAATGTCCTTATGTTCAATTTCTTAATACTTAGCCATTTATAAGTTCATTTGTTTAAATAAGCACAGCCACTTAATCTATTAATCAAACCCTATCTCCTTATCTACATTATTCTTTTTATTTTATTCTAATTAAATCTCCCGAATAATGTCATCCTTAAAATTAGGGGTGTTACAGGCTCCCTTCCTTAAAGAATTTCGTCCGCGAAATTCAGTAAGGACTACAAACAAGCATAACCATCATGCATACAAAAGCTAGTATGTCCTACTAGTCAGCAAGTTTACGTAAAAAAATATAGAACGTACCCTCACAACAGCCTAGGATAAGTGTCCCTAATCCTGTCTTCTGTTTCCCAAGTACAGTCCTTCACATTATTGCTCCACTGAACTTTCACCAACTTGACTGTCTTATTTCTTAACCTCTTCTACTCTCTCGCTACAACGTAAACTGGTTGCCTAACAACAGTCAGATCAAGCTCCACTACCAACTCGTCCAACTCTGTCTGAGGAATGGTGGCCTCTAGATCATGCACAAACTTTCTAAGTTGAGACACATGGAATACATTATGGACACGTGCCAAACTGCTCGAAAACTCAACTCTATAAGTGGGCTTATCAATCCTTTCTATAATCTGAAATGGACCAATGTATCTTAGGGCCAACTTTCTCGACATTCCAAATCACACCACACCTTTCATTGGTGATACTTTAAAGAAAACCCTGTCTCCCACTGAGAACTCTAGGACTTTACGCCTCTTATCTACATATCTCCTCTGCTTGGATTGAGCTTCCTTCATCCTTTCTCGGATTAACGCAATCTTTTCTGATGTCTCTCTAACCAAATCCAAACCTAAGACAAATCTGTCTCTAATCTCCAACCAATATGCTGGAGATTTGCATGGCCTTCCATACAAAGCTTTGAAAGGCGACATTCCTATACTATTCTGATAACTATTATATGAAAACTCAATCATATGTAGGTGATACTCCCATGATCCACCAAAATCTAGCACACAATCTCTCAGTAAATCCCCAAGTACTTTGTTGACTATCTCTATCTTCCTATCTGTCTATGGGTGATATGATGTACTCATCTTGAGCTTAGTACCTCCTCATTGGGACTTCTCCAAAATTTGCTAGTAAATAATGCATCTCTGTCGCTAACTATACTACTAGGAATCCCATGAAATCTAACTATGTTCTTCATGACCAACTTAGCCAAAACATGTACCATCATGGTTGACTTTACCGGAATGAAGTGGGCATTCTTGGTCAACCTATCCATAATGACCCATATGCTTTCATTTTCTTAACTTGACCTTGGCAACCCATCTATAAAGTCCATCAATATCGAATTACACTTCCAAAGTGGAATATCTAAAGGCCGAGTAACCCACTTGGCTTCTGATGTTCAGCCTTCACTTGTTAACAGTTTACACACTGCATAACCCATAAACCAACATCCCTTTTATGCCTTCCTAATAAAAGCTTCTCTTCATGTCTTGATGCATCTTGGTCCCTCTGGGATGAATCGTGAACTTCGATCGATGACGTTCCTCTAGAATTTCTCTCCTTAAGTTCTATATATTCAGAACGCACAATCATCCCTTTTTCTTAACCATCTTCTTTGGTCAAGACTAAAATCCTTTAGGTCATCAATCTCCGATCCTATCTCAAGCCATCTAATCCTCTTCTCTAAAACTGGATCTTCTCTCTACTTAGAAGTTATCCTCTCGATCAGCACTGGTCGAACTTCTAAACAAGGTAACATTGTCGTACCCTGACTAGAACTGGCAGTAGATCTCAACTGCACACCACAACTTCTAGATCCTTCCATTCTGCCAACTTCTCTAACACCATAGTATGATGTTTTCTACTGAGAGCATCTTCTACCATATTTACTTTCCCAGGAGCATACTTAATACCGAAATCATAAGTTGCCAAAAACTCCAGCCATCTCTACTGCCTCATATTCAACTCCTTCTAAGAGAATAGGTATGATCGGTATGCAATTAAAATCTCTCCACCAAGATATAATGCCTCCAAATTTTCAAGGAAAAAATTACCGCTGCCAACTACAAGTCATGAGTAGGATATCTAACTTCGTACAGTCTAAGCTACCTAGATGCATAAGCAACGACCTTGCCCCCTAATCCAGTTCCATAGGCATCAACATATACTACCAACCATTGGTTACCATCTAGAACTACTAACACTGGCGCATTGGTTAACAAATGCTTTAACTTAAGGAACCCTTCCTCACATTTGTCGGACCAAACAAACTTCACATCCTTCCTGGTCAACTTAGTCAAAGATGTTGTTGTTCGTGAGAAATCCTTAATGAATCTCCGATAATAGCAAGAATGTCCAAGAAAACTCTAGATCTTAGTTACTGTCTCTGGTCACTTCCAATTATTGACTGCCTTGATCTTAACTGGATCAACTGACAATCCTTTCTCTGAAACCATATGACCAAGAAACTTAACATCTTTCTTCCAAAAATAACACTTGGAGAACTGTGCCTTTATCTAATTCTGCCTCAGCATCTCTAACACTACTCTACGATGAATCCCATGCTACCTTTCATCTTTAGAGCATACCAAAATGCCATTTATATATACCAACATGAACCTATCCAAGTTTTCTCGGAAAACTCGATTCATCAAGTCAACGAAGAAGGCAAGTGCATTTGTCAATCCCAATGGCATCACCAACCACTCATACGAACCTTACCTAGTCCAAAATGCTGTCAAAGAAATGCTATCCTCCGCCACTCTCAACTGATGGAACCCCGTTGCCGAATCCAATTAGGAAAATATTCTGGCTCCATCTGGTAGCAATTGTAGCATTTCACATTCTGCTTTCCGACAACCAGCCTTACATCACCCGAACGACACTCAATTTCATAGTGCCCCTTCTTATCACACATGTAGAAAACTATATCTATTTTCCCTTTCTTGGCCGCCCCTCCTTTCTGGGCACCCTTCCTCTTGAAGAACTTCCTCTTCTTCACCTGAGAACCCTGGGACTCAACTGGCTTCTCCGTAGCTGAAACAGCAAGCTTCTCCTCATGGCAGATGGTCATCTCTACCACCACATGATGAGGTTCTCTAATATGAGTCACGGACATTCTGGCTAGCTCTGGCCTTAATCCTCTAATGAATCTCTCATTCCTTCTGAAATCAGTGTCAAGCAAAGCGTGAACATATCGAGACAGCTCATTAAACATAGCAGCATACTCGATCATAGACATCCCTCCTTGAACCAGATCCATAAAATTCCACATCAATGCCGACTTGGCAACCACAGACGAGAACCTCTGCTCAAACCTTCTCCTGAAATCAGTCCATGTAAGCTCTTCCTCCGTAACTCCGACTGTCACACTATTCTACTGGTGAAGTGCGACCCCTTGCAACTGTCTAGAGGCTAGCCTTTTTTCTCTCCATCCTCCAGGCCTAAATCTTTAAAGATCCTCTCACAACTCAGCAATCAATTTCTACTTCTACTGCATCTTCCGCTTAAAAAACAGCTTCCCACCAAGACTGATGTAGTCTTGTCTTAGCTTAGCATAGTTATATCCAACTGGAACTACAGGATTAGCTCTTTCGACATTTCCAACAGCTTCCGCTTGCAATAGAATAGCCAATAACTGATACACCATCCTCGCATCTACTGGCGTATTTCCAGCACCTGCATTAGCCTTGGCATTTTGGTTAACATTAGCCTGTCGACCTAGGTTTCTCCGAGTATTAGGTCGAGCATTTCCGTTTGTTGTGGTGCTTCCTCCACCTAGATTTTCTCTTCCGTTTCCATCTTCCATATCGTCTTTCTCGTAAATCTACATATGAGCCTAGTAAGATATAGAAGAACGGTCTGCGAGAGAGGGGAACACGTACTTAGATATATACCTATATATCAAATACAAGTACATTACTATGGCATTAACCTAAGCCCGGATCTTATTTTTAATTCATTGGATTATGTTTCAAAAAGCTTTTAGGTTTAACTTTTCTTTTAAAGTTTCATAAACCTATGCTCTAATACCAACTTGTAGCATCCCCCTATTTAGAGGCCCAAAACTAATGGCTACGAATGTTGTAGTAATCTATAGTTATTAATCTTCTACGACCAAATACAGCGGTGCTAGATTCATTGATACACATATCATAAGAATACAGAAAAAAATTAACAATTCAAAAACATATTTCCACTTTCCATTTAAAACATCTCATGTTCATTTCGTAATCCCAAACGTTAACCATGTTCAACAAAATATAATTATTACACATACGCCAAAAGCGACATATGAAGATGCTCCCTTGGTTGATCGGAGTATATAGTAAGGCTAATAAATCTGCCTTTACGTCTAAATACACAGCGGAAATGAAAACTATAAATAACAATCTTCCTTCTGCACACCTCCAGAAGCTTTATTTTCCTAAGAAGAAAACATGAAAATCCTAAACCTCAAACTACTCAAAATAAATTGAGCACCCAAGAATTTAAGGGGAAACCAAAAACATCGAGTTAGACATAATCCTAGTATGAATAATAATCAAATATCTCAATCCTTTTAGATATCTAACGAAACCATGTCGCTGAGCGGAACGGTTTTTTCCCTCACTAATATCCTAAGACCTTTATAAAACCTTATTCTATGCCTCCTACATCCACACTGGTTAAAACATACATCATTAAAATATTATAATGATATGCATACTTGAAAACAATTAGGGTTTCCATCCCGCTTTAGTTAGTCTAACCATCTAAGTTTCAACTGACTATTCCTCTTATATTTTTAAGAACTACCCATCCCATTTTAGATTTTGTTTGCATCAAAGAGGGACTATCCATCACACAATCAATTTACTTAAGTTGATGTGGACTATCCATCTCACATCCCATAGTTTTCCTAGGATGCCTATGAACCCATATTTAAATGTATGGAGATTATCCATCCCCAATATGATGTTGATTCTCCATCAAACATCCCATAGTTTTCCTAAGATAACTATGAACCCAACACTTGGCCATTTAACTCATGCTATCCACAAGAATTTAATCATCTCATGTTATCCATGTGATTCTAATCATCTTATGATATCCACATGATTAACCTTTTCCATTAGTATCCCTAGTTTATGTTATATTCAATTATCCCATGCTATCCACATGGTTAACCTATTTCCATTATTATCCCTAAGTTAGGTTATATTCATTTATAATTTAGATTAGGATCCCCCAATGATTATATCAAAAAAATAGAAGTATTTGTAATCTCAACTGTTGTGTTGAATTCATTAAACCCACCCTGGTATCCCTAAGGCGAAACAACAGTTATTATATAAGGTTTCCCTACCGTACATATCTAAAATCAAGTGTCATATAAACATACCCTTTCAAAAGTATCCTCTTCGAAAATATGAAGCTTGGTTAAAAAAAAAAAAATTGACAAACCCTTCGAAAGCTTTGCTTTCGACCCCTTCGAAAGCATAAAACTTATCATTAAAAACAATAGGCTCCCGCCTTTATAATACTTTAAAACGCCTCTTTTGAAGCATTTCGACCGTGTTAAAGTATTATTATATAAGAGTAGAAGCATAGCTTCAAAACCACTTGAAAGTATCCTTTTCAAAAGCATTGAAGGTTACCCTTCAAAACCATTAAAAATCTACCCTTTCGAAAGCATTTGGTTTATACTTAAAATATTAATTTGGCTCAAATTGGAAATAGATGAAAGTATCTTTTTCGAAACCACTCTTTATATTATAAATTATTGAGGAAGTTTGATGGTGTCGAAACCATCCTTTCAAAAGCATTAAAATATCTGGAAAAACGATTGAACCTCTCGAAAATGTCGAATGCTTCTACTTTCGACCCCTTCGAAAGTTTGGAAGCAGCTTGTATTTATTAAACAATTGAACCTTTCAAGCCATAGCCTTTGACCTTGTCGAAAGCATCTTTAAGAACAACCATGGGACCTTGTCGAAAGCTCTTTAAAAAAAACCATAGCTTCCGACCATGTCGAAAGCTCCCTTGAAATAGCCATTTCTTTCGACCTTGTTGAAAGTTAATTAAAAACAGGCAAGCGTTTTTCTTTTCAAGCTAAAAACAAATAAGGAACCAACTCCTTCGAAATCACCCTTCGACAACCTACCTTTCGCCGTTGTCTAATCCACTACATACCACCTGAATGATATCATGTGCATTAGTTTCAACCTTGGTGGTTAATGAAGTCGAAAGGTCTAGATCGAAAGATCTGCCAAAGAAGGTGGAACCAACTTTTTCTATGCAAAAGCTAATTTTACCGAATAAAGTAAAAATTTTGTCATAACTTGCGTACTTGTAAACAATTGATTGGCTTTTATAAACTTTTAAATAATTTAGATAATATTTTCCGCATTTTCTCAAATCTAAATCAAGGTAACTTTTGACAAATAAACCCTTCCTTTTATTAAAACAACTAATTCATTTAGGTCCTCCATCGAAATAATTTAATTTCCATACTAAAAACTTAGTAAAAATCCTCAAAAAAGTCCAAAAATTCACTTTAAACATGTTACCTAACGAATTAAAACTCCATACCCAAATTTTTAATATATTTTCCAAAATAAATTTATAAACCCAAATAACCATATTTTCCTTTGAAAATTCATAATTATGAAAATCGAAACCCATAAATCAAGTTTTCCATAGCATAAAATTTTCCCATAGCATTTCAAAATAATAAAATCTCGGTTTTACGCTAAAACTGTATATATCTCCTTTAAACATCCATGTTTAAAGATATAAATATATTAAATCAAGCATATTATCATTCGATATATCACAAAAATAGATTTACCCTTAAATGAGAAACCATATGAGGATGATATGCGGTACTCATCTTGAGCTTAGTAACTAACGCACTCTGCAGGCTCTTTCAGAACTCGCTAGTAACAAAGCATCTCTATCACTAATGATACTACTAGGAATTCCATGCAGTCTAACGATGTTCTTCATGATCAACTTAGCCAAAACAGGTGCTGCCCTGGTTGACCTTACCGGAATGAAATGGGCACTTTTGTTTAATCTGTCCACCATGACACATGTACTTTCATTACCCCGATTTGATCGTGGCGGCCCATTAATAAAATCTGTGGATATCGAGTCCCACTTCCAAACTAGAACATCCAAAGGCTGAAGCAAACCACTTGGTTTCCGATGTTCGACTTTTACTTGTTGACAGTTCAAACCCTATTTTACCCATAAGCCAACATCCCTCTTCATTCCTTCCTAAAAAAAACTTCTCTTCATATCCTGATACATCTTTATTCCCCTAGGATGAATCGTAAACTTCGATCGATGACATTCCCTAAGAATTTCCTTCATAAGGTTTTCACCATCCAGAACACATAACTATTTAAATCATCGATCTCGGTTCCTGCTTCTAACCTTCTAATCCTCTCGACTAAGACTGGAACCTCTTTCTTCCTAGAAGCAATTCGATCATAATTGGTCGAACTTCCAAACAAGATATCATGGCGATATTCCAACTAGATCCAACAGTCGACCTCAATTGCACACTACAAGCAGCCTATGTTTCAAAGTCTTTCCATTCCGCCAACATAGCTAACATCACATTCTGATGTTTTCTGCTAAGTGCATCTACCACCTTATTTCCTTTTCCTGGTGTATACTTGATGCTAAAATCATAAGCTGCAATAAACTCCATCCATCTCTACCGTATCATGTTCAGCTCCTTTTGAGAGAATAAATACCGTAGAGACTTATGATCCATAAATAGCTCAAACCTTTCTCCAAAAGATAATGTCCACACCTTCAATGCAAAGATTACCACCGCTAACTCCAAATCATGAGTTGGGTATCTCACTTCATGTGGTTTAAGCTTTCTAGAAGCATATGCAATAACCTTTCCATTCTGCATTAGCACAGCACCTAACCTAGTACCACATGCATCGGTGTAAACTACTAACCACTGATTCCCATCTGGAACTACTAACATGGGCACATTGGTTAACAAATGTTTCAACTTAAGGAATGCCTCATCACATTTGTCAAATCAAACAAAATTCATGTCCTTTCTGGTTAGAATAGTCAAGGATGCCGCTATCCGCGAGAAATCCTTAATGAACCTTCGGTAGTATCCTTCAAGACCAAGAAAACTTCCAATCTCACTTACCGTCTCTGGTCTCTTTCAATTGTTAACGGCTTCAATCTTATCTGGATCAACTACTAACCCTTTGTTGCAAACTTCATCACCAAGGAACTTCACTTCAGTTTCTTCCAAAAATGACACTTGGAGAACTTCACCTTCCGCTAATGTTGCCTTAACATCTCTAACACTATTTTGAGATGATCTGCATGATCCTTCTCATTTTTAGAATATATGAAAATGTCAACAATAAAAACCAACACGAACCTATCCAAGTGCTCTCGGAAAACCCGGTTCATCAAATCCACGAAGAAAGCTGACGCATTAATGACCCCGAATGGCATAACAAACCATTTGTAAGCCCATATCCCGTCAAAGGAATATTTTCTTCTGCCACTCCTAGCTGATGGAAACCTGTCGCTAAATCCAGTTGGGAAAATACTTTAGCTCCAATCAACTGATCGAATAAGTCATCGATTTTTGGCAAAGGATACCTATTCCTGATTTCCTCTCGTTCAACATACGATAGTCGATATGCATCTTTAAAGACCCATCTGGCTTCTTCATGAATATTGCGGCCATTCCCCATGGAAAACTGCTTGGTCGTATGAAATTATTTTCTTCTAATTCCACTAGTTGCACCTTCAATTCCTTCATCTCGTTTGGTGACATCCTACTAGGTGGTCTACTTACGGGTTCAACTCCCGGTATGAGATCTATCTGAAACTCGATTGCTCTTGTTGGTAGCAAGCTCGAAACTGGTTCCAACACATCCCAAACTCTCTTACAACATAAACCTGCTTTAACTATGCTTCCGTTCTCATGGCACCCAATAGCACATAAGCATTTCCGTCTGAACTCCTTACTGAGTAAATAACTCGGTTACGGCTATCAGGGTGTCTTAATGATATTTCCCCCTCCTGGAAAAATATCCTAACATCAAATCTATCTAACCACTCCATACCCAATATGATCCTAAAACGAACGAAATTAAAAACATATAAACTACACGCAAACATATGACCTAACAAATCAAGTTCTAACTGGTCACATCTCGTTCCCAAAGTTGCATACCCTCCTATAAGATTCAAAATTCTTAAAGGAGTAATAAGGTATAAAGCTTCCATACATAAGCTATCCACCAAATACTCAGATATAAAAGAGTGTGATGCACCGGTATCAAATAGTATCCTAACCAGAGTGCTATAAATCATAAGCATAACTTCCATCACGGGTTTCCTTTCTCAACAGCCGTTGGTCTGGAGGATGATGGTTCCAACACAAAGACCTTTCCCTTTCCATCCTTAGCATCCTCGAGACACTTGTCCTTGTAATGCCCCATCTGGCCACAGTGGTAGCACTTCACATTTGGCCTCACTACAACTGCTCTTCCATTAGCCGAGCGATAATCATTAACGTAGTTCCCCTTCTTGTCACACTTGTAATTAAAAATATCAGCCTTTCTCTTCTTAGCAGCTACCCCCGACTAGGAACCTTTCTTCTTGAAGAACTTCCACTTCTTACCCTGAAAATTCTAAACCTCAATCGGTTTCCATTTTTAAAAAGTAACAAGCATCGATTCATTCCGAATAGCCATCTCAACAACAATATGACATAGATCCGAAGGTTTGGCATGGTTGCTCAGGCGATCTCAGGATTCAACCCCCTGATAAACTTATCATTCCTTCGAATGACAGTATCTACAGTAGAATATCTGTAACGGGATAGCTCATCAAACTCTATAGCACACTTAATCACTAATCTATCCCCTAGACTGAATCTGCAAATTTCCTGAGCAATGCTGACTTGGCAACCTCTGATAGAAATCCTTTTTCGAACGTCCTTCAAAATTCAGCCCAAGTCAGGTCTTCCTCTGGCTCTCCTATGGTAACTCCGTTCTACCAAAACAATGCTGCTCCCTGCAATTACCTTGAAGCAAGTCTCCTCTTCTGCATATCCATCAATTCGAGATCTACAAATATCCTTTCATAATGCAATAGCAAGTTCTCCACTCCTACCGCATCCTTGGTTCCCAGAAAAACTTCCCTTCAAGACTAGTGCAATCCTTGCTCTGCTTGGCATACTTATTGCCAATTGGGACCACCCGCTATCTCGCTGACTTCCGCTGGCTGAACGGATTAGCTCCTCCAGCATTCCCTACAACCACTCCCGCGGCTGCTCTAGCTTGCATCATATTCACAAAGAACTGATACATTATCCCCATATCAACCAGCAGGATCTTAGCACTAACATTAGCATTTGCATCTGGGTTTGCATTCGCCTGTCGACTCTGATTGCTCCTAGTATTGGGTCGAACGTTTCCACTTGTTAGGTGCATCTTCCACCTTGATTCACTCTTTCATTTCCTGCCCCCATATCTTACTTCCAACTACTTGAAATCCAATCTTGGTAAGATACAAAAGAACGGTCTAAGAGAGTGAGGAATACATACTTAGGTATTTATAGCAAAGTACATATACGTTACTATAATGCTTACCCAAGCCCAACCATATTTTAGATTCATTAGATTATGCTTTAAAAATCTTTTAAAGTTTAAATTCCTTTTAAGTACATAAACCATGCATTGATACCAACTTGTAACATCCCACCTTCTAAGACCTAAAACTAACTGCTATTGATGTTGCAGTCATCCGGTTGCTATTTCTTGGCGACCGATTGCGGCATTGTTAATATTGATACACATGAACGCAAGAATATGAAAAGTTTTAAATTCCACAAAATAGAATTTCTCATTTATTATGAATAATATTCAAATTTAATTACATAATGCCAGACATTAACCAGATTTAGATCATATACACATGTACAAAATACGATAAGAGCGATATATAAAGACGTCCCCTTATGATGATCAGAGAACTAATAATATGAACTTTATGTTTTCATGGTACATCACAATGGAAAACACAAAATAGCTCCTACATAGCTAACACTGCCTCTTGCACGTTTTCGAAAGCTTATTTGTCCAAAAAACTGAAAGTCTCTCAATCTCAGACTACTCAAATTAATTTTGAGTACCTAAGAGTTTGTGGAGAAACACAAACTTCGAGTCAGAAAATAAGTATGGTATGTATAATCCTCTATCATCTCTTGTCATAAATAGATATCTAGTGGGACCACGCCGCTTAGAGGAATGGGTTTTCCCCTCACTAGTATCAAAACAAAACATGCAAATCATTTACTGTGCTCTTGATCAAAAACAAAACATGCAAATCATTTACTGTGCTCTTGCACCTAAAATGAATAGTCTTAACATAATATGAAACAAAGCCATAAGTCATATGTACTAGATATCCCATCTACCCATTTATTAGATATCCCATCTAATAGTAATTTATTAAATTTCCCATCTAAAAGTAATTTATTAGATTTCCCCTCTAAATTCTTTAGAATGACTATCCACCATAATTCAATAGGACTATCCATCCCAAATCCATTTAAAATAAATGCAGATTATCCCTTGTACATTATGGTGTGGGCTAACCACCGCACACTCTATAGTCTTTCTAGGATGACTATGAACCCTTATGTGCCAAATCCTAAGGCTAACCACCTCTGCAAAACACTCTTTACTTTAGAAATTCGATGTGGACTATCCACCACACATTTCATGGTTTTCCTAGGTTAACCAAGAACCCATCACTTGGCCAATTAAAACATCATGATCCCCTTGATTATTTATAAAAATTCATGATCGTCATGATTACTTATTTTCCTTAGGTATACCATCTGTTTAGCCTATTCCAATTGGTAACCCCAATTAGGTTAAATTAAATAAAAACACATTGTTAGCCCCAATGTATATTTTCGAAAGCATACTTCTGTTTGTAACCCCAAACTATGTATCGAAAACATAAAACCCACCCTAGTATCCCGTAGGTTTAATAACATCAAATTTATATAAGGATCCCCCTTACATATTTAAACAAAATAAGTATTTTATGATATAACCCTTCGAAGTAACCCCCTCCAATTTGCAAAATTTTACTTAAGGAAAAATGGCTAAAAACAACCTTTTAAACCCCTTCGATTGAAGTCCCATTAAAAAGCAAATAAACATCCAAAGTTAGCCCCTTCGGAAGCCTTCCTTTTGAAAGCACCACAAAACCATACCTTTTGTCTTTATCGAAACGTCTTACCTTTCGACCCTGTTGGAAGGTTTCATTTCGACCTAGTCGAAAGGATCTACCTTTCGACTTTCTCGAGAGCCTAGGATGTCCCTTCTATAAAACCGTATATAAACCTTTCAAAAGCAATTAAAACTTTCAAAGACAAAACCTTTAGAAAAAAAACCTTTCGAAATCAAAACCCTTCGAAACTAAAACCTTTTGAAAATAATGAAGCATTAGTATTTGAACCAACCCTTCAAAAACAACGGAGCGAGGCAGCAAGTTTTAAAAAACAAAAGATAACCTTTGACTCCATTTTGGTCAAAAGGTTTGGAAGCGGCAACAATGCTTCCGACCCTGTTAAAAGCTATACCTTTTGACTTTGTCGGAAGGTTCCATTTAAAATAAGAAAGAAACCAATCGAAACCTTTTTCTTTTAAACCATTTGACAATGTTAAAAGCTCTTTGTCGAAAGCTAGCATGCATATTTTCCTTAAAACCAAAACAAAACCTCATCTCTTTCAAAAGCTCTAACCTTTGTCCCTAAACCTTTCGACCCCTTTCAATTCACTACGTACTAGTTGTCTAATACCATGTGCATTGAATCTTGATCTAGTCGAAAGGTTTGATACCTTTTGACCTCGTCAGAAGGTCTGGAATGAAGGTGGAGCCCTTGCCAAAAGAGTCGAAATTGTGAAAATTTTACTTTAAAACGGTTCTTTTGTGCCCCACCTGCCTTGTTTTTCTAAATCTGATTAGTTGCCAAATTTTATATTCAAAATTTCGGCTAACTTTCCTTATGGAAATTTAAATAAATTTAAAAAAGCCTCTTTTCACTTAAATAATTTTATATAACTATTAAAACAGAAAAATCTGGAAAAAGTCCAAAAAATTAACTAATATGTTATCTTCAGTATATTAAAATTTCAACGTATATGAAGGTCAAAAAACTCAGAATTTAACCAAAACTGAATAAAAATGTGTTAATTAGCTCATTAACATTTAAAACACCTCGTCTTATGCAAGCAAAGGTTTGAGTGGTTATATTTTAACCAAATCACAAACATGAATTGGGTATAACCCATAGCCGATTCAAACAAACAAAAATAAGATGATAAACATGATTGGTCACTTTGATTAGTTGATTGGAGAATGAGATGATTTCCTAACTTTAATTCCTTAGTTTTTTTTAATTTATGCTCTTCTTGGAGCTTTTAATGGCCGGCCGAAAGTTGGCAAGGAGTTATGAATGAGAGAGTGAAACTTTATTAAAGTGGAGGAAGAGATTTATACTATGAAATGTTACCCCATTTCGAATTTTACCCATTAGGAAATTCCTCCTTCATAATTTAGTTAGGTCTTATTTTAGTTCATTCACCATAACTATTGGATTTATTAATCTCATCTCCCTAATTATTCACATTATTCTATTTAATTTATCCAATTAAATATCCTAATAATGTTAACTAAAATTCAGGGGCGTTATAGGAAGATTATGTGTTCTGAGTGTAGGAAACATAAGGAAAGAAGTCTTGGAGGAATGTCATAGTTCGAAATTCACCATTCATACAGGAGGTACTAGGTTGTATCAGGATACGAAGAGGAGTTTTGTAACACCCCAGATTTTTGATAACATTATTTAGGAAATTTAGTAAGATAAACTAAAATAAAATAATGTGTTGATTAGATTTAATTAGGGTAGTCGTACCTTTTAACTAATAAATTAAATGAAGGGTTTAAAATGAATTAGAGGAGGGGTATTATAGGAAAGAGGCCATTCCTATATCACCTTCCTCAGGCCATGTATCTTAATACACGTTCATTCTCACTTCAAAAATATTAAAAGCAAGGCCCGCCACTATTAACAATGAAAGAAGAACATGAAACAAAAGAAAAGCTCAAGGAAATTAAATTCAAATCAAACTCATTCAAATCTCAAGCTCCGTAATCACTAAAACAAAGGTGAATAATATTTACATCTCTAGAATTTTATGGTTCCGGTTTTAAGGCTAATTCCGATTGATTTTGCAAATGTTTTCCATGTTTTTGAATGATAAAATGATTATTATACATGTTGATGATTTATGTATGTTCATATAGATTTTATGACATGTTTTAAGATGAAAACCCTATTAAATTACACCCATCGGCCTTGCAAATTTTTATGATTGTAACGATCCCGGACTTAGAGTATATTTAAATTGATAATTAAATTAATTTTTGAATAAAAATTTATGTAATTAATTGGAAATTGATATAAAGTACATTAACAAATAAGTATTAAACTAGAAATAGAATTTAAATTGAAAATAGAAATTTAAAATATATATATATAAGATAAGTTATATAGATTTATAAAGTAGAAAATAAACACATTAGAATACATTGATAAATTATAACAACATATAAAACAAAATAGGGATTCATTTATATTTTAATGAGGCGAAGACAAAATAAAAGAGTAAAAATATATTACAAAGTACAAGAACAAAAGAAATAAAAACATAAAAAAATAAAACACATTTAAACAAATTAGTTAAGATTCAAACAACACAATAACTAATTTAAAAAAAACAAATATACATTCAAGTAGAAACAAAAAGAAAGATATCTGCAGCTACAAATAAAAGATAATTTAAATAGGCTAGAAATCATTCACTAACTTTTCCAAACTATATTATTTCCATAACAACCTAGTAACTGAGAATATCACAAGACTACGAACCAATATACTATTAAGTATTTCATGCTTAATTACAAGGCAGTTGAGCACGCAACCTGAAGTAAATAGGAGCAAGGAAAATTAAGTTATCAACATTTATATAAAAAAACAAAATGTCTTCATAACAAAAGATCAAAGGACTTAAGTAATAAATGCAAATGTCCTTAGTACACAATATAATATCCTTCAGCCACTATCAGTCGTGACAAACAATGCAAGGCAAGTAATTATGCAACACAAGAAGTAAGTATAAATATTGTAGGTAGCCTGTAGAGTTAGAAATGCAAAGCTAAGTAGAAGACACAAAATACTTGGCATTAAATGCTGGCAATGCTTTGGTCATTCGAAATGTACAAACAAGATTTTCAGCCACCATAAAGAAAGAAAGAAAATCTCTACCATGTGATACAATATAATTAACCTGTACAAAATAATATCACTCTGTAAAACCATCACCAGTACACTCCTTTTACATATATCAGCTTCATATCTCAGTTCGATCATTAAAGCTGAAGCAATATCATCTAAATCTTAAACAAAACTCAACTTAAAAACATCAACACAATCAATTCAACCAGAGAATCAAGGAAAGAAGTTTCAGCAAGCATGTTCAAAGTTGTTTCAAGATAAAAGCTACTCTGTTCACTTCTTAAACAACTGTGAGTAACTTTTTTTTAATATAACTTAAGTATTGATATGATAACATGTTATTCTCGGTGATAAATGTGTAATGTATAAGTGAAATTCCGCTGTGAGTATATATGAGCAGATATATGTGTGTATGTTGCCTCTGTATTGCACTGTCTTTAGTTTCCAGGTTCAAGAATTGTTCAAACCCATTTTCACATGGTTTAATCCATGTTAGTATTTAAATTTCAAACAAATATGTTTGTTGTATCATAGTTTTAAGCTTAAAAATTTGTTTAAGTTAAAGAAATTTGTATTGACTCTGAAAAATTTAAAACAGCAGAGCAACCTTTAAATAAGTTAAAATAAAATTATCATGATTCAAGAATTTAAAGATATGAATCAAATACTTGAACTAAAATTTTATTTTTGAAACTAAAATCATGATTTTTAGTATAGGGGTTTGAGTGCATTTCTGGTTTAACCAGAAATTGGTATTTGAGTAATTTTTGATGACCATGAGAGTTTTGATGATCGGGGTTCTTTCTGGTGGAAGAACGATGATCAACGATGATGGGAAAAATGCCACTTGGGTAATCAAAGCTTTGTGGTGAGGATGGCGATCGAATTGGGATGGGTTTCTGATTGGCACGTATTCTCTGGTTGATCGAGTTCAACCAAGCTCAGGGGGACAGAAGGAGGTGAGATGACGAAGTGATGGCCGAAGTTTCGCATGTTCATGTGGTCGGAGCTCTGAGGAATGCGCGTTGACAGGTTTGGGGTTGGTTGCTTTTGTGTGTTCCAGGTTTTTATTTATACTCGAATTCGAGTTCAAGTCGAATCGGAGGGGTTTGGATGGTCGTTGTCAGATTGGGGGATGGTAGTCGACTTGCTGATGACGTCGGCGATGACTGGAGTTGGCCAGAGGGGCTGTGCACGTGCACGTTTGGGTGGCGTATCTGTTGCGTTCAAACTTTTTGGGAAAGATAAAGATTTACAGTGGGTTGGGAAGAAGGTGGAAAAGCATTTCGTTTGGGTTGGGCTTCGGCCTGTTAGAAATTAAGTGATGAGATTAAAAAAAAGATCAAATTTAAAGCATAAGCTAAAGTAGAGTCACTCGGGAATAGGCTCGGGAAAATATTCTTGATGCTCGTGTTTTAATAAGTTGAGTTACCGGGTTTGTAAAGTAAAGTTGAACAAGTTTTTTCTTAGGATTTAAATTGTTTTAAATCGTTTGGTCTAAAGGTAATTATAGATTAGATTAATTATGTAGTTGAATTGATATGTTTTCAAATGGTTTTAAAGATTTATTTTGAAATGTTTGAAATTATTTTGGGTTTTGAGTAATCGTATTGGATAACTATTGAATGTAAGGGTGATGTAATCAATATGAATATTTAATGTATGATCACTTAATGAGATTTATTATTTAATGTAATTAAAGGGTAATTACTTTGTTTAATTATAATAAAGAGTAATTTATTAATTAAGATTTATTAATAAAAGTAATTAAAAGTAATTTATTACTTAAAGAAGATTACTTACACTAAAAGTAATTAATTAATCAAGTGATTAAAGAATAATTACTCAAGGTAATTAAATTGCGATTTATTAATATAAGTGATTAGGATAATCACTTATTGAAATTAATTAAGGATAATTTAATTTAATGATAACTTATTAAGGGATAAATAATTAATGTGATTAATTCAAGGGTAATAAATTTATGAAAAATAATTATAGGCAATTAATTATTTAAAGATGATTACTTAACTAAAGTAATCAATGATAATTAGTTGGTGTGATTGATCAATTAAGGTAATTCATTTGAAGCTAATAAATCAATAAATTAAAGATTTATCAATGGAAGTAATTAAGGATAATCACTTATTGTAATTAATTTTAGATATTTTGATTAATTAAAGATTAATTAATTATGTAATTGGTTTAAAGGTTGATATAATTAATATGATTAATAAGGAATAATTTAATTAACTAAAGTATTTGATAAATAAATTAATATCAAATGATTTGTAATTAATTAAGTAAGATTAGATAATTAATTCAGAAGTAATTGATTAAATTGGAAATAAATTGAATTTATTAGGATTAAACAACTAATTAATCCTGCTTACAAAAATTATTATTAAGTGCTTGACCTTACTTATGAATGATTGTATTGAGTGATATGCCTTAAATTGATTGTCCTATCTGATCTATGATATATTGTTATGTAGATTGAGCTGTGTATAACTTATTCATTTATTTACGGTACCTTTGTATATTATCTATGAATTTGTGAATGAACGATAAGCGTTATAGTTTATATCGCTTATCAACTATATTTCTGTGTTTTAATCTATGATGATTGAATGATGTTGCACTATTGTGTTAAACCCCTGGACTACACATACACACACGAATATGGATTTCACGAGGAAATCGGGTAAGCCACAGATTTTTATCAATCTTAAAGGTTTAATTCTTGAGTCCAAAAAATAGTTTTAGGATTGTAATTGAGAACTTTAGAAATGATTTTCAAAAATAAAAGTTATTTTCAATAACTTAATAACACTTGAAATTTAAATAATTTGATTAAAATTTCAATTCAGTGATTGGAATTGAATTCATTGACTTGGTCAAAATATTACACAAGTTATAAAAGTGTTATATGGGTTTTTAACCATTTAAAGGTATGATTTTGGAAAATTAAATTTACATCTAAGTTTTATACTTGAATAGCTTTAACTTGAGTAAATTTTAAGCAGTGTTTTCCAAAGCGAGAACTATTTGTTTCAAGTAATAATAGCTTTCAAAGGATTTCCAATTTGTGTTACAAGGATTTCAATTTAAAATTAAATTGTGTTGAAAGCTATGGACTAATCTTTGTGAAAGGTCATTGAACTTTGTTTTGAAAACGAAGAATATTTTAAATGGTGTATCTTTTATATACAAAAGATATAAATTGAAAATGGTTTTCCAAGTTATGAATGAATCTTTGGAAACGTGTTTTGAAAGTTATAAGTTAAATCTTTAATTTAAAGATTTAATGGGTTAATTCAATTGAAATGGAAATTGATTTTGGAAACTATGAATGGATCTTTGTGAACTGGGTGAACTTTGTGAAATAAATCTTTTTGTTTAAAGATTTAAAATGCTAACTTGTTTAACCATTTAAAGGAAAGGTTTTTGGGTAATAAGTTGTGACTTAATTGAAATCCCAATATCCGTATGTTTTTAAAATATTGCATTCATTATTCGGATTAGCCGGGAGAAGACCTTTGTGTCATATAACCCATTCCGAATAATAATACGACATTATGGATAGCATTTGAAGACCGATGTTGAAGACCGGGTATTTGTAAGAACGATAGGATAACCTATCGGTTGTCTCTGCATTGGCTGATCCCCGGTATAGAGATTCCCTAAGTGATGGGAAGTCTGATCGGGATTGTGGATACCCGGATTGCAAGGGCTTCTTTTGAAGTGCCTTCGGTTCTGTTCGACCTTGGAACAGACTTGTATGGTTACGTGTCTGACATTACATTTTGAGATATAAAGCAGATTTCTTTCAAATACATTTCTATTGCTACAGAGAATTCATTCTCTTAGCTTAACACCCTTCTCTAAGATGTACGAGCTCAGAGGTTATGTAGTTGAAGGTTATCAGTGATATATTCCCAATTTGGTAATGTGGCATGCTGAGTGCTGATGTGTGCTGATCATTTATTGATCATTTGTTGATCAAAGCATGGCTTTGTGCCTAGATTTGTGGACGAGACTTCGTCAGACCTCACTCCCCGGAAATGGTCGAAACAGGAAAGATGCGGCAAGGTTATGAGGGTCGCTCCCTTTAGGGTGTGTCATTCCCTTCTGGAAAAGGGTGGCATCATGGTATGGAGCCCAGATACTTACTAATGTGGAAACCATACATTTATTACTGTGTGATGTTGTTGGATTAGAGGTACCTCGGATAAAGGTCCCAAAGGACCGGGGGATGGCTTGCTCGAGTAGTAGTTACCTAGTTACAGAGGTAACCCGGCCTTGTGTTGGCAGAGATCCGGGTAGGTTCTCGGGACGTCCCGCCAGAGATGATCCCATGTGGCAGTAGGAAGTTCCTTAGCCTGACCATTTTTTGGAAATCCAAACAAAACAATACGAGCCCTGTACGGTTTTAGTTGTAGAACCTGCCATTTAAAATGGTAGCTATAGTAGGCATAATATAATGGTACCTATGCTGGCTAAGATTTATATTATACTTTCGAAATGTTTTCTACACTTTGCACTTGTAGTAATAATATCAAGAAATTCTCTCGTATCAAGCATGTTTAACTATCATAAGAAGAAATCTCCTCCAAGTCTGCATTTGCATTATGTGTGTGGCGGGAGGCCTTATGGTAGTTTCATTTTCAAAAAGCATTGCGAATTGATTTTAAAAAATTCTCTTGTTGTTTGTTTTTAAAGATAAACTGTTTTTGTTACTCACACTAGTCCCATGACTGATCCGGAGTTTATTGTTCCTTTCCTAAACTCTGGGTGCTCACTATTTTCCACACGAGTAGTCTAGAGTTGGGATTTTTTTCAGATAGTTAGGTTTGGTAGATTATCTAGAGCTAGTTTCAGTCTTTGGTTGTGGGCGAGACTTGCTTGTCTTAGTGAATCATGATGTTGGTTCGAGCTGCTGCTGGAGTTCTTCCTTGAAGACTATTTTGAGTTATTTGTTCCACTGCTGGTGTTATCTATTTTCTTTCCGCTGTTATTTCTTGTATCATGTCTCTGATGTATATTGATATCTATTGTATCATCTGTTGGATCAGATATTGTATCAATGTTGTATATCAATGTATTATTCTTTTTCATCCGCTGTATTGTTTACTTAATTGTATAAGCTCCGGCGAACCAGATTCGACGTTTGGATCTGCGGCATTTGAATATAGGTGACATATTCAGTGCAGATTTTCGAAGGTCGAGTCAGGATCATTATAAGTGGTATCAGAGCTAAGGTTAAACTTTAGCTCAGGAGTACAATGCATTAAGTAGCTCATTAGAGATAGGGTGAAGTATACCCTAGAATGAGTAATCCCTAAGATATCCGTTCGAATGCGTCAGTAAATTCTCTTACTATCCACTGATAGCAAGTATGAGTGCAAGAAGAAAACGAGACAGGGACAGGAGAATACGACTATAAATGGTCAATACCCTGCAATAGCGGAAAACAATTTTCTCTATCAATCTTCTTTGATTCGTTCCCAAAAATTTTGATTGCTTCGTACCGGCTACAAGAAGAAGTTTCGATGTGATGATGGCTCTATGAATCGTTGTAGGAAATCTTTACTTCGTATTTCATTGGTTTCTTAACAGTTTTTGATTTTAAACCTTAATGAATATGAATTTGGAATTGGAAATTTTGAATAAATTGGAAATTTAAATTGAGTTAAATTGGTTAATAAAATATGAAGATAAATTGAATTGTATCAATAAGACAATTTTGTTTAAAACCAAATTTGAAATTGCAATTTCTTGGGTATATCGCAATCCGAAGAGGGACAAATTGGTATATATTTTGAAGTATTCTGATTTGAGTTAGAATCTATATCTATTGTTTGGGAGTTGTGGAAAATAAAAAATCCATTTATCTATTGGTCGGGTCCCGATATATTCTACGAATGGTTAGTTATTCCTTCAAACAAACTAATGCCTCTGCATACGTCGTAGATTCGGATAACCCCAGTATCCTGTGAAAAATTAAATAGATTCATTCTTGTATCTATTATTGATATTCTGAATTGGTAAGCCAAATGCAGAATAGATATTCGGTTTGAAGATGTTTCATTTATCTCTGTGTTGTTTTCGTGCCTGCAAATTTCGGGGACGAAATATCTTAAGGAGGAGAATCTATAACGATCCCGAATTTAGACTATATTTAAATTGATAATTAAATTAATTTTTGAATAAAAATTTGTGTAATTAATTGGAAATTGATATAAAATACATTAACAAATAAGTATTAAACTAGAAATAAAATTTGAATTGAAAATAGAAATTTAAAATATATATAGATATATAAGATAAATTATATAGATTTGTAAAGCAGAAAATAAACACATTAGAACACATAGATAAATTATAACAACATATAAAACAAAATAGGAATTCATTTATATTTTAATAAGACGAAGACAAAATAAAAGTGTAAAAATACATTACAAAGTACAAGAACAAAAGAAATAAAAACATAAAAAAAATAAAACACATTTAAACAAATTAGTTAAGATTCAAACAACACAATAACTAATTTGTAAAAAAAACAAATATACATTCAAGTAGAAACAAAAAGAAAGATATCTACAGCTACAAATAAAAGATAATTAAAAGAGGCTAGAAATCATTCACTAACTTTTCCAAACTATATTATTTCCATAACAACCTAGTAACTGAGAATATCACAAGGCTACGAATCAATATATTGTTAAGTATATCATGCTTAATTACAAGGCAGTTGAGCACGCAACTTGAAGTAAATAGGAGCAAGGCAAATTTAGTTATCAACATTTATATAAAAAACCAAAATGTCTTCATAACAAAAGATCAAAGGACTTAAGTAATAAATGCAAATGTCCTTAGTACACAATATAATATCCATCAGCCACTATCAGCCGTGATAAACAATGCAAGGCAAGTAATTATGCAACACAAGAAGTAAGTATAAATATTGTAGGTAGCCTGTAGAGTTAGAAATGCAAAGCTAAGTAGAAGACACAAAGTACTTGGCATTAAATGCTAGCAATGCTTTGGTCATTCGAAATGTACAAACAAGATTTTCAGCCACCATAAAGAAAGAAAGAAAATCTCTACCCTGTTATACAATATAATTAACCTGTACAAAATAAAATCACTCTATAAAACCATCACCAGTACACTTCTTTTACATATATCAACTTCATATCTCAGTTCGATCGTTAAAGCTGAAGCAATATCATCTAACTCTTAAACAAAACTCAACTTAAAAACATCAACACAATCAATTCAACCAGAGAATCAAGGAAAGAAGTTTCAGCAAGCATGTTCAAAGTTGTTTCAAGATAAAAGCTTCCCTGTTCACTTCTTAAACAACTGTGAGTAACTTTTTTTTTAACATAACTTTAGTATTGATATGATAGCATTTTATTCTCGGTGATAAATATGCAATGTATAAGTGAAATTCTGCTGTGAGTATATATGAGCAGATATATGTGTGTATGTTGCCTCTGTATTGCACTGTCTTTAGTTTCCAGGTTCAAGAATTGTTCAAACCCATTTTCACATGGTTTAATCCATGTTAGTATTTAAATTTCAAACAAATATGTTTGTTGTATCATAGTTTTAAGCCTAAAAATTTGTTTGAGTTAAAGAAATTTGTATTGACTCTGGAAAATTTAAAACAACAGAGCAATCTTTAAATAAGTTAAAATAAAATTATCATGATTCAAGAATTTAAAGATATGAATCAAATACTTGAACTAAAATTTGATTTTTGAAACTAAAATCACGATTTTTAATATAGGGGTTTGAGTGCATTTCTGGTTTAACCAGAAATTGGTATTTGAGTAATTCTGATGATCACGAGAGTTTTGATGATCGGGGTTCTTTCTGGTGGAAGAAGGATGATCAACGATGACGAGAAAAATGCCAGATGGGTAATCAAAGCTTTGTGGTGAGGATGGAGATCGAATTAAGTTTGTAACCCTAGTTTTTAACTGGGATGGGTTTTTGATTGACACGTATTCTCTGGTTGATCGAGTTCAACCAAGCTCAGGGGGATGGAAGGAGGTGAGATGACGAAGTAAGGCCGAAGTTTCGCACGTTCAAGTGGCCGGAGCTCTGAGGAAGCGGCATTGACAGGTTTGGGGTTGGTTGCTTTTGCGCGTTCCAGTTTTTGATTTATACTCGAATTCGAGTTCGAGCCGAATCGGAGGGGTTTGGATGGTCGTTGTCAGATCGGGGGATGGTAGTCGACTTGCTGATGACATCGGCGATGACTGGAGTCGGCCAGAGGGGCTGTGTACGTGCACGTTTGGGGTGGTGTATCTGTTGCGTTCGAAATATTTGGGAAAGATGATGATTTACAGTGGGTTGGGAAGAAGGTGGAAAAGCATTTCGTTTGGTTTGGGCTTCGGCCTGTTAGAAATTATGAGATTATAAAAAAAAGATCAAATTTAAAGCATAAGCTAAAGTAGAGTCACTCGGGAATAGGCTCGGGAAAATATTCCTAGTGCTCGTGTTTTAATGAGTTGAGTTACCGGGTTTGTAAAGTAAAGTTGAACAAGTTTTTTCTTAGGATTTAAATTGTTTTAAATCGTTTGGTTTAAAGGTAATTATAGATTAGATTAATTATGTAGTTGAATTGATAAGTTTTCAAATGGTTTTAAAGATTTAATTTGAAACGTTTGAAATTATTTTGGGTTTTGAGTAATCGTATTGGATAATTATTGAATGTAAGGGTGATGTAATCAATATGAATATTTAATGTATGATCACTTAATGAGATTTATTATTTAATGTAATTAAAGGGTAATTACTTTGTTTAATTATAATAATGAGTAATTTATTAATTAAGATTTATTAATAAAAGTAATTAAAAGTAATTTATTACTTAAAGAAGATTACTTACACTAAAAGTAATTAGTTAATCAAGTGATTAAAGAATAATTACTCAAGGTAATTAAATTGTGATTTATTAATATAAGTGACTGGGATAATCACTTATTGAAATTAATTAAGGATAATTTAATTTAATGATAATTTATTAAGGGCTAAATAATTAATGTGATTAATTCAAGGGTAATAAATTTATGAAAAATAATTATAGGTAATTAATTATTTAAAGATGATTACTTAACAAAAGTAATCAAGGATAATTAGTTGGTGTGATAGATCAATTAAGGTAATTCATTTGAAGCTAATAAATCAATAAACTAAAGATTTATCAATGGAAGTAATTAAGGATAACCACTTATTGTAATTAATTTTAGATATTTTGATTAATTAAAGATTAATTAATTGTGTAATTGGTTTAAAGGTTGATATAATTAATATGATTAATTAAGAATGATTTAATTAACTAAAGTATTTGATAAATAAATTAATATCAAATGATTTGTAATTAATTAATTAATATTGGATAATTAATTGATAAGTAATTGATTAAATTGGAAATAAATTGAATTTATTAGGATTAGACAATTAATTAATCCTGCTTATAAATAATTATTAAATGCTTGACCTTACTTATGAATGATTGTATTGAGTGATATGCCTTAAATTGATTGTCCTATCTGATCTATGATATTTTGTTATGTAGATTGATCTGTGTATAACTTATTCATTCATTTATGATACCTTTGTATATTATCTATGAATCTGTGAATGAACGATAAGCGTTATAGTTTATATCGCTTATCAACTATATTTCTGTGTTTTAGTATGTGATGATTGAATGATGTTGCACTATTGTGTTAAACCCCTGGACTATACATACACACACGAATATGGATTTCACGAGGAAATCGGGTAACCAGCAGATTTTTATCAATCTTAAAGGTTTAATTCTTGAGTCCAAAAAATAGTTTTGGGATTGTAATTGAGAACTTTTGAAATGAGTTTCAAAAATAAAAGTTATTTTCAATAACTTAATAACACTTGAAATTTAAATAATTTGATTTAAATTTGAATTCAATGATTGGAATTGAATTCAACGACTTGGTCAAAATATTACACAAGTTATAAAAGTGTTATATGGGTTTTTAACCATTTAAAGGTATGATTTTGGAAATTTAAATTTACATCTAAGTTTTATACTTGAATAGCTTTAACTTGAGTAAATTGTAAGCAGTGTTTTCCAAAACGAGAACTATTTTTTTCAAGTAATAATATCTTTCATTTAAAAGGATTTCCAATTTGTGTTACAAGGATTTCAATTTAAAACTAAATTGTGTTGAAAGCTATGGAGTAATCTTTGCGAAAGGTCGTTGAACTTTGTTTTGAAAACGAAGAATATTTTAAATGGTTTATCTTTTATATATAAAAGATATAAATTGGAAATGGTTTTCCAAGTTATGAATGAATCTTTGGAAACGTGTTTTGAAAGCTATAAGTTGAATCTTTAATTTAAATATTTAATTGGTTAATCCAATTGAAATGGAAATTGGTTTGGGAAATCTATGAATGGATCTTTGTGAATTGGGTAAACTTTGTGAAATAAATCTTTTCGTTTAAAGATCTGAAATGGTAATTTGTTTAACCATTTAAAGGAAAGGTTTTTGGGTAATAAGTTGTGACTTAATTGAAATCCCAATATCCATATGTTTTTAAAATATTGCGTTCATTATTCGGATTAGCCGGGAGAGGACCTTTGTGTCATATAACCCATTCCGAATAATAATATGACATTATGGATACCATTTGAAGACCGGTGTTGAAGACCGGGTATTTGTAAGAACGATAGGATAACCTATCGATTGTTTCTGCACTGGCTGATCCTCGGTATAGAGATTCCCTAAGTGATGGGAAGTCTGATCGGGATTGTGGATACCCGAATTGCAAGGGCTTCTTTTGAAGTGCCTTCGGTTCTGTTCGAACCCGGAACAGAGTTGTATGGTTACGTGTCTGACATTACATTTTGAGATATAAAGCAGATTTCTTTCAAATACATTTCTGTTGGTGCAGAGAATTTATTCTCTTAGCTTAACACCCTTCTCTGATACGTACGAGTTCAGAGGTTATGTAGTTGAAGGTTATCAGCGATATATTCCCAATTTGGTAATGTGGCATGGTGAGTGCTGTTGTGTGCTGATCATTTGTTGATCATTTGTTGATCAAAGCATGGCTTTATGCCTAGCTTTGTGGACGAGACTTCGTCAGACCTCACTTCCCGGAAATGTTTGAAACAGGAAAGATGCGGCAAGGTTATGAGGGTCGCTCCCTTTAGGGTGTGTCATTCCCTTCTGGAAAAGGGTGATATCATGGTATGAAGCCCAAATACTTACTCATGTGGACACCATACATTTATTACTGTGTGATGTTGTTGGATTAGAGGTATCTTGGATAAAGGTCCCAAAGGACCGGGGGATGGCTTGCTCGAGTAGTAGTTACCTAGTTACAGAGGTAACCCGGCCTTGTGTTGGCAGAGATCCGGGTAGGTTCTCGGGACGTCCCACCAGAGGCGATCCCATGTGGCAGTAGGAAATTCCTTAGCCTGACCATTTGTTGGAAATCCAAACAAAACAATACGAGCCCTGTACGGTTTTAGTTGTAGAACCTGCCATTTAAAATGGTAGCTATAGTAGGCATAATATAATAGTACCCATGCTGGCTAAGATTTATATTATACTTTCTAAATGTTTTATGCACTTTGCACTTATAGTAATAATATCAAGAAATTCTCTCATATCAAGCATGTATAACTATCATAAGAAGAAATCTCCTCCAAGTCTGCGTTTGCATTGTGTGTGTAGCGGGAGATCTTATGGTAGTTTCATTTTCAAAAAGAATTGCGAATTGGTTTTAAAAAATTCTCTTGTTGTTTGTTTTTAAAGATAAACTGTTTTTGTTACTCACACCAGTCCCATGAATGATCCGGAGTTTATTGTTCCTTTCCTAAACTCTGGGTGCTCACTATTTTCCACACGAGCAGTCTAGAGTTGGGTTTTTTTTTCAGATAGTTAGGTTTGGTAGATTATCTGGAGCCAGTTTCAGTCTTTGGTTGTGGACGAGACTTGCTTGTCTTAGTGAATCATGATGTTGGTTCGAGCTGCTGTTGGAGTTCTTCCTTGAAGACTATTTTGAGTTATTTGTTCCACCGATAGTGTTATCTATTTTCTTTCCGCTGCTATTTCTTGTATCATGTCTCTGATGTATATTGATATGTATTGTATCATCTGGTGGATCAGATATTGTATCAATGCTGTATATCAATGTGTTATTCTTTGTCTTCCGCTGTATTGTTTACTTAATTGTGTTATAACCTCCGTCGAACTAGACTCGACGTTTGGATCTACGGCATTTGAATATAAGTGACATATTCGGTGCCGATTTTCGAAGGTCGAGTCCGAATCGTTATAATGATGATGTAGGAAATTATTTTATAGATGGGCTTCAACTTTTAGATTTTTCTGAATTTTTGTGGAATTATTATGAAATTTATAAGTAAGATAATGGTATTTTGGATTATAAAATTATTTACGGAAAAAGTAATTATTATTTGGATCTAAAAAATTATATGTTGAAGAGAACTTATTAATTGATTTTATGAAAATTTCCCAGAATTTTTCAAGATGTTTTAATAGTATATAAAATTATTTAAGGCACGGGACTTAAATGTTTTATAAAATTATAAAGGAGAAAATAAGTTTTTTCAAATTTTGTTTAAATTTAAAAATAAGGAAATTCGGTCGCATTTTGAATATAAAATTTTGGCAACCAATCAGATTTAGACAAACAAGGCAGGTGGGGTACAAAAGAACTGTTTTAAAGTACAAATAAATAGTTTTCCTTCTATTTCAACCCTTTCGGCAAAGAGCTTCCGCCTCCATTCCGAACCTTCAGACAAGGTCAAAAGGAATCAAACCTTTCAATTAGGTCAATAACCAATACACATGGTGTCTGGAAACTATTACATAGTGAATTGGAAGAAGTCGAAAGGTTTAGGGATGAAAGGTTAGAGCTTTTGAAGGAGATGAAACTTTGTTTTGATTTAAAAGAAACTACCCCTGCTATCTTTCGACAAAGAGCTTTCGACATTGTCAAATGGTTTAAAAGAATAAGGTTTCAATTGGTTAACTTTGAATAGTTTCGAAAGGTTTCCACTTGTTTTAAATTGAATCCAATGTCTTCGAACGGTTTTGAGTGTCATTGCTTTCGAATGGTTTATAAATGATTTTGTAGGGGAGGTACCCTAAGCTTTCGACAAAGTCGAAAGGTTTCGACTGGGTCGAAAAGAAACCTTCCAATAAGGTCGAAAGGAGGAACCTTTTGACAATGTAGAAAGGTATGGTTTTGCAATGATTTCAAAAGGCTAAGGTTTTAAGGATTTAAAGGTGGACTCATATGTTTTAAAGCTTGTAAAAGGAAGGCTTTTAAAAGGTTTTGAAGGAATTACTTTCAATGATTTCGAAAGGTTTATTAAAGAATATGAAGAAGTAATCTTCAATACCTTCGAAGGGTTTTATTAATGGTTTTGAAGGAGTGATCTCCTATGTCTTTGCACGGCTGTTTAAATGTTTAAACCAAGGTTTCGAATGAAAGGACCAGGCAGATAGCCTAAATGTTTTAAGTTATAAAGTACTCTAATTTATATTAAAAGGATAGGTAATCCTTATTGAACATCATCAACATTATTTTGAGTACAGTATATATAACATGGAAAAAATATCTTAGAATGAAGTTAATGATATATTTTCCTTGTATATATATGATTTGATGGACTAAATCATTTTGAAGAAGTTTTCAAGAAAAATTTAAAGGGCAGTTAGCCTGGATATTTTGAAGGGCATTTAGCCCAAATAATTTAAAGGGTAGTTAATCCAAAAGAAAATTCGGACAGTCAACTCATTTTAAATTCGGCCCATTAGTCCACTTTTAAGGCGGTCAGCTCAAAGGACAGTTAGTACAGAGAGAGCTATCAGCTCTGATGTGAACAGATAGTTCATTTATTAGCATAGCAGACCTTGTATTTTTAAGGACAATTAGTCCACCCTTTTTACCTGTTTCAGGCAGATAGACCATTATCTAGCTCAAAAGTTATTACTATTTTGTATAATAAGTTTTTGGACGGTTAGTCCAGAAAAGAGCAGATAGCTCAGAATTTAGGACAGATAGTCCAGCAAAGAACAAATAATTATGATTTTAGACAGAGTCTATTTCATTTCCTATTTTAGCATAATGGATATTGCAATATTATTATTGTAATCAGTTGATTAACAGTTTGGTTGCAGAAAAGGATTTGCAAAATATATGTTTTGAAAAGAGTACTAGTGTGGGGAAACCCGTTCCGCTAAGTGGTGTGGTCTCACTATTTATCAGTAAACTGAGATCTAACAGAAATTATTCATACCAAGCTTTTGTCTGACTCGAAGTTTTTATTTCCCCTTAAACACTTGGATGCTCAAAATTTGAATTTAGTAGGTTAAGGGTTTAGGTTTTCAGGTTTTAGCTATATTGGTGAATAAGCTTTCGAACATGAGCAGGTGGCTGACGGATAGCTAATTTAGGAATTCTATTTTAAAAATTATTTCCGCTATGTATTAAGATAGTTATGTCTATATTACTTTGATCATCCAAGGGGCATCTGAATATGTCGCTCTTGGCGTATTGTTGTGAATTATATTTGATCAATGCCTGGGATACATTTAGGGATTTTTTAAACTTAGATATGATATTATTTGAAATGTAATCACCAAAATTATTGTTTTGAAAATCTGTGATTTTGTTCATATTCAAGTGCTTCTGATATCATGGTTACCATTAACATTATCGTATTTCGTCACTAGAAGTTAATACTGTGGAAGACTACAGCATCCATAGCGCTTAGCTTTTGGCCTCTAGATATAGGATGTCATAACTTGGTATCGGAGCATGTTTATGAAAAATTTAACTGAAAATTGGTTTTGAAATCAAAAGTCCAAAGGAATTAGTGTAAGGTTTAGATTTGGGTTAACGCTATAATAACGCACTTGTATTTGCTATATATAAGTATGCACTTTATCTCCATTCATCTAATCTTGATTAGGTTATCTTTTTGTATCTCATAAGATTTAAATACACGTTCATTCTAATTTCAAAAAATTTAAAAGCAAGGCCCGCCACTATTAACAACGAAAGAAGAAGATGAAACAAAAGAAAAGCTCAAGGAAAGCAAATTCAAATCAAACCCACTCAAATCTCAAGCTCCTTAATCACTAAGGCAAAGGTGAATAATGTTTACATCTCTAGAATTTTATGGTTTCGGTTTTAAGGCTAAGTCGGAATGATTTTGCAAAGGTTTTCCATGTTTTGAATGATAAAATGATTATTATACATGTTGGTGATTTATGTATGTTCCTATAGATTTTATGTCATGTTTTAAGATGAAAACCCTATTAAACTACGTCTATTGGCTTTGTGAATTTTTATGATGGTGTAGAAAATTATTTTAGAGATGGGTTTCAACTTTCAGGTTTTTTTGAATTTTTGTGGAATTATTATGAAATTTATATGGAAGAAAATTGTATTTTGGATAATAAAATTCTTCAGAAAAAGTAATTATTATTTGGATCCAAAAAATTATATGTTGAAGAGAACTTAATAATTGAATTTTTGGAATTTTTCTAGAATTTTTCAAGATGTCTTAATATTATATAAAATTATTTAAGGTGCGAGACTTAAATGTTTTATATAATTATAAAGGAGAAAATAGGCTTTTTCAAAATTTGTTTAAATTTAAAAATAAGGAAATTCGATTGCATTTTGAATATAAAATTTTGATAACCAATCTGATTTAGACAAACAAGGCAGGTAGGGTACAAAAGAACCGTTTTAAAGGACAAATAAATAGTTTTCCTTCCATTTCAACCCTTTCGGCAAGAGCTTCTGCCTCCATTCCGAACCTTCCAACAAGATCAAAAGGAATCAAACCTTTCAATTAGGTTAATAACCAATGCACATGGTGTTAGGAAACTATCACATAGTGAATTGGAAGAAGTCGAAAGGTTTAGGGATGAAAGGTTAGAGCTTTCGAAGGAGATGAAACTTTGTTTTGGTTTAAAAGAAACTATCCCTGCTAGCTTTCGACAAAGAGTTTTTGACATTGTCAAATGGTTTAAAAGAATAAGGTTTCAATTGGTTTGCTTTCTTGTTTTAATTAAAACCTTGCGACGAAGTTGAAAGATATAGCTTTCGACAAGGTTGAAAGTATAGTTGCCGCTTACTAACCTTTCGACACAGATGGAGTTGAAGGTTATCTTTTGTTTTCTAAAATTTGTTGCACCTTTCCATTGTTTTCGAAGGGCTGGTTCCAACACCAACATTTCATTGTTTTTGAGTGGTTTCAAAAGATTAATAAACGTTTCGAAGCAAATGCTTTTGACTCTAATGTTTTTCTGATCCTTTTGCTATACCTGAAGGCATAATCCAAATGTTTTAAGTCGAAACATTTTAAAGGTTTCAAAGTAGTTAACTTTGAATAGTTTCAAAAGGTTTCCACTTGTTTAAAATTGAACACAATGTCTTCGAAAGGTTTTATGTTTCATTGCTTTCGAATGGTTTATAAATGATTTTATAAGGGAGGTACCCTAAGCTTTCGACAAAGTTGAAAGGTGAAACCTTTCGACTAGGTCGAAAACAAACATTCCGATAAGGTCGAAAGGAGGAACCTTCCGGCAAAATAGAAAGGTATGGTTTTGCAATGTTTTTAAAGGCTAAGGTTTGAAGGATTTAAAGGCGGATGTCATATGTTTTAAAACTTGTAAAAGGAAGGCTTTTAAAAGGTTTTGAAGGAGTAACCTTTAACGATTTCGAAAGGTTTATTAAAGGATATGAAGAAGTTATCTTGAATACCTTCAAAGGGTTTTATTGGTGGTTTTGAAGGAGTTATTTTCTATGTCTTCGAAGGGTTGTTTAAAGGTTTTAAACAAAGGTTTCGAATGAAAGGATGAGGCAGATAGCCTAAATGTTTTAAGTTATAAAGTACTCTAACTTACTTTAAAAGGATAGGTAATCCTTATTGAACATCATCAACATTATTTTGAGTAAAGTATATATAACATGGAATAAATAGCTTAGAGTAAAGTTAATGATATATTTTCCTTGTATATATATGATTTGATGGACTAAATCGTTTTGAAGAAGTTTTGAAGAAAAATTTAAAGGGCAGTTAGCCCAGATATTTTGAAGTGTAGTTAGCCCATATAATTTAAAGGGCAGTTAATCCAAAAGAAAATTCGGGCAGTCAGCTCATTTTAAATTCGGCCCGTTAGTCCATTTTGAGGGCAGTCATCCCAAAGGTTAGTTAGTCTAGAGGATAGTTAATCTAAAAAGAGCAGTCAGCACTAATGTGAACAAATAGTTCGTTTATTAGCTAACGGAGCTTGCGATTTTTAAGGACAGTTAGTCCACCCTTTTTACCTGTTTTGGGCAGATAGCCCATCATCTAGCTCAAAAGATATTGCTATTTTGGTATAATCATTTTTTGGATAGTTAGTCCAGAAAAGAGAAGATAGCTCAGAATTTAGGATATATCGTCCAATAAAGAACAAATAGTTCTGATTTTCGACAGATAGTCTATTTTATTTCCTGTTTTAGCATAATGGATATTGTTATATTATTATTATAATCAGTTGATTAATAGATGGTTGGAGGAAAGGATTTGCAAAATATATGTTTTGAAAAGAGTATTAGTAAGGGAAAACTCGTTTCGCTATATGGCATGGTCTCACTGTTTATTAAACTGAGATCTAATAGAAATCATTCATACCAAGCTTTATGTCTGACTCGAAGTTTTAATTTCCCCGTAAACTCTTGGTTGCTCAAAATTTGATTTGAGTAGGTTGAGGGTTTAGGTTTTCAGGTTTTACCTATTTTGGTGAATAAGCTTTGGAACACGAGCAGGTGGCTGATGGATAGCTAATTTAGGAATTCTATTTTAAAAATTATTTCTGCTGTGTATTAAGACAGTTATGTCTATATTGCTTTGATCATCCAAAGGGGCATCTAAATATGTCGCTCTTGGCATGTTGTTGTAAATTATATTTGATCAACGCCTAGGATACATTTAGGGATTTTTGTAACTTGGTATGATATTATTTGAAACATAATCAATGAAAATTATTGTTTTGGAAATCTGTGATTTTGTTCATATTCAAGTGCTTTTGATATCATGTCTACCACTAACATTACCGTATTTCATCACCAGAAGTTAACACTGTGGATGACTACAACATCCTTAGCGCTTAGCTTTTGGCCTCCAGATACAGGATGCTACAACTTGGTAAGCGGGTTTATGAAAAATTAACTGAAAATTGGTTTGAAATCAAATGTCCAAAGGAATTAGTGTAATATATAAAGTTGGGTTAATGCTATAATAACGTACTATTATTTGCAATATATAAATATGCATTTTATCTCCTTTCATCTAATCTTGATTAGATTATCTTTCTGTATCTCATAAGGTTTAAATACAGATATGGATGGTAGAAGAAGTAGAGTTAACCAAGGTCAGAAGAGAATGCTGGTGTAGAAGTCCTGTGGGTCGGAATGGAAGCCATGTATCAATTTTTCTGGAATATGATGCAGGCATGAGTTACAGCTGGAGTTTTGGGAGGAAATGTTGCAGGACCGGGGTTCCAGAAGTTCCCAAAGTTAATCATTTCGCTAAGATGAGCAGTGATTATGTGAAGTTAGGAGGAAAGCCGTTTATGGGAATGGAGGATGCCATAGGAGTTAATAATTGGTTGTTGCACTACGAAAGGATTTTTGCAGATCTAGGGCTCAATGATGAGCATAATAGGAGGTCGGCGTCTAGGCAGCTTCAGGGAGCCACATTGTTTTGGTGGAACATTGTAACAACGACAGTTGATGAGGAAGCAGTAACTTGGGAGGATTTCAAGAGGAGATTCTAGAAGAGGTTTATGTTTGTGATGACATAGTCAACTTTGATTAGGTACTTTGATAAGCTGGTGCTGGAAGAGATGTCTGTTGCTGAGTATGCTAGAAGGTTTGAAGAGTTGGCCTGATATGGGTATGCTTCTGTAGATACCTGCTGAAGCAGAATGAGAAGTTCATTAGAGGATTGAAGCCAAAATTGGTTAGTTCTATTTTGTCTCATCTTAGAGAACCTTCTGATATTGTTGTAGGAATTTCTTTCAGGTAGGAAGAAGTCTTTGAGTCTCTGAAGAAGAGCAAGGCAAAAGCGGTCTAGGTTGGACAGACCCAGAAGAGGAAGTTCTTTCCCAAGAAAGGTGCTAAGAAGAGTGGAGCAGCCAAGAAAGAAAATCTAAAGTTGTTTTCTATAAATGCGACAAGAAAGGACACTTTGTTAATGATTGTGGCTTAGGGAAGGCAAAGGATGTGGCTAAGGGAAGAATGTCAGGTGCTTCAATTAAGACCAGATATGCCATTATAAGAACAAGTGCAAGGAGCCCATTAGAGATGGTAAGGGCAAGGTGTATGCATTAGAGCCTGCTACTTCAAAGCCTACAACCCAGGATAAAGAGAATTCGGTACTAGGAGGAACGCTTCTGATTCATGGTATGTCCACTAGCGTTTTATTCGATAATGGTGCATCGCATTCTTTTATATCAAGATGTTTGATAGATAAGCTTAACCTTGAACCCACATATTTAGTTAATTTCTTACGGGTTGCAAATCCAATAGGAGGATATGCAACACTAGGGTTGAGGTGTGACCAGTTTCAGTTTGACCTGTTAGGTCATACTTTTGTGTGCAGTTTGCATATGTTTGATTTTGTATGGTACAGGATCATCCTAGGAACTGGATTGGTTAAGTGAGTACGATGCTAAGATATTTTGCCAGGGTAGGAATATATCTCTTAGACACCCGGATTATAGCGATCCAATTGTATTCACCATAGGAGGTTTTAGTCGTTTAATATTTGCTTTGTTAGGTGCTTTGGCTTTAGATGATGAATTGAGCCGATTTTTCGTCATTAGAAAACTCATAGATGGGTTAGACCCTATAGTTGGATTGCTTTCGAAACGTGCCATTGAGTTTCAGATAGATTTAGTCCCGGGAATAGAACCGTTGAGTAGACCGCTAGTAGGATGACCCCATCAGAGATGAGGGAGTTGAAGGTGCAGTTGAGGGATTTAGAGGGCAAGAGTTTTATCAGGCCGAGTAGTTCGTCATGGGGTGCAGCGACAATGTTTGCTAAGAAGCCGGACGGATCATTAAGGCTGTGTATCGATTATCGTAAGTTGACCGAGAGGACGATAAAGAATCGATATCCATTGGCTAGTATTGACCATTTGTACGACCAACTAAGTGGAGCAAAGGTATTTTCTTAGTTGGATTAGGAAACAGGTTTCCATCAGCTTAGGGTAGCATAGAATTGTGTACCTTTGATAGCATTCAGAACTAGATATGGATCGTACGAATGGTTAGTTATGCCATTCAGACTAACGAATGCACCATCTTTCTTTCTGGATTTGATGAACCGAATTTTCCAAGAGCACTTGGATAGGTTCGTGCTATTTTTCATAGATGATATCTCAGTTTACTTTAAGGATGATAGAGAGCATGAAATTCATCTTAGAGCGGTTCTTGAGACGCTGCGGCTGCATCAGCTGAAAGTGAAGTTTTCGAAGTGTCGCTTCTGGAAGAAGGAGGTGAAATTTCTTGGTCATGTAGTCTCAAAGGAAGGGTTATTAGTAGATCCGACTAAGATCGAGGCAATGAATAGTTGGATGAGACCCAAGATAGTAACCAAGATTAAAAGTTTCCTTAGGTTGGCTGATAATTATCGGAGATTCATTAAAGATTTCTTGTGGATAACAGCAACGATAACCAGGCTGACAAGGAAGGATGTGAAGTTTGTATGGACCGATAATGTAAGGAAGTACTCCAGAGTTTGAAACACTTATTGACCCATGCACCTGCGTTAGTAGTTCCAGAGGGAAATCAGGATTTGGCAGTCTATACTGATGCATGTGGAATAGGATTAGGAGCTGTGCTGATGCAGAGAGGTATTGTGATGACACCGTTTGAAGCTTTGTATGGAAGGCCATGCAAATCTCCCATTTGTTGGTTGGTGACCGAGGATTGGTTGATTCTTGGTCCATAATTGGTCGGAGAAGCTGTAGAAAAGATTGAGGTCATTCGAGCAAAGATGAAAAAGGCTCAGTCAAGGTAGAAGAGTAATGTAGATAAAAAACAGAAAGATTTGGAGTTCTCAGTTGGTGACCAGGTTTTCATCAAAATATCACCGATGAAGGGTGTGCATAGATTTTGGGAAGTCAAGGAAGGTATATCCTAGGTTCATTGGGCATTTCCTATTCTTGAGAAGATCGGGAATCTCACGTATAAACTTGAGTTACCGAGCAGTTTGGTTGGTGTCCATGATGTTTTTCATATTTCCCACCTCAGAAAATGTGTTAGAGACCTGTAGACTGCTATTGCACCAATAGTGCTGGATGATTTAGTGGTAGAACCAGACTTGACCATAGTTTGGAAGCCTGTTTGCATTGTTGCAAGAGATAAGAAAAGGCTTAGAACCAAGATGGTCAGATTAGTCAAAGTCCAGTGGATTGATGATGACAGAGACTGTACTTATGATGTTGAGAGTAGGATTAGAGATGCTTAGCTTGTCTTCTTTGATGGTATATTTACCTTCTTTTTTGTTTTGAGCCTTATTGTAATTTCGAGGATGGAATTCTTTAAGGAGGGAAGTTTGTAACACCCCAAATTTTCGATAACATTATCTAGAAAATTTAGTTAGATAAACTAAATAAAATAATGTGTTGATAAGGGGATGAAGATTAGATTTAATTAAGGTAGCCTTACCTTTTAACTAATAAATTAAATGAAGGGTTTAAAGTGAATTAGAGGAGGGGTATTATGGGAAAGAGGCCATTCCTATATCACCTTCCTTAGATTGTGTATCTTAATATACGTTTATTCTCATTTCAAAAATTAAAAAAGCAAGGCCATCCACCATTAACAAGGAAAGAAGAAGAGGAAGAAAAAGAAAAGCTTAAGGAAAGCCAATTCAAATCAAACTCATCCAAATCTCAAGTTCCTTAATCACTAGAGCGAAGGTGAATAATGTTTACATCTCTAGATTTTTATGGTTTGGGTTTTAAGGCTAATTCTAAATGATTTTGCAAAGGTTTGTCATGCTTTTAGATGACAAAATGATTATATATACATGTTGATGATTTATATATGTTCATATAGATTTTATGACATGTTTTAAGATGAAAATCTATTAAAAAAAACAGTTAGCCTTGCAAACTTTTATGATGATCTATAAAGTTATTTCAGAGATGGGTTTCAACTTTCAAATTTTCTGAATTTTTATGGAATTTTTGCGACTAAGGAAGAAAATGGTATTTTGGATTATAAAATAATTTATGGGAAAAATAATTATTATTTGGATCTGAAAATTGTATATGTTGAGGAGAACATATTAATTATTTTTTGGAATTTTTCTAGAATTTTTTAAGATGTTTTGCAATGTTTTCAAAAGGCTAAGATTTAAAGGATTTAAAGGCCGATGCCATATGTTTTAAAACTTGCAAATGGATCATTTTAAAAGGTTTTGAAGTAGTTACCTTCAATGATTTCGAAAGGTTTATTAAAGAATATGAAGGAGTTACCTTCAACACCTTCGAAGGGTTTTATTAATGGTTTTGAAGGAGTTACCTTCTATGTTTCGAAGGGTTGTTTAAAGGTTTTAAACAAAGGATTCAAATATAAGTACTTCATAGATAGCGTAAATGTTTTATGTTATAAAGGACTCTAATTTATTTCAAAAGGATAGGAAATCCTTATTGAACATCATTAACATTATTTTGAGTAAAGTATATATAACATAGCAAAAATAGCTTAGACTAAAGCTAATGATATTTTTTTGTATATATATGATTTGACGGACTAAATCATTTTAAAAAAGTTTTCAAGGAAAATTTGAAGGGTAGTTAGCCCAGATACTTTGAAGGGCAGTTAGCCTAGATAATTTAAAGGGTAGTTGACCCAAAAAAATTTCGAGCAGTCAGCTCATTTTACATTCGGACAATTAGTCCATTTTGAAGGCAGTCATCCCAAAGGACAGTTAGTCCAGAGAACACATGGTCTAAAAAGAGCAGTCATCTCTGATGCGAACAGATAGTTCGTTTATTAGCATAACAGACCTTGCTATTTTTAAGGATAGTAAGTCCACCCTTTTTACCTGTTTTGGGAAGATAGCTTATTATCTAGCACAAAAGATATTGCTATTTTGGTATAATCAATTTTAGGACAAATAGTCCAGAAAAGAGCAGATAGCTCGGAATTTAGGATAGATAGTCCAGTAGAGAACTGATAGTTCGGATTTTAGACAGGTGGTCTATTTTATTTCATGTTTTAGCATTATGAATATTGCTATATTATTATTATTATTAGTAAGGGGAAAGCCGTTCGGCTAAGAGACGTGGTCTCACTATTTATTAGTAAAATGAGATGTAACATAAGTTATGCTTGTTAGCCTTCATGTATGACTCGAAGTTTTTGTTTCCCCTTAAACTCTCTGGTGCTCAAAATTTGATTTGAGTAGGCTGAGGGTTTAGGTTTTTAGGTTTTAGCAGATTTTGGCGAATAAGCTTCCAAAGACGAGTTAGTGGCTGACGGATAGCTAATTTAGGAATTTTGTTTTAATTTTTTTTCGCTGTGCATTAAGACAGTTATGTCAACATTGCTTTGACCATCCAAGGGGGAATCTTCATATGTCGCTCTTGGCGTATTGTTGTAAATAATATTTGATCAATGTTTGGGATACGTTTGGGGATTTTTGTAACTTGGATATGATATTATTTAAAATGTAATCACTTAAATTATTGTTTTGAAAATCTATGATTTTTTTCATATTCAAGTGCTTCTGATATTATGGATACCACTAACATTACCGTATTTCGTCACTAGAAGTTAATACTGCGGATGACTGCAGCATCCATAGCGCTTAGCTTTTAACCTCCAGATACTGGATTTTACAACTTTGTGTAAGTGCATAGGTTTATGAAAAATTTAACTAAAAATTGGTTTCAAAATCAACAATCCAAAGGAATTAGAGTAAGATTTGGAGCTGGATTAAAGTTATACTAACGTACGTTTAATTGCAATATATAAGTATGCACTTTATCTCCATTCATCTATCCTTGATTAGGTTATCTTTTTGCATCTCATAAGGTTTGAATACAAATATGGATGGTAGAAGAAGCAGAGTTAACTAAGGTCAGGTAGAGAATGCTGGTGCAGAAGTTCCGTAGGTCGGAATGGAAGCCATGTATTAGTTTTTCGAGAATATGATGTAGGCAGGAGTTACAGCTGGAGTGTTGGGAGGAAATGCCGTAAGAGCCGGGGTTTCAGAAGTTTCAGTAGCTAATCATTTCGCTAAAATGAGCGATGATTATGTGAAGCTAGGAGGAAAGTCGTTTATGGGAATGGAGGATTTCATAGAAGTTATGTTACACTATAAAAGGATTTTTGCAGATCTAGGGCTCAATGATGAGCAGAAGAGAAGGTTGGCATCCAGGCAGCTTCAGGGAGCCGCATTTTTCTGGTGGAACAGTATAACAGCGACAGCTCATGAGAAGACAACACCTAGGGGGATTTCAAGAGGAAATTCTAGGAGAGGTTTATGTCTGTGATGGCAAAACCAGTTTTGATTAGGCAGTTTGATGAGCTGGTGTCGGGGGAGATGTCTGTTGCTGAGTATGCTAGTAAGTTTCAAGAGTTGGCCCGATATGGGTATGCTTCTGTAGGTACCATGTTGAAGTAGAATGAGAAGTTCATTAGAGGATTGAAGCCAGAGTTTGGCTAGCGCTACTTCGCCTCATCTTAAAGATCCTTTTGATATTGTTGTAGAGATGACTTTGAGCCATAAAGAAGTCACTGAGTCTCCAGAGAAGAGAAAGGAAAAAGGGGTTCAAGTTGGGTAGACCCGAAAGAGGAAGTTCTTTTCCAAGAAAAGTGTTCGGTAGAGTGAAGTAGCCAAGAAAGAGAAGTCTGAAGTTGTCTGCCATAAATGCAACAAGAAAGGGAACTTTGCTAATAAGTGTCACTCATGGAAGGCGAAGGATGTGGCTAAGGTGAAGAATGTCAGGTGCCTCAATTGTGAACAGATAGGCCATTATAAGAACCAATGCAAGGAGCCCACTAGAGATGGTAAGGGTAAGGTGTATGCATTGGAGCCTATTGCTTCTAAGCCTACAGTCCAGGATAGGAGGAAGTCTGTTCTTGAAGGAATGCTTCAGATTCATGGCATGTCTGTTAGCGTTTTATTTTATATTGGTGCATCACACTCTTTTATATCTAGATGTTTGATAAATAATCTTAACCTTGAGCCCACACATTTAGTTTCTTTCTTACGGGTTGCGAATCCAATAAGAGGGTATGCAACTCTAGGGTTGATGTGTGACCAGTTTGACTTGTTAGGTCATAATTTTGTGTATAGTTTGCATGTGTTTGATTTTGTGGGGTTTGGGATAATCCTAAGAATGGATTGGTTATGTGAGTATGATGCTAAGATATTTTGCCAGGGTAGGAAGATATCTCTTAGACACCTGGATTGTAGCGATCGGATTGTTTTCACCGAAAGAGATTCTAGCAATGAAGTGTTTGCTTTGTTGAGTGCTTTGGATACAGATGATGAGTTAAGCGGAGTTTTCGCGGTTAGAGAATTTGCAGATTTGTTCGAGCCTATAGTTGGATTGCCGCCGAAACAAGCCATTGATTTTCAAGTAGAATTAGTCCCAGGAACATAACTGGTGAGTACACCGCCAAGCAGGATGATCCCTTCAGAGATGAGAGAGTTGAAGGTGCAGTTGGTGGATTTAGAGGGAAAGAGTTTTGTTAGCCCAAGTAGTTTTTCATAGGGTGCAGGAGCAGTGTTTGCTAAGAAGCCAAACAGATCGTTGAGGCTATGTATCGGTTATCGTAAGTTGAATGAGAGGACGATAAAGAATCGGTATCCATTGCCCAGAACTGACGATTTGTTCAACCAACTAAGTGGAGCAAAGGTTTCTTCTTATTTGGATTTGGAAATAGGTTTCCATTAGCTTGGGGTAGCAGAGAGCAGTATACCTTTGACTGCATTCAAGACCTGATATGGATCGTACGAATGGTTAGTTATGCCATTCAGACTAACGAATGCTGCAGCTTTCTTTGTGAATTTGATGAACCAGATTTTCCAAGAGCACTTGGATAGGTTCGTACTGGTTTTCATAGATGATATCTTGATTACTCTAAGGATGAAAGAGAGCATGAAGTTCAGCTTAGAGTGGTGCTTGAGACGCTGAGGCAGCATCAACTAAAATCAGTGATTGAGATCATTTGTTCATTAGTGAGTTCTGGAAGAGTCCGTAGGAAGTTTTTGGAACCAAGATCAAGATGAGTACCGGTTATCATCCATAGAAAAATGGAAAAATAGAGAGAGTTAAAAAGATCTTAGAAGATTTATTAAGATCTTGTGTTCCAGATTTTGAGGGATCATGGGAGGACCATCTACATCTAGTCGAGTTTTCGTGTAACAACGGTTATCAAACTAGTATTGGAACGACACTGTTTGAAGCTTTATATAGAAGACCATGCAAATCTCCCATATGTTGGCTAGAGACTGGAAATAGGTTGGTCCTTGGTTTAGATTTAGTCAGAGCAGCTGCAGAAAAGATTGAGGTCATTCGGGCTAGAATGAAGGAGGCTCAGTCTAGGCAGAAGAGTTATGCAGATAAGAAATGAAAAGACTTGGAGTTCTCGGTTGGAGATCAGGTTTTTATTAAGGTGTCACCGATGAAGGTTGTGATTAGATTTGAATGATCAAGGAAGTTGGCACCGAGATTCGTTGGAACATTTTCTATTGTTGGCAGGATCAGGAAATTCGCATATAAAGTTGAGTTACCGAGCAGTATGGCAGGATTCAATGATGTTCTCCATGTTTCTCATTTCATAAAGTTTGTTAAAGACCCGGAGACTGCTATTGCACCGATTGTACTAGATGACTTAATGGTAGAACCAGATTTAACTATAGTAAGGAAGCTAATTGGCATTGTTGCGAGAGATGAGAAGAGGCTTAGAACCATGATGGTCAGATTAGTCAAAGACTAGTGGAGCGACAATGACAGGCGTTGTACTCGGGAGATTAAGAGTAAATATACTTATCCTGACTTGTTTGATGGTATGTTTTGCCTTCGTATTTGATTTGTTGTGTACCTTATCGAAATATTGAGGACAAAAATCTTAAAGGAGGGGAGTCTATAACACCCCAGGTTTTTGGTAACATTATTTAGAATATTTAATTACCAGAATCAAATACAATAATGTGTTAATTAGGGGATTGAGATTTGATTTTAATTAGGGGGTAGCTATGCCATGTAACAAAAGAACTAAAGAAGAGTTAAAATGAAATATGAGAGGTAAAATAGGAAAGAGGCCATTCCTATATCTATAACCTATGGCCGTGTAAGTTATACACGTTCATTTCATTCCCAAATTTTAAAATAAGGGGCCGATGACCATTAACAAGGAAAAGAGGAAGAAAAGCTATGAAGAAGCTAATTCAAATCAAATCTATTCACATCTCAATCTCTTTAATCTCTAAAGCTAAGGTGAATAATATTAGCATCTCATTTTTGATTGTATTTTCAGTTTTTAGATGAATGTCGAATATTTTACATTGATTTTCCATGTTTTTAATGATCCAATGGTTATATATACATGTTGATGATTTATGAATGTTCATACAGATTTTATTATATGTTTTAAAGTGAAAACCCAATAAAATGACATCTAATTGCCTTACAAATTTATAAGAAGATCATAAATATTATTTTGGTGATGGGTTTCAATATTAGAATTTTATGAAATTATGTGGAATTTATATAAATTTTCTGGTAAGGAAAATGTTAATAACTAATTTTGGTTAAATAATACAAGATTGGGTCTGAAATTTTATACGTTGGAAAGCATATTCAAAGAGATTTTATAGAATATTTATTGATTTTTCCTAAGCGTTTAATGGTTATATAAAATTATTTAAGGTATGAGACTTAAATGTTTTATATATTTAAGAGAGGAGAAGGGGCTTTTTGTAAAATAATTTAAATTATAAATCTTGAAAGTTCGGCAGCACTTTTGAAAAAATGCATTACTTTTTGTTGGTAAAGAAAGAGGCAACAATCATAATTAGACATGTAAGGTAGGTTAGTTGGAAAGAACTATTTGCTACATAGTTTACACTATTTCGACACCCTCGGCACCAGGTTCAACCTCCTCATCTTCACGTCCGACATAGTCCAAACCAATGCACATGGCATCAGGTCACTGGTACGTAGTGAATTGGATGAAGGCGAAAGGTAGGGAGTCTAAACCCAAATTGGTTTTGAAAGGTGTTTCCACATATTTTAAATCGAGACCAAAGAGCTTTCGAAAGGATTGTTTTGAAAGGTTTTAATGAGTGGTTTCAAAATGGGTGGTCCCCAAGGTTTTGAGAGGGTTGAAAGGAAGGATTTTTTCCTATTGTTTCAAAATAAAATATTTAAAAGGTTTTAAAGGAGGATGTATGATATTTTGAAGATTTCGGAGAAAAGAAAGGAAAGGTTTTTCCAATGTTTTCGAAAGGCAATATTTAATGGTTTCGAAAGGGACTTTCAATGGTTTCGAAGTGGTTACCTTTAATGGTTTCGAAAGGGTTGTTTAAAGGTTTAAATAATGGTTTCGAATTTATTAATTAGACAATATAGCCTAAGTATTTTCAAATTAAGAAGGGTTTTAACTTGTTTTGGAAGGATAATTAATCCTCATTACAATCCATCAACATTATTTTGTATAAAGTATATATTATATGGCAAAATAGTTTAGAGTAAAGCTAAAGGTATATTTTCCTTGTGTATATATGATTTAAAAGACTAGATCATTTTGGAAAGGTTTTTAAGGGAAATTAATGGGTATTTAAACCTAAGAAAATAATTCGGACAGTTAGTCCATTTGATTCGGATAGTTAGTCCAGTTTGCGGCAGTTAGCCCAGTTGTACGGACAAATAGTCCAGTTGTAGCGTAATGGACCTTGCTATTATGTTATGGATAGATAGTCTACCCATTACCTTTTTGTGGACAGATAGTCCATTTATTAGCCTAAAGGATATTGTTATTCTAATATAATCAATTTGATTAACCAGTTTAGTTGTAAGAAAGGAATTGCAAAATATATGTTTTAAAGAGGATATTAGTGAAGAGAAACCTATCCGCTAAGCAGTGTGGTCTTACTTAATATCAGTAAACTGAGATGTAACAAAATTATTCACACCAGGATTTATGTTCGACTCAAAGTTTTTGTTTCCCCTACAATTCTTGGGTGCTCAAAATTGATTTGAGTAACGTGAGGGTTAAGGTTTTTAGTTTTTACTCTTTTGGAAAATAAAGCTTCCAAAGACGGGCAGGTGGTTGATGAATAGCTAATTAGGATTTGCAGTTTCATTTTTTATTTGATTCCGCTGTGTATTAAGTCAAATATGACTATATTGCTCTGATCAACCATGGAGGCATCGTCATATGTTGCTCTTCGTGTAATTTGTAATGATTATAATTAAACTTTACCTGTGAAATGATATGGGGTTATGTAATTTGAATATGAAACATGTGTTTTGAAATGTAATGGAAAATGTTATTTTGAGATCTGTGATTTGTTTCGTATTCAAGTGCTTCTGATATTGTGGATACCATTAACATAACCGTATTTAGTCACCAAGTTCATACTATGGATGACTGCAACATCTATAGCGCTTAATTTTTTGGCCTCTAAATACAGGATGTTACAGTATCAGAGCTTAGGTTGAGCGAACACCTTGGCTTTGGTAATGGTAAAAGATTCATCGGAGATATGGTTAGTAATACCATAGGATGAGTAACTCATTAAAGACTGGGTTAGTAATACTCTAGAATGAGTTTGGGAGTATTACATATGAGTACGTATTTGTTAATGATATATACAAATAATTTTGCTTTGAGAAAAATTGGTAAATGAAATAATTTCACATAGGATTATATTTTGAACATAAAGAATATATTTTTCAAATAATATAATTATTTGATTAAAGAAATGATAATACTTGGTTATTATCATTGCTTGATTGGTTGTTTAGTTCAAAAGCTTTAAATACAAACACCTCATGAATTTAATTTCATAATTTGACTATGGGATATTCGATAAATAATAATGTTGGTTGAAGATTAAAGAAATTTATTTAAGATAAATAAATCTTATGAATATGTTTTATTTAATTGATTTTGTAAACTGGATATATAAAACATGCTTTGTAAAGGAATTTTTAAGAACTTAAATTCTAGTATTTTTGAAAGGAATTTCGAATGATTTTTAGAAAAGGAGTAATAATAATATTATTTCTAAAATGGAATTTTGAAAACGAAAAACAATCTTACGATTAATCGATTTGAGTGGATCAAAAGAAACTAACAATAGGCAGGATATGTGTTAGGATGACAAACGCTTCTCCTAAGTGTTTCCATTCTTATCAAGGAAATATGTGATGCTATTGGTAGCACCCAGTTCCTTGATATCATTTTTGAGTTACTTGATCTGTATAATTTTCTAAAGTTAAAAAGGATAAGTGAATCATTAATTGATAAATTAATGGATGGTTTTCAATTTTTATCAAAGTGTGTTATCTTAATTGATAAGCATATATGCTTTGATATTTTAAAAAAAGTTATTAATGAATGGTTCCGGGTTTGTAGTAAACGATGTTTTAGCAACGTTTGTTTTTTAAACACATAAATGACACTTTGCAAGAAATCTTATGGGTATATTTATATCTTTAATAATGAGATTTTAAACATAATAACAAGTATTGTAATCTTATATAAAAAATTAGAAAATATTATAATTAACTTGTTCTAAAAAGAGAAGTTCATTATAACAATATCTTTGTAGTAATTATTTTAATCTCTTTTATTATATTATAAAGGTAAGAGGAAAAAACTAGTTTAGTAATTTGTGAATAGCGAATATACTTATAACATTTGAATAAATGTACAAATACTTTTAAGTATTAAAACTTGTATAAGTAAAGAATATATATATATATAAGAAGTTTTAATCGGTAAAGGAGTGTTAATCGATAAAGAATGTTTTCACTTAATAAAGAATGTCTTCACATTTGATATTAGTTAAAGGAAGTTTGTGGTAATTTATCAATTTAACAAATTATTTTGAAAAAGACGCTTTACTTTTTTAAACCGTTAGGATATGTTTAGTGATGTGTTATAATAAAATGATATTTATCTTTTGAAAAGAAATGCTTTCTTTAAGTAGAAATATTTGAAAGTAAAAATGTAAAATGGTTATGTATAAAGAAGTATATTTATAAAAGTTTGAATAAAACATAAAAGTTTGATGAAGTACTTTCATAAGAATTTTAGAAAGGTTAATAAATATATATATGAAGTTTGTGGATCATTAGGTCGCAAGATTAAGTCTAAAATTCAAGTGCAGAACTTAGAGGGGTTTACATTGGTCCAAAAAAGAATTTATCACATGATACTTGATAACGAACATTGATGTGGATTTATGGTTAGATACTTAAGCTTCTATCATAGGCGAGAGCTATGCAAGAAAAACTAAAATTCTGATCGGAAAGCCTGATTAGAGTCCGCACCAAAAGATCGGGGGATCATTACTAGTTTAGAAGTAAAGTTGTGAATTCGAATAGTAGTTCGAAGCATATATTGTGTACGGATGACCTGTATACATCGTATAGATGTAAGTTTAAAAATAAATATTTTGTCCAAATCATTGGGTTTTTACTTGGGTAATTTCAGGAACGAAATTCTTTTAAAGGAGAAGTTTGTAACAGCCCACAAATTTATCACTCTGATCAATTATATTTATTTTTAAAATTGTTCAAATAAAATGTTGGTAATACATGTAATATTTTCGTGAGTTATAATAAATAAAAATATTCCTATTTTTAATAAATATTTACAAAAATATTTTCCTCGGGGACAAAATCGATAAAATAGCTGAAAATTATTTTTATCGAAAATCGGCTCTATAATTGTAAAACGTCGCGCACAGAGCTAGGTACATACACTTATTTTTATATTTGAACAATAATATGAAATAAAATAATTTATTGTATTTCGAAAATTAAATGTATTTATGACATCGTCAGTAATGCTCTTATATTTAATAATTGATTTATTAAATTAAATTGAGATTTAATGATCTAATAATTATTATAATTGTTCAAATAATAGGTTATAATTCATTTTAAATAAGTTATAAAGTGATAATAAATCATTTGTAATAATTTTATGAAGATATATATTTGATTTCAAAATATAAGAAAAAAATGATATCGCTTTATGGGTATAAAAATTACTGTGAATAATTGCTAATATTAATTTATATGGTTTTCTAATTCAAATGTGATCATTTTAATTAATTAAAAAATGATTATAAATTTATTTTTAAATTTTTTTAGCTATGTATGTAATTTAATGTATAAGTGAAAATATGACCGGGAATCGATTCTCTGATTGGCAAAGGTTTATCGAATGAAAGTTGTTCGGAGCCAATGCAAAATTGTTTATATGTCACGTACACATATATAACACATAAATACACACACTAACATATACATTATCCATATATGTACACATAACACATTTATACATTATATATACATATAAAGTTAAAAATATCTGAGATATTTTTCATTTACTTAATCTTTATGTATTCAAAAGTCAAACATATGCATGCCTTGAGGTGATAGAAGTGATGTGTACATCGTGGTGGGGTTGTGGCCATGTATATGATGATGAAGGAGGATGATGTAAAGGATGATGTTTGGAAAAATAAATATCATGATATTTTTTTTGAAGTTGGTTAGCCCCAAGGCTTCCAAGCCTATAAATACAAGGCATTCCCTTTCACTTTCTTTCACATTTCTTCCTCTTATTTCCTAAGCTTCTTTCACCTTCCTCCAAGGTTCTTTAATGGTTTTCATGACTTGGAAAAATATTTACAAAATTATGGCAAAATATTGACAAAATACATGCAGGTGTATATGTAATCGATCAACATCAAAACAAGCTCAAAACTTCTCCATTCCTCTTTCTAAACACATGGACACCACCATCCTCCTCAAAAGCTGAGCCTTCCTTCCCCTACAACCAAGGCCATGAGCTCCTCCTTCCATTAAATTCCAAGGCCGAGTCATTTAAGAACAATAATCCTGATGATATGAGCTTAGATTTCGAGATAGCGAAGCTATAGTCACTTTTAGGTTAATCTTCTAACCCAAGATGAAAAACACTTAAATTATAGTAATATATGCCATTGGATGTTAGATATGTTTGATTATGACTGTTGGTGATGGTTGTTTAACATGAATATTGAATACATATGCATGTCACGGAAATACATGTCGATAAGCACAAAGAAAATCACATTTTTTATTGAATGAATTGGCCTATGAAGAATGTTAAACCTCTTTAAAATAGTTTTAAAATGAGTTCGAAATGTTTTATAAGCATATGAAAGTGTTTTGGGGAAGTTTGAAAGATAATTGAAAATTTAGTCAAAATAGGCGCATCGCGTAACGGTAGTTCGTGATTTTGCGCCACAAAAATGAAACAAGTATATAGAATGGAATTTAGCTCGGAATTCTTCGAGATAAGAATTTTCCAAACTATTATATCCATAGTCTTCAAACAAACAAAGAAAATTAATATTTTGATAAGCAATCTTTTGAAATACGAGTAAAATAAGTTTTTCGAAAAACCGAAGTTTGCAGTTCGGAATACATAAGAGGATTTCTTTAAAAATGATATTTTAATTTTTTTAAAATATGAAATAAACTATAAAAATATTTTAAAAGTGACTTGAGTTATAAAAACAAACTTTCAAATGCTAAAAAGTCGTTTTGATCAATATAGACTGAAAAGCACTTTTCCACAGCACTTTTCTATAACTTTTGAAATGTAGTTTCAAATCCAACCATTCTTTATCAAATCTTTTGTAGATGTTTTCAAATGATTGATAAAGTATTTTAAAGATGATTGGAAGGATTTATGGAATGGTTAAATGTTAAATGATTTAGAGTCGATCAAATAACTTGACCGCCATCTGAGTGTCAAAAAAAATAGCGTTTAGGCTAGAGTTCAGAAAACCAATTTCACACTCTCCCTGGCTCTCCGGATGGACTCGATGGATGGGATAGTAAATTTTTATTGACTCGGATCAAAATTTCAGAAGTATAATGGACAAAATTCTTCAAATTTTAATAATTTGGATTTTATGGGGATAATCTTCTTATACTCGATGTTAAAGCCCGAAGAGGGAACTCGTACTACTCATGGAATCCAAAAGGTGATTACGCTGTTATTCTACCCATAGTACTTGTTGAATATAGGAACTGATATTGAGTAGAATTAGATGATTTCTATAGATTTTGCTCACTTAATATTTATTGGTTTTGGATTAACATCCTAGATAACATGGATTTAACTCAGTCAAAATTTTGAGTTTTGAATTAAGAAATTTATATTAGGATTTTAAAAAAATGATCTTGAAATATTTTTCTAAGTGAAAAGTGAAATGATTATGAAATATTCCCAGTTTAAAAAGGTTTTTAAGTAATTAAAGGATTTGATAAGGGTGGTTTAATTATTACGTATATATCGGAAAGAAATGTTTTAAAGTTATATATCTCTAATAAGATATTTTTGACAAAAGGAACGAGTTAATAAAATATTATTCACCTATTTACTAGACCCATTTTATCAATAACCGATGAGAAAGAACCAGGATTAGATTTGGGGTAATTCCTATCCGAAGACCACTTTTCGAAGTGAAGACATAGATATGATTTGAAAGATGGAATGTTGGGCTGCTTGTCACTGATCCTCGGGTGAAATTTCCCATATTATATTATGTGGTAGTATTTCTTCATCTATGATCTTCGACGCAAGGACTTCTCGCTACTAATCCTAATGGTAATTTCCAAAAGGATGTGGTAGGAGAGTGCCTTCGGTTTGTCCTGTTCCTGGACAACCCGTATGGTCAAATGTTTGACATTGCATTTCTAGTTACATGAATTGATCTCTATGAAAGCATCATCTATTTGGTAGTGAAGAAGACAACTTCCCTTAACTTAACAGTCTTTCTCAAGACATACAAGCTCAGGAGTTATAAGTTTGTAGAAATTAGTTGTGCAACTATGGAATGGTAGTGTGGCGTTCAAAGTGAAATGTGTTATGTGAAAGATAATAGGTACTTTAGACCTCATCACTCGGTAATGGCTTAAATAGGGTACGCTGTAAGGTTATGTGGGTCGCAACCATTAGGGTATGGTCATCAGTCTTCTAGATTACCCTATATATCGAGTATGTGGTGTATGCTATATGGCCCCCGAGTAGGTTGGTAACGACCGGGGTGATGTCATATTCGGTTTCTATCTAGGCCATGTATAAGTGCTAAATAAGGATAGACCGACCATGCCAGATACGAAGGATTGTTTGTGTATTCTTAGTACATTTCTCTAAAGATGTACTACATGGAAAGTAGCCCCTTACTTGCCATTGTACGGAAATCCATTCACTGAACGAGCCATGTAAGAGTTTTGCTTGTAGAGCCTAACATATGCTGAATTTAATAATGATAACACTTTTGGATGAGAGTAATAAGTTTACTTGCAAATATTTTTCAAGGAATGCCATTAAAAATAATATCAAATGATTTTTGCATAGAAAATGTTTTAGTTATCATAAGGTAAAGCCCGTCCATATTTATGCATGAGCGTGGTCTTATGAAATCTCCTTTTCTTTTCAAACGCGTATTTTAAGTTTCTCACGCCAGTCCCATGACTGACTCGGAGTTTATTTTCCTTCCCTAAACTCTGGGTGCCCTAGTTTTTCCGTGCAACCTAGTAGCCAGGTTTAGTTAGAAGAAATCTGAATCGAGCTAAAAGCATGGAGTTAGAAAATTCTTACGATGATTTCTATCTATTTCCACCATATTCTTATGCTATTGTATTTCGCATTTGTAAGGATAGATATTTATACTGTCCATGTTTAACTTTAATAAATGTATTTAAATTTCTGCTGTAAAGATTATGTATTGAAATAATATATGTGAGATTATGTTCTATCTTTATTTTCTTCCTTATTCATGATAATCCACCTCTCCGACACTTGGATTTGCGGCACGAGAATACCAAGGGTGTATTAGTGTCGATTTTCGAGAATCGAGGAGGTGGGTCATCACATTTTATTTGAAGCTCATTCAAACTGTAGGTTGAAAAACACCAACTTGGATTAGAGATGCATAAAATTTAGCAATATCCATTCACTTCTAAACAAATGATCCCACCCTTGAACTGGGAATAGTATGTTTCAGAAATAGCATTTAATGTGATTAATGTAGAGTCCTAACAGGTTGTTTTACAGTTCATGGCAAACTGTATGGTCTGCTCATTAATTATGTTTGTCCCCAGGTCCTATTGAAGAGATTATTATCAGAAGTACTAAGAAAATTGGACTCCGCGCTGAAGCACAAAGTTTGTCATTGGGCTGCATATTATGAACATAGAATGCATCTAAGGGAAAAAAGTTTATCTTCTCTAATATTTGCAGTTAGTAGATCAAAGTTTCATCTACTTTGTTAAATGTATATTTCGTAGTTAATAGAACAAATGTCAGTGCATATCTTATCCGAAATTTGCGGTTCTTTGTTGTGAACATTAGTTACATATCTTATTAATCTAAAGCCAATAACAAATTAGGTACCAATATAAATATTAATCTTTAATAAAAAAATAGATATAAAGATCTAAAAATCATTATATATATATGTAACAACCCAGAATTTTTGACAGCATATTTGATAAATATTTAATCTAATTTAAATTAAATACAAGCTTTTAAATTTTTAAAATAATGAGATCTTTGATAATACACATATAAATACAATGTTAGTTTTTAAAATGATAAGTTTAAAAATAAACAAACTTAGTAATATTAAACATAAACATGGAAGTATAAAACAATATGAACATAAACATACAAACTAGTATAAAACATAATTATAAATTATAAGATGTAATTAAAGTAATAAATATACAAATATAAATTATAACTTGAAGTATGAAAATACAAGTATATGTTACAAATCAAATGTTTGAAAATTTAATTAACAAATAGAATACAACCAATATGCTAACAATAACTTTTAAACAAACATATCAGAAGTTGAAAGTATAACTTGTATATACAAATGAATAATGCAAAGAAGACAAGACAAGCTATACACATATATATATGCTCACAAAACAAAGAAATGATGCTAAGTATAAATGAACAAATAAATGAAGTATTGAATAATAAAAGTTTAAATATATTTATTCATAAGAAAACAAAGTTTCACTTCAAATATAATAAAACAAAATCTGTGTCTTACATAAAACATGTTTGGCTGAAATAATAATAAATATCTTTGTACAACACATAAGCAACTATCAACAAAACATTAAATACATGTAAACATAAATGAAAGCACATACATTTAATAACACAACATTTTGTTTGAGTAAAGTACTGTAGCCGAAATATCTTTATCACTTCATACTGCAGAATACATTCTTAGCCAATAAAAAGAAAGAACGGCATTACAAATACAACTGTCTAGATACAACTTGCTGTTAAGTAACTTCTTTATATATCCATTAGTTCGTTTGTAAACACTGAACTAAACATAAAGGCAAACCCGAGAAACATTTATTGCTTTGTAAACTTAAACTAAATTAAAACAGAAAACAAAAGGAAGGCTGTCAGGAAAATTCTTCCGCAGTTTCATCTGCAATTTCATCAACACTTACTTTCTGTTCAACAGTTATTAGGTGAGTAAACTTAATTATTTTCGATTTAAACTTGTATCTTTAGCTTACAATTGGTATGTACTTGATATCTTCTTGCATAAGAATCCCGAGTACTTTCTGTTGCTTTGGTAGCATATATAATTATTCTTCAGAAACATTGAATATCTGAACATAGTAAGCAAAGAAATTGTAAATGCTTCTTCATATAAATGTTTTGAAACCTGAATATTAATGCTAATGTAAGTTGTTTACCTAAATCAAGGCCTGCAATTTTGCTTTGAAGTTTTACAGTATGTTATAAATACTGTATTTTAGGTTACAGGTAAACTAATTAAAAGAATCAAAAGTCGAATGTTTAAGTTTATAAATTCAATAGCATATTTAGATTTCATACACATAATTATAAAATTATGATTTTTAAGCAAGGGTATGAAGAGCAGTTTTAAAATGAAACTAAAATGGATTTTCGTCAAATTTGGATGATTGAGTTGATTTTAATTTCTGTAAATCGATATGAAGCAAGCTTGTAATCCATTTGATTCCAGAAAAATGTCAAAATAATTTTCGAATGCAAGGATTTTGGGTTTGAATCGAATGTAGGGTTTAGTTTGCGTTTGTTTTTATGCTCTGTAAACTTGTGTTTTTGCCGCCAAGGAGTGACCGAGTTGATCGCGATTATGGGTGATGGTAGCGGGGTATGTGGTTGAGCTATGGCCGGAGACCCATCGCTTCCAGTGATCGCCGTCGTTTGGTCGAAGCGATTTTGTTTTCCAGTAAGTTCGTATGGTGTTTGAATTTCAGGTGAGATTTTGCCTTTCGGCTTGTTCGTGGAAATGGGGGTTTGCTGTTGGATATGTGGGTGATTTGGGGTTTGTGGACGTTGTCGCGAGCCACCGGAGGCAAAGCGAACCACCGTGCACGTGCACGGTGGCGTGAGCATGTCAGTGAGGTCGTGGGTGGATTCGTATCGAGTGATACTCGAGTGGGTACTCGAGTAAAGGGGTCGGTTAGCTCAAGATAGGACCGCGTTTGCGTGAGTGGCTACTGCAATTCGATTTATACTAATACTAAAAAAAAAGTGAGAAGAAGAAACAGGAAGAGGAGAAGAAGATAGAGAGAGAGACGCGGGAAGCACGGGAGGGAACTCGAGACCGACTCGGGTAGAAGAAGGTGATGTCTCGGGTTTTTATTTTCCAATTGAACGTGCATAATTTTGTTTAGTATTTTTATAACTAAGTAACTAAATAATTAGTTAGTTAGGCTAATCTTTGTTTTAAAAGCTTTATAAGATAAGTATGTAAAGATAGGTGATTAATAATAAGTAATTAGGATGTTAATTAATTTATACTTGGGATTTTAAATTGATAACCTTGAATTAAATTTTGGTAATTGAAATAAATCATATGATAAATCAATTTAAAACTTAAGAACGTTAGCTAATTACTTTAAGTTAATTAATGGAAATTTACTTAAGTGATTAATTAAGGATATTACATTAATTAAATTGATAATAATTGATTTATTAAAGTAATTTGTGATAATTAAATAAGTAATAAACTATAATAAGTAGGTTATGAATTAATAATTAAGAATAAACTAATTAACTGTGAAATTAAGTAATAATTAATGAATAAAAGTTTAGTAATTAAATAATTCATTAAATATCAAATAATTAATAAATTGATAATTAATGATGAATTAAGTAATTAATTGATCATTAATAAGTAATTTATTAAACAGAATGAAATAGTTTATTCTTAAGCAATCAATTAAGTAAAGTAAAACCAAACTGTTTGGTTTGCATAGATAATTCTGTTTGATTGACTTTGACATCTGTTTGATGATATTTCTGTGATATGTTATAATATATTATGGATATCTGTGATAACTGTGTATGATCTATCTGTTATGTGAATTTTGATATTAAATTGAACTGTTAAGTAGACAACTTGGCCCTTAAATGGCGTTTGGATTCCCATGAGACCGGGATCGGAAGAATCAATTTTGATTCTCCGAAAACCACATCGATCCAAATTAAACGATAGGTCGTGACTTATCAAATGGTGATCGAGATGGTGTTTCAGAATGCAAGGGTTATCGTCGTTAACTCTGAGGGTGATTCCAAAATGAGTGTAACGAGATAATGCCTTCGGTTTCGTTCGAACCCGAAACGAACTTGTATGGATTGAATGCTTCCAACACATCGTCAGGCGCACGATGAGCATTCTAAGATATGTTCAATAAGGTAATCGTAGCCTCAAGCCTCATCAACCAGGAATGGCTAAAACAGGGGAGATGCAGCAAGGTTAGGTGGGTCATGCCCAAGCAGGACAAGATATTCCCCTGTCTAGATGTCCCTTTTTATTTCGGCTGTGTGAGCAGTTGTTGGCCACAACTGCGGGGTTATCTTGTTCGGAACTGTTCAGTAAGGAATGGTTCCGGTCTTGTGTTGTAGGGGGTCGGGAGTGATCCTCGGTACGGTGATCTAGGCCCCGTACTGTGACGGGCGGTACCCCAATAACCCTGCCATTATTGGAAACCCATTTTTCCTACGAGACCCTACGGTTTTGATTTGTATTACCCACTTTCGTGGCTAGTAGCTGGAATTTAATGAATGTAACAATTTCGGCTATTTTCTATTTACTTGAAAACCCTAGACACTATTATAATATCACTGAATTTCCTATAAAATGTTTTGATTAGCGTAAGGTAAAAACTTACCCGTATTTATTTGTGGGAAGTCTTACGTGATACCTTTATTTCAAATGATTTTCAAAGTTAAGCAATTTTAACCCGTTTACTCATACCAGACCCATGTCTGATCCGGAGTTTATATTTTGTTTTTCATAAACTCTTGGGTCCTCAAATTTTTATGAGTAGCCAAGTGATAGGTATTTGGGAGTGTTGATTTTCTGGAAGAGCTATTTTGGAAAGAAGACCAGACGTATGTATTTATATATGTAGTCCGCTGTGTAGTTAGTGTATGCTGTATTTTGGATGTATGTATGGACATATATGTATATGACAGTCCTGTTATATGATATTGTATGACTCTGATGTATGTATAACTATGTAATAGTTATGTGATGTATTATATTTTGTTCCATTCCGCTGTGAGATTCTGATGTTGTTGTTCTTTCTTTCTATTCTTTTCTATTTCTTTCCCTTTCTTTCTTAATGATGATACGTCTTTCTGGGTTGAGAAAGGCGGGTCGTCACAATATGTGTGTGTGTGTGTTAGTTTTAGAATGAAAAAGTCAATACATTAATATTATTTGTAACATAAAACTCTAAATAAATGGAACTTGCTTAGCAAAAGGTATGTCTAAATATAAAGTTTGCTTTCTAAATTTTGTAATAAAATACCCCGAAGTGAACAAATAGAGATAAGTTGAAACAAAATCGAAAATCATTTGAAATTTAATTTGTAAATTCTTTAACTTGGAGGTTATGTCATATCAATCTAGAACCTGCAACAATTTAGGAAGCAATAAAAATGTCAATCCCAAATAAAAGAAATAAATATTAAAGAATGAGTCAAAAATCGTTATGTAATCATTATTTTAGAATGTAAAATTCAATATAGGTCAATTTTATTCATATGCTAATAATCTATTGAAAAAAAAAACTCGATAGTGGCACGTGGTCAGGACAAAATTTTGCCGAATTATAAATTTATTACTAATAGTAATAAAAGAACTTTAAGCGAAAACAAAGATAAATTGTCACAAAAACTGAAAATATATCTGAAATTAATGTTTCAATCATATGACTCATCAATTCCATTATTTCAATTTAAAAAAATATAACAAATTAGGTAGTAATAAAAATATCAGTCATGGATAAAACATAAACATAAAGAAACAACGCAAAATTTCATTCTTTTTTTGTTAATTATAGAATGGAAAACTTAATACATTTATTATTCCGAATATAGAACTCAAATGAGATTAGAATTAAATAAATGGAAGGTGCTTGGTAAAAAGATAGCTAAATAACAAAATTTAATTTTTACCCGTAATAAATTCTTGAAGTTAATAAGTAAAGAATAGTTACCAAAAAGTTGAAAAATCTAGATTCTATTATTTCAATCTAAAACAAGCAACATTTAAATAAAAGAAATAAATTTAAGGAAATGAGCAAAAAGTTATTGTATAGTTATTAGTTTTGAAAGGAAAACATAAAACTTATATGTTATTTAGAGCAAGACTTAGAAATGAAACTTATATTATTCTGTAATTATGGTTGTAAATGATTAATTATTAAATGATTTAATTTTATTCCTTTATATAACAGGGAAGGTGAGTCATATATGTTAATCTACTTGCAGGTTAAGTTTTACCCTTCCATGATAAAATCTCTTCCGTCTATTTCAGCAATGGACAATGCCATCTTCACCCTACAATAACATCTTCTCTGTAGGATTCTATAAATCCGCAATTCTCCCAAGGGGCTAGCCTGCTTCACATGATTTACAGAAGAACAAGAAAAGTGAAAAAGGTGAAATTTTCTATGCTTTTTCTGTTTTTACTTATAACTATATTAATTTACTGGGAAATTTTGTTTCACCTTTGTTTGGCGGTTATCTACACAAGTTGATTACTGCAATTTTTGTGAATCTTGCTCACGATCAAAGTTTGACTCAGATTAGTTATTGATTTGAACTTGTGTCAATGGAACTCTATATTTGGATGTGTAAAAATTTTAGAGTCATTTTCCCCTTGTTTATCATCATCATTGTTATAATTTATATGTGTAGTTGATTTTCATGATCGTAGATCACTACCCCAATCCAAAGAAATTCAAAGCGCGATTGCAAGTGAGATCATTGGATTTAAGATCGTGATGGGAAAATCAATCGTCAGATTAAAATTGGCTATTCTATGTTATTGAAGTAATTTGATTGTTATTTCTAGATTTGATACTTTGGCACTTATTCCCTTGCAAATTGATTCTGATTTTATTGCAAGTGATATGCTAGACTTTTACTGACTGCCATTCAAAAAAGGAATCAGGAGTTATTTAAATTGGGAATGAAAAAGAAACTAGAGTTTGTAAATTCAAACTGCAAATTTTTGAACTGCAAGTTAATGTATCCTTTTAAATTTTAATTTCCTTTATCATTATTCTCATTATTGATAGGAATTTTTTTGTATTAGTTTTTAAGAAAATTAGGGAAATGGTGTGAACAGGAGATAGGATGTAAGGACATAAACCATTCACTGAATGCATATATTTATATTTGATCTTCGAATTAATAAGTTGATATTGGCACAACTGTGACTGATACATCAGATGTATTTATGATTTATCTAGAAAAATAAAGAACAATGTTGTTCTTCCTTCAATGCTACTGATCTTCACAATGCAAATTAAAGTTTTTTAGGCTACGTATGTGGAACAACCATTAGTTGCGCTTGGTAGTTTGTGGTTGGGATGACCTGCATTCCCACTAGATTTTTACACATCTAGATTTAAATGGAAATAAAGGGAAAATTAGGCATGTTTTTTCTTTCTACAAGAGCATTTCACCACAATTATCATCCAAATTTGTTCATTGATCATCTCATTGTCATTTAAGGTGTTTGACTTTGCTTATTTGTAATTCTCATTATTTCTGGAATATAGCTTTACATGACTGCCTCCATTTTACAATCATGAAACCTTGATCAGTTTTCGTTTGGATTTTTATGTCCTTGCAAAATCTACTTATGCTTGGCCATTCGTTTTCATTTTTAGAACTGGAATTCTAACTTTAAAAATTAGAATTCGATGTTAAAATCCATCAACTTTTGCAATTGATTAATATTTTTGAGCAAAGAGTTATGACTTATAATTTCTTTTTAAAGAAAAGATGATTGTTAAAATTTGTAACCATTATGTTTTTTAGAAAAAAATACATGTCAGTATAACTAACAAGATTTTCTTGAGATGCTAGCTAGGAGAACACTATTAACTGCTAACAACTTACACTTGTTATTTTAGGTAAACGCTAACCATGAGTTGTTACATAGCACTTAATACGATAATTAGACCTCACATTATTCTAAACTTGTTGAATATATATGGCCATGCTAGTGTTGTCTTAATCTTAACATGTGCCACACAAATTTCACATATATTTACTTTGACTACTAGATTTTAAATTTGGTTGCGTATAATAATTCGACTAGCCAATGTTCATGGATTCAGTGGGTTGTAGTTTACTGTTTATAAAAGATAATGGAAAGTGGGATGATCAAGGGACCATATGTATCATGGTTCATTATATGGAGGAAATCATACGTAATTCGCATTATACCAGGATTGTTTTCTAAAACTATATTTTTATATAATTCGTTTCAATTTATGTGCTAAATTGTGTTGTAAATTATTCAATTGGCAGCATTTGTGCAGTTAAGAAATTTTTTCCTATTGAATTTGCTGTTAAATTCATCAAATTTTCATTTAAACAACTATTCTAATTTTGCTATATTACTGAACTTGGTCAACTGCATGGCTCGGGTTTATGGGTGGTCGATGTAACATAGTGAACATAGGACTACATGTTTTTGTTTCCTTCCTCACTAGCTGCAGGTTGTGGCTACTATCTTGCCAACAGCTCGGATTTTGATTTCAAATTTAAAGATATTATTTCTGTTAGTTAAAGATATTGTTTTTTGCTTTTATACCAGATTTTGCAACTCGCTAAATAATAATCAAAGTCATGGGAAGGGGATATTATTACATTTTACATGCATCTTTTCAAGATTTTTCTGTTCTTTTCATATCATTACTCATTTAAGTAAATGGCTATTCTTGTGCACAAATAAATTTTTATTTCCCTGATAGCAACTGAAGGATATAATCAGCACAGTTTTAAAAGTGGTTTGATTGTTATTTATAAACGTCTCTAGCACACTAAATTCTTTATGATTGATTTATTACTGGATGCACTTGATATCTCATAAGACTTAATCAACTTATATTTTTGTATAAATTTTCTATGCTGATTTTCTTCCATAGGGAGTGTTACTTTTTGTCAGCATATTCGTATTTACAGGATAAGTTGCAGCCCTTGCCACAATAGTGTCTGCAAAATTAAACGAGCAATAAATTATTCTATAGTTATTAATTTTGAAAGGAAAACATAAACATATATGTTATTTAGAGCAAGGCTTAAAAATGGAAGTTATATATTATTCTATAGTGGTTAACGTATCTCATATCCTTTTCGGTTCGCCGGTCAAGTTTTACCCCTCCATAATCAAATCTCTTCTGTCTATTTTAGCAATGAATAATGCCATGTTTTGCCCACGATACCATTTTTAGGAGGATTCTTTAAATCCACTCTTCCCCTAATGGGCTAGCTTGCTTCACATGATTCACAGAAGAACGAGAAAGGTGAAAAGGTGATATTTGCTGTGATTATTCTGTTTTTACTTATATTTTATATCAATTTACTGGGAAATTTATTTCGCCTTTGTTTGGTGGTTATGTAAACAAGTTGATTATTGTAATTTTTGTGAATCTTGGTCACGGTCAAAGGTTGATTCAGATTAATTATTGATTTGAACTAGTGTGAATGTAACTCTATATTTGGATGTGTGAAAAATTCAGTTTCATTTTTCCTTGTTTATCAACGCTAATATAATATATGTAATATCAAATTAATTCTTTTGCGACATATCTCATACCAAAACGAAAACCATCAAGCCCAAATTTATATATCTAGTCGATTTCCATGACCGTAGATCAATACTCCAATCCAAAGAAATTCAAAGCATGAATTGCAAGTTAGGACATTCGGAAAATCAGTTGTTAGATTAAAACTGGCTATTCTATGTTATTGAGGTAATTTGATTGTTATTTCTAAATTTGATACTTTGGCACTTATTCCCTTGCGTATTGATCCTGATTTTATTGTAGGTGATATGCTAGACATTTACTGACTGCCATTCAGAAATAGAATCAGGAATTATTTAAACTGGGAATGGAAAAAAAAACTAGATTTGTAAATTCAAACTGCAATTTTTTGAACTGTAAATTAATTTATCCTTTATCCATGCTGAAACTTTAATTTCCTTTACCATTGTTCTCATTATTGATTATTGATAAGAATATATTTTGTGTTAGCTTTTAAGAAAATTAGGGGAATGGTGTGAAAAAGTGATAACATGTAAGAACATAAGACATTCACTGAATGCATATGTTGCTTAGTCATTGAAATGCGCTTATGTTATTTTTTGTAGGCGAATGATGGATAGATTTCATCAATGTGAAATTTCTCAACTTTTTATGAATTAATAATTTAATATTGGCACGACCATCACCGTTATAAACATAAGATGTATTTGTGATTTTTATCTACAAAAATAAAGAACAATGTTGTTCTTCCTTCAGTGCTATTGATAATTAGTTTTGTGGGCTAAGTACGTGGAATAACCCGTTAGTTGCACCTGGTGGTTTGTGGTAGGGATGACTTGGTTTCAAACTAGAATTTTACATTTCCAAATTTAAATGGAAATAAATGGAAAATTAAGCATGATTTTGTATAAGAGCATTTCATCACAATCATCATTCATGTCTGTTCACTGATCATCTCATTGTCATTTCAGGTGTTTGATTATGCTTATTTGGAACTCCCATCGTTTAGATCTAACATAGCTACCTCTGTTTTACAGTCATGAAACCTTGGTCGGTTTTCATTTGGATTATTATGTCCTTTCAAAATCTACTTATGCTTCACCATTCATTTGCATTTTTAGAACTAGAATTGGGACTTTAAAAATTAGAAAATTGAAGCTCGATGATGAAATCCATTAAATTTTGTAATTGATCGATATTTTTGAGCAAAAAGTTATGACTTGTGATTTCCTTCTATTGAAAAGATGGCTGCCAAAAGTTGTAACCATTATGTTTTTTAGCAAAAAGTAGATGTTATCACAAATAACAAGATTTTCTTGAGATGCTAGGAGAAAACTATTAAATGCCAACAACTTTACACCTGCTATTTCAGATAAACAATAACCCTGAGTTGTTACATAGCACTTAATATGATAATTAGACCCAACAATATATTAAACTTATTGAATACATATGGGCATATTAGTTTTGTATTAATCTTAACACATGCCACATAATTTTGACATCTACTTTTATTGCTAGATTTTAAAATTGGTTGAGTATTATAATTCGACCAGCTGATTTTCATGGATTCAATGGGATGTAGATTACTATTTAAAAGAAAATGGAAAGTGGGCTGATCAATGAACCAGATGTATCATGGATCATTATATGGAGGTAATCATACGTAATTCTCATTATACCACCATTGTTTCTAGAACTATATTTTAAGGTCATCACTATATTTTTATATAGACAGTTTCATGATCCATGTGCTAAACCACGTTCTAAATTATTATGTTTGTAGCATTTTTACAATTAAGAAAATCATTCCCGTGGAATGTGTTGTTATATTCATCAAATCATTATCTAAACGACTATTCTAATTTTGCTATTACTAACTTAGTAATCGCAATTTGGTCAAGTGCATGGTTCAGGCTTATGGGTGGTTAATGTAACAGAGCGAACAACTTCATATTTGTTAGCTTCTTATAAGAATATAGTTAGGACTACATGTTTTTGTTTCCTTCCTCACTAGCCGCAGGTGATGGCTACTATCATACCAAAAGCTCGAATTTCAATTTATCTTTCAAAGATATTGTCTCTCTTAGTTAATAGCTATTAGACAAACTTCTTTTGGTAAATTAATTCTCATAAGTTACATCAGTTTTATTCAATGGTTTGCATATTCAATGCCTAATTTGCTTTGTGTATGTATAAATGCAGTTCACAGGGAACATAGTGTCTTCGATCATTTGTTAAAAAAATTGTTTTCCTAATAAGTTTCAATATTGTTGTTCCCATGTAAGTTAATTACGAAAAGCAAATTTATGCTACACGTATTTCATTAGGAATCTTTGCAACACGTGTTATGATTGTAGGCCTGAAGTAGTTTTCTTCTATGTCTTTTATGATCCAAACATGCTTTATTTTAATAACTTCTTATACTGTCTTAATAGATGCAATTTTGCTAAATGATTATCTACAACAAAACAAAGAATCTTGGTTTCCTTATTTATAGCATTTGGAAAAAAAAACATTTAGGAAAAATATTTTATGTACTATGGGAACGGAAGTGTGGATAAGACTTAGTTGATGAATATATGCATATAATGATATAAATTTAAACCAAGGTTATAGCACTTGCTTTCTAAACTAGTGACGTGGGTTCAAGTCTTGCTCCATGTATTTTTGAAAACTTGATTTTCATTTAAAATATGAGGTGTATGTGTCTGTATACCACTTTGAAGAGATTTTGACATTTGTATACTCTAGACATGACACATCATGACTAATAGTATTTTTTTTATCACCGTCGTCCTGTCTCTGTCATGTTTATCTCTTGCGGTATCTACACACACGCACACACACACACTTTTATCCTCTTTTGTACCGTGTATCTTAATGCTGAACTTATTTGTTTATCTATTTTTGATATTTATATACCTGCAAATTAGCTTAGAGATTATTTGGTAAAATTGTATAGTTTTATTATTAAAATTCAACAAGAGAGGTTTTAACACATTCTATAGTCGTTAACTTTAAAATATTAAACTAAATATAGGACAAATCTATTCATATACCAATAATCTATTAACATAAACTAAAAAATACGATAAAATCGATAATGGAACGTGGTTAGCACAAAATATTGCTATCTAATAAATTTATTTTTATGTAATAAAAGATCTTTAAGAAACAAAGATAAGTTGCTATAAGAACTAAAAAATCATCAATAAATTAGATAGCAATAAAAAAGTTGGTCTTGAATAAAAAAAATAACACAAGGAAATGACCAAAAAAGGCATTCTATATTTATTAATTTTAGAATGAAAAACCTAATACATTTATTATTACGAATGTAAAATTGAAATGAGAACTAGAACTAAATAAATGGAAGGTGCTTGGTAATAAATACAATGAAATAACAAAATTATAATTTTACTAGTATTAAAATATTGAAGTTAATAATTAGAGGTAAGTTACTACAAAATTGAAAAATCATTTTAAATTTAGTTTTTCAATTCTCTAACAAGATTCTATTGTTTCAATCTAAAATACATAACATCTTAGGTAACAATTAAAAAGTACACCCTTAATAAAAGAAATAAACATAAGTAAATGTGCAAAAAAATATTCTATAGTTATCAATTTCAAAAGGAAAACTTATACTTTTATGTTATTTAGAGCAAGGTTTAAAAATGGAACCTAAACTATTCCACAGTTATGGGTACAAATGATTAATTGATTTAATTTTATGTGTGTGTGTGTGTATAGACACAATTGGTGACACAAAGAATTTCCACCATTGGATTGTCCTCTGAATTCCACCTTTCCCATAAAGACAAAAAAATCCAATTGTCCAGATATTTTGTGTCACCATTTTGTGTTTAATTTTGTGTTCAAATAACTATAACAGGGAATGTGAGTTATATATTATTATATAGCTGTAGGTATATTTCATATCTCTTTCTATTCGCAGGTCTCCTTTTGCCTTGCAATAAACAATTCTCTTCCATCCATTAACATTACCATCTTTGCCCTACGATAACATCCTTTTATTTTGGGAATCTATAAATCCGCTATTTCCAATGTGGCTACCTTGCTTTTGCTTCACATGATTGATAGAATATGATTTACAGAAGAAGAGAAAAGTGAAATGTAGTTTTCTGTGCTTACTTCGTTATTAACTTCTATTTTATATTAATTTATTGGAAAATTTATTTCACCTTTGTTTGGCGGTTATATAAACAAGTTGATTATAGTACTTTTTTTTGAATCTTGGTCACTGTCAAAGGTTAATTCAGACTAATTATTGATTTGAACCCATCTAAGTCCCTTGTTTATCTTCATGGTCATTATAATATATGTAATGTCAAGTAAATTCTTCTCCGACCTATCTTATTTCCATATGAAAACCATCTATGTCCAAATTAATATATGTAGTTGATTTCCACGCCCATTATTTTTAGGTGTTTCAGTCTGCATTTCACAATTTCAAGCCCTAGACTACTGCTCTAATCCAAAGAAATTCGCAGCGTGAATAGCAAGTTAGAACATTGGATGTAAGATCGTGATGAAAAAAATCAATCGTCAGATTAAAATTAGCTATTTCTACATTATCGAGGTAATTTTATTGTTCTTCCTAGATTTGATACTTTGGCACTTATTCCCTTGCAGATTGATACTTATTTTATTGCAAACGATATGCTAGAGATGTTTATTGACTGCAAACCATACAGAAAGGAATCTGGAATTAACTAAATTGGGAATGAAAAAGAAATTAGAATTTATAAATTCAAACTGCATTTTTTGAACTACAAATTAATTTATTCTTTTAAATTTTAATTTCCTTTATCATTTTTCTCATTATCGATACAATTTATTTTGTATTAGTTTTTATGAAAATTAGCGAAATGGTGTGAACAAGAGATGGGATGTAAGGAGATAAGACATTCACTGAGTGCATGTATTTATTTTTGATTTTTAAATTAATAAGTTGATACTGGCACAACTATGAACGTTATAAATATCAGATGTATTTATGATTTTATCTAGAAAATAAAGAACAATGCAGTTCTTCTTTCAATGCCACTGATCATCCCAATGCAAATTAAAGTTTTTTAGGCTACATATGTGGAACATCCATCAGTTGCGCTTGGTAATTTATAGTTGGAATGACTTGATTTCCAACAAGGTTTTTACATATCCCTATTTAAATACAGAAAGGAATCTGGAATTAACTAAATTGGGAATGAAAAAGAAATTAGAATTTATAAATTCAAACTGCATTTTTTGAACTACAAATTAATTTATTCTTTTAAATTTTAATTTCCTTTATCATTTTTCTCATTATCGATACAATTTATTTTGTATTAGTTTTTATGAAAATTAGCGAAATGGTGTGAACAAGAGATGGGATGTAAGGAGATAAGACATTCACTGAGTGCATGTATTTATTTTTGATTTTTAAATTAATAAGTTGATACTGGCACAACTATGAACGTTATAAATATTAGATGTATTTATGATTTTATCTAGAAAATAAAGAACAATGCAGTTCTTCTTTCAATGCCACTGATCATCCCAATGCAAATTAAAGTTTTTTAGGCTACATATGTGGAACATCCATTAGTTGCGCTTGGTAATTTATAGTTGGAATGACTTAATTTCCAACAAGGTTTTTACATATCCCTATTTAAATGGAAATAAAGGGAAAATTAGGCATGTTTTTATTTCCAGAAGGGCTTTTCACCTTAATATCACCCAAGTTTGTTCACTGATCATCTCATTATCATTTAAGGTGTTGGACTATGCTTATTTGTAAATTTCGTTATTATTGCAATATAGCTTTAACTGGACTACCTCCATTTTACAAAAATGAAACATCAATTGGTTTTCATTCAGATTTTATGTCCTTCAAAATATACTTGTGTTCAACTATTTGTTTGCATTTTTAGAACTGGAATTCGAACTTTAAAAATTAGAAAACTGAAGTTCGATGTTGAAAGCCATTAACTTTTTCAACCGATTGATTTTTATGGGCAAAGAATTATGACTTATAATTTATTTTTAAAGAAAAGATGATTATCAAAATGTAACCATTATAAGTTTTAGAAAAGAATAAATGTCAATACAAAGAAGATTTTCTTGAGATGCCAGGAGAAAACTATTACCTGCTAACAACTTTACATTAGCTATTTTGATAAAAACTAACCATGAATTCTAACATAGCACTTAGTACAATAATTTGACCAATAATATACCAACTTTATTGAATACATATGGGCATGCTAGTTTTTCTTAATCTTAACATGTGCACACAAATTTGACATCTACTTTTACTGCTAGATTTTAAAATTGGTTGAGTTTTATAATTCGACTAGCCAATGTTCATGGATTCAGTGGGTTTTAGTTTACTATTTAAAAGATAATGGAAAGTGGGATGATCACGAAACCAGTTGTATCATGGTTCATTATATGGAGGTAATCATACGTAATTCTCATTATACACTGATTGCTTTCTAGAACTATATTTTATGTTCATCAATATATTTTTACATAAATTGTTTCATGATTCATGTGCTAAATTATTCAATTGGCAGCATTTGGTGCAAGTAAAGAAAATATTTCTTATGGAATTTGTTATCAAATTCATCAAATCGTCATCTAAGCAACTATTCTAATTTTTCTATATTACTAACTTTGTAATCACAACTTTATCAAGTGTATGGTTCAGGATTTTGAGTGGTTGAAGTAACAGAGTGATCTTCATATTTGTTAGCTTCTTATAAGGGTGTAGTTAGGACCACATGTTTTTGTTTCCTTAATCACTATCTGCAGTTGGTGGCTACTATCTTGCCAACAACGCCGATTTAAGTTTCACTTTTAAAGATATTGTTTCTCTTAGTTAATGCCATTAAACAGACTTCATTTGGTAAATTAATTCTCTTTTGTTACATTGGTTTCATTCAATGGTTTGCTTAGTATCACACCATCCTAATGCCTAATTTACCGTGTGTATATATAAATGCAGTTATGGGGAACATAGTCTTTTAGATCATTTGTATAATAAATTGTTTTTTCAGTATTGTTTTTCAAATGTAACTTAATTACAAAAAGAAGTTTTATGCTACATATACTTCATTAGGAACCTTTGCAACACATGTTATGGTATGTAGGCTAGAAGTAGTTTTCTTCTATGTCTTTTATTATCCAAACATGCTTTATTTTAATTACTCATTCAACTGTCTTAATAGATACAGCTTTATAAATGATTATCTACAATAGAACGAAGAATCTTTGCTTCCCTAGTTGTAGCATTTGGAGAGAAAAAAATAACATATAGGAAAAATATTTAATGTACTATGAAAAAGTTTGCATGCACAAGCCTTTACACTAGGATTCCATAACCCATATAAATAATCATTAAAGTCGTAGGAAGGTGGTATTGTTACATTTTACATAATTTTTCTTTTCTTTTCATATTTTCACTCATTTATGTAAATGGCTATGCTGGTGCACAAATAAACATTTTTTTCTTCCTCATAATGCAACCCAAGGATATATCGTCACAGTTTTAAAAGAGGTTTGCTTGTTATTTGTAAATGTCCGTGGAACATTAACTTCTTTATAGTTGATTTATTCACTTGATGCACCTGATATATGACAATACTTAATATACTTATATTTTTTATATAAATATTCTAAACTGATTTTCTTCTATAGGAGTATTACGTCGTGTCTGTATTCATATTGAGTAGATCAGTTGTAGACCTTGGCATAATAGTGTCTGCAAAGCCGTAGGTGCTTTCGGTTTACAAGGGATGAAGTAGCAAGTGTTAAGGTGCCATTCACTTATGTATCATCTGCATATCTTGGATGGGCAATATCTATTTGTAATTGCTCTGCTACTTACTGCTATTCTACCTATCATTTTGTGGTTATCCACATCGATTTCTCTCTCTTCTGCTATATGCATTTACCATGTTTTTAGTTAAGCCAAACTATAACTTCATATCTTCCTTATTATAATCATATTTCATTTTTTAAACCGTTAGTTTTTTGTTTAGTTCTTGTTACTTTTTGTGGTGTGTCAAATTGGAATGTAGTGAATTTACAGGTGGATATAGTACTCGTAAACGTGGATTCTGTCGCAGCTTTGCTTCCTTTGGTTTGTGTATCTGGGACATTCTCATTATTCATTGGGTTATATAAATGGCAAGTCCATGAGTTCTCTTGTTTTCTAATTTACTTTATGTCAACATAGATCTGCTTCCTTACAGGTCGCACATAACTTTTTTTTCTTTAGCAAAGGTGATGATTGGAAACTTTCATTTGGTATGTGTGTTTGCTATCATCGGATTTTTCTTTTGATTGGTGCCATATCTGCAGTTACAACTGTTATTACACCATGGACAGTCAGTATATATGTCAAGATTTCTCAGGTTGAATTTTGTTTTCACCCTAACATCTGATATTTGTAATCATTTCATTTGTTACAGGTTGCGTCACATTTCTTGTATATAACCCATAAAAAATTTAAAATGACATTTATTGGTTAATATTCGATATGGTTGTTCTTTATATTTGGTGAGTATATCTCATGTTCCTTATATTTTCAACTTATATATATGAAAATTAGCATTTTCTTTTGAATATGCATGACAAATACTATTTATGCCAGTGCAATAAATGATAAGTCAAGATACGTAATCTTTCTCATTATCAATTTAAGTACAAACATAATATAATTGATATTTTAATTAAACGTACCTTAATAGTCGTCTTAACATACATTATGATATATCACTTAACCAATTTAACCATACACATACATACGTACGCACGTCACAACAAAAATAAAACAATAGTAATAAAATCAAAGGGGGACATGAAACATTTCAGAATTATCAAATGTTAGAGAAGCATCATTAGACTCTGATGAAGTTAAGTATTCATCATCTTCATTAGTAGTACGTACGAAACTAGAGTTGAACGAGGCATGTTAAATAAAATGACACATGACCAAAATAGAGGAACCTAAAAACTAATGCCCTTGCAAGTTTTACAGCTCTCAGGCTCTTGGTGGGCATCACCATAAATGGAAGGAAGCATGGCTAAGTCAAAGTGCAGCAGAGAAGCCAGGCCAAATAGTGAGACCCGCTTGAATCATGGATCTACCGTCTGTCACCCGCATTAGACACATCAGTTGCCTATAGATGGCAGTTTGAATGGCCCAACAACTACCTCTTCCCGTTTGGTATTCTTTTTCAATGACCCAACACAAGTTATTTAATCGGGTCTACACTCGCTATTTCATTTATTTTTTTAATTGTAAATGCCCAACAGATATATAAAGTGTTAATTGTAAATGAAATAGCGGGTGTAGATCCGATTATGTAACTTGTGTTGGGCCTTGGACTTCGAGCTTTACTTATCTGTTTTGGAAAAGAATACCAAACGGGTAGAGGTAGCTGCTGGCCCATTCAAACTGCCCTCTATAGGCAATTGATGTGTCTAATGCGGGTAACAGACGGTAGATTCATGAATCAAGCGGGTATCACTATCTGGCCTGGCTCCTCTGTTGCACTTTGACTTAGCCATGCTTCCCTTCCATTTTATGTTGAAGTGATGCCCACCAAGAGCTTGGGAGCTGTAAACTTGCGAGGGCATTAGTTTTTAGGTTCCTCTATTTTGGTCATGTGTCCTTTTATCGAATAGGCCTCGTTCAGCTCTAATTTCGTACGTACTGCTAATGAAGATGATTAATCCTTACCTTCAACAGAGTCTAATGATGCTTCTCTAACGTTTGATAATTCTGAAATGTTTAATGTCCCTATTTAATTTTATTTCTATTGTTTCATTTTTGTTATGACATGTTTACGTATCTGTGTGTATGTATTTGTGTGTATGATGAAATTGGTGGAAAGTGATGTATCATAATGTATGTTAAGGCTATTAAGGTACATTTAATTAATATATCAATTATATTATGTTTGTATACTTAAGTAGATGATGAGGAAGATTAGGTATCTCAACTTAACGTGTATTATACCGGCATAAATAGTATATGCCATGCATATTCAAAAGCAAATGCTAATTTGTATATATAAGCTGAAAATATAAGAAAGAATAGATACACTATAACGATCCGTATTTTAACAGTTTTAAATTATAGGATTTGATATAATTATTAGATGAACATGGGTAAAAAATGATTTGTAATATTAATTTACTGGATAATTTAATTGGTTTAAATTTAATATAGGAGATTATTTGAATAATTGAATTACGGATTTAACATGATTAAAATATATATCGAAAATTGATTTAAATTTTATTCAAAATATGAATGAAGATAATTAACATTTAAAATTGGATTTAACCGTGAATGAATAAAAAATTGGAAATTTTATACTAATCAACGAGTTAAAATAGTCATTTTGGTCACTGTCTTGGATTTTGACGAAACTTGTTTCATCGGATCCGTAATAATGAGTTATTGTATGATTTCAAGTTTCGTAGCAATCGGACTTGTCGTTTGGCCGTGCGAGGTTGAAACGCATAAAAATTTAATTTCGAATTTAATTAAAATTAATCGACTTTGAAAAGCTATCTTCCGCATACGATCGAATTAGACATCGAAATTAGTTTCATTGCATTCAAAATGGAGGTAAAACATTATGAACGCTAGGCGGCACCTTCGTTTGGAGTTCGCAATTGCACGGGTCGAACGGGTGAGATATTTTTTGATTTTAATATTTTATATTTTTATTCTTTTCTCTCAACCGTTCGTATACCCTTTTCTTTCCATCGAACATTGCTCCCTTTTCCCTTTTTATTTGAATCACATCATTTCAAAAATTGAGAGAGGAAAATAGAAAAAAATGGAAACTCGATCCAAAAAAAAGTTCACAACACGATGCCGTGAGTGCCTGGACATCACACGCTGGTGGTCGCAACTGGGATGATGAAGGTGCACGCGCTGTACGTGTGAAGGAGATGAACAGTGACGGTGTGGTCGATCAAATTAGGGTTGCGTGGTGGCGCGCGTATCAGGCGGAGGAACGTTGGTGGTAGAAGAGGTCGGTGCGCACGATGGGATGCTTAGATTGATGGTCGGCGATCTGTGGTTGTGCACGCGATTGAGGCAAGTTGGCGTTGGTGGTGGCAGGCCACTGAGGCGAGGGCGGCGGCGTTGGAATCTGGGCACGGCGGCGAACTGTTTAAGTGCTTCAATCAGGAAAAAAAGAACGTACGAAGCAGGTCACGAATTGAATAGGAGAAGCGTGGGTTTGTGGGATGGAATGCGAGTAGGAGGATCTATAATAAGGTTTTGTTTTAATTTTTATTTTATTTAATTATTATTATTACTGTTAATGAGTTATTAATTGGGATTTTAATTATATCGATACTAATAAAATCGTATCTCATGCATACAAGGTCCATTTGCGTGAAATGAGTTGCTGAGGATTCATATCGGTGTCATCTACGATATGAGATCGAGCTGGAGTTTATTTGAAACCGAAGTTATTTTCAGTTTCAAATAAAAGGTGAGTGTTTTACGTTCACGTTTGACTATTATATTTTTATGTTGTAAAAATTTCTCTAGTACAGTGATTTAAAATTTATTAACGGTTGTTGATAAATTTTGTTGACAGTTAATTGACATTTTATATTTTGTTGATAAATTTATTAATGGTTGTTGATAAATTTCCATTGGAGTTCGTAATTGCATGGGTCGAACGGGTGAGATATTTTCTGATTTTATTATTTTATATTTTTATTCTTTTCTCTCAACCGTTCGTATACCCTTTTCTTTCCACCGAACATTGCTCCCTCTTCCCTTTTTATTCGAATCACATCATTTCAAAAATCGAAAGAGGAAAACAGAAAAAAAATGGAAACTCGATCCAAAAAAAAGTTCACAACACGATGCCGTGAGTGCCTGGACATCGCACGCTGGTGGTCGCAACTGGGATGATGAAGGTGCACGCGCTGTACGTGTGAAGGAGATGAACAGTGATGGTGTGGTCGATCAAATTAGGGTTGCGTGGTGGCGCGCGTATCAGGCGGAGGAACGTTGGTGGTAGAAGAGGTCGGTGTGCACGATGGGATGCTTAGATTGATGGTCGGCGATCTGTGGTTGTGCACGCGATTGAGGCAAGTTGGCGTTGGTGGTGGCAGGCCACTGAGGCGAGGGCGGCGGCGCTGGAATCTGGGCACGGCGGCGAACTGTTTAAGTGCTTCAATCAGGAAAAAAAGAACGTACGAAGCATGTCACGAATTGAATAGGAGAAGCGTGGGTTTGTGGGATGGAATGCGAGTAGGAGGATCTATAATAAGGTTTTGTTTTGATTTTTATTTTATTTAATTATTATTATTACTGTTAATGAGTTATTAATTGGGATTTTAATTATATCGATACTAATAAAATCGTATCTCATGCATACAAGGTCCATTTGCGTGAAATGAGTTGCTGAGGATTCATATCGGTGTCATCTACGATATGGGATCGAGCTGGAGTTTATTTGAAACTGAAGTTATTTTCAGTTTCAAATAAAAGGTGAGTATTTTACGCTCACGTTTGACTATTATATTTTTATGTTGTAAAAATTTCTCTAGTACAGTGATTTAAAATTTATTAACGGTTGTTGATAAATTTTGTTGACAGTTAATTGACATTTTATATTTTGTTGATAGATTTATTAATGGTTGTTGATAAATTTCCATTGGAGTTCGTAATTGCATGGGTCGAAGGGGTGAGATATTTTCTGATTTTATTATTTTATATCTTTATTCTTTTCTCTCAATCGTTCGTATACCCTTTTCTTTCCACCGAACATTGCTCCCTCTTCCCTTTTTATTCGAATCACATCATTTCAAAAATCGAAAGAGGAAAACAGAAAAAAAAATGGAAACTCGATCCAAAAAAAAGTTCACAACACGATGCCGTGAGTGCCTGGACATCGCACGCTGGTGGTCGCGACTGGGATGATGAAGGTGCACGCGTTGTACGTGTGAAGGAGATGAACAATGATGGTGTGGTCGATCAAATTAGGGTTGCGTGGTGGCGCGCGTATCAGGCGGAGGAACGTTGGTGGTAGAAGAGGTCGGTGCGCACGATGGGATGCTTAGATTGATGGTCGGCGATCTGTGGTTGTGCACGCGATTGAGGCAAGTTGGCGTTGGTGGTGGCAGGCCACTGAGGCGAGGGCGGCGGCGTTGGAATCTGGGCACGGCGGCGAACTGTTTAGGTGCTTCAATCAGGAAAAAAAGAGAACGTACGAAGCAGGTCACGATTTGAATAGGAGAAGCGTGGGTTTGTGGGATGGAATGCGAGTAGGAGGATCTATAATAAGGTTTTGTTTTGATTTTTATTTTATTTAATTATTATTATTATTACTGTTAATGAGTTATTAATTGGGATTTTAATTATATCGATACTAATAAAATCGTATCTCATGCATACAAGGTCCATTTGCGTGAATGAGTTGCTGAGGATTCATATCGGTGTCATCTACGATATGGGATCGAGCTGGAGTTTATTTGAAACTGAAGTTATTTTCAGTTTCAAATAAAAGGTGAGTATTTTACACTCACGTTTGACTATTATATTTTTATGTTGTAAAAATTTCTCTAGTACAGTGATTTAAAATTTATTAATGGTTGTTGATAAATTTTATTGACAGTTAATTGACATCTGGATTAACTAAATAGAATGTAAATTGATAGTTAAAGTGAATTAGAATGCAACTGCCAGTTAAATCCCTGATTATCAATAGTTGGTTGATGGTTGTGCTTATTAGTTGTTTGGATGATTTATAGTGATGGATGAAAATTGGTTGATATTTGAATGATTGGATGTTTGATTATTTTGATATATCATGTTATTATCTTGTATATTGTTTACAGTTTATAAAACTGTAAATTGAATTATTTCGAATAAATTAAGAAATATGTTGAAATGATATATACTTATGACATTTATTTTTGGATTGAAAGATATATATCCATTCTTGGAATTAAATTGAAATAATTGATTCAATTGGCAATTTGATAGAAAATTATATACGGACACCAATTTGGTTAAAATTAAATGGTTTTAAAATTTGTTTTGAAATTAGTAAATGATTTGATTTAAAGAAGAAAAAAAAATCGAATTTACAGAAATCAAATTATTTTTGAATTGAAACTCGAAATATTGAAATTTAAATTTGGTAAACGAAACTGTTTGAATAATCGAAGTTGAGATTTTAAGTTATGATCGAAATATGATGTGAATTTCAGAAAAATTGATTGGTTTTAAAAGATTGGAATTTTATTCGAACTTTAGAATATTACTATGTAAAAGTGATCTAAAACGAATTTTGAAATTAAGCTCGGAATTTAAAAATATTTGAAGGTTTGGATTTTTAAATTGAATATTGATGGAAAATTTGATTTAAGTGTTTTGAGTCGTATTTTGGAAATCAAACTCGTAACTGATATGAATCGAAACCATTTAATTTGAGATTGGAATTTAAACTAATTCGGAATTGGAATTTTAAATTAATTTGGAAGTGGAGTTGAAATTAATTTGGAATTGGCATTTAATTTAGTTGGAAATCGAAGTAAAAATTCGACTTGAAACCAAAATTGAATTGATTAAATCGAAATGGAAATTGGAACTGATTTTATTTGGGAAATTTGAAAAGTGAACTGGTTTGACTTTTAAATTAATATTTTTAAATGAATATTTTTAGTATAAACGATTCAAAAATCTATATTCTTTAAATATTCAGATTATTTTGATTTTCCAAACTATTTTACTATATAAACCATTTTTATTACTCAAACTATTTTCTATTAAATTCTTTTTACTATTTAACTATTTTAAAACTATCTAAACTATTTTCTAAAAATTCAAACCGGTCTAAGTGTGGAATGTTTATATTTAAATTTTGGATTTAAATGCGTATTGGGATAATGTGAAGTTATAACCAAAATTGTAATTAGAATCAAAATTTCGAAGTGAAATCAATAATATCGATATGAATTGACTTTTTGAAGCAAAATATCATTTTTGAAGCGAATGATGATTTGAAATGGATTTGATGTTGAAACAAATATGATATTTTGATATCAAATACGAATTGTTTTCGAAATATAAAAGAATCAACCAATGGGTAAAATGGCATTTGGTTGATAAAGAGACCGAGACCTCTTATTGACATACCCTCTATCAATATTGGAACCACTTTAACAACTGTGTACACGGTGGATGATATGTAGAATGTAGTGGTTGAATTGTCGACGTTTATTTCAAAATTTCGAAGTGAAATTGATATATCGATATGAATTGACTTTTTGAAGCGAATGATGATTTGAAACAGATTTGATGTTGAAACAAATATGGTATTTTGATATCAAATACGAATTGTTTTCGAAATATAAAAGAATCAATCAATGTGTAAAATGACATTTGGTTGATAAAGAGACCGAGGCCTCTTATTGACACACCCTCTATCAATATTGGAACCACTTTATAACTGTGTACGCGGTGGATGATATGTAGAATGTAGTGGTTGAATTGGCGACGTTTATTGGACTGAAGTAAGAGAACGATGATGGATAGCTTTGACATTCGTGTCATAATTAAAATGACTAAAGTAGGAGCCTATGTCTGGGCAATGAGGTTAGCCATCTCTAGCGACGTTGATCCCTCGTTTTACTATTGTGATTTCATATTCGATGGGTGCACCTTTTTGTCGTTTGGATTGATTGTCGCGGTCGGCCATGGATGAGTTACGACCAACCAGAAAGGGTAAACAGGTAGAATCCTACCTTGGGCATTGCCTCATGTGCCTTGTCATATTTATCTCTATACAAGCCCATTACGATTTTGGTTTAAAACTGTAAAATGTGTTAAGGTGGATCAATGTAAAGCTTAATGCTATTTTGATATTTATTTTACTGATAGACACTATCTATTATAGCGTATACCATTATATATAAATAATTTAACGGATTCTTAGGAGATGGAAAATCCCGTAACATCTCTTAAGTTATTGCACTCATATTTGTGATACTGATTTGACTTACATAAGAGTATTTTAGTCCTGACTCGATTGTTTTGTGTTTTCATTAAGCTCGAGTCGGTCTTGAGTTTTTTTGGCGTACTGAAGACTATTCTTTGGAAGACGAAGACAGAGTTTTGGTATATTGCGGTTATTATTATTACTTGCATTATGTTATTCTTCTGTATTGATTATTTATCGCTGATGTGTATATAACTTTGATAAATGTGTATAGATTAAAATCAAATGTATAGTAAACAACTTCATGAATTATTTATTTGATTATTATATTTTATCGTTTCCGCTGTGAGATTCTGTATTTTGTTTGCTTCTTCTCTTCTTATTTTTCTTATTTGAACCCCATTGATTATCTACATTCCAGATTGTTTATGTCGGACATGTGTGGATTATTGTCGATTTACACCTTCCGAAATGTGGGTCGGCACATACACTCATCAAATATGAAACACAATCATATCGAGTATTAACCAATGTTCAATGTACATAAATGTCAAGTTGAAAATTTTATGGGATATATTCATTCACATGAGTAATTTATTGCAAATTATGCCGCAATGTTGAATAATCGTGTATTTACAATAAGGAAATTTTGATTCAAATATTTATTATTATTAGTGTATATATAGTATACACAATGTGCAAGCATGCACTCCTTAAATAATATACTAATATAGGATATTTATTTGAAAGCTTATTCAATTGTGATACATCGCTACATGCGCACTTTATAAATTATGTTTGTAGAAGTAAAATATTCGAATTCCTTACTTTTTTTGAGAACATGTTAATTAATAACCTCGTTTTTTAGGAAAATAGTAAAATCTCAAAATACCTTTTGAAATTTTACCTTGGTTCCATTTCTTTAAATGTAAATAATTTCTTTTTATTTTCATTTTTTTTCCTTTGTTCCTTTTCTATTAATTTTCTATTGAAAATAAAACCTTGTCTTTGCATTATTTAATGCACGACGTACTTGAAACTTTTCAGTTTATTTGTTTTTATTAAATTGCATGAAAACATAACATTGGTTGACTGGAGTAATCAAGTATATTTTCTTAACTACAAAGTCTAAAAGCTTCATATACTGAAAGCTTAATTGCAGACATCAGGTCATTAGCAAAAATGTCGATGCAGCTAACAAAGGGTGATCAAACTCAAAGGTTAGACTGGTACATTTAGGAGACTAATGGTAAGGAACAAGTAAAAATCTAAAGTTTGAGAGTCAAATCTAGATCTGGCTCATCTTTGGCAACACCGGTTGGATACTTGCTTTGGTTATGGCTTCCAGGAAGATTTGGCATCATCCTCCCATTATACAAGTCCTCAGTTCCAAGCATTGTTGTCAAAGCGCTCGCCTAGGGACGCCTAGGCGCCAGCCTAGGTTTTTTTTGTTTCCAAGCGCCGGTGATTGGCAAGGCTCCAATAAAGCACTCTAGGCAACGAAGCGACAAAAAAGCGAAGCCCCAATTAAGCACGCTTTAGTTAATTGAGAGATGATTTAGGGCTTTGGCCCAAAACCCTCAAAATCGAACCCGATGGTGGCTTAATTGAGCTGCTCGTAACATTAAACCCAACTGCCTTCAATCTCGACTATCGATATTAAAAAAACTCTAATCTCTAGCTGCTACTGAGACTCGACCAAACCCCTACCACTATCGACCCTACTGCCGTCGACCGAAGCCCCACTGCTGTCGACCGAAGCCTCACTGCCGCCGACTCTCATCCCTAAAAACCGAAGCCGCTGATTTCAAATCAGAGGTATATTTTTAAATTTGGTTGATGTTTTAAATTTTTTTATGAGCTAATTTTATTTTAAATAAGTATTTTGATTTTAAAACCTGATTTTAAGTTTAAATTATAAAGTTAAAAACTGATTTTAAATGTTATTAATTTAAAATTAAATTATAAACTTTTTGAGTTTAAGTTATAAAGTTTTTATTTTAAATTGAGTTTAAGACTTTAAGTTAGTTTTAAATTTAGATTGAATTTTAAAATGCAGTTTTTACTTTTAACCTTTAAAATGCAGTTTTTACTTCTTGTTTTTTAAATGCAGCTTTTAAAATGCAGTTTTTAATTTTTTTTACATTGAATTTTAAAATTGAATTTAAATCGACTTTAAATTGAATTTTAAAATAAAGTTTTTTCTTTTTTTAAATGCAGTTTTTCAAATGCGGCTTATTTAAAATTAAATCCACATTTTAGCTTGATTTAAATGTTTAAGTTAAAATTTGAAATTGAATTTAAAGTTTTAATTTCAGAATTTTAAAGGTAAAATTTGAAAGTTGTATAGTTTAAACTCTAAAATTTTAAAATTAAATTAATTTTTAAAATATAATTTTTACTTTTTTCTAAAATGCAGTATTTAAAATGCATTAAAATGAAGTTTTTTTAAATGCAGTTTTAAAATACAGTTAATTTTCTTTTAAATGCAGTTTTTTAAGTGCAGTAAAATGTATTTTAAAAAGCAGTTAAAAGTTCTTTTTTAATGAAGTTTATTTCAAGTGCAGTTTTTACTAAAATGCAGTTTTTTTTTACTTTTTAGGTCATGGATGCCAATCTACCTAATGCAAATGTTGGAGATTTCTCCATGACTACAAATGGAAACCGTAAAGTGGATGTTGGTTGGAATTATAACACTACTTAGCGGATGCAAATAACCCCAATAGTGTGACTTGTATGCTTTGTTTGAAAGTGACAACGGGAGGAATATATAGGGCAAAGCAACATCAAATTAGGGTATTGAAAAATGCAAGTGCTTGTCCTAAAAGTTCACCCAATATTAGGGACGAGTTGGTTGAGGCAATGAATAAATAATAAAGTAGAAAGATGGATGCTTTTGAAGCTAATGCAAGTAATGATTTAGGAAATAATAGTTTGGGCAATGATGATAATGAAGTTGAACCAATTAGCAAGAGAGTAAACCTTGGTGGGAGCGAAATGAATGTGGGAAAAAAGACATCAAAAAATCCCAAAGGTCCCATGGATGTATACGAGCAATATAAGCATGAGATCAAGTAATCGAAGTGGAGGATCGGCAATGAGACAAATAAATATAAATGAAGCTTGTGATAAAGAACTTAGAGATAGAACAAACCAATACATTGCTCGTATTTTTACCAAGCTTATATTGCATTCAATGGCTCGTATGAATGCATTTAAAGATACGGCGGATGCAATTGGTAGATAAGGACCTAATTTAAAGCCACCGAGTTACCATGAGTTGAGAGTTCCGTTGTTGAACAAGGAGTTGGAATATACATATGATCTAATGAAGGGTTACAAAGAGCAATGGGCGAGATATGGTTGCTCTATTATGTCGGATGGATGTGTGAGAAATGCGGATTAAGGATCTTAAGGCTAAGGATAAAAACTAAAGGGGGGATGGGGTTGAATAATGTTTTAGAGAATTGTTAATCTTTTTAGTTTTTGTTAATTTAAACACAAATGTATGCAATATTCAGACACATATATGATCACAGAATCAAACACAAATGCAAATATAAAGTAAAAGTAGCAAAGGAAAGAACACACTGGATTTTATACTGGTTCGGAGTTACCCTACATCCAGTCCCGCACACAAGTATGGATTTCCTTTCAAAAACAATCTTTACAATTACACCCTCGATTTCAAGGCAACGAGGTACACCCTCCAGAATCACAATCCTCTGGGTAGAGATACTTGATTTTCTGGGCAACAAGTTCACCCAATTGATTTCCAAGGGTACAATCACACCTTTTCTCGCTTGATTAATTTCCAAGGCTACAATCACACCTTTTCTCGCTAAGTTGATTACAAAAAGCCTATAACTTTGAATAGCATTGAGGATCTTGTTGAGATAGTGATAGAGAATCAAACCAGAGATAATCTAGTTAGAATCAGTGTTGATTTCGGTAGAGTAATGATAAGAATTTGTATATAGAAATGTGGAAGAAGAAGAGGAGTGAAAAACCAGAAAAACTGAATTAAAATTCGTTGAAACTAACCCTTATTTGTAGAAGAACAACAGCCATGTCCATTCGTGAAGATTTATGACGAATAGAAACTTCTTTTGAAATTTAAATTTTGAACTCAACTGACACCATGTCTACATGGGGCACTTGAGTATGTCGACATCCCAAAGGGATTTTTGGTGTTTTGATTTTCTTTGAAAATAACCTCTATCTTATATTAAAACTATTTTAAAATTTATAAATATACTTGACTATAATTAAAATACATAAGTAAATATAAAGAATAATATATATGTATATAATTTTACTATAATTTTATATTTAAATCAAAATATATAAATATTAAAAAAAATTAAATATACTTTTATTTTAAAAGATAGTTTAAAACCAAGGATAATTTGATTTTGAAATTTAAGATTATTTTGAGGCTAAAAGTATTTGAAATCAGGATAGATGTTTTTGGTGCTTTTAAAGGAAGGTTTTGAAATCATGTTGAAAACATGATATAATTTTGAAAAATCATTTTATATAAAAAGTTAGTGGATACATAACAATGTTCCACTAGATTTTTCGTAGGTTCCATCCTACTTAGGGTTCCATCCCTTTAACAAGCTCGAAGTGGATTCCATTCCACGAGTAAATTGGATTTTAAGATGCCAGTGCTTTTCTAGGAGTTTTAACAAAATTTCTAATTAAAGAATAAATTACTTGAATTCTTGATTTATAAATGAACACGCTATTGAAATTTAAAGTTCCTATTTATAAATTTAAAATGATTTTTTTAATAAAAATAAATTAGCAGGAAATTTTTTAATTTAAAGATTGACTAAATATCCATATAAAAATATCGTCAACATCTAAGCAGTTACATAGATCGTTTTAAGAAGACGAAAATAATTAGAAGTAAATATTTCTAAAATGGTTTAAAAAGAGATTTGTAAAGTAATGGGTTTATAAATGGATTTTGATAATAAAAGGAGTTTTTTTAAGAATGGATTTATAAATGGGATTTTATAAATGAAGAGAAGTTATAAAAATTATAAAATAGAAGTGAAATTTAGAAACGTAATTTATAAATATAGAAATGATTCATATTGAAATTTTGATATGGGCTTAATCATTTTAAAGTGGTTTATCTTTTAAAAGAATGTTCAAAATTAATATTTTGATGGAGTTAATCGTTTTTTAAAAGTAAATTATCTTTTGAAAGTAATGTTTTCGAAAATAATAATTCCCAATGGAATTTAGTAGTTTGGAAATGATTTAAAATGTGATAAGTAATGAAAACATAGATTTCAACATTTATTGTTGTAATAGACTTTTCAGAGAAGTAAGGAAGGCATGGACTATAACACTGTTGTTGTGGTAAATGATTTTCAGAAAAGAAATGTTCTATATAGTGTGTGTGTGTGTGTGTGTGTGTGTGTGTGTGTTTGATGGAATCCCTATAACAGTGTTTTTAGACTGTCATAATAACGTTTTACGTAACATTCATTTTGACTTAAATAAAGTGCGTTTTGAAGACTACTTTCCTTAGGATTCGTATATGTACTTATTTCTGTTTTATGTATATGGAGATATTTTTTCAAATATTGAAAATGAAATTGTTTGTGGATATGCTTATACCATTAATGTAAGTATATGAAATGTTTTCCATTATCAAATTTGAAATAGTTTTGTGAATATATCTATTTCAAAGATAATTTGAAGTAAATATTTGGAAAGTGATTTAAGCAACAAAAGATTTATTAAACTAGCCTAGTGATTGCCTATGTGCTAGATTTTATTGGTTGCTTTGATAGTTAAATAACCAATTGTCAAATTTGGCCTTTTTATCATTGTTGATCTGGAGAGACCGGGATCGAACTTATCCAAAAACCACTTCGTGCCTACATATATGCATTCGAATGTGCAAGTGTTGGAAGACATTGATATTTGGGGATTTTTTGTAATGAAGGACTGCTTATTGATCACTTGGAGACAAACTCCCAATATACATATAGTAGCGGTGATCTCTTCTTACGAAATATCCAATGCAAGGACTGATCGCTACTGATCCTAGGGGTAACCCCAGACAGGATGTAGTAGGAGAGGTGCCTTCCATTTGTACTGTTCCTAAACAACTTATATGGACGAATGTCTAACGATGCATTTCTGATTACATTAATTGATCCCTGTGAACGCATCATCTATTTAGTGGCAAAGAAGGAAACTTCTCTTAGCTTAACACCCTTTCCAGAGACGAACGAGCTCAGGAGTTATATGATTATAGAAATCAATTGTTTAATTATGGAATAGCAATGTTGCATTCAAAGAGGAAAGATGATCAGGTATGTGTAAGGTAATTGGGACCTCAGGCCTCACCCGATAATGATCGGAACAAGGTAGATGCAGCAAGGTTATGTGGTTTGCAACCATTAGGATATGATCATCCCCTTCTAGATATATTTATTACCGCTATGATGTTTGGGTTTTAAATTATTATGTTGTATGTGAAGAGGGACCTCGGATTGGTCGGTAACGACCGGGGTGATGGCATATTCGGTACTATCTAGTTAGAGGTTGGCCGGTCTTGTGTTGGTAGAGGACCATCAGTTGGGCCTTGGTACATTCCTCTAGAGATGTACTGCCGGAAGGTAGTCTCTTCACATGGTCATTTGTATGTAAATTCATTCTCCTCTACATGCCTTTCATTTGTTTGTAGAACCCACTTTATGGCTAGTATGCTGGAATTTAATCAATGTAACAATTTCAGCTATGATTAATATTGTTTGTATAATATATCAGGATTTGATATGAAATGTTTTGGTTATTGTAAGGTAAAAACCCGTCCGTGTTTATGCACGGTGTGGTCCTACGAGATACCTTTGATTTAAAAGGTTTATATTACTTCGAAATTCAGTTGAGATATGTTTTTTTTACGCTGGTTTACCAGACTGATCAAGGGCGTTCTTCTCTTATAATGCTTGGGTCAGACTGAACATATTTACATATTTAGATTTGGATGCTTTGGGAGTTTTAACTGACAAGATGGAGGTCTTCAGGATGTATTCATTACATTCTTGTTTAAATTAGCATTTCTGAGGATAGGTTATTATAACTGTCCAGGCTGACGATTAGTGATTTAATTATTGTATTCTGATGGATGTATGTAAATTATAGTACAATTTCTCTTTTTTTAAAGATCGGTAATATTAAATTATATGTTGTTCTACTGCGTATGTGAGATTCTATGATTGTTTTAGTTTCATTTTTTTTCTTCTTCTTCTTCTCTTCACTTCTTCTCTCTACTTTCTTTCTCATGACTATCCATATTTCCATTCAATTTGGGTTGGATATGTGGTTTATTGTTAGTTTGAATTGGTGGGATTTGCCAGCCATCACGCCTCCAAAACATGATTGTTCTCTAATTTCACCATGTATTGTATGTTATACGTGTACAATAAGAAGAAACCAATCAAATTTGCTCACACTTCTTCTAATTGGCTCAAAATGAATATTTATAATTTTCCATGTTATTAGCAACAAAAATATAATAATATCTACCATATCATGAATATAATGTAGCTAGATGGAATTTTTAAGACATAATTCAAAGCATGTTTTGCGTGGCTGAAGTTTTTACTTCTATCACCAGTTTTGGAAATAGCTGCCATAATGTTATAAAAAGATTGTACAACTTTTGAATTTAAAAAATACGTATGTAGGGAAATCAAATAGAAAACCTTCTAGATTCAATCAAACATGAAAGTCTAACTACATTGAAATTGATGTTAGATAAATAACAATATCAATAACCAAGTGTAACAAGTATACATGAAGGTATCATTTATAGTTAGCCATACACACCTTAACATGAAGACAATTCTATCATCCTTGTCTTGTTTGATGAAGATCTCACATAGCAGTTATACCTCCTCATTCAACCTTTACCTATTCGATGCCCGAAAATCAACATCAATACGTCCATTGTATCAAATACCGAACAATCGAATGCCAGAAAAACCTAACCATTAGGGTTAAAGAAGAAAGAGGTAGAAGAAGAAATAGAAACAATATCAGAATCTTACCAACATAGAGGAATAAAATATAATAGATAATAACTGATCTTTAGACAAAAGAGACTATATCTGTTTTATACATACATCATCAGAATACAATATCAGAGTTCAACAACATCTATAACACACAACCGGACAGCTATATTAACTTATCCTCACCAAACTGACAATGCAACTTACAACACAGCGGAATTATACATCAAGTATGTATGCTACATCTCGCCATCCAGCTCGTCTCTTGAGCTTCATAGCATCCTTTCCTGTATCTATAATACTCGGTTTGACCCGAGCATTATAGTTAAATAACACCCAAATTAGTCTGGAAAACCAGCATGAGAAAACACACTCAATTGGTTTATTAAAGTTTCCACAATCATTTGAAATCAAAGGCATCTCGTAAGACCACGGCACAAATAAACATGCCGGGTTTTTACCTTACGATAACAAAAACATTTCTTATAAAATCCTCTGATATTATAATAGTGTCTTTATACAAATACTTATTTAAATAGCCAAAATTTTTGCATTATTAATTTCCAACTACTAGCCACAAAGTGGGTTCTACAAACAAAAACCGTAAAGGCACGTAAGGAGAATGGATTTCCATCAATGGTAGGGCAACTGGGGTACCGTCCATCACAGTACGTGGTCTAGATCACCTTACCAAGGATCCACCCTGATCCCCTGCATCACAAGATCAGAGCTACCCCTTACTGGATAGTCCAAATAAGTTCACCCCATGGTTGGGATCTGCAACTGCCCACACAATCGAATATAAAGGGAGTTCTAGACAGGGGTGACCTTACCGTAATTGGTTGCTAGCCACTTAGCCTTGTGTGCACCTCCCCTGTTTTAGCCATTCCCGGTTGATGAGGCTCGAGGCTATGCGTTACCTTTTTTGCACACAATCACTTAGAATGCTCATTGTCCTTTGACGATTTTCTAAAAGCATTCATCCATACAAGTCCGTTCCGGGTTAGAACGGAACCGAAGGCACTACCCCTACTACATCCATTTTGGAATCACCCTCAGGATTAGTAGCGACTAGCCCTTGCACTTTACTACTCTATCTTCGACTCCCAGCTCTTGTCTTCATCACGAAAACAATTCAATCGGATTGAAGTGGTTTTCGGGAAATTAATCCCGATCCCGGTCTCCCCTAAACGATCAACGCATTAGCCAATATTGATAGTCGGTTATTTAACTATCAAATAACATTCACAAACCATCATCAAGCCATAATTTATTTATTAATTTGACAATATCTTCGCAAGATATATTTTGCTACACTTCAACATTTGAAAATAGTTTCAAATCTCTTTCTCTTTTGAAATAAATTCCCAATTATTGTTTATTTCCATTGAAAATCACAAAGTCCAAATATTTTAGATTTTAAAAATAATTTAAATCACTTTATTCTAAAATATACTTTAAAACATTAAAACTAAAACACTTATTTAAAAGTATATACTTTTAAAAATATTTAAAATAAAACTACTTTATAAAATATAAAACTAATTTTTAAATAAAAGTTAAGCCAAACTAAATTTTAAAATAACAGTTATGAAATTCTATACTAGTTTTTAAATAAAACTTTAACCACAGTATCTTTAAAATAAAACAATTTTAAAATATAAATATTAATATTTATCTTTTTAAAACATAACACCAATCAACCTTTAAAAATAATTACTACTACAACTAATTTAATAAATATTTACCTTTAGAATTTAAAAACTTAAATAATAATTCCTTAAAAACATTCCTTTAAACAACTTTAAAACTTTTAACTTATACTAAAAATTTGCTTTGAAAACGTACTTGGCTTTCCAGGGAAATATACCTCTCTTTCACACCTTTTAAAAATAAACCACTATTTATTTTTAAAACAAATTTACCCATTCCTTTATAAATTCCCACCGTGAATTTATCCTTCCAAATATCCACTGGTATCTTATTTCACTCTATAAAACTAGTTTATAAATTCCGTAATCTCACTCCTTTTAAATCACAGTTTCAAACTCTAAATCAATTTCCAAGTCGATTTTCAGATTTTACTCCATTTTAAAATAAATTCCTTTACCTATTCCATTTTTATTCCAAAACCCATTAACTTCAGTTTTTACTTCTTAATTATGATTTAAAATCTTATTTAACTGAAAATACAAATTTCATACTTTTCCAAATTCTTTCTTTATCAATTCCAATAAATTTAAACCTTGAATTTTAAATTAAATTCTTTATTCCTTTAAATAATATCATTTAAGTTTTAAATTTTCATTTATTTGCCCTTTCATTCAATATCTCCCTTCCCATACTCGGAATTTATTATTTAGAATTTAAACATGAACTTTTATTCTTTTCCGATTCATTCTTAGATTTATTCAAATTCTCTATAATTATATACTTAAAATTACCAATATAATATATCTCAGATTATCAAATCATATCACAGAATATTAAAACAAATCTAAATATTTTAAGGAATCCAGTTGGATCCCTCCAACCTGGTTCCCTGCATGCACAGATGTTAGCACAATATAAAATACCAATTCCACTTCGAGGTGGAATATCGTGGTATATGGGTTATATTATCTCATCCGCTATTATGTGGCGCATAGGGTCTCATCCACTACATAATGCGAGAATCAATCACTCCAATATATATATATATATAATATATATATACACACACACTACTATATATATAATATACCACATCCAATCAATACAATCATTCAACCAAAATTTAAACTTAACTATTTAAATTTAACTGGTATTCCAAATGAGTGAGGTTAACTCACCTTTTATTTGATATTTGCAATCCATTCCATAACGGCTTGTTTCCTTGATTTTAAACCTTGTATAAACATTATAAAATTAATTAATATTTGAAACAATTGGACAAATCGATCTCCATTTAATAATTTAGTGTCAAAAAAAATTTCCTCTAAAAAATCGTTTAGTGCTTGGAAATATAAATAGGTTAATATAAACTAAACTAGTAGATTTTAAAATGTATATAGGTATATTCATTTTCTTTTGAAACTATATATATATACTTAAAAATGACTTATATAGATTCAAAAGTCCAATTTTTAAATAAGCTTTTCGATATTTTAAAATTCCTATACATTTTCCAAAATCTTATAATAATTTCTAATTTTCCTATGAAATACATTTCTAACTAAAAAAAAGTTTCCTATTTTCAGAATATATATTTTATTTAAAATAGGTATGTGAATATATAGATTTATATTTGAAGTTAGACGGTAAGTCTAGTAAGTGTAATATTTTTCTAGTCTGCATAAATATATTTTATCAAATCAAACTAAAACAAAAACGAATCGAATACCTCACAGCCTCCACTGCCTCACGAAACCCACGCAAACCCAAAACGAACCATCGTACGCCGCCTCTACCTCTGTCGCGACAGCTACCCCTCCATCCACCCCATTATTTCTCGAATACGAGTCTTCTACTACCGAGAATTATATGAGATATTAGTATAAAAATTTCATAACTAACATTTTAAATAAAGTGTTTAAAAATAGTTTTCATTTTTAAATGTTTCCAAATATATTTTGGATAAGCGATTTAAATTATTTTGAAGAATTCGGACTTGGTAAATTTTTCAGCGGAAATAAACAATATTTGAAAATTTATTCAACGTGAGGAAAGTGATTTGAAATTTGTTTTCAAAAGGTTGAAGTGTGAAAATATATCTTGCGAAGATATTTTGAAAATAAATAATTTGGGAAAAATTATTTAAAATTGATGGTTGTGGTGAATATTGTTTGATAGTTAAATAACCGACTATCAGTATAAACAATTTGTGAAATTATTGAGGCTTGATTGTTGTTGTGAATGTTGTTTGATAGTTAAATGACCGACTATCAATATTGGCCTTTGAGATGAAACTTGAATTTGTTTTTAAAATAGGCGTTCATTATTTGGATTAGCCGGGAGAGGACTATGTGTCAGAATACAGGTACCAATGTATGCTATGGTTGGCGTTATGCCACTGGCAGGTGGTCCATTACATATATTCTCCCCTCTCTTTTGTACCCATATGCAAAAATCAATTCGCTTATATAAACCGCATATGGTTGAAAGTTAAAGTTTAGTTTACTAATAATATATACAATAGAAATACATAACGCTCACATACGTAATCATTATGAATTTTCAATTAATTAGCATCATTCAAATTCGAGTTATTCTTAAACAATGCATCTAGAGTATATGATGCAAATAATTAGAAAAAATAGTATTTTAGGGCTTATGATAGTAGCATGATTATATTTTTTTAAAGTTAGAAAGACAACAAAAACATACAAACACATTGACTATCATGTAAATCTATAAGCGGTAATTATATAAAGACTTAGAGTATAATTTTAAATACAAGTTGCTACCAATAGGCACGACATCCATGTCAAAAGTTCAGCAATATCCAAGTTTCAACAAAATTTCCAAAATATTGTGAACTATGATTGACTTAATGATTATTGGCCTCGACATTTTCCTCATCGGTCTTATTAAGATTTATTTTCTCTTTATAAAGATGTAAAGGAGTTGAAGTGGATGTTGAACAACCTCTCAGTGTGGATGTTCTTCTAATTAGATATCTAGCTTCCTTCACTACTGCTACTCTCGTAGCAATACCCCAAGTCAATAAATTAATAAAATAATGAAAAGGCACGTCATTTTTACAGTCTGGATCATGAAAAATGGAAAATAAATAAATAAAAGAAGTAAAAATAATAACATAACAAAAAGGCATGTCATTTTTTCATCGAGCACCATTTGCACCTTAGGCACAATCCTCATGCCTTTCCATGTGCACTGCGCCATAGGAAAGAAAGGTGCAAACGTTGTGTCATGCCTTGCATCATGTCTTGCGACTTGGCTTCACTTTCATAACTAAGATTCCAACAGGTAGATGTCATACATATGTTCATACTGGAAGAAATTAATATATAATACCAAATGTCAAAAATTAATTTCATTTGGATCATAGTGTATTTACTGAATTAAATTTACGTGTCAAAAAAGTTATTATCCAACGTGTTCTTTTCAACATAAAAAGGGTTTGTTATGAAAATATTAGACTTATTTGCAAAATTGCCGAACTTATTTACAAGTTATATGCTGATTGTATTTATATTTATTTGTGAGGGGTACTACAAAATGGAGCAAAAAATTTGTGGAGTGTGGAGCCTCTACGCGCTACATTCAAATAATATTTGTCTTTTTAATGTATTGTGCATGCATTTAAATAATTATACCTTTACTATATGGAATTTTTTTTTAAAGGACAAATTATTCTAAATAATTGGACATAAGGACAAATGCATTTTTTTCTTTCTCAAGAACAAGCTCAAACCCATTCCTCAGTTAAAACAATCCCCTGCCTTTTTGATTTGTTTCGTTGGTCTTCCTTCTTCGATTTCAAATTCTCTCTCATTCACTCTCGAAATTCCAATTGATAATAAAAATGACGCCCCAACCCAGAAGTAAATCGTTATCTCCAACTCAACCACAAACTTCAACTCATGAAGAACAACTACCAAAAATTGAACAACAATCACTGATTCATTACATCAATGACCAAGCTTCAACAGAATTTCGGCAACAAACTCCAAATTGAGAAATCGAAATCGTAGCTCTATTGGATATTCAACAGCCCATCTGCATTTCTAGAAAAGGAAAACCTAGCTCAATCTCAGTCAAAACCAGAGACACTGAAAGCAAAATTTAGCAAGTTAAATTAACGAAAATGACCAATTGAAGAAGAAGCATAGAAAAATCGAAAAAAAGAACAAAATGAAGAAATGAACAAAATAGGGCAAATGAATAACAATAAAAAAACAAAAAATAAACCGAAGAAGGTAACTGGTACTATAATTCCAACAGAAGGAAACTCCAACAGAAACTTAAAATACAATTCAACGGTTAAATGATACTGCAAAATTATGAAACTGATACTAATAATATCATATTATTAAATGTATTCTTATAGTGTCAAAAATGTTAAATAGGAAAAATCTCAAAAGGAAAAGGAGAAACAAACTACAAACGAAAAATTCAAAGATGAATAAATCAATTTGGTAAAATTACAAACATTATCATTTTATGACATGTCACATAATGCAAAAATGATACCTATAGTTTGTTTGGTAGAAGACAAGGCTTTGTGGTTTTAAAAATAGTTTCCATCATCATTTACTACAAAATCGATACAAATGTATTGGAAAAGTGATACCCACTATCTGTTTGATTTAAGTTGGTGCTTTGTAATTGAAGAAATAATTTTCACCGGCATACATAATAAAACTAATACTAAAATACTGCAAAATTGACACCTACTGTCTGTTTGTGTGGAGCTAATGTCTTGTAAAGTAGAAATTATTTTCAATCTTATTTGCAGCAAAACGACACCAGTACCTTACAAAAATAATACCCACTTTATATTTGTTTGAAGTTATACCTTTAGTTTTACAAATTATTTTCAATATAATTTGTTATAAAACTGGTACAAATATAAATCAAAATGATACCTCAATTTGTTTGTTTGATTTAATTGTTTTGCAATTTTAAAATTATTTCAACCATACTTTTTAATAAACTGAACCTATATTTAACAAAAATGATACTCATTGTTTATTTTGAGTAGAATTGATAACTAATAATTTTATAAACTATTTTCCAAATCATTGGTAGGAAAACTGACATTGATATCTTGAAAGTGATAAAATAATCATTTTGTTTGAAGTTTTTACTTTGTGCCTTGATAAGTTGTTTTTATTATATTTTTTATAAAAACTGGTGCGGTTATAAATCAAGAATGATACCAGAGGTTTGTTTGTTTGAAATTTGTACTTCATACTTTTTTGAGTTATTGTCACACTATTAGTTTTAAAATGATACCATTATAAATAAAAATTGATACCTAAATTGTGTATGTTTGAGTTAAATGATACAAAATTTCCAAAATCATTTTAAATGTCATTTTTACTAAAACTGACACTTGTATTCAACAAAAATGATACCCAACAGTTGTTTTGAATAGAGTTAACGTCTCTCTAATTTTATAGAATATTTTCCATGTAATTTGTTGCAAATATTATACCAATAGCTTGCAAAAATGATACCGCTAATATGTTTATTTGAAACTTGTACTTTTTTACTTTTATACACTGTTTTCACTGCACTTTATTTAAAAAATGACATTATTATAAATCAAATATGATACCTACAGTTCATACACTTGAAATTATTAGTTTGTAATTTTCAAATTTGTTTCAAATCTCATTTTTTATAAAAATTAATACCTATGTATAACAAAATTGACACCTTTTAACTATAAAAATGATATTCCTTATATATTTGCATGAAGCTGTATCATTGCCGTTGATACTCTATATAGTGTTATGATTCAAATCATTTGTTTCACTGTCAACTTAATACCTCTTTTTCAAATAATAGGATGATGATGATTTTGTCAATCCACATCCAACAAGCATGAATATCATATCTAAAGGATCGGAGCAGGAAATAGTAGAAGCTAAAGTTACAAAGCCAGACATAGCATATAAATGTGGCTTACAAGCAATTTTCAAGATGATAAATTGGTAAAAGTAAAAGAACGGCCTAACAAAAAAATAGACACATTGAAAAAGACTCCATGTTACAACTTCTTCAATGACTTTTTTGAAGAAAGAGTAACAATGAAGGAATGCAGAATCGACACAACTTTGATGTCTCATACAAATGCTATTCAACTGAAACCGATACCCTCTTGTTTGGAGAAGGAAAAATGAAAGTATATAACAAACGGGAATTTTGATCCTCGAAAATTTTCACTAACTATATTGTGTGCCGAGCATTAAAACGCAGGAAAGATCGATCGTTAGGGGAAAGAAAGGCGATAGTAGGAACTAAAAAATTATAGAATCTCACGATGTAATGGAATAACATATATTAATCAACATAATACTTTACAAAGTCATTTCAAAAATGATACATTAGAGTCATGCTAATGCAAATTCTACCCAAGGACAGTTATAACAGCATGTTCCTACCCAATTGATACAAGATACATATAATACAGTGGAAAACTAGCTATCAATGAAGCCTCCTGCTCTAAGCTCTTTCAAAATGCATCCATGGAAAACCTGAACTACTTGGTTGCCCATAGAAATTTGAGCACCCAGAAGTTTTAGAAAAAGGAAATAATGTTCAGACATGGGTTTGGTGTTAGTAAACTCAAACAATTGAATTATTATATTTAAAACCCTTTCAAAATCATAGGTATCTCATAAGGCCACATCACACATAAACACAGACGGATTTTTACCTTACGATAACCAAAACATTTTTTTATAGAAAGACAAATGATATTATAGTAATGTCTAAGAGATCAAAATAAATATATGAAGATAGCCAAAATTTTCGCCATTATTAAATTCCATCATTCTAGGCTCTACAATCAAAACCATAAAGGAATTATTGAAGATTGGATTCCATACTATGACAAGGCACCAGGGTACCCCTTATCATGGAACACGTCTATAAAATGTACCGAGGACCTCATCGGGATCCCTTTCCAACACAAGACAAGCCTATCCCTTACTAGATATAGTACCAAATATGTCATTAACCTGGTTGCTTTGCATCCCTTTTTATTGAGATCTCAAGCACAACCAATCCATAAATATGTAAATGTATCTACAAAGGTGATGACACACCCTAACGGGAGCGACCCACTAAGCCTTGCGGCATCTCTTTTGATTTTAGTCATTCTCAGTTGATGAGCATGAGGCTATGCTTACCTACTGAATAGCAATCCCACTTCGAATGCTAATACTGCCATCTAGGAAGTAATGCAGTGCCAACATTCATCCATACAAGTTGTCCAGGGTAAGGACAATCCTTAGGCACTACTTCTACTGCATCTATTTCGGAATCACCGTCGGGACAAGTAGCTAGCAACCCTTGCACTCTATCTTCGATTCCTTATTCTTCAAGATGTCCTCAGTTTGAAATGCTTGAGTTGGATCAAAGTGGTTTTCGGTTCGCATATTCGATCTCGATTTCTTTGAAATAACTTTCGATAATTTCTGATAAACTCAACCCCGATTCTTTAGGAAATAAACAGACAAAGACAAGAACGGAGTTCACATTCTAACCCCTATGTAACGGCCCGTTTTTCCATACCTTTTGAATCGACAATAAATCACACATGCCTAACTCAAATTGTACGAAAAGATAGACTATTAAGGATAGAAAGAAAATAAAGACAGAACAGAATCTTATGCGAATGAAATAACATATATTATGTCAATAATAATCTTTACAACGAATTTTTTTAAAATACAATATCAAAGTCTAACCTAGTTCAGCCTGGATAGTTATAACACCTTTCCTTACAAATGCCGACAAACAATAAAACAAATGCAATAGATGCAATGGATAATAGAATACATCCATACGATGATGAAGATTTCCAGCTCTTCTTTGGAAACTCCAACCGTCTTCAGCTAAACCTGAAACTACTTGAATCTGACCCAAGTATTGAAAATACCCGGATCAAGCTTGATAAACCAGTTTGAGAAAACTCAATAATAAATGACTATATTATCAACACCTATGAAAAGAATGGTATCTCATAAGACCACGACCACACACAAACACGGATGGGTTTTTACCTAATGATAACAAAAAAACTTTATATCAAAATACACTTATATTATTTTTATTGACATTCTTTTGAAAACACTTTTCAAATAAACTCATTCAAATAAGGTATCAATACCCAGGCTAAGTATAAGATAATATATCCGGATTGGGTCAACGGAATATACCGAACAGAATATATGATGCCAAAAGGGGTGGCTGAAATTTTTGCAAGTCATTACAGCTATTTTGAGACTACAATCAAAACCGTAAATCTCGTATTGGGATTGGATTTCCAACATGATAGAAAACAAGTGGAAAGATCAGTCTGTATCCAAGGCTTATGTCCAAGACTCAGACGTCGTTTTACAACAACACAAATGGCTAAAAGTGGATACAATCTTCGAATAACATCCAAGGACTCGGGCTTCGTGCATCCCTGCAATGAGGCCCAGACGTATATGGTACCTGGGGCTCAAAACATCTAATAACCCAAATCACTACTATCCGAAATGCGAGCATACATCTAACCACATAAAATCCTATCATATTTGGGTGTGAGGCATGCGAGGCTACGCTCAATTTCTTCAAAGCCATGTTTTTCATACAAAACCACGCTTTGATCCTAACAGGTTCGACTTTGAATGCAACACCGCCATTCCTTTGATCACTATTTGACTCCCACAAGCATACAACCTCTGAGCTCGTATGTCTCAAAGAAGGGTGTTAAGCTAAGAGAAGTTTCCTTCTCCGCCACCAAGCAGATGTACATTTGTAAAAGTCAAACGTTGTGTCTCAGAAATGCAATGTCAGACATTCGTCCATACAAGTTAGTTTTGGGATTGAATGAAACCATAGGCACTCTCCTACTACCACTAGTAGTCCTTGCAATCCAAAAAATCTCTGCAACGAGGAGTCCATTGCTATAAATAACTCTATAATGGTAGCTACCCAGAGCATGTTTAACAAGCAGTCCTCACGCTATGAAGATCCACTCTCTTCAATAATCAACATCTTCAACAAGTCTTCACATTCGTACGTATACATTGGTTGAAGTGGTTTTTGGATAGAAATTACCCAAATTTGACTGCGGTTCCTTCGAAGCCAATTATCGCATTAAAAGATGTTAAGTTCATATATGGATATCAATCATCAATCAATTACTTCATCTTTTATTTAAATCAAATGTCTTTCTTATATATATTCTTTTCAATTTATTCCATTTCCTTTTTAAAAGTATATGGTATCATTAAGCCTCATTTATCAAATCATTTGGTTTATTAAAATCTTTCTTAAATCCTGGAATAAACCCAAATTATTTTCTCTTTTACTTAGGAAAACCATTCCAAATCATTCATTAAATCTTAATCAAAGATTTCTTATATTCAAGTTATAACTTTTAACTTAGGGAAAATATTCCCAAATCATTTATTAAATCTTAATCAAAGATTTCTTTCTTAACTTCAAATCGTATTCTTGCAAATCGAAGATTTTCATAATAGAGTAATACTGCCACTTTAAATATGGTAAATTTCACCTTCTGGGACTAATGGCAAGTAATCCTACATTATGAAGATCTTTGTCTTCAATATGTTTTAATTAAAAAATTAATTTGAAGGTGTTTTCGGATAGGAAACACCTAGATCCGATCCTAGTTCTTCGGATAGGAATCACCGAAATTCGATCCTGGTTCCTTCATACCAATCATCGAATAAAAGATTTCAAGTGGTTAAATAACATTCAAAGAATTTGTTTCTTTTCTATTATCTTGGAAAAAATTAAATATGATCTTTTAGAGCCCCTCGTCCAAAAAGAGAAAACATAGGCTAGGTAAGTTCAGGGCACTGGTTGCTCCATCCCTAATCTTAGTTAAACACCTTATTTTATCTTTCCAGATCTCACAGGCGGGACAAATGTACTAGTCGTTTCCGCATACTCAGTTATTATTCATCATTTTAGAAATGATTTATTAAACTTCCAATCATCATTTAAATTACTTAAATATTATTTTAAAATCTTTCACAAAAGATTTAGGAAACAATTTCTAAGTTTAAAATTACATTTCGAAAGTTATTTCAAACTGCTACGAAAAGCGTTGCGAAAAGTGTTGCAAATAGCGTTTTAAAAGCTGTATTCTTCAAAATGAATTTTATATTATTTGGAAATCCATATCTTCAACTTAAATCTATTTTAATACATTTTAAAATATTTTTACGATTTATTTCATATTATTAAAACATTTAAAATATCAATTTTAAACTTTGGTCATTTTACCACAAAAGCGCGATTTTCTGAAAAATTGTTTTGGACATATTTAAAATATACAAGATGAAATTTTGATTTTATTTCTTTATTTATTTAAACATATTTAAATGTTTATACAATATTTCTAACTCATTTTAAACTATTTTCGAAAGGTTTAAGCATTCCATATACACTATTTTATTTTCAAAAGGAAAGTGCATTCCTTTGTGCTTATCGACGTGTATTAACGTGACTTGGTAAAACAATTTAACAGTCATCTCAAACAATCAATACTTGATGATCAAAGCATATATAAGCATCCATAGAAATCATAACACAGCATCAAACATGTATATATGTAAATAGAGTTGTTAAATAGAGTTTCTCACATAAATCAAAGCGGTTAACTTCCTACCAACATTCTAATCAACCAACACTTCAATAATTAATTCCAACTTCATTAAACACTAGAAAACAACACCCTCTTCCTTCCAATAGGTTGGTGGAGGCTTGAGATGGAGGTTGGCCAAAAATATAGAGAAGAAACGGTAGAGCTTTGATCTTGAATTCTCAAAATTAGACCCGAAAAAAAGTCAACTTCTCTTTTTTTTACCTTCTTACTCTCTAAATTTAAAAAACTTGTTAACTGAAAAGTTGTTTAGAATTCTTTTCTAATTAACTCAAAAAAAAGAATCACTTGATTTTGAATAATTATGAGGAAGATATGGTCAAAAGAAAAGGAGCTATTCTAGGATTCACAAAAATAAAGTCCGAAAATGTGCTTCAAAGAATTGAGTTTCAAGTATATAAAACTTCAAAATTGAAAAAAGTGATCAACATAAAAGTTGTATCCACTGGAATTTATATGTTTTTTAAAAAAAAAATTCCAACTAGGGTCTGTTATGATCAAGTTATGATCAAACAAAATGGCATATTCTCTGGCTTAAAAACCAAGCCAGAAAATGCACCGGAAAGAAGTGTATTTTTGATATAGTAAACTTTAGACTGAGACAAAGTCGCCAACACAAAAGTTGTAGCTACTAGAAAATATAATATTTTAAAAAAAGAATTTTATATTTCAGTTTGGTTATGAATAAGTTATTTCCTAGAGAATAAGAGGTAAAACATGAAGAAAAAAGAAGTTAGATTTGAAGAGAATGAACATTAATTTCTTTTGAATATTTTATGGATATTTTGACGTTATTTCTTTATAATTTTTTCCTATAGCTTGGAAGCCCTTAAAGAGAAGAGGAGGAAGATGAATAAGCTTGAGAAAAGTAGAAGAAGAAATGTGAATTAAAGTGAGAAGGAGGTGGATATTTATAGAAAAAGAAAAAAGTGGTAAATTTTTCAAAATAATCTCTTACCAAACTACCAAACTAACCTTATTTCAACCTAAAGTAATCTTCAATTTTTGAATACTTAACATCATCTTTCATATCCTTACTTTATGTCTTTCTCACATAAAGATTAAGTAAAGAATATCGTAATTATGTAGGTTTCGATTTGATGTGATTTGATGTTTACTTTTTCTTACTTTTGTTAATTCTTACTTACTTTTACTTATGACTTCTAGAGGATTTCTAATCTTACTAGTAAAAGTAAACATATTTAGTTATAAAATGTATAATGTATATGTTAAAACATGTTAATGAAGGTGCGATAATATTGCGGCAACTTATTTTGACAAAAACGTTGATTTTCGACAAAACGTTTTACGGTCACATTTTGACCTTTTTGTTAAACTATTTACCTATGTAAAACTAAACTTCAAAATTGATTTGTTATTATATTTAAAGAATTAAAACAAGTATATTTGACTTATAAAATAATATAAAACAATATCCAAATCTTTTTATAAAAATACGACATCGACTTATCAATATGCGACGAAATTTGTCAACTTTAATAAAACAAGTTTTATATATTTATCGAACCATTATAAATTAAATTACTATTATTATTAAATGAGTTTATATCGGTTATATATATTTAAAAGTAATTATTTATATTTAAAAAAAATTAGTGAATATTTATCCTACATTATTGAAATCCGACTGTTGTCAATTTTACAATGAAAATCCAAAACCTTTATTCAATCTAAAAAATAAGTTTGTCATTCTTATTTATCATATAAAAATTGATTGTTTAAGTTTGAAAATTCTACATTTGAATATTTAAAATAATTAAATATCCCATTTTCAAAGTGTTAAAATTACGGGTTGTTACATGTTAGTGGACGGGTTTCCTTATCATTTATCCTAGAAGAATGAAATGAGGCCTATATGCAGAGTACACAATCATCGGGGATGACTATGTCATATAACTCAGGTGTTAGATATTCCATTATGTTTAGGTGCAGATTTGATAGTCGGTTATTTAACTATCAAATATATAATCATTCAACATAGATGATTCCGTGTGGAATCCACTAAGCCTTTATTAATTAATCTTTCATTAGTCAAAACACTTTGCAAAACTTGATCAAAAGATCTTTTTAGAACAATATTCCCAAAACTCTTTACATTCCTTTTATACATGGAAAATAATTTTAATTATTACAAAATATAAGTATTTACCGAAAACATTTGGAAAATTCCCCATTCTCGAAGTCTATATCCAATGGCCATGAAATTCCTTTTTCAAAACATCACTTACTATAAAACACATACACTTTATAAAACTCATTCACTTATCCCTCATAAAAATTTTGTAAATTCACTTCATATTTCAAACCTCCTTACAAATCTTCAAACTAGATTTAAACTTCTTTTTAAAAGTTCTATAAATCTTTCCATGCATGAAACTCTTATAAAATTTCCTTCATAAAATATCTGACATTACAGAATATCGTTTACAGAATCTCATTTTAAATCACTTTAAATAACCATTTTTATCTAGTAAAACCCTTTTATAAATAAGTTATTAGTTATAAATACCTTTATAAATAATTATATAACTTGAAAAATCATTCACAAACCTTTAACCCCAAGCTGATTAATGAATTGAGCTTATTTAAAACCATATTTATAATTTCAAAGGAGGCTTATCAATCCCATTGGTACTAATTTAAGTTACCATTTCATTTCAATTTCACTTTCAAGTCATTTAATAATGAATTTACATAAGTAAACATATATGTAAATATACTTCATATACAAATTAGAAATAACATATCAATATAAGTTAAGTAGTATAAACATGTCTAAATAACATAATAGGAAGATGGTGATTTGTCCTTCTAAATAGATGCAAAAATTCAATCAATTTATAGCAAAACGGGGACTTATTCTGCAATCAACTGTCCACATAATCAAGCAATCAATTTATGGCAGAACGTGGTTTTATTATGCTAATATTTGTCCATATAAACACAAACAATCACATCGTAACTCATTCATAGTCATTTGTCCACTTAATGGTATCGACATTGAATGCCCTATGTTCCATCTCTGGGAAAGAATTACCTTTAAAATAACTTAGTTCTCGAAACAATGGAATTAAAAATTAAAAATCTTTTTTAAAATGAATAATTACAAGTTAAGCTCTTTAGTTAATCATAACTAATCTTTATTAATTTGAACTTAATTTAATTATATATTAATAAATAACTAAACCTTCAATAAATAATAAACAATAATTAAATATTAAATAATTAAACACTAATTAATCCTTTATTAATTATTAAATAATCTGTTAAACCTTAATTAATAATTTAATATTAATTAATCTCAATTAGATAATCTTTAATTAAATCTTAAATAATAAATTAAATAATTTATAAATTAAAACCTTAATTAATTTAAAATTAAAGACATGGATAAAAATTAATAATAATTAGCCCTATATTTAGTTAGTAATTAGTTAAAGTAAATCATATACTTAACTTATAACTGATTAAAAATTAATCATACTTAATAATTGATTAATTAAAATTAATCTTATCCTTTAAAAGGCAATTAATTAGTAACTAATCTTCACTTAATTAAAGTTAATTAATCTTATTAACACTCAATTAATTAATAATTATTAAACCTTAATTAATTAATTATTAATTATTAAATCCTTAATTAAATTTAAAAATTTTTTTTAGCAGGCTTATAAAACATATACAAAAAAATTTAAGTATGAAACTTAAATTTTAAAAATTGGACTTTTATAGCGGAACATAGCGACTATCGCTATGGACACCATAACTTAAAAATGTTTTGTCTTTCCTTATTGGAATCCCAACATTTAAATACTTACCAACTCATCATAAACGTAGCATAAGATTTTGCATAAGCAAACAAAGTTGAAACTATGAAATGATCTTCAATTTTCTTTAAACCAAACACTAGTTTTTCCCATAAAGAAATCCAATCATTGATACCCTATCAAAGTGTCCGCTTCCTTAACATGACATCACATACACATGACTAAACATCCATAAACATATCTCCATCATAGCACAAACCCAAAATCACATCTTTATAATGAAACATGATGCTTTAGCTTTCGATTCAAAAATCGATATCTATACCGCAACTAGAAACATATACATATAAATTCAAACCGTATAATATTCCAATAAAACAACTAACTTATTTAATCGTCCAATATTAAATAAATATAAAGGTAGAAATTTTCCAAAAGCTAAAGAATTTACTTACCATAAATCCTTTGAAAGCTGGATACATTTTGGAATTTAGAAAACTTGGAAAACCACAAAATCCACTAAAAATAGCTCAAATTTCCCTCAATTTATGGTCATGTAATTCTAAAATTTTAGAAAAGTGGTCAAAAGAAAAGTTTTATAAAAAAAATTCTCTACAATTTGAAAAAAAAAACTCAATTTTAGTTAATTTTGAGGAAGATACGGTCGAAATAAGAAGGTCTATTTTCGGATTTGGATCCCTGAGTCCAAAAACACTTTGCAAATAAACAAGATTTGGACATAGCATGACCCAAAAATTTTAAAAGTGATCGACACAAAAGTTGTAGCCAATAAAATTTAATATGGTTTGAAATAAAGAAAATCTTGATTTTGTGTAGTATATAAGAAGTTATGGTCGAATAAAGTAGGAGGAAAAATGGAGAAGTTTTTAAAATGAAATGGAGAAGGTTTAACAAGTTTGAAATCATTTTAAAAGTTTAAACATGGATTTTTAAAATTGTGATATCTCGGAATTTTGACCCTATTATTATAATAAGTTTTTAATCAAATTTAAATAAAATACAAGATTTTCATTCATAAATAAATAAGATTTTGGACATTATTAGTTGTATATATGTTATAAAGGAATCTATCATTTCAAAATGTAAAATAGACTCTTTTAACAATATTTAGAATGAAATCTGTTTTACGCAATTAAATTAAAAGTTATATATTAATGACATTTAATATCAAAAATATATAAGTGTATTTGATAATAATAATATTTACAATAACACAATTCTACTCATATTAAATATAAATATAAAGTATATTAATGCAAATATAAGTTACAAATCAAATATTGGAAAGATTTAACGTTAAATAAAAATAAGATCAAGAAGCGTTTCTAACAACAACTTTTATAATTAAAATAAAATAAGCTTATAAATATTAGCTTAAGTATAACATAAAATATGGTTATAAACATAAGTCTTCAGACATAAGAAAACCATAATATATGAACATAAGTACAAAACTATGATATGAATAAGATATAAATAGAAATGTTAACTATGTTAAGACAAACATATAAAATCAGTCAAAACCAATGTATAGATTCATGTTTAAGTTAAAAGATAATAAAACAAAACCATTGTACAAATACACACCAGACAAATACAAGATCAGTGAGTATCTTTACAAAATAAACAAAATTTGTCAGCAAAACATAATAAGTGTAAACCTATATGAAAACATCTTCGTACAAACACAAAACCTGCAAATATCTTTATACATATTCATGTGTCAGCAAACATTAATGATATGTTAACATAAATGTAAACATAAGCATTTAATTAGCATTACAATCTGTCAAATATAAGCTATCAGTTGAAATATTTGAATCATCTCAGGTTTTAGTACATAAAAAAAGATAAAGCGAAATATTATATCCAGGTAAGGCTTATGCTAGAAGTTGTGTCACTGTTCAAGAACAGTTCTTATCTATAAATACCACATCATTCTACTTGTAATTCAGGAAGCAAGGGAAGTTTACAGGAATTCAATTCTTCAAACAACAGTATTCTTTTATCATCAAATACTCTTTGTTTCAACAGTATTTTGGTGAGTAAACTTGATTTTTGAAATTTAGTTATTAACAATTGAATGCATGGAAATTATTATGTTGATATAACACAGTTTTGTGATGTTTGTAATTACTGGAAGTACTGTATTATGATGTACCTCAAGTTTTTTTCATGAATCTGTGACAAAGAAGCAGAGGATGATTTATACCTCTCATATAAACAATTTAAAACTCAAAAATTTAACTTATTAAGTGGTATAAACAAAGCATAAGGATCTGGAAATTGTTCTAAGAACAACATAGTACTGTAAGATTAATTTACAGCACAAAGTAAAACAATGGTCAAAATTCGAATGACATAAATTGTAAATTCGAATTTATATCTTGAAACAACATACAAAAGTATGATTTTTGAGACAAAATTTATAATTTTTAGACAACTATTCATAGAGAAGTTGTTAGTGAACCAAAAATGCTTTTATATGAATAACTGATGATTCATCCAATTATTGATGATGAAATTTGACATGAAGCTAGAGTATTGATGTGAGAACAACAGAAAAATGTTGAAAAAAATTTCGAACGCGAGATTTGTGGGAAATGGTCGAGAGTAGGGTTTATGGGTTCGACAGTTTGGGTTCTGTATTTTTGGTGTTCGCGTCACCGTGGCTCAACCGAGTGCCGTGAAACTTGGGAAGGTGTTAGGGGGTGTTGTCGGCAAGGAATGGCCGAAGCCACGTCATCGCAAAAGGTCGTGACCGCGTGGACGAGGCGATTTCTTCTTTCATGTTTTTGTTACTGTTCGAATTTTTCATGCTTATTTGATTTCGTCCTTATTGCATTGATCTGAGCTGTGCATTTGAGTGAGATGTTGAATTGGGGTTTGCTGGAGTGCCGTGAGTCGCCAGAGTCATTGGCGAACCACCGTGCACGTGCATGGTGGCGTCGTGACTGATGCTTGAGTTTTGGGTCGCCGTGTGGTTTTACTCGAGAATTTTTGACAATTTCTTCGAGTATAGTCTGGGTTGTGTGCGCGAGTGTTACCGTGTGTTTTTCAACAGTTTAAAAACTTAAACTTAAAAAAAAAGAAACAGGAGGAGAAAGAACAGAGGAAGAAGAAAAGAACGGGATTGACGCAAGAAAAGTACTGGGTAATCTCGAGTTCGACCCGAGTTAACCACGTTGTTGTCTTCGGGTTTCAAATTCCTGAAGTTTGCTAACTGTAATATTAGGTTGAAGAGTAAATAAGCTAAATATTAATTAAGTTAATAATGTTTACAAATTGTTTTAAGCCAAGATGAACTTTAAAGCTTTACTAAAACGAAGATGGGTAATGAATTTAAAACAAAGTTAATTATAAATGTAATAAATTTTATAATTGTAATTTAATAAGTAGTTCAAAATTTAATCAAATTTGTAATTAAAGATTTTAATGATAATCTTGTGTAAACCCATTTGTAATTAAGAATTTCATTAATCATTGAAAGTTAATAACTTAACAAATCGTAGTTAACTGATTAAATAACTAATTAAGGATTAAACGATTAAGTTAATTAATAATTAATGATTAATTAAGCAATTAGTAATAATTAAATGTATAATTGAGTTTTATAAATCAATAATTAAGGCTATTGATTAATAATTAAGAATTAATTGATTAATTAAGTGAATAATTAATAAGTAATTAATAAATTGAAATAAGTTAATTAATTAGTAATTAACTAAGCAAGAATAAAATATAGTTTATTCTTAAGCAAGTAATTAAGTTTAAAATAAATCAAACTAAATGTTGATATGAATCGATGATTCTATTTGATTGACTCTGATGTTTATTTATATCCTGTGATGTTCTATGATATTCTGGATATTTCTGTGATGATTGTGTATGATTCATCTGTGTTGAATTGCTATGTGAATTTAATTGTTGAATTTAAACTGTTAAGTTAATTAGACAACTTGACCTTTAAAATGGCGTTTGGATTTCGATGAGACCGGGATCGGGTATCGATTTGATAGTCCGAAAACCACATCGATCCAAATTAAACGTTAGGTCGTGTAATCTCAAGTGAAGATCGAGATAGTGTTTTCAGAATGCAAGGATTATTGTCGTTGACTATGAGGGTGATTCCAAAATGAGTGTAACGAGATAATGTCTTCGGTTTCGTTCGAACCCGAAACGAACTTGTATGGATTGAATGCTTTCAGCACATCATCAGGCGGACGATGAGCATTCTAAGAGATATGTTCTATAAAAGTAAACGCAGCCTCAAGCCTCATCAACCGGGAATGGCTAAAACAGGGGATGTGCAGCAAAGTTAGGTGGGTCATGCCCAAGCAGGACGAGGTATACCCCGGTCTAGATGTCCCTTTTATTCGGCTGTGTGGGCGGTTGGTCTGCAGCCAACTACGGGGTTATCTTGTTCGGGACTGTTCAGTAAGGAATGGTTCCGGCCTTGTGTTGCAGGGGAGCTAGGGTGGCTCCTCGAAACGGTGATCTAGGCCACGTACTGTGATGGGCGGTACCCCAGTAGCCCTGCCATTGTATGGGATCCAAATTCCAATAAGAGCCGTACGTTTTGATTGTGCCCAACTACGTTGGAATGTGAGATGTAAGCATTTCAGCTATTTCTGTATTTTACTTGAAAATCCTAGACACTATTATAATATCATTGAATTTCCTACAAAATGTTTTGGTTAGCGTAAGGTAAAAACTTACCCGTATTTATGTGTGGGAAGTCTTACGTGATACCTTTATTTCAAATGATTTTCAAAGTTAAACAACTTTAACCGTTTACTCATACAGACCCATGTCTGACCCGGAGTTTATATTTTGTTTTCATAAACTCTTGGGTACTCAAATTTTTATGAGTAGCCAAGTGATAGGTAATCGGAGTATAGAGTTTTCTGGAGGAGTTGGAGTAGAAGACCAGACGTATGTATCTATCCATATAGTTCCGCTGTGTTAGATAGTATATGATGTAATTTGGATATATGTATAGTCAGATATGTATATGACAGTCATGTTGTATGATATTGTATAACTCTGATGTGTATATAACTATGTAATAGTTATTTTGATGTATTATATTTTGTTCCATTCCGCTGTGAGATTCTGATGTTGTTATTCTTTCTTTCTATTCTTTTCTATTTCTAGTCCTTTCTTTCTTATTGATGACACGTTTTTCTGGAGTTAGAAAGTCGGGTCGTCACAAAAATCTTAAAATTATGAATGAAAGTCATTAAAGAATTCTCAAGCTTTAGGAAAATTTTCAAGTGCAACGAGAATGAGAAAAATGAAAAGAAAAATTAGGAAAATTATTTTTTATATAAATGGAATAAGTGGAATTGCTAATATACCCTTACGTACTTTGCCCTCCACAAATGAATGCCACATCTCCTCTATGTCTTCACCTTATCTGCCCCTTTTAAATTTCGAAATTTGTCATGAGAAAACATGTTAAAACATGTTTGTACCTCATTTGTACTTTATGTTAGAAAAGAATCTTTATATTATAATATATTAACTTTTTTTAAAATAAAACCTTATCTTACATATATACACATAGATACTTAAGTGCACATACATGCACACATATGCATTTCCATGCAAAAAAATTGGTAAATGAATGTATGTGTGCATACTAAAGAGTCATTACATTTTCGTTAAAATTTATTTGGCGGAAAGTCGAATATTCAAAAAACGAATTTTGGTCACATTTTCAATTTGTCTTCGAACTACATATTTTAGTAAACAAATTTTGACAACTATTTGTAACATCCCCCTATTTAGTGGTTCAAAACTAACGGCTACGGATGCTGCAGCCATCCATAGTTATTAATCTTCGACGACTAAGTACGGTGTTGCTAGATTCATTAATGCATAGATCATAAGAATATGGAATAAAATAACAATTCAAAAATATATTTCCACATTCCATTCAAAACATCTCATGTTCATTACATAATCCCAAAACGTTAACCATGTTCAACAAAATATAATTATTACACATACGCTAGGAGCGACATATGTAGATGCCCCATTGGTTGATCAGAGTATGTAGTAAGGCTAATAAATCCGCCTTTACATCCAAATATACAACGGAAAAGAAAACTTTAAATAACTATCTGCCTCATGCACGCCTTCGGAAGCTTTATTCATCTAAGAAGAAAACTTAAAAACCCTAGACCTAAAACTACCCAAAATCAATTGAGCACCCGAGAGTTTAAGGGGAAAACAAAAACTTCAAGTCGAATATTCAACTTGGTATGAATAATAATCTAACATCCTAATCCTTTTAGATATCTAGTGAGACCACGCCGCTAAGCGGAATGGTTATCCCCTCAATAATATCCTAAAACCTTCATAGAACCATATTCTGTGCCTCCTACATCCATACTGGTTATAACATACATCTTCAAAATATTATGATGATATGCATACTTGAAAATAATTAGGGTTTCCATCCCGCCTTAGTTAGTCTAACCATCTAAGTTTCAGCTAACTATTTGTCTAATATTTTTAAGGACTACCCATCCCGTTTTAGACTTTGTTTGCATCAAATAGGGACTATCGATCCAACGATCAATTTACTTAAGCTGTGGACTATCCATCTCACATCCAATAGTTTTCTTAGGATGCCTCTGAGACCTTGTTTAAACGAATGGAGATTATCCATCCCTAACATGATGTTGACTATCCATCAAACATCCCACAATTTTCCTAGGATCACTATGAACCCATCGCTTGGCCATTTAACTCGTGCTATTCACATGTATCTAATCTTCTCATGCTATCTAGATGATTCTCATTATCACATGCTATCCACATGATTAACCTATTCCCACTAGTATCGCTAATTTAGGTTATATTTAATTATCCCATGCTATCCACATGGTTAACCTATTTTCATTAGTATCTCTAATTTAGGTTATATTCATTTATAATTTAGATTGGTATCCCCCAATGATTATATCAAAACATATAAGTGTTGGTAATCCCAACTGTTGTGTTGAATTCATTAAACCCGCCCTGGTATCCCCAAGGTTAAACAATAATTATTTTATAAGGTTGCCCTACCCTACATATTCAAAATTAAGTGTTATATAAGCATACCCTTTCAAAAGTATCTGCTTCGAAAGTATGAAGCTTGGTTAAAATAATAATTTTACAACCCCATCGAAAGCTTTGCTTTTGACCCCTTCGAAAGCATAAAACATATCTTTAAAAACAATAAGATCTTTCCTTTATAATACTTTCAAATCACTCTTTCGAAACATTTCGACCATGTTAAAGTATTATTATATAATAGTAGAAGCATAGCTTCGAAACCAATTGGAAGTATCCCTTTCAAAAGCCTTGAAGGTTACCCTTCGAAACCATTAAAATTCTACCATTTCAAAAGCATTTGGTTTATACTTAAAATATTAACTGCGCTCAAATTGGAAATAGATGAAAGTATCTCTTTCGAAACCACTCTTTATATTATAAATTATTGGGGAAGTTTGATGATGTCGAAACCATCCTTTCGAAAGCATTGAAATATCTAGGAAAACTATTGAACCTTTCGAAAATGTCAAAATCTTCTACTTTCGACCCCTTCGAAAGTTTTGGAAGCAACTTGTGTTTATTAAACAATTGAGCCTCAGCCATAGACTTTGACCTTGTCGAAAGCATGGCTTTCGACTGTGTCGAAAGCTCTTAAAGAACAACCATGGGACCTTGTCGAAAGCTCTTTAAAATAAACCATAGCTTCCGACCTTGTCGGAAGCTCCTTAAAAATAGTCATTGCTTTCGACCTTATTGAAAGCTATTTAAAAATAGGCAAGCGTTTTTCTTTTCAAGCCAAAAACAAATAAGGAACCAACTCCTTCGAAAGCACCCTTTGACAACCTACCTTTCGCCGTTTTCTAATTCACTACATACCACCCGAATGATATCATGTGCATTGGTTTCAACTTTGTTGGTTAATGAAGTCGAAAGGTCTGCCAAAGAAGGCGGAACCACCTTTTCCAAGGCAAAAGCTAATTTTACCAAATAAAGTAAACTTTTTGTAACAACTTGCCTACTTGTAAACAATTGATTGGCCTTTATAAACTTTTAAATAATTTAGATAATATTGATCGCATTTTCTCAAATCTAAATCAAGTTAACTTTTGACAAATAAACCCACCCTTTTAGTAAAACAATTAATTCATTTAGGTCCTTCTTTCAAAATAATTTAATTTCCATACTAAATACTTAGTAAAAATCCCCAAAACTTCCAAAAATTCACTTTAAACATGTTACCTAAAATATTAAAACTCCAGACCCAAATTCTTAATATATTTTCCAAAATAAATTTATAAACCCAAATAACCATATTTTCCTTTGAAAATTCATAACTAATTTTTCATGGCTTAGAAAATTGTGAAAATGGAAACCCATCTCTAAAATCAAGTTTTCCATAGCGTAAAATTTTCCCACAGCGTTTCAAAATCATAAAATCTCGGTTTTACGCTAAAACCGTGTATATCTCCTTTAAACATCCATGTTTAAACATATATATAATAATTCAAGCATATCATCATTCGATATATCATAAAAATAGATTTACCCTTAAATGCGAAACTATGTGATAATAAAACCAAAATAGAGATGTAGAAGTTATTATTCACCTTAGATTTGATAAGGAAATTGAAGTTTGATTGAGATTGATTCCTTCTAGCTTGATCCTAAGCTTTAGAATGATCTTCTCTTCTCTCTTCCTAATAGCCGACCTGGCTTTCTTTTCACGGTTATAATTTTTTTTTTAATAATATAAACATGTACGGCCTAATGAAAACGGTATAAGAGGGAGAACATGGGCGTTAATTTACCCTAATGTCCTTATGTTCAATTGCTTAATACTTAGCCATTTATAAGTTCATTTGTTTAAATAAGCACAGCCACTTAATCTATTAATCAAACCCTATCTCCTTATCTACATTATTCTTTTTATTTTATTCTAATTAAATCTCCCGAATAATGTCATCCTTAAAATTAGGGGTGTTACAGGCTCCCTTCCTTAAAGAATTTCGTCCGCGAAATTCAGTAAGGACTACAAACAAGCATAACCATCATGCATACAAAAGCTAGTATGTCCTACTAGTCAGCAAGTTTACGTAAAAAATATAGAACGTACCCTCACAACAGCCTAGGATAAGTGTCCCTAATCCTGTCTTCTGTTTCCCAAGTACAGTCCTTCACATTATTGCTCCACTGAACTTTCACCAACTTGACTGTCTTATTTCTTAACCTCTTCTACTCTCTCGCTACAACGTAAACTGGTTGCCTAACAACAGTCAGATCAAGCTCCACTACCAAATCGTCCAACTCTGTCTGAGGAATGGTGGCCTCTAGATCATGCACAAACTTTCTAAGTTGAGACACATGGAATACATTATGGACACGTGCCAAACTGCTCGAAAACTCAACTCTATAAGTGAGCTTATCAATCCTTTCTATAATCTGAAATGGACCAATGCATCTTAGGGCCAACTTTCTCGACATTCCAAATCACACCACACCTTTCATTGGTGATACTTTAAAGAAAACCCTGTCTCCCACTGAGAACTCTAGGACTTTACGCCTCTTATCTACATATCTCCTCTGCTTGGATTGAGCTTCCTTCATCCTTTCTCGGATTAACGCAATCTTTTCTGATGTCTCTCTAACCAAATCCAAACCTAAGACAAATCTGTCTCTAATCTCCAACCAATATGCTGGAGATTTGCATGGCCTTCCATACAAAGCTTTGAAAGGCGCCATTCCTATACTATTCTGATAACTATTATATGAAAACTCAATCATATGTAGGTGATACTCCCATGATCCACCAAAATCTAGCACACAATCTCTCAGTAAATCCCCAAGTACTTTGTTGACTATCTCTATCTTCCTATCTGTCTATGGGTGATATGATGTACTCATCTTGAGCTTAGTACCTCCTCATTGGGACTTCTCCAAAATTTGCTAGTAAATAATGCATCTCTGTCGCTAACTATACTACTAGGAATCCCATGAAATCTAACTATGTTCTTCATGACCAACTTAGCCAAAACATGTACCATCATGGTTGACTTTACCGGAATGAAGTGGGCATTCTTGGTCAACCTATCCATAATGACCCATATGCTTTCATTTTCTTAACTTGACCTTGGCAACCCATCTATAAAGTCCATCAATATCGAATTACACTTCCAAAGTAGAATATCTAAAGGCCGAGTAACCCACTTGGCTTCTGATGTTCAGCCTTCACTTGTTAACAGTTTACACACTGCATAACCCATAAACCAACATCCCTTTTATGCCTTCCTAATAAAAGCTTCTCTTCATGTCTTGATGCATCTTGGTCCCTCTGGGATGAATCGTGAACTTCGATCGATGACGTTCCTCTAGAATTTCTCTCCTTAAGTTCTATATATTCAGAACGCACAATCATCCCTTTTTCTTAACCATCTTCTTTGGTCAAGACTAAAATCCTTTAGGTCATCAATCTCCGATCCTATCTCAAGCCATCTAATCCTCTTCTCTAAAACTGGATCTTCTCTCTACTTAGAAGTTATCCTCTCGATCAGCACTGGTCGAACTTCTAAACAAGGTAACATTGTCGTACCCTGACTAGAACTGGCAGTAGATCTCAACTGCACACCACAACTTCTAGATCCTTCCATTCTGCCAACTTCTCTAACACCATAGTATGATGTTTTCTACTGAGAGCATCTTCTACCATATTTACTTTCCCAGGAGCATACTTAATACCGAAATCATAAGTTGCCAAAAACTCCAGCCATCTCTACTGCCTCATATTCAACTCCTTCTAAGAGAATAGGTATGATCGGTATGCAATTAAAATCTCTCCACCAAGATATAATGCCTCCAAATTTTCAAGGAAAAAACTACCGCTGCCAACTACAAGTCATGAGTAGGATATCTAACTTCGTACAGTCTAAGCTACCTAGATGCATAAGCAACGACCTTGCCCCCTAATCCAGTTCCATAGGCATCAACATATACTACCAACCATTGGTTACCATCTAGAACTACTAACACTGGCGCATTGGTTAACAAATGCTTTAACTTAAGGAACCCTTCCTCACATTTGTCGGACCAAACAAACTTCACATCCTTCCTGGTCAACTTAGTCAAAGATGTTGTTATTCGTGAGAAATCCTTAATGAATCTCCGATAATAGCAAGAAAGTCCAAGAAAACTCTAGATCTTAGTTACTGTCTCTGGTCACTTCCAATTATTGACTGCCTTGATCTTAACTGGATCAACTGACAATCCTTTCTCTGAAACCATATGACCAAGAAACTTAACATCTTTCTTCCAAAAATAACACTTGGAGAACTGTGCCTTTATCTAATTTTGCCTCAGCATCTCTAACACTACTCTACGATGAATCCCATGCTACCTTTCATCTTTAGAGCATACCAAAATGCCATTTATATATACCAACATGAACCTATCCAAGTTTTCTCGGAAAACTCGATTCATCAAGTCAACGAAGAAGGCAGGTGCATTTGTCAATCCCAATGGCGTCACCAACCACTCATACGAACCTTACCTAGTCCAAAATGCTGTCAAAGAAATGCTATCCTCCGCCACTCTCAACTGATGGAACCCCGTTGCCGAATCCAATTAGGAAAATATTCTGGCTCCATCTGGTAGCAATTGTAGCATTTCACATTCTGCTTTCCGACAACCAGCCTTACATCACCCGAACGACACTCAATTTCATAGTGCCCCTTCTTATCACACATGTAGAAACTATATCTATTTTCCCTTTCTTGGCCGCCCCTCCTTTCTGGGCACCCTTCCTCTTGAAGAACTTCCTCTTCTTCACCTGAGAACCCTGGGACTCAACTGGCTTCTCCGTAGCTGAAACAGCAAGCTTCTCCTCATGGCAGATGGTCATCTCTACCACCACATGATGAGGTTCTCTAATATGAGTCACGGACATTCTGGCTAGCTCTGGCCTTAATCCTCTAATGAATCTCTCATTCCTTCTGAAATCAGTGTCAAGCAAAGCGTGAACATATCGAGACAGCTCATTAAACATAGCAGCATACTCGATCATAGACATCCCTCCTTGAACCAGATTCCATAAAATTCCACATCAATGCCGACTTGGCAACCTCAGACGAGAACCTCTGCTCAAACCTTCTCCTGAAATCAGTCCATGTAAGCTCTTCCTCCGTAACTCCGACTGTCACACTATTCTACTGGTGAAGTGCGACCCCTTGCAACTGTCTAGAGGCTAGCCTTTTTTCTCTCCATCCTCCAGGCCTAAATCTTTAAAGATCCTCTCACAACTCAGCAATCAATTTCTACTTCTACTGCATCTTCCGCTTAAAAAACAGCTTCCCACCAAGACTGATGTAGTCTTGTCTTAGCTTAGCATAGTTATATCCAACTGGAACTACAGGATTAGCTCTTTCGACATTTCCAACAGCTTCCGCTTGCAATAGAATAGCCAATAACTGATACACCATCCTCGCATCTACTGGCGTATTTCCAGCACCTACATTAGCCTTGGCATTTTGGTTAACATTAGCCTGTCGACCTAGGTTTCTCCGAGTATTAGGTCGAGCATTTCCGTTTGTTGTGGTGCTTCCTCCACCTAGATTTTCTCTTCCGTTTCCATCTTCCATATCGTCTTTCTCGTAAATCTACATATGAGCCTAGTAAGATATAGAAGAACGGTCTGCGAGAGAGGGGAACACGTACTTAGATATATACCTATATATCAAATACAAGTACATTACTATGGCATTAACCTAAGCCCGGATCTTATTTTTAATTCATTGGATTATGTTTCAAAAAGCTTTTAGGTTTAACTTTTCTTTTAAAGTTTCATAAACCTATGCTCTAATACCAACTTGTAGCATCCCCCTATTTAGAGGCCCAAAACTAATGGCTACGAATGTTGTAGTAATCTATAGTTATTAATCTTCTACGACCAAATACAGCGGTGCTAGATTCATTGATACACATATCATAAGAATACAGAAAAAAATTAACAATTCAAAAACATATTTCCACTTTCCATTTAAAACATCTCATGTTCATTTCGTAATCCCAAACGTTAACCATGTTCAACAAAATATAATTATTACACATACGCCAAAAGCGACATATGAAGATGCTCCCTTGGTTGATCGGAGTATATAATAAGGCTAATAAATCTGCCTTTACGTCTAAATACACAGCGGAAATGAAAACTATAAATAACAATCTTCCTTCTGCACACCTCCAGAAGCTTTATTTTCCTAAGAAGAAAACATGAAAATCCTAAACCTCAAACTACTCAAAATAAATTGAGCACCCAAGAATTTAAGGGGAAACCAAAAACATCGAGTTAGACATAATCCTAGTATGAATAATAATCAAATATCTCAATCCTTTTAGATATCTAACGAAACCATGTTGCTGAGCGGAACGGTTTTTTCCCTCACTAATATCCTAAGACCTTTATAAAACCTTATTCTATGCCTCCTACATCCACACTGGTTAAAACATACATCATTAAAATATTATAATGATATGCATACTTGAAAACAATTAGGGTTTCCATCCCGCTTTAGTTAGTCTAACCATCTAAGTTTCAACTGACTATTCCTCTTATATTTTTAAGAACTACCCATCCCATTTTAGATTTTGTTTGCATCAAAGAGGGACTATCCATCACACAATCAATTTACTTAAGTTGATGTGGACTATCCATCTCACATCCCATAGTTTTCCTAGGATGCCTATGAACCCATATTTAAATGTATGGAGATTATCCATCCCCAATATGATGTTGATTCTCCATCAAACATCCCATAGTTTTCCTAAGATAACTATGAACCCAACACTTGGCCATTTAACTCATGCTATCCACAAGAATTTAATCATCTCATGTTATCCATGTGATTCTAATCATCTTATGATATCCACATGATTAACCTTTTCCATTAGTATCCCTAGTTTATGTTATATTCAATTATCCCATGCTATCCACATGGTTAACCTATTTCCATTATTATCCCTAAGTTAGGTTATATTCATTTATAATTTAGATTAGGATCCCCCAATGATTATATCAAAAAAATAGAAGTATTTGTAATCTCAACTGTTGTGTTGAATTCATTAAACCCACCCTGGTATCCCTAAGGTGAAACAACAGTTATTATATAAGGTTTCCCTACCGTACATATCTAAAATCAAGTGTCATATAAAAATACCCTTTCAAAAGTATCCTCTTCGAAAATATGAAGCTTGGTTAAAAAAAAAAATTTGACAAACCCTTCGAAAGCTTTGCTTTCGACCCCTTCGAAAGCATAAAACTTATCATTAAAAACAATAGGCTCCCGCCTTTATAATACTTTAAAATGCCTCTTTTGAAGCATTTCGACCGTGTTAAAGTATTATTATATAAGAGTAGAAGCATAGCTTCAAAACCACTTGAAAGTATCCTTTTCAAAAGCATTGAAGGTTACCCTTCAAAACCATTAAAAATCTACCCTTTCGAAAGCATTTGGTTTATACTTAAAATATTAATTTGGCTCAAATTGGAAATAGATGAAAGTATCTTTTTCGAAACCACTCTTTATATCATAAATTATTGAGGAAGTTTGATGGTGTCGAAACCATCCTTTCAAAAGCATTAAAATATCTGGAAAAACGATTGAACCTCTCGAAAATGTCGAATGCTTCTACTTTCGACCCCTTCGAAAGTTTGGAAGCAGCTTGTATTTATTAAACAATTGAACCTTTCAAGCCATAGCCTTTGACCTTGTCGAAAGCATCTTTAAGAACAACCATGGGACCTTGTCGAAAGCTCTTTAAAAAAAAACCATAGCTTCCGACCATGTCGAAAGCTCCCTTGAAATAGCCATTTCTTTCGACCTTGTTGAAAGTTAATTAAAAACAGGCAAGCGTTTTTCTTTTCAAGCTAAAAACAAATAAGGAACCAACTCCTTCGAAATCACCCTTCGACAACCTACCTTTCGCCGTTGTCTAATCCACTACATACCACCTGAATGATATCATGTGCATTAGTTTCAACCTTGGTAGTTAACGAAGTCGAAAGGTCTAGATCGAAAGATCTGCCAAAGAAGGTGGAACCAACTTTTTCTATGCAAAAGCTAATTTTACCGAATAAAGTAAAATTTTTGTAATAACTTGCGTACTTGTAAACAATTGATTGGCTTTTATAAACTTTTAAATAATTTAGATAATATTTTCCGCATTTTCTCAAATCTAAATCAAGGTAACTTTTGACAAATAAACCCTTCCTTTTATTAAAACAACTAATTCATTTAGGTCCTCCATCGAAATAATTTAATTTCCATACTAAAAACTTAGTAAAAATCCTCAAAAAAGTCCAAAAATTCACTTTAAACATGTTACCTAACGAATTAAAACTCCATACCCAAATTTTTAATATATTTTCCAAAATAAATTTATAAACCCAAATAACTATATTTTCCTTTGAAAATTCATAATTATGAAAATCGAAACCCATAAATCAAGTTTTCCATAGCATAAAATTTTCCCATAGCATTTCAAAATAATAAAATCTCGGTTTTACGCTAAAACTGTATATATCTCCTTTAAACATCCATGTTTAAAGATATAAATATATTAAATCAAGCATATTATCATTCGATATATCACAAAAATAGATTTACCCTTAAATGAGAAACCATATGAGGATGATATGCGGTACTCATCTTGAGCTTAGTAACTAACGCACTCTGCAGGCTCTTTCAGAACTCGCTAGTAACAAAGCATCTCTATCACTAATGATACTACTAGGAATTCCATGCAGTCTAACGATGTTCTTCATGATCAACTTAGCCAAAACAGGTGCTTCCCTGGTTGACCTTACCGGAATGAAATGGGCACTTTTGTTTAATCTGTCCACCATGACCCATGTACTTTCATTACCCCGATTTGATCGTGGCGGCCCATTAATAAAATCTGTGGATATCGAGTCCCACTTCCAAACTAGAACATCCAAAGGCTGAAACAAACCACTTGGTTTCCGATGTTCGACTTTTACTTGTTGACAGTTCAAACCCTATTTTACCCATAAGCCAACATCCCTCTTCATTCCTTCCCAAAAAAACTTCTCTTCATATCCTGATACATCTTTATTCCCCTAGGATGAATCGTAAACTTCGATCGATGACATTCCCTAAGAATTTCCTTCATAAGGTTTTCACCATCCAGAACACATAACTATTTAAATCATCGATCTCGGTTCCTTCTTCTAACCTTCTAATCCTCTCGACTAAGACTGGAACCTCTTTCTTCCTAGAAGCAATTCGATCATAATTGGTCGAACTTCCAAACAAGATATCATGGCGATATTCCAACTAGATCCAACAGTCGACCTCAATTGCACACTACAAGCAGCCTATGTTTCAAAGTCTTTCCATTCCGCCAACATAGCTAACATCACATTCTGATGTTTTCTGCTAAGTGCATCTACCACCTTATTTCCTTTTCCTGGTGTATACTTGATGCTAAAATCATAAGCTGCAATAAACTCCAGCCATCTCTACCGTATCATGTTCAGCTCCTTTTGAGAGAATAAATACCGTAGAGACTTATGATCCATAAATAGCTCAAACCTTTCTCCAAAAGATAATGTCCACACCTTCAATGCAAAGATTACCACCGCTAACTCCAAATCATGAGTTGGGTATCTCACTTCATGTGGTTTAAGCTATCTAGAAGCATATGCAATAACCTTTCCATTCTGCATTAGCACAGCACCTAACCTAGTACCACATGCATCGGTGTAAACTACTAACCACTGATTCCCATCTGGAACTACTAACATGGGCACATTGGTTAACAAATGTTTCAACTTAAGGAATGCCTCATCACATTTGTCAAATCAAACAAAATTCATGTCCTTTCTGGTTAGAATAGTCAAGGATGCCGCTATCCGCGAGAAATCCTTAATGAACCTTCGGTAGTATCCTTCAAGACCAAGAAAACTTCCAATCTCACTTACCGTCTCTGGTCTCTTTCAATTGTTAACGGCTTCAATCTTATCTGGATCAACTACTAACCCTTTGTTGCAAACTTCATCACCAAGGAACTTCACTTCAGTTTCTTCCAAAAATGACACTTGGAGAACTTCACCTTCCGCTAATGTTGCCTTAACATCTCTAACACTATTTTGAGATGATCTGCATGATCCTTCTCATTTTTAGAATATATGAAAATGTCAACAATAAAAACCAACACGAACCTATCCAAGTGCTCTCGGAAAACCCGGTTCATCAAATCCACGAAGAAAGCTGACGCATTAATGACCCCGAATGGCATAACAAACCATTTGTAAGCCCATATCCCGTCAAAGGAATATTTTCTTCTGCCACTCCTAGCTGATGGAAACCTGTCGCTAAATCCAGTTGGGAAAATACTTTGGCTCCAATCAACTGATCGAATAAGTCATCGATTCTTGGCAAAGGATACCTATTCCTGATTTCCTCTCGTTCAACATACGATAGTCGATATGCATCTTTAAAGACACATCTGGCTTCTTCATGAATATTGCGGCCATTCCCCATGGAAAACTGCTTGGTCGTATGAAATTATTTTCTTCTAATTCCACTAGTTGCACCTTCAATTCCTTCATCTCGTTTGGTGACATCCTACTAGGTGGTCTACTTACGGGTTCAACTCCCGGTATTAGATCTATCTGAAACTCGATTGCTCTTGTTGGTAGCAAGCTCGAAACTGGTTCCAACACATCCCAAACTCTCTTACAACATAAACCTGCTTTAACTATGCTTCCGTTCTCATGGCACCCAATAGCACATAAGCATTTCCGTCTGAACTCCTTACTGAGTAAATAACTCGGTTACGGCTATCAAGGTGTCTTAATGATATTTCCCCCTCCTAGAAAAATATCCTAACATCAAATCTATCTAACCACTCCATACCCAATATGATCCTAAAACGAACGAAATTAAAAACATATAAACTACACGCAAACATATGACCTAACAAATCAAGTTCTAACTGGTCACATCTCGTTCCCAAAGTTGCATACCCTCCTATAAGATTCAAAATTCTTAAAGGAGTAATAAGGTATAAAGCTTCCATACATAAGCTATCCACCAAATACTCAGATATAAAAGAGTGTGATGCACCGGTATCAAATAGTATCCTAACCAGAGTGCTATAAATCATAAGCATAACTTCCATCACGGGTTTCCTTTCTCAACAGCCGTTGGTCTGGAGGATGATGGTTCCAACACAAAGACCTTTCCCTTTCCATCCTTAGCATCCTCGGGACACTTGTCCTTGTAATGCCCCATCTGGCCACAGTGGTAGCACTTCACATTTGGCCTCACTACAACTGCTCTTCCATTAGCCGAGCGATAATCATTAACATAGTTCCCCTTCTTGTCACACTTGTAATTAAAAATATCAGCCTTGCTCTTCTTAGCAGCTACCCCCGACTAGGAACCTTTCTTCTTGAAGAACTTCCACTTCTTACCCTGAAAATTCTAAACCTCAATCGGTTTCCATTTTTAAAAAGTAACAAGCATCGATTCATTCCGAATAGCCATCTCAACAACATTATGACATAGATCCGAAGGTTTGGCATGGTTGCTCAGGCGATCTCAGGATTCAACCCCCTGATAAACTTATCATTCCTTCGAATGACAGTATCTACAGTAGAATATCTGTAACGGGATAGCTCATCAAACTCTATATCACACTTAATCACTAATCTATCCCCTAGACTGAATCTGCAAATTTCCTGAGCAATGCTGACTTGGCAACCTCTGATAGAAATCCTTTTTCGAACGTCCTTCAAAATTCAGCCCAAGTCAGGTCTTCCTCTGGCTCTCCTATGGTAACTCCGTTCTACCAAAACAATGTTGCTCCCTGCAATTACCTTGAAGCAAGTCTCCTCTTCTGCATATCCATCAATTCGAGATCTACAAATATCCTTTCATAATGCAATAGCATGTTCTCCACTCCTACCGCATCCTCGGTTCCCAGAAAAACTTCCCTTCAAGACTAGTGCAATCCTTGCTCTGCTTGGCATACTTATTGCCAATTGGGACCACCCGTTATCTCGTTGACTTCCGCTGGCTGAACGGATTAGCTCCTCCAGCATTCCCTACAACCACTCCCGCGGCTGCTCTAGCTTGCATCATATTCACAAAGAACTGATACATTATCCCCATATCAACCCCCATATCAACCAGCAGGATCTTAGCACTAACATTAGCATTTGCATCTGGGTTTGCATTCGCCTGTCGACTCTGATTGCTCCTAGTATTGGGTCGAACGTTTCCACTTGTTAGGTGCATCTTCCACCTTGATTCACTCTTTCATTTCCTGCCCCCATATCTTACTTCCAACTACTTGAAATCCAATCTTGGTAAGATACAAAAGAACGGTCTAAGAGAGTGAGGAATACATACTTAGGTATTTATAGCAAAGTACATATACGTTACTATAATGCTTACCCAAGCCCAACCATATTTTAGATTCATTAGATTATGCTTTAAAAATCTTTTAAAGTTTAAATTCCTTTTAAGTACATAAACCATGCATTGATACCAACTTGTAACATCCCACCTTCTAAGACCTAAAACTAACTGTTATTGATGTTGCAGTCATCCGGTTGCTATTTCTTGGCGACCGATTGCGGCATTGTTAATATTGATACACATGAACGCAAGAATATGAAAAGTTTTAAATTCCACAAAATAGAATTTCTCATTTATTATGAATAATATTCAAATTTAATTACATAATGCCAGACATTAACCAGATTTAGATCATATACACATGTACAAAATACGATAAGAGCGATATATAAAGACGTCCCCTTATGATGATCAGAGAACTAATAATATGAACTTTATGTTTTCATGGTACATCACAATGGAAAACACAAAATAGCTCCTACATAGCTAACACTGCCTCTTGCACGTTTTCGAAAGCTTATTTGTCCAAAAAACTGAAAGTCTCTCAATCTCAGACTACTCAAATTAATTTTGAGTACCTAAGAGTTTGTGGAGAAACACAAACTTCGAGTCAGAAAATAAGTATGGTATGTATAATCCTCTATCATCTCTTGTCATAAATAGATATCTAGTGGGACCACGCCGCTTAGAGGAATGGGTTTTCCCCTCACTAGTATCAAAACAAAACATGCAAATCATTTACTGTGCTCTTGATCAAAAACAAAACATGCAAATCATTTACTGTGCTCTTGCACCTAAAATGAATAGTCTTAACATAATATGAAACAAAGCCATAAGTCATATGTACTGGATATCCCATCTACCCATTTATTAGATATCCCATCTAATAGTAATTTATTAAATTTCCCATCTAAAAGTAATTTATTAGATTTCCCCTCTAAATTCTTTAGAATGACTATCCACCATAATTCAATAGGACTATCCATCCCAAATCCATTTAAAATAAATGCAGATTATCCCTTGTACATTATGGTGTGGGCTAACCACCGCACACTCTATAGTCCTTCTAGGATGACTATGAACCCTTATGTGCCAAATCCTAAGGCTAACCACCTCTGCAAAACACTCTTTACTTTAGAAATTCGATGTGGACTATCCACCACACATTTCATGGTTTTCCTAGGTTAACCAAGAACCCATTACTTGGCCAATTAAAACATCATGATCCCCTTGATTATTTATAAAAATTCATGATCGTCATGATTACTTATTTTCCTTAGGTATACCATCTGTTTAGCCTATTCCCATTGGTAACCCCAATTAGGTTAAATTAAATAAAAACACATTGTTAGCCCCAATGTATATTTTCGAAAGCATACTTCTGTTTGTAACCCCAAACTATGTATTGAAAACATAAAACCCACCCTAGTATCCCGTAGGTTTAATAACATCAAATTTATATAAGGATCCCCCTTACATATTTAAACAAAATAAGTATTTTATGATATAACCCTTCGAAGTAACCCCCTCAAATTTGCAAAATTTTACTTAAGGAAAAATGGCTAAAAACAACCTTTTAAACCCCTTCAATTGAAGTCCCATTAAAAAGCAAATAAACATCCAAAGTTAGCCCCTTCGGAAGCCTTCCTTTTGAAAGCACCATAAAACCATACCTTTTATCTTTATCGAAACGTCTTACCTTTCGACCCTGTTGGAAGGTTTCATTTCGACCTAGTCGAAAGGATCTACCTTTCGACTTTCTCGAGAGCCTAGGATGTCCCTTCTATAAAACCGTATATAAACCTTTCAAAAGCAATTAAAACTTTCAAAGACAAAACCTTTAGAAAAAAAAACCTTTCGAAATCAAAACCCTTCGAAACTAAAACCTTTTGAAAATAATGAAGCATTAGTATTTGAACCAACCCTTCAAAAACAACGGAGCGAGGCAGCAAGTTTTAGAAAACAAAAGATAACCTTTGACTCCATTTTGGTCAAAAGGTTTGGAAGCGGCAACAATGCTTCCGACCCTGTTAAAAGCTATACCTTTTGACTTTGTCGGAAGGTTCCATTTAAAATAAGAAAGAAACCAATCGAAACCTTTTTCTTTTAAACCATTTGACAATGTTAAAAGCTCTTTGTCGAAAGCTAGCATGCATATTTTCCTTAAAACCAAAACAAAACCTCATCTCTTTCAAAAGCTCTAACCTTTGTCCCTAAACCTTTCGACCCCTTTCAATTCACTACGTACTAGTTGTCTAATACCATGTGCATTGAATCTTGATCTAGTCGAAAGGTTTGATACCTTTTGACCTTGTCAGAAGGTCTGGAATGAAGGTGGAGCCCTTGCCAAAAGAGTCGAAATTGTGAAAATTTTACTTTAAAACGGTTCTTTTGTGCCCCACCTGCCTTGTTTTTCTAAATCTGATTGGTTGCCAAATTTTATATTCAAAATTTCGGCTAACTTTCCTTATGGAAATTTAAATAAATTTAAAAAAGCCTCTTTTCACTTAAATAATTTTATATAACTATTAAAACAGAAAAATCTGGAAAAAGTCCAAAAAATTAACTAATATGTTATCTTCAATATATTAAAATTTCAACGTATATGAAGGTCAAAAAACTCAGAATTTAACCAAAACTGAATAAAAATGTGTTAATTAGCTCATTAACATTTAAAACACCTCGTCTTATGCAAGCAAAGGTTTGAGTGGTTATATTTTAACCAAATCACAAACATGAATTGGGTATAACCCATAGCCGATTCAAACAAACAAAAATAAGATGATAAACATGATTGGTCACTTTGATTAGTTGATTGGAGAATGAGATGATTTCCTAACTTTAATTCCTTAGTTTTTTTTAATTTATGCTCTTCTTGGAGCTTTTAATGGCCGGCCGAAAGTTGGCAAGGAGTTATGAATGAGAGAGTGAAACTTTATTAAAGTGGAGGAAGAGATTTATACTATGAAATGTTACCCCATTTCGAATTTTACCCATTAGGAAATTCCTCCTTCATAATTTAGTTAGGTCTTATTTTAGTTCATTCACCATAACTATTGGATTTATTAATCTCATCTCCCTAATTATTCACATTATTCTATTTAATTTATCCAATTAAATATCCTAATAATGTTAACTACAATTCAGGGGCGTTATAGGAAGATTATGTGTTCTGAGTGTAGGAAACATAAGGAAAGAAGTCTTGGAGGAATGTCATAGTTCGAAATTCACCACTCATCCAGGAGGTACTAGGTTGTATCAGGATACGAAGAGGAGTTTTGTAACACCCCAGATTTTTGATAACATTATTTAGGAAATTTAGTAAGATAAACTAAAATAAAATAATGTGTTGATTAGATTTAATTAGGGTAGTCGTACCTTTTAACTAATAAATTAAATGAAGGGTTTAAAATGAATTAGAGGAGGGGTATTATAGGAAAGAGGCCATTCTTATATCACCTTCCTCAGGCCATGTATCTTAATACACGTTCATTCTCATTTCAAAAATATTAAAAGCAAGGCCCGCCACTATTAACAATGAAAGAAGAACATGAAACAAAAGAAAAGCTCAAGGAAATTAAATTCAAATCAAACTCATTCAAATCTCAAGCTCCGTAATCACTAAAACAAAGGTGAATAATGTTTACATCTCTAGAATTTTATGGTTCCGGTTTTAAGGCTAATTCCGATTGATTTTGCAAATGTTTTCCATGTTTTTGAATGATAAAATGATTATTATACATGTTGATGATTTATGTATGTTCATATAGATTTTATGACATGTTTTAAGATGAAAACCCTATTAAATTACACCCATCGGCCTTGCAAATTTTTATGATTGTAACGATCCCGGACTTAGAGTATATTTAAATTGATAATTAAATTAATTTTTGAATAAAAATTTATGTAATTAATTGGAAATTGATATAAAGTACATTAACAAATAAGTATTAAACTAGAAATAGAATTTAAATTGAAAATAGAAATTTAAAATATATATATATAAGATAAGTTATATAGATTTGTAAAGTAGAAAATAAACACATTAGAATACATTGATAAATTATAACAACATATAAAACAAAATAGGGATTCATTTATATTTTAATGAGACGAAGACAAAATAAAAGAGTAAAAATATATTACAAAGTACAAGAACAAAAGAAATAAAAACATAAAAAAATAAAACACATTTAAACAAATTAGTTAAGATTCAAACAACACAATAACTAATTTAAAAAAAACAAATATACATTCAAGTAGAAACAAAAAGAAAGATATCTGCAGCTACAAATAAAAGATAATTTAAATAGGCTAGAAATCATTCACTAACTTTTCCAAACTATATTATTTCCATAACAACCTAGTAACTGAGAATATCACAAGACTACGAACCAATATACTATTAAGTATTTCATGCTTAATTACAAGGCAGTTGAGCACACAACCTGAAGTAAATAGGAGCAAGGAAAATTAAGTTATCAACATTTATATAAAAACCAAAATGTCTTCATAACAAAAGATCAAAGGACTTAAGTAATAAATGCAAATGTCCTTAGTACACAATATAATATCCATCAGCCACTATCAGTCGTGACAAACAATGTAAGGCAAGTAATTATGCAACACATGAAGTAAGTATAAATATTGTAGGTAGCCTGTAGAGTTAGAAATGCAAAGCTAAGTAGAAGACACAAAGTACTTGGCATTAAATGCTGGCAATGCTTTGGTCATTCGAAATGTACAAACAAGATTTTCAGCCACCATAAAGAAAGAAAGAAAATCTCTACCATGTTATACAATATAATTAACCTGTACAAAATAATATCACTCTGTAAAACCATCACCAGTACACTCCTTTTACATATATCAGCTTCATATCTCAGTTCGATCATTAAAGCTGAAGCAATATCATCTAAATCTTAAACAAAACTCAACTTAAAAACATCAACACAATCAATTCAACTAGAGAATCAAGGAAAGAAGTTTCAGCAAGCATGTTCAAAGTTGTTTCAAGATAAAAGCTACTCTGTTCACTTCTTAAACAACTGTGAGTAACTTTTTTTTAATATAACTTAAGTATTGATATGATAACATGTTATTCTCGGTGATAAATGTGCAATGTATAAGTGAAATTCCGCTGTGAGTATATATGAGCAGATATATGTGTGTATGTTGCCTCTGTATTGCACTGTCTTTAGTTTCCAGGTTCAAGAATTGTTCAAACCCATTTTCACATGGTTTAATCCATGTTAGTATTTAAATTTCAAACAAATATGTTTGTTGTATCATAGTTTTAAGCTTAAAAATTTGTTTAAGTTAAAGAAATTTGTATTGACTCTGAAAAATTTAAAACAGCAGAGCAACCTTTAAATAAGTTAAAATAAAATTATCATGATTCAAGAATTTAAAGATATGAATCAAATACTTGAACTAAAATTTTATTTTTGAAACTAAAATCATGATTTTTAGTATAGGGGTTTGAGTGCATTTCTGGTTTAACCAGAAATTGGTATTTGAGTAATTTCTGATGACCATGAGAGTTTTGATGATCGGGGTTCTTTCTGGTGGAAGAACGATGATCAACGATGATGGGAAAAATGCCAGATGGGTAATCAAAGCTTTGTGGTGAGGATGGCGATCGAATTGGGATGGGTTTCTGATTGGCACGTATTCTCTGGTTGATCGAGTTCAACCAAGCTCAGGGGGACGGAAGGAGGTGAGATGACGAAGTGATGGCCGAAGTTTCGCATGTTCAGGTGGTCGGAGCTCTGAGGAATGCGCGTTGACAGGTTTGGGGTTGGTTGCTTTTGTGTGTTCCAGGTTTTTATTTATACTCGAATTCGAGTTCAAGTCGAATCGGAGGGGTTTGGATGGTCGTTGTCAGATCGGGGGATGGTAGTCGACTTGCTGATGACGTCGGCGATGACTGGAGTTGGCCAGAGGGGCTGTGCACGTGCACGTTTGGGTGGCGTATCTGTTGCGTTCAAACTTTTTGGGAAAGATAAAGATTTACAGTGGGTTGGGAAGAAGGTGGAAAAGCATTTCGTTTGGGTTGGGCTTCGGCCTGTTAGAAATTAAGTGATGAGATTAAAAAAAAGATCAAATTTAAAGCATAAGCTAAAGTAGAGTCACTCGGGAATAGGCTCGGGAAAATATTCTTGATGCTCGTGTTTTAATAAGTTGAGTTACCGGGTTTGTAAAGTAAAGTTGAACAAGTTTTTTCTTAGGATATAAATTGTTTTAAATTGTTTAGTTTAAAGGTAATTATAGATTAGATTAATTATGTAGTTGAATTGATATGTTTTCAAATGGTTTTAAAGATTTATTTTGAAATGTTTGAAATTATTTTGGGTTTTGAGTAATCGTATTGGATAATTATTGAATGTAAGGGTGATGTAATCAATATGAATATTTAATGTATGATCACTTAATGAGATTTATTATTTAATGTAATTAAAGGGTAATTACTTTGTTTAATTATAATAAAGAGTAATTTATTAATTAAGATTTATTAATAAAAGTAATTTATTACTTAAAGAAGATTACTTACACTAAAAGTAATTAATTAATCAAGTGATTAAAGAATAATTACTCAAGGTAATTAAATTGCGATTTATTAATATAAGTGATTAGGATAATCACTTATTGAAATTAATTAAGGATAATTTAATTTAATGATAACTTATTAAGGGATAAATAATTAATGTGAATAATTCAAGGGTAATAAATTTATGAAAAATAATTATAGGCAATTAATTATTTAAAGATGATTACTTAACTAAAGTAATCAATGATAATTAGTTGGTGTGATTGATCAATTAAGGTAATTCATTTGAAGCTAATAAATCAATAAATTAAAGATTTATCAATGGAAGTAATTAAGGATAATCACTTATTGTAATTAATTTTAGATATTTTGATTAATTAAAGATTAATTAATTATGTAATTGGTTTAAAGGTTGATATAATTAATATGATTAATAAGGAATAATTTAATTAACTAAAGTATTTGATAAATAAATTAATATCAAATGATTTGTAATTAATTAATTAAGATTAGATAATTAATTCAGAAGTAATTGATTAAATTGGAAATAAATTGAATTTATTAGGATTAAACAACTAATTAATCCTGCTTACAAAAATTATTATTAAGTGCTTGACCTTACTTATGAATGATTGTATTGAGTGATATGCCTTAAACTGATTGTCCTATCTGATCTATGATATATTGTTATGTAGATTGAGCTGTGTATAACTTATTCATTCATTTACGGTACCTTTGTATATTATCTATGAATTTGTGAATGAACGATAAGCGTTATAGTTTATATCGCTTATCAACTATATTTCTGTGTTTTAATCTATGATGATTGAATGATGTTGCACTATTGTGTTAAACCCCTGGACTACACATACACACACGAATATGGATTTCACGAGGAAATCGGGTAAGCCACAGATTTTATCAATCTTAAAGATTTAATTCTTGAGTCCAAAAAATAGTTTTAGGATTGTAATTGAGAACTTTAGAAATGATTTTCAAAAATAAAAGTTATTTTCAATAACTTAATAACACTTGAAATTTAAATAATTTGATTAAAATTTGAATTCAGTGATTGGAATTGAATTCAATGACTTGGTCAAAATATTACACAAGTTATAAAAGTGTTATATGGGTTTTTAACCATTTAAAGGTATGATTTTGGAAAATTAAATTTACATCTAAGTTTTATACTTGAATAGCTTTAACTTGAGTAAATTTTAAGCAGTGTTTTCCAAAGCGAGAACTATTTGTTTCAAGTAATAATAGCTTTCAAAGGATTTCCAATTTGTGTTACAAGGATTTCAATTTAAAATTAAATTGTGTTGAAAGCTATGGACTAATCTTTGTGAAAGGTCATTGAACTTTGTTTTGAAAACGAAGAATATTTTAAATGGTGTATCTTTTATATACAAAAGATATAAATTGAAAATGGTTTTCCAAGTTATGAATGAATCTTTGGAAACGTGTTTTGAAAGTTATAAGTTAAATCTTTAATTTAAAGATTTAATGGGTTAATTCAATTGAAATGGAAATTGATTTTGGAAACTATGAATGGATCTTTGTGAACTGGGTGAACTTTGTGAAATAAATCTTTTTGTTTAAAGATTTGAAATGCTAACTTGTTTAACCATTTAAAGGAAAGGTTTTTGGGTAATAAGTTGTGACTTAATTGAAATCCCAATATCCATATGTTTTTAAAATATTGCATTCATTATTCGGATTAGCCGGGAGAAGACCTTTGTGTCATATGACCCATTCCGAATAATAATACGACATTATGGATAGCATTTGAAGACCGATGTTGAAGACCGGGTATTTGTAAGAACGATAGGATAACCTATCGGTTGTCTCTGCATTGGCTGATCCCCGGTATAGAGATTCCCTAAGTGATGGGAAGTCTGATCGGGATTGTGGATACCCAGATTGCAAGGGCTTCTTTTGAAGTGCCTTCGGTTCTGTTCGACCTTGGAACAGACTTGTATGGTTACGTGTCTGACATTACATTTTGAGATATAAAGCAGATTTCTTTCAAATACATTTCTATTGCTGCAGAGAATTTATTCTCTTAGCTTAACACCCTTCTCTAAGATGTACGAGCTCAGAGGTTATGTAGTTGAAGGTTATCAGTGATATATTCCCAATTTGGTAATGTGGCATGCTGAGTGCTGATGTGTGCTGATCATTTATTGATCATTTGTTGATCAAAGCATGGCTTTGTGCCTAGATTTGTGGACGAGACTTCGTCAGACCTCACTCCCCGGAAATGGTCGAAACAGGAAAGATGTGGCAAGGTTATGAGGGTCGCTCCCTTTAGGGTGTGTCATTCCCTTCTGGAAAACGGTGGCATCATGGTATGGAGCCCAGATACTTACTAATGTGGACACCATACATTTATTACTGTGTGATGTTGTTGGATTAGAGGTACCTCGGATAAAGGTCCCAAAGGACCGGGGGATGGCTTGCTCGAGTAGTAGTTACCTAGTTACAGAGGTAACCTGGCCTTGTGTTGGCAGAGATCCGGGTAGGTTCTCGGGACGTCCCGCCAGAGACGATCCCATGTGGCAGTAGGAAGTTCCTTAGCCTGACCATTTTTTGGAAATCCAAACAAAACAATACGAGCCCTGTACGGTTTTAGTTGTAGAACCTGCCATTTAAAATGGTAGCTATAGTAGGCATAATATAATGGTACCTATGCTGGCTAAGATTTATATTATACTTTCGAAATGTTTTCTACACTTTGCACTTGTAGTAATAATATCAAGAAATTCTCTCGTATCAAGCATGTTTAACTATCATAAGAAGAAATCTCCTCCAAGTCTGCATTTGCATTATGTGTGTGGCGGGAGGCCTTATGGTAGTTTCATTTTCAAAAAGCATTGCGAATTGATTTTAAAAAATTCTCTTGTTGTTTGTTTTTAAAGATAAACTGTTTTTGTTACTCACACTAGTCCCATGACTGATCCGGAGTTTATTGTTCCTTTCCTAAACTCTGGGTGCTCACTATTTTCCACACGAGTAGTCTAGAGTTGGGATTTTTTTCAGATAGTTAGGTTTGGTAGATTATCTGGAGCTAGTTTCAGTCTTTGGTTGTGGACGAGACTTGCTTGTCTTAGTGAATCATGATGTTGGTTCGAGCTGCTGCTGGAGTTCTTCCTTGAAGACTATTTTGAGTTATTTGTTCCACTGCTGGTGTTATCTATTTTCTTTCCGCTGTTATTTCTTGTATCATGTCTCTGATGTATATTGATATCTATTGTATCATCTGTTGGATCAGATATTGTATCAATGTTGTATATCAATGTATTATTCTTTTTCATCCGCTGTATTGTTTACTTAATTGTATAAGCTCCGGCGAACCAGATTCGACGTTTGGATCTGCGGCATTTGAATATAGGTGACATATTCAGTGCAGATTTTCGAAGGTCGAGTCAGGATCGTTATAAGTGATATCAGAGCTAAGGTTAAACTTTAGCTCAGGAGTACAATGCATTAAGTAGCTCATTAGAGATAGGGTGAAGTATACCCTAGAATGAGTAATCCCTAAGATATCCGTTCGAATGCGTCAGTAAATTCTCTTACTATCCACTGATAGCAAGTATGAGTGCAAGAAGAAAACGAGACAGGGACAGGAGAATACGACTATAAATGGTCAATACCCTGCAATAGCGGAAAACAATTTTCTCTATCAATCTTCTTTGATTCGTTCCCAAAATTTTTGATTGCTTCGTACCGGCTACAAGAAGAAGTTTCGATGTGATGATGGCTCTACGAATCGTTGTAGGAAATCTTTACTTCGTATTTCATTGGTTTCTTAACAGTTTTTGATTTTAAACCTTAATGAATATGAATTTGGAATTGGAAATTTTGAATAAATTGGAAATTTAAATTGGTTAATAAAATATGAAGATAAATTGAATTGTATCAATAAGACAATTTTGTTTAAAACCAAATTTGAAATTGCAATTTCTTGGGTATATCTCAATCCGAAGAGGGACAAATTGGTATATATTTTGAAGTATTCTGATTTGAGTTAGAATCTATATCTATTGTTTGGGAGTTGTGGAAAATAAAAAATCCATTTATCTATTGGTCGGGTCTCGATATATTCTACGAATGGTTAGTTATTCCTTCAAACAAACTAATGCCTCTGCATACGTCGTAGATTCGGATAACCCCAGTATCCTGTGAAAAATTAAATAGATTCATTCTTGTATCTATTATTGATATTCTGAATTGGTAAGCCAAATGCAGAATAGATATTCAGTTTGAAGATGTTTCATTTATCTCTGTGTTGTTTTCGTGCCTGCAAATTTCGGGGACGAAATATCTTAAGGAGGAGAATCTATAACGATCCCGAATTTAGACTATATTTAAATTGATAATTAAATTAATTTTTAAATAAAAATTTGTGTAATTAATTGGAAATTGATATAAAATACATTAACAAATAAGTATTAAACTAGAAATAGAATTTGAATTGAAAATAGAAATTTAAATATATATAGATATATAAGATAAATTATATAGATTTGTAAAGCAGAAAATAAACACATTAGAACACATAAATAAATTATAACAACATATAAAACAAAATAGGAATTCATTTATATTTTAATAAGACGAAGACAAAATAAAAGTGTAAAAATACATTACAAAGTACAAGAACAAAAGAAATAAAAACATAAAAAAAATAAAACACATTTAAACAAATTAGTTAAGATTCAAACAACACAATAACTAATTTGTAAAAAAAACAAATATACATTCAAGTAGAAACAAAAAGAAAGATATCTACAGCTACAAATAAAAGATAATTAAAAGAGGCGAGAAATCATTCACTAACTTTTCCAAACTATATTATTTCCATAGCAACCTAGTAACTGAGAATATCACAAGGCTACGAATCAATATACTGTTAAGTATATCATGCTTAATTACAAGGCAGTTGAGCACGCAACTTGAAGCAAATAGGAGCAAGGAAAATTTAGTTATCAACATTTATATAAAAAACCAAAATGTCTTCATAACAAAAGATCAAAGGACTTAAGTAATAAATGCAAATGTCCTTAGTACACAATATAATATCCATCAGCCACTATCAGCCGTGATAAACAATGCAAGGCAAGTAATTATGCAACACAAGAAGTAAGTATAAATATTGTAGGTAGCCTGTAGAGTTAGAAATGCAAAGCTAAGTAGAAGACACAAAGTACTTGGCATTAAATGCTAGCAATGCTTTGGTCATTCGAAATGTACAAACAAGATTTTCAGCCACCATAAAGAAAGAAAGAAAATCTCTACCCTGTTATACAATATAATTAACCTGTACAAAATAAAATCACTCTGTAAAACCATCACCAGTACACTTCTTTTACATATATCAACTTCATATCTCAGTTCGATCGTTAAAGCTGAAGCAATATCATCTAACTCTTAAACAAAACTCAACTTAAAAACATCAACACAATCAATTCAACCAGAGAATCAAGGAAAGAAGTTTCAGCAAGCATGTTCAAAGTTGTTTCAAGATAAAAGCTTCCCTGTTCACTTCTTAAACAACTGTGAGTAACTTTTTTTTAACATAACTTTAGTATTGATATGATAGCATTTTATTCTCGGTGATAAATATGCAATGTATAAGTGAAATTCCGCTGTGAGTATATATGAGCAGATATATGTGTGTATGTTGCCTCTGTATTGCACTGTCTTTAGTTTCCAGGTTCAAGAATTGTTCAAACCCATTTTCACATGGTTTAATCCATGTTAGTATTTAAATTTCAAACAAATATGTTTGTTGTATCATAGTTTTAAGCTTAAAAATTTGTTTAAGTTAAAGAAATTTGTATTGACTCTGGAAAATTTAAAACAACAGAGCAATCTTTAAATAAGTTAAAATAAAATTATCATGATTCAAGAATTTAAAGATATGAATCAAATACTTGAACTAAAATTTGATTTTTGAAACTAAAATCACGATTTTTAATATAGGGGTTTGAGTGCATTTCTGGTTTAACCAGAAATTGGTATTTGAGTAATTCTGATGATCACGAGAGTTTTGATGATCGGGGTTCTTTCTGGTGGAAGAAGGATGATCAACGATGACGAGAAAAATGCCAGATGGGTAATCAAAGCTTTGTGGTGAGGATGGAGATCGAATTAAGTTTGTAACCCTAGTTTTTAACTGGGATGGGTTTTTGATTGACACGTATTCTCTGGTTGATCGAGTTCAACCAAGCTCAGGGGGATGGAAGGAGGTGAGATGACGAAGTAAGGCCGAAGTTTCGCACGTTCAAGTGGCCGGAGCTCTGAGGAAGCGACATTGACAGGTTTGGGGTTGGTTGCTTTTGCGCGTTCCAGTTTTTGATTTATACTCGAATTCGAGTTCGAGTCGAATCGGAGGGGTTTGGATGGTCGTTGTCAGATCGGGGGATGGTAGTCGACTTGCTGATGACATCGGCGATGACTGGAGTCGGCCAGAGGGGCTGTGTACGTGCACGTTTGGGGTGGTGTATCTGTTGCGTTCGAAATTTTTGGGAAAGATGATGATTTACAGTGGGTTGGGAAGAAGGTGGAAAAGCATTTCGTTTGGGTTGGGCTTCGGCCTGTTAGAAATTATGAGATTATAAAAAAAAGATCAAATTTAAAGCATAAGCTAAAGTAGAGTCACTCGGGAATAGGCTCGGGAAAATATTCCTGGTGCTCGTGTTTTAATGAGTTGAGTTACCGGGTTTGTAAAGTAAAGTTGAACAAGTTTTTTCTTAGGATTTAAATTGTTTTAAATCGTTTGGTTTAAAGGTAATTATAGATTAGATTAATTATGTAGTTGAATTGATAAGTTTTCAAATGGTTTTGAAGATTTAATTTGAAACGTTTGAAATTATTTTGGGTTTTGAGTAATCGTATTGGATAATTATTGAATGTAAGGGTGATGTAATCAATATGAATATTTAATGTATGATCACTTAATGAGATTTATTATTTAATGTAATTAAAGGGTAATTACTTTGTTTAATTATAATAATGAGTAATTTATTAATTAAGATTTATTAATAAAAGTAATTAAAAGTAATTTATTACTTAAAGAAGATTACTTACACTAAAAGTAATTAGTTAATCAAGTGATTAAAGAATAATTACTCAAGGTAATTAAATTGTGATTTATTAATATAAGTGACTGGGATAATCACTTATTGAAATTAATTAAGGATAATTTAATTTAATGATAATTTATTAAGGGCTAAATAATTAATGTGATTAATTCAAGGGTAATAAATTTATGAAAAATAATTATAGGTAATTAATTATTTAAAGATGATTACTTAACAAAAGTAATCAAGGATAATTAGTTGGTGTGATAGATCAATTAAGGTAATTCATTTGAAGCTAATAAATCAATAAACTAAAGATTTATCAATGGAAGTAATTAAGGATAACCACTTATTGTAATTAATTTTAGATATTTTGATTAATTAAAGATTAATTAATTGTGTAATTGGTTTAAAGGTTGATATAATTAATATGATTAATTAAGAATGATTTAATTAACTAAAGTATTTGATAAATAAATTAATATCAAATGATTTGTAATTAATTAATTAATATTGGATAATTAATTGATAAGTAATTGATTAAATTGGAAATAAATTGAATTTATTAGGATTAGACAATTAATTAATCCTGCTTATAAATAATTATTAAATGCTTGACCTTACTTATGAATGATTGCATTGAGTGATATGCCTTAAATTGATTGTCCTATCTGATCTATGATATTTTGTTATGTAGATTGATCTATGTATAACTTATTCATTCATTTATGATACCTTTGTATATTATCTATGAATCTATGAATGAACGATAAGCGTTATAGTTTATATCGCTTATCAACTATATTTCTGTGTTTTAGTATGTGATGATTGAATGATGTTGCACTATTGTGTTAAACCCCTGGACTATACATACACACACGAATATGGATTTCACGAGGAAATCGGGTAAGCCACAGATTTTTATCAATCTTAAAGGTTTAATTCTTGAGTCCAAAAAATAGTTTTGGGATTGTAATTGAGAACTTTTGAAATGAGTTTCAAAAATAAAAGTTATTTTCAATAACTTAATAACACTTGAAATTTAAATAATTTGATTTAAATTTGAATTCAATGATTGGAATTGAATTCAACGACTTGGTCAAAATATTACACAAGTTATAAAAGTGTTATATGGGTTTTTAACCATTTAAAGGTATGATTTTGGAAATTTAAATTTACATCTAAGTTTTATACTTGAATAGCTTTAACTTGAGTAAATTGTAAGCAGTGTTTTCCAAAACGAGAACTATTTTTTTCAAGTAATAATAGCTTTCATTTGAAAGGATTTCCAATTTGTGTTACAAGGATTTCAATTTAAAACTAAATTGTGTTGAAAGCTATGGAGTAATCTTTGCGAAAGGTCGTTGAACTTTGTTTTGAAAACGAAGAATATTTTAAATGGTTTATCTTTTATATATAAAAGATATAAATTGGAAATGGTTTTCCAAGTTATGAATGAATCTTTGGAAACGTGTTTTGAAAGCTATAAGTTGAATCTTTAATTTAAATATTTAATTGGTTAATCCAATTGAAATGGAAATTGGTTTGGGAAATCTATGAATGGATCTTTGTGAATTGGGTAAACTTTGTGAAATAAATCTTTTCGTTTAAAGATCTGAAATGGTAATTTGTTTAACCATTTAAAGGAAAGGTTTTTGGGTAATAAGTTGTGACTTAATTGAAATCCCAATATCCATATGTTTTTAAAATATTGCGTTCATTATTCGGATTAGCCGGGAGAGGACCTTTGTGTCATATAACCCATTCCGAATAATAATATGACATTACGGATACCATTTGAAGACCGGTGTTGAAGACCGGGTATTTATAAGAACGATAGGATAACCTATCGATTGTTTCTGCACTGGCTGATCCCCGGTATAGAGATTCCCTAAGTGATGGGAAGTCTGATCGAAATTGTGGATACCCGAATTGCAAGGGCTTCTTTTGAAGTGCCTTCGGTTCTGTTCGAACCCGGAACAGAGTTGTATGGTTATGTGTCTGACATTACATTTTGAGATATAAAGCAGATTTCTTTCAAATACATTTCTGTTGGTGCAGAGAATTTATTCTCTTAGCTTAACACCCTTCTCTGATACGTACGAGTTCAGAGGTTATGTAGTTGAAGGTTATCAGCGATATATTCCCAATTTGGTTATGTGGCATGGTGAGTGTTGTTGTGTGCTGATCATTTGTTGATCATTTGTTGATCAAAGCATGGCTTTATGCCTAGCTTTGTGGACAAGACTTCGTCAGACCTCACTTCCCGGAAATGTTTGAAACAGGAAAGATGCGGCAAGGTTATGAGGGTCGCTCCCTTTAGGGTGTGTCATTCCCTTCTGGAAAAGGGTGATATCATGGTATGAAGCCCAAATACTTACTCATGTGGACACCATACATTTATTACTGTGTGATGTTGTTGGATTTGAGGTACCTTGGATAAAGGTCCCAAAGGACCGGGGGATGGCTTGCTCGAGTAGTAGTTACCTAGTTACAGAGGTAACCCGGCCTTGTGTTGGCAGAGATCCGGGTAGGTTCTCGGGACGTCCCACCAGAGGCGATCCCATGTGGCAGTAGGAAATTCCTTAGCCTGACCATTTGTTGGAAATCCAAACAAAACAATACGAGCCCTGTACGGTTTTAGTTGTAGAACCTGCCATTTAAAATGGTAGCTATAGTAGGCATAATATAATAGTACCCATGCTGGCTAAGATTTATATTATACTTTCTAAATGTTTTATGCACTTTGCACTTATAGTAATAATATCAAGAAATTCTCTCATATCAAGCATGTATAACTATCATAAGAAGAAATCTCCTCCAAGTCTACGTTTGCATTGTGTGTGTAGCGGGAGATCTTATGGTAGTTTCATTTTCAAAAAGAATTGCGAATTGGTTTTAAAAAATTCTCTTGTTTGTTTTTAAAGATAAACTGTTTTTGTTACTCACACCAGTCCCATGAATGATCTGGAGTTTATTGTTCCTTTCCTAAACTCTGGGTGCTCACTATTTTCCACACGAGCAGTCTAGAGTTGGGTTTTTTTTCAGATAGTTAGGTTTGGTAGATTATCTGGAGCCAGTTTCAGTCTTTGGTTGTGGACGAGACTTGCTTGTCTTAGTGAATCATGATGTTGGTTCGAGCTGCTGTTGGAGTTCTTCCTTGAAGACTATTTTGAGTTATTTGTTCCACCGATAGTGTTATCTATTTTCTTTCCGCTGCTATTTCTTATATCATGTCTCTGATGTATATTGATATGTATTGTATCATCTGGTGGATCAGATATTGTATCAATGCTGTATATCAATGTGCTATTATTTGTCTTCCGCTGTATTGTTTACTTAATTGTGTTATAACCTCCGTCGAACTAGATTCGACGTTTGGATCTGCGGCACTTGAATATAAGTGACATATTCGGTGCCTATTTTCGAAGGTCGAGTCCGAATCGTTATAATGATGATGTAGGAAATTATTTTATAGATGGGCTTCAACTTTTAGATTTTTCTGAATTTTTGTGGAATTATTATGAAATTTATAAGTAAGATAATGGTATTTTGGATTATAAAATTATTTACGGAAAAAGTAATTATTATTTGGATCTAAAAAATTATATGTTGAAGAGAACTTATTAATTGATTTTATGAAAATTTCCCAGAATTTTTCAAGATGTTTTAATAGTTATATAAAATTATTTAAGGCACGGGACTTAAATGTTTTATAAAATTATAAAGGAGAAAATAAGTTTTTTCAAATTTTGTTTAAATTTAAAAATAAGGAAATTCGGTCGCATTTTGAATATAAAATTTTGGCAACCAATCAGATTTAGACAAACAAGGCAGGTGGGGTACAAAAGAACTGTTTTAAAGTACAAATAAATAGTTTTCCTTCTATTTCAACCCTTTTGGCAAAGAGCTTCCGCCTCCATTCCGAACCTTCAGACAAGGTCAAAAGGAATCAAACCTTTCAATTAGGTCAATAACCAATACACATGGTGTCTGGAAACTATTACATAGTGAATTGGAAGAAGTCGAAAGGTTTAGGGATGAAAGGTTAGAGCTTTTGAAGGAGATGAAACTTTGTTTTGGTTTAAAAGAAACTACCCCTGCTATCTTTCGACAAAGAGCTTTCGACATTGTCAAATGGTTTAAAAGAATAAGGTTTCAATTGGTTAACTTTGAATAGTTTCGAAAGGTTTCCACTTGTTTTAAATTGAATCCAATGTCTTCGAACGGTTTTGAGTGTCATTGCTTTCGAATGGTTTATAAATGATTTTGTAGGGGAGGTACCCTAAGCTTTCGACAAAGTCGAAAGGTTTCGACTGGGTCGAAAAGAAACCTTCCAATAAGGTCGAAAGGAGGAACCTTTTGACAATGTAGAAAGGTATGGTTTTGCAATGATTTCAAAAGGCTAAGGTTTTAAGGATTTAAAGGCGGACTCATATGTTTTAAAGCTTGTAAAAGGAAGGCTTTTAAAAGGTTTTGAAGGAATTACTTTCAATGATTTCGAAAGGTTTATTAAAGAATATGAAGAAGTAATCTTCAATACCTTCGAAGGGTTTTATTAATGGTTTTGAAGGAGTGATCTCCTATGTCTTTGCACGGCTGTTTAAATGTTTAAACCAAGGTTTCGAATGAAAGGACCAGGCAGATAGCCTAAATGTTTTAAGTTATAAAGTACTCTAATTTATATTAAAAGGATAGGTAATCCTTATTGAACATCATCAACATTATTTTGAGTACAGTATATATAACATGGAAAAAATATCTTAGAATGAAGTTAATGATATATTTTCCTTGTATATATATGATTTGATGGACTAAATCATTTTGAAGAAGTTTTCAAGAAAAATTTAAAGGGCAGTTAGCCTGGATATTTTGAAGGGCATTTAGCCCAAATAATTTAAAGGGTAGTTAATCCAAAAGAAAATTCGGACAGTCAACTCATTTTAAATTCGGCCCATTAGTCCACTTTTAAGGCGGTCAGCTCAAAGGACAGTTAGTACAGAGAGAGCTACCAGCTCTGATGTGAACAGATAGTTCATTTATTAGCATAGCAGACCTTGTATTTTTAAGGACAATTAGTCCACCCTTTTTACCTGTTTCAGGCAGATAGACCATTATCTAGCTCAAAAGTTATTACTATTTTGTATAATAAGTTTTTGGACGGTTAGTCCAGAAAAGAGCAGATAGCTCAGAATTTAGGACAGATAGTCCAGCAAAGAACAAATAATTATGATTTTAGACAGAGTCTATTTCATTTCCTATTTTAGCATAATGGATATTGCAATATTATTATTGTAATCAGTTGATTAACAGTTTGGTTGCAGAAAAGGATTTGCAAAATATATGTTTTGAAAAGAGTACTAGTGTGGGGAAACCCGTTCCGCTAAGTGGTGTGGTCTCACTATTTATCAGTAAACTGAGATCTAACAGAAATTATTCATACCAAGCTTTTGTCTGACTCGAAGTTTTTATTTCCCCTTAAACACTTGGATGCTCAAAATTTGAATTTAGTAGGTTAAGGGTTTAGGTTTTCAGGTTTTAGCTATATTGGTGAATAAGCTTTCGAACATGAGCAGGTGGCTGACGGATAGCTAATTTAGGAATTCTATTTTAAAAATTATTTCCGCTATGTATTAAGATAGTTATGTCTATATTACTTTGATCATCCAAGGGGCATCTGAATATGTCGCTCTTGGCGTATTGTTGTGAATTATATTTGATCAATGCCTGGGATACATTTAGGGATTTTTTAAACTTAGATATGATATTATTTGAAATGTAATCACCAAAATTATTGTTTTGAAAATCTGTGATTTTGTTCATATTCAAGTGCTTCTGATATCATGGTTACCATTAACATTATCGTATTTCGTCACTAGAAGTTAATACTGTGGAAGACTACAGCATCCATAGCGCTTAGCTTTTGGCCTCTAGATATAGGATGTCATAACTTGGTATCGGAGCATGTTTATGAAAAATTTAACTGAAAATTGGTTTTGAAATCAAAAGTCCAAAGGAATTAGTGTAAGGTTTAGATTTGGGTTAACGCTATAATAACGCACTTGTATTTGCTATATATAAGTATGCACTTTATCTCCATTCATCTAATCTTGATTAGGTTATCTTTTTGTATCTCATAAGATTTAAATACACGTTCATTCTAATTTCAAAAAATTTAAAAGCAAGGCCCGCCACTATTAACAACGAAAGAAGAAGATGAAACAAAAGAAAAGCTCAAGGAAAGCAAATTCAAATCAAACCCACTCAAATCTCAAGCTCCTTAATCACTAAGGCAAAGATGAATAATGTTTACATCTCTAGAATTTTATGGTTTCGGTTTTAAGGCTAAGTCGGAATGATTTTGCAAAGGTTTTCCATGTTTTGAATGATAAAATGATTATTATACATGTTGGTGATTTATATATGTTCCTATAGATTTTATGTCATGTTTTAAGATGAAAACCCTATTAAACTACGTCTATTGGCTTTGTGAATTTTTATGATGGTGTAGAAAATTATTTTAGAGATGGGTTTCAACTTTCAGGTTTTTTTGAATTTTTGTGGAATTATTATGAAATTTCTATGGAAGAAAATTGTATTTTGGATAATAAAATTCTTCAGAAAAAGTAATTATTATTTGGATCCAAAAAATTATATGTTGAAGAGAACTTAATAATTGAATTTTTGGAATTTTTCTAGAATTTTTCAAGATGTCTTAATATTATATAAAATTATTTAAGGTGCGAGACTTAAATGTTTTATATAATTATAAAGGAGAAAATAGGCTTTTTCAAAATTTGTTTAAATTTAAAAATAAGGAAATTCGATTGCATTTTGAATATAAAATTTTGATAACCAATCTGATTTAGACAAACAAGGCAGGTAGGGTACAAAAGAACCGTTTCAAAGGACAAATAAATAGTTTTCCTTCCATTTCAACCCTTTCGGCAAGAGCTTCTGCCTCCATTCCGAACCTTCCAACAAGATCAAAAGGAATCAAACCTTTCAATTAGGTTAATAACCAATGCACATGGTGTTAGGAAACTATCACATAGTGAATTGGAAGAAGTCGAAAGGTTTAGGGATGAAAGGTTAGAGCTTTCGAAGGAGATGAAACTTTGTTTTGGTTTAAAAGAAACTATCCCTGCTAGCTTTCGACAAAGAGCTTTTGACATTGTCAAATGGTTTAAAAGAATAAGGTTTCAATTGGTTTGCTTTCTTGTTTTAATTAAAACCTTGCGACGAAGTTGAAAGATATAGCTTTCGACAAGGTTGAAAGTATAGTTGCCGCTTACTAACCTTTCGACACAGATGGAGTTGAAGGTTATCTTTTGTTTTCTAAAATTTGTTGCACCTTTCCATTGTTTTCGAAGGGCTGGTTCCAACACCAACATTTCATTGTTTTTGAGTGGTTTCAAAAGATTAATAAACGTTTCGAAGCAAATGCTTTTGACTCTAATGTTTTTCTGATCCTTTTGCTATACCTGAAGGCATAATCCAAATGTTTTAAGTCGAAACATTTTAAAGGTTTCAAAGTAGTTAACTTTGAATAGTTTCAAAAGGTTTCCACTTGTTTAAAATTGAACACAATGTCTTCGAAAGGTTTTATGTTTCATTGCTTTCGAATGGTTTATAAATGATTTTATAAGGGAGGTACCCTAAGCTTTCGACAAAGTTGAAAGGTGAAACCTTTCGACTAGGTCGAAAACAAACATTCCGATAAGGTCGAAAGGAGGAACCTTCCGGCAAAATAGAAAGGTATGGTTTTGCAATGTTTTTAAAGGCTAAGGTTTGAAGGATTTAAAGGCGGATGTCATATGTTTTAAAACTTGTAAAAGGAAGGCTTTTAAAAGGTTTTGAAGGAGTAACCTTTAACGATTTCGAAAGGTTTATTAAAGGATATGAAGAAGTTATCTTGAATACCTTCAAAGGGTTTTATTAGTGGTTTTGAAGGAGTTATTTTCTATGTCTTCGAAGGGTTGTTTAAAGGTTTTAAACAAAGGTTTCGAATGAAAGGATGAGGCAGATAGCCTAAATGTTTTAAGTTATAAAGTACTCTAACTTACTTTAAAAGGATAGGTAATCCTTATTGAACATCATCAACATTATTTTGAGTAAAGTATATATAACATGGAATAAATAGCTTAGAGTAAAGTTAATGATATATTTTCCTTGTATATATATGATTTGATGGACTAAATCGTTTTGAAGAAGTTTTGAAGAAAAACTTAAAGGGCAGTTAGCCCAGATATTTTGAAGTGTAGTTAGCCCATATAATTTAAAGGGCAGTTAATCCAAAAGAAAATTCGGGCAGTCAGCTCATTTTAAATTCGGCCTGTTAGTCCATTTTGAGGGCAGTCATCCCAAAGGTTAGTTAGTCTAGAGGATAGTTAATCTAAAAAGAGCAGTCAGCACTAATGTGAACAAATAGTTCGTTTATTAGCTAACGGAGCTTGCGATTTTTAAGGACAGTTAGTCCACCCTTTTTACCTGTTTTGGGCAGATAGCCCATCATCTAGCTCAAAAGATATTGCTATTTTGGTATAATCATTTTTTGGATAGTTAGTCCAGAAAAGAGAAGATAGCTCAGAATTTAGGATATATCGTCCAATAAAGAACAAATAGTTCTGATTTTCGACAGATAGTCTATTTTATTTCCTGTTTTAGCATAATGGATATTGTTATATTATTATTATAATCAGATGATTAATAGATGGTTGCAGGAAAGGATTTGCAAAATATATGTTTTGAAAAGAGTATTAGTAAGGGAAAACTCGTTTCGCTATATGGCGTGGTCTCACTGTTTATTAAACTGAGATCTAATAGAAATCATTCATACCAAGCTTTATGTCTGACTCGAAGTTTTAATTTCCCCGTAAACTCTTGGTTGCTCAAAATTTGATTTGAGTAGGTTGAGGGTTTAGGTTTTCAGGTTTTACCTATTTTGGTGAATAAGCTTTGGAACACGAGCAGGTGGCTGATGGATAGCTAATTTAGGAATTCTATTTTAAAAATTATTTCTGCTGTGTATTAAGACAGTTATGTCTATATTGCTTTGATCATCCAAAGGGGCATCTAAATATGTCGCTCTTGGCATGTTGTTGTAAATTATATTTGATCAACGCCTAGGATACATTTAGGGATTTTTGTAACTTAGTATGATATTATTTGAAACATAATCAATGAAAATTATTGTTTTGGAAATCTGTGATTTTGTTCATATTCAAGTGCTTTTGATATCATGTCTACCACTAACATTACCGTATTTCATCACCAGAAGTTAACACTGTGGATGACTACAACATCCTTAGCGCTTAGCTTTTGGCCTCCAGATACAGGATGCTACAACTTGGTAAGCGGGTTTATGAAAAATTAACTGAAAATTGGTTTGAAATCAAATGTCCAAAGGAATTAGTGTAATATATAAAGTTGGGTTAATGCTATAATAACGTACTATTATTTGCAATATATAAATATGCATTTTATCTCCTTCATCTAATCTTGATTAGATTATCTTTCTGTATCTCATAAGGTTTAAATACAGATATGGATGGTAGAAGAAGTAGAGTTAACCAAGGTCAGAAGAGAATGCTGGTGTAGAAGTCCCGTGGGTCGGAATGGAAGCCATGTATCAATTTTTCTGGAATATGATGCAGGCATGAGTTACAGCTGGAGTTTTGGGAGGAAATGTTGCAGGACCGGGGTTCCAGAAGTTCCCAAAGTTAATCATTTCGCTAAGATGAGCAGTGATTATGTGAAGTTAGGAGGAAAGCCGTTTATGGGAATGGAGGATGCCATAGGAGTTAATAATTGGTTGTTGCACTACGAAAGGATTTTTGCAGATCTAGGGCTCAATGATGAGCATAATAGGAGGTCGGCGTCTAGGCAGCTTCAGGGAGCCACATTGTTTTGGTGGAACACTGTAACAACGACAGTTGATGAGGAAGCAGTAACTTGGGAGGATTTCAAGAGGAGATTCTAGAAGAGGTTTATGTTTGTGATGACATAGTCAACTTTGATTAGGTACTTTGATAAGCTGGTGCTGGAAGAGATGTATGTTGCTGAGTATGCTAGAAGGTTTGAAGAGTTGGCCTGATATGGGTATGCTTCTGTAGATACCTGCTGAAGCAGAATGAGAAGTTCATTAGAGGATTGAAGCCAAAATTGGTTAGTTCTATTTTGTCTCATCTTAGAGAACCTTCTGATATTGTTGTAGGAATTTCTTTCAGGTAGGAAGAAGTCTTTGAGTCTCTGAAGAAGAGCAAGGCAAAAGCGGTCTAGGTTGGACAGACCCAGAAGAGGAAGTTCTTTCCCAAGAAAGATGCTAAGAAGAGTGGAGCAGCCAAGAAAGAAAATCTAAAGTTGTTTTCTATAAATGCGACAAGAAAGGACACTTTGTTAATGATTGTGGCTTAGGGAAGGCAAAGGATGTGGCTAAGGGAAAGAATGTCAGGTGCTTCAATTAAGACCAGATATGCCATTATAAGAACAAGTGCAAGGAGCCCATTAGAGATGGTAAGGGCGAGGTGTATGTATTAGAGCCTGCTACTTCAAAGCCTACAACCCAGGATAAAGAGAAGTCGGTACTAGGAGGAACGCTTCTGATTCATGGTATGTCCACTAGCGTTTTATTTGATAATGGTGCATCGCATTCTTTTATATCAAGATGTTTGATAGATAAGCTTAACCTTGAACCCACATATTTAGTTAATTTCTTACGGGTTGCAAATCCAATAGGAGGATATGCAACACTAGGGTTGAGGTGTGACCAGTTTCAGTTTGACCTGTTAGGTCATACTTTTGTGTGCAGTTTGCATATGTTTGATTTTGTATGGTACAGGATCATCCTAGGAATTGGATTGGTTAAGTGAGTACGATGCTAAGATATTTTGCCAGGGTAGGAAGATATCTCTTAGACACCCGGATTATAGCGATCCAATTGTATTCACCATAGGAGGTTTTAGCCGTTTAATATTTGCTTTGTTAGGTGCTTTGGCTTTAGATGATGAATTGAGCCGATTTTTCGTCATTAGAGAACTCATAGATGGGTTAGACCCTATAGTTGGATTGCTTTCGAAATGTGCCATTGAGTTTCAGATAGATTTAGTCCCGGGAATAGAACCGTTGAGTAGACCGCTAGTAGGATGACCCCATCAGAGATGAGGGAGTTGAAGGTGCAGTTGAGGGATTTAGAGGGCAAGAGTTTTATCAGGCCGAGTAGTTCATCATGGGGTGCAGCGACAATGTTTGCTAAGAAGCCGGACGGATCATTAAGGCTGTGTATCGATTATCGTAAGTTGACTGAGAGGACGATAAAGAATCGATATCCATTGGCTAGTATTGACCATTTGTACGACCAACTAAGTGGAGCAAAGGTATTTTCTTAGTTGGATTAGGAAACAGGTTTCCATCAGCTTAGGGTAGCATAGAATTGTATACCTTTGATAGCATTCAGAACTAGATATGGATCGTACGAATGGTTAGTTATGCCATTCAGACTAACGAATGCACCATCTTTCTTTCTGGATTTGATGAACCGAATTTTCCAAGAGCACTTGGATAGGTTCGTGCTATTTTTCATAGATGATATCTCAGTTTACTTTAAGGATGATAGAGAGCATGAAGTTCATCTTAGAGCGGTTCTTGAGACGCTGCGGCTGCATCAGCTGAAAGTGAAGTTTTTGAAGTGTCGCTTCTGGAAGAAGGAGGTGAAATTTCTTGGTCATGTAGTCTCAAAGGAAGGGTTATTAGTAGATCCGACTAAGATCGAGGCAATGAATAGTTGGATGAGACCCAAGATAGTAACCAAGATTAAAAGTTTCCTTAGGTTGGCTGATAATTATCGGAGATTCATTAAAGATTTCTTGTGGATAACAGCAACGATAACCAGGCTGACAAGGAAGGATTTGAAGTTTGTATGGACCAATAATGTAAGGAAGTACTCCAGAGTTTGAAACACTTATTGACCCATACACCTGCGTTAGTAGTTCCAGAGGGAAATCAGGATTTGGCAGTCTATACCGATGCATGTGGAACAGGATTAGGAGCTGTGCTGATGCAGAGAGGTATTGTGATGACACCGTTTGAAGCTTTGTATGGAAGGCCATGCAAATCTCCCATTTGTTGGTTGGTGACCGAGGATAGGTTGATTCTTGGTCCATAATTGGTCGGAGAAGCTGTAGAAAAGATTGAGGTCATTCGAGCAAAGATGAAAAAGGCTCAGTCAAGGTAGAAGAGTAATGTAGATAAAAAACAGAAAGATTTGGAGTTCTCAGTTGGTGACCAGGTTTTCATCAAAATATCACCGATGAAGGGTGTGCGTAGATTTTGGGAAGTCAAGGAAGGTATCTCCTAGGTTCATTGGGCCTTTTCCTATTCTTGAGAAGATCGGGAATCTCACGTATAAACTTGAGTTACCGAGCAGTTTGGTTGGTGTCCATGATGTTTTTCATATTTCCCACCTCAGAAAATGTGTTAGAGACCTGTAGACTGCTATTGCACCAATAGTGCTGGATGATTTAGTGGTAGAACCAGACTTGACCATAGTTTGGAAGCCTGTTTGCATTGTTGCAAGAGATAAGAAAAGGCTTAGAACCAAGATGGTCAGATTAGTCAAAGTCCAGTGGATTGATGATGACAGAGACTGTACTTATGATGTTGAGAGTAGGATTAGAGATGCTTAGCTTGTCTTCTTTGATGGCATATTTACCTTCTTTTTTGTTTTGAGCCTTATTGTAATTTCGAGGATGGAATTCTTTAAGGAGGGAAGTTTGTAACACCCCAAATTTTCGATAACATTATCTAGAAAATTTAGTTAGATAAACTAAATAAAATAATGTGTTGATAAGGGGGTGAAGATTAGATTTAATTAAGGTAGCCTTACCTTTTAACTAATAAATTAAATGAAGGGTTTAAAGTGAATTAGAGGAGGGGTATTATGGGAAAGAGGCCATTCCTATATCACCTTCCTTAGATTGTGTATCTTAATATACGTTTATTCTCATTTCAAAAATTAAAAAAGCAAGGCCATCCACCATTAACAAGGAAAGAAGAAGAGGAAGAAAAAGAAAAGCTTAAGGAAAGCCAATTCAAATCAAACTCATACAAATCTCAAGTTCCTTAATCACTAGAGCGAAGGTGAATAATGTTTACATCTCTAGATTTTTATGGTTTGGGTTTTAAGGCTAATTCTAAATGATTTTGCAAAGGTTTGTCATGTTTTTAGATGACAAAATGATTATATATACATGTTGATGATTTATATATGTTCATATAGATTTTATGACATGTTTTAAGATGAAAATCTATTAAAAAAAATAGTTAGCCTTGCAAACTTTTATGATGATCTATAAAGTTATTTCAGAGATGGGTTTCAACTTTCAAATTTTCTGAATTTTTATGGAATTTTTGCGACTAAGGAAGAAAATGGTATTTTGGATTATAAAATAATTTATGGGAAAAATAATTATTATTTGGATCTGAAAATTGTATATGTTGAGGAGAACATATTAATTATTTTTTGGAATTTTTCTAGAATTTTTTAAGATGTTTTGGTTTTCAAAAGGCTAAGATTTAAAGGATTTAAAGGCCGATGCCATATGTTTTAAAACTTGCAAATGGAGGATTTTAAAAGGTTTTGAAGTAGTTACCTTCAATGATTTCGAAAGGTTTATTAAAGAATATGAAGGAGTTACCTTCAACACCTTCGAAGGGTTTTATTAATGGTTTTGAAGGAGTTACCTTCTATGTTTCGAAGGGTTGTTTAAAGGTTTTAAACAAAGGATTCGAATATAAGTACTTCATAGATAGCGTAAATGTTTTATGTTATAAAGGACTCTAATTTATTTCAAAAGGATAGGAAATCCTTATTGAACATCATTAACATTATTTTGAGTAAAGTATATATAACATAGCAAAAATAGCTTAGACTAAAGCTAATGATATTTTTTTGTATATATATGATTTGACGGACTAAATCATTTTAAAAAAGTTTTCAAGGAAAATTTGAAGGGCAGTTAGCCCGGATACTTTGAAGGGCAGTTAGCCTAGATAATTTAAAGGGTAGTTGACCCAAAAAAAATTCGAGCAGTCAGCTCATTTTACATTCGGACAGTTAGTCCATTTTGAAGGCAGTCATCCCAAAGGACAGTTAGTCCAGAGAACACATGGTCTAAAAAGAGCAGTCATCTCTGATGCGAACAGATAGTTCGTTTATTAGCATAACAGACCTTGCTATTTTTAAGGATAGTAAGTCCACCCTTTTTACCTGTTTTGGGAAGATAGCTTATTATCTAGCACAAAAGATATTGCTATTTTGGTATAATCAATTTTAGGACAAATAGTCCAGAAAAGAGCAGATAGCTCGGAATTTAGGATAGATAGTCCAGTAGAGAACTGATAGTTCGGATTTTAGACAGGTGGTCTATTTTATTTCATGTTTTAGCATTATGAATATTGCTATATTATTATTATAATCAGTTGACTAATCAATTTGGTTGCAGGAAAGGATTTGCAAAATATATGTTTTGGGAAGAGATATTAGTAAGGGGAAAGCCGTTCGGCTAAGCGACGTGGTCTCACTATTTATTAGTAAAATGAGATGTAACATAAGTTATGCTTGTTAGTCTTCATGTCTGACTCGTAGTTTTTGTTTCCCCTTAAACTCTCTGGTGCTCAAAATTTGATTTGAGTAGGCTGAGGGTTTAGGTTTTTAGGTTTTAGCAGATTTTGGCGAATAAGCTTCCAAAGACGAGTTAGTGGCTGACGGATAGCTAATTTAGGAATTTTGTTTTAATTTTTTTTCGCTGTGCATTAAGACAGTTATGTCAACATTGCTTTGACCATCCAAGGGGGAATCTTCATATGTCGCTCTTGGCGTATTGTTGTAAATAATATTTGATCAATGTTTGGGATACGTTTGGGGATTTTTGTAACTTGGATATGATATTATTTAAAATGTAATCACTCAAATTATTGTTTTGAAAATCTATGATTTTTTTCATATTCAAGTGCTTCTGATATTATGGATACCACTAACATTACCGTATTTCGTCACTAGAAGTTAATACTGCGGATGACTGCAGCATCCATAGTGCTTAGCTTTTAACCTCCAGATACTGGATTTTACAACTTTGTGTAAGTGCATAGGTTTATGAAAAATTTAACTAAAAATTGGTTTCAAAATCAACAATCCAAAGGAACTAGAGTAAGATTTGGAGCTGGATTAAAGTTATACTAACGTACATTTAATTGCAATATATAAGTATGCACTTTATCTCCATTCATCTATCCTTGATTAGGTTATCTTTTTGCATCTCATAAGGTTTGAATACAAATATGGATGGTAGAAGAAGCAGAGTTAACTAAGGTCAGGTAGAGAATGCTGGTGCAGAAGTTCCGTAGGTCGGAATGGAAGCCATGTATTAGTTTTTCGAGAATATGATGTAGGCAGGAGTTACAGCTGGAGTGTTGGGAGGAAATGCCGTAAGAGCCGGGGTTTCAGAAGTTTCAGTAGCTAATCATTTCGCTAAAATGAGCGATGATTATGTGAAGCCAGGAGGAAAGTCGTTTATGGGAATGGAGGATTTCGTAGAAGTTATGTTACACTATAAAAGGATTTTTGCAGATCTAGGGCTCAATGATGAGCAGAAGAGAAGGTTGGCATCCAGGCAGCTTCAGGGAGCCGCATTTTTCTGGTGGAACAGTGTAACAGCGACAGCTCATGAGAAGACAACACCTAGGGGGATTTCAAGAGAAAATTCTAGGCCGAGAGGTTTATGTCTGTGATGGCAAAACCAGTTTTGATTAGGCAGTTTGATGAGCTGGTGTCGAGGGAGATGTCTGTTGCTGAGTATGCTAGTAAGTTTCAAGAGTTGGCCCGATATGGGTATGCTTCTGTAGGTACCATGTTGAAGTAGAATGAGAAGTTCATTAGAGGATTGAAGCCAGAGTTTGGCTAGCGCTACTTCGCCTCATCTTAAAGATCCTTTTGATATTGTTGTAGAGATGACTTTGAGCCATAAAGAAGTCACTGAGTCTCCAGAGAAGAGAAAGGAAAAAGGGGTTCAAGTTGGGTAGACCCGAAAGAGGAAGTTCTTTTCCAAGAAAAGTGTTCGGTAGAGTGAAGCAGCCAAGAAAGAGAAGTATGAAGTTGTCTGCCATAAATGCAACAAGAAAGGGAACTTTGCTAATATGTGTCACTCATGGAAGGCGAAGGATGTGGCTAAGGTGAAGAATGTCAGGTGCCTCAATTGTGAACAGATAGGCCATTATAAGAACCAATGCAAGGAGCCCACTAGAGATGGTAAGGTAAGGTGTATGCATTGGAGCCTATTGCTTCTAAGCCTACGGTCCAGGATAGGAGGAAGTCTGTTCTTGAAGGAATGCTTCAGATTCATGGCATGTCTGTTAGCGTTTTATTTTATATTGGTGCATCACACTCTTTTATATCTAGATGTTTGATAGATAATCTTAACCTTGAGCCCACACATTTAGTTTCTTTCTTACGGGTTGCGAATCCAATAAGAGGGTATGCAACTCTAGGGTTGATGTGTGACCAGTTTGACTTGTTAGGTCATAATTTTGTGTATAGTTTGCATGTGTTTGATTTTGTGGGGTTTGGGATAATCCTAAGAATGGATTGGTTATGTGAGTATGATGCTAAGATATTTTGCCAGGGTAGGAAGATATCTCTTAGACACCTGGATTGTAGCGATCGGATTGTTTTCACCGAAAGAGATTCTAGCAATGCAGTGTTTGCTTTGTTGGGTGCTTTGGATACAGATGATGAGTTAAGCGGAGTTTTCGCGGTTAGAGAATTTGCAGATTTGTTTGAGCCTATAGTTGGATTGCCGCCGAAACAAGCCATTGATTTTCAAGTAGAATTAGTCCCAGGAACATAACTGGTGAGTACACCGCCAAGCAGGATGATCCCTTCAGAGATGAGAGAGTTGAAGGTGCAGTTGGTGGATTTAGAGGGAAAGAGTTTTGTTAGCCCAAGTAGTTTTTCATAGGGTGCAGGAGCAGTGTTTGCTAAGAAGCCAAACAGATCGTTGAGGCTATGTATCGGTTATCGTAAGTTGAATGAGAGGACGATAAAGAATCGGTATCCATTGCCCAGAACTGACGATTTGTTCAACCAACTAAGTGGAGCAAAGGTTTCTTCTTATTTGGATTTGGAAATAGGTTTCCATTAGCTTGGGGTAGCAGAGAGCAGTATACCTTTGACTGCATTCAAGACCTGATATGGATCGTACGAATGGTTAGTTATGCCATTCAGACTAACGAATGCTGCAGCTTTCTTTGTGAATTTGATGAACCGGATTTTCCAAGAGCACTTGGATAGGTTCGTACTGGTTTTCATAGATGATATCTTGATTACTCTAAGGATGAAAGAGAGCATGAAGTTCAGCTTAGAGTGGTGCTTGAGACGCTGAGGCAGCATCAACTAAAATCAGTGATTGAGATCATTTGTTCATTAGTGAGTTCTGGAAGAGTCCGTAGGAAGTTTTTGGAACCAAGATCAAGATGAGTACCGGTTATCATCCATAGAAAAATGGAAAAATAGAGAGAGTTAACAAGATCTTAGAAGATTTATTAAGATCTTGTGTTCCAGATTTTGAGGGATCATGGGAGGACCATCTACATCTAGTCGAGTTTTCGTATAACAACGGTTATCAAACTAGTATTGGAACGACACTGTTTGAAGCTTTATATAGAAGACCATGCAAATCTCCCATATGTTGGCTAGAGACTGGAAATAGGTTGGTCCTTGGTTCAGATTTAGTCAGAGCAGCTGCAGAAAAGATTGAGGTCATTCGGGCTAGAATGAAGGAGGCTCAGTCTAGGCAGAAGAGTTATGCGGATAAGAAATGAAAAGACTTGGAGTTCTCGGTTGGAGATCAGGTTTTTATTAAGGTGTCACCGATGAAGGTTGTGATTAGATTTGAATGATCAAGGAAGTTGGCACCGAGATTCGTTGGAACATTTTCTATTGTTGGCAGGATCAGGAAATTCGCATATAAAGTTGAGTTACCGAGCAGTATGGCAGGATTCAATGATGTTCTCCATGTTTCTCATTTCATAAAGTTTGTTAAAGACCCGGAGACTGCTATTGCACCGATTGTACTAGATGACTTAATGGTAGAACCAGATTTAACTATAGTAAGGAAGCTAATTGGCATTGTTGCGAGAGATGAGAAGAGGCTTAGAACCATGATGGTCAGATTAGTCAAAGACTAGTGGAGCGACAATGACAGGCGTTGTACTCGAGAGATTAAGAGTAAATATACTTATCCTGACTTGTTTGATGGTATGTTTTGCCTTCGTATTTGATTTGTTGTGTACCTTATCGAAATATTGAGGACAAAAATCTTAAAGGAGGGGAGTCTATAACACCCCAGGTATTTGGTAACATTATTTAGAATATTTAATTACCAGAATCAAATACAATAATGTGTTAATTAGGGGATTGAGATTTGATTTTAATTAGGGGGTAGCTATGCCATGTAACAAAAGAACTAAAGAAGAGTTAAAATTAAATATGAGAGGTAAAATAGGAAAGAGGCCATTCCTATATCAATAACCTATGGCCGTGTAAGTTATACACGTTCATTTCATTTCCAAATTTTAAAATAAGGGGCCGATGACCATTAACAAGGAAAAGAGGAAGAAAAGCTATGAAGAAGCTAATTCAAATCAAATCTATTCACATCTCAATCTCTTTAATCTCTAAAGCTAAGGTGAATAATATTAGCATCTCATTTTTGATTGTATTTTCAGTTTTTAGATGAATGTCGAATATTTTACATTGATTTTCCATGTTTTTAATGATCCAATGGTTATATATACATGTTGATGATTTATGAATGTTCATACAGATTTTATTATATGTTTTAAAGTGAAAACCCAATAAAATGACATCTAATTGCCTTACAAATTTATAAGAAGATCATAAATATTATTTTGGTGATGGGTTTCAATATTAGAATTTTATGAAATTATGTGGAATTTATATAAATTTTCTGGTAAGGAAAATGTTAATAACTAATTTTGGTTAAATAATACAAGATTGGGTCTGAAATTTTATACGTTGGAAAGCATATTCAAAGAGATTTTATAGAATATTTATTGATTTTTCCTAAGCGTTTAATGGTTATATAAAATTATTTAAGGTATGAGACTTAAATGTTTTATATATTTAAGAGAGGAGAAGGGGCTTTTTGTAAAATAATTTAAATTATAAATCTTGAAAGTTCGGCAGCACTTTTGAAGAAATGCATTACTTTTTATTGGTAAAGAAAGAGGCAACAATCATAATTAGACATGTAAGGTAGGTTAGGTGGAAAGAACTATTTGCTACATAGTTTACACTATTTCGACACCCTCAGCACCAGGTTCCACCTCCTCATCTTCACGTCCGACATAGTCCAAACCAATGCACATGGCATCAGGTCACTGGTACGTAGTGAATTGGATGTAGGCGAAAGGTAGGGAGTCTAAACCCAAATTGGTTTTGAAAGGTGTTTCCACATATTTTAAATCGAGACCAAAGAGCTTTCGAAAGGATTGTTTTGAAAGGTTTTAATGAGTGGTTTCAAAATGGGTGGTCCCCAAGGTTTTGAGAGGGTTGAAAGGAAGGATTTTTTCCTATTGTTTCAAAATAAAATATTTAAAAGGTTTTAAAGGAGGATGTATGATATTTTGAAGATTTCGGAGAAAAGAAAGGAAAGGTTTTTCCAATGTTTTCGAAAGGCAATATTTAATGGTTTCGAAAGGGACTTTCAATGGTTTCGAAGTGGTTACCTTTAATGGTTTCGAAAGGGTTGTTTAAAGGTTTAAATAATGGTTTCGAATTTATTAATTAGACAATATAGCCTAAGTATTTTCAAATTAAGAAGGGTTTTAACTTGTTTTGGAAGGATAATTAATCCTCATTACAATCCATCAACATTATTTTGTATAAAGTATATATTATATGGCAAAATAGTTAGAGTAAAGCTAAAGGTATATTTTCCTTGTGTATATATGATTTAAAAGACTAGATCATTTTGGAAAGGATTTTAAGGGAAATTAATGGGTATTTAAACCTAAGAAAATAATTCAGACAGTTAGTCCATTTGATTCGGATAGTTAGTCCAGTTTGCGGCAGTTAGCCCAGTTGTACGGACAAATAGTCCAGTTGTAGCGTAATGGACCTTGCTATTATGTTATGGATAGATAGTCTACCCATTACCTTTTTGTGGACAGATAGTCCATTTATTAGCCTAAAGGATATTGTTATTCTAATATAATCAATTTGATTAACCAGTTTGGTTGTAAGAAAGGAATTGCAAAATATATGTTTTAAAGAGGATATTAGTGAAGAGAAACCTATCCGCTAAGCAGTGTGGTCTTACTTAATATCAGTAAACTGAGATGTAACAAAATTATTCACACCAGGATTTATGTTCGACTCAAAGTTTTTGTTTCCCCTACAATTCTTGGGTGCTCAAAATTGATTTGAGTAACGTGAGGGTTAAGGTTTTCAGTTTTTACTCTTTTGGAAAATAAAGCTTCCAAAGACGGGCAGGTGGTTGATGAATAGCTAATTAGGATTTGCAGTTTCATTTTTTATTTGATTCCGCTGTGTATTAAGTCAGATATGACTATATTGCTCTGATCAACCATGGAGGCATCGTCATATGTTGCTCTTCGTGTAATTTGTAATGATTATAATTAAACTTTACCTATGAAATGATATGGGGTTATGTAATTTGAATATGAAACATGTGTTTTGAAATGTAATGGAAAATGTTATTTTGAGATCTGTGATTTGTTTCGTATTCAAGTGCTTCTGATATTGTGGATACCATTAACATAACCGTATTTAGTCACCAAGTTCATACTATGGATGACTGCAACATCTATAGCGCTTAATTTTTTGGCCTCTAAATACAGGATGTTATAGTATCAGAGCTTAGGTTGAGCGAACACCTTGGCTTTGGTAATGGTAAAAGATTCATCGGAGATATGGTTAGTAATACCATAGGATGAGTAACTCATTAAAGACTGGGTTAGTAATACTCTAGAATGAGTTTGGGAGTATTACATATGAGTACGTATTTGTTAATGATATATACAAATAATTTTGCTTTGAGAAAAATTGGTAAATGAAATAATTTCACATAGGATTATATTTTGAACATAAAGAATATATTTTTCAAATAATATAATTATTTGATTAAAGAAATGATAATACTTGGTTATTATCATTGCTTGATTGGTTGTTTAGTTCAAAAGCTTTAAATACAAACACCTCATGAATTTAATTTCACAATTTGACTATGGGATATTCGATAAATAATAATGTTGGTTGAAGATTAAAGAAATTTATTTAAGATAAATAAATCTTATGAATATGTTTTATTTAATTGATTTTGTAAACTGGATATATAAAACATGCTTTGTAAAGGAATTTTTAAGAACTTAAATTCTAGTATTTTTGAAAGGAATTTCGAATGATTTTTAGAAAAGGAGTAATAATAATATTATTTCTAAAATGAAATTTTGAAAACGAAAAACAATCTTACGATTAATCGATTTGAGTGGATCAAAAGAAACTAACAATAGGCAGGATATGTGTTAGGATGGCAAACGCTTCTCCTAAGTGTTTCCATTCTTATCAAGGAAATATGTGATGCTATTGGTAGCACCCAGTTCCTTGATATCATTTTTGAGTTACTTGATCTGTATAATTTTCTAAAGTTAAAAAGGATAAGTGAATCATTAATTGATAAATTAATTGATGGTTTTCAATTTTTATCAAAGTGTGTTATCTTAATTGATAAGCATATATGCTTTGATATTGTAAAAAAAGTTATTAATGAATGGTTCCGGGTTTGTAGTAAACGATGTTTTAGCAACGTTTGTTTTTTAAACACATAAATGACACTTTGCAAGAAATCTTATGGGTATATTTATATCTTTAATAATGAGATTTTAAACATAATAACAAGTATTGTAATCTTATATAAAAAATTAGAAAATATTATAATTAACTTGTTCTAGAAAGAGAAGTTCATTATAACAATATCTTTGTAGTAATTATTTTAATCTCTTTTATTATATTATAAAGGTAAGAGGAAAAAACTAGTTTAGTAATTTGTGAATAGCGAATATACTTATAACATTTGAATAAATGTACAAATACTTTTAAGTATTAAAACTTGTATAAGTAAAGAATATATATATATATATATAAGAAGTTTTAATCGGTAAAGGAGTGTTAATCGATAAAGAATGTTTTCACTTAATAAAGAACGTCTTCACATTTGATATTAGTTAAAGGAAGTTTGTGGTAATTTATCAATTTAACAAATTATTTTGAAAAAGACGCTTTACTTTTTTAAACCGTTAGGATATGTTTAGTGATGTGTTATAATAAAATGATATTTATCTTTTGAAAAGAAATGCTTTCTTTAAGTAGAAATATTTGAAAGTAAAAATGTAAAATGGTTATGTATAAAGAAGTATATTTATAAAAGTTTGAATAAAACATAAAAGTTTGATGAAGTACTTTCATAAGAATTTTAGAAAGGTTAATAAATATATATATGAAGTTTGTGGATCATTAGGTCGCAAGATTAAGTCTAAAATTCAAGTGCAGAACTTAGAGGGGTTTACATCGGTCCAAAAAAGAATTTATCACATGATACTTGATAACGAACATTGATGTGGATTTATGGTTAGATACTTAAGCTTCTATCATAGGCGAGAGCTATGCAAGAAAAACTAAAATTCTGATCGGAAAGCCTGATTAGAGTCCGCACCAAAAGATCGAGGGATCATTACTAGTTTAGAAGTAAAGTTGTGAATTCGAATAGTAGTTCGAAGCATATATTGTGTACGGGTGACCTGTATACATCGTATAGATGTAAGTTTAAAAATAAATATTTTGTCCAAACCATTGGGTTTTTACTTGGGTAATTTCAAGAACGAAATTCTTTTAAAGGAGAAGTTTGTAACAGCCCACAAATTTATCACTCTGATAAATTATATTTATTTTTAAAATTGTTCAAATAAAATGTTGGTAATACATGTAATATTGTCGTGAGTTATAATAAATAAAAATATTCCTATTTTTAATAAATATTTACAAAAATATTTTCCTCGGGGACAAAATCGATAAAATAGCTGAAAATTATTTTTATCGAAAATCGGCTCTATAATTGTAAAACGTCACGCACAGAGCTAGGTACATACACTTATTTTTATATTTGAACAATAATATGAAATAAAATAATTTATTGTATTTCGAAAATTAAATGTATTTATGACATCGTCAGTAATGCTCTTATATTTAATAATTGATTTATTAAATTAAATTGAGATTTAATGATCTAATAATTATTATAATTGTTCAAATAATAGGTTATAATTCATTTTAAATAAGTTATAAAGTGATAATAAATCATTTGTAATAATTTTATGAAGATATATATTTGATTTCAAAATATAAGAAAAAAATGATATCGCTTTATGGGTATAAAAATTACTGTGAATAATTGCTAATATTAATTTATATGGTTTTCTAATTCAAATGTGATCATTTTAATTAATTAAAAAATGATTATAAATTTATTTTTAAATTTTTTTAGCTATGTATGTAATTTAATGTATAAGTGAAAATATGACCGGGAATCGATTCTCTGATTGGCAAAGGTTTATCGAATGAAAGTTGTTCGGAGCCAATGCAAAATTGTTTATATGTCATGTACACATATATAACACATAAATACACACACTAACATATACATTATCCATATATGTACACATAACACATTTATACATTATATATACATATAAAGTTAAAAATATCTGAGATATTTTTCATTTACTTAATCTTTATGTATTCAAAAGTCAAACATATGCATGCCTTGAGGTGATAGAAGTGATGTGTACATCGTGGTGGGGTTGTGGCCATGTATATGATGATGAAGGAGGATGATGTAAAGGATGATGTTTGGAAAAATAAATATCATGATATTTTTTTTGAAGTTGGTTAGCCCCAAGGCTTCCAAGCCTATAAATACAAGGCATTCCCTTTCACTTTCTTTCACATTTCTTCCTCTTATTTCCTAAGCTTCGTTCACCTTCCTCCAAGGTTCTTTAATGGTTTTCATGACTTGGAAAAATATTTACAAAATTATGGCAAAATATTGACAAAATACATGCAGGTGTATATGTAATCGATCAACATCAAAACAAGCTCAAAACTTCTCCATTCCTCTTTCTAAACACATGGACACCACCATCCTCCTCAAAAGCCGAGCCTTCCTTCCCCTACAACCAAGGCCATGAGCTCCTCCTTCCATTAAATTCCAAGGCCGAGTCATTTAAGAACAATAATCCTGATGATATGAGCTTAGATTTCGAGATAGCGAAGCTATAGTCACTTTTAGGTTAATCTTCTAACCCAAGATGGAAAACACTTAAATTATAGTAATATATGCCATTTGGATGTTAGATATGTTTGATTATGACTGTTGGTGATGGTTGTTTAACATGAATATTGAATACATATGCATGTCACGGAAATACATGTCGATAAGCACAAAGAAAATCACATTTTTTATTGAATGAATTGGCCTATGAAGAATGTTAAACCTCTTTAAAATAGTTTTAAAATGAGTTCAAAATGTTTTATAAGCATATGAAAGTGTTTTGGGGAAGTTTGAAAGATAATTGAAAATTTAGTCAAAATAGGCGCATCGCGTAACGGTAGTTCGTGATTTTGCGCCACAAAAATGAAACAAGTATATAGAATGGAATTTAGCTTGGAATTCTTCGAGATAAGAATTTTCCAAACTATTATATCCATAGTCTTCAAACAAACAAAGAAAATTAATATTTTGATAAGCAATCTTTTGAAATATGAGTAAAATAAGTTTTTCGAAAAATCGAAGTTTGCAGTTCGGAATACATAAGAGGATTTCTTTAAAAATGATATTTTAATTTTTTTTAAATATGAAATAAACTATAAAAATATTTTAAAAGTGACTTGAGTTATAAAAACAAACTTTCAAATGCTAAAAAGTCGTTTTGATCAATATAGCCTGAAAAGCACTTTTCCACAGCACTTTTCTATAACTTTTGAAATGTAGTTTCAAATCCAACCATTCTTTATCAAATCTTTTGTAGATGTTTTCAAATGATTGATAAAGTATTTTAAAGATGATTGGAAGGATTTATGGAATGGTTAAATGTTAAATGATTTAGAGTCGATCAAATAACTTGACCGCCATCTGAGTGTCAAAAAAAATAGCGTTTAGGCTAGAGTTCAGAAAACCAATTTCACACTCTCCCTGGCTCTCCGGATGGACTCGATGGATGGGATAGTAAATTTTTATTGACTCGGATCAAAATTTCAGAAGTATAATGGACAAAATTCTTCAAATTTTAATAATTTGGATTTTATGGGGATAATCTTCTTATACTCGATGTTAAAGCCCGAAGAGGGAACTCGTACTACTCATGGAATCCAAAAGGTGATTACGCTGTTATTCTACCCATAGTACTTGTTGAATATAGGAACTGATATTGAGTAGAATTAGATGATTTCTATAGATTTTGCTCACTTAATATTTATTGGTTTTGGATTAACATCCTAGATAACATGGATTTAACTCAGTCAAAATTTTGAGTTTTGAATTAAGAAATTTATATTAGGATTTTAAAAAAATGATCTTGAAATATTTTTCTAAGTGAAAAGTGAAATGATTATGAAATATTCCCAGTTTAAAAAGGTTTTTAAGTAATTAAAGGATTTGATAAGGGAGGTTTAATTATTACGTATATATCGGAAAGAAATGTTTTAAAGTTATATATCTCTAATAAGATATTTTTGACAAAAGGAACGAGTTAATAAAATATTATTCACCTATTTACTAGACCCATTTTATCAATAACCGATGAGAAAGAACCAGGATTAGATTTGGGGTAATTCCTATCCGAAGACCACTTTTCGAAGTGAAGACATAGATATGATTTGAAAGATGGAATGTTGGGCTGCTTGTCACTGATCCTCGGGTGAAATTTCCCATATTATATTATGTGGTAGTATTTCTACATCTATGATCTTCGACGCAAGGACTTCTCGCTACTAATCCTAATGGTAATTTCCAAAAGGATGTGGTAGGAGAGTGCCTTCGGTTTGTCCTGTTCCTGGACAACCCGTATGGTCAAATGTTTGACATTGCATTTCTAGTTACATGAATTGATCTCTATGAAAGAATCATCTATTTGGTAGTGAAGAAGACAACTTCCCTTAACTTAACAGTCTTTCTTAAGACATACAAGCTCAGGAGTTATAAGTTTGTAGAAATTAGTTGTGCAACTATGGAATGGTAGTGTGGCGTTCAAAGTGAAATGTGTTATGTGAAAGATAATAGGTACTTTAGACCTCATCACTCGGTAATGGCTTAAATAGGGTACGCTGTAAGGTTATGTGGGTCGCAACCATTAGGGTATGGTCATCAGTCTTCTAGATTACCCTATATATCGAGTATGTGGTGTATGCTATATGGCCCCCGAGTAGGTTGGTAACGACCGGGGTGATGTCATATTCCGTTTCTATCTAGGCCATGTATAAGTGCTAAATAAGGATAGACCGACCATGCCAGATACGAAGGATTGTTTGTGTATTCTTAGTACATTTCTCTAAAGATGTACTACATGGAAAGTAGCCCCTTACTTGCCATTGTACGGAAATCCATTCACTGAACGAGCCATGTAAGAGTTTTGCTTGTAGAGCCTAACATATGCTGAATTTAATAATGATAACACTTTTGGCTGAGAGTAATAAGTTTACTTGCAAATATTTTTCAAGGAATGCCATTAAAAATAATATCAAATGATTTTTGCATAGAAAATGTTTTAGTTATCATAAGGTAAAGCCCATCCATATTTATGCATGAGCGTGGTCTTATGAAATCTCCTTTTCTTTTCAAACGCGTATTTTAAGTTTCTCACACCAGTCCCATGACTGACTCGGAGTTTATTTTCCTTCCCTAAACTCTGGGTGCCCTAGTTTTTCCGTGCAACCTAGTAGCCAGGTTTAGTTAGAAGAAATCTGAATCGAGCTAAAAGCATGGAGTTAGAAAATTCTTACGATGATTTCTATCTATTTCCACCATATTCTTATGCTATTGTATTTCGCATTTGTAAGGATAGATATTTATACTGTCCATGTTTAACTTTAATAAATGTATTTAAATTTCTGCTGTAAAGATTATGTATTGAAATAATATATGTGAGATTATGTTCTATCTTTATTTTCTTCCTTATTCATGATAATCCACCTCTCCGACACTTGGATTTGCGGCACGAGAATACCAAGGGTGTATTAGTGTCGATTTTCGAGAATCGAGGAGGTGGGTCATCACATTTTATTTGAAGCTCATTCAAACTGTAGGTTGAAAAACACCAACTTGGATTAGAGATGCATAAAATTTAGCAATATCCATTCACTTCTAAACAAATGATCCCACCCTTGAACTGGGAATAGTATGTTTCAGAAATAGCATTTAATGTGATTAATGTAGAGTCCTAACAGGTTGTTTTACAGTTCATGGCAAACTGTATGGTCTGCTCATTAATTGTGTTTGTCCCCAGGTCCTATTGAAGAGATTATTATCAGAAGTACTAAGAAAATTGGACTCCGCGCTGAAGCACAAAGTTTGTCATTGGGCTGCATATTATGAACATAGAATGCATCTAAGGGAAAAAAGCTTATCTTCTCTAATATTTGCAGTTAGTAGATCAAAGTTTGATCTACTTTGTTAAATGTATATTTCGTAGTTAATAGAACAAATGTTAGTGCATATCTTATCCGAAATTTGCGGTTCTTTGTTGTGAACATTAGTTACATATCTTATTAATCCAAAGCCAATAACAAATTAGGTACCAATATAAATATTAATCTTTAATAAAAAAATAGATATAAAGATCTAAAAATCATTATATATATATGTAACAACCCAGAATTTTTGACAGCATATTTGATAAATATTTAATCTAATTTAAATTAAATACAAGCTTTTAAAATTTTAAAATAATGAGATCTTTGATAATACACATATAAATACAATGTTAGTTTTTAAAATGATAAGTTTAAAAATAAACAAACTTAGTAATATTAAACATAAACATGGAAGTATAAAACAATATGAACATAAACATACAAAACTAGTATAAAACATAATTATAAATTATAAGATGTAATTAAAGTAATAAATATACAAATATAAATTATAACTTGAAGTATGAAAATACAAGTATATGTTACAAATCAAATGTTTGAAAATTTAATTAACAAATAGAATACAACCAATATGCTAACAATAACTTTTAAACAAACATATCAGAAGTTGAAAGTATAACTTGTATATACAAACGAATAATGCAAAGAAGACAAGACAAGCTATACACATATATATATGCTCACAAAACAAAGAAATGATGCTAAGTATAAATGAACAAATAAATGAAGTATTGAATAATAAAAGTTTAAATATATTTATGCATAAGAAAACAAAGTTTCACTTCAAATATAATAAAACAAAATCTGTGTCTTACATAAAACATGTTTGGCTGAAATAATAATAAATATCTTTGTACAACACATAAGCAACTATCAACAAAACATTAAATACATGTAAACATAAATGAAAGCACATACATTTAATAACACAACATTTTGTTTGAGTAAAGTACTGTAGCCGAAATATCTTTATCACTTCATACTGCAGAATACATTCTTAGCCAATAAAAAGAAAGAACGGCATTACAAATACAACTGTCTAGATACAACTTGCTGTTAAGTAACTTCTTTATATATCCATTAGTTCGTTTGTAAACACTGAACTAAACATAAAGGCAAACCTGAGAAACATTTATTGCTTTGTAAACTTAAACTAAATTAAAACAGAAAACAAAAGGAAGGCTGTCAGGAAAATTCTTCCGCAGTTTCATCTGCAATTTCATCAACACTTACTTTCTGTTCAACAGTTATTAGGTGAGTAAACTTAATTATTTTCGATTTAAACTTGTATCTTTAGCTTACAATTGGTATGTACTTGATATCTTCTTGCATAAGAATCCCGAGTACTTTCTGTTGCTTTGGTAGCATATATAATTATTCTTCAGAAACATTGAATATCCGAACATAGTAAGCAAAGAAATTGTAAATGCTTCTTCATATAAATGTTTTGAAACCTGAATATTAATGCTAATGTAAGTTGTTTACCTAAATCAAGGCCTGCAATTTTGCTTTGAAGTTTTACAGTATGTTATAAATACTGTATTTTAGGTTACAGGTAAACTAATTAAAAGAATCAAAAGTCGAATGTTTAAGTTTATAAATTCAATAGCATATTTAGATTTCATACACATAATTATAAAATTATGATTTTTAAGCAAGGGTATGAAGAGCAGTTTTAAAATGAAACTAAAATGGATTTTCGTCAAATTTGGATGATTGAGTTGATTTTAATTTCTGTAAATCGATATGAAGCAAGCTTGTAATCCATTTGATTCCAGAAAAATGTCAAAATAATTTTCGAATGCAAGGATTTTGGGTTTGAATCGAATGTAGGGTTTAGTTTGCGTTTGTTTTTATGCTCTGTAAACTTGTGTTTTTGCCGCCAAGGAGTGACCGAGTTGATCGCGATTATGGGTGATGGTAGCGGGGTATGTGGTTGAGCTATGGCCGGAGACCCATCGCTTCCAGTGATCGCCGTCGTTTGGTCGAAGCGATTTTGTTTTCCAGTAAGTTCGTATGGTGTTTGAATTTCAGGTGAGATTTTGCCTTTCGGCTTGTTCGTGGAAATGGGGGTTTGCTGTTGGATATGTGGGTGATTTGGGGTTTGTGGACGTTGTCGCGAGCCACCGGAGGCGAAGCGAACCACCGTGCACGTGCACGGTGGCGTGAGCGTGTCAGTGAGGTCGTGGGTGGATTCGTATCGAGTGATACTCGAGTGGGTAGTCGAATAAAGGGGTCGGTTAGCTCGAGTTAGGACCGCGTTTGCGTGAGTGGCTACTGCAATTCGATTTATACTAATACTAAAAAAAAGTGAGAAGAAGAAACAGGAAGAGGAGAAGAAGATAGAGAGAGAGAGACGCGGGAAGCACGGGAGGGAACTCGAGACCGACTCGGGTAGAAGAAGGTGATGTCTCGGGTTTTTATTTTCCAATTGAACGTGCATAATTTTGTTTAGTATTTTTATAACTAAGTAACTAAATAATTAGTTAGTTAGGCTAATCTTTGTTTTAAAAGCTTTATAAGATAAGTATGTAAAGATAGGTGATTAATAATAAGTAATTAGGATGTTAATTAATTTATACTTGGGATTTTAAATTGATAACCTTGAATTAAATTTTGGTAATTGAAATAAATCATATGATAAATCAATTTAAAACTTAAGAACGTTAGCTAATTACTTTAAGTTAATTAATGGAAATTTACTTAAGTGATTAATTAAGGATATTACATTAATTAAATTGATAATAATTGATTTATTAAAGTAATTTGTGATAATTAAATAAGTAATAAACTATAATAAGTAGGTTATGAATTAATAATTAAGAATAAACTAATTAACTGTGAAATTAAGTAATAATTAATGAATAAAAGTTTAGTAATTAAATAATTAATTAAATATCAAATAATTAATAAATTGATAATTAATGATGAATTAAGTAATTAATTGATCATTAATAAGTAATTTATTAAACAGAATGAAATAGTTTATTCTTAAGCAATCAATTAAGTAAAGTAAAACCAAACTGTTTGGTATGCATATATAATTCTGTTTGATTGACTTTAACATCTGTTTGATGATATTTCTGTGATATGTTATAATATATTATGGATATCTGTGATAACTGTGTATGATCTATCTGTTATATCTGTTATGTGAATTTTGATATTAAATTGAACTGTTAAGTAGACAACTTGGCCCTTAAATGGCGTTTGGATTCCCATGAGACCGGGATCGGAAGAATCAATTTTGATTCTCCGAAAACCACATCGATCCAAATTAAACGATAGGTCGTGACTTATCAAATGGTGATCGAGATGGTGTTTCAGAATGCAAGGGTTATCGTCGTTAACTCTGAGGGTGATTCCAAAATGAGTGTAACGAGATAATGCCTTCGGTTTCGTTCGAACCCGAAACGAACTTGTATGGATTGAATGCTTCCAACACATCGTCAGGCGCACGATGAGCATTCTAAGATATGTTCAATAAGGTAATCGTAGCCTCAAGCCTCATCAACCAGGAATGGCTAAAACAGGGGAGATGCAGCAAGGTTAGGTGGGTCATGCCCAAGCAGGACAAGATATTCCCCTGTCTAGATGTCCCTTTTTATTTCGGCTGTGTGAGCAGTTGTTGGCCACAACTGCGGGGTTATCTTGTTCGGAACTATTCAGTAAGGAATGGTTCCGGTCTTGTGTTGTAGGGGGTCGGGAGTGATCCTCGGTACGGTGATCTAGGCCCCATACTGTGACGGGCGGTACCCCAATAACCCTGCCATTATTGGAAACCCATTTTTCCTACGAGACCCTACGGTTTTGATTTGTATTACCCACTTTCGTGGCTAGTAGCTGGAATTTAATGAATGTAACAATTTCTGCTATTTTCTATTTACTTGAAAACCCTAGACACTATTATAATATCACTGAATTTCCTATAAAATGTTTTGATTAGCATAAGGTAAAAACTTACCCGTATTTATTTGTGGGGAGTCTTACGTGATACCTTTATTTCAAATGATTTTTAAAGTTAAGCAATTTTAACCTGTTTACTCATACCAGACCCATGTCTGATCCGGAGTTTATATTTTGTTTTTCATAAACTCTTGGGTCCTCAAATTTTTATGAGTAGCCAAGTGATAGGTATTTGGGAGTGTTGATTTTCTGGAAGAGCTATTTTGGAAAGAAGACCAGACGTATGTATTTATATATGTAGTCCGCTGTGTAGTTAGTGTATGCTGTATTTTGGATGTATGTATGGACATATATGTATATGACAGTCCTGTTATATGATATTGTATGACTCTGATGTATGTATAACTATGTAATAGTTATGTGATGTATTATATTTTGTTCCATTCCGCTGTGAGATTCTGATGTTGTTGTTTTTTCTTTCTATTCTTTTCTATTTCTTTCCCTTTCTTTCTTAATGATGATACGTCTTTCTGGGTTGAGAAAGGCGGGTCGTCGCAATATGTGTGTGTGTGTGTGTTAGTTTTAGAATGAAAAAGTCAATACATTAATATTATTTATAACATAAAACTCTAAATAAATGGAACTTGCTTAGCAAAAGGTATGTCTAAATATAAAGTTTGCTTTCTAAATTTTGTAATAAAATACCCCAAAGTGAACAAATAGAGATAAGTTGAAACAAAATCGAAAATCATTTGAAATTTAATTTGTAAATTCTTTAACTTGGAGGTTATGTCATATCAATCTAGAACCTGCAACAATTTAGGAAGCAATAAAAATGTCAATCCCAAATAAAAGAAATAAATATTAAAGAATGAGTCAAAAATCGTTATGTAATCATTATTTTAGAATGTAAAATTCAATATAGGTCAGTTTTATTCATATGCTAATAATCTATTGAAAAAAAAAACTCGATAGTGGCACGTGGTCAGGACAAAATTTTGCCGAATTATAAATTTATTACTAATAGTAATAAAAGAACTTTAAGCGAAAACAAAGATAAATTGTCACAAAAACAGAAAATATATCTGAAATTAATGTTTCAATCATATGACTCATCAATTCCATTATTTCAATTTAAAAAAATATAACAAATTAGGTAGTAATAAAAATATCAGTCATGGATAAAACATAAACATAAAGAAACAACGCAAAATTTCATTCTTTTTTTGTTAATTATAGAATGGAAAACTTAATACATTTATTATTCCGAATATAGAACTCAAATGAGATTAGAATTAAATAAATGGAAGGTGCTTGGTAAAAAGATAGCTAAATAACAAAATTTAATTTTTACCCGTAATAAATTCTTGAAGTTAATAAGTAAAGAATAGTTACCAAAAAGTTGAAAAATCTAGATTCTATTATTTCAATCTAAAACAAGCAACATTTAAATAAAAGAAATAAATTTAAGGAAATGAGCAAAAAGTTATTGTATAGTTATTAGTTTTGAAAGGAAAACATAAAACTTATATGTTATTTAGAGCAAGACTTAGAAATGAAACTTATATTATTCTGTAATTATGGTTGTAAATGATTAATTATTAAATGATTTAATTTTATTCCTTTATATAACAGGGAAGGTGAGTCATATATGTTAATCTACTTGCAGGTTAAGTTTTACCCTTCCATGATAAAATCTCTTCCGTCTATTTCAGCAATGGACAATGCCATCTTCACCCTACAATAACATCTTCTCTGTAGGATTCTATAAATCCGCAATTCTCCCAAGGGGCTAGCCTGCTTCACATGATTTACAGAAGAACAAGAAAAGTGAAAAGGGTGAAATTTTCTATGCTTTTTCTGTTTTTACTTATAACTATATTAATTTACTGGGAAATTTTGTTTCACCTTTGTTTGGCGGTTATCTACACAAGTTGATTACTGCAATTTTTGTGAATCTTGCTCACGATCAAAGTTTGACTCAGATTAGTTATTGATTTGAACTTGTGTCAATGGAACTCTATATTTGGATGTGTAAAAATTTTAGAGTCATTTTCCCCTTGTTTATCATCATCATTGTTATAAGGAAAATTTTCAGACATAAACTTGTTTGTGAAAACAATAACGCAAATAACCCTGTTATGAAAATAATTACAAACATAGACCTGTTTTTGCCAGTAGACGTAGGCGATTTTTGAAAATTCGCCTTCGTGCGAATTTTGAAAATTCGCCAACGGGCGACATTTCAAAATGCGCACGAAGGCGAATTTTCAAAAATCGCCTTTGTTAAAACCCTGCACAAAACAAGACAGCCAGCAACCCTTCTCCCCACTTCCTCATTTCCCCAAAACAAAACAAAACCGAACCCAAAAGCCCCAAATTTCTCAAAACCTTCCTCCACTTCCATTTCTTCAATTTTTAGACAAATTTTTTCACAAATTAGTCAATGGCAAGCACGTCTGGTATAGAACAAGAAATAGGTACGAATCTATACCCATAATTTGGTATGTCTAATTTAGGGCATGAATTTGTTGCAAATTTACTTCATGAACAAAAATTGTGCTTGTAAAGTAAAGCATTTGAATATCACCGTTGATAATTTGTACACTTTGAACTTGTTTGAACTAAGGTAGTTGTATGTGTACAAAATGCAATAGGTTACTTTGTAAAACATTTTAATATGTGCAAAAAGTATGTTAAGCAATAGGTCATCATGATATGTGTGTGTGCGCGCGCGCGCTGTGTGGTTTTCTTCAAACCATGTTGCGATAGAGTGTACAAAATGCAATAGGTTACAACTAAGGTAGTTGTAGTTTATAAAAGGCATATTAAAAATCTATATGAACGACAAGGAGTTTACGTGCATTCATACTACTTTGTGGGTTATGAGGTTGTCAATTTTTGGTTAGTGTATAATTTTTATCGAAATGAATTGATTTATAATATTTGTATCTTGTAGAGTATGTGGAGATGGAGCCCGGACCCGTTGATGGAAGGGTATTATTTCTTCAAGCACAGCATCGTACTTCTAACAATATATGGATGCAGGTGGTTTTTAAAAAAATATAATTTTGTGTTAGTTTGTATAATTCCGGCTTTCTAATTATATATTTATCATTTGTTCAGCGCGACGATCCAGATACAACTATTGATCACTCCACATCAGTGAAGAAGGTGAGTTCAAGTCATCCAGGAGTATTGGCTGAGATTGAGAGGGCTGGTTTTCTACACATAATGAAGTTGGGATACATCCAGCTTGACCACTATCTTATCACTGCTTTGGTAGACAGATGGCGACCAGAGACCTCCACTTTTCATTTCCCTGTTGGTGAGATGACGATTACATTAGCAGATGTTGCCGTGTTGTTAGGTTTGCCTATTGAAGGCAATGCAGTGGCTTATGAAGGAGTGACATATGACTATATGCAATTGTGTCATGATTTACTTGGTCTTGACCCACCCCCTGAACAAACAAGGGGCAATGAGTTTGTGGAAATCATGTGGTATAGACGTCAATTGTCGCACGATATTCCTGCTGATGCTACAGAGGCTCAGATTCAGCAGCGAGCACGTGCTATTATTTTGCACATCATTGTTTCTCGATTGATGTGCGACCATACAAAGACTCGGGTAGATCTGAAATGGCTACCGTATATTGCTGATTTAGAGGAGTGCGGTAAGTTTTCCTGGGGCAGTGCTGTGTTATCTTATACGTATATGGAGATGTCCAGACTCTCTCTTTTGGAGAATAAATCTATTGGTGGCTGTCTGACACTACTACAGGTTTGAAACAAACTCCAATAATTTACTGCTTTACATGATTTGTCTCATTTTTGGTCTTAACTTTTTCTTATAAATGCAGCTTTGGTCGTGGACTTATCTTCCAATCGGAAGATTGTTAGTAACAAACGTTGTTGTCGATCAGTCGATGCCGCTTGGGTCTCGGTATTTTTTTATCCTTTCAAATAAATTATACAGTGCAATTTCCATGTGTAATATATTCTAACATATTCTAACAGGTGGGTAGGACCAAAAAAACGCGCCAAACTCCAAGACGGAGTGTGAAGTTCTATCGCAACGAGTTAGATGTGCTAGAGGATGACAAGGTTACTTGGACACCGTACACACAAGATGTGCTAGCACAGCTTCCAGCCATGTGTACAGCTGCTAGATACTTGTGGACTGCGAGAGTACCACTCCTATCTTATACCCAGGCTGCATTTCACTTACCCGACAGGGTTATGAGACAGTTCGGCATGATGCAGCATATACCAGATGATGCGCCACCCTGCACGTCTACGTACAATGCAGAGGAGTATGTTGCCTACATTCAGTTGTGGAATGAGCGACATACAGCTACCCAGATTGAGAGGGAGCCCACCATCACGCTAGAGCAGTACAAAAGGTGGTACTGGAACATAACACGACGATATGTTCTTACGGCGCCAGTGGAGGCAGTGTATAGAAGTCCGTACGTTCCCAGAGCACCACTTGAGAGGAACGTGGTAAGCTGATGTTGTAAGTAGTATATCAATTAGTTATGATAGTTGTGTCTCTGGCTAATTTTCATTCAACTTTACAGGCAGCTGGTATAAGCAGGGCTTGGGAAGAAGCTGAAAAGCTTCGCAGACGACAAACCGACGAGGAGGGGAGGAGGATGTGCATTAACATCCAAAGGATTCTAGATGTTGTATTGTGCAGGAATAAACTTGATAGGCCAAGACCTCCATCTCCACCTCCAGCGCTTGTGTACACCCGACGTCGGCCTAGAGGAGGTGCGGGTTCATCGTCACAGGGCACCTCGTCCCAAGGTGCACCGGTACACGAAGAATTTGTTCCTGGCCCATCTCAACCAACGCTCGCATTACCTTCGTCTTCCACTGCGCGCAGAGATCGGAGTAGCAGTAGCAGCAGCAGTAGCGGTTCTAGACCACTGGTAACGCGTCGGCGGAGAAGAAGCCCGCACGAATTTCATGATCTTCATGAGTAAATCCATATTGTTGCTGGATGCGAGTAGTTAGAGGTTGTTTGGATTTGTAAAATTTGTGTTTGGATTTGTAATATCCGTACGAAGCAATATTGTTTGGCTTTGGAAAATGTTGTTTGGATTTGTAAAATTTGTGTTGTACCGTACGAAGTAATGTTGTTAGATGCATTTCGCTTAAATTTGAGATGTTGTATTTCATGAGCTGCATATTAAATTTGTCCATTAAGCGACTGCTCTGTTGCCGTGTTGAATTTGTAAAATTTGAGATGTTGTACCTGCTGCTCTGTTTGCAGCAACAGGTTTCTTTGAGCGAATTTTGAGAATTCGCCAGTAGGCGAATTCTTAAAATTCGCCTGTAGGCGAATTTCGAAAATTCGCCTGAAGGCGATTTTTGAAATTTCGCCAATTCAACCCTGCACTGTAAAAACCAGTTGACCCTTCTTCCTTTGTCATTTCTTTTTGCTTCAAAATCGAACCAAAAACCTAAATTTGTGCAAAAGCAATCGCAGAAGTCACTAAGGTTGGTATTTTGTCATTTTTTTTCCTCTCTTCTAACAGATGGGTGTGTAGTACGCCAGTCTTCAATTTTGTTCAAATCGGAAAGGAATTCGACCCAAACCATGGTTGCAAATTTGACTAATTTTGGTATTTTATTTAACTTTTATGTAGGCGAAAATGGATGATTGGGAGATCGATGATCAAACAATGATGGAAATATATGATGACTACGAACGGAATAAGGTTGCAGACGATGAGGTAGAATTTGTTCCGGAAACCCAAGTGGAAGATCTACCAACAGTGGGTGCTATAGAGACAAATGAAGAGACAAATGAAGAAGTAGAGAGTGAACTTGTTTGTGCTACGCGGGAAAATGTCGTACTCGAGAATCCCCAACCGGTTCAACAATCATTGCATACCAGGCTAATGACTGTACTTGCTCATCAAAACCCTAATACATCAAGTTCTAGCATCAGTGGACGTTCGGTACTTTGCTATTGCGGAGTTGAATGTAACATTGTTGTTTCCAAAAGTCAGAGGAATGCAGGACGTCGCTTTTACGGCTGTAAAGCGTATATCGATGCACAGATGCGTCAGGGGGTGAATAGTTGTAAATTTTTTGAATGGTTCGATCCTCCAATGACCAAAAGGGGGGTCCAATACGCGCTTGAGATGCAAGCTACGGTTAGTCGCTTGGAGAGGATGAATATTGCAATTCGCAATGAAATGCTTGCGGGGTGTTACCGGTTACCACGAGATTGACTGTATGTTTTGACGTAATGGTCGTAAAGTAGTATAATGTGGTTGTTGTTTGTGTATGCTTGCCTTTTATCATCTGTCCGTCCTGTATTTTCTATTGAGAGGTATCTTGTAGTTCAACAGCGTAATAATCTGTTGAGTATTAGTGATTTCGGGTGTTTTCCTAGTGGCGACTTTTGTAAATTCGCCTTCAGGCGATTTTTCAAAATTCGCCTTAAGGCGGCTTTTGAAAATTCGCCTAAAGGCGACTTCTGAAAAGTCGCCTTCAAATATAAGTTTTATATCTAGTCAGCTTTTGCACTGGCCTCCTCATTTCCAAACACCAAGTTTTCAGATCTGAAGAACCCATTTTCTTTCAGCTTACAATTCCAAACACCAAAACTCTATTTTCTTTCGATAATCAATTGGTTGTTGAAATAGAGTCCTTGCTAGTCTACGCAAACGTCTACGCTATATCTCTGTATACGAATTGGTAAGAAAATTACAAACCCTAGCTTTGTTACGTCCATTAAAATATTTTCATACAAATGTACAGAAATTGTTTGGTCAACTAGAAATTATTTGTATGTAGAATGGCTAGAAATCTCATTCCAACACTTTGCTACTACGACGGTGAATTGATCGTCGACGAACAAAAAAACGGAAAGTATGTCGACGGTTTTTGTAAACCAGGGAGAGTACGCAAAGGTTGCACACTATTTGAGTTGAAAGAATCCGTGTACAAAGCGACAAAAATAAGCGCAATCGAATTTGATATTGAGTTGGTGGTTAACTGGCCTACGGATTCAGGTTCAAAAGCAATAACACTCTCGGACGATGAGGATGTTGAAGTTATGTTTTCTGCGGTTAAAAAGTCCTTAGAGTTGTACGTTGGGAAAGTTGCAAAAGAAAATCTGCAAGAACATGTACAATCTCCTATCGTTAGTACAGGATTAGGGCATTTTACAGAAATGTTGGAAACTGATAATCCTTCAGCAAGCTTAGGTTCTCCTACTTACAGTAATCCATATGTACATGCTGAGGGTCATGGTCATCCTCCCATAAACTATGGATTCATGCATTACATGATGTCGCAACCAACTCCAGAACAGTACTTTCCATACTACACACCACATACGACGCATCCAAGGTATTAAACTTAACATTGGAATTTATTTTTAAATTACAATTGCTAATACTTTCTTCTAACACATTCAGCTTCCAACAACAAATGCAACAAACACATTTGCCGCAACCGTTATATCCTACTCCATCAGAAATGTATGATATAAGTCAAAGGTTTGTTTAGCAATTTATTTGAGTAATGTTTCCTATCTACTCTAGCTTCGTACTAAAATACTGTTGTAAACAGATGCACAACTATTGAAGATACTGCTGTAGAATGTGGTGCCGGACCGTCACAACACTCGCATGATTCCAATATTGACACCGATATGCATGTTAATATAGATGGAGACACCGGTCATGTTCCTGCAATTGATAGTATGGCTGTTGCGACGAGGACTAACAATGATGCGTGTTGGGTAGAACGAATGCAGGTGAACAATGAATCGTTAAACTACGACTTTCCGAATGTAGATGATGTTGAAGGTGATGGTGAAGAAGCTCAAATGGAAGTGCCGTTGGATGATGATCTATGTACTGCCCAAATGATGGCAAGATCGGTCGTTGCTAATCTACAATTTTCTGGGGAAAGATTTTCAACCGCGTGCATACAAAATGGATTTGCTGTTGGAATGGTATTTGAAAGTAAGCAAAAAATGCTACACCAATTAACCGAATGGTCCATTCTACATGGAGTTTCATACAAGCCGATCAAGTCGAATAAAACTATATACACCGCTATCTGTAATGTTGACACCAACTGTCCATGGAGAATACATGCAATAGTCTCAAAGAAATCGCAGTCTGGCTGGTGGGAAATCAGAAAGTTGCCTAGCGAACATACCTGTGTCAATCCTACAGTTAATTCCAACCACAAGCAAGCCACTTCTAATTTTCTTGTGTCAAAAATCATGTCATTTGTCAAGGCCGATTTGGATATCTCAGCAGGTACAGTCCAAGTGCTTGTAGACGATCAACTGTTCATCAAAATTAGTTACATGAAAGCTTGGCGGGCATTAAACAAAACAATAGAAAGAATTTATGGTGACTGGGCCGAATCGTACGCGACTTTACCTCAGTATTTCGAGGAAATAAAAAGAAGTAATCCGGGGACTGTAGGCCATGTGACCCACGATGAAGTTGGCGTATTTGATCGTGCATTTTGGGCATTTGGCCCTTGCATTACAGGTTTTCTACACTGCCGGCCATTGCTATGTATTGATGGGACACACTTGTATGGTAAATACAAAGGGACGTTGCTTGTTGCTACTGCTGTAGATGCGGATGACTGTCTGTTTCCATTAGCTTATGCAGTTGTCGAATCCGAGTCATATGATAGCTGGGGTTGGTTTTTTTCTTGCATGCGTGAATTCATTCACAGTGTTTGCAATCGTCGTATTACTTTCATATCGGATCGGATGAAAGGAATTCCAAAGGCTTTACAGGAGAGGTGGCGAGAACCACACAAACATAGGTTCTGTGCACGACATCTTAAAGCTAATCTTCAAACGGCGGGGTTTAGGGATAAACGACTCACATCTTTATTTTATTCCGCTGCATGTGCTTCAGAAGTGGTTGAGTACAACAAAATCAGAGAAGAAATTAAAGCTACAAATTCACGAGCTCATGAATGGATTGAAAGAAGTTTAGGGAATTTTGAAGAAAATTGGGCCCTGTGCAAAGACGATGGAGGACGCTTTCATGTTATGACCACCAATGCATCCGAAAGTTTTAATGGTGTACTAAAAGGTGCTTGATCATTACCTATAAAAGCGTTGGTTGCACGAACCTTCTTTCGATCGGTTGAATATTTCTGTAAGAGACGAGAGACGGCGGACGCTATTACAACACGTTTGACTCCAAGATGGGAAGCTAAAATAGCAGATCGAGCTATTGAAGCACGTCGTTGTAAACTAGTTCGCTTCAGTCGAACCGAATGGCAAGTGATTCATTGCTACGGCGATGAATTTAAAGTGTTAATTGATGGTCCTAACTGCTCATGTACATGCAACATCCCCTTACTGCAAAAATTACCATGTGCGCATGTAATGGCGGCTTGTTCGGCACAGGATTACGGTGCTAACAGAGCACATCATGAGTTTGCATCAGAGTGGTACTCTGTTCGTAGTTACAAAGCTTCATATCAGCCAGAGTTTCATCCCGTGCGTGATAAGAGATACTGGAGACCATACACCGGTCCGCATATATTGCCTCCACCTACAAGAAGACAACCTGGACGACCTAAATCTACAAGGATAAAAAATGTTATGGACGAGCTTCAAACGCCTAAAACAAACAGGTGCAGCAAATGTGGATCGCAGGGCCATAACAGAAAGCGATGTACTGCAGCGACCTAACCTTCCTTTATCAAATGTACTGCGGCGACCTAATTATGCTTTCGGTGTATTCAACTTTAAAGACATGTAATTTCTATGTATCAAACTACCTAGTCATGTATCAAACTTAAATGAACTTTACAATTATAAGATTTGCAAGCTGATATGTACAAAAGTTGTTAGATTTGAAATTATATATCTATACGATTGTGATGTACTCAAGATGATATGTACAAAATCTGATAAACTCTTTGCTTGCTGTTCTTGTTTTGTGCAGGGTTTTAACAAAGGCGATTTTTGAAAATTCGCCTTCGTGCGCATTTTGAAATGTCGCCCGTTGGCGAATTTTCAAAATTCGCACGAAGGCGAATTTTCAAAAATCGCCTACGTCTACTGGCAAAAACAGGTCTATGTTTGTAATTATTTTCATAACAGGGTTATTTGCGTTATTGTTTTCAAAAACAAGTTTATGTTTGAAAATTATCCTTGTTATAATTTATATGTGTAGTTGATTTTCATGATCGTAGATCACTACCCCAATCCAAAGAAATTCAAAGCGCGATTGCAAGTGAGATCATTGGATTTAAGATCGTGATGGGAAAATCAATCGTCAGATTAAAATTGGCTATTCTATGTTATTGAAGTAATTTGATTGTTATTTCTAGATTTGATACTTTGGCACTTATTCCCTTGCAAATTGATTCTGATTTTATTGCAAGTGATATGCTAGACTTTTACTGACTGCCATTCAAAAAAGGAATCAGGAGTTATTTAAATTGGGAATGAAAAAGAAACTAGAGTTTGTAAATTCAAACTGCAAATTTTTGAACTGCAAGTTAATGTATCCTTTTAAATTTTAATTTCCTTTATCATTATTCTCATTATTGATAGGAATTTTTTTGTATTAGTTTTTAAGAAAATTAGGGAAATGGTGTGAACAGGAGATAGGATGTAAGGACATAAACCATTCACTGAATGCATATATTTATATTTGATCTTCGAATTAATAAGTTGATATTGGCACAACTGTGACTGATACATCAGATGTATTTATGATTTATCTAGAAAAATAAAGAACAATGTTGTTCTTCCTTCAATGCTACTGATCTTCACAATGCAAATTAAAGTTTTTTAGGCTACGTATGTGGAACAACCATTAGTTGCGCTTGGTAGTTTGTGGTTGGGATGACCTGCATTCCCACTAGATTTTTACACATCTAGATTTAAATGGAAATAAAGGGAAAATTAGGCATGTTTTTTCTTTCTACAAGAGCATTTCACCACAATTATCATCCAAATTTGTTCATTGATCATCTCATTGTCATTTAAGGTGTTTGACTTTGCTTATTTGTAATTCTCATTATTTCTGGAATATAGCTTTACATGACTGCCTCCATTTTACAATCATGAAACCTTGATCAGTTTTCGTTTGGATTTTTATGTCCTTGCAAAATCTACTTATGCTTGGCCATTCGTTTTCATTTTTAGAACTGGAATTCTAACTTTAAAAATTAGAATTCGATGTTAAAATCCATCAACTTTTGCAATTGATTAATATTTTTGAGCAAAGAGTTATGACTTATATATATTTTCTTTTTAAAGAAAAGATGATTGTTAAAATTTGTAACCATTATGTTTTTTAGAAAAAAATACATGTCAGTATAACTAACAAGATTTTCTTGAGATGCTAGCTAGGAGAACACTATTAACTGCTAACAACTTACACTTGTTATTTTAGGTAAACGCTAACCATGAGTTGTTACATAGCACTTAATACGATAATTAGACCTCACATTATTCTAAACTTGTTGAATATATATGGCCATGCTAGTGTTGTCTTAATCTTAACATGTGCCACACAAATTTCACATATATTTACTTTGACTACTAGATTTTAAATTTGGTTGCGTATAATAATTCGACTAGCCAATGTTCATGGATTCAGTGGGTTGTAGTTTACTGTTTATAAAAGATAATGGAAAGTGGGATGATCAAGGGACCATATGTATCATGGTTCATTATATGGAGGAAATCATACGTAATTCGCATTATACCAGGATTGTTTTCTAAAACTATATTTTTATATAATTCGTTTCAATTTATGTGCTAAATTGTGTTGTAAATTATTCAATTGGCAGCATTTGTGCAGTTAAGAAATTTTTTCCTATTGAATTTGCTGTTAAATTCATCAAATTTTCATTTAAACAACTATTCTAATTTTGCTATATTACTGAACTTGGTCAACTGCATGGCTCGGGTTTATGGGTGGTCGATGTAACATAGTGAACATAGGACTACATGTTTTTGTTTCCTTCCTCACTAGCTGCAGGTTGTGGCTACTATCTTGCCAACAGCTCGGATTTTGATTTCAAATTTAAAGATATTATTTCTGTTAGTTAAAGATATTGTTTTTTGCTTTTATACCAGATTTTGCAACTCGCTAAATAATAATCAAAGTCATGGGAAGGGGATATTATTACATTTTACATGCATCTTTTCAAGATTTTTCTGTTCTTTTCATATCATTACTCATTTAAGTAAATGGCTATTCTTGTGCACAAATAAATTTTTATTTCCCTGATAGCAACTGAAGGATATAATCAGCACAGTTTTAAAAGTGGTTTGATTGTTATTTATAAACGTCTCTAGCACACTAAATTCTTTATGATTGATTTATTACTGGATGCACTTGATATCTCATAAGACTTAATCAACTTATATTTTTGTATAAATTTTCTATGCTGATTTTCTTCCATAGGGAGTGTTACTTTTTGTCAGCATATTCGTATTTACAGGATAAGTTGCAGCCCTTGCCACAATAGTGTCTGCAAAATTAAACGAGCAATAAATTATTCTATAGTTATTAATTTTGAAAGGAAAACATAAACATATATGTTATTTAGAGCAAGGCTTAAAAATGGAAGTTATATATTATTCTATAGTGGTTAACGTATCTCATATCCTTTTCGGTTCGCCGGTCAAGTTTTACCCCTCCATAATCAAATCTCTTCTGTCTATTTTAGCAATGAATAATGCCATGTTTTGCCCACGATACCATTTTTAGGAGGATTCTTTAAATCCACTCTTCCCCTAATGGGCTAGCTTGCTTCACATGATTCACAGAAGAACGAGAAAGGTGAAAAGGTGATATTTGCTGTGATTATTCTGTTTTTACTTATATTTTATATCAATTTACTGGGAAATTTATTTCGCCTTTGTTTGGTGGTTATGTAAACAAGTTGATTATTGTAATTTTTGTGAATCTTGGTCACGGTCAAAGGTTGATTCAGATTAATTATTGATTTGAACTAGTGTGAATGTAACTCTATATTTGGATGTGTGAAAAATTCAGTTTCATTTTTCCTTGTTTATCAACGCTAATATAATATATGTAATATCAAATTAATTCTTTTGCGACATATCTCATACCAAAACGAAAACCATCAAGCCCAAATTTATATATCTAGTCGATTTCCATGACCGTAGATCAATACTCCAATCCAAAGAAATTCAAAGCATGAATTGCAAGTTAGGACATTCGGAAAATCAGTTGTTAGATTAAAACTGGCTATTCTATGTTATTGAGGTAATTTGATTGTTATTTCTAAATTTGATACTTTGGCACTTATTCCCTTGCGTATTGATCCTGATTTTATTGTAGGTGATATGCTAGACATTTACTGACTGCCATTCAGAAATAGAATCAGGAATTATTTAAACTGGGAATGGAAAAAAAAACTAGATTTGTAAATTCAAACTGCAATTTTTTGAACTGTAAATTAATTTATCCTTTATCCATGCTGAAACTTTAATTTCCTTTACCATTGTTCTCATTATTGATTATTGATAAGAATATATTTTGTGTTAGCTTTTAAGAAAATTAGGGGAATGGTGTGAAAAAGTGATAACATGTAAGAACATAAGACATTCACTGAATGCATATGTTGCTTAGTCATTGAAATGCGCTTATGTTATTTTTTGTAGGCGAATGATGGATAGATTTCATCAATGTGAAATTTCTCAACTTTTTATGAATTAATAATTTAATATTGGCACGACCATCACCGTTATAAACATAAGATGTATTTGTGATTTTTATCTACAAAAATAAAGAACAATGTTGTTCTTCCTTCAGTGCTATTGATAATTAGTTTTGTGGGCTAAGTACGTGGAATAACCCGTTAGTTGCACCTGGTGGTTTGTGGTAGGGATGACTTGGTTTCAAACTAGAATTTTACATTTCCAAATTTAAATGGAAATAAATGGAAAATTAAGCATGATTTTGTATAAGAGCATTTCATCACAATCATCATTCATGTCTGTTCACTGATCATCTCATTGTCATTTCAGGTGTTTGATTATGCTTATTTGGAACTCCCATCGTTTAGATCTAACATAGCTACCTCTGTTTTACAGTCATGAAACCTTGGTCGGTTTTCATTTGGATTATTATGTCCTTTCAAAATCTACTTATGCTTCACCATTCATTTGCATTTTTAGAACTAGAATTGGGACTTTAAAAATTAGAAAATTGAAGCTCGATGATGAAATCCATTAAATTTTGTAATTGATCGATATTTTTGAGCAAAAAGTTATGACTTGTGATTTCCTTCTATTGAAAAGATGGCTGCCAAAAGTTGTAACCATTATGTTTTTTAGCAAAAAGTAGATGTTATCACAAATAACAAGATTTTCTTGAGATGCTAGGAGAAAACTATTAAATGCCAACAACTTTACACCTGCTATTTCAGATAAACAATAACCCTGAGTTGTTACATAGCACTTAATATGATAATTAGACCCAACAATATATTAAACTTATTGAATACATATGGGCATATTAGTTTTGTATTAATCTTAACACATGCCACATAATTTTGACATCTACTTTTATTGCTAGATTTTAAAATTGGTTGAGTATTATAATTCGACCAGCTGATTTTCATGGATTCAATGGGATGTAGATTACTATTTAAAAGAAAATGGAAAGTGGGCTGATCAATGAACCAGATGTATCATGGATCATTATATGGAGGTAATCATACGTAATTCTCATTATACCACCATTGTTTCTAGAACTATATTTTAAGGTCATCACTATATTTTTATATAGACAGTTTCATGATCCATGTGCTAAACCACGTTCTAAATTATTATGTTTGTAGCATTTTTACAATTAAGAAAATCATTCCCGTGGAATGTGTTGTTATATTCATCAAATCATTATCTAAACGACTATTCTAATTTTGCTATTACTAACTTAGTAATCGCAATTTGGTCAAGTGCATGGTTCAGGCTTATGGGTGGTTAATGTAACAGAGCGAACAACTTCATATTTGTTAGCTTCTTATAAGAATATAGTTAGGACTACATGTTTTTGTTTCCTTCCTCACTAGCCGCAGGTGATGGCTACTATCATACCAAAAGCTCGAATTTCAATTTATCTTTCAAAGATATTGTCTCTCTTAGTTAATAGCTATTAGACAAACTTCTTTTGGTAAATTAATTCTCATAAGTTACATCAGTTTTATTCAATGGTTTGCATATTCAATGCCTAATTTGCTTTGTGTATGTATAAATGCAGTTCACAGGGAACATAGTGTCTTCGATCATTTGTTAAAAAAATTGTTTTCCTAATAAGTTTCAATATTGTTGTTCCCATGTAAGTTAATTACGAAAAGCAAATTTATGCTACACGTATTTCATTAGGAATCTTTGCAACACGTGTTATGATTGTAGGCCTGAAGTAGTTTTCTTCTATGTCTTTTATGATCCAAACATGCTTTATTTTAATAACTTCTTATACTGTCTTAATAGATGCAATTTTGCTAAATGATTATCTACAACAAAACAAAGAATCTTGGTTTCCTTATTTATAGCATTTGGAAAAAAAAACATTTAGGAAAAATATTTTATGTACTATGGGAACGGAAGTGTGGATAAGACTTAGTTGATGAATATATGCATATAATGATATAAATTTAAACCAAGGTTATAGCACTTGCTTTCTAAACTAGTGACGTGGGTTCAAGTCTTGCTCCATGTATTTTTGAAAACTTGATTTTCATTTAAAATATGAGGTGTATGTGTCTGTATACCACTTTGAAGAGATTTTGACATTTGTATACTCTAGACATGACACATCATGACTAATAGTATTTTTTTTATCACCGTCGTCCTGTCTCTGTCATGTTTATCTCTTGCGGTATCTACACACACGCACACACACACACTTTTATCCTCTTTTGTACCGTGTATCTTAATGCTGAACTTATTTGTTTATCTATTTTTGATATTTATATACCTGCAAATTAGCTTAGAGATTATTTGGTAAAATTGTATAGTTTTATTATTAAAATTCAACAAGAGAGGTTTTAACACATTCTATAGTCGTTAACTTTAAAATATTAAACTAAATATAGGACAAATCTATTCATATACCAATAATCTATTAACATAAACTAAAAAATACGATAAAATCGATAATGGAACGTGGTTAGCACAAAATATTGCTATCTAATAAATTTATTTTTATGTAATAAAAGATCTTTAAGAAACAAAGATAAGTTGCTATAAGAACTAAAAAATCATCAATAAATTAGATAGCAATAAAAAAGTTGGTCTTGAATAAAAAAAATAACACAAGGAAATGACCAAAAAAGGCATTCTATATTTATTAATTTTAGAATGAAAAACCTAATACATTTATTATTACGAATGTAAAATTGAAATGAGAACTAGAACTAAATAAATGGAAGGTGCTTGGTAATAAATACAATGAAATAACAAAATTATAATTTTACTAGTATTAAAATATTGAAGTTAATAATTAGAGGTAAGTTACTACAAAATTGAAAAATCATTTTAAATTTAGTTTTTCAATTCTCTAACAAGATTCTATTGTTTCAATCTAAAATACATAACATCTTAGGTAACAATTAAAAAGTACACCCTTAATAAAAGAAATAAACATAAGTAAATGTGCAAAAAAATATTCTATAGTTATCAATTTCAAAAGGAAAACTTATACTTTTACTGCTAGATTTTAAAATCGGTTGAGTTTTATAATTCGACTAGCCAATGTTCATGGATTCAGTGGGTTGTAGTTTACTATTTAAAAGATAATGGAAAGTGGGATGATCACGAAACCAGTTGTATCATGGTTCATTATATGGAGGTAATCATACGTAATTCTCATTATACACTGATTGCTTTCTAGAACTATATTTTATGTTCATCAATATATTTTTACATAAATTGTTTCATGATTCATGTGGTAAATTATTCAATTGGCAGCATTTGGTGCAAGTAAAGAAAATATTTCTTATGGAATTTGTTATCAAATTCATCAAATCGTCATCTAAGCAACTATTCAAATTTTGCTATATTACTAACTTTGTAATCACAACTTTATCAAGTGCATGGTTCAGGATTTTGAGTGGTTGAAGTAACAGAGTGATCTTCATATTTGTTAGCTTCTTATAAGGGTGTAGTTAGGGCCACATGTTTTTGGTTCCTTAATCACTATCTGCAGTTGGTGGCTACTATCTTGCCAACAACACCGATTTAAGTTTCACTTTTAAAGATATTGTTTCTCTTAGTTAATGCCATTAAACAGACTTCATTTGGTAAATTAATTCTCTTTAGTTACATCGGTTTCATTCAATGGTTTGCTTAGTATCACACCATCCTAATGCCTAATTTACTGTGTGTATATATAAATGCAGTTATGGGGAACATAGTCTTTTAGATCATTTGTATAATAAATTGTTTTTTCAGTATTGTTTTTCAAATATAACTTAATTACAAAAAGAAGTTTTATGCTACATATATTTCATTAGGAACCTTTGCAACACATGTTATGGTATGTAGGCTAGAAGTAGTTTTCTTCTATGTCTTTTATTATCCAAACATGCTTTATTTTAATTACTCATTCAACTGTCTTAATAGATACAGCTTTATAAATGATTATCTACAATAGAACGAAGAATCTTTGCTTCCCTAGTTGTAGCATTTGGAGAGAAAAAATAACATATAGGAAAAATATTTAATGTACTATGAAAAAGTTTGCATGCACAAGCCTTTACACTAGGATTCCGTAACCCATATAGATAATCATCAAAGTCGTAGGAAGGTGGTATTGTTACATTTTACATAAATTTTTCAAGATTTTTCTTTTCTTTTCATATTTTCACTCATTTATGTAAATGGCTATGCTGGTGCACAAATAAACATTTTTTTCTTCCTCATAATGCAACCCAAGGATATATCGTCACAGTTTTAAAAGAGGTTTGCTTGTTATTTGTAAATGTCTGTGGAACATTAACTTCTTTATAGCTGATTTATTCACTTGATGCACCTGATATATGACAATACTTAATATACTTGTATTTTTTTATATAAACATTCTAAACTGATTTTCTTCTATAGGAGTATTACGTCGTGTCAGTGTATTCATATTGAGTAGATCAGTTGTAGACCTTGGCATAATAGTGTCTGCAAAGCCGTAGGTGCTTTCGGTTTACAAGGGATGAAGTAGCAAGTGTTAAGGTGTCATTCACTTATGTATCATCTGCATATCTTGGATGGGCAATATCTATTTGTAATTGCTCTGCTACTTACTGCTATTCTACCTATCATTTTGTGGTTATCCACATCGATTTCTCTCTCTTCTGCTATATGCATTTACCATGTTTTTAGTTAAGCCAAACTATAACTTCATATCTTCCTTATTATAATCATATTTCATTTTTTAAACCGTTAGTTTTTTGTTTAGTTCTTGTTACTTTTTGTGGTGTGTCAAATTGGAATGTAGTGAATTTACAGGTGGATATTGTACTGGTAAACGTGGATTCTCTCGCAGCTTTGCTTCCTTTGGTTTGTGTATCTGGGACATTCTCATTATTCATTGGGTTATATAAATGGCAAGTCCATGAGTTCTCTTGTTTTCTAATTTACTTTATGTCAACATAGATCTGCTTCCTTACAGGTCGCACATAACTTTTTTTTCTTTAGCAAAGGTGGTGATTGGAAACTTTCATTTGGTATGTGTGTTTGCTATCATCGGATTTTTCTTTTGATTGGTGCCATATCTGCAGTTACAACTGTTATTACACCATGGACAGTCAGTATATATGTCAAGATTTCTCAGGTTGAATTTTGTTTTCACCCTAACATCTGATATTTGTAATCATTTCATTTGTTACAGGTTGCGTCACATTTCTTGTATATAACCCATAAAAAATTTAAAATGACATTTATTGGTTAATATTCGATATGGTTGTTCTTTATATTTGGTGAGTATATCTCATGTTCCTTATATTTTCAACTTATATATATGAAAATTAGCATTTTCTTTTGAATATGCATGACAAATACTATTTATGCCAGTGCAATAAATGATAAGTCAAGATACGTAATCTTTCTCATTATCAATTTAAGTACAAACATAATATAATTGATATTTTAATTAAACGTACCTTAATAGTCGTCTTAACATACATTATGATATATCACTTAACCAATTTAACCATACACATACGTACGTACGTCACAACAAAAATAAAACAATAGTAATAAAATCAAAGGGGGACATTAAACATTTCAGAATTATCAAATGTTAGAGAAGCATCATTAGACTCTGATGAAGTTAAGTATTCATCATCTTCATTAGTAGTACGTACGAAACTAGAGTTGAACGAGGCATGTTAAATAAAATGACACATGACCAAAATAGAGGAACCTAAAAACTAATGCCCTTGCAAGTTTTACAGCTCTCAGGCTCTTGGTGGGCATCACCATAAATGGAAGGAAGCATGGCTAAGTCAAAGTGCAGCAGAGGAGCCAGGCCAAATAGTGAGACCCGCTTGAATCATGGATCTACCGTCTGTTACCCGCATTAGACACATCAGTTGCCTATAGATGGCAGTTTGAATGGACCAACAACTACCTCTTCCCGTTTGGTATTCTTTTTCAATGGCCCAACACAAGTTATTTAATCGGGTCTACACTCGCTATTTCATTTATTTTTTTAATTGTAAATGCCCAACAGATATATAAAGTGTTAATTGTAAATGAAATAGCGGGTGTAGATCCGATTATGTAACTTGTGTTGGGCCTTGGACTTCGAGCTTTACTTATCTGTTTTGGAAAAGAATACCAAACGGGTAGAGGTAGCTGCTGGCCCATTCAAACTGCCCTCTATAGGCAATTGATGTGTCTAATGCGGGTAACAGACGGTAGATTCATGAATCAAGCGGGTATCACTATCTGGCCTGGCTCCTCTGTTGCACTTTGACTTAGCCATGCTTCCCTTCCATTTATGTTTAAGTGATGCCCACCAAGAGCTTGGGAGCTGTAAACTTGCGAGGGCATTAGTTTTTAGGTTCCTCTATTTTGGTCATGTGTCCTTTTATCGAATAGGCCTCGTTCAGCTCTAATTTCGTACGTACTGCTAATGAAGATGATTAATCCTTACCTTCAACAGAGTCTAATGATGCTTCTCTAACGTTTGATAATTCTGAAATGTTTAATGTCCCTATTTAATTTTATTTCTATTGTTTCATTTTTGTTATGACATGTTTACGTATTTGTGTGTATGTATCTGTGTGTATGATGAAATTGGTGGAAAGTGATGTATCATAATGTATGTTAAGGCTATTAAGGTACATTTAATTAATATATCAATTATATTATGTTTGTATACTTAAGTAGATGATGAGGAAGATTAGGTGTCTCAACTTAACGTGTATTATACCGGCATAAATAGTATATGCCATGCATATTCAAAAGCAAATGATAATTTGTATATATAAGCTGAAAATATAAGAAAGAATAGATACACTATAACGATCCGTATTTTAACAGTTTTAAATTATAGGATTTGATATAATTATTAGATGAACATGGGTAAAAAATGATTTGTAATATTAATTTACTGGATAATTTAATTGGTTTAAATTTAATATAGGAGATTATTTGAATAATTGAATTACGGATTTAACATGATTAAAATATATATCGAAAATTGATTTAAATTTTATTCAAAATATGAATGAAGATAATTAACATTTAAAATTGGATTTAATCGTGAATGAATAAAAAATTGGAAATTTTATACTAATCAACGAGTTAAAATAGTCATTTTGGTCACTGTTTTGGATTTTGACGAAACTTGTTTCATCGGATCCGTAATAATGAGTTATTGTATGATTTCAAGTTTCGTAGCAATCGGACTTGTCGTTTGGCCGTGCGAGGTTGAAACGCATAAAAATTTAATTTCGAATTTAATTAAAATTAATCGACTTTGAAAAGCTATCTTCCGCATACGATCGAATTAGACATCGAAATTAGTTTCATTGCATTCAGAATGGGGGTAAAACATTATGAACGCTAGGCGGCACCTTCGTTTGGAGTTCGTAATTGCACGGGTCGAACGGGTGAGATATTTTTTGATTTTAATATTTTATATTTTTATTTTTTTCTCTCAACCGTTCGTATACCCTTTTCTTTCCACCGAACATTGCTCCCTCTTCCCTTTTTATTCGAATCACATCATTTCAAAAATTGAGAGAGGAAAATAGAAAAAAATGGAAACTCAATCCAAAAAAAAGTTCACAACACGATGCCGTGAGTGCCTGGACATCGCACGCTGGTGGTCGCAACTGGGATGATGAAGGTGCACGCGCTGTACGTGTGAAGGAGATGAACAGTGACGGTGTGGTCGATCAAATTAGGGTTGCGTGGTGGCGCGCGTATCAGGCGGAGGAACGTTGGTGGTAGAAGAGGTCGGTGCGCACGATGGGATGCTTAGATTAATGGTCGGCGATCTGTGGTTGTGCACGCGATTGAGGCAAGTTGGCGTTGGTGGTGGCAGGCCACTGAGGCGAGGGCGGCGGCATTGGAATCTGGGCACGGCGGCGAACTGTTTAAGTGCTTCGATCAGGAAAAAAAGAACGTACGAAGCAGGTCACGAATTGAATAGGAGAAGCATGGGTTTGTGGGATGGAATGCGAGTAGGAGGATCTATAATAAGGTTTTGTTTTTATTTTTATTTTATTTAATTATTATTATTACTGTTAATGAGTTATTAATTGGGATTTTAATTATATCGATACTAATAAAATCGTATCTCATGCATACAAGGTCCATTTGCGTGAAATGAGTTGCTGAGGATTCATATCGGTGTCATCTACGATATGGGGTCGAGCTGGAGTTTATTTGAAACTGAAGTTATTTTCAGTTTCAAATAAAAGGTGAGTGTTTTACGCTCACGTTTGACTATTATATTTTTATGTTGTAAAAATTTCTCTAGTACAGTGATTTAAAATTTATTAACGGTTGTTGATAAATTTTGTTGACAGTTAATTGACATTTTATATTTTGTTGATAGATTTATTAATGGTTGTTGATAAATTTCCATTGGAGTTCGTAACTGCATGGGTCGAACGGGTGAGATATTTTTTGATTTTATTATTTTATATTTTTATTCTTTTCTCTCAACCGTTCGTATACCCTTTTCTTTCCACCGAACATTGCTCCCTCTTCCCTTTTTATTCGAATCACATCATTTCAAAAATCGAAAGAGGAAAACAGAAAAAAAAATGGAAACTCGATCCAAAAAAAAGTTCACAACACGATGCCGTGAGTGCCTGGACATCGCACGCTGGTGGTCGCAACTGGGATGATGAAGGTGCACGCGCTGTACGTGTGAAGGAGATGAACAGTGATGGTGTGGTCGATCAAATTAGGGTTGCGTGGTGGCGCGCGTATCAGGCGGAGGAACGTTGGTGGTAGAAGAGGTCGGTGTGCACGATGGGATGCTTAGATTGATGGTCGGCGATCTGTGGTTGTGCACGCGATTGAGGCAAGTTGGCATTGGTGGTGGCAGGCCACTGAGGCGAGGGCGGCGGCGCTGGAATCTGGGCATGGCGGCGAACTGTTTAAGTGCTTCAATCAGGAAAAAAAGAACGTACGAAGCAGGTCACGAATTGAATAGGAGAAGCGTGGGTTTGTGGGATGGAATGCGAGTAGGAGGATCTATAATAAGGTTTTGTTTTGATTTTTATTTTATTTAATTATTATTATTACTGTTAATGAGTTATTAATTGGGATTTTAATTATATCGATACTAATAAAATCGTATCTCATGCATACAAGGTCCATTTGCGTGAAATGAGTTGCTGAGGATTCATATCGGTGTCATCTACGATATGGGATCGAGCTGGAGTTTATTTGAAACTGAAGTTATTTTCAGTTTCAAATAAAAGGTGAGTATTTTACGCTCACGTTTGACTATTATATTTTTATGTTGTAAAAATTTCTCTAGTACAGTGATTTAAAATTTATTAACGGTTGTTGATAAATTTTGTTGACAGTTAATTGACATCTTATATTTTGTTGATAGATTTATTAATGGTTGTTGATAAATTTCCATTGGAGTTCGTAATTGCATGGGTCGAACGGGTGAGATATTTTCTGATTTTATATTTTTATTCTTTTCTCTCAACCGTTCGTATACCCTTTTCTTTCCACCGAACATTGCTCCCTCTTTCCTTTTTATTCGAATCACATCATTTCAAAAATCGAAAGAGGAAAACAGAAAAAAAATGGAAACTCGATCCAAAAAAAGTTCACAACACGATGCCGTGAGTGCCTGGACATCGCACGCTGGTGGTCGTGACTGGGATGATGAAGGTGCACGCGTTGTACGTGTGAAGGAGATGAACAGTGATGGTGTGGTCGATCAAATTAGGGTTGCGTGGTGGCGCGCGTATCAGGCGGAGGAACGTTGGTGGTAGAAGAGGTCGGTGCGCACGATGGGATGCTTAGATTGATGGTTGGCGATCTATGGTTGTGCATGCGATTGAGGCAAGTTGGCGTTGGTGGTGGCAGGCCACTGAGGCGAGGGCGGCGGCGCTGGAATCTGGGCACGGCGGCGAACTGTTTAGGTGCTTCAATCAGGAAAAAAAGAGAACGTACGAAGCAGGTCACGATTTGAATAGGAGAAGCGTGGGTTTGTGGGATGGAATGCGAGTAGGAGGATCTATAATAAGGTTTTGTTTTGATTTTTATTTTATTTAATTATTATTATTACTGTTAATGAGTTATTAATTGGGATTTTAATTATATCGATACTAATAAAATCGTATCTCATGCATACAAGGTCCATTTGCGTGAAATGAGTTGCTGAGGATTCATATCGGTGTCATCTATGATATGGGATCGAGCCGGAGTTTATTTGAAACTGATGTTATTTTCAGTTTCAAATAAAAGGTGAGTGTTTTATGCTCACGTTTGACTATTATATTTTTATGTTGTAAAAATTTCTCTAGTACAGTGATTTAAAATTTATTAATGGTTGTTGATAAATTTTATTGACAGTTAATTGACATCTGGATTAACTAAATTAATAGAATGTAAATTGATAGTTAAAGTGAATTAGAATGCAACTGCTAGTTAAATCCCTGATTATCAATAGTTGGTTGATGGTTGTGCTTATTAGTTGTTTGGATGATTTATAGTGATGGATGAAAATTGGTTGATATTTGAATGATTGGATGTTTGATTATTTTGATATATCATGTTATTATCCTGTATATTGTTTACAGTTTATAAAACTGTAAATTGAATTATTTCGAATAAATTAAGAAATATGTTGAAATGATATATACTTATGACATTTATTTTTGGATTGAAAGATATATATTCATTCTTGGAATTAAATTGAAATAATTGATTCACTTGGCAATTTGATAGAAAATTATATACGGACACCAATTTGGTTAAAATTAAATGGTTTTAAAATTTGTTTTGAAATTAGTAAATGATTTGATTTAAAGAAGAAAAAAAATCGAATTTACAGAAATCAAATTATTTTTGAATTGGAACTCGAAATATTGAAATTTAAATTTGGTAAACGAAACTGTTTGAATAATCGAAGTTGAGATTTTAAGTTATGATCGAAATATGATGTGAATTTCAGAAAAATTGATTGGTTTTAAAAGATTGGAATTTTATTCGAACTTTAGAATATTACTATGTAAAAGTGATCTAAAACGAATTTTGAAATTAAGCTCGGAATTTAAAAATATTTGAAGGTTTGGATTTTTAAATTGAATATTGATGGAAAATTTGATTTAAGTGTTTTGAGTCGTATTTTGGAAATCAAACTCGTAACTGATATGAATCGAAACCGTTTGATTTGAGATTGGAATTTAAACTAATTCGGAATTGGAATTTTAAATTAATTTGGAAGTGGAGTTGAAATTAATTTGGAATTGGCATTTAATTTAGTTGGAAATCGAAGTAAAAATTCGACTTGAAATCAAAATTGAATTGATTAAATCGAAATGGAAATTGGAACTGATTTTATTTGGGAAATTTGAAAAGTGAACTGGTTTGACTTTTAAATTAATATTTTTAAATGAATATTTTTAGTATAAACGATTCAAAAATCTATATTCTTTAAATATTCAGATTATTTTGATTTTCCAAACTATTTTACTATATAAACCATTTTTATTACTCAAACTATTTTCTATTAAATTCTTTTTACTATTTAACTATTTTAAAACTATCTAAACTATTTTCTAAAAATTCAAACCGGTCTAAGTGTGGAATGTTTATATTTAAATTTTGGATTTAAATGCGTATTGGGTTAATGTGAAGTTATAACCAAAATTGTAATTAGAATCAAAATTTCGAAGTGAAATCGATAATATCGATATGAATTGACTTTTTGAAGCAAAATATCATTTTTGAAGCGAATGATGATTTGAAATGGATTTGATGTTGAAACAAATATGATATTTTGATATCAAATACGAATTGTTTTCGAAATATAAAAGAATCAACCAATGGGTAAAATGACATTTGGTTGATAAAGAGACCGAGGCCTCTTATTGACATACCCTCTATCAATATTGGAACCACTTTAACAACTGTGTACGCGGTGGATGATATGTAGAATGTAGTGGTTGAATTGTCGACGTTTGTTTCAAAATTTCGAAGTGAAATTGATATATCGATATGAATTGACTTTTTGAAGCAAAATATCATTTTTGAAGCGAATGATGATTTGAAACGGATTTGATGTTGAAACAAATATGGTATTTTGATATCAAATACGAATTGTTTTCGAAATATAAAAGAATCAACCAATGTGTAAAATGACATTTGGTTGATAAAGAGAGCGAGGCCTCTTATTGACATACCCTCTATCAATATTGGAACCACTTTATAACTATGTACGCGGTGGATGATATGTAGAATGTAGTGGTTGAATTGGCGACGTTTATTGGACTGAAGTAAGAGAACGATGATGGATAGCTTTGACATTCGTGTCATAATTAAAATGACTAAAGTAGGAGCCTATGTCTGGGCAATGAGGTTAGCCACCTCTAGCGACGTTGATCCCTCGTTTTACTATTGTGATTTCATATTCGATGGGTGCACCTTTTTGTCGTTTGGATTGATTGTCGCGGTCGGCCATGGATGAGTTACGACCAACCAGAAAGGGTAAACTGGTAGAATCCTACCTTGGGCATTGCCTCACGTGCCTTGTCATATTTATCCCTATACAAGCCCATTACGATTTTGGTTTAAAACTGTAAAATGTGTTAAGGTGGATCAATGTAAAGCTTAATGCTATTTTGATATTTATTTTACTGATAGACACAATCTATTATAGCGTATACCATTATATATAAATAATTTAACGGATTCTTAGGAGATGGAAAATCCCGTAACATCTCTTAAGTTATTGCACTCATATTTGTGATACCGATTTGACTTACATAAGAGTATTTTAGTCCTGACTCGATTGTTTTGTGTTTTCATTAAGCTCGAGTCGGTCTTGAGTTTTTTTGGCGTACTGAAGACTATTCTTTGGAAGACGAAGACAGAGTTTTGGTATATTGCGATTATTATTATTACTTACATTATGTTATTCTTCTGTATTGATTATTTATCGCTGATGTGTATATATAACTTTGATAAATGTGTATAGATTAAAATCAAATGTATAGTAAACAACTTCATGAATTATTTATTTGATTATTATATTTTATCGTTTCCGCTGTGAGATTCTGTATTTTGTTTGCTTCTTCTCTTCTTATTTTTCTTATTTGAACCCCATTGATTATCTACATTACAGATTGTTTATGTCGGACATGTGTGGATTATTGTCGATTTACACCTTCCGAAATGTGGGTCGGCACATACACTCACCAAATATGAAACACAATCATATCGAGTATTAACCAATGTTCAATGTACATAAATGTCAAGTTGAAAATTTTATGGGATATATTCATTCACATGAGTAATTTATTGCAAATTATGCCGCAATGTTGAATAATCGTGTATTTACAATAAGGAAATTTTGATTCAAATATTTATTATTATTAGTGTATATATAGTATACACAATGTGCAAGCATGCACTCCTTAAATAATATACTAATATAGGATATTTATTTGAAAGCTTATTCAATTGTGATACATCGCTACATGTGCACTTTATAAATTATGTTTGTAGAAGTAAAATATTCGAATTCCTTACTTTTTTTGAGAACATGTTAATTAATAACCTCGTTTTTTAGGAAAATAGTAAAATCTCAAAATACCTTTTGAAATTTTACCTTGGTTCCATTTCTTTAAATGTAAATAATTTCTTTTTATTTTCATTTTTTTTCCTTTGTTCCTTTTCTATTAATTTTCTATTGAAAATAAAACCTTGTCTTTGCATTATTTAATGCACGACGTACTTGAAACTTTTCAGTTTATTTGTTTTTATTAAATTGCATGAAAACATAACATTGGTTGACTGGAGTAATCAAGTATATTTTCTTAACTACAAAGTCTAAAAGCTTCATATACTGAAAGCTTAATTGCAGACATCAGGTCATTAGCAAAAATGTCGAAGCAGCTAACAAAGGGTGATCAAACTCAAAGGTTAGACTGGTACATTTAGGAGAGTAATGGTAAGGAACAAGTAAAAATCTAAAGTTTGAGAGTCAAATCTAGATCTGGCTCATCTTTGGCAACACCGGTTGGATACTTGCTTTGGTTATGGCTTCCAGGAAGATTTGGCATCATCCTCCCATTATACAAGTCCTCAGTTCCAAGCATTGTTGTCAAAGCGCTCGCCTAGGGACGCCTAGGCGCTAGCCTAGGTTTTTTTTGTTTCCAAGCGCCGGTGATTGGCAAGGCTCCAATAAAGCACTCTAGGCAACGAAGCGACAAAAAAGTGAATCCCCAATTAAGCACGCTTTAGTTAATTGAGAGATGATTTAGGGCTTTGGCCCAAAACCCTCAAAATCGAACCCGATGGTGGCTTAATTGAGCTGCTCGTAACATTAAACCCAACTGCCTTCAATCTCGACTATTGATATTAAAAAAACTCTAATCTCTAGCTGCTACTGAAACTCGACCAAACCCCCACCACTATCGACCCTACTGCCGTCGACCGAAGCCCCACTGCTGTCGACCGAAGCCTCACTGCCGCCGACTCTCATCCCTAAAAACCGAAGCCGCTGATTTCAAATCAGAGGTATATTTTTAAATTTGGTTGATGTTTTAAATTTTTTTATGAGCTAATTTTATTTTAAATAACTATTTTGATTTTAAAACCTGATTTTAAGTTTAAATTATAAAGTTAAAAACTGATTTTAAATGTTATTAATTTAAAATTAAATTATAAACTTTTTTTTACTTGAGTTTAAGTTATAAAGTTTTGATTTTAAATTGAGTTTAAGACTTTAAGTTAGTTTTAAATTTAAATTGAATTTTAAAATGCAGTTTTTACTTTTAACCTTTAAAATGCAGTTTTTACTTCTTGTTTTTTAAATGCAGCTTTTAAAATGCAGTTTTTAATTTTTTTTACATTGAATTTTAAAATTGAATTTAAATCGACTTTAAATTGAATTTTAAAATAAAGTTTTTTCTTTTTTTAAATGCAGTTTTTCAAATGCAGCTTATTTAAAATTAAATCCACATTTTAGCTTGATTTAAATGTTTAAGTTAAAATTTGAAATTGAATTTAAAGTTTTAATTTCAGAATTTTAAAGGTAAAATTTGAAAGTTGTATAGTTTAAACTTTAAAATTTTAAAATTAAATTAATTTTTAAAATATAATTTTTACTTTTTTCTAAAATGCAGTATTTAAAATGCATTAAAATGCATTAAAATGAAGTTTTTTTAAATGCAGTTTTAAAATACAGTTAATTTTCTTTTAAATGCAGTTTTTTAAGTGCAGTAAAATGTATTTTAAAAAGCAGTTAAAAGTTCTTTTTTAATGAAGTTTATTTCAAGTGCTGTTTTTACTGAAATGCAGTTTTTTTTTACTTTTTAGGTCATGGATGCAAATCTACCTAATGCAAATGTTGGAGATTTCGCCATGACTACAAATGGAAACCGTAAAGTGGATGTTGGTTGGAATTATAACACTACTTAGCGGATGCAAATAACCCCAATAGTGTGACTTGTATGTTTTGTTTGAAAGTGACAACAGGAGGAATATATAGGGCAAAGCAACATCAAATTAGGGTATTGAAAAATGCAAGTGCTTGTCCTAAAAGTTCACCCAATATTAGGGACGAGTTGATTGAGGCAATGAATAAATAATAAAGTAGAAAGATGGATGCTTTTGAAGCTAATGCAAGTAATGATTTAGGAAATAATAGTTTGGGCAATGATGATAATGAAGTTGAACCAATTAGCAAGAGAGTAAACCTTGGTGGGAGCGAAATGAATGTGGGAAAAAAGACATCAAAAAATCCTAAAGGTCCCATGGATGTATACGAGCAATATAAGCATGAGATCAAGTAATCGAAGTGGAGGATCGGCAATGAGACAAATAAATATAAATGAAGCTTGTGATAAAGAACTTAGAGATAGAACAAACCAATACATTGCTCGTATTTTTACCAAGCTTATATTGCATTCAATGGCTCGTATGAATGCATTTAAAGATACGGCGGATGCAATTGGTAGATATGGACCTAATTTAAAGCCACCGAGTTACCATGAGTTGAGAGTTCCGTTGTTGAACAAGGAGTTGGAATATACATATGATCTAATGAAGGGTTACAAAGAGCAATGGGCGAGATATGGTTGCTCTATTATGTCGGATGGATGTGTGAGAAATGCGGATTAAGGATCTTAAGGCTAAGGATAAAAACTAGAGGGGGGATGGGGTTGAATAATGTTTTAGAGAATTGTTAATCTTTATAGTTTTTGTTAATTTAAACACAAATGTATGCAATATTCAGACACATATATGATCACAGAATCAAACACAAATGCAAATATAAAGTAAAAGTAGCAAAGGAAAGAACACACTGGATTTTATACTGGTTCGGAGTTACCCTACATCCAGTCCCGCACACAAGTATGGATTTCCTTTCAAAAACAATCTTTACAATTAAACCCTCGATTTCAAGGCAACGAGGTACACCCTCCAGAATCACAATCCTCTGGGTAGAGATACTTGAATTTCTGGGGAACAAGTTCACCCAATTGATTTCCAAGGGTACAATCACACCTTTTCTCGCTTGATTAATTTCCAAGGCTACAATCACACCTTTTCTCGCTAAGTTGATTACAAAAAGCCTATAACTCTGAATAGCACTAAGGATCTTGTTGAGATAGTGATAGAGAATCAAACCAGAGATAATCTAGTTAGAATCAGTGTTGATTTCGGTAGAGTAATGATAAGAATTTGTATATAGAAATGTGGAAGAAGAAGAGGAGTGAAAAACCAGAAAAACTGAATTAAAATTCGTTGAAACTAACCCTTATTTGTAGAAGAACAACAGCCATGTCCATTCGTGAAGATTTATGACGAATAGAAACTTCTTTTGAAATTTAAATTTTGAACTCAACTGACACCATGTCGACATGGGGCACTTGAGTATGTTGACATCCCAAAGGGATTTTTGGTGTTTTGATTTTCTTTGAAAATAACCTTTATCTTATATTAAAACTATTTTAAAATTTATAAATATACTTGACTATAATTAAAATACATAAGTAAATATAAAGAATTATATATATATATATAATTTTACTATAATTTTATATTTAAATCAAAATATATAAATATTAAAAAAAAATTAAATATACTTTTTTTAAAAGATAGTTTAAAACCAAGGATAATTTGATTTTGAAATTCAAGATTATTTTGAGGCTAAAAGTATTTGAAATCAGGATAGATGTTTTTGGTGCTTTTAAAGGAAGGTTTTGAAATCATGTTGAAAACATGATATAATTTTGAAAAATCATTTTATATAAAAAGTTAGTGGATACAAAACAATGTTCCACTAGATTTTTCCTAGGTTCCATCCTACTTAGGGTTCCATCCCTTTAACAAGCTCGAAGTGGATTCCATTCCACGAGTAAATTGGATTTTAAGATGCCAGTGCTTTTCTAGGAGTTTTAACAAAATTTCTAATTAAAGAATAAATTACTTGAATTCTTGAACTCTTGATCATCTTGATACTCATGAGTCTTCAATCTTGATATCTTGAATCTTTATACTGTACAGTCTTCATTCTTGTTACCTGCATGGTTAAATCTTGCATATACATATATATATATATATATATCTAAACTTATACCGTTAGTATTTATATTTTATAATCTATTCTAAGGTTGTTGTCATCAAAGCCATCATCTTACATACTAACAATCTATCCCTTTTTGACGATGACAACCTTTGTTTATAAAATATTACTTCTATCTTGATAACTCCCCCTAAAACTAATAACTCCCCCTTAATCTATGCCTAACTACCCTATTTTATACTTCTCTCCCTTTGTCATTAACAAAAAACTAACTCTAAACCATATAACACCAAACTATATAACTCCCCCTCATTCTTGGACTAAAATACCTGCATTAATAAACTTATACAATGGAATAATTAAGAGATAATTATATTGTTAGTCAAAATAATGAATCAAAGATTTTATATATATATATATATATATCAATGTATAACCGTATATGTTTTGTACAGCAAACATCAATCCACATTAAATGTCAATCAATATCAAACCAAGCCAAAGCAAATGAAATCAAATCAATCAGAGCAAACAATTCAAACAAAGCAACCAAATAAAATTAAACGTTACGAGGAACTTCCACCCATCCTTCTTCTCCAAAGATAGGGTCTGCCTTAATAGCATCCCAATTTTCATTGTCGTTGGTGAGAGAGACTGGAGGATGCGCTTCGTTATCATCCTTGTGTAGGGAGGAAATCATCCATCGTATTGCATCGAAATGCCTTTCTTGCTCCTTGATCATCTGCATTTGACTCAATTCTAAGTGTCGCTGGTTACAAAGAATGAACGAGAGAATATTCTTGGATGAATTAAGAGTTTCTTCAAGATTTTCGGATAAGTTATAAACTAGATTAGCCATATTTGGATTTGTGAGAAGAATGAGAGATAGAGTAGATAAGAAATAGTTTTCAGTGATGAATTATGGAAGAAATAGGTATTTTAGGTGTAGAAATTCATTTGAAATGAATAGACATATGGTAAATATTCAAATTTCAAATTCAAAATGAATTGTCATTTCTGACCAGTACATGTCGACATGGTCATAGGGGGTATGTCGACATGGTGTAGTGAAATTTGATGGTCTATTTTTATTTCGTGAATAATTGTGTATATATAACATATTTATATAATATACTAACATTTAGTCTGGAGATAAGATAAGCTAGATAACGGAAAGGAAATTCCATTTCATTTCATACTAAGATGATACAACGATTAGTCATAAAGAACTACACGAACATTCAAATCAACATAAACTAAAACAAATACAACGAGACACGATAAGGTAGAACTTGTTAGAGGATGATGATGATGAAGAAAGTCCAGTTTCTTACTGACTTTGGAAATGAACTTGTTCATCTTGGATGAAATTTTGTCCAACTTCTTACTAACGGATCGTTTAAGAATTCGTTGATTATCAACAATCGTCTTTTGGTTTTTGAGAAGGGTTTTGTTGGATGGATTAGGAGGATAGTCGATGCTTTCCAAAGACGTTTCACCTTCTTCTTCTTCTTCAATTTCCATTTCATCCCCTTCTTCTTCTTCTTCTTCTTCCTCTTCCTCTTCTTCCATTTTCTCATGAGCCAAACGCTCTTCCTTTTCGGCAAGAGTCTTATAAGGTTGGAAAACCAAATGGAATTTTCATAAGCGAAATGTTGGAATGATTGAAAACTTTTCTAGAAACAAATTCTTCACCTTTGAAATCCACTCCAAAATAGTTAAAAATCCGAGTGAGATAAATTCCATGATACAAAGTGTTCTCACCCATTTCAAGATTTTTAGGACGAAGTTCATCCAAAATAACTTGCGCCCAATTAATGTCATAATTTCAAAAAATAGCAAAAAGTGCTTTGCAAACTTTTGAAGTAGGATTGTTAAAGTTCCCCGATCTTGGAGTCAATGTATGTTGCAAAAGAAGATTGACAATTCTTGCCTTTGGTCGAGAATTTCGATTTTTTAAATTCAAAATATCATTCCCTTCGAAAATGTGATGAAATGTCTCACGATCATCTTCATCGATTTTAAAATTAGAAAGATCCATTTCCGTACTCTTGCAATTGAGAATGGTACCCAAAAGATCACAATTCAAAACTGTTCTAGTGCCTTTGACACTACTCTAAATTTCATCCTCATTTCCATTATAAAATCCACGGTTTAAATTTGCATAGAAAATTTTGACAAGGTTTGGATAGTAAACAAAATCATTTTGAGAAGCATCAACAAGACTAAAAATTTGATTGTTTGCAAAAAGAGAATCAATTTCATAAGAAGAAAAATCTTGAAAGATAGCAAACTTTCCGGGATGGACTTTGGCATAATTAGCATAATTGATGTATGCTTTTATCGCCACCAGATCATTGAAGAGTTGCTCTTTTATCTTTATGGAAATTCTCATGGTGGAGGGGTTGCTTGAAGAAGCCATTAAAGTAGAGAGTAGAGAGCTTGAATTTTTGAAGAGAGGGTTTGAATTTGAAAATGAGAGTGAAAAGATATAATAAAAGATAGTGAGTAAATAGATTCTCAAAGGACATGTTGTCTGGTCAAAAGATGCCTTTTCAGATAATTGAATGAAGTGAAAAGATGGAGGGAAATTCAACCATTTGAATTCAAATTTTGGATTCAAATTATGGTACCCATGTCGACATCATGGTGGGGACCATGTCGACTTATGCCCATGAATTTTTGTGATTTATTTTTCCTAAGTACTCTAATATATATATATATATATATATATATATACACACACACACACACACACTTATTATATTTAATGTATATAAATCTGGGATTTTATTAGAATTATAGTATTTTCAATATATTATTATACTATGAAAATAATAGTAAAAATAATAGTAAAAATTTTAAAATTCAAATAATACACCAATTCAAAATCAATTAATCAAGTAATCAAACATCTAATTCTAAGCATGCAATTTCAACCAATTATATTGTAAATATGTACCTTTTTCTGAGTCCATTTCTCTGAATTCGTCGAAGTCGTGAACTGCCGTGAAACACAAATTTGAAATATCTGTCTTCTGATCATCATCACTTGAGGACGAGTCTGAGTCATCTAGAGTAGCAGTAAATGCACGCTTTCGTTTCTTCGTTGGATCATTGTTCATAGAAGGATTTTGCCTATCTGGATAAGGACAGTCTCTTTTGATATGGCCTGGTTTATCACAGTTGAAACATTTGACATTATTTAGCATTACATTCTGATTTTCAGAGTTCTTATAGCTGTTTCTCTTGAGATTATTCATCTTTCTATATTTCAGGAATTTCCTAAAATTTCTGGTCATAAAGGCTATCTCTTCATCGTTATCACTGTTTGAGTCTGATCCATCGGTCAATGCATTGAATGCCATTGATTTCTTTTCAAATGCTTTGCTTTCTCTTCTCCCGATCATTTGGACTTCAAACGACATTAGATTTCCAATTAATTCTTCTTATCTTCAAGATACTGATGTCATTTGCCTCTTAGACCGCAAGTGTCTTTTGATCCCATTCTGGAGTAAGAGAACTTAAAATCTTTCTGATTTGATTTTCTTCAGAAAATTGCTTTCCCAAGGATGGTAGAGAATGCACAATACCTTGAAATCTACTATACATATTTGAAATAGACTCATTAGGATTCATTTAAAATAATTGAAATTGATTTGTGATTATGGAAATTTTGGTCTGTTTAACTTTGCTTGTTCCTTCGTGAGTTACTTGCGAAGTTTTCCAGATTTCATATGCAGACTTACAAACTGACACTCTATTAAATTCATTTCTATCAAGTGAAAAAAACAGAATATTTATTGCTTTAGAATTATTTTGTGCAACAGTCTTTTGCTCAGCGGTCCACTGTGCAAAATCAGTTGTGGGTTCAGAATATTCAGTTTGTGTGATATTCCAAGTGTCTAATCCTATAGATTGTAAATATATTTTCATCCTACATGCCCAATATGCATAGTTACTGCCATTAAAAAGTGGTGGTCTGACAGTAGACCGACCTTCTACAAATGAACTAGTGACATGGATACCAGTGTTAGTAACAATACCAGTGTTGGTAGCCATTTTGAAAACTTTTTCAAAAATCTGATTATGAAACTTTGAAAACCTTGCTCCGATACCAAATGTGAGAAATGCGGATTAAAGATCTTAAGGCTAAGGTTAAACACTAGAGAGAGGGGGGGTGGTGAATAGTGTTTTAGAGAATTGTTAAATCTTTTTATTTTTTGTTAATTTAAACACAAACGTATGCAATATTCACACAGGTATGATCACGGAATCAAACACAAATGAAAATATAAAGTAAAAGCAGTAAAGGAAAGAACACACCTGATTTTATACTGGTTCGGAGTTACCCTACATCCAGTCCCGCACACAAGTACGGATTTCCTTTCAAAAACAATCTTTACAATTACACCATCGATTTCAAAGAAACGAGGTACACCCTCCAGAATCACAATCCTCTGGATAGAGATACTTGATTTCCCAGGCAACAAGTTCACCCAATTGATTTCCAAGGCTACAATCACACCTTTTCTCGCTTGATTGATTTCCAAGGTTACAATCACACCTTTTCTCGCTAAGTTGATTACAAAAAGCCTATAACTCTGAGTAGCACTGAGGATCTTATTGAGATAGTGATAGAGAATCAAACCAGAGATAATCTAGTTAGATTCAATGTTGATTTCGGCAGAGTAATGATAAGAATTTGTATATAGAAATGTGGAAGAAGAAGAGGAGTGAAAAACCAAAAAAACTGAATTAAAATTCGTTGAAACTAACCCCTATTTATAGAAGAACAACAGTCATGTCCATTCGTGAAGAGTTATGACGAATAGATACTTCTTTTGAAATTTAAATTTTGAACTCAACTGACACCACGTCGACATGGGGTACTTGAGTATGTCGACATCCCAAAGGGATTTTTGGTGTTTTGATTTTCTTTGAAAATAACCTTTATCTTATATTAAAACTATTTTAAACTTTATAAATATACTTGACTATAATTAAAATACATAAGTAAATATAAAGAATAATATATATATATATATAGTTTTACTATAATTTTATATTTAAATATAAATATATAAATATCAAAAAATTAAATATACTTTTATTTTAAAAGATAGTTTGAAACCAAGGATAATTTGATTTTGAAATTCAAGATTATTTTGAGGCTAAAAGTATTTGAAATCAGGATAGACGTTTTTGATGCTTTTAAAAGGAAGATTTTGAAATCATTTTAAAAACAAGATATAATTTTGAAAAATCATTTTGAATAAAAAGTTAGTGGATACAAAACAATGTTTCACTAGATTTTTCGTAGGTTTCGTCCTACTTCGGGTTCCATCCCTTTAACAGTCTTGAAGTGGATTCCATTCCACGAATAAATTGGATTTTAAGATGCCAGTGCTTTTCTAGGAGTTTTAACAAAATTTCTAATTAAAGAATAAATTACTTGAGTTCTTGAACTCTTGATAATCTTGATACTCATGAGTCTTCAATCTTGATATCTTGAATCTTTATACTGTACATTCTTCATTCTTGTTACCTGCATGGTTAAATACTGCATATACATATATATCTAAACTTATACTGTTAGTATTTATATTTTATAATCTATTCTAAGGTTGTCATCAAAACCATCATCTCACGTACTAACAGGATGGACAGATAAAAGGGGAAGAACATTTATTAATCTTTTAGTCAATTGCTCTTTAGGGACGATGTTTGTAGAATTCGTCGATGCTTCTTATGTGAAGACGGGTGAGAAATTTTATGAGTTGCTTAATAAATTTGTGGAAAAAATTAGAGTAGACAATGTTGTTCAAGTCATAACAGACAATGGAATCAATTTTAGGATGGCATGCGAGTTTATAAATTTTAATTTCTTCATTTATAATTTATTTGCTATACTAGTAAGTGTAACTATTTATCCTTATTTATTCATTAATTATTTTTCTTACATAGGAGAATTTCTTATGGCAAAAATAAAATCTATATATTGGACTTCTTGTGCTGCGTATTGCATTGATCTTATACTCGAAGACATTGGAAAAATAAGAAAAGTAGGAAACACAGTAAAGAGAGGAGTATCTCTTTCTAGATTAATATATAATCATAGTGGTGTTTTGAGCATAATGAGAACGTTTAATGAAAATAAGGAGCTTTTTCGATTTAGGATCACTCGATTTGCAACTAGCTTTCTATTTGCAAAGTGGGTATAAGCAAAAAAATTATCTTCGAGCCATGTTCACTTTAGAGGAGTGGTTGGGAAGTAGGCGGGCAGGGAAGCAAAAGGGAAAAAGCTCGTGATACAGTTTTGATGTCATCTTTTTGGAATAATGTTTCTTACACACTTAAAGTGATGGGTTCATTGGTTCGAGTCCTTCGACTTGTTGATGGAGAAAAAAGACCAACTATGGGCTACAAATATGAGGCAATGTATAGAGCAAAAGAAGCCATTGAAAAATTATTTGATAGAAATGAAGAAAAGTACAAAGATATTTCTTCTATTATTGACAAAAGATGGGAATGTCAACTCCATCAACCGTTGCATGCAGCGGGACATTTTTTCAACCCACAGTTCTTTTACAAATATCACACCATTGAGCATAATGAAGAATTTACACGTGGATTGTATAAATGTGTCGAAAAAATTCTTTTCAAAAATGATCAAGTGCAGGCTATGGATGAATTGTCATTGTATACAAAAGCGGAAGGACAATTTGGTATTAACTTGGCGATTAAATCAAGGGACACAAAATCACCCGGTAAGCCATTTGTATGTTTCAATAATAAGAAGTTAAAAATTATTCTTAAACGTCTAATTCTATGTTAAATATTAGGTTCTTTCAACATTTATTGATATTTGAAAATTTAATTGTGAATTTGTTATTTTTTTCTTTGTCGAGTGGTGGAGTTTATATGGCAATTCGGCCTCTACATTGCAAAAGTTTGCAATCAAAATTTTAAGCCTTACTTGTAGTGCATCGGGTTGCGAGAGAAACTGGAGCTTCTTTGAGCATGTAAGAATTGTCATTTATATTTATTTATGTTTGATATGAAGTTACAAACCTATAAAAAATTTAAAACATTGAAATAAATGGTAAGATGTTATTTTTTTTAATTTTTACAAGATTCACAGCAAGAAGCGGAACAAACTTGAGTATGAAAGGTTGCAAAAACTTGTATTCACTAAATACAATCAAAAGTTGAAGGACCGCTTCAAACGGAAGGATTTGATTAATCCTATTTCTTTGGATGATATTGATGATTCAAATGAGTGGATGACGGGCCTTGTGGAAAATAATTCCAATGCGGAAGAAGATTTAGTTTTTGAAGATGATACATTAACATGGGGTGTTGTGCAACGTGCATCTAGAGCTAGAGAAAGGGCGCACTTAACTAGATAACATCAACAACATCACTATATAACCAAGTCAAAAGGAAAAGAAAAGGCTTCAAGTTCTACATATGTTAGGAATGAAGAAGATGCTAATTTTGATAATGTTTTAAACGAAGATGACTTGGATTACAATTCAAAAGGGGATGAAGATTATGAACGTAGTTTGGGGGAGGATGAAGAGGGGGATGAGGAGGAGAGCTTTGATGTCGATGATACGAGTGATTAAAGTTTATGGAAGTTCAAAAATCTATTTAGAGTTTAAGTAATGATGTTGTAATTTCTTTATTTTAAGTATTTTAGTTTGTTTTAGACTTGAATTGGATGTCTTTGTGCCTTCTTGATTTGGTTTATGATGATCGTGTGTTATTTTATTCTCAATATTGCATTTATATATAAATATTTTAAGCCAAAATTGGAGTTTTTAGGCTTTTTTTAGGTGTAGGTTTTTTGCTGTAAAATAGAAAAACTGACACTCATGGCGCCCAAAAAAGCCTTAGGCACTAAAAAGCACTAGGCGAGGGCTTGGTGCTTTTTGTGGCTTTGTTTGATTGAAAATGTCGTTCATAGGCAATATAGTATTAGAAAATATACCATATGATGAGATTTCGTGCCCTGAGTCTTGTGTACACCGATTGATTTGAAAACAGAAGACAGACTAGAGGATGTGCTTCAGATTTCGAAATAGATGTCATACATATTCATTTGGTTTGTACTTAGCCATTTTTGGCTAAATACGTGACCAAAGTGATCACGATCGACCACTCTAGAGTGGTCCATATCTACCAATATTGGTGATGGCCGATTTGGCCAATTTTCACGTAGGTGATGGTGAGACATTGAGTAGCATGATGTGATGGTTCATTTGACATTTGATTTCTACATGATGGCTCTTCGACTAAGGGTTTTGGCACTAAAGCAAGGATGTGATGATTCGACGCAATGAGTTCGTGATTCGATGATGATAATTCCACGATGGGAAGTGTCGGTTTCGATGACGGATAATTGTACTTCGAGATGCAGAGTACGCGATGATGAGTCGGATTAATGAAACCGTGGAAGAAGGGTTACATGACAAATGATGATATTCTACAACCAATGATGGCTATTTGGAATAGTTTCCAACTGCAATGACTTTAGACGGGAGTTGTTGGGATAGTTTCGAGATGAGCTCTGATATGGATGACATGTGCAAAGGGATCATTGATATTCGTTGGGTTTATGGTGTACCCATAAAGCAAGGGTAGGTGGGGATGATATCCCCTGGGGAAACGATGGCCCCTAGATATTTCACTTGGGCATATAATGGCCCCTGGATCGCACGATATTTGGATCCACTATGCCCTGGATTATCGAGCAAGTGGTTTAGTTCCTGGCATACTAAATGACATTGATTCGAGTACTAGGAAACTAGGAAGTTGAGTAGTCCTTGACTATATGATGGGGTCATGCGAGTGTTAGATATCCAACAAATTAAGTGAGCTAATGTAAGGACAGATGATGGATGTTATGTTTGCTTGACTATTTATCACCTTAGGGATGTCACGTGGTGTAGATATTATCAATATAAATATCTAGATGCCCTTAGTACTTTGATGTATAGTACACTCACGATGACTATGATGTAGAGCATATATCTTAAGTTATGTGCCATATCTTTGGATATAGGGACATGTAATGTAACGATCCATATTTCCAACCATTTAGAAATATTAAGTTTAATATAATTATTGAATTAAAATGGTTATAAATAAATATTTTATGATTTATTAACGGAAATGTTATTAGATGTATGTTAGAATCTAAGATAAAATTCTTAAATAACAAATTTCAATAAGTTAAAGGATGAAAATCCAAATCAATTGAATGTGGAACAACGGGCTACATATTAACAACAAGATTTGAAATAACAATTGTTAACGTTGTAAATAATAAATGAATGTTTATCTCTAATTGGAGTATAATTGTAAAGTTTTGTTTGGATATAATTGTAAGTTTAATAAGTAATACAATCAATGATGTATTAAATGGTGAAATCATATGTTATTAAATTAAAATTGTTTTGGCATCGAATAAGAAATCTATTATTTGGTAAGTAATTTATAATCCTTGTTGTAAATAATAAATTTATAGATATTCGAGTTTATAAGATGCAACAATTGTTGGAATCTATTGCAATTGAAATATTTCAATTAATACGAGAGAAGACATTAATTGTAGACTATAAGTATAATAAATGATAAGTACATAAGGAAATTTGTGATTTAATATAAGGAACATGTAAATCAAAATAATTTTTTTTTGAAATTTAAAATATAATGAACTAGGATTTTATTATAGTTGTAAATAAATGTTGGAATTAATTTAATATTTAAATCTTAGGTTTAACATAGAAAATTTTGATTTCTAAAGATTATTAAAAATCCTGTTAATCAAGCTGCTGATATAAAACTTTCAATCTATAATTTAAAAGTGATTAAATTAGTTTAATAACAATTCATTTTAATTAACATGTAAAAATAAATAAAATTTGAATTTAGAGCTAACTTCTATATATAATAGAATTATGGTTTAAAATTAGTTCCATTGAGTTTGAAATTATTGAAAACCTATGCATTAACATATAGGATGACCTATTTTGCTTCGGGAATGAAATGGGTTTTTGGGCCTTTATTATCGCTTTAGCCCAATCGATATATGTTTCGTCTTTGTCTATATATATGTCGTTAGGAACCCTAGTAGCCTTCTGTTCTATTTTCTCTATACGTACATTCCAATCTAAGGGCCACTTTTCACTAGTGAATATCCCAAAACCCCAAATTCCAATTTCAAATTCAATTCAAAATTCAAACTATTTAAACCCTATAATATAGTATATCATCATGAAGCCCTCGATGAGTGGAATCGGGTCTGCAGTTCATTTTTGCAATCGAGTCTCAGTTTGATTAGAAATTGGCAAAGAAGTCTCGGCCATTCATTTTAGGGTTTGGATTAAATAGTGGATTTCAGATCAATCGACGATCGGGGAGTGTCGCAGTGTAGAGAAGTCATAGTGGAACATTTCTATACGGTTGGATCATATCATCTGTGCCTGAGATCGCCAAAAATCGAACTTGTAATTGCGGATCGTGGGGTTCTCCGGGCATTTTCCAGCGGTGGTAGCTTGTCGCAAGTGGCTGTAGGTGCGGCAGGCTAGGTCAGTTCTAGGGGTGGCTTTGGATTAGCCTATAGCGGCACGTGGATAGCGCGGTTGGAGGTTGATCGTGATGGTTGCGCACATTTTGGATCTGATCGTATTTGTTAGGCTCGAGGAAGGTTAAGTTAATTTCTATTTTGCCCTTACTTTAGTCTAATTAAAATAAAATTTAAATCTTCGAACGTCGATAACTTTTGCATACGAACTTCGATTGGCGCGCGGTTTCTTCCATTGGACTCGTATCATAATTCCAAACAATATGAAATAGGTTTGGTTGATTTTGAAGACCGTTGAGATTTTGGACTTCTATTGGATTTTTAAAGGGCTTTAAATCAAAGGTGAGTGGTTAAATCCAATCACGTAATACTAAATTTTATGATGTTAGTTAAATTGAAATCGTTAAGTGATAAATTTTTATTGATTATTGTTTGGTAATTTAAATTGAATCTGATATGGAACTGAATTGACATTTAAACTAATATGGAAATTTTATTAATAGTTAAACACCGACAATTGATAATTAGTAACCGTTTTGATATTGGTTGATTTGGATGTTGATTGCAGTTAGATGCCTATTGATTGATATGTTGGATGTATGGTTGTTTATTTATTTGACATTGTTAGCACCAGAAGTGGTAACTAACACCCAAATCCAAGCGAAAGCACCAAATACTAGTCATGGCTCACAGATAGAATATATGCGGGGGATAATAATATGAAGAACAACCAAAATTATAATGAAAGCAGTAAAAACACAGAATTTATAGTCGTTCGGTTGACTCTGGCCTATATCCACTCCAGAAATTTCCTTTTATTGCTGTAATAATCGATTACAGTTACCATCCAAAGTTTAACAATGGCCGAGGGCCTTAGCCTTAGAAAAGAGAAAGAGAGTAGGAAGAAGATCCTTTTTCTGAACCCCCACATGCTGTATTTATAGGCAAATCCCGAGTTACTAGGCTTCCTGAGTATTCTGGACCCACCAAGTCCTTAGCTAATCCAGGCTCAACATTACGACCGACCCCGAGCAGTTGACATACCGAACAGAAGTAACCTAGGTGTTGACCGAAGCAACGCTGGCATTAACTCTGAGTATACTTGCACCATGACTCGAAGCAACTTGCTTGCCATCCCGGAGTTAGATGAGTGCCGATCCCAAGCAACTTCACTATGACCGAACCACCATCATGCCGACCACTACCTTATGCCGAGCGACATCTGATGAACCACTACCTTATGCCGAGTGGCATCTGCCGACCCACTACCTTATGCCGAGCGGCATCTGCCGACCCACTACCCTATGCCGAGCGGCATCTGCCGAACTGCTACCCTATGCAGAGCGGCTTCTACCGAACCGCTACCTTATACCGAGCGGCATCTGCGTCGAATGAGGATGCCGAACCCATGACTCGCTTGCTGACCGACTCCTTTCAGTGCCGAATGGCACAAATGTCAATCTATATGTGTCCCTCATCATCGGGCCTAACCACCTCATCTAAGACGAACCACTTCACTAAAGCCGAGCCATTACAGCCGAATGACCCACAACTTCCAGACTGAGCCATCCCTACCGAACGACCCACGACTTCCAAACCGAGCCGCCCATGCCAAATCACCTACAACTTCCAGACCAAGCCATGTATCTTCTCCACTTCTCGACCGAACTACATATCCAATGAACTTCATCCTTTTAAACTGAATCCATCATATTCCAGCCTCGATAATTGTGAAGCAAGTTAGGTTGTATCCGCTTGTTTATGGCCTTGACAAAAGGCGGGCTAACATTTTGCCTCCCAAAACATGCCTTGTGATAGGAAGGCGTGTTTTTAATAGCTTTTAATCCATCGTCCAGAGTCCGCACGTCATCCATAGCTATGCCATCCGATCCATAATCCAATACATTTTATCCAAGTGCCATTGTCGTGTTCTTACCCAATTCCACGACTGCTCCAAGTTGAAATCTGATTCCTATCCAGTAACCAAATCCTTATCCAATTCCACATCCATCTGAACACGACAACCGAGTTCTAATCCATCTTTATCCAATAACCAATAGCCACATCCATGACCTCTTTGGATCGATATCTAAATCTGAGACCATCTTGTGTCCATGCTTAAATCCTTAGCTATTCATAGCCAATATCCAAATCTCTAACCTCTCCGGGTTCTTACCAAGTGCAATCCACACTTGACGACCTGTGTTAAGTAATACCATGGTGTTCCATGTTTAGTGTCCTGAACGGTGAATAATGCCATGGCTTAAGTCCTAAGCTGAATCCTTGTCGCTACGGACCCTTGCCGAGCATAGTCCATACTCGATGACATGAAATAACAAGTGATAGAAAATATGCGGCCTTAAGTCCTAGGTCGAATCCCGGTTTCTCCGGACCATTACCGAGCATAGTCCATGCTCGATGACATTTCTGCCAAAATCCAAAGGAATATCCAATCAAAATCCAATCCGAAATCAAAATCCAATCCGAAATCCAAATCCAACCAGAAAACCAAAAATCCATATTAAAAATCCTAACCAAAAAACAAACATCCAAACCCGAATCCAACCCAGAAAACATGCAAAACAGGGAGTTCAAACCAAACTCCAAAACTAAATCAAAAAAAGCAAATTTCCAAGTCAAAGGGGAAAAACAGATTTCACAAACCGGGGCGTATCGGTAGACCATCATCTCAGAGCATGCCTAGGGGTTATCTCCGGAGTTCATTACTTATTCCAAACCATCATGATTAGTTGATGACCAACCGACTACCATTCCTGTGTCTCATGCCTTCGTCGTTCAAGGTAGATGGTGGCTGCTCCTGTTCCACCGCTGCATTCCGAGTTTCAACATATTGTCGCAACTGACCATTCCTTACGTGCTCCTCGGTTATATCCTTAAGATGTCGACAACTGTTAGTACAATGCCCGTCCAGGTCATGAAAGAGACAATGCCTTCCTGATGCCCTTTAGCATTCTAAAGGCTCCCTCCTTGCTGGCCTTTGATACGGAAGGTGGTCTAGAGTATCTAAAAATATCCGTTCTAATGTTGCGTTCAACCCTGTGTGAGTGAACAATTTTGGTTCTCCCCAACGCTTCCTTTTCCCTTTATCCTTGCCCTTACCCAAGCTTTCGCCAGGTAGTCCTCTATCCTTAACCATATTCTCTTCCTTTGACCTCATATCCATACATGCTTCCTCTTGTCGATGAAATCTCTCAGCTTCATGAAAGAATTCCACGAGATCCAATGGTATGTCCCGTATCAACGGTACTTTAAAATCTGAATTATCTCTGACTCCTGATACCGTAGCCATCAGAACCATTGATGATTCGGCCGATCCACCGAAGCAACTGCTGCACTAAACCGAGTCAAGAATTTCCTTAGCGATTCATCCGCCCATGTTTAACCGACGTCAGCGTCATCACATTCTTTGGCCTTTTTATGTGAACTCGAAACTGACCAAAGAACTTGTCCACCAGTTCTGTCCATGTTCCAATGGATTCATCCTCCGGCTGTCTGAACCACATAGCAGCTATATCAGTCAAGTACAGGGGTAAACATTGGGCCATAACCTCTTTTGTTTCCCCCAGAACTTCCATATGCCTTGTATACCTCATTAAGTGGTCAGTGAGATCCATCTTCCCGTTGTATACTTCCAAAGTAGGCAGTTTGAAATCGGGCAGATTCCTAGTTGTCCAGATGTTCCGGGTAAATAGACTTTTGTTGACTCCCTCCGAATCCTTGTTTGTTAGAACTCCACGAATAGTCCGCCTAATAATATCAGCCATTCCAGCATTTCCAACAAAGGGTTGCCCCTATCCATATTTCCTAGCCGCTCTCCAACTCCACGTGGGAATTCTGGCGCATATTCCACGTCACGTACTCTTGTGTTTCTGTTAATGCCGGGTTGCACAACATCATCTGGTATCCCTCTAGGGGTTGGTCTAGCATTACCTGGTGGTGTGCCCCCGAGTCTAGGCCCATCCAGATTGTTAGTTGTCTATTGATTGGGTGCTGCCCCTTGCTGAATCACTCCATCTGCCCACTAGTTGAGTTCCTCTGGTCCAGTTCTAAGAACTTGAGCACCTGCAGTTCTTGGTTGTTCATGTTGCCTAAGAATCTCCTCTTTCCGTTTCATCATCTCCTCTTGCATAGAATTCATCATAACCTGCATCTCGTCTCGAGTTACGTAGATGGATGCATCATCCTCTCCAGCTCCAGAAGAGGCCGCTTGACTTCCTTCCTAATTGTTCCTTTCTGCTACTTGCTTCCTTGTTGCTGGTCTAGCCATTACTTTCGAAAATCCAAGTTCCAAAATCCCTAAATGCTAGCGTTCTTAGTGAAAGCACCAAAATGTTAGCGCTAGAAGTGGTCACTAACACCCAAATCCAGGTGAAAGCACCTAATACTAGTCACGACTCACATATAGAATATACGTGGAAGACAATAATATGAAGAGCAACCAAAATTAAAATGAGAGCTGTAAAAACACAGAATTTATAGTGGTTCAGCTGACTCCGGCCAACATCCACTCCAGAAATTTCCTTTTTATTGCCGTAATAATTGATTACAGTTACCATCCAAAGTTTAAGAATGGCTGAGTGCCTTAGCCTTAGAAAAGAGAAAGTCAGAGAGCAGAAAGAAGATCCCTTTTCTGAACCTCCACTTACTGCATTTATTGGCAAATCTCGAGTTACTGGGCTTCCATAGTATTTTGGGCCCACCAAGTCCTTACCCGATCCAGGCTTAACATTATGACCAATCCCGAGCAGTTGACATACCGAACGGAAGTAACCTGTGTGTTGACCCAAAGCAACCCTGGCATTGACTCGGCGTATACTTGCACCACGACTCGAAGCAACTTGCTTGCCATCCCAGAGTTAGATGAGTGCCGATCCCAAGCTACTTCACTATGACCAAACCACCATTATGCCGACCCACTACCTTATGTCGAGCAGCATCTGCCAAACCACTACCTTATGCCGAGCGGCATCTTCCGACCAACTACCCTATGCCGAGCTGCATTTGCCGAACCGCTACCCTATGCCGAGCGGCATCTACCAAACCGCTACCTTATGCCGAGCGGCATCTGTGCCGAACGAGGATGCCGAGCCCATGACTCGCTTGCTGACCGACTCCTTCCAGTGCCGAATGGCTCAAATGCTGATCTACATGTGTCCCTCGTCACTGGCCGAACCACCTCATCTAAGCCGAACCACTTCACTAAAGCCGAGCCATTACTGCCGAATGACCCACAAATTCCAGACCGAGCCATCCATACCGAATGACCCACGACTTCCAGACCGAGCCACTCATGCCGAACGACCCACAGCTTCCAGATCGAGCCACGTATCTTCTCCACTTCTCGACCGAATGACATATCCAAGTGAACTTCATCCTTTTAAATCGAATCCATCATATTCCAGCCACGATAATCGTGAAGTAAGTTAGGTTGAATCCGCCTGTTTATTGCCTTGATAAAAGGCGGGTTAACATACATATTCCTTTTATCACCCTATTTATTATTTGTCATCATATATATTTTCATCTGGAGTATTTGAAATGAACTAAGAAATAGGTTGAAGTAATATATGCCTATGTCATTTAAATATGGATTGAAATGATATATATTCATTAATGTAATTGAAATTCAAATTGAATTAAATGATCACTTGGCCATATGGTAGAAAATTATATACTGACATAGGATTTGGTTAAATTAAATGGACACAAATCTTAAATTTGAATTGGTTTAAATGGGATTGTTTTAAAAAAAATTGGTTTATATGAATTAAATTATTTTCTAATTCGAGATTTGAAATGTTGAAATAAAACTTGTTTAAATGAAATTTTTTAAGGATTTAATTTGAAATCCTAAAGTGGAAATTGGGATATGATTTGATTTTATTGGAAGTGAATAATTATGAAGGTTTGTATTTTAATTTAAACTTTGAATTTATATTAATTAAAATGGTTTAAATTGGCATTTCCAAGTTTGGACATGAAATAGATTTAAACTAAATTGTTTCAAAATGAGAACGTGAATTCGAACTTTCAGCCTTTGAATAGATCTGTTTAAATTGAATTTGAAGTTAAGTTTAAAATAGTTAAATTAATGTTGATTTAAATGGAATTTCGAATATGAAGTTTACTTAAGCCGGAGGTTAAAAAATTGAATTTTTTATGATTTAGAATTTGAACTTTTTTATGAAAGAAAGAAACAATTTTAATATAAACTATTTTAATATAAAAGTACTTAAATAATCAAATTGTTTTATATATAAACTATTCTAATTATTCAAACTATTTTAATTATTCAAAACTATTTTCAATACTAAATCTATTTTATATTCTAAACTATTTATGTCTTTAAACTATTTTAATTATTCTAAGGTATTTTCCAATATTAAAACTATTATAACTATTCAAACCATTTTTAATATTCAAATTGTTTTAAAGGGGAACTATTTAGATCTAAATCATGGATTTAAATATGAATGTTTTGATTTGGACGTGTAACCTATTTTGGAGTTCAAATTGATTTTTGCCGTTTGTCCGGTACAAATTAAAATTAAAAATAATTCGATGCGTTTCGAGCTGCCACGATCAAACGATAACTCCGATTGACACGAAAATTGAAATCCGGTAATAACTAACTATTACGGATCCAATGGAACTGGTTTCGTCCAATTCTGAGACTGTTCAAAAATTGACTATTTTCACTAGTCGATTTAAATATTAAAATATTCAATTTTCACAAATAAACTTTTAATTCGATTTTAAAAGTTCTAAAATATCGTTCTAACTCCAACATGATAAAATAAAATTTTACAAATCATTTCCAATCATATTTAACTCAATTTTCAATTATTTCCATAATTTAACATTTTAAATTATTGATTTAATTATCTAATTAAATCCAATTATTCAAAATAAAATTTATTCGACTTATAAATTCACTTCTTAATATTTAAAATTAATTAAATATTCAAATTTTAATTATCAAAAATCCTGGGTCGTTACAATCTTCTCCCCTTAAAAGAATTTCGTCCTCGAAATTATTAGGTAAGAAAAGTTACAGAATTTATTAACTTTCCCAAAATCCATAGTCAAACTTCTTATAATAACTTACTAAGTTTTCAAATCATACTTAGTTATCTTTTCAAAAACAACTACTATTGTTTAACTTTAAATTCCAAATCAAAGTTAAAGTTTTCAAAATTTTCCAATTTTCTCAAATTTTTCTAACGCCTTAAATTTCCGGAAAAATTCGCCATAGTCTCCTTTGCGCGGCTCGATCCGAAAAAAAAATGACAGTATATATATCACAAATATACGTCTCATCAAGTAATGAGGCATCCCAAAGGGAAAAAGTGTAAAAGTACGATATGTAATCCGAGATATGTACCTTATTATATTATTAGCGAGCATATACGGCTAATATAGCGCGAAAGCGAGCTCCAAATACGAAGCAAACGCGATCCGCACCTACTAATCACTCAACAAACAACATGAGAACATGTATATATGAAAATAATCTCAATATACAACATATATCTCCATAACAACTATATATGTCACATAACAAATGAAACAAAACAACAAATGCAAACATCAACCAACTATCATCCATAACCAATAAATATTCATTCATATTCTCATTAATATTCAATGAATTGGTTCTTCAATTTAATCACATTTGATTCATTAACAGTGAATGTTTTTATTAACTTTCATTCTCAATTAGTTTATATTTACTAATCTATATTCAAGTTGGTTCACTTTCAAATCAAATTCAATTTTATTTAAGATTCACTTAACTTCCAATTGAATTTCAATTACTTTAGCTTTCAATTGGTTTAATTAAATTGATTTTCATTCAATCTTTCAACTTTCCATAACATTAGATTTTAATGAATTAACAGTTACATTCATTATTTCATATCAACTATTTACATTTAATTGATTAACATTCAATCCAATTATAAAAGTTGAATTTCATTTACATAATCTAAGTTCATATCTATCACTTAACTTTATTAATTTATTTTGATACCAATATCAACTTCATTCAACATCACTTAAGTTATACTTCCATTTTATAAACATCACTTGGTTTTACTTAACTTAAATTCCCACTTATGAATCAATTCAGCTTCCAAATTCTAAAGTAAATTTCCATTTAACTTTAAATTCATTTTTATTTATAACTCATATTCATAAATATATTCATATAGTTTCACTTCTTATATATATAAGTTTATTTCACAATTGTAAATTACTTTAATTATAATTCAATTCTTATAATTCATTTGCTTATACAATTATTCTTCAATTTAGATTATTCAAACAACTAAACAATCAACTTATATACACTTTAATAATTTTGAAAAATTATTTCTTTATATATAAAATATAATCAAGGTAAAATTATTTCATTTACCCAATTTTAAAACAATACCGTGTCGAATTGTTCTATTCAAGTGTTTATAAACCCCTTCGGCATAGTTGTACAGACCGTGCTGACGAAGGTTCATATGCCACTCAATAAACCAATCATCACAATATAAAACAATTTCATATTCACTAACAAATACACACTCGTATCTATTATTACGCTCTAACTCATTCTAGAGCACTACTGACTCCATTTCTAATGAGAAATACCCAACAGAACCATGGTTGTCGCTTAACCATATGCTCTGATACCACCTGTGAAGACCCGCAAGTCCGTACTCCTTGAATATACACTAATCTCCATAGATTAATTCAAGATGAACAGAAATACGAATTATCAATGTTTAAGAAGAAGAAAAAGAAAAAGGATAGAAGAAGAGAGAAAGACAAAAAATATAGAGAAAAAGAAGACAGAAATTGGAGGGAAAAGAGAATAGAAAATAGAACGGAAAGAAAATAGAACATAGAACGGAACAGAAAACAACAGAACAACATCAGAATCTCACTATTCGCAGCGGAACAACATATAATAATAAATGAATAATCTTTAAACAAAGAACTATATCAATTATTACATTACATTACATTTCATCATATCATCAGAGTGTACAACATCATACAACAACAAACAATGCAGCGGAAAAAGAAATACTATATAAACTAGTAATACGCCATGCCATCCAGCTTGCCTCCAGCAACTCCAGAATATCCAGAATATCCTGATAAACCTAACTCTTGACTGCCCGTGTCGAAATTGGTGGGCACCCAGAGTTTAGGAAGGAAAACAATAAACTCCAAGTCAGTCATGTGACTGGTGTGAGAACTCAAAATAGTTTATTTATCTTTAAAATCAAAAATAGAGGGATATTTTTAAAGTCAATTCGCAATGCTTTTAAAAATGAGACTACCATAAGGCCTCCCGCACACACGCACACACAATGCAAACGCAGAATCGGAGGAGATTTCTCCTTATGATGGTCAAAGATGCTTGATACGCATTAAAAAAGAACATTTGATATTATTATTAGTGCATAGTGTAGGAAAAATTTATTTCGAAAGTAGAATATAAATCTTAGCCAACATACGACCATTATCGTATGCCTACTATAGCTAACTATGTTCAATAGCAGGTTACCGCCACATTCCATAGCAGGTTATACGACTAAAACCGTACAAGTCTCGTATTGTTTCTTTGGATTTCCAACGAATGATCAGGCCAAGGAACTTCCCATTGCCACATGAGAATGCCTCTAGATGGACATCCCCGAGAACCAAACCAGATCTCTACCAACACAAGGCCGGGTTACCCCTAACTGAGTAACAACTGACCGAATATGCCATCCCCCGGTCCTTTGGGACCTTTCACCGAGCGCTCGCAATCAATTCACACAATCATAAAGTGTTTTCAACATGAGTAAGTATCTGGGCTCCATACCATGATACCACCCTTTTCCAGAAGGAAATGCACACATCCTAAAGGGCGCTACCCCTCATAACCTTGCTGCATCTTTCCTGTTTTGACCATTCACGGGGTGTGAGGCTCGACGAAGTCACGTCCACAAAAACATACTTTATACAAAAGCCATGCTTTGGGTCAACAAATGATCATAGAAATGATCACCAGGATAGACGATCAAATAAACGATCCTATCACAAATAATCAACACAATGATCATTTACATCAACACTCAGCATGTCACATTACCAAATTGGGAATATATCGCTGATAACATTCAACTGCATAACCTCTGAGCTCGTACGCCTCAGAGAAGGGTGTTAAGCTTAAAGAATAAATTCTTCGCCACCAACAGAAATATATTTGAAAGAAATCGGCTTTATATCTCAATTTGTAATGTCAGACATACAATCCATACAAGTCTGTTCCGGGCTCGAACAAAACCGAAGGCACTTACAAAGAAGTCCTTGCAATCCGGATATTCACAATCCTGATCGGATTCACCATCACATATGGAGAACTCTATACCGTAGCTACTCGGTGCAGAGTCAATCGACAGGTCATCCTATCGCTCTCGTAAATACCGGGTCTTCTGCACCGATCTTCAATGCTATCCATTACGTCGTATCACTATTCGGAATGGGTAATCCGAATAACGAGCGCAATAATTTTAAAATAAGTGTGCATTCAAATTCAGCAAATCACAACAAATACCTTTCAAAGGTAAATATTGATAGTCGGTTATTTAACTATCAATGGATATGCACAACATCACCAGATTCCAAATAATTTTCCAAATTATTTATTTCCCAAATTTCATATCTTTACTAGATATATATTTTCAATATCTCAAAAATAAATCAATATGTATTTTTAAACGAATTCCACTTTCTTTTATAAATTCCATAGTGAATTTATAATCCAAAATATCTATGAATATTCGATTTCAATTATTCATTTCAATTTATTCATTTCAATTTATCTTCAAAAAGATAAATTCTCTAATATTCACTTTATATTGGAAAAACATTTCCATACTTATTTATTCATAAGTAATTCACAAATTTTATTTATTTTCAACACTTGGAAAATATTCAATACACTTAAATCGAGATTAAGTATACATTTCATTCTTTAAGGAAATCATTCTCTTAAACATATTTATTTGGGCCAAAACGAATGTTACGTAAAACATCGTTACGACAACCCAAAATCACTAGTATAGGGATTCGAAATTAAAATAGATATGTAAATCCCAATACGATACAAAACATTTCCTTTCGGAAATCATTTACTATAACAACAGTGTTATAGTCCACTATTTCCTTTTATTTCTCAAAAACGTCTATTTCAACAATAAATGTTGAAATCTATGGTTTCGAATCTCAACCCAATTAAAACATCGTTAGATCATTTTTAATTCAATTTAAAATATATCATTCTCAACATTTTCTTTAACATATTATTCACTATTCAAAAACGTGAATATACTACGTTAACACATTTCATCATTTCTATTCTTTTTAACTTAAAGGATTATTCACTGTCTAAAACGTGAATATAACTCCATTTATAAGTTATAACAATTTACTTATCAAAATAAGTCGTTTTTGAATTTATAAAACAACGTTTATAAATCCCATTTCTATTTATTTTATAACAACTTCCTTTTATAAATTCCTTTATTAATCTATTCGATTTATAACTCAATTATAAATTAAAGGTTCATATTATAAGTTAAATGCTTATAAAACGATTATTTTACAAAAATCGTTTCTTTGAACTTCATAATTATAAATCTTATAACTTATAAGATTCAATTATTCATCCAAATATATTCTTTAATAATTTCACAAAATTTATAAATCTTACTATTTATAAATTTCATTTATAACTTCACCATTTATAATTTTATAAATTCCATTCATTTACAAAATTCATTTTCACTTCATTCAAACACTTATAAAAACTCGTTTTATAATGTCAATATTTCAATTTATAAATATCCATTTATAAATCTCTTAATATAAATCAATTTATATTATTCTTTAAAACATTTTAAATCTCCTTTATTATTTCACCATTTTGATTCATAAAATAATTAAATTTTATAAATCCTATATTTAAACTTTTCACAATAAATTCTAAAATCCCAATTTAACTATTTTATAAAACCATTAACCTCATATTTTCAAAAATAAATCTTAAATCGTATTTCTCAAAATCATAATTTTTATAACATTAAAATTATACGTTTATTTATTTAAAATGAATCAATTCCAAAAATATTTTATATTTTCAAAAATCACTTTAAAAATCATTTTTAAAGTTCCAAATTTGGTCCAATGATGCTACTTACCAAATAGCCAATCATGACAACAACGATATCATATATCGATATGATAATCCATCAAATATCAAAATATCTGAAATCAAATAAATACTGTTGAGGAATCCAGTTGGATCCCTCCAACCTGTTTTCCTGCATCCACAAACATTAGCACAATACCAATTTCGCTCCAGTACGAAATTATCGCGGTATATGGGATTAATAATATTATCCGCTTAATAAACGGCGCAATAGGGTCTCATCCGCTACACAAATGCGGGAAATCAACAACTGCAATATATACATATGCCAATATATATATATATTGCTACTATATATAATACCAATTTCACTGTTTATGAAATATTCGCGGTATATGTTTTTAATAAATAACATCCGCTTACTAACGACGCATAATGTCTATTTTAACAATCAATAGATAACAATCATCATTCAAACATGCATTCAAATTTTTTAAATCTAACTATTTAAAATAAAATCGAAACTGATTCGATTGAGTGAGAAGTTCTCACCTTGATTTCAATTTCGTTTTAGCGATTTATTTCGAATAAAATTAAACGGACGTTTAATTTTACCCAAAATTTTCACTAACTCCAAACGACTCCAATCCAATTTCATCGCGTAGTGCTCGTCCATACGATTCCAACGCAACTGGTTTCGCGCGTTTTCGACCTCGTATGAAAAAGTTATGTAATTTACAAGTTTACACGATTTTAATAACTATAATTACAACATTAATTTATAATTAAAACCCTACAGCAAATACTGGCCACTGGATCACATCCCCCCCTCATCATAGCCGTGCGTTCACCATCTCCTTCATACGCGACTCCCTCCAGAAGCAAGGCCGAGCAATCAAACCCATTCACGTATATTAGGGTTAAGGAAATCGAACACCACGATGGCTTCTAGCATGATCAGGTACCATCACTTTGTAGCCCTCACCCAACTCCATCAACACCCCCATTATCATCAAGCTCGGTCGAGCCTTATGCTCAAGAAACGAGCACGAACGGCCGACAGTCGCGCCCTCCTAGCGGCCTCCACGTTGCTCGAATACTCATCATCCCCATATGGATTCGAAGAGCTCGGCTAGCTCTACCAATCTCTAGTTGGAAGTTGTTGCTAATTATTTGTAGATTGGAAGATTATAAGGGATGAATATGGAACAATTTCGGCCATTGATTAACAAGCGGCGGCTGGCCATTAGAATTTAGGGTTTTAGTTTTTTTTTGTTTTTTTTAGAATTATAGGGGTATTTATAGAGAATTTTTCAATCACTATTCAATCCGGAATTTTCGAACTCCAATTTACGCGCAGTGACAGACGTTTCTAGGGTTTATCCCGCGTTCCGAACACAATGGAACAGGTTTCGAAAGCTAATTCGATCATCTATGCGAGTTATGGCAACAAACGATCGATTTAAATTAAACCGATTTAAACGATTTTCTAGGCGTTTTAATTTGTACCGGACAAACGGTAAATCCGATTGACACGAAATTTTAAACCTTACAATAATATCACATTACGGATCCGATGAAACTAGTTTCGTCGAAATCTGAGACTTTTTGGAAAATGGCTATTTTAACTCGCCAAATTAAAATTAAAAATAATTCGATGCGTTTCGAGCTGCCACGATCAAACGATAACTCCGATTGACACGAAAATTGAAATCCGGTAATAACTAACTATTACGGATCCAATGGAACTGGTTTCGTCCAATTCTGAGACTGTTCAAAAATTGACTATTTTCACTAGTCGATTTAAATATTAAAATATTCAATTTTCACAAATAAACTTTTAATTCGATTTTAAAAGTTCTAAAATATCGTTCTAACTCCAACATGATAAAATAAAATTTTACAAATTATTTCCAATCATATTTAACTCAATTTTCAATTATTTCCATAATTTAACATTTTAAATTATTGATTTAATTATCTAATTAAATCCAATTATTCAAAATGAAATTTATTCGACTTATAAATTCACTTCTTAATATTTAAAATTGATTAAATATTCAAATTTTAATTATCAAAAATCCTGGGTCGTTACAGTGAATATGATATTTTGATATGGAATATGACTTTCTTGAAATTTAAAAGAACAAACCGATGTGAAAATTGATGTTTGGATATTAAAGAGACCGGGGCTGAATATTAGCATACTCTCTGCCAATATCGAAACCACTTTAACAACCGTATACGTGGTGGATGTATCCAGAATGTAGTGGTTAAATTGGCGACTTTTATTGGAATGAAGAAAGAGAATGATGATGGATAACCCCGACACTTGTGTCAATTTGAAATGACTAATACATGAACCTATGTCTGACCAAGGGGATGGCTACCTTTAGGGGCCATCACCTCTTTGTACTATATTGTTTTTGACTTTATTTGTGCACATTGATTTGATTTTCCGAGGTGGTGGAATCAGTCGGAAGTCGTTGCAACGATGTGTTACGATCAACCAGAAAGGGTAAACATGTAGAATCCTACCTTGGGCATTGCCTCGCATGCCTTGTCATACGGTTATCCTTATACGCAACAACTACGATTTTGTCTTAGCATTACCTTATCACAGCGTCTCCCTGACTACCGACGTTACTGGTTATGTCATATGGTAAACTGTTGGACAATACTTAAAAATGTGTTAAAGGGACTAATGTAAAGCATTAACACTATTTTAATACTCCATAGATATACACTACATATATAGTGTATTTACTACATATAGGTAGTTTAATGAATACTTAGGAGATGGAAAATTTTGGAACATCTTTTAAGTTATTACATACATGTTGTACACTTGATAAGAGATGAAAAATACCGTAAGTATCTCCGAAGCTATTACAGTCATATTTACTTGTTATTGATTTAACTTACATAAGAACTCTTAGTTCCGATTAGAATGTTTTGTCTTTTCATTACGGTCGGGTCAGCCCGAGTGGTTCACTGTTTGAAGACAATATTCCTTGAAGATGAAAATGGAGTTTCTAGACCGTATTACTCTGATTATGTTGAGAAAATGAAATTAAATGTATATTGTAAAATAGCTTCGTAAGCTGTTTATTTGATTATTATATTTTATTATTCCGCTATGAGATTTTGTGTATTGCTTTCCTACTTTTCTCTTATTTTCTAATTAAATCCATTAATATTCTGCTCTTTTGAATGATTTGAGTTGGACATGTGTGGTTTATTGTCGACTTTAATTTTTTAAAAAGGTAGGGCATAACATGTCAGGCATGATTCTCCATATCCTCTATTCCCTATACTATACCAACTTTTATAGTGGTTTGTGATTATTTATCGCTCACACTAAACTGTTGTTTTACTCAAGGTTTTCTACTTTACGTCTTGTTATTTAGGCGCTCTTAAAAAAGTAGACTGAATAGTAGGTGTAAACAGCACTTGGAGCTATGTAGCTGGGCTTGCAGGAAGTGACGCTTTCTCATATTTATAGTTTAGGGTTATTATTGTTTATCCTCGATTATGTTGACTTACTATAATTAAAGATAGTTTGTTAGTGAGCTCATGTATGAACACTATTGTTATTTTGTATAACTGTATGAGCCTGTGTATACTGATTCTAGAGTTCATGTAGTTATATTGTCTCGCCTGCTTTATATCAGCGATGACTGTTATATATTATTTAATGCACTATGAGATATACTGCAGGCAGTGTAACTGTGTGATGCTTTCTTCCTTTATCTTCTATTCTATTCTATTCTGCTTCTTTTCATCTATGCGTTATCCTTATAATCATTCTACATTAGCCGGGTGCTCCAGTAGTGCACTATTCAATTAAACGAGCATCGAAGGTGTGGGGTGATCATCACATTTGTGGTCTCCACGTCAAAGGTTGGTTTTTTGATTAGTATTTATTTTTTATTTGCTTCACCATAAAAAATAATAAAACAAATATAAAAAACACTATGACGGTGGATACAGGAATAATCGATTCTCAGTTTAAATTCTGGGTTATTCGGTTTTTTTCTATAAAAATCTAAGATGATATGTTGTTCAATGTTTGTTTACAAAAGATCTAGTAGGTATTCTTTATTTTTAAGTTATTTTGCTTTAAGTTATCACTTTTTTGAGTCATTTCTATATTTATATGGTGTTCATTTTTTTAATAATAAGAGTGGTACTTTATTAAAGCTAAACAAATAGTTTGATGTCTTGGAGACTCAAACCCATGACCTTAGTACCTTTGTCAAAAATGCCATATCTCTAACCACTTGAGTTAGAGGTCCTTAACCATATAGTGTTCATTGTTTTTGAGATATTCAGCTTTATTTTCTTCTATAATTGGATGTTTTTAAGAAATGAAGTACTAATTCCTTTTTTTTTTCATTTAATAACCAAATATCATGTTCATATGCGTTTTCCATACTTTTATTTTTTTAAGATCTTTAAAATATGTACATGCTTTATGTATATTTTTTCATGCCCATAAAATGGCTAAATATATTACCATGGAAACAACATAAAAACATTGAAGTTAACGATCATAATCAAATTACAAAGATATATTTTAACGTAACAAAATACCATGCATAATTAAAAACTATAGCTAATTACATATATTAGTCTCTATTACATGAATCTTTTAACTATAACATAAAAAAAGATCTAAACAGATATAACAAATGACTATAATACTAATCTAGAACAAACCACGATATAAGGTTTTAGCCAGAACCCTGAGATCCCGGCCACCTCAGCTCGGTTCGGACCGAAGGCGGAAGAGGATTATGTCAAAATCCTATCCCGGTTTTGACAGTAGAAAAAAAATAAAAATAAAAATAATTGGATATGCTATTGTGAGGGGAAAAGAAAGGTAAAATTGAATCAAAATAGTGGATAAAATCAACAAATTGAAATCATAAATTACCAAAGGAACTCGAGCATCAAGAGCGTAATGCGAACAGAGGAAATTGATTATCAGGAGCATGAGAGAGTAGATGAAATTTGATAAATCGCCTTGTAATGACCGGACTTTTCGATCCTCGAAAATCGACACTAATACGTCCACTGTATTACATATCGATAGATCGAATGCCGAAAAAACCCGATTGTTAGGGGAAAGAAGAAGAAAGAAGATAAGAAAAAAATTAAATAACATAGAATCTCACTGCGGAACGAATAATCTGTATTATACCATAAACCTTTACACAAAACTAGACTATAATAGACATATATACAAACATCAATCGAAGTATACTAACCTATTTCAACCTGGACAGTTATAACAGTCTGTCCTCACAATTGCTGAAACACACCAATGAATATAGCGGAAAATATAACCATCTATGTGAATAAGTATCTGGGCCTCCAACTCATCTCTTGAAACTCCAAGCATCCTAACTAATCTGTAATATGCTCGGTCTGGCCCGTGCATTATTATAAAATAACACCCGAGACAGTCTGGAAAACCAGTGTGAAAAAACACACCCAATTGGATTTAAACTTATAAGAAAATCTTTGAAATCAAAAGGTATCTCGTAAGACCGTGCCACACATAAACACGATGAGTTTTTACCTTATGATAACCAGAACACTTTTATATAGAAATCCTATAATATTATAATAGAGTCTAAGTATAAATACTAATTAAAATAGCTGAAATGCTTGCATTTCACATTCCAACATAGTTGGGCACATTCAAAACCATATGATGCTTATTGGAGAATGGATTCAATACTATGACTAAGTGAGGAACTACCTCCGATGGGTACATTTCTAGATTAATGCATCTGGATCTGACAAGAACATCTTGTACCGTGCAATACAAAACCGGCCTACCACTTGACTAGTAGTACCGAATAAGTTGTTATCTCGGTCTTTCAACCGTAATCAAGATCTCTCATGCATAACCAAATCCATAAATATACGTAATCTAGGAAGATAATGACATACCCTAATGGGAGCGACCCACTTAACCTTACTACACGCCTTGATTTAGTCATTTCCCGGTTGATGAGGCTTAGGGCTATGTTTTCCTTTTGAATAACAATTCCACTTGGAATGTTAACACTACCTTCTAAGCAACAATGCAATGATAGCATTCATCCATACAAGTTGTTCTGGGTCTAAACAAACCAATCTCTTCAAAGATCACTGTCTTCATTATCCTTAAGACTTCATAATCGTAACGCTCAAATCGGATCGAAGTGGTTTTCAAATAATTAAATCCGATCCCGGTCTCTTAAAAATGATCGATGTATTTTGGCTATATTTGATAATCAGTTATTTAACTATCAATTACACACATAAGTAGCCACTAGGCCCATTTTATAAATTTTCCAAACATTTATTTTAAAATATATTTAAACACTACAAGAAAATCTGTTATAGGCAACACTGTAGCGCATTATTTATAGTGAATATGCTGCCTATTCTGAATTAAAATAGAAAGTTAAACAGTAAAACACTGCTTAAGTAGAAGGATGGACTTCTTTTCATCCTTGTCTTTCCCTTTCTTTTTCCAAGTTTTTTATTTTACTATATTCTTCTTCTTCTTCATGCTTTCCCTATCTTATTCACCTCTACCCTTCTACAAACTCTTCCTCCTCTAGACTCCACCTTCATGTAGACTACTTCGTCTAGAGTTTGTGCCCACCACCCCCACTATTTAGTATCTTCACCATCACCCCAAATCGAAATTACTCTAACCCTGATTCCAAATTGTACTAATATTCTAATAGGGTGCCTGTAGAAGATGCTAAGGAGTTCGAATTTTATTAATAACAAGAAATTCAGGAGATTCCAAAGTGGCTAAGTCACCAGCAAAAAGGTAAAAGAGATTAAATGAAAAGGATGGAAAAAGCAGCTTGGTGAGATTTTTCCATATGCTTTTCATTTATGATGTATATTTGCTTTACCACTTTTCATTCTTTTTTTGGGTTTGCTGGTAAGAGTCGGGTCTTATTACCCTTGGCAAATATGATGTTGGCTTACCTATTACGTTAATTTACAAGTAATTTTCATAATAACGATGGTTTACGTATAAATTTAGCTATTGTTTATTAGGACTAAACATGGGTAATTTTCTATGTACTTCTTAATTTCTCTATGATTTGGTTTTATTGTATGATGTAGAATTAGCTTTTTTAGCATGGTATAATTATTTTTTATGAACAAATTGGGTTTGTTTTGTGTTGTAATAATTATGAATTTATCCGACCCTTCATAATTTTAGCATAAATTGGGTTTCATTGTTATGGTACTCTGCACTCATTTATGTTTCACTCAACTAAATATTAGCATTCTTTAATCTTTTATATTTTTAGATGAAGTATTTTCTTATGTTTAACTTCCTCCAAATTTCTTCTTTGATTGTAGGCTGTTTTAAAAAATTAGGAGTACTTTTATATTTTCTCTGTCAGTTTCAGTATTTCTTTAGTTTAAACTGTGCATACAAACTATTTGTCTAAAGTCTAGTAATATTTCAGGCCGTCCTCCATGTATTGAAATAATTAGTGCCTATATTTTGCTTGGAAATTGTCTACAAATTAGATTGCGATAGGAATAGTTTTTTTCTATAAGTTAAAGGTTCTTAAAATGATTTTATCATACACTGATGAAATTTAGTACATGTTGCATTTTTTTATGTTTAAAGTACCAAAAACCGAGTACTAAATTTGATATGTTTGATATGCAGCAATCCTTATATTATTTTTACTTTGCACAATATTATTATTTGCACTTTGTAAATATTTTTATTTCATTTGTTGCATGATTGGCCAAGATTATGGAAGTAGAATAATGCTCTTAAACAAGTTAGGGGCGGAAAAATCATTGGAAAAATTGTTCGACTAGGGCGTTGAATACCATATGGCCGGAACCGTTTGGATGGAGCAGAATTTTAGAATGAAATGGAATACAAAATATGAATAGATTCTGTGTAAGTACATGATATTTTGGTCCATCCAAATCTATAACCTTCACTTTATATGCGTGTAGCATATTAATTCCATATTTGAAGCATATTTCTCATTGTATATTCTTTACTAAAATAGGTTTACTTTCAAAAGAATATGTATTTATATGCTTGGGCCATTATAGTGTTCCAGTGTAGTCACTTTTAGTGATTGTATCACTTTTGATGACACAATGCAATAAAATTATATGTAGATTTGTTTGCTATGCACCGATGCATAGAAGTCACCGATGCATCAGTGAACAAGTTATCCGATCCTTCTCTCATTCGATTAGCTAATGGTATTATTACAGAAACCGCTGATATCCCGATCTCTTCGAAACGATCAGTGTATTTAGCCAAATTTGATAGTCGGTTATTTAACTATCAAATTACACACATAAGCGGTCACTAGGCCTATATTATAAATTTTCCAAAACATTTATCTCAAAATATCCTTACAGAGATATATATTAAAAATCTTTTCCAATAATTCAATAATTTGAAAACAATTTCAAATACTTATATCCATAACTTCGTTTGTTTTAGCAAGTTCTCTTACGGTCTACTTGCCAAGAGCTCCCAGACGACGACAGAGGCTCCCTATGGTCGCCCTGCCTGCTGTGGCGGGGAGACTTTTTGAACAATAAGACCTGGATGATTATCCCTACCCTCGGTAGCTTACGAGTTTACGTGCATCCCTGGTCGGGTACAGTTTCATTTCTTGCTGCGCCCCTGTAGCCGTTACCCGAATACGCACAAATGTGTCCACACCTCCATATCTTACTTCAACACTTAATGAAATATTTTCAAATTCTATTTATAATCCATTACTTAGAAAACTAACTCTATCTAAATCCTTTTGTCGCTAAAATATTTCCAAAATCTTTCATTTCAACACTTAGGAAAATATTATAAGTCTATTTTCTAAAATCAAATTCTGATATCAATAATTAGGAAATTTTCATAACTTTATTGATTGTATGAGTATAATTTCAAACAAAGAAAGATTTCCCTTTTACCCACGTAGTATAACATTTCCAATTCCATTTGCAAGTTCTCAACCCATTATAACTCATTTATAGATTTCCGGAATCAATTTCCAATTCTCTTTACAATTTCCAAAAAAACTCGATTATACTTATTTATTATCTCATCTGACAATTTATAACTTCTTTTATGAATTTAAATTTATTTTCGAAGTTCCTGTATCTAACCATTTTGTACATTTCTTAAGTATCTAGAATTCCATTATAAGATTTCTCTATTAAAATCACATTCGTTAAATAAAACTTGGTTACAATATCGAGAGTATTTATACATAAATTTCAATCACTTTCCAAAACTCTGTATATAAAATAAGTATTTTTAAACAATAGTAATTTATTTTCACACATTTCAAATAATTATTAAAATATCAAAACACTTTTTCGTAACAACAATATCTAATTTCCATTTCATCTATAAATAAAATCGATTCACACAGCTTATTATAAAAATTAGAATTTATCAACTAATATAAATATTTGTATAACCAACTTTTCGAAATATTCCAATATTAAAACAGTTTTAAACTGCATAGTTTAATAAATAAAAAATCCCTTTTTAAAATAAACTTAACTTCTCTATAAAATTTAACATAACCATTTTACATTTATAATTCTCTATCGATTTAACACAAATCGACTTGCGTCTCCAATTTCATAACTATTTCCAAATTCAAAAATAGAATCCACTATTTCTTTCTAAACTAATTTCCATCCCATTATAAATTCTCACTGTGAATTTATGTTTCCAATTTATCAAATGATAATCAATTCACTTTATTCATAAACAACATTTATAAATTTATAAATTCATTTCTAATTTTTCTCTATTAACAACAGATTTATATTAAACAAATTTTGTTTATAAATCGATTTTTATTTAAAATTCCATTTCGAAATCTATTCCTTAACTAGTTCCAATCGTAATCCAAATTCATCCAAAATCTCGACACGACTTCTTTTTCTATTTAAGAATTCTCATTTAAATCCCATTGTTTAAAAAATCTCAATTTAAAATTTTCTATTTGAAACCATTTTACGAAACAACTAAATAAATATCCAAATTAAATTATTTATTTTATCCAACCCAAACCCTTTTTAAATAATCCCAAAATTAAATATAAATATTATCATTTCCAAATCTCTTTTGGATCCGCTTTTTAAAATTCAAAAATATTATTTATGGCATTTATAATACCCAAAATTAAGGCCAGTGCTACTATAGCATCCAATCAATCAAATCACATAACAATCCATAACAAATTATTCAGTTGCATCATATATCACTATATATGAAAAACAATCAATATATTCGAGGAATCCAGTTGGATCCCTCCAATCTATTTTCCTTGCACCCACAAATGCTTTATAAAGTAAAACAATAATCCCGCTTCAAGGCGGGATATCGCAATAAAAAGGGTTATCCACTATTGTACCGGACGCATAGTGTCTCATTTTCTCCAATCGGCGGGAATATGGCCAACTACATATATATATATATATATATATATATATATATATATATATATATATATATATATATATATATATATGCACTACAATATATAATATAACATCCAAATAATAATAATTTATCAATCCATCAAATCAACCAATAAATAGTTTTAATGTAACAACCCGTATATTTGGACCATTTAAATTGACAATAACCACACATGTCAACTTAAATAATACAAAACACGAATCATTATGGGATTATAAATACATAAATGTAAATGAGAACCAATACAACATCACTGACACAGAACAGTCACAGAATAATGCGGCGGAAAATACATCGTCATAATAGCAGTTCATGAAGCTACTACATGAAGGACAACAATGTCACAACATAAGGTGACTGAAACGAAATACATAAATGCCCAACAGGCTAGTACATCAATACTGGAATAGAAATAGACTGATAAAGATAAATGCTAAGTCTTCAGCATCTTCAACCAACCTTGATCAGCAACTGGATAGCTTCAGATTGACCCGAGCATATACAAAAGAGAAACACTCGAGTCAGGACTCAAAATCTTATACAGGATAATCAAGTGCAGGGAATAAAGTCCATAACTCAAAGATGAATAAAATAACATCTCTAAGGGTCCGATAAACTATTTATATATACAATAGAATACGATATGTAGGTAATGTCTAATCAATACAATATAATATTAAAATAGCGTTAAGGCATTACCATAATTCCCCTTAACAAATTTTATAATGCTATAGCCTATACAGCACCGTAAATCCCACCGTAAACTAATGGTTATCAGAGGGTACCCCATAGGGATAACACAAAACAAAACGTAGTGGTCGCAAATAGAATAATTAGTATGACAAGGTACATGAGGCGATACCAACTAGGATACTAGTAGTTGCGTGATCCGGACTGATGTTGAGCATAGCCAGCAGCTACCTCAACACCGCGAAACAACACTCCCAAATCAAAGGGTGCACCCAAATCGAATCACAAAAGTAATAGATATAGTATCGAAGAAGTGTGTCTGCTAGAGGTGGCGAACCTTAATGGCCCGACGCGGCTCCTATTTTAGTCATGTCAGGGGTCATCCAATATCGTTCTCTTTCTTCAGTCAACGCGTTCACCAAACCATCCACTTCATTCTGAATCAACACTCCGCGTATAATAGTTATTAAAGTGGTTTTCGGTATCGACAAAGAGTATGTCCATCTCCGATCCCGGTCTCTTTAATAACTACGTATTTATTGCCCGATCTTCGGTTAAATTAAAGTTTAAACAAATCAAAGTCCAAAAGTCAAGGTACAAATTTGACTTCCAAAATTTGGCATTTCACAATTCAATTTATTTCAGATATTTAAACATATTTCCAAATGCAATTTTTAGTTCAAACATTTGAGTTTACAATAAAATTAAGCATTCAAGTTCAATTTAATAAGATCTAAATTTCGCTTATTAAATTTAGTTCATAATCATTGAATTCAATTTAATGGTCAATTTAGTTCGAATCACTAAATCAAACTCTATTCATTTCAATTCATATTTTCATTCACTGTTATCATAAATTCGATTAAATCAATTTCATTAACAAAATTCCTTTTATCAAAATAGCTTCATTTGATTTATTCACCAAATTCAATTGAATTTCTATTTAAAGAAACCCAATTTCATTTATTTGGTTCCATGATTTACACAACACGAATTTGTTATTTATGAGTTACAAATCAACTTAATTCATATTCAGTACAATATCCTAATTTTAATTAATTCATTAATTTAAATCATTTTAATTCAAATTATCACTAAATTAAATCCATAAAACTTTAGTTAGTTTATATTCCTCTTAAGTCAAATTTCACTTAGTCTCCAATTTAATTCATAACAAGTTTTCAAATCTATTTAATTAAAACCGAGTTTAAATCTTAATCTAATAAATCTAACAAAATTTTAAATTATTAAATTCTAAAACTTTACTTGTTTCTAATTTTCATTTGAAATATTCAACTTACTTAACTTAAAGTTTTCCTAAATCAAATTACAATTTCTTAATTTTAAATTTGTCAATTCATTTTAATCAGTTAAATAGATTTATTAATCCGTTTTAATTAAATCCATTAATTTACTTCAATTAATCCATTAAGTTCGTTACTTAATTTCAAACAAATTATTAAGTTCATTCCTTAATTTCAAATAGATTTCAATTTCAAAATGATCTTGTTGACCAGTCGGGTTTCTTATTTTAATTAGCTATCCTAGGCCAAGTTATTTGATTGGGTATTTATCATTTCAACCCAATATCATTCAATAAATAAAAGAAAATCAAAGCATAGCAAAGGAAACTTGCAGTGTAATAACTGGGATGGTGTCAAAGTAAATAAACAAGCAATAGCAACCATACATAACAATTCAACAATTTATTTAATTAATCCCAAAATAATCGTATTAATTTACATTTGTTCTTTACGAAAATTAATATAATTATTCCTAGAATCCACATTATCATTTCATGCAGATCAAAGATTATTACGTTATGGTTTTTCACTTGGTGTCTATTATCAAATTACTACATAAATCATACATTCAATGGTTCAAAGTGTAGTTAACCCTATTTCTACGCGTCGATTTATTTAACATTTAAAGGGGTCAAGTTCAACATATATGATCCATTTTAAATTGTTAAATATCCTATGTCAAATTCAATTTCATATTAACTTTCACTTATACTAACAACCAAATTCAACATCACATAACAAATTTAGTGTTACAACTATTTACCATAAAATAACATCATATCACAATTTAACACGTTAAATCAAATTAACCAATACATGGCGTCAATTTAGAACTAACAATATTCAAATTTAACTTGCATAGCAATTTACGGTTTATGTGAACAATTTTTACCTCAACCATTTAACGTCCAAATTAATATTAGCAACCTCTATCACTAGATTATCATAGCATAATAGATTGATTCTTGAATGAAATATTCACCTTGCGTGGTTAAAGAAGATGACGACGAAGCACGAAAAGGGATAGATAAGATAGACTCTAACAAGCACGATGCAAAACGAACACAACTGCAATCAAAAAAAATAATTAATCAATAATTTGTCTATTGCTATCGATTGAATATATATATATATATATATATATATATATATATATATATATATATATAAACCATACCAAACAACGAAGCAAGATAGATTCGACAAGTAGGATGGAAATAGCTTATGCTTCCGGATCAATAGCAGGAGCTGGAATAAAACACATAGCAACAGACTACATGTGAGCAGCTGGAAAAATTTCGAAACTATATACTGTTATAAACATAACAGATTACACATTCATATTAATATATATAAAATAAAGCAATAGTTTCCAGAAAGTTTCTCTGCATGAACTACACAAACAAAAACTTCAGGGTTCCAGATTTTGTACGAAGGAGGCTTCAGCCGTGGTCAGGCAGTGGCAAGGGGAGATGGACGTGGGACGATGGCTCGTTGGTCGAGTAGGGGTTCAGGTTTTAATGGTTGAGGAGGGCTGTGTCGGGGCGGAGGCTATGGCTGTAGTGAGTCGTGGGGTGTTGTGAGTCGGAGGGGAGCAGTTCACTAGAGGCGCGGTGGGTCGGCGTCAGGCGAGGTCGGGTCTGGGGAGCGGCAGTGGTCGTTGAGGTTTATGTTGAGGCGGCGTGGCAGTGGGACGCGGACTGGTGGTGACGTGGCAAGGAGGGTGGAGCGAATGGCTGTGGGGTCGGTAGTGGGTGAGGTGGACGAGTTTCGTGAGTGGAGCAGGTGGCGTGGGTGGAGAAGTGGAGGCGGATGCTGGCGATGTGGGTAGAGTGGGTGGCATGGCGGAGTGGGCGACATGGGTAGTGGGGCAGTGGGGGCGGTCGTGAGTAGTGGGCAGTGGGGCGGATGGACGTGCATGGGCTTCGTGAGTTTCATACTGGAATTTAGAAAAAATAATATGAAAGAGGAAGAAGAAAGGGATAGCAGAGAGCAGGAAGAAGGAGCACGTACCAGAGAGTTTGAGTGTGAAGTGAAAATCAATTAATGCAGAGGAATTAATGAAGGCAGAGGGTAGCAGATATATACCAAGAGGTTTAGATCCCAAGGTCACAGCAATGATGTCCCCGGTAAACGTGATGGCTATTGGCTTTCCAAGACAGCTGAATAGTCAAAGACTCCAAGAATTCTGAGCGTTGGGGACAGTTGGGCACCGGTTCGGGCTGCGTAACGGATCGGTCCATAATCCGTTAAACAATTATCAATTTCATCGTCGAACTCCGATTGACGCAAATAAATATACCGTTTTGATCAGCGCGACGAGGCGAACGCAACAGTATGAAGATTTTGACGATTTGACATTTTTGCGAAGTGGTTAATCTAATTTAGATGTTTGCTTGCACAGACAATTTAACTATCAATTAAAAGCGAAATTTGACGAAACGAAATGCGCTGTCATGATCAGAATATTTTTGTTATGCAAATTGCGAAAAATATTTGAGTTCGGAGCGTTGGGATGGTGTCCTCGGTAAACGTGATGGCTATTGGCTTTCCAAGACAGCTGAATAGTCAAAGACTCCTAGAATTCTGAGTGTTGGGGACAGTTGGGTACCGGTTCGGGCTGCGTAACGGACCGGTCCATAATCCGTTAAACAATTATCAATTTCACCGCCGAACTCCGATTGATGCAAATAAATATACCGTTTTGATCAGCGCGACGAGGCGAACGCAACGGTATGAAGATTTTGACGATATGACATTGTTTACGAAGTGGTTAATCTATTTTAGCTGTTTGCTTGCGCGAACAATTTAACTATCAATCAAAAGCGAAATTTGATGAAATGAAATGCGCTGTCATGATCAGAGTATTTTTCTTATGCACAATTGTGAAAAATATTTGAGTTCGGGTGATAGAAAATTTACACATAAAATTTAAACTAATATGTAAATGTGACGAACGAAATTTACTTCAATATTTTTCAACGAAATTTAGCATACGCCTATGTCTATCTAGACGCATTGTAAATGTGAAGTTTGAATAGCAACGGAATTTTTTGTGAAAATTCGAATTTCTACACTAATATACGATTTTAAAAATTTTAAACTCTGAATTTCAGGGTCGTTACATTCTCCCCCACTCAAAACATTTCGTCCTCGGAAAGGAACAAAGTAAAGAGTGGAAGAACAGCTAAAAGAGATATGATGGATATAGAATAGATTATGGAATGAAGTATAGAATATAGAATGGAATTTACCTTCCACAAACAATTCTGGGTTAGATTCCCGAATACTCTCATCGGTTTCTTAAGTACAATCACGATCATCAGGACTCCATTGGACCTTGACTAGGCTAACAGATTTCCTTCTAAGATGCTTTATATCCTTATCAACAATATGAAGTGGTCTCCTTTCTATAGTCAAATCCGGCTCAATATCAACCTCATCCAACCGAGCAATAGGAATGGTCATGGATGGATCATGCACAACCTTTCGAAGATGTGATACATGGAATATGTTGTGCACACCCTCAAATTTTTCCGGTAGTGCAACTCTGTAGGCTAGTGTACCAATCCTCTCAGTGATAGTGAAAGGTCCAACAAATCTAGGAGCGAGCTTCCCTCTACGACCAAATCAAATAACATTCTTCAACGGTGATACGTTAAGAAATACCTCATCCCTAACCTGGGATTGTAAATCTCTTCTACGCCTATCTGCATAGCTCTTCTGCCTATCCTGTGCGGTTTTCATCTTCCTTCTGATCTCATTAACCTTCTCGGATGCTTCATTAATCATATCTGGGCCAAGAATTAATCGATCATCAGGCTCAATCCAACAAGCTGGCGAATTGCATGGCCGTCCATATAAAGCTTCGAACGGTGCCATATCGATACTTGCCTGATTATAAAGATAGTTAACTTTCAATTCAATTTTACTTATTCAAATAATTTTTTTTGATTTACCTGATAACTGTTATTATAAGTGAATTCAACCAAATGGAGATGGTCTTCCCAAGATCTGCCAAAATCAATAATGCAAGCTCGGAGCAGATCTTCCAAAATCTGATTTACCCTCTCAGTTTGGGCATCTGTTTGAGGATGATAAGCTGTGCTCAGATTCAGTTTAGTGCCCAAGATGTCTTGAAATGCCTTCCATAATTTACTAGTGAACAAAGGATCTCTATCGCATACAATACTAGATGGAACTCCATGAAGTCTAGCAATCTCTCTCATATAAATCTCGGCCAAATTCGAAGTAGTACGAGTTGTCTTAACATGAATAAAGTGAGCAGATTTGGTCAACCTATCAACAATCACCCATATACTCTCGTTCCCTTTTCTGGTCCTCGGTAATCCATCAGTGAAGTCTATAGAAATCTGGTCCCATTTCCAACACGGAATCTCTAGGGGTTGAAGTAATCCTGCCATCTTCCGGTGATCGGCCTTGACTTGCTGGTAAGTGGTGCATCTACTGACATATACAAAAATATTTCTCTTCATCCCACTCCACCCATATAAACACTTCATATTTCGATACATCTTGGTGACACCAGGATGAAATGAAAGTGATGACTGATGGTTCTCTCTAAGCACTTCTTGTCTCAATCCATCGACATTAGGAACGCAAATGCGGTTGTCAATCCTCAGAACTCCATTACTATCTATCTGTGCTCCCATTTTACTGTCAGCATTTCCAACTCTACCAAGAACTAACTCCTTCATGCGATAGAGAAAGGTGTCCTCATATTGCTTAGCCTTGATGTGATCCATAAGAGATGGGGAGATAACAAGCTGAAATAGCATGCCTTCTACAAGATTACAACATGACAATGCTATGCTACGGCTCAAAGCATCAGCTACAACATTTGCTTTCCCAGGAGTATAATTGATGTCGAGATCATATGCAGCTAAGAATTCGATCCATCGGACTTGTCTCTGGTTCAAATCCTTCTGAGAGAAGATATACCTCAAGGACTTACGGTCTGTGAATAATTCAATTTTTGTTCCCAAAAGATGATGCCTCCATAGTTTCAAAGCAAATACAACTGCAGGAAGCTCTAAATCATGAGTTGCATAGTTTACTTCATGGGTCTTCAACCGACGACCAGCATAAGCAACAACCTTACCGTTTTGCATCAAAAAAGCGCCTAAACCTTCTCGACAAGCATCGGTGTAGACAGTTAATCGTTCACTCCCGTCAATTACCGCAAGAACTGGGGCTGAAGTTAACTTACGTTTCAACTCATTAAAAGCTGATTCGCACTTCTCACTTCAAATAAACATGACATCCTTTCGAGTTAAAGAAGTAAGTGGGGCAGAAATCCGGGCAAAGTCCTCAATAAATCTGCGATAATAACCGGCCAAGCCCAAGAAGCTACCAATCTCTGTAGGAGTTTTGGGAGTCTCCCAATCATGTAGATAAAATTCAAATTAGAAAGGAATAAGATGGATCGAATAGAAATAAAGAATATGAAAGAACTTACATTGATTACGGTGATCTTAGCTGGATCGACCGAAATCCCATTTTCAGAAACAATATGGCCAAGGAATCTCAGTTCGTCCCGCCAGAAGTGGCATTTCGAGAACTTGGCTTTAAGCTGATGATTTCGGAGAGTTTCCATAACATAAGCAAGATGTGTCTCATGCTCTTTCTCATCTTTGGAGAAGACGAGATATCATCAATGAAGACAAGAAAAAACTTGTTTAGGACATCACGGAAGACTCGATTCATCAAGTCGACGAAATAAGCAGGGGTGTTGGTCAACCCGAACGGCATAACCAACCATTCATAGAATCCGTTCTCGCTACGAAAAACTGTCTTATGGATACTATCTTCTGCTACTCTGAGTTGGTGGAACCCAGTGGCTAGATCAAGTTGTGAGAAGACTTTAGCTCCATGGAGCTGATCGAATAAAACGTTGATGCGAGGCATCAGATAGCGATTTTTGAGAGTGCGTTTGTTTAGTTCACTGAAATCAACACACATGCGAAGAGTTCCATCTGATTTGGTGAGAATACAACTGCGGCACCCCATTCAGAACAACTTCTCCTAATCAAACCCTTAGCAAGCTGATTATCAATTTGAGTTTTTAGTTCAACTTTTTCCTTAGGAGCCATCCTTCTGTGAGAGAGAACTACAGGAGTAGCTTGAGGAATAAGGTCAATGCGGAAATCGATCTCTCGTTTAGGCGGTAGAGGGTTGATCTCTCCAAATACATCGAGAAATTTCTGAACAATAGGAGTGGTACTAAGATCATCCGAGTGAGAATCAAGAGAGAATATGAAGCTTCCGGCATATTTCCGAGGTGATTTGCATTCAATGACAAGCGGTAGACCCTTGTCATTGACTAGAGAAACAGAACGAGCTTTGCAAGAAATAACAGCATCGAATTTTCTTAACCAGTCAACACCTAATAAGATGTCAAATGCTACGAAGCCAAGCACATAAAAATCCCAAGTGAATCAATATCTTCCATACAAAAGCACAACCTCTTTACAAATTCTACCGAGGTTGGCAAGTCCTCAAATAGGGTTGGAGACTCATAAGGAAGTAGTAGCAAGAGTGGGTTCTAATTTGAGCTTATTACAAAGATCAATAGATATGAAGCTATGAGAAGCACCAGTATCCTAACAGGTAAATCATGTAATAGAAAAGTACTTCGTAAGGTATCTCGGTCATCCCGAGCAGGTGGTGGAGGTGGTGTAGGAGTGGTGATAGCAAATACTCCAGATGGTGTGCCCCTCTTCTGCAATGGGTAGCCTCTCTTGAAGTGACTAGGCTGGAGGCAGGCATGGCATAAATCACTCCTCATCTAAGAAGTTGGTGGAATAGCAGCTCCAGTAGATGGACAGCTATTAGCATAATGGCCTTTCTTATCGCATTTGGGCAAGTGATATTAGCAAGGTCGATTGGGCTTTTCTGGGCATATCCTAATCCTGTAGTCTTTCGTCAAGCTTTCTTTTGTCGATCAAAGTTCATCTTCCTCTTTCCGAGCTGGCTAGAAGAGGACTGAGTAGGAGTGACCTTGGCAGTGGGTCCCTTAGGCTTTGCCTCATATCTAAGAGCATAGTCAACAAGCTCTGTGAAGGTGCAGTGGGTGTGGCCAGTAAGCAAGTCATAATACTCTGGTCTAGCTCCCAAAATGACCTTCTCATTCTTTAGAAGTGGTGTGTCAATCAAGCCCGGTCCGAACTTGGAGAGTTCGTTGAATTTCCTCTCGTACTCAGAAAAAATCATGCTGCCTTGCTTAAGATCCATAAAGCTCTATAAAGTTGGGTTTTCCCAACAGCAGGCATCCATTGTGCCGAGAAAGTATCCCTAATCAAAAGATAGACTAGATGAATAACATTCCAAAGGTTGAAGGAAAAATTTAGACTACGAAATCCAAACAAATTTATACCTAAACTAGGCCCAAGTGATGGTGTTCTCCTCGATACGCGAAGTAACGGATTCCCACCAATCTTGTGCGGCATCCTGAAGTTGCCAAGCAGCAAGCTGACGCTTCTGAGCATCAGTGATCTCCAGACCAGAAAATATCTTCTCTAAGCCTTTAAGCCATTGCTGAGCCTCGATTATGCTCTCGGATCCAGAAAACTTAATACCTCCAAGCTGTGCATACTCCTTACTAAGAGTGGTGAATTTGACCGGAGCTGGGGCGGCGGGTGCAGCCCGGGCAGGACCATTGCCTCTTCCTCCCCTATTGTTTTTTCCGGTACTCATCCTGAAATATCGAAAGAGATTTAGAAACAAGGATATAAAAATCATAAAGCTTTAAGAAAAATCTAATTAACGAATCAATAGAAGTTTGAATTAAAAGGATCTGGATACTGAATCGATTCTCCTCATTCTAGGGTATTATTACCTTATCTCTAATGAGTTTATATAACTCTAAATTAAGGTTTTTAGGGAAACCAAAGCTCTGATACCAACTGTAACAACCCGTATATTTGGACCATTTAAATTGACAATAATCCACACATGTCAACTTAAATAATACAAAACACGAATCATTATGGGATTATAAACACATAAATGCAAATGAGAATCAATACAACATTACAGACACAGAACAGTCACAGAATAATACAGCGGAAAATACATCGTCATAATAGCAGTTCATGAAGCTACTACATGAAGTACAGCAATGTCACAACATAAGGTGACTGAAAGGAAATACATAAATGCCCAACAGGCTAGTACATCAATACTGGAATAGAAATAGAGTGATAAAGATAAATGCTATGTCTTCAGCATCTTCAACCAACCTTGATCAGCAACTGGATAGCTTCAGACTGACCCGAGCATATACAAAAGAGAAACACTCGAGTCAGGACTCAAAATCTTATACAGGATAATTAAGTGTAGGGAATAAAGTCCATAACTCAAAGATGAATAAAATAACATCTCTAAGGGTCCGATAAACTATTTATATATACAATAGAATACGATATGCAGGTAATGTCTAATCAGTAAAGTATGATATTAAAATAGCGTTAAGGCGTTACCATAATTCCCCTTAACACATTTTATAATGCCATAGCCTATACAGCACCGTAAACCCCACCATAAACAAGTGGTTATCAGAGGGTACCCCATAGGGATAACACAAAACAAAACGTAGTGGTCGCGAATAGGATAATTAGCATGACAAGGTACATGAGGCGATACCAATTAGGATACTAGTAGTTGCGTGATCCGGACTGATGTTGAGCATAGCCAGCAGCTACCTCAACACCACGAAACAACACTCCCAAATCAAAGGGTGCACCCAAATCGAATCACAAAAGTAATAGATATGGTATCGAAGAAGTGTGTCCGCTAGAGGTGGCGAACCTCAATGGCCCGGTGCGGCTCCTGTTTTAGTTATGTCAGGGGTCATCCAATATCGTTCTCTTTCTTCAATCAACGCGTTCACCAAACCATCCACTTCATTCTGGATCAACACTCCGCGTATAATAGTTATTAAAGTGATTTTCGGTATCAACAGAGAGTATGTCCATCTCCGATCCCGGTCTCTTTAATAACTACGTATTTATTACACGATGGTCAGTTAAATTAACGTTTAAACAAATCAAAGTCCAAAAGTTAAGGTGCAAATTTGACTTCCAAAATTTGACATTTCACGATTCAATTTATTTCAGATATTTAAAACATATTTCCAAATGCAATTTTTAGTTCAAACATTTGAGTTAACAATAAAATTAAGCATTCAAGTTCAATTTAATAAGATCTAAATTTCGCTTATTAAATTTAGTTCGTAATCAATGAATTCAATTTAATGGTCAATTTAGTTCGAATCATTAAATCAAATTCTATTCATTTCAACTCATATTTTCGTTCACTGTTATCATAAATAAATCAATTTCATTAACTAAATTCCATTTATCAAAATAGCTTCATTTAATTTGTTCACCAAATTCAATTGAATTTCTATTTAAAGAAACCCAATTTCATTTATTTGGTTCCATGATGTACACAACACGAATTCGTTATTTATGAGTAACAAATCAACTTAATTCATATTCAGTTACAATGTACTAATTTTAACTAATTCATTAATTTAAATCATTTTAATTCAAATTATCACTAAATTAAATCCATAAAACTTTAGTTAGTTTATATTCCTGTTAAGTCAAATTTCACTTAGTCTCCAATTTAATTCATAACAAGTTTTCAAATCTATTTAATTAAAACCGAGTTTAAATCTTAATCTAATAAATCTAACAAACTTTTAAATTATTAAATTCTAAAACTTTACTTGTTTCTAATTTTCATTTCAAATATTCAACTTAACTTTAAGTTTTCCTAAATCAAATTACAATTTCTCAATTTTAAATTTGTCAATTCATTTTAATTAATTAAATAGATTTATTAATCCGTTTCAACTAAATCTATTAATTTACTTCAATTAATCCATTAAGTTCGTTACTTAATTTCAAACAAACTGTTAAGTTCATTCCTTAATTTCAAATAGATTTCAATTTCAAAATGATCTTATTGACCAGTAGGGTTTCTTATTTTAATTAGCTATCCTAGGCCAAGTTATTTGATTGGGTATTTATCATTTCAACCCAATATCATTCAATAAATAAAAGAAAATCAAAGCATAGCAAAGGAAACTTGCAGTGTGATAACTGGGATGGTGTCAAAGTAAATAAACAAGCAATAGCAACCATACATAACAATTCAACAATTTATTTAATTAATCCCGAAATAATCGTATTAATTTACATTTGTTCTTTATGCAAATTAATATAATTATTCCTAGAATCCACACTATCATTTCATGCAGATCAAAGATTATTACGTTATGTTTTTTCACTTGGTGTCTATTATCAAATTACTATATCAATCATACATTTAATGGTTCAAAGTGTAGTTAACCCTATTTCTACGCGTCGATTTATTTAACATTTAAAAGGGTCCAGTTCAACATATATGATCCATTTTAAATTGTTAACTATGCTATATCAAATTCAATTTCATATTAACTTTCACTTATACTAACAACCAAATTCAACATCACATAACAAATTTAGTGTCACAACTATTTACCATAAACTAACATCATATCACAATTTAACACGTTAAATCAAATTAACCAATACATGGCGTCAATTTAGAACTAACAATATTCAAATTTAACTTGCATAGCAATTTACGGTTTATGTGAACAATTTTAACCTCAACCATTAACATCCAAATTAATATTAGCAATCTCTATCACTTGATTATCATAGCATAATAGATTGAGTCGTGAATGAAATATTCACCTTACGTGGTTAAAGAAGATGACGACGAAGCACGAAAAGGGATAGCTAAGATAGACTCTAACAAGCACGACGCAAAACAAACACAACTGCAATCGAACAGATAATTAATCAATAATTTGTTTATTGCAATATATATATCGATTGAATATATATATATTTATATATATATATATATATATATAAACCATACCAAACAACGAAGCAAGATAGATTCGACAAGCGGGATGAAAATAGCTTATGCTTCCGGATCAATAGCAAGAGCTGGAATAAAACAAATAGCAACAGACTGTATGTGAGCAACCGGAAATTTCGAAACTATATACTGCTATAAACATAACAGATTACACATTCATATTAATATATATATAAAATAAATCAACAGTTTCCAAAAAGTTTCTCTGCATGAACTACACAAACATAAACTTCAGGGTTCCGTATTTGGTACAAAGGAGGCTTCGGCCGTGGTCAGGCAGTGGCAAAGGGAGATTGACGTGGGACGATGGCTCGTTGGTGGAGTAGGGGTTCGGGTTTCAATGGTTGAGAAGGGCTATGTCGGGGCGGAGGCTGTGGCTGCGGTGAGTCGTGGGGTGTTGTGAGTCAGAGGGGAGCAGCTCGCTAGAGGCGCGGTGGGTTGGCGTCAGGCGAGGTCGGGTCTGGGGAGCGGCAGTGGTCATTGAGGTTTACGCGGAGGCGGCGTGGCAGTGGGACGCGGACTGGTGGCGACGTGGCAGGGAGGGTGGAGCGGATGGCTGTGGGGTCGGCAATGGGTGAGGTGGACGAGTTTCGTGAGTGGAGCAGGTGGTGTGGGTGGAGCAATGGAGGCGGACGCCGGTGATGTGGGTGGAGCAGGCGGCGTGGGTAGTGGGGCAGTGGGGGCGGACGTGAGTAGTGGGCAGTGGAGGCAGAGGGGCTGGAGCGGATGGACGTGCATGGGCTTCGTGAGTTTCATACTGGAATTTAGAAAAATAAATTTAAAAAAAATATGAAAGAGGAAGAAGAAAGGGGTAGCAAAGAGCAGGAAGAAAGAAGCACGTACCAGAGAGTTTGAGTGTGAAGTGAAAATCAATTAATGCGGAGGAATTAATGAAGGCAGAGGAATTAATGAAGGCAGAGGGTAGCAGATATATACAGAGAGGTTTAGAGTCCCAAGGTCACAGCAATGGTGTCCTCGTTAAACGTGATGGCTATTGGCTTTCCAAGACAGCTGAATAGTTAAAGACTCCTAGAATTCTGAGCGTTGGGGACAGTTGGGTACCGGTTCGGGCTGCGTAACGGATCGGTCCATAATCCGTTAAACAATTATCAATTTCACCGCCGAACTCCGATTGATGCAAATAAATATACCATTTTGATCAGCGCGACGAGGCGAACGCAACGGTATGAAGATTTTGACGATATGACATTGTTTACGAAGTGGTTAATCTATTTTAGCTGTTTGCTTGCGCGAACAATTTAACTATCAATCAAAAGCGAAATTTGATGAAATGAAATGCGCTGTCATGATCAGAGTATTTTTCTTATGCACAATTGTGAAAAATATTTGAGTTCGGGCGATAGAAAATTTACACATAAAATTTAAACTAATATGTAGATGTGACGAACGAAATTTACTTCAATATTTTTCAACGAAATTTAGCATACGCCTATGTCTATCTAGACGCATTGTAAATGTGAAGTTTGAATAGCAACGGAATTTGTTTGTGAAAATTCGAATTTCTACACTAATATACGATTTAAATTTTTTTAAACTGGGTCTGAATTTCAGGATCGTTACATTTAACTAGTTAAAAATGGAACCAGTTACCCCAAATGAGTGAGATTTACTCATCTTTATTTTTCCATTGTCGCTGAGGCGTGTCGATTTGGAACTAAAACCGAACGACGTCCGATTTTAACCTAAATTTCCACAGTCTCCAAATCCATCCAAATTAGTTCCATTGTGAAGCTGTCGTCGATACAAGTGCTACACAAAAAGTTTCATCACAATCTAAACTTGTATATGCAAGATACAAATTTTATAAGTTATCAATGTTTTTATGAAATTTAAAAATAAATAACCTAATACAGCATACCCCAAATTGCAAATCTACCCTTCCCTCCTTCTTCCTAAACCCGACCCCTTTCCTTTATAAGCAATTAGACAGTGCCTTGGCCATGCATGTTCGAGTGGTGATGCGGAGCTATAGGCGATGAAATTCAAAATCAATCACGCCGGCGAGCTTCTCTTCGAAATCTGCATGCGCTCGACCCAATTTCTAAGCTCGACGCCCAAACTTCTCCATCGTGACCTTCTCGTGAACCTTATCCAGGCTACAGTCATTGCTCGACCCAATCTACAACCGCACTCTACAAAACTCACCTCCAGGGTCTAAACCCCTCCACGATAAAGAATTCGAACTCGTTTTCCCAAATTAACGTCTAAATCAAAATCAATCTCGAACCCTAGTTTTCACTGCCTCCGACCAAGCTCATGAAAACACTACCGCAACATACAAGAAGCATACCAGATCGAAGCACCAATCGAATCACGATTTTTAAAACTCGTTTCCCATTTTTTTATTTAGTAACCTTTGAGAAATTCATTTTTGAAGTTTTTATTTTTTTCTCACTAATTCGCTACGCTTAATATAGGAGAATAACGGAGATAGCACAGGGGTAGGGTTGCTTGCACAGGATAGGTCTGCTGATATGAAAAGTTAGGGTAGGTAAAAGTCAAATCAATAAAAAATATATAATATAAACTCAAAATATGTCGTTTATAGTAACTTAAAATCCCAAACCCCTATTGAGGCATGCCACCTGACATTTCTAATGTTATACCCCTATTCCAAATGTGAAGGAACTAGTCTCGAGCCCTAATTCGATCTTCTGGAGAAGATATAAGCTTTTTGAACCCAATTATAATATTAAATTTTCGATATTAAATTCAATGTGTTTCTATCCCATACGACCAAATGATGTGTCTGATTTCTATGAAATTTAACAGCGTATTATAATTCATTATGACGGACCCAACGACACTGGTTTCATCGAAATCCGAGATTGTGCCCCGGAAGGCTATTTTCACTCGTTAAGTAAAACAAGTTATTATTAAAAATTTGTTAAATCACTTTTAAAGCAATTTAAAATTCTATTATCTTCATTCTTGTTAAATAGTGATTAAATAAGCTTTTAAATTATTTTATTTAACTTTAAACTCAAGATACCATTATTTAACCAATTTCAATTATTAAATTCAACGATTAAATTACCCAATAAAATCATTATATCTAAAATTCAATTTAGTAAATCTATAAAATTAACCTTTAAATATTTAAAATCAATTAAATATTCCAATTTCAAATAACCAAAATTATGGGTTGTTTCATTCTTCCCTCCTTAAAAAAATTTTGTCCTCGAAATTGCCAAGATCGGGAAAAATGCCCATACCCATTAATTTTATTTATGACCAATTAGTTGAAATAATTTTTCCAAATCCCTTTTAAGCCTTTAATTTTCCAAAATAAACTGGTTAAAACCTTGTTATTAGTTTTACGAAGTTTCTAAATCCATCCGTAGATTCCAAGTAATATTATTCATTCAATCATTTCAATTTATAATCCAAAATCAAATTTTAGTTATAAAAAATTTCTTCAAAATTTCTAACACATTAAGGTTTCAAAAAATTTCGCTAACGTGTCCTTTGCGCGGCTAGATCAGAACAACCATAATTCACCACTATGGTCCAAACCAAAAAAAATTTAAAGCCAAGTGGCTTAACCATAAAACCGTCAAATCAAAAAACAACATAAACATGTAGCTTTTTGTTGGGCAACCAAATTTTCTTATAAAATCAAAGACATCAAATTAGCTCTTTCTATTGAACACCTGCATCTTATTTCTCAATGATATCTAATCATATAATTCAAAATTATATTAATTTGCATTTTCGATTTTTAATATCTGCTTTACTAAAGCCGTAAAATGTACATATATCATCTGTATGCACATCTCAATCTGATCACTCGCTCGATTACATATTCTCACTTCCGAACTAGTATCGTTCACACGGCCACTCTAGTGCGGACTCAGATTTGGTTCCTTGATTAGAAATCATCATTCTCTTTTCATAGCCATATACTATGATAGAAAATTCCAAAATCAACAAAAAATCCTTATCCAGTGTTCACCGTCGAGATTCGATGGAAAAATCGTAACTCGAATCGATATAAATTATCTTTAAATTCTATGCTCGAATTTGGATCAAACTATTATGCGAATAAAATAATATATGTACAACTTATGTATTAATTTCAGTTGATTTCTTAGATGTCCCAAATTCTTTTTATTCACATTCATTTCATATTTATTCACTTATTTAAAGTCACTATTCACATTGCTTAATTCACATTTCCTTACTCACATTCACTTCTTTACATAGTATATTCCTTAATAGTATTATCACTTAAACATCATTCCATGGAATTTGTTTACTTAAGTTTATTTTAAACACCTTATAAAACTTAATTTTATATCAAACCCAATTTTATTTCACTCAGTTCCATTGTTAAATTTCAATATTTAAACCATATTACATAACCATATTCACTCACTAATTTATTCAGCTAGTACATTCCATAATTCATTTCCAACAATTATTTTATTTATCCTAACTTAGGCTAAATTTCTTTCCATAATTCAAGTTCAATTCCAAATTTTACTTCCTTACATTCACATGCAACAATTTAAAAACATTGCTTTAACTTGCCAATTTTCAAATTTTATAAGCTATCAAACTTACTCATATTCAGTAAAACATTTAAATCAAAATCCCAGAGTTTAAACACCTTGTTTTAAAGTATTTCAAATTATTTTTGTAACAATATATACACAAAATCCTTTGGTATATAAAATCATTCCCTTGTATTTTCAAGATCAAAACTAGCTTTATTAAAACAAAACTCCATTGGTAGCAATTCCTCTCTTGAAAAATCGAAAATAAATGTCGATGATGCTATAGTCATCACCGAAATTATTTTGTAGCGACTGAAGTGAGTCCAGTGCTTTCTATTCCTTTTCAAACCCTTTTAAATATTTCTAATCAAAAATACTTCCAAATAATACTATTATTATTTTTCCAAAACTTTGAAAACATGTTCAAAGCCAACGAGATTTACATTCCCAAATTCCCAACTGTTAAACTCTTTTTACTTACAATCATATTTATAATATACTTCAGGAATTTCATTTCCCTTTCCATTTATAAATCACATTTAAAGACTATATATAATCTCACTTTGGTTATATAAAATCACTTCTCAACTTTTAATCTTGTTTACATGATAGTATCTACCTTTATTCGATCACAAACAACAAACAAAATGATAATAGTATAACAATATCATTCCTTAACGACTAAGCACACCATATACACCATAATAATTTTCTAAAGAATCATTCCTTTATATATAAAAATAATCAAGGTAAAATTATTTCATTTACCCAATTTTAAAATAATACCACGTTGAGTTGCTCTGTTCAAGTGTTTAGAGATCCCTATCAATAACATTAGTCACTTGTATTGACTAGAATTCATAAGCCACTCAATAGATCAACCAAAAAAATATAAAATATTTTTTTATATCACTGACAAATATGCGCTCAAATACACACACACACTCAAACTCATTCTAGGGTGCTACCGACCCTATCTTTAATGAGTACCCTACCAAAGCCAAGGTTCTCGCTTAACCTTCAGCTCTGATTCCAAATGTAACGACTGGGGTTTTCGACCCTCGAAAATCGACACTAATACGTCCATTGTATTACATGCCGAGAAATCGAATGAGGGGAAAACCCGATTGTTAGGGGAAAGAAGAAGAAAGAAGATAAGAAGAAAACTAAACGACATAGAATATCATAGCGGAACGAATAATCTATAATATACCATAAATCTATACACAAAACAAACTATAGTAGATGTATATATAGACATCAATCAGAGTGTACTAACCTATTTCAGCCTGGACAATTACAATAGTCTATCCTCACAATTGCTGAAACACACTAATGAATACAGTGGAATATATAACCATCTACGTGAACACATCTTTGGGCCTCCAACCTATCTTTTGAAACTCCAAGCATCTCAACTAATCTGTAATATGCTCGGTCTAGCCCGTGCATTATTGCAAAATAACATCCGAGTTAGTATGGAAAACCAACGTGAGAAAAAACACACCCAATTGGATTTAAAGTTATAAGAAAATCTTTGAAATCAAAAGGTATCTTGTTAGACCATGCTATATATAAACATGATGAGTGTTTACCTTACGATAACCGAAATATTTTTATATAAAAATCCTGTGATATTATAATAGTGTCTAAGTACAAATATTTATTAAAATAGCTGAAATGCTTGCATCTCCATTCCAACATAGTTGGGCACAATCAAAACCGTACGGTGCTTATTGGAGAATGGATTCCATACTATGACCAAGTAAAAAACTACCTCCAATGGGTACATTTTGAGATGAATGCGCCCAAGTTTCACAAGAGCATCTTGTATCATGCCACACAGAATCGGCCTACCACTTAACTAGAAGTCCGAATATGTCATCATCCCGACATTCCAACCATACTCGAGATCTCTCATGCACAACCAAATCTATAAATATAGGGTAATCTAGAAAGATGATGACATACCCTAATAGAAGCAACCCACTTAGCCCTCTTACATGCCCTAATTTAGTCATTTCTGGGTTGATGAATCTTGAGGCTACGTTTACCTTTTGAATAGCAATTCCACTTTGAATGCTAACATTACCTTCCAAGCAACAGTACAATAATAACATTCATCCATACAAGTTGTTCTCGGTCTGAACAAACCAATCCCTTCAAAGATCACCGTCTTCATTATCCTTAAGACTTCACAGTTCGTAATGCTCAAATTGGATCGAAGTAGTTTTCGAATAATTTAATTCGATCTCGGTCTCTTCGAAATGATCAATGTATTTTGGCCAAATTTGATAGTCGATTATTTAATTATCAAATTACACACATACAGCCACTAGGCTCATATTATAAATTTTCCAAAACATTTATTTTAAAATATCTTTACACACTACAAGAAAATCTGTTATAGGCAGCACTGTAGTGCAACATTTATAGTGAATATGTTGTCTATTCTAAATTAAAATAGAAAGTAAAACGGTAAAATGCCGGTGAAGTAGAAGGCAGAACTTCTTCTTTTCGTCCTTGTCTTTCCCTCTCGTTTTCCAAGTTTTTTATTTTACTATGTTTGTCTTCTTCGTGCTCTCCCTATCTTATTCACCTCTACCCTTCTACAAGCTCTCCCTCCTCAAGACTCCACATTCATGTAGACTCCACCTTCGTCTAGCCTTTGTGCCCACCACCCCCATCGTCTAGTATCTTCACCATAACCCCAACTCAAAATTAATCTCTAATCCTAATTCCAAATTGTGCTAATATTCTAATCGGGTGCCTGTAGAAGATGCCAAGGAGTTCGAATTCTACTAATGACAAGAAATTCAGGAGATTCCAAAGTGACTAAATCACCAGCAAAAAGGTAAAAGAGATTAAATGAAAAGGATGGAAAAAGAAGCTTGGTGAGATTTTTCCATTTGATTTTCATTAATGATGTGTATTTGCTTTACCACTTTTGATTATTTTTTTACGTTTACTGGTAAGAGTCGGGTCTTATTACCCTTGGCAAATATGATGTTGGCTTACCTATTTTGTTAATTTACAGGTAATTTTATAACCTGCACTTTATATGCATGTAACATATTAGTTCCATATTTGAATCATATTCCTCATTGTATATTCTTTACTAAAATTTGTCTACTTTCAAAAGAATAGCATTTATATGCTCGGGCCTCTATAGTAGTCCAGTGTAGTCACCTTTAGTGATTGTATCACTTTTGATGGCACAATGTAATAAAATTATATGTAGATTTGTTTGTTATGTGCTGATGCATAGAAGTCGCTGATGCATCAATGTACAAGTTATCTGATCCTTCTCTCATTCGATTAGTTAATGGTATTGTTGCATAAATCTCTGATATCATAAAATATGAAACACCCTACAAAACCTAAAAATATCACCAATTATCTCACTTCTCCTAAATAATACCGAAACCTTAACAATTGATTAACTAACATTCATCATTTCATTTAAGCTTATAGATTGCTTCTTGGATTCTTACATTTGTATGAATGTTTAGGTGATGTCAATACATAATGTTAACAAATATGGACAAACATATAAAATTGGGGGATGTCATTATCGATAGGTGTTGATACTTATACATTTTGCTTAAGTATGAGTCTTAAATCAGTTGAAACATCAGTCTCTCTACGTTTGGCCAACAAGTTAGTTGGAACACCAATCTCCAGATTTACAAGTCATGACATACAAGGGGTGATTCTTGAATTCAGTGGGAGTTGTTAGTAATTATATTGGTAGGTCATTCATCTTGTTATCTTTTCAGTATTCCATGCACTGAGCTCAGCTTGATGTAGCCATGTCCAAATGAATCTATGTTCATAATTTATATGGTGAAGTAGAAACATCTTCCTACCTCTAGTTAACTCTTAATTTTTTTTTATTAAGGCTTCAACATCTTCAAAATTGTACTAGTTTCATTCTCTCATCGATACTTTAATTTAATTTTTTCATATCCTTAAAATTTTCATGTATTCTCTTTGATACAGTCATTAACATTTTTACTTAAATCCAGGACATCTTCAAAAATTGTCATTCGCTTAAACACAAAAATTTCAATTTTGGCGCAATTAATCATTGATGTCCATAAATCTATTATATATCAAATACAAACTCAAAAATTATATAGATACATATTCATCTCATTGAAAATTAACAAATTTTGAATCCATGTTAGTCTAGTGGATATATTTAACTGAAACCAATTTATTCACATAACAAATCTTAAACGCAAGGAAAAAAATTCAATTTATGTTGTTAGCGTAAACGAAATTAATAAAATTTAGTGTGACCTTTTACCTGAAAATGCAAATTTGATGTTAAAAGATAAACCTGTGATGAAATATTTGTGGTTTTTTAACATTATATTCAATAAATATTATTATTTGATACATATGTGATACATATAGTTACAAACTAGTTTATATGAAGTAAACATATAGATGTTATTATAATCTACTCGTAACTCTAAGTGATTAATTAATCGAAAGCTATAAGGTGCATATCAATCAATTATTTTATAGCGCAAAAAGGTATTACTTTTTGTAACATTTTTTATTGTTTTATAGCGCAAAAAGGTATTACTTTTTGTAACATTTTTCACAGGATATACTTTCAATTAAATAAAAATTATATGCATCTAAGAATCATGCCATATGTTGGGAAATAGACAGTCAAATTCTAACATAAGTAAATAGGCTGACTTGACTCCTGTTACCAGTTTCAATACCCAGACTATTCCATCATGGAAATTTCCATTCACTAAGAACTGAAAATTGGTTATGGTTATATCATCATTGTCTTCGACACTTTCAATATGTAGGAATGATTTAATCTTCAAATGGAGTAAATTAATATACTCAAACATATAAATTTACATGGTTGTAATAATATAATACTTCCTCTATGCAGTTAGATGCAAGGAACATTATTACAATGGAAGTGTTTCTTTTCATTACTACATTGAAAGCATACATGTATATTACATAAGTTTCATAGAATCTTAAGCAATCATATTCGAACATAATAATTAGCACGCTGATGATGCCTTACACTCTCCTACCCTTCGACACTTGAATAATTTTCATTTTCCTCTTATCTTATAGCTACGTTATATGTTTTAGTAATTATTTCCTGGCTTGTACATTTCAATTTGGGAACTTGCAGCATGCTAAGGATGATTCATGCAAGTTAATCATTTAAGTTTCTAACAGTTTTATCATCTTCTATCATGTAAAACAATGGATTAAAAAAAGTCTTGCTCCAGGAACTGGAGTCGTCAAGACGTAATTGGATAGAAGGTAAAAATTAACATCAGTAACTCAATTAACTGGGTTTCCACAAAGTTGGATACGGTTGCACAACTTGCATCAGCAACACTAGAGACCAAGATGAGTCAGTGTTAGCTGCCATTTCTAAGAATGGTAAATGACTACATATAAAAGGTTTTAAATTTTGAAATGCACATAAACTCACATGTGTGTATGTTCAGATATTGCAGCAACCGTGGTATTTGGGAGTAGAAAATTTTGAAAGTTGTGTGTGTCTTTGAGAAGCATATTATCTCGCATCTCCTCCCCTTGTTATCGCTTATACTCTTGCTAAAACTATAAGTAATTTCATCAAAGTTTTTTTCTACGTCTCTACCATTATTACAGAATTGACTTGGATGATGATTCAAATAGTTTTTTATTCTGTTCAATTTTTATTTTTTGGCAGTTGAGGCATGAACTATGTACTTTAACTATTGAGGGCATTGTATATATAGATGGAGATAACGTGAAGGTGTTGTGACGCATTTTGCTAGATGTAGAGCTGAAAGTATATGTAGTGATGTTAACGGTAATCTTTGCATATTTGATGGCACCGTTACTTTTTTTACTTTATTTTGGGAATAGTTCATTAGGAATTTATATCATATCGGATTATTCTTTGTTCAAAATAAAATATAAATTATAATGGCAGTAATCATTTTATATATAAGAAATTAAGTAAGTTCATGTCCGCGGGTGCGGCGCAGTGGAAAGGAGGCTTGGGTTATGCTAAAAAGATCCAAGTACGATTTCTACCATGCGCTTCCCTATCCTACATAAATTTACCCGGGGATATGGGGGCTTGGATCAGCGGACGGCTTTACTATACCCTCCTCAGGAGTTTACCGGCCCGCCGGGTTCTCCTGGGTTTTCAAAAAAAAATAAAATTAAGTAAGTTCATAAAATTTAACTAAGTTCAAACTTTAAATTTAAATATATTCGAATCATAAAACATAGAATTTAAGTGATTCAATTTTTATTTTGTATGCATACTTGTATGCTAAATCTTGCATTACATTGGCTAATCAATGAAATTTTAGTACATAAAAACTTCTAATTTATATAAAATTGAATTTAATGCTTGAGCTTTTACATCTAAACCTAAAATTAAAGTTCTAGTATTTATATGAAATATAAAAGATATGTTTAGGTTTCTATAAGTACACTGATATCTTTTAGTTTAGCATATATTGAATGATTTAACTCAATTTCAGCTTTAATGTGGACTTGAATCAAAATTTGAGAATTAAATCTGGTGGGAAGAGGTTTGACACAATAACCTATTTTCAGTTTTAATCAAAATATGGGTCATATGGAATTAGTAATAGAGGGGATGCATCAGAGCACCCCAACATCTTGATATATTACAACTTCAAGATACAATAAATCTTTAAATATTTAGGTGCATGGACATGTGAATTAAATGCTTAGTTTGAACATAGTTACAATTACCCTCTTGTTCTTATCACAGTCGTAGTACCTCTCCCTTGTGTACGTATTCTTGCGAGCCCCACCGCTGTCTTACCAGACAAGTGTGGTTCATGGCCCAAAATAAACGGATCAATTGCATATTTTCCAACTGAGTGCTTAACGAGCCTGATTGGTCGCCTTTGCATGCACTCATTAATATTCTATAGTGTTACATCCCCTTCTAGTCCGGTTGGCTTTACCAATGCAAAGGGATACATTATCTTGCACTTGCTTCTTTCACTCTCCTGTTTTACAGGTTCCTTGCCTAGTTTCAAAAAATGATGGTATGAACTTTTGTATAGAGTTAGTGCTCCTTTGAAAACTTTTGCAAATAAAAATCAAGGCATATACCTTTGATAAGACCATGAAATTTAGGATCATTTGAGTTTCTGTTATGAATTTCATCCGTATTCTTGGACGTTTCCCCCATTACACAAGTTAAACAAACATTGGAGCAGGGATCTTGTTGGAGCTTGTATAAATGTTTTACACTAAAATACAAAGTTAATCGACAAGTTTGGTAACATACTTAACTTTAGTTTTAGGTTTAGCTAAGTCTAGTTGCTTTCTATATTCATCTTGGTTCTGTTTGGATGCCTAAATAACCTATCTAATTCGCATCAGTGCTAAATATAGGGTATTTTGCTTTGGATTCGCTAGAAAATAACAAAGTCTTACGTATGTTGTTAATCTAAATTTACCCCAAAAAATTATAATTGTAAGGATTTCTTTAGGATTCATTACTAGCTACATAACCCTATAGTAATAATTATTGAGATTCAAGTAAATATCTGGAGAATATAACTTGGGTGATAAAACATTTTGTCCTAAATAATTCCACACCAACTTCCAAGTTAAGTTAGAAAGACTGCACACAAATTCGAAGTAAATTCCATTTTAGCTTACATGTTTAATAAAAAATTATACACAATATTTTTTCTATTTTCTAATTCTTTCAACTAATTATCATTAACTAATTAATCTGACATAAGTAATATACATCACTAAAAATATGAACATAATCATGAACTTAATGGCAACTTCAACATAACAGGATTGCTACTTGCACTTTTTGTAAAAATGCACGAACATATTAGATTAGAAGTATGCGTTGTGATTTGGTGTATACATCCTCAAAGTTTACATACGAAACTTGATTCTTGCATCTAAGAAAAAGAATAGCCATCATTGTATAGCTATAAAATTGAATCTCTCATTTGAAAATTACTATATTCACAAAATTTATTACAACTATTTTTGGTAGAAACCAAGTATAAAGAACACTCCCCAATATCCATGGTAGAAAAATTAGTAATGTAATTCATGGATAGAATGTGAATGAGAACAGATGCATGCATGGTGAAGGAGTTTTAATTAAAGAGTCATAGTATAAGGACATCGGTCTAGTCAAAATAGATTCCTTAATATAACCCTGTTTCAACCTAGCGCAGCTAACTTGCTAAGCAATTTAACCATTAGTTTTAAATTAGATTCTTATTTTTGACAAAATTGCCCGTTTTTAGTCATTTTGATTGCAATATATGTACGGGAAAAAAACACATGTTTATTAAACCTGTTATAATATTGTTATTTTAATGTTCTACCCTACTACTTGGAACACACTCTTATTGTTAAGTTTTCTATATAATCTTGATTGTCTACTCATCTTGTACATAATGGGAGAGCATTTGTAATATATTGCTTCAAAAATCCTGTTGGTTTTCCAAGAGCTACTTGCCATTGAAGTTTGAAAATAATATAAATATAAATTCTTTGGTAAGTCTTCTGCTCACATATATAATTCCGAGGTATTTAATCTTCATGAAGATCTTGCAATTATGAATATCGAATGTCAAATAGTTTTTATAATATTATTAAACATATGCAAGTCGTTTTCTCCTTTTATTTGTCAAAATTTCAAATGTATAGATCAATATGAATTATGATAGGAATCAGGCATGTATACATTAGATGTGTTTTGCCATTTGATGGATCTCTAAAAGCTTTCATTTGTTTTATGTCATGATTTTTACTTCCTAAAGTTAAATTTATTTCCCGCTTGTGTTTTGTAGTGCATACATATTCTTTTTAATAAATTTTATTAATAGTATCATGATGACATGGATTATATTGCCTTAACAAGGAAAAAGATAAACATTTATTGTTTGAACAAATTTATTTAAAAAATAACCAATTTTTACTGTATTCTTGTTGTTCATATAAATCCTAGCATAAGAAATCCAAATTTTATATGGTTCATGTACATATTTTTATAGACATCATCAATGGAGAATAAAGCAGCAACCAATAATCTTTCTTCAAACGAATGCATCTCTCTAAAATTTCCATTTGAAGGTAGAAATCATTTTTCTAAAGTGGCTGATTCAGACAAAATCAACATAAGCTTTCATAACTTTTATAAAAAAAAGCTTCCATAGCGTTGGTAGTTGATGAAGTTAATTTTCTTATGTATAATATCAATAAAATCTTAGGTATCTCGTCGCTCCTACCTTGTTTCTATAGCAATGCCATCATCTCCTTCCAAACTAGATCAATTAAAAAGCACGAGTATATCTAAAGAAGAAGCCATTCAAAATCCTCTAACGTTGAAAGGCAATTCGGACAGTCATTCAAGGATTTCTACAAACTCTAGTATAAAAGGAAAAATATTTGATTCATTTAAAACTTAGTGTAGAAGGCTAGAAGACAGTTCTCGAGTCTAAGAGGAAAAACAAATGAATAAAATGACATAGAAGCTGGTGATTCTGAACCCAAAGTTGAACATGTGCCAGAAGTTGATTGATGCTTTGCTGCCTTACAGAGCCTTGAACACGACACTCTCAAGGCACACAGTATGCACTTCCTTATTTATTTACTTAAATTTCTAGATTAAACAATTCTTGGGAATTCCTTTTTTTAATTATTGTTTACTATATGCAGCCATTGGAGATTCCTATGCTTCCAGAAGTCAAACTATGGCCATTCCTTCTTTGTTTTCCAATTTCAACATTCGGTATGTGCCTAGGTGTGGAAGTCAAGCTATGGAAAAGCATAGTTGAACATGGCTCATTATTTTCTCCAAAAGCATGTCTATTCATAAACTTCATGGTGCATATCAATTGCACTAATGTCCACATCATCAATCATATACATCCTTAAAGCAATACTATACATCGAAGCTATAAAAATAGAGTATTACCATCTAATAAGAGTTAACTTGTTCTTCGCACCATGGATCGCCTTTCTCTTCTTAGCTTAAGGGGTCACTCCACTAGTTTCTCTTAAACTCAATCCAGTTTTATGGTACATGCTAATGACTCGTATATTTTGCCTAAAGTAAAGGATCTATCCAAATAAGAAATTAACAAAGTTGTTAATAATAATAGTAATAAAAAATTGTAAAATATTAATAATGTTAATTAAGTTTTATAAAATTAACTAAACATATAATAAAGGAAATAATAATTTAACTAAGTCAATTAAGTTTTATAAATAATAATAATAATAAATTAACTAGGTTATTAATAATAAAAATAAATCATAATATATTAGCCATGTTAACTAAGTTTTATAAAATTTAACAAAATTCGTAATAATGATAATAATAATTTAACTAAGTAAATTAAGTTTTATAAATAATAATAGTAAATTAGCTAAGTTAATAACAACAACAATAATGAATTATAAAATATTAATAAAGTTAATTAAGTTTTATGAAAATTAACTAAATTTATAATAATAATAATAAGAACAACAACAACAACAACAATAATAATAGTTAAACTAAGTTAACTTAGTTCTATGAATAATAATAATAATAAGTTAACTAAGTTTTTAAAAATTTAACTAAGTTTATAATAAATTATAAAATATTAGCCAAGCTTACAAGTTTTATAAAAATTAACTAAATTTATAATAATAAGAATAATAATTTAGCTAAGTTAACTAAGTTTTACAAATAATAATAATAAGTTAACTAAATTTTCTAAAAATTATCTATGTTTATAACAAGAACAACAACAATTACAAGTTTATGACAAATAATTTCAATTTGGTTAAAGCATTTGAACGTTTTTTCTTGACAAAAGAATTAGTTTACTCGATGTGGAACTATTTTATTATGAAGATAATAAAATGTTTATTACATTGATATATGATCATTCATGATCATTATAAATGTATAATATGTTAAGGATAATTATTAGATGTAATCTTAACTATATTTTGTGAAAATGTATTATTTAATCTATAGATAAGCCATGACACATAAAATTTAGATAGTAAACTTAATTAATATTACCAACATGTTTAATATTACAATTAGCTTATATGTAGTCACTTAGTTTGCTAGGCCATATCCACCTGGGTCTCTTGATGAAGCCGAACTAAATTTAGGGTATGTTGATTTGGATAAGAACTTAAGGTGAATCTAGGATGTTATATTGGTAATAGTGAGTGAAGTGAATAATAATCTTATCTTTTTAACCGATTGCACACTATTTTACAGTTGAATTTGAGTTTTTAAGTCAATTTTCTTTTTAATCGGACCAAATGCTTGGGTTTTTTGAGTTAGTAGTAAACGAAAAGTAGAAAGAGAAATGATAAAGGAATATGTGAAAATTGACATGATAATGGATCACCGTCTGTATCTCATTTCCTTTTTGGCTTTTTATATAATAAATTTATTTTTGTTCTCTTCTAATGCTGATCTGCCTTTTTTTCCTATAGACATATTGGACTTTTGAAGGAGATGAGGTTGAACTTTCCATTATTTATTTTTTCTCTTAATAAGATCTTTTTGTAAGATTTTTTGTCATTAACATTTGTGCTTAAAACATTATTCATGAAACATTGTATATGAGTAAATTTTATGGTATATGAAACTGATATAGCTTTGACTATATTTAATCGCTATAACTGCTTATAATATTGAATTATATATATTAGTGTCTTATAAGTTGAGCTGTTTATTCATGGTTTATATAATTGTTTTAAAATTTGTTGCAGTAGTTGTAAAATGTAGCAAAAACATTGATATATCTAGAGATTTAAATGGCTGCATAACCACTTTTGCAGCGTCTCAAAACTGCTGCTATATTGTTGTTTCTCCTAAAGTAATGATATTAGAATGCCAAAGCACCGCTAAATGAGTTTGCAGCTTTTAATTAACGCTACAAATATTAATTTACTACGGCGTTTCCTGAATGCATCGATAGCCATTTATTTAGCAACATTTCAAAAACGATGTAGAATTTCCTTACTCTATTGTAGCATGATATAAGGTAGTGTTCTTTGAAATGTTAATGATTATGGCAACACTTTAAAACGCTGTGAAAGGTCCTTTTTATTGTAGTAACAAAGATATATATTAAAAATCTCTTCTGATAATTCAATATTTTGAAAACAATTCCAAATACTTATATCCATAACATGATATTTTCAAATCATATCTTACTTCAACACTTAGTGAAATATTTCCAAATTCTATTAATAATCCATTACTTAGAAAAATATCTCTATATAAATCCTTTCTTATCTAAAATATTTCCAAAACCTTTCATTTCAACACCTAGGAAAATATATAAGTCTATTTTCGAAATCATTTCTGATATCAATACTTAGGAAAATTTCATAACTTATATCGATTGTACAAGTATAATTTCAAACAAAGGAAGATTTCCCTTTTACCCACTTAATATGACATTTCCAAATTCATTCGCAATTTCTCGACCAACTATAGCTCATTTATAAATTTCCGAAATCAATTTCCAATTCTCTTTGCAATTTCCAAAAAAATCGATTATACTTATTTATATTCTCATCTGACAATTTATAACTTCTTTTATGAATTTAAATTCATTTGCTAAGTTCTTGTATCTAACCATTTTGGAAATTTCTTAAGTCTCCAGAATTCCATTATAATATTTCTTTTATAAAATCACATCCATTAAATAAACATGGTTTACAATCTTGAGAGTATTTATAAATAAATTTCAATCACTTTCCAAAAATCTATTTATTTAAAATAAGTATTTTTAAAGATTAGTAATTTATTTTCAAAACACGTTTTAGATAATTATTTTAGATATCAAAACACTTTTTAGTAACAACAATATCTAATTCCATTTTATCTATAAATAAAATCGATCCACAAAGCTTATTATAAAAATTAGAATTTATCAACTAATATAAAAAATTTGTAAAACCAACTTCCCGAAATATTCCAATATTAAAACAGTTTTAAACTACGTAGTTTAATAAATAAAAATCCCTTTTTAAACAAATCTTAACTTCTTTGAAAAATTTAACATAACCATTTTACATTTATAAATCCCTCTTTCGGTTTAACACAAATCGACTTGCGTCTCCAATTTCAGAACTATTTCCAAATTCAAAAATAGAATCAACTATTTCTTTCTAAATCGATTTCCATATCTCATTATAAAATATCAATGTGAATTTATATTTCCAATTCATTGAATGATTGTCAATTCACTTTATTCATAAACATCATTTATAAATTTATAAACTCATTTCCAGTTTTTGCTATTAATAACAAATTTATGTTAAACAAATTTCATTTATAAATCGATTTCTATTTAAAATTCCATTTGGAAATCTATTCCTTAACAAGTTCCAATCATGATCCAAATTCATCCAAAATCTCAATTACGACTTCCTTTTCCTATTTTAAGAAATCTCATTTAAAATCCATTGTTTAAAAATTCTTCATTTAAAATTCTCTATTTGAAACCATTTTACGAAATAGCTAAATAAATATCCAAATCAAATTATTTATTTTATCCAACCCAAACCCTTTTTAAATAATCCCAAAATTTAATATAAATATTTTTATTTCCAATATCACTTTGGGATTCCCTTTTAAAAATTCAAAATATTACTTATGGTATTTATAATACCTAAAATTAAGGCCGATGCTACTGTAGCATCCAATCAATCAAATCACACAACAATCCATAAAAGATTATTCAATTACATCATATATTACTATATACGAAAAACAATCACTATATTTGAGGAATCCAATTGGATCCCTCCAATCTATTTTTGCTGCACCCACAAATGTTATATAACATAAAATAATAATCCCGCTTCAAGGTCTAATATCGCAATAAAAAGGGTTATTCGCTATTATGCGGGGCACATAGTGTCTCATTCGCTTCAATCGGCCGGAATGTACCTAACTACTAATATATACTGCTATATACAATAAACATCCAACTAATAATAATTTATCAATCCATCAAATCAACCAATAAATAGTTTTAACCAGTTAAAAATAGAACCAATTATCCAAAATGAGTGAGATTTACTCACCTTTATTTTCTGTTGTTGCCGAGGCATTTTGGTTTGGAACTAAAACTGGACGACGTCCGTTTTTAGCCCAAATTTCCATAATCTCCGTATCCGTCCAAACCAGTTCCATTGCGAAGATCTCGCGAATATGAGCGCAACACAAAAAGTTTCATCTCGGTCGGACCTGTATGTACAAGATACAAATTTTATAAGTTATCGATACTTTTATAAAATTTAAAAACAAATAACCTAATACAACATACCCCAAATTACAAATCGGTCCTTCCCTCCTTTCCAAACCCGACCCTTTACCTTTGCATTCAAATAGACTGTGCCTTGGTCGTGCACCTTCGACTGGTGATACGAAGCTATGGGCGATGAAATTCAAAACAGATCGCGCTGGCGAGCTTCTCTTCGAAATCTCCATACGCTCGACCAATTTCTTCGTTCGATGCCCAAATTTCTCCATCGCAACTTGCTCATGAGCCTCGTCCAAGCTACAATCATCGCTTGACCGAATCTATAGCCGAACTCCATAAATATTCGCCTCTAGGTGCTAAACCCCTCCAGGATCACGAATTCGAAAACGTTTTCTCAAATCGACATCTAAATCGAAATCAATCTCCAACCCTAGTTTTGACTACCCCCGACCAAGCTCACGAAAACACTGCCGCACCATACAAGAAGTATACCAAATCAAATCACCCATCGAACCATGATTTTTAAAACTTGTTTCCCATTTTTTTATTGAGTAACATTTGAGATTTTCATTTTTGAAGTTTCTATCTTTTTTATCCACTGATTAACAGCCTTCAATATATGAGAACGATGGAGATAACATAGGGGTAGGGTGGCTCGCATAGGATAGTCTGCTAATGTGAATTGTTAGGGTAAGTAAAACTCAAATCAATAAAAATACACATATAATTTAAATTCAAAATATCTTACTTATAGTAACTTAAAATCCTGAACCCTTATCGTGGCATGCTGCTTGGCGTTCCTAATGTTATACCCCTATTCTAAACGGAAAGGAACTAGTCACGTGCCATAGTTTAATCATATAAAGAAGATAGCTTTTTGAATCCAATTGTAATATTAAATTTCCGATATCAGATTCAAGCGTTTCTATCCCGTAGGACCAAACGATATATCTGATCGCTACGAAATTTGATGGTATATTATAATTCATTATTATGGACCCAGTGACACTGGTTTCGTCGAAATCCAAGACTATGCCCCAGAATGCTATTTTCACTCGTTAAGTAAGATGAGTTATTATTAAAAATTTGTTAAATCATTTGTAAATCAATTTTAAAATTCTACTGTCTTTATTCATGTTAAATAGTGATTAAATAGGCTTTTAAATTATATTTATCTAACTTTAAACTCTAGATCCCATTATTTAATCAATTTCAATTATTAAATTCAACAATTAAATTACCCAATAAAATTATTATATTTGAAATTCAAGTTATTAAATCTATAAAAATAACTTTTAAATATTTAAAATCAATTAAATATACCAATTTCAAATAACCAAAATTCTCGGTTGTTACATGCGTCGTCAAACTCGTCTTCCTCTCTGTTGGCCAAAACGTTTAGTTTTTTCTAATGTTTTTTTGCATGAGCCAATGCATTTAGAAATCAGGGTTTTTGGAATTAGGATATGATTGGGCTAAAGGGTAATGGGTTTGGCTAATATAACATATAAGGTTAGTTATGTTAATTAAATAGTTATTATAATGGGTTAATGTTAATGGATTGGGTTTATCTCTATGTATATACTATATTTTGTATTTATTTGCAATGATTATTGTTACTTATTTGTTAAAAATACAGGAACCAGATATCGGGACCGAAACTGAAATAAAAACCAAAACTTTTTAAATTTCCTAAATTAATCGAAACCAAGAAAATTTCAAATGCCCGAAACCGAGTTCTCGAACCTTAGAACAAACACTCTCTACATACGTCCAGACCTACGTAATTAAGTTGCTTATCGCGATGAAATAAGATATAAGTCATTTCACGAAGCTTAAGAAACCACGTCCACTTAGGAAACTACAATGCAGTCTTTTGTATCTGCAGAAACTTTACGTGTGGGGGTATATTTATAAAATATTTTTTTTGTATGCTTCACCATTAGAAAAGAAAGAAGCAACTCTAAAAATGCTAAGACCATCCATACGAGAAAAATAAGCTATTTGTGGAACTTCTACATTATTCGGAATTTTTCTAAAAAAATTGCTGGCTAAGACAATATGGCGTTCATATGTTTGTTAAGAAAAATTGAATAGATATTTTTCTGTTTTGAGTTATTTAGTTTTCATTTATCAAAGTTATTTATTTGAGGTATTCGTATATTCATATAGTGTTCATTGGTTTTTGAGTTATTTTTAAAAAAAAATTAGAAATCTATTAAGAAAAATGGACTTTTTGAGTTATTCGGTTTTTAAAAAAATAGATAGTCGTTAAAAAAAAGGACTATGTATTCTCCTTTTATTCATTTTTCTTTTATAATGCGATATGGCTATCATATTTGTTTTCTCTCTTTTATTTCTCTAAAGGTATATTCATAAGTCTTTCAAATATCTACATGATTACATAAAGTTTTTCATCACATAAACATGGCTAAATGTATTATCATGACACCATACTAACAATAAAGTGAATTTTCATAATCATATTACAAAGATACATTCTAGCATAATAAATTGCCATGCTTAAGTACAAACTAAAACAAGTTACAGATTATGTAACGACCCGTAAATTTTAATGGTTTTAATAGCGTAATTAACTGAAATTTTTGTAGAATTTTTAATAATTGAATTTGGAAATAAAAATTTGATATTTGGTATACACCTATCTAAACATAGGAAATGGTAAATTTTCATCTAAAATTATGGAAGTTTTTTTGGCAAGGCCAGCCGGTTTTATAGTGGGCCGTCCACTTTTTATTACGAACGTAATAAAAATTGAAGTACAGGAGTAAGGTAGAGGCACCTTAACTACTAAAAAAGAAAGAAGAAAATACAGCACAGGAGTGTGACAGCTAGTCACAACTACTAAAAGTAACTAACAAGACTAGGTCACCTCCGAAGAGGGAGGGACACTAGCAACATAATCCACCTAGGAAGAAACATTCCCAAGCAAACCAAAGAAAGGGCGAAACAGGACTGTAAGAGAAGGATCATAAATCACAGCGTCAGAAGATCAAAGTATGGAAGTTTATTTTGCATAATTCTATTTCAATTTAAATCAGTTCATATTTTATGATAATAAAATGTTTTCCAAACCTGAATATGTTTTTACAATAAAATTGTAAATCATATTCTGAGTGAGACGTCATATTTCATTTTTCCAAATTTGGACTGCTGTTGCTCCGTTTATTTTATATCTGGCAAATTAGCAGCATTTTCGGTACCGATTATCGACTTTTGATAGGATGATCGTACACTAATATCCGTATACCATTTTGATCGTCTCTTCGTGTTGATCTCCACGGTATATTCGTATGTGTGTTTCGACGTTCGGTGGACGGCGAAATCTGTAAACGTTGAACCATATCGGTACTCATTTTAACCTTTTGTTTCCTTGTCCTTTTGATTTCCATCGGCTGAAACGAATCGTCATAAACTTTATTTATTTCACAGATATCAATGTTTCACTTTCTCTATTCCCAATGTTTGAATTTATTTTGCCGGTTCAATTTTATTTTTCGGTCTGTTCTATTTCGATTCTCTTTATTTTGAAAATATATTGCATTATAAATGCCATTTTCATTAAATAATGCAAGCCCTTCTTCTTCGTGACCCTGCTCCTTGTTTTCTTCAATGCCGAAGCCGATAAACGGCACACAAGCATTCGACCTTCCACTAGCACCCGAAGCCTAGCACAACCATCTCTTCCCTACCTACGTCCAAACCCCCTCCAACCGCCATGAACCCAGTTGTGACGCCCCACCTCTATACCCACGCTAGCCAAGAACACTCCGGAGCAGTGCTGTCAACTAGCACGGAGAATAAGGCTGTTGAGGAGCGACCATCCATGTAATTGCTTATCACACGGTGGCTATAAATAATCTTCGGAAACAAACATAGAAATAATCATATCACAAATCAGTCACAGATATCCATATCACAAAGGCGGAAGAAGATATGAATATATAACTAACACATGAAAGTGTACATCAGAGTAGTGGTCAGTAAGATCCACGATAATACAAAAGAATAGCAACACGTGCTATACAAAAGAATACAACTATGAGTCTATATCTCAAGTGTATACAACAAAAACTGCTAATCTAAACAGTTAGCCAAAAGTCAGAGTGATGAATCCCTGGGAAGAAGTCAAGCAGAAGCACCTGTAACATCTCGGTCTGACCCGAGTATTATTTAAGAAAATAATAAACGGATCAGTCTAGCTATAAATATCAGATGACATGATATAACATAAAAGATATGGCATAAACATAAATATCCATAACGACATACCACTATAAGTATGTAAATAATGATCAACAGAAGATCAATCAATAAGAGATAATCAATATCACAAGAATCTTCTCAAAGATTCGAAGAGGGCATCATACCCTAAACTTGTACTCATAACAAGTCAATGACATAAATTCCAGAAATCAACACGAGAAATCCAGAAATCATAAAAAGGGAAAGAGGCCTATCACATGACGGTCCGAAGACCATGGGGAGCTACCCCACATGTGTGAGTGGAATCACACAGATTGAGGTCAAGACTAACCAAAAAGCAGAAAGGTATGTGTGAATGGAATCACACAAGTGGTGTCTAGTCTAACCTTGCAATGAAAGAGACATCGCGCAATTGCTAGTCTAATTCATAAAGCGATCATCAAGATCAACGAGAAGTGTCAATTACACTAAGCTAGTAAATATAGAAGTTTAGCTTCATGTCCCATAACCACTTGCTTAACTTAAATATTTACGAACAAACTGTAAATCTTCACTAATAAAATTGTCACAAGAGGTTCAATCGAACAAGTCCAAGAATTAACCGACGAAGTGAACGCAAGCGTTTCATACCACTTGTTTTACTAAGTCGTTTAATTAGATTTCTCATCCGAGTGAGGTAAAGGCTTGTATATACTAATAGATTGGAAAACGGTTTAAGAAAAGAGCTTTATTATTAAAAATAGAGTTGAAATTGTTTGTTAAAAGAGTTTTGATATTTACTACTAGTATTGAAACCTTTGTATTATAAAGTGACAAAACACATAAGCAAGTGTAGAAACAATCAGTCACAAAGATCGCATACGGAGATGCGAATAAAATCCAAGGAAATCAGCTCAATGTTTTTCAGATAAGATCCCCTACGGAGGGGGGGTCCAGGGGGGGTGGCAACCCCCCAAGGGGGGGGTGCGGGGGCAACGCCACCGCTTACGGGGTTCGACCTGCCCGGTCAGGTCGCGGGGGTCCAGGGGGCAGCGCCCCCGGCGGGGTGCGGGACCAAAACGGTACGACCTAGTGAAGACAAAATGAGGTCTAACGACCTAACGACTCAAGGGTCATACGACCTAACGGCTGCGACCTAGGGGTCTAAGGGGTCAAGCGACTTAGTGGTTGCGACCTAGAGGTGTTCGCGACCTAACGATGACTCACGACCCAACATGGCCGACTTAACAGAGTCGAGCGACCTAAGGTAAATGGTCCAACGACCTAACTCGAACGACTTATCTGGAGCTTAGGTCGGAGACGACCTACGAGATAAACCAGGCCGACTTAGTGGACGAGCGACCTAAGGTAAATGGTCCAACGACCTAACTCGAACGACTTATCTGGAGCTTAGGTCGGAGACGACCTACGAGATAAACCAGGCCGACTTAGTGGACGAGCGGCCTAAGGTAAATGGTCCAACGACCTAACTCGAACGACTTATCTGGAGCTTAGGTAGGAGACGACCTACGAGATAAACCAGGGGGAGCGACTTAACGTTTGCCTAGAGATTATAGGTCGGAAACGACCTAAGACTTAAAGCTTAACTCGTGAGCGACCTACGGCTTAAGGCCAAACTCGTGAGCGACCTACGACTTAAGGCTTAACTCGCGAGCGACCTAACTCCGAAGTGCCAATACTTCCAGAATGACCTAAAGCCCTGCGACCTATGGTACTAACTCGCGAGCGACCTAACGACTTAACTCGTGAGCGACCTAATTCCGAAGTGCCAATTCTTCCAGAACGACCTAAAGTTAACTCGTGAACGACTCACGACCCATGGACGAACGACTTAACTCCGAACGACCTAAAAATGGCCAGAACGACCTAAGTGCAGAAAATTCACCAAAATGCTAAAAATTGGAGTTTTTCGCCAATCCAATCCAAACCAAATGCAAATGTGCATGCAAAAGTGATAGGGAATCATTCCCAACAGTCCAATATAGTTATAGACTAGATTTGTGAGACAAAAATCTCACCTTTGCACTAAAGTTTATGAAGATGAAGCTTGAAAGCAAGGAGAAGCAATCCAAAGCTTGAATCCAATATCTTCTACTTGAATTTGGAGTTGAATGTTGGATTTGCAATTGAATTTGTGCTTGGAGTTTTAATTTCCCATTCCCTCCACCATTAATGCCAAAGCTTGATTAGTTAGGAAATTTATGAAGAGTGAGGAGAAGAGGGTTGGAACTTGGGCTTAATAGGCTAAACTAACCCAAAGTCCAAAGCGGGAAAAGTTAGTGAAATTTCACTAACTCCAAACCTATCGATGTTTATACTTAAAAAGTTGTAAACGACATTTCGAACTCAATGGAAGTGGTCTCGAGTCCTAATTTGACCGTTTGCAAAAAGTAGCTTTTCGGACCAAAATCCGATTAACGAGTTAATATTTAAATAAAATATTTAAATACAAACTCGATAAATATGCGGATTGTTACACCAGTAGCTCCGACCTAAGCCGAGCCATCCAGTCTTCGCCTTGCCGAAGCACCTTTTCTTCCATGCTTTACCTCTCACGTCTTCTAGCCAAGAACACTCAGCAACCTCGGCCTTAGCACTTGTTTCCTATCACCGTTCCTCCCTGGTAATTTCTCCATTTTTTTATAAAAGTTATATATATTAGTATGTATATAGATCCATTCTTTATAATTTTAAACGTTATACCATTTTTGTGCTACTTTATTAAATAGTATATATAATTGTTTATATAAAATCCGTGAGGCTTTAAATGTACATTTATAATTGTATAAATACAAGTTTATTTAAGAGTTGTAACTAGTTAGTTTATATATATCAGTTCGACTATATATACACGTATAATGTATGTTTATATACTTAAGTCTATATATGAATATATAAATCTATATAGTCCATATAGATCTCTAGTCACAGTTAGTAGCTATATATATCAGTTATATATCACACACACACACACATATACATATGTGTGTGTGTATGTGTTTAAAGTAATGATTTCAATTATTGGTTTTGAAATACATACCGTGGTTTTTAAAGTATATGTGTTATTCTATACGCATACTTAGTTGCATTCTACATATAAAATTTACATATGTTGTTGAGTAGAGATATACTTATTTTTCTTTTCTGTTATGTGTGTATATATATATAGTATATAAGGTATGTATTAACTGTATTCTGATTTACATGAAAGTTTGATTTTTTTACATAAATTTATATAGTATATTTGATCTGTTTATACTTGAGATTTCAAACAAGTTACAGTATACATAAGTTCGGCCTTCGATAAATATAGAGAATTTATTGTCAATATATGCTGTTATGTATATAAAGATCTGCATGTGTTAGCATACGTATATGATCAGCCCAGACATTTATTTTGTTTGCATATGAAGGGTCTGTATACTTGTTATGGTCGGCATCTTGATTTTCTTTATTTATTGTATGTATAAGTTTTATAATCAATTATATATATATATATATATATATATATTAAATAATAAGTTTATAACTGATTGATATACATTAAATAATTGGCTGATCCGGTATAAAAGATGTATATATATGTGTTTATAAACCATAGTTTTGTGTTTATGTTATGATGACTTTGTAGTGAATATAATATATAATATATATATATGTTTATTTTAATATATGTGTTTTGGTTAAAACAATGATTTGAAATATATATATTTAGTTAATATGTGTTTAAATTAATATTGATTTATAAATAAATATAATATATATATATATATATTATTTTAATATATGTTTGGATTTAGGATATGACTTTATATATATAAAGTTATTTAGTTATATATAAGTTCAATTATATCAATTATCTTCATCGAGCCAGTTTTGATTTGTTTCTCATCGATTTCTGTTATCAGCTCTATCAGTTGAATTCGCACCTATCTCGCTTTGGTTTGGAATTCGTGCTTGGGTTCGTAGCTTATTTCATTCTCGTTCATCTCTAACCTCGAAGGGTGAGCAATCACTCACGATTAACGTTCTTGTATGTATTAAATTTGATTTCAATTGAAATGACAATTGAAATATGTACCTGTAGTTATTTAAATTATTATATGTGCTATTATCTGTAACTGTTCACCTGTGGGATATGACACCATATCATGTTGTTTATATTTTATTGTTATTGATGATATATGCTTGTTATGTTATTATCATATCTATTATCACTCTGCAAGTTCCTTGTTACTTTAGAATTCCCTATGGATTGAAATGATACATACCCGAATGATATGTAGAATAAGAGAAAATCGTTATGCGTTGAAATGATAAACCCATGCGATTTTCATTTGAATTGAATTTGGGATTGCGGGTTGAACTGATATATACCCGTATATATTTAAATTACGGATTGAAATGATAAATATCCATATCACTTGACCATAGGATAGAAAATTATACACAGGCACCGTCGTTTAATGTGTATATATATATTAAATGATTTCCAAAGTTTTGAAACTGAATTTATTTAAGAATTATATCAAATAAGTTTGATTTCAAATTTATTAAATTTAGGATTTTAAAGATATTATTTTATAACTTGATTTTTGATTAAAAGTGATTTAAGTGAATATTTCAAATTTACATAAATTGAAATGGTATATTTAGTTTTATTTAAATTTAAAATTTGAAGTTTTATTTTGAATGTTATTTGAATGATTAAGTAAATATTTCAAATTAAACAATAGTAAAGTGAATTTGAAATATATATATATATGGAATTATCAAATCTAGTTTTTGAAATGTTTGAATATTTGAAGCTTTGAAAATATTGAAATTGCAATGGTTTATTTTGCGGTTAAAAACCTGTATTTGAAATCGATATAATTTGAAATGGTTTATTGAGAAACTGAAATAAAATTGAAATTGATGATTCGAGATTTGATTAAATTTGAATTTTTGGAATTTGAGTTGATTTGGAATCTATTTGTGAAATTTGAGGAAACTATTTTATTATATAAAGTCTTTTTAAATTATATTTAAAACTATTTTATATTTTACTTTATAAGTTATTTGAATATAAACTATTTTAATATAAACCATTTTTAGTATAAGCTATTTTTAATGTAAACTATTTTAACTTATAACTCTTTTATATAAACTATTTTACTTTATAAACAATTTTATTATATATACTATTTTAATATCTATACTATTCAAGTGGTGGAAGTTATGTTTTTTCAAAGTTATGAATTTCAAAGCATCATGATTTCAAAGTGTTATAATTTCCAAAGTGTTATAAATTCAACTATTTGGTTTCAAAAATGCTATAACTTCAAAGTGCTATGATTTTAGGAAATATATATATTTGAAATGGAATTGATATCATATTAATGTGGTTTTGAAATGGAAAATGATATTTTGGTTTTGAAGTATAAACTATTTTGAAATGATCACGGTGTTATAATAACGTTTGGTTGTTAAAGAGACCGGGATCAGATATTGTTATACTCTCTGCCAATACCTAAAACCACTTTAACAACTGTGTACGTGGTGGAGATTCAAGAAATGAAGTAGGATGGTTTGGCAACGATTTTATATGGTATGAAGTGACCCTGACTCCCGTGAGTCGGCTTAGACTAAAACTTGGAGCCATGCTGGGCCAAGTGAGGTCATTCCGTCGATCGGGAACATTCGTTCGATACCATTCTATTACTTTTGTGATTGTTTTGGTGGCCACCCCTCGATTTTTGATACGACAGTGTGCCCAAGGTGGGCTATAGTAGCTGCTATGCGTTACCACCAGTCCAGATCCATAAACAGTATATCTACCCTGGCATTTCCTCGTATGTCGTGTTCACATGCCCTAGAGCACCTTCTACGAGTTTGTTTTGTACCGTACCTGTGTAAACCTCTCGGAGGAGCGTACAACATTGTATAGACTACGGGAATATATAAAATGTGTTAAAGGGGATATGGGTAATGCCTTAACGCTATTTAATATCTTTTACTTTACTATAGACATATTATAATAGCGTATATTACTACACAGTAGATAGTTCCACAGATCCTTAGAGAATGGTTATCCCAAACATCCTTTAAGTTACTTGTATTTAAGTTGCTATTTCACTTGAGTTGAATTTATTGATATAAGAATGTTAATCCTGACTCGAGTGTTTTTTGTTTTGCTATACACTCGGGTCATACTTAGAGGCACATCATTTGAGACTCGCCTTTGGAGTTGGAGCTTTGTTTTGAAGATCCGTCTCATCTATTCAGCTTTCCAGTTGATCGATTCAGAGATGTATCTGAGTTGTCTAGTTCATTGTATCTGAGATATTCTGTTGTATTTTAATTTAAACTCTGTTGTATATATAGTAGCTTCATGAACATCTATTTATCTATTCTGCTGCTTATTGTTGTAATTCTCTACCTCTATGATTCTGTGATTTATTTATTTACTGTATATGCTGAGTTTTGCCAAATTCAAATTAATAATATGATATTTTGAGCAATTCAAGTCTGACATGTGCAGATGCGAATGGTTGAAAATACCAGTCCGTTACAGGTGGTATCAGAGCTTTGGTTTTAGGCAAACCTAGCATATAGAGTAGAAATTTAATTACGGAATCACCTTCGTTCGAGCATGAGTTCCTTCCTCTTTGATTTGGATTTCTTTCAAGCTTTGGAACCTTACCTTGTTCTGAAATGCAGTCTTGTCTCTCCCTATTTACGTTTCCTTGATCTGGAGCATCCAATAGCTCCACTGAATGATTTGTAAAGGGGTGAAACTCCTTTACAATGAGTATTGACTCACCAGAGATTTCTACAACCTCGGTTTACGATGCTGCTATCTCTTGCTATACTCGAATTATTCTCTGGCGATCGAATGTCGATTTCCCTCAAAATTCTACATCGATCGTATGCTTGATGTCTTGGTTGACTCAGTTATGGTCACCCATAATTTATATGGGTCTATTCATCCTTCTATTTAATTAATAATCTATCTCCCTTCAAGCCTATCTATCTTAATTAGAATTTTCTTGGTTTAGTCCTTCTAAATTTGAATCTCTATCCTTGCTTTGAAATTTACTCTTGAATCATCGAGTAAGGGAATGTATTTGTAATTAATATAAAAATATTTTAAATATTGTGTTGTTTGAGATGTTAAGTTTGAATTTTTGGTTTCGATCGATCCATCTGGCTAATGCTATCGATAGGAATTCCAAAACACTTGAATAGAGCAAGCTGACATAATATTATTTTCAAATTTGGTAAATGAAATAAACTTGGTGTAATTATATTATATATATAGGTATAAAGTTTTTGGAAATAAATGTTAAATGAATTAGTTGCTAAAAATAAGAATATTTGTCTTTCATTATTATTTTATAAACCATTGACTATTGCAACATGATAAATAATTGAGATCATAAACATGGTTTATAAGTTGATTTGGAATTGAAATGAATTTAAATTAAGAATTTGGGAATTTAATTTCTTGTATTTTTAGAAATTTTGGCTTTAAAAAATTTTGAGGATATTTTCTGAAAGTATATTTTGAATAGAAATCGTTTCCAAAGAATTTTAAAATTTTTAAATCAGTATTCTCTTCTTTTGTCGCTAAAAAATAATTTCGGTGATGACTGCAGCATCACCGACGTTCATTTTCGAGTCTCGAAGTGGAGAGGCCCCTTTGTAGCTTTGCTACACTTTTGTTTTGTACAATGAATTTTGTTTGAATTTCTTGTGTATAAATTGATTCATATAATATATGTATATAATTATTTCAAAATAGCTTGAAGTAAAACCGAAAACTTTAATCTCAAGTTTTATATTAAGAAATGATTTCAATTATCGAAATAAAGTGAAATTTTGAATGAGTGGAATATGTGAAATGATAATTGAAATTAAACTAACTTGAAACAATGAATTTGAATAAAATTTGTTTGTATAACACTAAATTACATTGTAATATATATATATATATATATTGCCTAAAATATTCAAAAAGTTAAATGTTAGGATGCAATTAAAGGTTATACAAGATGAAAACTTAACTAATAAACTGTTCAAACCAAAATCTGGCTTAATATGAATGTTATAAATGAAAGGAAAATTTGTATAATGTTTAATTACACTTTGAACCATTAATATAACTTAGCTAAAAAAGTTTAAATGTAATTAGAATGTAATTAGATAAGGTACACTAGGATATAAGTAATAGAAGAAAAAATGAAATGATATTTTGTTGAGGAAGTGTATAAATAATAAATTGGTTAGTAAATCGAATAAATAAAAGTGAATTAATTTGTTGAAAAATAAATGGTTATAAGATGTTTATATACCTAATATATGTTGCAAAATATATTAAGTGGAATAAATTAAATAAATAAAGGAGGTCGCTAGTTAAGCAAATAAATGTGAACTTAAGAATTGTGAAATTGAAATTTTAAGGGAAACCAACTTAACAAGGGTCAAATGGATTTAATAAATGGGTAAATTAATGAGTTAAATCAAATAAATTTGGTTTTGGAAAGGAAATTTTGTAACAAATGCTAACAAATTGAAATCAAATCTATTGATTGAAATACATTAAATTGAATCAATAAAATTTGGATATAATAAATAGTTATCGATTTAATAAATTGGATTAAACCAAATTATTGAATATTGATTTATTAAAAGTTTGAAACCTATATCATTTTGAACAGTTGAAATTAAATGTTAAGGTGGAATTAACTATGGTCGATCTAATAAATTTAAATAAACTAGTAGAATAAAAAAAAATTTGTTGTGAAAGTTTCACAATAAATGTTAATATAATTTAAAATAAATCAATCGAATGAAAATATATGGAATTGAAACTCAAGTAAGCGTGAACACAATAAATTTGATTGATTAAATAAACATGAATTGAAATCGATTAAATTAATATAGACCAAATTGAAAACAAATGAAATTTATATAGTTTGAAATTAATGGTTGCATTTAGTACTTTATATTTTAAATCTATTTTCTTTTCGGTTGTTTCTATTCTTCTACCTCCTTCCTTTTCAGGGACGAGAAGTTTTGAGTGGGAGATAGTGTAACGACCCGTAAATTTTAATGGTTTAAATAGCGTAATTACTTGAAATTTTATGGAATTTTAATAATTGAATTTAGAAATAAAAATTTGGTATTTGGAATACGCCTATTTAAACATAGAAAATGGTAAATTTTCATCTAAAAATATGGAAGTTTATTTTGTGTAATTCTATTTCGATTTAAATCAGTTAATATTTGATGATAATAAAATGTTTTCCAAACCTGAATATTTTTGTACAATAAATTTGTAAATCATCTTCTGAGTGAGACGTCATATTTTGTTTTCCCAAATTTGAGCTTCTGTTGCTCCGTTTATTTTATTTCTGGCAGATTAGCAGCATTTTCGGTACCGATTATCGACTTCTGATAGGATGATTGTACCACTAATATCTGTATATCGTTTTGATCGTCTCATCGTGCTAATCTCCGCTGTATATTCATATGTGTGTTTCGACGTCCGGTGGACGGCGAATCTGTAAACGTTGAACCGTATCGGTACCCATTTTAACCTTTTGTTTCCTTGTCCTTTTATTTTCCATCGGCTGAAACGAATCGTCATAAACTTTATTTATTTCACAGATATCAATGTTTAACTTTCTCTATTCCCAACGTTCGAATTTATTTTGCTGGGTCTGTTCTATTTCCATCTCTTTATTTTGAAAATATACTTCGTTATAAATGCCATTTGCATTGAATAAGGCATGCCCTTCTTCTTCGTGACCCTGCTCCTTGTTTTTTCAATGCCGAAGCCGATAACCGGCAAACAAACGTTCGGCCTTCCACTAGCACCCGAAGCCTAGCACAACCATCTCTTCCCCCTCCCCCATTCCCTACCCATGTCCGAACCCCCTCCAACCGCCTTGAACCCAATAGCTCCGACACAAGCCGAGCCATCCAGTCTCTGCCTTGCCGAAGCACCTTTTCTTCGGTGCCTCACCTCTCACGTCCCTTGGCCGAGAACACTCCGCAACCTGAGCCTTAGACTTGTTACCTATCACCATTCCTTCCTTGTAGTTTCTTCATTTTTTTATAAAAGTTATATAGATTAGTATGTATATAGATCCGTTCTTTATAATTTTAAACGTTATACCATTTGTGTGCCACTATATGAAAGAGTATATATAATTGTTTATATAAAATCTGTGAGGCTTTAAATGTATATTTATAATAGTATATGTAAAAGTTTACTAAAGAGTTGTAACTGGTTAGTTTATATATATCATTCCGGCTATATATACAGGTATAGTGTATATTTATATACTTCAGTCTATATATGAATATATAAATCTTTAGAGTCCATATAGATCTCTGGTCATAGTTAGTTGCTATATATATTAGTTATATATCACACACACACAAATATATATATATATATATATATATATATATCTGTTTTTAGAGTAATGATTTCGATTATTGATTTTGAAATACATACCGTGGTTTTTAAAGTATGCGTATTATTCTATACGCATACTTAGTTGCGTTTTACATATATGATTTACATATGTTATTGAGTAGAGATATATTTATTTTTATTTTCTGTTATGTGTATATATAGTGTATAAGGTGTGCGTTAGCTGTATTCTGATTTACATGGAAGTTTGATTTTTTACATAAATTTATATTGTACACTTGATCTGTTTTATATTTGAGATTTCAAACAAGTTACAGTATACATATGGGGTATATATATTTATATTACAGTTATAATATGTAAGTGTATAATGATAGTCCATAGTATATTTTATTAATGTAAGTTATGTTGATCTCACAATAGATAACATTTTATATAATATATACTATATTTTAGTTTACATTTGTTACATGAGTGCGGCCTTCGATAAATATAGAGGATTTATTGTCAATATACGTTGTTATGTATATAAAGATCTTCATCTGTTATCATACGTATATGATCATCCCATACATTTATTTTGTTTGCATAAGGGTCTGCATACTTATTATGGTCGGCATCTTGATTTTATGTATTTATTGTATGTATAAGTTTATAATCGATTATATATATATTAAATAATAAGTTTATAACTGATTGATATACATTAAATAATTGGCTGATCCGGTATAAAAGATGTATATATATGTGTTTATAAACCATAGTTTTGTGTTTATGTTATGATGACTTTGTAGTGAATAAAATATATAATATATATGTTGATTTTAATATATGTGTTTTGGTTAAAATAACGATTTGAAATATATATATTTAGTTAATATGTGTTTAAATTAATATTGATTTATAAATAAATATAATATATATATGTTATTCCAATATATGTTTGGATTTAGGATATGAATTTATATATATAAAGTTATTTAGTTATACATAAGTTCACTTATATCAATTATCTTCATCGAGCCAATTTTGATTTGTTTCTCATCAATTTCTGTTATCAGCACTATCAATCGAATTCATGCCAATCTCGCTTTGCTTTAGAATTCATGCTTGGGTTCGTAACTTGTTTCATTCTCCTTCATCTCTAACCTCGAAAGGTGAGAAATCAGTCACGATTAACGTTCTTGTATTTATTAAATTTGATTGCAATTAAAACGACAATTGAAATATGTTGCTATAGTTATTTAATTATTATTTGTGCTACTATCCGTAAATGTTCACCTATGGGATATGAAACCATATCTTGTTGTTTGTATTATATTGTTATTGGTGATATATGCCTGTTATGGTATTATCATATCTGTTTTCACTCTTCAAGTTCCGTGTTAGTTTAGAATTCCCTGTGGGTTGAAATGATTCATACCCGAACGATCTGTAGAATAGGAGAAAATCGTTATGGTTTGAAATGATAAACCCAAGCGATTTTCATTTGAATTGAATTTGGGATTGCAGGTTGAAATGATATATACCCGTACATATTTAAATTACGGATTGAAATGATAAATATCCGTATCACTTGACCATAGGATATACAATTATATACAGGCATCGTCGGTCAATGTGTGTGTGTGTGTGTGTGTGTGTATATATATTGAAATGATTTCCAAAGTTTTGAAATTGAATTTATTTAAGAATTATACTTTTAAATTTGGGATTTTAAAGATATGATTTTATAACTTGATTTTGATTAAAAGTGATTTATGTGAATATTTCAAATTTACATAAATTGAAATGGTATATTAGTTTTATTTAAATTTGAAATTTGAAGTTTTATTTAAATGTTATTTGAATGATTAAGTAAATATTTCAAATTAAATAATAGTAAAGTGAATTTGATATATATATCTGTATGTATGTATGTATGTATGTATGTATATATATGGAATTATCAAATCTAGTTTTTTTGAAATGTTTGAATATTTAAAGCTTTGAAAATATTGAAATTGAAATGGTTTATTTTATGGTTTAAAATCTGTAGTTGAAATCGATATAATTTGAAATGATTTATTGAGAAACTGAAATAAAATTGAAATTGATGATTCGAGATTTGATTAAATTTGAATTTTTGGAATTCGAGATGATTTCGAATCGATTTGTGAAATTTGAAGAAACTATATTATTATATAAAGTATTTTTAAATTTTATTTAAAACTATTTTATATTTTACTTATAAATTATTTTAATATCAACTACTTTAATATAAATCATTTTAAATATAAATTATTTTTAATATAAAATATTTTAATATACTAACTATTTTATTATAAACTATTTTAATTTGTAACTCTTTTATATAAACTATTTTACTTTATAAACTATTTTGTTATATATACTATTTTAATATCTAAACTGTTTAAGTTGTGGAAGTTATGTTTTTTCAAAGTTATGAATTTCAAAGCATTATGATTTCAAAGTGGTATAATTTCCAAAGTGTTATAAGTTCAAGTATTTGGTTTCAATAATGTTATAACTTCGAAGTGCTATGATTTTAGGGAATAGATTTATTTGGAATGGAATTGATATTATATTGATGTGGTTTTGAAATGGAAAATGATATTTTGGTTTTGAAGTATAAACTATTTTGAATGACCACGGTGTTATAGTAACGTTTGGTTGGTAAAGAGACCGGGATCAGATATTGTCATACTCTCTATGTGACGACCCGAAATTTTCAAAGCATTTAAATCGGAAAATTTAATCAATTTTGAATATTTAAAGGTTAATTTCTAACTTGAATTTCAAATGTCACAATTTATTTGATACTTAAATGATTAAATTAAATAATTTGTAATTGGGTAAAATATGAAATTTGAATTTTAAGCCTGTTGAAAATAAATTGAAGACTTATAAAATTTATATTGATAAAATTGAAGATGATAGAAGTTTTAAAATTTGATTTAACAGCGATTTGTTCGGTTTTGAAATTTATATCGTTTAAATTCGATTTAAAATAGCCTTCCGGGGCACAGTCTCAGAATTCGACGAAACCAGTTCCATTGGGTCCGTAATATTGAATTATTATCAGATTTCAAATTTCGTATTGATTGGAGTTGTTATGTGAGCCTACGATATATAAACGCGCTGAAAATTTAATTGATAATAATCGATTCGAATTTGAATTAAAAATAAGTGAACACTGTAGCAAGGCATCTTCAACACGCTTCCTTTGCCTTCTCGAACACGCCATCCCTTATCCTGCTTCTTTTTGAACACGTGACCATAATCCTTTCAGTTCATAATGCACGAAAAAAAGGGGATATAATCATGGCCGAAATAATTTGCGATCTTCCCTTTATTCAAAACAAACCAAATTGGATTTCACCGCTTCTCCTTCAGTTCCCAAATCGCGATAACCCTAAAAAAATTATATTTGATCGAATCAATTTTGGTTATGGCGACGCGGTTTTGAGAGGGGGTATGGCCTGGGATCGCGCACGTTCACTCGCATAGGATGAAGGGATTTCGTGCTCCATAGCTTGAGGATCTGGTCGTGAGCTTAGGGGGAGACGTAGGTGACTCGAACTGATCGATGGTCATCGCGAAGAAAGGAGCTCGAACTAATAGATTTTGGTGAAGGCGACGATCGAGTAACTTGAGTCTGAGCTTGCGATTTTGGGGCTGCGGCCTATAGCTTCAACGTCGAGCAACGATGTACGACTTTCGCTTGAGGGTGTCGGTCGCAGTTTTGAGAAGGATGAGGGGTTCTGGATTGGCGATCTGGTGACGCAGTAAGGTATAGTTTAAAATTTTATTTTAAATATAAATTAATTTATACATATGTATTCAACCCAGTAACCGATGAATTTAACAGCGGAAAAAAAATAGATTGTAGGTACGGTTTAGGTAGTAGAAAACCTTTAAAATTGGTAGAATAAGTTATTCTTATAAGTGTGTGTGTGTGTGTGTATTTAGGCTGAAATGGAATTTACTTGTTTAATTAATTTAGAAATAAAATACGTTTCAAAAGGAAGATAACTTTGTAATTTACTTGTTTAATTAATTTGGAAATGGTTAAAGAGAAATTATTTTAAACCCAAAGTATTAGCTAATTATTTATGAAAAGTGATTATTCAATTAATTTAAATAAAAATTATTTGTTAATTTTTATTAAATTTAGCAAATGGAAATTATTTGTTCGATTTATTCAAATGTTAACAAAATAATTAGTTAATTAAATTTATTGAATGGTAATTGATTATTCAAGTGGCTCAAATGTTAATAAACAATAAATATTTATGCAAGGTCTAAAGTCGTAGGGAAAACCGGGCGTGTTTGAATTGGATGGGAAAAAATAATAGAAGGTGAGTTAATCTCACTCAGTTTAAATTTAAATGATTAAATTTAAATAATTGATTGTATGGTTGAATTGATTGATGTGATATAGTATAGTATAATTTGAAATTGGCATATTATGTGATGCTAACGTCTGTGGATGCAGGGAAAACAGGTTGGAGGGATCCAACTGGAACCCTCAACTTTTATTTAAATTATTTAATATTCTCTGTTCTGGTTATTTGATGTTCTATGATGAATTATGTGGAAGTATTGAATGCTATAGCTTGGTTGAGATAATTGGGTATAATGAATTACCAAAAATATAAATTTGATTTTTGAAATGAAAATAAAAGAAGTGAAATTGCAAGTAAAATAATTATAGAATAAACTTAAGAATGACTTGGAAAAGAAATAAAGCAACTTTAAAATTCAAATAAATGAATCCAGAGAAATTTGATTAAACAGAAAGTTAATGAATTTTAAAATGCAGTATTATTAATTAAAAAGAACAAACATTTATTTAAAATTTAGATTTAAATTATTAAAAAGAATGAGGAAGAAGTTGGGAAAATCTGGAATTTGTATATTTCCGTTAAAGGATTGACAATCAAACGGAAGATAATAACAATAATAATAAAATCCATAATTAATGAACTTTGAAATGAATTGAGTAAGTAAAGAAATTTATTTCAAATGGAATAAATTGGAAATCAATTTGGAAAATTGATTTAAGTGATTGAAGTAGAATTTTCTCTGGATAACCAAGTATGTTTTTAAAGTAATTTATTTTTAAATATAAATTAAATGTTTTAAAGTTGTTTTGAAAAAAAAGCAAGTTTCGCAAAATTTATTATTTATAATATTTAAAGTCTAAAGTAAGTATTTTCTTTAATCTGTTCTAGCAGTAACTATTAAGAAGTAACTTGGTATTTTGTTTTTTTAAAAAGTAGAAATCTAGTTTTATATTTTATTAAGTAACCTTATTTTCAGATATTCATATAGTATGTATTTTTAACAAACTATTAAAGAAATTTTAACTTGAATGTTTTAAAGTATATATTTAAAAGTAAAGTGTTTTAAATTAATTTGGGGAAAAATCTAGTTTTGTGCTTGGTGATTCCAGTGGAAATGGAAATACTCGGAATTTATTCTGAGAAAAGAAGGATGGTTTGGAAACTGTTTTCAAAGGGGTTTGAAAGTGAAAATATATCTTGTAAAGATATTTTGAGATAAATAAATAATTTGGGAAATTATTTATTGGTTGATGGTTGTTTGAAAATATTAATTGATAGTTAATCACCGACTATCAATATTGGACAACTGCGTTGATCGTTTCGAAGAGACCGGGATCGAGAGTTATTTCTCGAAAACCACTTCGATCCGGTTTGTACATTTTTGTGAAAACCGAGTTTGGATTCGAGGATGGAGTAGTGAAGTGCAAGGGCTAGTCACTACTAATCTTGAGGATATTTCCAAAATGGATGTAGTAGGAATAGTTCCTTCAGTTCCGTTCGAACCCGGGACGGACTTGTATGGATGAATGCTTACGAAAACATCGTCAGGTTGACGATGGACATTCTAAGGGATATGTTCTGAAAAGGTAACGCTTGGCCTCAAGCCTGATCAAATGGGAATGAATGAAAATCAGGGGTTATGCAGCAAGGCTAGGTGGGTAGCACCCAAGCAGGGTGTGGTCATCCCTGTCTAGATGTCCCTTTTATTTCGGCTTAGTAGGCGGTTGCTGATCCCAACCGTGGGGTGATCTCACTCGGGATTATCCAGTAAGGGGTAGTCCCAGCCTTGTGTTGCAGGGGAGCGGGCGTACTCCTCGGTACGGTGATCTAGGCCCCGTACTGTGACAGGTGGTACCCCAGTGCCTAGTCATTAGTTGGAAATCCATTCTCCCTACGAGCCTTGTACGAGTTTTGTTTGTATTACCCACTCTGTGGCTAGTAGATGGAATTTAATCATGTAACAATTTCGGCTATTTTATAATTATTATTATATAGACCATATGATAATATCAGAGGATTTCTATAAAAATTGTTTTAGGTATCGTAAGGTAAAAACCCGACATGTTTATTTGTGGCGTGGTCTTACGAGATGCTTTTATTTTCAAAGGATTTTTGAAACTTTAACAATCAATTGAGTGTGATTTTCTCACGCTGGTATTCCAGACTGACTCGGGTATTATTTAACTGTAATGCTCGGGTCAAACCGAGTATTATAGGGTACAGGATATGATGTTGTGGAGCCCAGGAGACGAGTTGGATGACGATACGTACTCTCGTACTTGTTTATATATATATATATTCCGTTGTGTTGAGTTGTTGTGTATCCATTTGTATGAATATTGATGTTGAACTGTGATTGATGTACTCTGATGATGTAATATATGTAAACAGATATATTTGATTTTGAGTATAGATTATTTATTATTTATTATATTTTATTCCGCTGCGATGGTTAGGTTCTGTTGTTGTTTCCTATTCTCTTCTTCTACCTCTTCTTCTTCAACCCAAATGGTTCGTATTTCTGTGCAACTTGAGTTGATTGTTGCAGAATAGTGATGACTCAAGGGGTACGGATTTGCGGGCTGTTACAGTGGTATCAGAGCATTGGTTGGTGATAACCTTGGCTCTGGTGGGAATTACTCATTTAAAATAGAGTCCGTAGTACTCTAGAATGAGTTGAGCGTATTAATAGATATGAGCGCGTATTTGTTAGTGAATATAAATTGTTTTAATATTGTGTTGATTGGTCTATTGAGTGGCATATGTACCTTCGTCGGTATAGTCTGGACAACTGTATTGAAGGGGTTTCTAAACACTTGAATAGAAAAATCGACACGGTATTGTTTTAAATATTAGTGAATGATATAATTTTACCCAAAAATATATTTTTGATATAAAGAAAGTTTTTGTAAACTATTTAGCTAATATATGGTTACTTGGATGTTAGGAATGATGATATTTAAATTATTATCATTTTTGAGTGGAAATTTAACTAGAAATTGAAAATATAACCAAAGTTTAAGGGAAAAAATTCATTATAAAATGAAATTCATAAATATGAACTATAAATGTAAAATATAAATTGAAATATAATCAAATGGAGATTTGTATAAGCATAAACTATACAAATGCATTACAGTTAAAATTTGAATTAAAATAGAATTTGAAACTTTAAAACCCCGGAGATTTTGGAAGTATTTTGAAGATAAATAATAGTATTATTGTTTTGGAGTTATTTCTGAGAGGAAATTTGTTTTAAAGGGATTTTGAAAGTGATATAACATTGAAATCACTTGGATTATTGGAAAATAATTCTGATGATGACGGCCGTATCATCAGTATTCATTTTCGAATTTCTAAGTGACGGATTGCTGCCAAAAAAAAATTTGATTTGTTCAGAAAAGCTGGTTGTTTTTGAAAATCTCGAAGGAAATTTGTTGGGAATAAATTCAAGACGGGTTTGATTTTTGAGAGGCGTGATTTCGGATGTTGTAGATTTCAAAGTGCTTGGAAACCAAAAGTCGGATGTTTAAAAATCCTGACGAGACAGTTGTAAGCTTATAAATTGTGATGATTTTTAAATCAGGAAGGAAATATAAGCTTTAAATGTTGGAAATTTAAATTTAAAGGGGAAAGTAAAAAAAATGAAATTAACTTGGATTGGAGAATAAAATTTAACTGGATTGAAATTAATTTAAATAGGATGAAATAATATCCAGTTGTATTCGAATTAAGTTGAAATCGAATCGAGTCAAATAAATCTGAGTTTAAGTAAAATTGAATTGGAATGAGAATTCAATTGAATTAATGAATGGAAATAAATTCTTACCTGAACAAATGGAAAATAAATTGGATAAGGATTGGAATTGAAATATATAAATCAGAATAACTTATAAGAGAATTAAAGTCCATAGAAATAAAATATATGCTTGGGCTATAAATAAATAGAAGGCTTGAGTTAAAAAAATAAATAAAAGATGAACCTATTCAAGCCTATAACGAATGGAATTGTGTAAATAAGAAGTTGTGACTTATAAAATTGGAAATGGAATACAAAATCCAAAATAAATATTGTTTGATGAATTGAAAAATAAAATGAAGATCAAAACTTGAATTATAAAATAAATTGAACTTAAGAAAATTAGATGAAGTTATATTTGAAATTAAAAATCAAGTATTGAACTACAAATAGGAGAGAACTAATTTTATAATAAATTGGTTAATAAAATGTGTAAATGGGAACGTAATGTTGTTTAACAGAAGCTGAATTGTGAATTTATGATGAAGTTTGGAAATAAAACTCAAGTTATGAATTGAATTCGACTTGAGTTGTCAGTAAAGTAAATGTAACTGAATTGTGAGTTCATGAAATTTGGTGGTAAATTGAAAATGGATAGTGGATTCAGAACTTGAGTTATTAATTAGAATTTAATGTGAAGTGTTAACAAATTAAGTATAGGTGAAATGTATCGAATAAAAATGTAAATGGATTAAAATAGTAATGGTATGAATTGCAAATAAAATCCAAATAAGTGAGGATAAATTGGAAAATAGCCAGGTAATAAATTGAATGAGTTGAATCTGGAAAGTTAAATTCTATAATAACCAATCAAATGAAATTGCAAATTTAAAATGTGATTTAATTAAGAGAGAATTAAGTTGTAAAATGAAAATGAGCTTAAGTATAAAATGAAGTAAATTGACTTAAGCTAAACAAATAGAAGAGTTGAATTAAACTCAACTTAAAACTAAGTGTAATGATATTGGGTTGGATTTAAATCAAGTAAAAATAAATTTGAATCGAAATAAAATTTGGTGGGTTATAAATAATATTTAAGGAAATGAAAATTCAAAATGGATTGAGTGGATAAACTAATTATATTGAATAAATAAATGGATGGGATAAATAAGAATCAAATGGAAGTGAACTTAAGTTTGAAGTGAAATAAATTGAGTAAATTAACTTAAGTTAAGAATAATTAGAAGCTCGACTAAGAGTAAAATTGGAAGACCATTAAATTGAAGCTTAGTTTGAATTAATTCGAGAATGGTTAGTAATGTGTAAGCTTGGAATGGGTCGAGCTAAATAAATGGTCGTGAATGAATTAAAATAAAAAGGAAATTTAATTGGTAATGAAGATGAACCTAAATTGTTAATGGTTTGAATGAACTGGTTTGGTTAATAAAACGAAATGCAAGTGAATGTATTCAAATTTAAAATGCAATGAAAATGAGAATATATGGGTTGTGAATAAATTTAAAAATGGAATAGAATTAAGTATAAATTTAGTTGAAATCAATTTCAATTGATTATAAAACATAAGTACTTATTTATCCACATAGATCTCGTCAAATTGCATAGAATAAATTGTCATTTGATGTAAATGGAAGTATTTAAAAGTCTATGAATTGCTAGAAGTAATATAAATTGATTTTGAGAGCAATTGAACTAAATATGATTTCAGTTTGCTAAAAAAAATAAAAATAAATAAATTAATGTAAGCGATTGAGTTTTAAACCATTCAAATTGATGAGCATGTATACGAATAGATTGAAAACCATTCGAATTTAATGAAAATGGTTATAAATTAATTGGAACAGTGGAATTAGTATGAAAACTATATAAATTGCTTACGGAAAAATGTTTGGTGTGAATTTCTTTTAGAATTCATGTGTTTAACTATTGCAACTAAGTGAAATATTGTTAAACTTCATATATTTGGCACTTACATGTTTAAATTGAGTAAGTACAGGTACCTGGGAGCCGTGTGGCTGGATTTGGTTGTGCTATTTGCTAAAAATAATAAGCCGCTTGCTTAAAATGCTAAATAAGGTACGCCTACGCAATAAAAATAAGAAATATGAACTGTTTTTGGTTTTTCCGACCGGGTGGGTCGATGTATATATATTTATCTCTTTTGTCTAATTGCAAAAGCTCCTTCGTACAAAGGAGACTCTGCCAAAAATTTTCAGAAATTTTGGGAGTTAGAGAATTTTTGGAAAATTTTGTTAACAACAAAACGGTTTCGAATTGAAAATTGAAATAAATTAGTAAACGAAACTAATTTAAAATAATGACATAAATTAGTTATAAATGACAAATAAAATTTAAATATTCAGAGTTAAAGATAAATTGAATTCATATGGAAATGAAAAAATCAATTTGAATAAAATTGGGTATAAACTAAAGTGGTAAAGTGGGAATAAATATAAGAAGCATATAAAATGCTTATACTAACTTAAGAGGGAATGATAAATTCTTAAATGAAAGATTAATACTACAAATATAATCTAAGATAATATTGGAATGAATAAATGTTGGCATTTTGTGAGAAAGTCGATAAAATATTTTTGGAATATTGTGATTGGACATTAGTGCTAAGCAGGATATGCCGGTAATATAAAGGTAAAGAGAATTGATTTTGATTTCAGAAGATAAATTTGAAATGCTCGACAAAAAGGTATGTGTTTAAGTTTCTATATGAAATTTGATTGGGATTTGGATTAAGCTACTTGGCATTTTGTTTTCTTTTGGGATTTGGGAGCCCGTAGAGGCCTTTTGTAGTTGTACCGAGCTAGCCGCACAAAGGAGACGCTGACAAAAAATTTCGGGAATTTAGGGAGTTAGAAAAATTTTGAGAAAATTTTGATAATCCAAAATTTGGTTTTAAATTGAACCTTGAATGGATAAACAAATAGTATAGTTTGAAACTATAGGAGAGTAGAAAAGTTAATAAGGATAATAATGGATCTTTTATAAGAAGATAGTGGATAAGATGTTGAATTGTTAGAACCGTTTGGTTTTGGAGGAAAGAGCAAACGGGTATTGGACCATTCTTCCTAACTAGTAATTTCGGGGACGAAATTCTTTTAAGGGGGGAGGAATGCGACGACCCGGAATTTTCAAAGCATTTAAATTAGAATATTTAATTAATTTTGAATATTTAAAGGTTAATTTCTAACTTTAATTTCAAATGTCGCAATTTATTTGATACTTAAATGATTAAATTAAATAATATGGAATTGGGTAAAATATGAAATTTGAATTTTAAGCCTGTTGAAAATAATTTGAAGACTTATAAAATTTATATTGATAACACTGAAGATGATAGAAGTTTTAAAATTTGATTTAACAGCGATTTGTTCGGTTTTGGAATTTATATCATTTAAATTGGATTTAAATAGCCTTTCGGGGCATAGTCTCGGAATTCGACGAAACGAGTTCCATTGGGTCCGTAATATTGAATTATTATCGGATTCAAATTTCGTATTGATTGGAGTTGTTATGTGAGCGTACGATATATAAACGCGCTGAAAATTTAATTGATAATAATCGATTCGAATTTGAATTAAAAATAAGTGAACACTGTAGCAAGGCGTCTTCAACACGCTTCCTTTGCCATCTCGAACACACCATCCCTTATCCTGCTTCTTTTTGAACATGTGACCATTATCCTTTCAGTTCATAATGCACGAAAAAAGGGGGATATAATCATGGACGAAATAATTAGCGATCTTCCCTTTATTCAAATCAAACCAAATTGGATTTCACCGCTTCTCCTTCAGTTCCCAAGTCACGATAACCCTAAAATAAATTATTTGATCGAATCAATTTTGGTTATGGCGACGCGGTTTTGAGAGGGGGTACGGCCTGGGATCACGCACGTTTACTCGCATATGATGAAGGGATTTCGTGCTCCATAGCTCGAGGGTCTGGTCGTGAGCTTAGGGGAGACGTAGGTGACTCGAACTGATCGATGGTCATCGCGAAGAAAGGAGCTCGAACTAATTGATTTTGGTGAAGGCGACGATCGAGTAACTCGTGTCTGAGCTTGCGATTTTGGGGCTTCGGCCTATAGCTTCAACGTCGAGCAACGTTGTACGACTTTCGCTTGAGGGTGTCGGTCGCAGTTTTGAGAAGGAGGAGGGGTTCTGGATTGGCGATCTGGTGACGCAGTAAGGTATAATTTAAAATTTTATTTTAAATATAAATTAATTTATACATATGTATTCAACCCATTAACCGATAAATTTAATAGAGGAAAAAATAGATTGTAGGTAAGGTTAGGTAGTAGAAAACCTTTAAAACTGGTAGTATAAATTATTCTTATAAGTGTGTGTATATATATAGGCTGAAATGGAATTTACTTGTTTAATTAAATTAGAAATAAAATATGTTTCAAGGAAGATAACTTTTTAATTTACTTGTTTAATTGATTTGGAAATGGTTAAAGAGAAATTATTTTAAACCCAAAGTATTAGTTAATTATTTATGAAAAGTGATTATTCAATTAGTTTAAATAAAAATTATTTGTTAATTTTTATTAAATTTAGCAAATGGAAATTATTTGTTCGATTTATTCAAATGTTAACAAAATAATTAGTTAATTAAATTTATTGAATGGTAATTGATTTTTCAAGTGGCTCAAATGTTAATAAATTGTAAATATTTATGCAAGGTCTAAAGTCGTGGGGAAAACCGGGCGTGTTTGAATTGGATGGAAAAAAAAGAAAAGAAGGTGAGTTAATCTCACTCAGTTTAAATTTAAATGATTAAATTTAAATAATTAAATTTAAATAATTGATTGTATGGTTGAATTGATTGATGTGATATAGTATATTATAATTTGAAATTGGCATATTATGTGATGCTAACGTCTGTGGATGTAGGGAAAACAGGTTAGAGGGATCCAACTGGACCCCTCAACTTTTATTTAAATTATTTAATATTCTCTGTTATGGTTATTTGATATTCTATGATGAATTATGTGGAAGTATTGAATGCTATAGCTTGGTTGATATAATTGGGTATAATGAATTACCCAAAATATAAATTTGATTTTTGAAATGAAAATAAAAGAAGTGAAATTGCAAGTAAAATAATTATAGAATAAATTTAAGAATGACTTGGAAAAGAAATAAAGTAACTTTAAAAATCTAATAAATGAATCCCGAGAATGGAATGGAAAATTTGAATAAACAGAAAGTTAATGAATTTTAAAATGCAGTATTATTAATTAAAAAGAACAAACATTTATTTAAAATTTAAGATTTAAATTATTGAAAAGAATGAAGAAGAAGTTAGGAAAATCTGGAATTTGTATATTTCCGTCAAAGGATTAACAATCAAACGGAAGATAATAACAATAATAATAAAATCCATAATTAATGAACTTTGAAATGAACTGAGTAAGTAAAGAAATTTATTTCAAATGGAATAAATTGGAAATCAATTTGGAAAATTGATTTAAGTGATTGAAGCAGAATTTTTCTCTGGATAACCAAGTACGTTTTTAAAGTAATTTTTTTAAATATAAATTAAATGTTTTATAGTTGTTTTGAAAAAAAAGCAAGTTTCGTAAAATTTATTATTTATAATATTTAAAGTCTAAAGTAAGTATTTTTTTAATCTGTTCTAGCAGTAATTATTAAGAAGTAACTTAGTACTTTGTTTTTAAGAAAAGTAGAAATCTAGTTTTATATTTTATTAAGTAACCTTATTTTCAAATATTCGTATAGTATGTATTTTTAAAAAATTATTAAAGAAATTTTAACTTGAATGTTTTAAAGTATATTTTTAAAAGTAAAGTGTTTTAAATTAATTAAGGGAAAAGTCTAGTTTGGTCTTTGGTGATTCCAGTGGAAATGGAAATACTCGGAATTTATTCTAAGAAAAGAAGGATGGTTTGGAAACTGTTTTCAAAGGGGTTTGAAAGTGAAAATATATCTTGTAAAGATATTTTGAGATAAATAAATAATTTGGGAAATTATTTATTGCTTGATGGTTGTTTGAAAATATTAATCGATAGTTAAATCACCGACTATCAATATTGGACAACTACGTTGATCGTTTCGAAGAGACCGGGATCGAGATTTATTTCTCGAAAACCACTTCAATCCGGTTTGTACGTTTTCGTGAAACATGAGTTTGGATTTGAGGATGGAGCAGTGAAGTGCAAGGGCTAGTCGCTACTAATCTTGAGGATATTTCCAAAATGGATGTAGTAGGAATAGTGCCTTCGGTTCCGTTCGAACTCGGGACGGACTTGTATGGATGAATGCTTACAAAAACATCGTCAGGTGGACGATGGGCATTCTAAGGGATATGTTCTGAAAAGGTAACGCTTAGCCTCAAACCTCATCAAATGGGAATGACTGAAAATCAGGGGTTATGCAGCAAGGCTAGGTGGGTAGCACCCAAGCAGGGTGAGGTCATCCCTGTCTAGATGTCCCTTTTATTTCGGCTTAGTGGGCGGTTGCTGATCCCAACCGCGACGTGATCTCACTCAGGATTATCCAGTAAGGGGTAGTCCCAGCCTTGTGTTGCAGGGGAGCGGGCGTACTCCTCGGTACGGTGATCTAGGCCCCGTACTGTGACAGGTGGTACCCTAGTGCCTAGTCATTAGTTGGAAATCCGTTCTCCCTACGAGCCTTGTACGAGTTTTGTTTTTATTACCCACTCTGTGGCTAGTAGCTGGAATTTAATCATGTAACAATTTCGGCTATTTTATAAGTATTTGTATATAGACCCTATTATAATATCAGAGGATTTCTATAAAAATTGTTTTAGCTATCGTAAGGTAAAAACCCGACATGTTTATTTGTGGTGTGGTCTTATGAGATGCTTTTATTTTCAAAGGATTTTTGAAACTTTAATAATCAATTGAGTGTGATTTTCTCACGCTGGTATTCCAGACTGACTCGGATATTATTTAACTGTAATGCTCGGGTCAGACCGAGTATTATAGGGTACATAATATGTTGCTGTGGAGCTCAAGAGACGAGTTGGATGACGGTATGTACTCTCGTACTTGTTTATATATATATATATATTCCGCTGTGTTGAGTTGTTGTGTATCCATTTGTATGAATATTGATGTTGAACTGTAATTGATGTACTCTGATGATGTAATATATGTAAACAGATATATTTGATTTTGAGTAAAGATTATTTATTATTTATTATATTTTGTTCCGCTGCGATGGTTAGGTTCTGTTGTTGTTTCCTATTCTTTTCTTCTACCTCTTCTTCTTCAACCCAAATGGTTCGTATTTCTGTGCAACTTGAGTTGATTGTTGTAGAATAGTGATGACTCATGGGTTATGGATTTGCAGGCTGTTACACTCTGCCAATACCGAAAACCACTTTAACAACTGTGTACGTGGTGGAGTTTCCAGAAATGAAGTAGGATGGTTTGGCGACAATTCTATATAGTATGACGTGACCCTACCTCCCGTGAGTCAGCTTAGATATGACTAAAACCAAGAACCATGCCAGGCCAAGTGAGGTCATTCCTTCAATCGGGCACATTCCTTCGATACCATTCTATTGCTTTTGTGATTGTTTTGGTGGCCACCCCTCTATTTTTGATATGGGAGTGTGTCCGAGGTGGGCGGTAGTAGCTGCTATGCGTTACTACCAGTCCGGATCCGCAAACGGTATATCTACCGTGGCATTTCCTCGTGTCCTATATTCACATGTCCTAGAGCATCTTCTACGAGTTTTTTTGTACCGTACCTATGTGATGTCCTCTTTGTAAATCTCTCGGAGGAGCATACGTCATTGTATAAACTACGGGAATATGTAAAATGTGTTAAGGGGGATATGGGTAACGCCTTAACGCTATTTTAATATCTTTTACTTTCCTATAGACATATTATAATAGCGTATATTACTACATAGTAGATTGTTCCATGGATCCTTAGAGCATGGTTATCCCAAACATCCTTTAAGTTACTTGTTTTTCAGTTGCTATTTCACTTGAGTTGAATTTATTGATATAAGAATGTTAATCATGATTAGAGTGTTTTGTGTTTTGCTTTACACTCGGCTCCGACTGAGTGGCACAACATTTGAGACTCACCTTTGGAGCTGGAGCTTTGTTTTGAAGATCCGTCTCATCTATTCATCTTTCCAGTTGATTGATTCAGAGATGCCATCTGTTTGTATTCGAGACTTCATTATATCTGAGATATTCTGTTGTATTTTATTTTAAACTCTGTTGTATATATAGTGGCTTCATGAACTACTATTTATCTATTCCGTTGCTTATTATTGTAATACTCTGTGTCTGTGATTCTGAATTTATTTACTGTATATGCTGAGTTTTGCCAAATTTAAATTAACAATCTGATATTTTGAGCAATTCAAGTCTGACATGTGTGGATGCGAATGTTTGAAAGTACCAGGTCATTACAGATTAGCCTCCACGATATGAACCATTTTCAGGATTCCATTAACTTTGACATAACATAGAATTTTAAACGGATTTAACAAATAACTACAGTACTAATATGGAACAAACACTATATATATATCCAATTCATATAATTAAGCTGCTCATCATGGTGAAATAGGGGATAAGTTATTTGAAAAAGCTTGAAGGACCTCATTATCTGTGGAAAAACAATGGTTATTGAGTGAAAGCCTTCAGTTTGGATTTCCATTTGATGCTCCTCTATTTTCACCTGGAGTAATCAACCTTGTCATTTTGTTTTCATAGAGGCATTTTTGCCGATTTCTAATGCACTTGAAAAGAAATAACAAAGAAAAATTACACTTATGGAACCATATAAAGTGACATTCTTTTAAATCAATACATAGTTGCTATGGCAAAAAATGTGGATCAACGTACTATAGGCTACCATTTCTTAGATCTAGATATATAGAGCTAATAGAGCACAACAATTTTACAAAAAACATTACAAGACAAAATATGTCTAGTAATTTTTTGGACCAAAGACTAAAAAACTCAACCACATAAAGTTTAAAAATATTTATAAAATATGTTTATTTAGTTCGTTCCATTTATATTTCACCGAGGATAAAAATTGAAACTAAACACGTAGAACTCCATGGAATGGTTGTTTGTGCAAGGCTCTTTGAAGGTGGATTTGCCCAAGGTGTGGACGGAAGAGCACCGTAAAAGCTATTATATTAGTTTTTAAATGCTTACTTTTAAGGTATTTTTAGTTTTATAAGAATGTTTTGTTTATATAGGTAATACCTAGATCATATGCAACCCCTACATACATAGCATTAACCAACTTATGCCTTGATACAAACATTTAAATTATCAACATCCAAAGTTAAAATTTTAATTTCTATATATTCTTTTTTTAAATTTATTCGGTACGACCACCTCTTTTATGCGTTTAGCTTAGATTCGTAATAGGATTACTACATGAATCATTAACATCCAAAGTTGATTTTGAGAATATACTTTCCATGTGATGTTTCTTTATTTGTAGCCTGAGGAATTTCACTCTCCAACACTTGTTATTTAATTCAAATTTATCTTCCAACATTTTTTAAATTTATAAATGGTTATTTTAAGGTATTTTTACTTTTATAAGAAAGTTTTATTTAGATAGATAATAATTAGATCGTATGTAACCCATGCATACTTAGCACTAACCAACTTGTGCATTGATACAAACATATAAATTATCAACATCCAAATTTTAAATTTTAAATTTTAAATTCTATCTATTCTAGTTTTTAAATTTATTCGGTACCACCACTTCGTGTATGTATGTTAGCTTAGATCGATAATGAGATTACTACATGAATCATTAACATCCAAAGTTGCTTTTGAAAACATACTTTCCCTACAGTGTTTCTTTGTTTAAAGCCTAAATTCACTCTCTATCACTTGTTCTTTAATTCAACATTATTTAGACTTATAGTTTAGTTTTGCATGTTCAATGGTGGACCTTAATGACATATATACCATTATAGATGATGAAGCATCAAAGTTAATAGAAATTGAAGAAGTATGCTGTGACGCACCACCTCTATATGCACACTAGCCAAGGACACCACGGAGTAATGCTGTCAACTAGCGCGAAGAATAAAGCTATTGAGGAGCGACCATTCATGTAATGGATTTGTGCGAGCACCGATATGTCAAATAGAATAACATGCATTTTGATTTCAAGAGGGAATCCGACATACCGATACAAACTCAAAACTACTACACAGTGGCTATATATATTCTTCGAAAACAAATATAGAAATAAACATAACATAAAACAGTCACAGATATCCATATCACAAAGGCGGAAACAAATATGAATATTACACATAAATGTGTATATCATAGTAGGGGTCAAACAAGATCCATAATATCATAAAAGAATCGTTACAAGTGCTAGACAAAAGAATATGTATACATCAAGGAGTCTATATCTCAAATGTATACAACAAAATCAATTACTAATCTAAGTAGTTCGCCAAAATTTAGAACAACAATCCCTAGTGAGGAGTTAAGAAGAACACTTATAACATCTCGGTCTGACCCGAGTATTATTCAATAAGAAAATAATATACGAATCAGTCTAGCTATAAATATCAGATGAAATGATATAGAATAGGAGATATGACAAAAAAAGTATAATAACCATAATGCCAAACTGCGATTAGTATGTAATTGAAAATCAACAAGAGATTAATCAATATCACAAGAATCTTCTCAAAAATAAAAAGGAATGTCATACTCCTTATTTCATTCACCAAGCCACAAATATTGACAACATATCGACAACATATAAATGCCAATCATAAAATTGGTGAAACAAAAATTCAAGAAATCATCAATAGAAATCCAAAAATCAAAAAAAAAGGGAGGCCTATCACAGGACGGGAGCATGAAAACTCACCAACACGTGTATCACACAACGGGACGCTATCCCATGGTCGCTAACCATAGAGCCGGTGCAACGACGTAGTACAACAGTACGCCCGAGGAACCTGAAATTCGTAAAATTTAGAACGACGACGTAGTACAACGGTACGCCCGAAGAACTGAACTGCATAAAAAACATGGGTCGCTAGACCACACAAATTGAGTCGAAACTCCAAGAAATAAATAGGTCATTAGCCTATAACAAAAATGAGACGAAACTCAATAAAGCGAGGTACCGTCCCCTCCGTGGACAAAGAAACATAGCATAGCGCTAGTCTAAATCACAAAAATGATCGTCAATCATCATCAAGATAGTGTCAACTACACTAAGCTAGTAAACATATGAGTTTAGCTTCATGTCCCATAAACACTAGCTTAACTTAAATATTTACAAACAAATTATAACTCTCCACTAGAAACTTGTCACAAGAGATTCAATCGAACAAGTCCAAGAATTAACCGACGAAGTAAACGCAAGCGTTTCATACCACTCATTTTATTAAGCCGTTTAATTAGATTTCTCATAGAGTGAGGTAAAGGTTTGTATATACTAGTAGATTGGGAAAACGGTTTAAGAAAAACGAGCTTTGTAATAAAATAGTATTAAAATCATTTTGAAGAAAGGGTTTTGCTATTTACTACTAGTAAGAAACCTTTATATATTTTAAAGTGACATATCACAAATATGATTGTAGAACAATCAATCACTAAAATTCACATTCGAAGACGTGAATTAATTCCAATAAATCGATATAAAATCCATCAAAATGGATATTTCCAAAGATTCCAAAATAGAAGTCATTAAAGTCGAATAATTGATTGCAACAACTAGGAATCCAAACGAATCAATAAAAATTGGAATCCAAGCAAAAATAGGGAAAAATAGGCATAATAGGCATATAGGAGCAGGTCAGTCGGTTGGCTCACTAAGTTCAATCGACTGAACTCAGTCCCGACAAATCCACGGGATACTGGTCGGTCGACTAGTTCACTGAGAACAGTCGACTGACTGTAGAATACGGAGCCCCAAGGCTCTGCAGACAGCCTTCGGAATGCATATTAGCTACAGCAAGTCGACTGACTTCAAAGTCCAGTCGACTGACTGGAGCTAAGGCAGTTTTTCTGCCTATGCAAACGATGTGCAAACCCAACCAATTCGCAACCGAACGAGCAATGGCGCTAGGAATTTATGTCAATCGACAACCTGGCCTTATAGGCTCTTCGATGCGTCACCAAAACTTGTTGAGATATCAATAAAAGGATTTTCATAGATTTTGATTTCAAAACACCAAAAATTGGAATATACACCAAATCAGTTCAAACCAAAATCAAATGCACATAAATAAGTGTTAGGAATTCATACCTAACAATCAAAAATAATCATAGAGTTAGGAATTCATACCTAACAATCAAAAATAATCAGAGACTTAGATGTGAGATAAAAATCTCAACTTTTCACAAAAACAAGGAAGGAGAAGCTTGAAAACAAAGGAGGGTCAACCACTCTTCAATCCCAACTCAAGGAGCTTGAATTTAAGCTTAAAAGAGAATCATTTCCTAAGTTAGTTTTAGGAATTTTCTGAAATTGATATGAGAATGAGTTGGAGAAGAAGAAGAGAGGGCTTACCAAAGCTTCTTCTTAGAATTTGGAGTTAGAACTTGATGTTAACTCCTCTATTTCATGACTCAACGACCTAAGGAAATAAGCGACTGAAGGAATTAAAGTGTGAACAAGCTAACAGGGACGAAGTTCTACAACGACCTAACAACCTAAAGCTATCACGACCTAGCGACCTAACTATCAGCACAGGGCAACATCATATCACAATAGAGAGGCTTAATGACCTAACGAGCTAAGAAGCTCAGCGACCTAGATAGTTGAGAGGTATAGCGACCTAGTAACTAAGTGACTTAAGCGACCTAGCGACCTAAGGCATAAAGCAGATCCGTTCGATACAACTTAGCGACCTAATTACCTAAAGGGTCTAGCGACTTAACAACCTAAATCATGAAGCGGCACAACATGACGCGACTCAACGGCTTAAGTGGCCCTAACGACCTAACTGATCAAGACAAAGAGAGGCCGCATGCATGCAACTCCTTCATTAGGTCGCTCGCGACCTAAACAAACCAATATAACTTCTTATGCTGCTTCCTCCCTAGGTCGTTCACGACCTATGACTTACTAGTGTGTTCAAGTGATCAAGTGTGCTCCTGTTAAGCCATAAACCGCGCCCACTAGGTCGCTCACGACCTACGACCTGCCTCTAGGTCGCTCACGACCTACGACCTAACTCCGGAATCTCCCTATAAATACCCCACCTACTCCAACCGAAAAGGGGACTTTTGGGACTCACTTCTGGAATGCCTACACTCTGCTATTTTCTCGACTCATCCGACACTTCAAACATCAAAGACACTTTTACGAACTTCAAGAAGAGATCTAACACATTCGACATGAATTCGAAGAATCCTTCTACATTGGAGTTCAAGTTACTTGTCTTAGTAGTGTTGTAATCGAAGATTGTTGTCAAGTTGTAATCGATTCAGCAATAAAGAAGATTAAAGTGGACGTAGGCTTGACTTGAAGCCGAACCACTATAAAACTGTTGTCTCTTTACTGTTTTTTCTGCAATTTCTGCTTGTTTCTAATTCTCGTATCGACGGGTGGTGCTTTCACTTTTTCTCTACTTACACCGGGGTGTTAGTGTTCAATTTTAAGCGTTAACATTTTTGATGCTTTCACTGAGAACCCAACTCAGGCTATTTTCATCATGCTTCGAAAAAGTTTGTTGAAACAATATCACTCAAAACTAAGAGTCTATCAGAGATTATGGCTCCTGGAAGAACGCGTAGATCTGTTAGATCCGGTGATGTTCATGAGAATAATGCCACTTCTCCTCCGTTAAGTCAAACAGGTCCAAGTGTTGGAATTACACGAGCGGAGTTAGATGTTGTAGTGTCTGGGCTATATCAGTAAATGGAAGCCCAAAACACTTTAATGTTGGAAAGGTTGAATGCTTTGCTCGGAGCTAACCATCAACCAGTGAATAATGAACAAAACTTTGCTGATGATGTTCATAATGTTGAAGGGAGAAATATTCCTCAAAGGGTAGCTGGCCCCGTCGAAGGGACAATTCCCCAAGCTGGAGGATCAGGGCCGCAGCCAACTCTCCGCGAACGCTTGTCAAGGCAAACTTCCGAGAAAATGGCTGACGTCTGTCCCGCAGAGCCTCTAGATGATGAGGAATGTTTCTCGGGAATGGTTCGACAAATCATGAAAGAGAGCATGCAGAGGGATGAAGATGAAAAATAATGGGGATTCGCTCCAAGCAAGACTCCATTCACCGAGAGAATTCTGAAAGCGGAATTTCCAAGGAAGGTGTTCCCCCCACCATTCTAGCTTATCGGGGGACAAGCGACCCTAATCAATTCTTGTACAAGTATGATTGGCATATGACAGGTGCCAGAGCATCAGATGAGATAAAATGCCGGTACTTTTAGGTATACTTTGAAGGAGTGGCTCTACTTTGGTTTACAAGCTACCTGGCCCGATCTATAGACCAGTTCTCCGATTTAACTTGGAAGTTTAAAAACAATTCAAATTGTATGCTTCAAAGGCGAATGACATAATGTCACTGTCCAGCCTGGAACAGAATCCCGGAGAATCTATTAGATCTTTCTTCAACCGATTCAATATAGCTTTGGATGAAGTCGATAATGCAGAGCCACGAATGATCTTGACTTACTTGATGAGGGCTATCGACAAATCGAGTGAATTTGGGAAATGGCTGAAGATGAAGGAGCTGAATTCTCTTGAGAAATTCTATAAGAAAGTTGATGAATTCATGCGCTTGGAAAGCCTTCAAGCACCGGCCAAGGTGGTATTGACAGAGGTTGGGAATAATAATGCTGCTCCAAATAAGAAGGAATCTGGTACTTAGAAGAGGGAGAACGATGGTGGGAAGAAGCAAGGAAATGCGAAGAAAAATCGTCCTTTTAACTTCACTCCCTTAACCGATACCCCAGAAAACATTTTCTTTGCAACCAAGGACACTGTCGAATACCCACACCAGCTAAACTGAGGCTTGGGAAAAATGCTGAGAAAAGTGGAAGATTCTGCCGATTCCACAATCAACCCGGCCATGATACTAATGAGTGCCGCCATTTGAAGAATTTGATTGAGGAACTATTGAAAGAAAATAAACTTCAGCAATATGTGAAGAGGAACAGGAACGACCCAACTTCATCAACTCAGGGGCAACAAGTTCCTGTTCATCAACCCAGCTCGAGTAAGAAAGCGACGGTGCATGAATCAGAGAGGCTTGTTATTAATGTGATTACAGGAGGTCCTCACCCAGAAGGTATAAGCTGGGGGTGAGATGGAAAGATATGCCCGTGCCTTGAAGTATGCACCAACAGAAGAAAATGTTTTTGCGTTGGAAGATGTTGCACCTTTGAAGCAGCAGAGAACTTTTAATGATGACATTGTGTTCAGAGCCAGGGACTCTATAGGCGTTGAAGCTCCTACCATGGATCCCTTGGTCATCTCTGCAGGCATTGGGCCGGCTATTGTAAGAAGAGTGCTTGTTGATTGCGGCGCTTCTTGAAATATTCTCTTCAAAAAGAAATTCGATTAAATGAAAATTCCGATGGCTGATGTTCAAGCTTCATCACAAAAGATTGTTGGGTTTACTGGGGAACCGAAGCAGCCAGTTGGAACTATTGACTTATTCGTGGAGCTTGGAGAGGGGCAGAAAAGGGTGGTTCGAAAACAGACTTTTGTAATTGTTGACGAATTTTCTGCTTACAACGCCTTCCTAGGCCGGCCAACTCTTGCAGCATTAAAGGCAATTCTCGCCCCGTGGTGCCTTACCATGAAATTCCCCACGGATAATGGAGTCGGTGTTATTAAAGGGGATCAGAACGCTAGACGAGAATGTTATCTAATAGAGTTGCATGAAGCAAGGAAGAGAGAGATGGGAAAAAATACGGCAACCCCAGTCCGCATCAAAGAATCAACCTTGTAGCAATTACAGGGTGGACCCTACACTGGCGAGCATAGTGGTGCAAGAAAAGAAATGGGTCCCAGAAAAGCCAGTGCAGGGGAGAATAGAGTGGTGCTAGTGGAAGTAACGGTGCCAGTACCTGTTGACCCGAAAGACTCTAACAAGGTGGTGAATGTGGGTTCGCAACATAGTGTGACGGTTCAAAATTCTTTGATATCATTCTTGAAGGCAAATTTGGATGTATTCGCTTGGACTCATGCTGATATGTGTGGAATATTCCCAGAAGTTGCAGTACATACTCTGAATATTGATCCGAAGTTTACACCCGTAAAGCAGAAGAGAAGAACCCAGGGTCCTGAAAGGTCAGCAGCATTAAAAGAAGAGGTAGATCGGTTCATGGAGAATGGTTTCATAAGGGAGTCCACTTATCCAAATTGGGTTTCAAATCCAGTACTGGTTAAGAAAGCTAATGGAAAATGGAGAGTATGCATCGACTTTTCAGATTTAAACAAAGCCTGCCCCAAAGACTGCTTCCCGTTACCCAAGATTGATCAGTTGGTGGATGGAACAACAGGGTATGAATTGTTATCTTTTATGGATGCTTACTCCGGATATAACCAGATCATGATGCATGAGCCAGATCAGGAGGACACGAGCTTCATCACCGATGTTGGTCTCTACTGTTATAGCGGATTGAAGAATGCAGGGGCAACTTACCAAAGACTTGTTAATGCTATGTTCAAACCGCAGATTGGCAAGACTATGGAAGTATATGTTGATGATATGCTGGTAAAATCAAGGAAGGCAGTGGACCATATGGATCACTTGGCAGAGATGTTCGCAGTCCTCCGAAAGTACGGAATGAAGCTTAATCCTTTGAAATGTTCATTTGGGGTGGAGTCTGGAAAGTTCTTGGGTTTCATTGTGAGTGCTAGGGGCATTGAAGCTAATCCTGCTCAGATTGCTGCCTTAAGAGAAGTCAAGGTCCTAAAACGAAGTAGGAATTGCAAAGTATCAATGGAAAAGTCGCTGCCCTAAGTCGGTTTATTTCCAAAGCTACTAATAAATGCATTCCATTCTTTGATGCTCTGAAGAAAGGAAAGAAAAACTTTGATTGGACTCCTGAATGCCAGAAAGTTTTGATGAGTTGATTCGTCATATGGAAACGCCTCCAATACTTTCTAAGCCCAACAATGGTGAAGATCTTTTCGTATATTTGGCAACTCATCTCATGCTCCCAGTGCAGCATTGATACGGGAAGACACAAAAGTTCAACGCCGGGTTTATTATATCAGCAAAAGATTCACTGGGGCAGAGATGAATTATCCGAAATTGGAAAAGCTCGCCTATTGTTTACTGATTGCATCAAGAAAATTGAGGCCATATTTCCAAGCTCATCCTATCAAAGTCCTCACTGATCAACCTCTAAAGCAAGTCCTATTTCGCCCTGAAACTTCGGGTCGTCTTTTGAAGTGGAATATTGAACTCAGCCAATATGTCATCACTTATCATCCCCGGAGAGCGATCAATGGACAAGCTTTAGCAGATTTCATCGCAGAATGTAAAGATAAAGGTGATAGTGAGGAAGAGGTGACTGATAACACCCCAATTTGATGGAAATTGTATGTTGACGGTGCAAGAAATGATTACTGTTCCGGAGCTGGAGTTGTGCTTGAAACCCCTGAAGGGCGGTCACTGTGTTATGCGTTGAGATTAGAATTTCCTTCGACAACAATGAAGCAGAATATGAAGCTCTTATTGTGGCTTGAAGATTGCTAAAGAACTGAACATCAGAGTATCGCAAATTTTCAGTGATTCTCAGCTTATTGCATGCCAAGTCAAGAAAGAGTTTCAAGCTAAAGGGGAAAATCTGTCTGCTTACTTATCAAAGGCCTGGGAGCTTCTTGATGGTTTTGATCATTACACGATAAGCCATGTACCCCGGGAAGAAAACATGAAGGAAGATTCTCTCGCGAAGTATTCCAGCACTGGTGAAGCTCAATTATTGGGATTAGTTCCTGTGGAAGTCTTGTCAGCTCCAAGCACTGTGAGATGGATAATGACTGGATCATGACTATATCTCAAGAGCAAGAATCGTGGATGAATCCGATAAAGGAATATCTGCTCAACGGTTCTCTACCAGAAAATTCAAAAGAACGACAGAAGCTGCTATGAAAAGCCTCTAGATATATAATTCAAGGTGGCCGATTGTACAGACGGGGATTCTCAATGTCCTTACTCCGATGTGTGACCAAGGAAGAGGCTAAAACAATTTTGGATGCCGTGCACGGAGGAGAGTGTGGTGATCATTCAGGTGGTCAAACCTTAGCCAAGAAAATTCTCCGTTATGGATATTTTTGGCCAGATATTAACCGAGATGCTGCTGACTATTCTCGAAAGTGCGACAGATGCCAGAGATTGCAAAGATCCCAATAGCACCTTCCACTGAGCTGACACAGATGGTCAGTCCATGGCCATTTTCCATTTGCGGATAGATCTCATTGGGCCCTTACCGACTGCCAAATCCATAATCAAATATGCTATTGTTGCTGTTGATTATTTCACTAAATGGGCTGAAGCTGAACCATTGGCTACTATTACCTCTAAAAAGATGATAAATTTTATGACTAAAAATATCATTTGCAGGCATGGTATGCCTCAGAAGATAATCTCAAACAATGGCACCCAATTCGAAAGCGAAGAATTCTAGGATTTTTGCAAGCGATTCAAGATCCGGAAAAGCTTCTCAGCAGTGGCTCATCCACAGGCAAACGGTCAAGTGGAAGCAGTAAACAAAATTATCAAGTCAACCATCAAAAAACAGCTGGAATAAGCAAAAGGTAGTTGGGTCGATAAGCTGCCACTAGCACTATAGGCATATAGAACTACCCACAAAGCTGCGACTGGGCACACTCCATTTTCATTGGCATATGGATCAGAAGCAATGATTCCGGTGGAAATAGAGGTCCCTTCACAAAGAAGAATCCATTTCAATCAAGATAAAAATGAAAAGCTGCAACTTGAAGCACTTGACCTCCTTGATGAAAGAAGGGAAGATGCTAAGCTCAGAATTGCAGCCCATCAGCAAAGGATAGCCAGGCACTTCAATTCCAAAGTTCACTAACGCAGCTTTGAAATTGGAGATCTAGTCTTGGAAAGAATTATGACAGCGACAGGTGTGTTTGGGCCAACTGGGAAAGGCCCTATGTCATAGGCAAAAAACTTCTTGATGGCACATTCAAACTCACAACTGTCGAAGGAGATCCAATTCCAAGAGCTTGGAACAACAATCAATTGCGTCCATATTTTACTTAAAAGCTTTGCTGAAATATTGTAAAATAATTATGGATGTATGATTCTTGTATTGAAAGCCATTGTAAAACCAGTGCAAGTGAATAATAAGAACTATAAAGTGGATGTAGGCCCAGCTCTTGGCCGAACCACTATAAATCTTGTGTTCTCTGCTATTACAAAATGCCTGTTTTATTTCGATATGTAAAGTACTTTAAATGTATTGCTAAAATGTCGATTTGATATTGCAGGCCATTAAAACAAAGCTTACTCATCGCAAGGCGAAGCGATTCCTACAAATCACTTAATAAAAAAGTATACTTTTCAGAGAAAAAAGCAAATAACTTGCAAAAAGAAAGAAACGTGTGATTGGAAATGATAACAGGGAATCGCTGATATGGGCAAATGGCGAAAAGGCATGGGCGAGCAGACCGGGAACAGCCAAAGACCTCTTCGGAGGCACAAGCCCTCTTCGGAGGCACAACTCTTCGGAGGATAAAGACCTCTAACGGGGCATGCCAGAAAAAGAAAATTCTCTTTCTCAACCAAAAAAGATTGGTGGAATGACCGAAGGCACCTTCCCAAGTTGAAGGCACAGGGCCCTTGTTAACTATTTGCGATCGTTTGTGCAAACAAACATCCAATTAAGTAACTTGCGTCCGCCCCGTAAATCCATCTAACCATGAGAAAGTAACTTCCAGGCAAAAGCCCCCCTCGGAGGCACACATTTCACCAGGATTTGAAGTGCAAACAGCTCTCTTCGGAGACACACTTCATAAGGGTTGAAATGTGGAAAGCCCTCTTTGGAGACCCATTTCACCAGAGTTGAAATGCCAAAAGCCCTCTTCGGAGGCACACATTTCACGAGGATTTGAAGTGCAAACAGCTCTCTTCGGAGACACACTTCACAAGAGTTGAAATGTGGAAAGCCCTCTTCGGAGGCCCATTTCACCAGAGTTGAAATGCCAAAAGCCCTCCTCGGAGGCACACATTTCACCAGGATTTGAAGTGCAAACAGCTCTCTTCGGAGATACACTTCATAAGAGTTGAAATGTTGAAAGCCCTCTTCGGAGGCCCATTTCACCATAGTTGAAATGCCAAAAGCCCTCTTCGGAGGCCCACTACCCTGCATAAAAAGAAAGAAAGAAAAAGCCCTCTTCGGAGGCATACTTCTACTCTTAAGAGAAGATCAATCTCTCCACAATGAGAATATTCTTCTCCTAAAGTTGAAGTACCAAATCAAAATCTTCTTTTGAAGCCCACTTCACCGCACAGGAGAATTCGCTACTTTTCTCTAAAAAAAAAGAGTGATCATCTCCAAAAGTTGAAGTGTACAAATTTTTCCTAGAAAAAAGAGAAGACTTCTCCAATACAAGGCGCATTTTACTAAATCAGAGAAATATTTCCTTAAAATGGAAAAACTATTCTCTAAAGTACGGATGCAAGCCTCCTTAAAATGGAAAAGTTGTTCTCCAAAGAAAGTGTACAAGTCTTCTAGAAACAGAAGAGTTATTCTCCAAAATTTTGCCAATGTGAAAGAGATTGCAATAAATCGTGGTATGGGGGCAATATAATATAGTTACATTCATAAAAACAATGCTCAAGCAACATACCACAGGCTTACTGCAACATCACACAAAGAAAATAAAGAAACTTGTATGAAAAAGAAGAATAAATGCATTCTCAAATAAAGACAGAAGTTTGTACAAGTAAAAGAATCATTTTATTCCATACTATGAAAATTTTATGCATGTGCAGGTTTCAAAATAAAAAGAAGGCGGGGACCGGTACCTGCACAATCTCCAGTCAACACAAGCCTTTATACATAAAAGAAAGACAAGAAGCATAAGACCAAACCCATCACTTCTTCTTTTTGCCACCTTTCGAGCCCTCGCCTAGCCGGATGGTTAACTTTTTAGGTCGGCTTGTAAGAGTAGGGGAAGAAGGAGAAAGGGGTGCAATTGGATTTTCTTCTGCTTTTTCTTCGCTGGCAGAAGCTTCCCTCTTTTTCTTTGAGATTCCACGCTTCCCCTTCTTCCTTGAAGAAGACTCGCTGCCCGGAGTGATAAGTGCAGGCAGCTTTGTGTCATCAGAAATAATTTGCTCCGGAGTTCATTCGCCTTCTTCAGGTTCTTCAGCCTTCTGTTCTTGTGAAGCGATAGGATCATCCAAGCCTTGAAGAGCTTCTATCTGCTCCTCTTGCGACCCTGGTTGAGAAACAGAAGGAGGAGTAATCTGAAGAGACGGAGGGGGAACAGTTGGAAGAGGGGAAGTCTGAACAATACTTGGCGTTTTCACTATAGGAGAAGAGAAGTTAAAATCAGTATTTCTCGTAAAGAGAGGAGATAGTGGCGTGTCAAGACTTAAGTAATAATCAAAAAGTTCATCAAGCTCATGTGAAGTAAATGAGCAGTCCACTTAAGAAAGATCAGCATTGAGGTTACCTGGAGAAGTAGGCTTTAATACGTCAACTTCAAATTCTTGTGCTTCAGTGCTTTCTTGAGTCTCATCTCCAGTGTGAGCAGTTGCACTTTCAATGACAACTTTAGCAGGAGGTGGAGAATGGGAACTGGAGCCAACAATATCGACGTCGGCCGAAACCGAAGGTTGAACTGGGTCGGTTGAGGTTGCCGTTCCTAAATGTTCTCCTTCTGCCATTCCAGCTCGCTCTTTAGCGAGTTGCTCCTTTCCCCTGGCAAGAGCAGCACGTGCATCGTCATCTAGATAGTGCGCCTCAAGATCTGCTTCAGCATAGCCAGCGTCTCCAAGCATGTCAAGTGCGGCTTCCCACACTTCGGCCAAAGTAATCTCATATTTAGGGCCTAAAAATGAGAGACTACCATGCCCTAGGACGCTATGCAAATAAAAGTCGAATAATATGGAGCTAATGTTGGATTTAGTTGCCTCATGCGACTCTTCGGCTGCTACTTTGCCAGCAATGGCCTCATCACGCTCTTTTTCAACTTTAGAAAGCTGAGCTTTTAGCATTTCAATCTCCATGTCCTGGGAGCTAGTCTTTTTTCGCAACTGAGCAACGTCAGTGAGATAACCCTCCGCAATTCTTCTCTGCACTTCAAGCCTAGCTTCAGCATCTCGTTGAGCGGCATGAGCATCCCTTACTTGTTTTTGAAGCACTTCTTCTTTTTGAGTATAGGAAGTGGAAGAAGTGGCAAGATCTTCTTTGATTTTTTCAATTTCCTCTTAAAGCTTCTCATTGTAAGCGGCGATGCTCTTCATCTCTGCATCATGCTGGTTGAGAGTTTTCTGCCACTCGAATTTATCATTTTCCATAGTCAGCATGGCTTCGAGGTTTGCCCGGTTTACTCTTTGAAGTTCGTCAACAAGTTTTTGCCAACCAGACATTCTCTCAATATCAAGTTTGACGGCATCAAGGTTTCGCAACATAGCTTGCTTGTCGATTGGGACCAAATCAAGGTCAAAACGCACTCCTTTTAAGCACTAGTGCGAAAACCGACTTTGAAGAATAGTCGGACCCTATCCAACTTGATACGAGGGCCTACTGATGATTGTTTGAATATCAGTTCTTCCAAGGGCAGGAGAGCTGGAAGGAATTTCCAAAGAGATGGGAGCAGCGGGCTTTTCATAAATTGCAGACACCGGCTTTTCACTAAGCCTGGCCCGCTTACTTGAACCTTCAGCGGCATGACTTTTCCCTCTGTCATCATGAGATTTTCGTTTGTGGGAATCATCATCTTTCTGGGAAGAATCATGTCATTCATCCCTTCCCCCATAACGCTCCTCATAAGCCCGCCTCTCACGAGCTTTTCTCGCAGCCCTTTCTTCGTCGGTTTCTCTAAAGGCAGGAAGATACCTCTTGGGATCGTAGGAGCCGCGTCTTCCGTGACGTTGGAAGTCATCATAATATGAGCTGTTACGCCCTATTGAAGAACCTGAAAGTGAGAAAGAAGCAAAGCTTAAGAATCTTTGAAGTAAAGGAGCTAAGTACATATATGTGTAGAAAAAATCCTAAGTGTGTGTAACGAGCAAACTACGCGCGTCAAGCTACGAACCACTCTTCGGTTGGGGGGTGATGGCGGATTTTATAGAAGGTATCAATTCTTGAGCTGACGAGGATTGTTGCAAGACAGATGTCACTTCAACTGCTGGAGAAACTACTTTAGTAGTAGTGGTATCGTCTTTAAAGAGCTCCTGTGAAGTAACCATCAGGTCGCTCAATCCCTCAAAAATATCGTCACCGCCGTACTTAGCGGGGCTCTTTCTCTCGGCTCCTTCATCAGCAGCCTTCCCAGAGTATTGCGGAGGTTCCTCTTCTTCAATAACTGGAGAAAGCGTAGGCTTGCTAGATGACTCCATGATATCAGTAGGAGTGGAACATTTCACTAATGAGGCTTCCACAGCAGGTTCTTTCAATGTGATTTTTTCTGCAGAAACTAGGGCATCTGATGTCTTTGCTGGAGAATCAGGGACTTCATGAGGCTGAGTAGAACGGGAAGAGTGCAGAAGTCCGAATTGGTGTAGAAACTCGTCTTTTAGCAAAAATTTAATACTTCTTTCTGCAACCACAACGACACTTAATCTTTCAAAAGTTGGCTTGTGGCTAGAGTCTTTAGAAAGAGGAGGGAGTGCTGAAAAAGTAAAGAATGAAGTTATCACATGACAACTCGGATCTTGAAAAGCTCAAAAATGGAAAGAACGGAGGAAAGCAATCTTACTTCCTACTCTCCATATGCCATAAAATCCCCGGGGGCAAAGAACGAAGAAAAACTGGTTCAAAAACCCGTGAGCACGTTCAGAAAGATCAGTGACCATGGTTCCTGGCACTTCTCAAAAGTATTATGGAAGTATGATCTTTATTCTTTGCAAATGTGCACAAGTAGCAAATTTCTTCAAAGCTCGGAAGACGATCAAGTGTCCTCCTGAACAGCACACACAGTCCCATTAGGATGGCTTAACCATTGGGATGCAACTGGAAGGGAGAGATAGTTAATCGGAGAAGGAGTTGTTGAAGAAAATCATTAAAAGGAGGAATAGCACCACACAGGCACATCTGGCGATTAACCGCGACAAAATAGAGAGGTGGCCTGTCAGCAATATCATTTGGCCCAGGAAGTAAAGCATCTGCTTCAGCAATACCAAACTGAATGCATAGTTGGTTGAACGCCCGTTGATTCAGGGTAGTCGAAGTTCTTTCCGGGGGTTTGTCCAATGGATTGGCTATCGGGAAGACCTCTCTAGCTTGCCCTACTATTTCTTCTTGTTCAGAAGTCATTCTACACAAGGAACTGGATATTCAAATATGAAGGTGCACGTTTCCTAAATGTATGGAGTGTTGTGCAAAACTAAAAAAACGACAAGCAATTATAACTTAAATTAAACTAATATGCATTTGTCAATTATAAAGTTTCAGGGCTTGTTGTTTTAGGTCCAAGTACAAGTGCAGTGTTGATGCATACAAATCAGCTTTATTTGATTAGTTTTGCTTTGTTTTAATACTTCACTTGAATTTGTTAATTCATAGCACTTCATTCATATAATTTCTTTAAGTTGATTATTCTTTATCGACTAATCTGTCATTCGATATAGGCAATCAGTGGCAGTATATTCGCCCTAGTTTTCTGTAAACGTTGTATTTAACAGGATGTTAGCTTCAAAAGTTAATGTAATCTGTAAAGAAGTGCAACAAGTTCAGGCATGTTATCTCGGCAGTTCAAGTTGAGAATTCAATTCAACAATGTCATGTTCATTTGAGTTGAACGGTGTTCAAGTCCTTAAGTCGCAGGAACGACTCAAGCTAGCTCGGGGACTATTTAAATCGTCCAGATCAAATCCAACGACTTAACATAAGTCGAAATTTTTAAGTCACATTGTTCTAGGCCAGGCAGTGCAAAACTGGCTAAGTCCTAGGTCGCTTGAATGCACACGCGACCTAAAAATTAAGTTGCAAAAGGTGATGCTGCAAGAAGCTAGGTCGCGAATTTGAAGGTCGTTCAGCTTCCCTTAGGTCGCAAGGATTCTTAAGTCGGTCGGTTTGTTAGGTCAGCCAAATTTGTTAAGTCGTAAAGGGGGTTATGTCGTTCAGATTCACTAGGTCGCTTATGATGTAACTCGGCAATCTCGAGCTATCTCCTATCAAAACCGCTATGCCTTACTTTCCTTACCCCGCTAACTCCTCTCCACTCAATAGCTTGCTATCTCGTTAACTCGTGATCCGATAACCCATTATCACCTACACAATGAAATCCATCATCCTCTTAGTGAAATATATTATCTCTCCATACCACCAAATCACCCAAAACTGATTCGAATCATCTCCGATCCATCATAGACCCAACGCACTGCTATGCCCTTGTGAATCACAACGACAACGTAATCAACGACAATCGAAAATCGATCGCAATCTGACTCGAAGTGAAACGCGACGCATGGATTTGGACTAGGGTCAAAAGATGGGGATTCGCAATTCGGCGGTGATCATGGTTGGATAAAGATCATATTCACTTACATAATATGATAGTAGAGATGAATCGACGACTGGTTAGCTTGAATTCGCCTTTGAGAGCTCGAAGGTTTGTTAATGGCAGATCAGGTTGTCACAGCAGTTAAGGAGAAAGAAACGAGCTAACAACTTATATAGGGCAAGGAAAAGAAGACGAATGGGCATGCGAGTTAGCAAATCTCTTAGGTCGCTCATGACCTAGCGGAATTAGGTCGAAGAACACGACCTACGACATAGGCATGTACTTCGAGGGGCAAATGTTAACTCCTCTATTTCATGACTCAACGACCTAAGGAAATAAGCGACCGAAGGAATTAAAGTGTGAACAAGCTAACAGGGACGATGTTCTACAACAACCTAGCGACCTAAAGTTATCACGACCTAGCGACCTAACTATCATCACAGGGCAACAGCATATCACAATAGAGAGGCTTAACGACCTAACGAGCTAAGAAGCTCAGCGACCTAGACAGTTGAGAGGTATAGCGACCTAGACTTAAGTGACCTAGCGACCTAAGGCATAAAGAAGATCCGTTCGCTACAACTTAGCAACCTAATTACCTAAAGGGTCTAGCGACTTAACGACCTAAATCATGAAGCGGCACAACATGATGCGACTCAAGGGCTTAAGTGGCCCTAACAACCTAACTGATCAAGACAAAGAGAGGCCGCATGCATGCAACTCCTTCATTAGGTCGCTCGCGACCTAAACAAACCAAGATAACTTCTTATGTTGCTCACTCCCTAGGTCGTTCACGACCTATGACTTAATAGTGTGTTCAAGTCATCAAATGCGCTCCTGTTAAGCCGTAAACCGTGCCCACTAGGTCGCTCACGACCTACGACCTACCTCTAGGTTGCTCACGACCTATGACCTAACTCCGGAATCTCCCTATAAATATCCCACCTACTCCAACCAAAAAGGGGACTTTTGGGACTCACTTTTGAAACGCCTACACTCTGCTGTTTTCTCGACTCATCTGACACTTCAAACACCGAAGACACTTCTACGAACTTCAAGAAGAGATTTAACACATTCGACATGGATTCGAAGAATCCTTCTACATCAGAGTTCTAGTTACTTGTCTTAGTAGGGTTTTAATCGAAGATTGTTGTTAAGTTGTAATCGATTCAACAATAAAGAAGATTAAAGTGGACGTAGGCTTAACTTGAAGCCGAACCACTATAAAACCGTTGTCTCTTTACTATTTTTTCTGCAATTTCTGCTTGTTTCTAATTCCCGTATCGACGGGTGGTGCTTTCACTTTTTCTCTACTTACACCGGGGTGTTAGCGTTCAATTTTAAGCGTTAACACTTGATTTGCAAATGGAAACTAGGGCTTAGAGTTTTAATTTCCCGTTCCTCTCTCCATTGTTGCTAAAGCTTAGGTATTAGGAAATAGAAATGAAGTAATGAAGAGAAGAGGGGTGAAGCTTGGGTCTAATTGGACTGAAACAAAACCAAAGCCCTAAGTGAAAAAGTAGCAAAAATCCACTAACTCCAAACATATCAAAGTTTATACTAAAAAAGATCGCAAACGTCATTTTGAACTCAATGGGGGTGGTCTTGAGTCCTAATTCGACCGTTTGCAAAAAGTAGCTTTTCGGACTAAAATCCGACTAACGATGAAATATTTAAATAAAATATTTAAATACTCAATCGTAAAATATGCGGGTTGTTACAGACTCCCCTCTTTAAAGAAATTGCATCCTCGCAATATTTAAGAAGAAAATATAAAGTAACAACCATGAAAGCATATCAACACAAAAGAAATTTGAAATAAGAAGTTCACCTCAACGAGCACGGGAAAGTAAGTCTGGATGTGTTCGCTTGATGAATTCTCTAGATTCCCAAGAACAATTCTTAGGATTTGAGGACCATTGAACCTTTACAAGTGGGACATCTTTATTTCGAAGTCGTTTGACCTCCGAAGCAATAATACGAATAGGATGTTGCTCACAAGTTAAATTAGGCGAAACTTCAAATTCTTCCATAACACCGGGCTCAAGAATACAATCGAAATCTCGAAGGCATTTCCGTAATGGAGAAACGTGAAACACGTCATGAATAGCAGAAAACTGAGCCGGTAATAAAAGGCGATAAGCCACGGAACAATATGTTCGATGATAGGAAATGGACCAATATATCGTGGTGATAACTTTCCCGATCGACTGAAACGTACAACACCCTTCGTAGGTGAAACACGAATAAACACATAATCTCCCACAGAAAATTCTAATTTCCTTCTTCGGTTATCGGCATAGTATTTTTGCCTACTTTGGACTTCTTTCATCCTATGACGAATAAGATCAATCTTTTCAATGGAATTACGAATAAAATCTGGACCTAAAACCAGCTTCTCACCGGCCTCAAGCCAACAAGAAGGAGATCGGCATGGCCTTCCATAGAGTGCCTCAAAAGGTGCCATACCAATATTAGATTGGAAGCTATTATTATAGGAAAACTAAACAAGAGAAATATGATCTTCCCAACTTCCACCAAAATCAAGAACATATGCACGAAGAAGATCTTCAAGAGTTTGATTCACACGCTCGGTTTGTCCATCGAACTGAGGATGATAAGCGGTGCTAAAATTAAGCTTCATTCCCAAAGCTTTTTGAAGACTCTTCCAAAATCCACTAGTAAACAATGGATCACGATCATTTACAATAGAAGAAGGAACTCCATGCAATTTTACAATTTCTTTAATAAAGAGTTTGGCCAAGAGAGGAACGGTCCGATTAGACTGAACGGGAATAAAATTGGCGGATTTAGTAAGTCTATCAACTATCACCCAAAAGCTATTATGACCCGAACGAGAACGGGGAAGGCCGTCTATAAAATCCATGGAAATTTGATCCCACTTCCAAATTGGAATGTCTAAAGGTTGCAATAACCCACCCGACCTTTGATGCTCGGCCTTAATGAGTTGGCAAGTCATGCAACACTTAACAAAGTTAGTGATATCAAATTTCATTCCTTCCCAATGATAAAGCCGCTTCATATCCGCATATATTTTACTACTACCGGGATGAATGGTAAATTTAGAACGATGAGAATCTTCCAAGATGTCTTTATGAAGATCACAAATATTTGGCCCGATAAGTCTAATAAATTTTCGAATTCCGCCACGGAAATCGATATCAAAGTCTTTCAAAACCTCAATATCAAGTTTATCCCTTACTCTTTGGCTAAGAAGTGCCAATTCGAGATCTAGATTTTGAGCTTCAAGAATGCGGTCTAAAAGAGAAGGATGAGCCTCAAGGCTACGTAAAACCAGAGATAAACATAAATCGGATACACGACCTCGAATCTCACAAGTGAATAAAATCTCGAGATCATTCCATTCGCATATCATGATGGAAACAACCGCTTGTTGCTTACGACTAAGTGCATCAGCAACACGATTCCCTTTCCGGGAGTATAAAGAATATCAAGATCATAAGATGCAAGAAATTCGAGCCAACGTTGTTGACGCAAATTAAGTTCCTTTTGAGAAATAAATACTTCAAAGATTTATGATCGGTGTAAAGAATAAACCTTTCTCCCAAAAGATAATGACGCCAAATTTTAAGGGCGAAAACAATAGCCGCGAGCTCTAAATCATGAGTGGCATATCTAGTCTCGGTTGGTTTTAATTGCCTAGAAGCATAAGTAATAACACGTTCTCTTTGTATAAGAACAGCACCCAATCCAATGCGACTAGCATCAGTATAAACAATAAAATCTTGGTTTCCTTTGGGAATTACAAGAATAGGAGCATCAGAAAGGAGTTATTTTAATTTCTGGAAAGAAGCTTCACATTTGTCCAACCAAATGTATTTAACACCTTTCTTCGTCAAGCTAGTAAGAGGCACGGAAATTTTAGATAAGTCTTTGATAAAACGACAGTAATAATCCGCCAATCCGAGAAAACTACGAATTTCCGTTACACTCTCAGGTCTCTTCCAATCTTGAATCGCTTCAATCTTTGAAGGATCCACGGAAATCTCGAATTCAGAAATAATATGTCCGAGAAACTTCACACGAGATTGCCAAAAGTGGCATTTTGAAAATTTTGCTTTTAACTGATTGCTCCTAAGAGTTTCCAACACAATCCGAAGATGCTTTTCATGCTTTTCCTCGATTTTTGAATACACAATAATATCATCAATAAAGATGAGAACAAATCGATCGAGGAAATCTTTGACAACTCGATTCATGAGGTCAACGAAATAAGCCGGAGCATTCGTTAAACCAAATGGCATAACAAGCCATTCGTAAGATCCATAACGATTTCGGAATGATGTCAAAGGAATGCTATCCTTTGCAATACGAAGCCGATGAAAACCGGTTGCCAAGTCCAATTGTGAAAAGGCTCTAGCACCACTAAGTTGATCGAATAGATCATCAATCCGAGATAGAGGATATTTATTTTTGATAGTAAGATCATTATGCGGTAGTCAACGCAAAGCCTAAGTGTACCATCGGGTTTATTCACAAAAATAGCCGAAGCTCCCCAAGGCGAGGAACTAGAGCGAATAAATTGCTTCATCTCCAATCCGGATAATTGTTTGCGCATCTCCTCATTTTCCTTATTGGACATGCGAGAAGGAGGACGAGTGATAGGTTGAGCTCCAGGGATAAGATTAATTCTGAACTCAATTGCTCGCTTAGGTGGTAATCCTAAAATGGGCTCAAATATGTCGGAAAATTCACGAACAACGTGAATAATAGAAATGACATCTTCCTCATCGTCATTATCGTCATCCTGAGGATTTAAAGAACATAAAGATGCTGCCAAATTAGAATCCGGATCTTTAAGAATGATAAAAATATACTTAATAGATTGAGGATGTAGAAGATGAACAGTCCGCTTAGGACATTGGATTTGAGCTTCATAACGGTTAAGCCAACCCATTCCAAAAATCATTCCAAAGCCTAAGTAACGCATAACATGCAAATCGGCTTGGAAAGAAAAATCACACAAAATAATATCGACATCTTTACAAAGCAAACTAATTGTTGCGGATCCACCAACCAGATTCGCAATTCTCAACGAAGTCATTAAAACAACAACACTTAAAGAAAAAGTATCAACAAGTTCTTTTGATATAAAAGAATGGGATGCACCCGTATAAAAAATAACTCGAATAGGTTGATCACGAAACAAAATAATGCCATCAAGGATAGAATGAGAAATACCTTGGCCACGAGAAGTGTTTCTAGGGGCTTGTGCAACATTTAACTTTCCCTCCTTCTTGCCTTGAAGTTTGGGCCATGCAGATATAAAATGACCCGAACTTTTGCAATAGCGACAAAAGAGAGGTTTCAGGCATTTATTGGCATAATGGTATTTAGAATCACAATTGAAGCATTGCCCACTATTAAAGGAAGAAGTCTTGGCTACAGGAGTTGCTTGCTTTCCTTTCTTATTGGGATAAGGGCCTTTGGACTTATTAAGCCTTTTCTTGTTGTTGTTGAAGTTTGGTTTAGCACCCACCACTTCAACATCACTCTCCTTATCCGCCTCTTCAAGACGAAGAGCGATATCAATGAGTTGATCAAAAGAAACTTCTAATTTTAGAAGTAATGGCTTCTTGAGATTTTTGTTCAAGCCATAGACAAATCTTTGATTTTTCTTCAATGGGGTGTTTATGTATTCGACCCCGTATTTAGAAAGTGACTCGAATGATGCGACATAATCTGCCACAGAGGATTGACCTTGAACAAGGTCAATGAAACGGCGAGCCAATGTCAACTTCTTAGCTTCTGGAACAAACTTTAATTCGAATCGTTCTCGGAATTTCTCCTAAGTAAGATCCGCTTCATTTATTTCAGAAATCAAAAGCTCGTACCAGTCTAATTCTCTTTCTTGGAGCATACTAGAGGCCAACTGGACTCGGTGAAGATCAATAAGATTCATGCGAGAAAAGACTCGATCGCATGTTCTTAGGCAAGCCTGGACTTCAATAATGGTTTCAGAACCTTTGAATGGCTTCCCACCCAAATTGGTATAATCGTTGTACAAACGTGCAAATCCAGACTTAAGGTGAGTAGAATCCGGATTAGAACCGGCTGCTTGAGCATTCTTTACTAGACAAGAAGTTGCTGGGCAGACATAAATACTCTATCCTGGGGAGTAGCACTAGATTGACCGGCACTGGGACGGCCGGGTCTAACCATTTCTCTTCATTAAGAAAGAAGAAGAAGAAGAAAAAGGTTATTCACAAAATGAATATCAAACAATAATGATTGATAAAACAAGGAATCAAAAAAGAAAATAGGGTAGGATGGTACGAAGACACGAATTAAATCCTAAGGCACGACTCCTAAGATGGACTTAGGACGATGATCCTTGTTAAATTACGCCACATTGTTCCGAAGTTTGGCTTTGATACCAAGCTGCGTCGCCCCATCTCTATACCCACACTAGCCAAGGACACCACAGAGTAATGCCGTCAACTAGCGCGGAGAATAAGGCTGTTGAGGAGCGACCATTCATGTAATATCTTTGTGTGAGCACCGATATGTCAGATAGAATAACATGCATTTTAATTTCAAGAGGGGATCCGACATACCGATACAAACTCAAAACTACTACACTGTGGCTATATATATTCTTCGAAAACAAATATAGAAATAAACTTAACATAAATCAGTCATAGATATCCATATCACAAAGGCGGAAACAGATATGAATATTACACATAAATGTGTGTATTAGAGTAGTGGTCAAACAAGATACACAATATCACAAAAGAATCGTTACAAGTGCTAGACAAAAGAATATGTATACATCAAGGAGTCTATATCTCAAATATATACAACAAAATCAACTACTAATCTAAGTAGTTAGCCAAAAGTTAGAACAACAATTCCTGGTGAGGAGTTAAGCAGAAGCACCTGTAACATCTCGGTCTGACCCGAGTATTATTCAATAAGAAAATAACAAACGGATCAGTCTAGCTATAAATATCAGATGAAATGATATAGAATAGGAGATATGACGAAAAAGTATAATAACCATAATGACATACTGCGATAAGTATGTAATTGAAAATCAACAAGAGATTAATCAATATCACAAGAATCTTTTCAAAGATAAAAAGGAATGTCATACTCCCTATTTCATTCACCAAGCCACAAATGTTGACAACATATAAATGCCAATCATAAAATTGGTGAAACACAAATTCTAGAAATCATCAATAGAAATCCAGAAATCACAAAAAGGGGAAGGTCTATCATAGAACGGGAGCATGAAAACTCACCAACACGTGTATCACACAACGGTATGTTATCCCATGGTCACTAAACATAGAGCCAACGACGCAGTACAACGGTACGCCCGAGGAACCTGAAACTCGTAAAATTCGGAATAATGACGTAGTACAACGGTATGCCCGAAGAACTGAACTCCATTAAAAACGTGGGTCGCTAGCCCACACAAATTGAGTCGAAACTCCAAGAAATAAATAGGTCATTAGCCTATAACAAAAATGAGACGAAACTCAATAAAGCGAGGTACCGTCCCCTCCGTGGACAAAGAAACATAGCATAGCGCTAGTCTAAATCACAAAAATGATCGTCAATCATCATCAAGATAGTGTCAACTACACTAAGCTAGTAAACATATGAGTTTAGCTTCATGTCTCATCACCACTAGCTTAACTTAAATATTTACAAACAAATTGTAAATCTCCACTAGAAACTTGTCACAAGAGATTCAATCGAACAAGTCCAAGAATTAACAGACAAAGTAAATGCAAGCACTTCATACCACTCATTTTATTAAACCGGTTAATTAGATTTCTCATACGAGTGAGGTAAAGGTTTGTATATACTAGTAGACTGGGAAAACAATTTGAGAAAAACGAGCTTTGTAATAAAATAGTGTTGAAATCATTTTGAAGAAAGGGTTTTGATATTTACTACTAGTAAGAAACCTTTATATATTTTAAAGTGACATATCACAAAAATGATTGTAGAACAATCAATCACTAAAATTCACATTCGAAGACGTGAATTAATTCCAATAAATCGATATAAAATCCATTAACATGGATATTTCTAAAGATTCCAAAATAGAAGTCATCAAAGTCGAATAATTGATTGCAATAACTAGGAATCAAAACGAATTGATAAAAATAGGCAAAAATAGGCATAATAGGAATATAGGAGGAGGTCAGTTCACTGGCTCACTGAGTTCAGTCGACTGAACTAAGTCCTGAAAAATCTGCGGGATACTGGTCAGTCGACTGGTTCACTGAGAAGAGTCGACTGACTGTAGAATACAGAGCTCCCAAGGCTCTTGAGGCAGCCTTCGGAATGCATATTAGCTACAGCCAGTCGACTGACTTCCAAGTCCATTCGACTGACTGGAGCTAAGGCATTTTTTCTGCCTATGCAAACGATGTGCAAACCCAACCAATTCGCAACCGAATGAGCAATGACGCTAGGGATTTATGCCAATCGACAACCCAGCCTTATAGGCTCTTCGATGCGTCAACAAAACTTGTTGAGATATCCATAAAAGGATTTTCATAGATTTTGATTTTAAAACACCAAAAATTGGAATATACATCAAATCAATTCAAACCAAAATCAAATGCACATGAATAAGTGTTAGGAATTCATACCTAACAATCAAAAATAATCATAGACTTAGATGTGAGATAAAATCTCACCTTTTCACAAAAACAAGGAAGGAGAAGCTTGAAAACAAAGGAGGGTCAACCACTCTTCAATCCCAACTCAAGGAGCTTGAATTTAAGCTTAAAAGAGAATCATTTTCTAAGTTAATTTTAGGAATTTTCTGAAATTGATATGAGAATGAGTTGGAGAAGAAGAAGAGAGGGCTTACCAAAGCATCTTCTTAGAATTTGGAGTTAGAACTTGATTTGCAAATGGAAATTAGGGCTTGGAGTTTTAATTTCCCATTCCTCTCTCCATTGTTGCTAAAGCTTGGATATTAGGAAATAGAAATGAAGTAATGAAGAGAAGAGGGGTGAAGCTTGGGTCTAATTGGGCTGAAACAAAACCAAAGCTCTAAGTGAAAAAGTAGCGAAATTCCACTAACTCCAAACATATCAAAGTTTATACTCAAAAAGATCGCAAACGTCATTTTGAACTCAATGGGGGTGGTCTCGAGTCCTAATTCGACCATTTGCAAAAAGTAGCTTTTCGGACTAAGATCCGACTAACGATGAAATATTTAAATAAAATATTTAAATACTCAACCGTAAAATATGCGGGTTGTTACATATGCATTACAAAATTACGTAGTGCTAACAAATGAGATGCATATTGTGGACATTTAGTTAAATTTAAAAAATAATAGATGTCCATATAATGCACCATGTCTGCTAGTCCTATCACATTTTGCAATATATACTTCTTCAAAATTTACTAAGTTTGATGCTTCATTGTCTTGAAGGGTATAAGTGTTATAATGATCACCAGTTGAAACATGAAAACAAAATGGCAAGTATATACATATTGGATGATAAAGTTGAGTTAAAAATATATATTAAAAAGTGAAATTATTTGACGTTCAAACAATGGCACGCCGTGCGAAAAATATACGGCTATCTAATTCAAAAAGTGGGAACTAAAGTATGATCGCTCTTTTGTCGTTAAAAATTAAAATGCATAAAAGATCATACTCGAGCACTACTTAATTTCTAAAAACTGTGTTTTGGTAATCAGTAGTTTCTTTATAGTTAATAATTTCGGTGACTATTCGCATCAAGACACAAGCTACTTAATTATATTTGGTTATTGCTAAGTATACATGGGTATATATGATCTAGTAATTGCCTATGTGTTGTGCACAAGTATGCACTTTTTTGCATATGTATATGTATATGTATATGTATATGTATATGTATACGTATATGTATATATGTATCTATATGTATGTATATATATGTGTGTGTGTGTGTGTACACGTGTGTCACCCATACACGTATTGTATATATTATAGGAAACAATTAAATCTAAACAAAACTTCCTTAAAAATAAAAAAATACTTTAAAATTAACCATTTGAATACTGAATATGATATCTTTAATGGAGGCCCACACCTAGGAAAATTCCATCTTTGAATAGTATTGCACAAATAGCCGTTCAGTATGCTTCTAACAGTAAAAAATATGTGTCGTTGAATTACTTTAGTCCAAAAATTTTCAAATTTTCAAACCCAAAGTTAAATGTGAAATTCAAAATTTAAATTTACTATGTAATTCTAATAGTCTAATGTTCAAACTTATAATTCATAACATAACGCAAATGTTCAAAATATCAAAATATGATTTTCAAATTTTAAAATCTCAAAATTCTAGTTGTGATGGGTAAATTATAGCACGACTACCCAGTGGTTATGAGATAAATGAATCATCAAAATGTTTTTGAGTTGGAATTTAGATATGGGGTGCAACCTATTATTTACTAAGTACAATAATCAGTCACCATGAGAACTACGATGTAGTTTTAGAAATAAAGTATCTGAGTATTTCATACTATTTGTAATTTAGACGGGAGTTCTTCAAACAAAGTCTCTCTTAATTCAAAGTTAGTGTGAAGAAGTTACAATGGTTTAAATAAAAAAATGACTTCTATAGGGGAAGTGTTTAGACATGGGGATATAGCCTATTATTTGCTAAGTATAATTGTTTGTCACTGTGGAGAATTACATCATACGTTTAATATAAGAAGCTGAGTGTTTGTTTTATCTGTAATTTAGATGCGAGTTCATTGATGGAAGTCCCATCTGATTCCAAGTTAGTATAAATAAGTAACTATAGTTTGAATTAAAAAAATTGTGATTTGTTAAAGTTTAGATATGCAATGTAGCATGTTACTTATCAAGTCCAACCATAAAACACTTGGAGAACTTGACAAACGTTTAGAATATGAAATATCCAAGTGTTCCATATCATTTTTAATAATGATGTGAGTTTATTGGTCGGAATCTCGTTCGATCCGAGCCATTGTGATGGAGTTATAATAGTTTAACAAACAACGACATCTGCCTAGCCATACAAGTAAATAATTATGTAACGACTGATAAAATCACTTTTAAATAGAATATTTAACTAATTTCAAAATTTAAAATATAGAATTTTTCAAACTTAAATAATAATGTTTTATGTGATAAATAAAAATGTGAACTTATTTTTAGAATTGGTTCAGAAAAATTGAGATTTTGGTAGTTTTGTCATAAAACTGGAAAAAGATGGTTTTTGTTAAAATTGGATATGCAGTCAAATAATTATTTTAAAAGGTAAATAAATACTTTTAAAATCATTATATAAAGATAATTATTGGTTGATAAAAGTTTTATAACTTTATATATATATATATATACTTATCTTATAATGATTGACAAATTTCGTCGCGCATTGATATATCAATGTCGTATTTTTGCAAATGAATTTTGATTTTGTTTTACTTGTTTTATAAGTCAGGTATAATTTTTTTAATTAATTAAAAATGATAACAAACTTATTTTTCAAGTTTTGTTTACTTAAATAATAGTTTAACAAAAACATCAAAATGTGACCATAAAACATTCTGTCGAAAATCAACGTTTTGTTCAATATAAGTTGTCATAACGTTGTTGCACCTTTATTAGCATGTTTTAAGATATATATTGTTAACACGATTTCTTGTTAACGTTTCCAATGCATTGTATAAGATTGTTTTGCATAGGCTTAACTCAGTGGTTGAGAGAATTTATGCCTTTTGAATAAAATGACTAAGTCGGAAGGTTTTAAGCTTAGTATTAACCTTGGCCTGGGATGGAACATATCGAAAGGTTTTACGAATTTTTTTACCCCAACTACAAAATTAAGAGGTAATCTCATTTGCTTTCAATCATATCAAAAGGTTGATGTTCCGTTCAAAACTTATGGTTTGGCTTGAATAATTGAGTTATTGAACCTTCTACTTCGGTGGAGGGTTTAAGAAATCATCTAAACCTTTCAACCGGGTTACCATGATTACACAGTTTTCGACCAAGTCACTTCATCATATTCCATCTTTCTTAAAAACCGAGAGCAATCAATTAGTGGTTCACATCTCCTTCCGATCTTGTCGGAAGGTAGTAAACATTTCGACGTTTGCCAAAAAGAGATGCTACTCTGTGCTACATCCTTTCGATTCTTCCGGCCTCCTAGGCTAATGTTCTCTTCATGAAAACTCTTCAAAAAGAATGCATCATCCAAACATATTCAAAAAAATAAGAACCTATTTAATATGCCATGGAACTATATTAAGGACTGATTTACAAGTCATATTCCCCTTTCTAAGAAAAGAATATAAGACTTGTGAAGATGTCTAATGACAGTTCCATATAACATACTCGAAATGAACAAAGAAGATAAGATATAAATCATAAATGATCAGCCGTTAATGTTGAATTAATGCCTAATCATGATCATCTCCAAACTTCGAGTCAATCACAAGCCACAATTCTCTTTATTTCCTCATGATAAGATTTGATACAAAATTCAAGGAGCCAACCCCAATTTGTTACGACCCGTAAATTTCGACAATTAAATTTGTTAATTTAATAAGATTTTTGTAAATTAAATTTAGTAGAAATAAAAAACTTTATAAATTAATATTGAAATGAACGCTAAAATAATATATATATATATATATAAATGGTAATTAAAACCTATTTATTTGTAATTTGAATAAAACTCTAATAAATGGAGTAGTGAAAGGTTTATACCTAGATATAAATTGAATATGAGAAATTTAAGGTTAGTATTGTATTGATTAATGTAATAAAACATGGTTAACAGTAATTGGATGTGAATTAAGGAAATACGTTATTGCAAGTAAATAATTAATGAACGTGAATGAACATTCCAATTTAATATAATGATTCAAAAGTTATGACTTAGCTTTAAATGGAATATAGTATAAACAAATGCAATCAGTGTATTAATGTGTGGAATAATGTATTGATTTATTTGTAACTATGTGTAAATTAATGCAAAAAGTATTAGAAATGTATACTGTTTTCATAAGATAGTATAAAGGAATGTAAACTTGTGATCTATGTATGAAATAATAACCAAAATAAGGGAAATAGTGTTAATGTAAGTAAGTTGTAACAAATTGAATATAAGGAAATAAATGTAAGCATTTAATGAATTAATGAATTTGAATTACAATAAACGATAATTGAATAAAAGTCAATATTCTATAAGTAATCATATTATTTGCTTGAAAGTAATAAACTTAAAGTCAATTAAATTTTTAATGGTTACAATTGTACAAGTTACCTATTTGTTTAGTTCATAAAAATTTAATTCGAAAGCAATTGCAGCAATTAACTCAATTAGTGGTGATTGAATGAATTCAAGCATATAAACCAATGAAGTAAAACGTAATAGATTGAAAATTTATACAATCAAATTTCCGTTAAGTAAGTTTAATGTTTAGGGTTGATAATAAAGGTTACTTTAATGATAATTAATATAATAATGGAAAGGTGAATGTAAATTGAATAGAAGCGTAAGTTATTTATAAGGCAGTAATTAATGAAATAAAAAGTTGGAAACCAAGTAAATAAATTTATGGAGGACATTAAATGGTAATTAATGTATATATTTGGCAATTAATCGAATCAATTTATAGAAGTCAATTTTTAATTAATTGGAAGGAAATCTATAATAAATGAATTTATTTGTAAGTGAATGAAATTTATTCTATATTAAATGGGAATTGGAATAAGATGGTAATTGTAGTGTAATAAGAGTAAGCCAATAATAATTCTTTCTATAAATTGATAATTGATTCAATAATGTAATACTATCCATAATAGGACAATTAGTTGAATTAAAAGAATGGAAGGCAAGAATTATTAGTTATTGGAATTTAAAGTTTAGTAATTAGATTGATTACAGATAAGTAGAGTTAAATATTAAAAAACATTACGTTATTTTTGAATATTAAGGTTATATTTTTGAATCGAACGTTAATTTCATCCGTGGATAATAATGAAATGAATAGTAGAACGAAAAATAATTTGATAGAACTTTTGGAAACTTAATTTATAATTTTGAATATAATGAAATTAAAAAAAATTGACACTGAAATTTGACAGATTTATCAACTTTAAGTTGACATCTAAACTTGTTTAAATTTATTGTAGATGACTAAGAAATATAAAGGTGATAAAATTGTCTATTATAAAATTGAAATTTAAAGTTGGATTTAATTAATTAATTATAAATTAATTTAATTAATGTAAAAATAGCCGTTTTGGCCACTGACTCGGATTTCGACGAAACAAGTTTCATCGGATCCATAACGGTGAATTTTTGTAGGATTTCAAGTTTCATAATGATCGAGCTTGTCTTTTGACCGTATAGGCTTGAAATGCCTTGAAATCAATAAAATTGAAATCAGTTGAAATTAATTTGAAAAATATTGTTTTTAGCATTACATTTTCATATGATGGAATTTGGACTTGAAACCTTTTCCATTGCATTTAAAATATTTTAAAACATCTAATTTGATATATGGGTTGACCCAATTTCGTTCCGGAATCGAAACGGGCTCTTCGGGCCATATAGCATTCAGCATGTTTATAAATCCGATCCATCTATTCTATTTCAATTTTCTATATAAATATCCTGTTATAAACCCTAGCCTCCCTAATTCTCATTTGTCTATAAGTAATTCAACTATCTCTCCTCCTCAATGGCAAACAACAAAATTCCAGATCCAATTCCAGTTCAAAATCAAAGTCAAAAATCCAAACTCCTCAGAAAAATGCAGAAAAAATATATATCAAAGATCTCATTGGTACAAACCTACGTCTACTGTTCGTTATTCGAGTCAGTGACCGGATTGTTCAAAAATCACGGTAAAAGTCGAATTGGGCATTTTTGTTTTCAACATCAATCAACGAAATTGGCTTCTGGGTATTGGTGAGTTGGGCCCTTGGAGTCGTATGGTGGTGGTCGGAGGTCGCGAAGTGGACGGAGGCGTCAAGAAATCGCAGATAGGGTTTCGGCCTAGGGTTTAAAATCAACGACGGCGGCTAGCACTAGGGAAGTTCGGACTCACGTTGGCATGCAGAGGAGGTCGGGGCAAGTTTTTGGGTGGTGACGCCGTAGCATGCGGCGGCACATGGACGAAGGTAGGCGTGGTCAACGGTGGGTCAAGGGCCGGCTTCAGCGTGTAGATGGGTTCGTTTTTTTCGCGTGCTGAAGATGTTGTGGATACTTTACGTTACCTTATCTAATTATTTTTATTTTATATTATTTAAATTTCCGATTCAAATCGTTCTAACTCGAATAATATTCATATACGATATCTGTTTCATGCGCGATTTTTTTGTTAGGATCATATTGAAATTCCGGAGTTTTTGACGCTAGTTTGGATGGATTCTGAGACTGGGCAATTTTTGGATTTAAATTGGATATAAATTCAATTTAAATTCAAAAGGTTAGTGTTTTAACCCACTCGCAATTTCTAAAATTTCTTTTGTTTGTTTTATTGATATATGATGTGATTTAAAATTTATTTATGGTTGTTTGGCATATTTTTTAACATCATCTCGGTTAATTTCATTTTAATTAAATTTCTATTTAATTTATTCATTGCATTTAAACTGGCAGTTAAATTGTTAATAAATTATTATTGCATATAAACTACCAGTTAGATGAATTGTTTAATTTATTATTGAATATAATTGCCTGTAAATTACCTGTTATTTATTATCAATATATATTGATATTGATTGATTGGTTTGGATGATGATTGTGATGGATGTATGATTTTATGATGGATGAATGGATGTTTATTTATATCACCATAATCTGTAAGTTGTTATGCATTCATTCTATTCGGGATTGCAGTTTGAAATGATATAAAACCACACTTTTATTTCTAAATTGCGGATTGAAATGATATATATCCGTATCACTTGACCATAGGATAGAAAATTATATACAGGCACCGAGGTCTATATATTTAAAAATATTTTGAAATGATTTTTCTATGGTTTTGTAATGAAATATACGGGTCATATAAATATTGATTTTTGATGTTATATAAACGTCAAATTTGTTATTGATTACTAGCTATATATAAATATGCTTTGAAATATAAAATAAGCCCAATAATAAAGTTTGATTATTTAATATAATATGGTTTAATGAATATCGATTTTGAGATTATATAATTTATTTCTATATATAGTTGGATGCTTAAATCTAAGCTATGTATAAATGTGTAACGATCCTGAATTTTAATTTAATTTAAATTGATAATTAAATGAATTTCTGAATGAAATTGTAAGGGAAATTGATTATAAATGGAAGCGAATCTCCCCGAGTTCAAGTATATTCTATATAAATCATTTAAATTTTTAAATATTATATATATATGTATATATGTGAATATATATATATGTATATGTATATTTGGATATATATGAGTCAATTTGAAATTATAAAATCTTGAGTGTATATATATATATATATATATATATATATATATATATTTTGATTTGAATTTAAATCTTAGATGAAAGATTTAATAAATATTTGGGTTATAAAATAAATTAAGAAAAATATATATATAGTAACTCATAAATAAATTTTAACAACATGTTAAAACAGAAGTTATTCATACTATAAAGTAATAAGACAAAGCAGTGGAACAAAACGTATATATGAATTAACTTGCAAAAACAAACCAGCTATATTTAAACATTAAAACAAAATGTGTGAGCAAATAAAATGAAGAAGCAAGACAAGAAACAAGTAAACATATAAATGAAGTATTCAAACAAAAGAAATAACATACAAAGTAAAATAAAACACAAACATAAACAAAACAAAATATCTTTTAAAATATAAACTATTGAAATAAATATATAGAAAGATACAAAACAATTTGTATGTAAGATAAAATAAATACTCAAAATAAAAATAGAAGTTCACTTATTTTGTAAAGTAATAATAATTTTAAGTTATGGATAAAAATAAGAACATTGATATATAAAAAAAAACAATAAGTGTAAAACAAAACTAAAAAGAATAAGTGCACAAGTATCAGGTTAGAGCATACTTACAAAGCAAATGAAAGAAGTATAAAAACAATAACAATGCATGTAAACAAAATAAGAAACAAATGCACTTACCAAGTTAAAATAAATGTTTAAAAATTTAACATAGAAACATATTTATTAAAGTATAAGATAAGGAAAGTAAGTATCCATAGTAAACTAAAAATAAAATAAATACAAGTATGCAAGACAAGAAAATATAAAAACAAAAGTAAAGTAATACAAAATTTCTACAACCATATCCTTTTGCAAAACAAAATGAAGTTGCAGCCACCAAACAAATATGCAAGTAATGCAGCATCAACCTGGGTAAGGCAAGGCAAATAGAAAGTAAGAAAAAAAAAATACATAAACAAACCGTACAAGTTTATGAAACAAATATAAATAAAGTAAGTAAGGCTGAAATAAAAAAATACAAAGCTATGAACAAGGACAGGTAGGTAGGGGATGAAGTAAGGCAAAAAGCAATATGTATACAAGTATGTTAAAGCAAGATATCAGAGAGTTATCTTCAGCCATGCTTATTAAACAAAGAAAAAAAAAGAAAAAAAATCTGAAGGCGGTATAAAAATCAAAACAGTTTGGCAAATAGAAAAATACTGTAAAGCTTCAGTTACAACTAAAACCAGAATCAAAGCCTGGATGTAAGATTCATGGGCATCAAAACAAAAGTAGGATCACAGAAGCAAAACATGATTTAAACAAGATCAATACTGCAGGTTCAAAGCACAGAGTTGCCCTCTGTTCTTCAAGTTAAAGTGAGTAACTTAAATTTAAATTTGCTTAAGTATATTCAGTTATGTTTCTTATGCGTGGAATAAGTATGTTTGTGTGTCTATATATTGATGCAATTCTATGAATATATGATACCTGTCCGATAAATAGTCTGAAAACATCTCTGTTATAAGATTTGAAGCTCAGATTTAAAACAAAGATCATCTTTGCTTAATCTATTGATTGATAGGACTTAGTATCTACACAAAATATTTTTGTTTGATCATAAAGTAAATTTTAAAAATCTGAATTCAAGTTAAACAAGGTGGAATTGCTTTGAAAACCTTAAAAACAGTTAAATGCTTAATAGGAGTGAAGTTTCAAACATCTTAAATTATTAATTCAGGTTTACAACTTGGATTCTTATCTAAAATTAGGATTTTTAAAAGTAAAATCACATTTTATAGCTAAGTATTGATTAGGCATTTCTGGTTTGATGGTTTTGGGGTTTTGGGTTGCCCTCGGCAATCCAGTTGACCTGGGAGTTTGTGGCGCTGCTTGGAGGTGCATGAGTGGTCGGGGTGCTTGGAAAAATTGTGTGGTGGATGATCAGAGGCCAGTGGGAAGTGCGGTAGTGGATTCTAGTTCAGAACCCTAGTTTTACTGGGTGAGATAAATTTGGGGACTTCGGCACTTGTAGATGATCGAGTGCTATGGGCTGTTGGGTGGTGGTAGAGATTGAGGCAACGAAGGAGATGCCGGAGTTTTAGCACCTACGATGGTCGGAGCGTGGGGGACGACGTGTTGACAGGTTTGAAGGGGTGGTGGCACTTGCGTTTCCAGGTTTCGCTTTATACTCGAATTCGAGTTCGAGTTGGAGCGGAGGTGTTTGGATGGTCGTTGTCAGATTGGGGGATGATGGTCGACTTGTTGATGACGTCGACGATGACCGGAGTTGGCCAGAGGGGCTGTGCACGTGCACCGTGCAAATTGTTTTGAGGTCTGAAAAAAAAAAAAATTGGGAAGAAGAGGAAGATATGCCTCGGGGATGGTATCGAGAAGTTTTGTATTTGACTCGAGTTGTTCAGGTATCTAACTCGAAGCATTAGCGGGGGGGGGGGGGGGGGGGGGGCTCGAGTCAAAGTTGTAACAGGTTTTAACCTGAAACTGTTTTGGTTTGAAAATTTTTAAAACCCAAATTTAATTTTAAACCAAGATTTTTAAAGCTAAGTTCAAATTGGAATGTAAATATAAATTCAAGTTGAATGTAGAGTTTAGTTTGAACCTAAATAAGTTTTATATTTAAATTTTTTTAATAACTTAAAAGCAATTCAAAATATATTAAAGAAATTTGAAATGGAGTTAAAATTTTAAATGAAAAATTTAAGCAAGTTGAAACTAAAAGTTTAAATTTAAATTTAAAACTGAATTAAAGATAATTTGAATCCTAATTCTGAAATCAAAGAAGTTTTAATATTTAAATTGTTTAAAATTGCTTTGTGATGATAATTAAAACATTAGTTAGAAAATATTTTAAATTTGAATTAGTAAATATAAAATGATAGGCACTCATTAAATTAGTTCAAGTGAATAATTGATTAATTTATTCAAGAAATTAAGATTTGAGTTAAATTAATTAAGGTAAATAAATGTACAAATATGATTCATTGATTTAATAAAGAGTTGTCTTTTAAAACAAATGATTAAGGTTATTTAATCAAGTAATTAAGATTTATTAAGTTACAGTTTAGAACTTAATTAATTAAATAATCAGTGATTAAATATATGATTTTAAAGGTTAATTAAAGGGTAATTAGCAATAATTAAATTGAGTTCAATTACTTAAGAATAGTAATTAAATAATTATGAATAGTTAATAAGGATCATTTACTTGAGATTTATTTGATAATTTATTAATGTGATTAATCTTGATAATTAATGTAATAAATTAATTTGTGGATTGTATTAAGTATAATTATTTAATAACAGTAATTTGGAAATAAATTATTCAATATAATTTATTGGGTTAATCAAATCTGTTTAAATTAAATTCTTAATTTAATTAATTCAGAATAATCACTCGGTAATTTTGGAGAGGTAATTACTTAGAGAAATAATAAATGGATAATTTATTCATAAGTAATTAATTAAATTGGAAATAACTTGAATTAATTAGGATTAAACGATTTATTAATCCTGTTTATGAATGATTATCAAATGCCTGACCTTACTTATGAATAATTGTATTGTATGAGTTGCCTTGAATTGTTTTCCTATCTGATCTGTGATATTTTGTTCTGTAGATTGTGGTATGTATAATTTGTTCATTTATGGATGATACATTTGTATATTATCTGTGATTCTGTGAATATATGATAAGCGTTATTGTTTATATCGCTTATCAATTGTATTTCTGTGTTTTGATCTGTGATGATTGAATGGTTGTGCACTATTGTGTTAAAACCCTGGACCACACTCATACACACACAATTATGGATTTCACGAGGAAATCGATTAAGTCACAGATTTTTGAAATAGTTTAAATTTGAATATTTGAATTCAAATGTTTTGGAAATGGAATCGGAATAAATGTGAAAAGCTTTTGGAATGGAATTTCAAAATAGAATTTATTATTTTTAAATTACTTGATTAAGTTTTGGAATTTAAATAAGTTGATTTAAATTTGAATTCAATATTTGAATTGAATTCTGTAATTTGAAACTAGGGATTAATGATATTATACTAGTCATTATGAGTTAAATCATTTTTAAAGTATTATTTTTGGGAATTTGAACTTAACCCAAGGATTTCAACTCGTATAAATGAATCAGATTTCAAAAATGAAAACTGTTGTTTTCAAATGATAAACGCTTTTAGATAAGAATTGAGATTCCAGTTAATTAGGGGAATTTCAAGATTAAATAGAGAAATGATTTTCCTAAGTTATGAATGAATTCTTTTTGAAAGCTATGAATTAAATCTGTTTATTTTTAACAGATTTAAATTGATGATTGTTTAAATCAAATTGAAATGAAATTGTTTTGAAAGCTATAAGTTAAATCTTTGATTTAAAGATTTAACGAGTTAATCAAATTGAAATGAAGATTGATTTGGAAAATCTGTGAATGAATCTTTTGTTTAAAAGATTAAAATGTGAAAACTGTTTAAACCGTTAAAGGTTGTGAAAATGAATCTTTTTGTTAAGAGATTTGAGATGGTAATCGGTTTAAACCATTTGAAAGAAAGTTTTGAATTATTAAGTTGTGACTTAATTGAAATCCCATTATCCATTTGTTTTTGAAATATCGTGCTCACTATTCGGTTTAACCGGGAAAGGACCTTTGTGTCGTATAACCCATTCCGAATAAGTGATTCGACGTTATGGATAGCATTTAAAGACCGGTGATGAAGACCGGGTATTTGCGAAAGCGATAGGATGACCTATCGATTATCTCTGCACTGGGTAGCTCCTGGTATAGAGATTCCCTAAGTGATGGGAAATCCGATCGGGATTGTGAATATCCGGGTTGCAAGGACTTCTTTGTAAGTGCCTTCGGTTCTGTTCGATCCCGGAACAGACTTGTATAGATAGTATGTCTGACATTACAAGTTGAGATATAAAGCCGATTTCTTTCAAATATATTTCTGTTGGTGGCGGAGAATTTATTCTTTTAGCTTAACACCCTTCTCTGAGACGTACGAACTCAGAGGTTATATAGTTGAAGTTATCAGCGATATATTCCCAATTTGGTAATGTGACATACTGAGTGTTGCTGTGAAATGATCATTGTGTTGATTATTTATGATAGGATCATTTATTTGATCGTCTATCTTGGTGATCATTTCTATGATCATTTGTTGACCCAAAGCATGGCTTTTGTATAAAGTATGTTTTTGTGGACGTGACTTCGTCGAGCCTCACACCCCGGAAATGGTCAAAACAGGAAAGATGCGGCAAGGTTATGAGGGGTAGCTCCCTTTAGGGTATGTGCATTTCCTTCTGGATAGAGGTGGTATCATGGTATGGAGCCCAGATATTTAACCTATGTGGTTACCGCGAATTTATTACTTTGTGGTTGTTGGTTTTCGGGATCCCATGAGAAAGGTCGTTTACGATCGGGGAATGGCGTGCTCGTGTCAGTAGTTACCCAGTTAGGGGTAACCCGGCCTTGCGTTGGCAGAGTTCCGGTTTGGTTCTCGTGGATGTCTTTCCAGAGGCATTCTCATGTGGCAATGGGAAGTTCCTTGGCCTGACCATTTGTTGGAAATCCAAAGAAACAATACGAAACTTGTACGGTATTAGTTGTAGAACCTATCATTCACTTATGGTGTCGCAACACTGTTTGGATGGTAGCTATAGTAGGCATACGATAATGGTCGTATGTTGGCTAAGATTTATATTCTACTTTCGAAATGAATTTTTACTACACTATGCACTAGTAATAATATCAAATGTTCTTTTAATGCGTATCAAGCATCTTTGACTATCATAAGGAGAAATGTCCTCCGATTCTGCGTTTGCATGGTGTGTGTGTGCGGGAGGCCTTATGGTAGTCTCATTTTTCAAAAGCATTGCGAATTGACTTTGAAAATCTTTTGTTAAATGTTTTTAATAGATAAACTGTTTTTGTTGCTCACACCAGTCCCACGACTGATCCGGAGTTTATCGTTTCTTTCCTAAACTCTGGGTGCTCATTATTTTCTACACGAGCAGTCTAGAGTTGGGTTTTTCAGATAGTCAGATTTGTAGATTATCTGGAGTTAGTTCAGTCTTTTGATCGCACCAGGCTTGTTTATCTTCGTGCATCGTTATTGGGAGTTCGAGCTATTGCTGGATTGATTCTTGGAAATGGAGTTACAGTTTCGATTTGGAGTTCTTCGTTGAAGACTATCTTAGAGTTATTTGTTCCGCTGTTAAATGTTATCGATTTTCTTTCCGCTGCTATTTTATTGTATCATGTCTCTGATGTATATTGTTATCTATTGGATCATCTGTTGTATCAGATATTGTATCAAAGCTGTATATCAATGTATTATTCTTTTATTCCGCTGTGTTGTTTACTTAATGATTGTTATAAGCTCCGGCGAATCGGATTTGAACGGTCGAATCTACGACATTCTAGTACGATTTGAAGTATGGATGTCGATTTTTGAGCGGGCAAAATCCGAGCCGTCACATGTGGTATCAGAGCTAAGGGTTGAACTTTAGCTCAGGAGTGTAACACATTAAGTAGCTCATTAAAGATAGGATGAAGTAAATCCTAGAATGAGTAATCCTTAAGATATCCGTTTGAATGCCTCAGTAAATTCTCTTACTATCCACTGATAGTGAGTATGAGTGCAAGAAGAGAACGAGATAGAGGACAGGGGAATACGACTATAATTAGTCAAAACTCTGTAACAACGGTGGAAATAACTTTCTCTATCAATTTTCTTTGATTCGTTTCCAAATTCTTTTGATTTCTTCGTACCAGCTACAAGAAAAAGTTTTTGGTGTGATGGTGGCCTTACGAATCATTGCAGAAAATTATTACTTCGTACTTCATCGATTTCTTATCGGCTTTTCGATTTAAACTCTAATAAATGAATTAGAAATTGGAAATTTTAAATAAATTGGAAATTTTAATTGAATTAAATTGATTAGTAGAATATGAAGAATAAATTGAATTGTATCGATAAAACGATTTTGTTTAAAACAAAAATTGAAATTCTATTATAATTTCTTATATCTATTATTGATGTTCTGATTTGGTGAGCCAAATGCAGAATTGATATCCAGTTTGATCTGAAAAGATATTTCTCTATCTTTCATCTCTCTGTGTTGTTTTCGTGCCTGCGAATTTCGAGGACGAAATTCTTTTAAGGGGGGAAGTCTGTAACGATCCTGAATTTTAATTTAATTTAAATTGATAATTAAATGAATTTCTGAATGAAATTGTAAGGGAAATTGATTATAAATGGAAGCGAGTCTCCCCGAGTTCAAGTATATTCTATATAAATCATTTAAATTTTTAAATATTATATATATATGTATATATGTGAATATATATATGTATATGTATATTTGGATATATATGAGTCAATTTGAAATTATAAAATCTTGAGTGTGTATATATATATATATATATATTTTGATTTGAATTTAAATCTTAGATGAAAGATTTAATAAATATTTGGGTTATAAAATAAATTAAGAAAAATATATATATAGTAACTCATAAATAAATTTTAACAACATGTTAAAACAGAAGTTATTCATACTATAAAGTAATAAGACAAAGCAGTGGAACAAAACGTATATATGAATTAACTTGCAAAAACAAACCAGCTATATTTAAACATTAAAACAAAATGTGTGAGCAAATAAAATGAAGAAGCAAGACAAGAAACAAGTAAACATATAAATGAAGTATTCAAACAAAAGAAATAACATACAAAGTAAAATAAAACACAAACATAAACAAAACAAAATATCTTTTAAAATATAAACTATTGAAATAAATATATAGAAAGATACAAAACAATTTGTATGTAAGATAAAATAAATACTCAAAATAAAAATAGAAGTTCACTTATTTTGTAAAGTAATAATAATTTTAAGTTATGGATAAAAATAAGAACATTGATATATAAAAAAAAAACAATAAGTGTAAAACAAAACTAAAAAGAATAAGTGCACAAGTATCAGGTTAGAGCATACTTACAAAGCAAATGAAAGAAGTATAAAAACAATAACAATGCATGTAAACAAAATAAGAAACAAATGCACTTACCAAGTTAAAATAAATGTTTAAAAATTTAACATAGAAACATATTTATTAAAGTATAAGATAAGGAAAGTAAGTATCCATAGTAAACTAAAAATAAAATAAATACAAGTATGCAAGACAAGAAAATATAAAAACAAAAGTAAAGTAATACAAAATTTCTACAACCATATCCTTTTGCAAAACAAAATGAAGTTGCAGCCACCAAACAAATATGCAAGTAATGCAGCATCAACCTGGGTAAGGCAAGGCAAATAGAAAGTAAGAAAAAAAAAATACATAAACAAACCGTACAAGTTTATGAAACAAATATAAATAAAGTAAGTAAGGCTGAAATAAAAAAATACAAAGCTATGAACAAGGACAGGTAGGTAGGGGATGAAGTAAGGCAAAAAGCAATATGTATACAAGTATGTTAAAGCAAGATATCAGAGAGTTATCTTCAGCCATGCTTATTAAACAAAGAAAAAAAAAGAAAAAAAATCTGAAGGCAGTATAAAAATCAAAACAGTTTGGCAAATAGAAAAATACTGTAAAGCTTCAGTTACAACTAAAACCAGAATCAAGGCCTGGATGTAAGATTCATGGGCATCAAAACAAAAGTAGGATCACAGAAGCAAAACATGATTTAAACAAGATCAATACTGCAGGTTCAAAGCACAGAGTTGCCCTCTGTTCTTCAAGTTAAAGTGAGTAACTTAAATTTAAATTTGCTTAAGTATATTCAGTTATGTTTCTTATGCGTGGAATAAGTATGTTTGTGTGTCTATATATTGATGCAATTCTATGAATATATGATACCTGTCTGTTAAATAGTCTGAAAACATCTCTGTTATAAGATTTGAAGCTCAGATTTAAAACAAAGATCATCTTTGCTTAATCTATTGATTGATAGGACTTAGTATCTACACAAAATATTTTTGTTTGATCATAAAGTAAATTTTAAAAATCTGAATTCAAGTTAAACAAGGTGGAATTGCTTTGAAAACCTTAAAAACAGTTAAATGCTTAATAGGAGTGAAGTTTCAAACATCTTAAATTATTAATTCAGGTTTACAACTTGGATTCTTATCTAAAATTAGGATTTTTAAAAGTAAAATCACATTTTATAGCTAAGTATTGATTAGGCATTTCTGGTTTGATGGTTTTGGGGATTTTGGGTTGCCCTCGGCAATCCAGTTGACCTGGGAGTTTGTGGCGCTGCTTGGAGGTGCATGAGTGGTCGGGGTGCTTGGAAAAATTGTGTGGTGGATGATCAGAGGCCAGTGGGAAGTGCGGTAGTGGATTCTAGTTCAGAACCCTAGTTTTACTGGGTGAGATAAATTTGGGGACTTCGGCACTTGTAGATGATCGAGTGCTATGGGCTGTTGGGTGGTGGTAGAGATTGAGGCGACGAAGGAGATGCCGGAGTTTTAGCACCTACGATGGTCGGAGCGTGGGGGACGACGTGTTGACAGGTTTGAAGGGGTGGTGGCACTTGCGTTTCCAGGTTTCGCTTTATACTCGAATTCGAGTTCGAGTTGGAGCGGAGGTGTTTGGATGGTCGTTGTCAGATTGGGGGATGATGGTCGACTTGTTGATGACGTCGACGATGACCGGAGTTGGCCAGAGGGGCTGTGCACGTGCACCGTGCAAATTGTTTTGAGGTCTGAAAAAAAAAATTTGGGAAGAAGAGGAAGATATGCCTCGGGGATGGTATCGAGAAGTTTTGTATTTGACTCGAGTTGTTCAGGTATCTAACTCGAAGCATTAGCGGGGGGGGGGGGGGGGGGGGCTCGAGTCAAAGTTGTAACAGGTTTTAACCTGAAACTGTTTTGGTTTGAAAATTTTTAAAACCCAAATTTAATTTTAAACCAAGATTTTTAAAGCTAAGTTCAAATTGGAATGTAAATATAAATTCAAGTTGAATGTAGAGTTTAGTTTGAACCTAAATAAGTTTTATATTTAAATTTTTTTAATAACTTAAAAGCAATTCAAAATATATTAAAGAAATTTGAAATGGAGTTAAAATTTTAAATGAAAATTTTAAGCAAGTTGAAACTAAAAGTTTAAATTTAAATTTAAAACTGAATTAAAGATAATTTGAATCCTAATTCTGAAATCAAAGAAGTTTTAATATTTAAATTGTTTAAAATTGCTTTGTGATGATAATTAAAACATTAGTTAGAAAATATTTTAAATTTGAATTAGTAAATATAAAATGATAGGCACTCATTAAATTAGTTCAAGTGAATAATTGATTAATTTATTCAAGAAATTAAGATTTGAGTTAAATTAATTAAGGTAAATAAATGTACAAATATGATTCATTGATTTAATAAAGAGTTGTCTTTTAAAACAAATGATTAAGGTTATTTAATCAAGTAATTAAGATTTATTAAGTTACAGTTTAGAACTTAATTAATTAAATAATCAGTGATTAAATATATGATTTTAAAGGTTAATTAAAGGGTAATTAGCAATAATTAAATTGAGTTCAATTACTTAAGAATAGTAATTAAATAATTATGAATAGTTAATAAGGATCATTTACTTGAGATTTATTTGATAATTTATTAATGTGATTAATCTTGATAATTAATGTAATAAATTAATTTGTGGATTGTATTAAGTATAATTATTTAATAACAGTAATTTGGAAATAAATTATTCAATATAATTTATTGGGTTAATCAAATCTGTTTAAATTAAATTCTTAATTTAATTAATTCAGAATAATCACTCGGTAATTTTGGAGAGGTAATTACTTAGAGAAATAATAAATGGATAATTTATTCATAAGTAATTAATTAAATTGGAAATAACTTGAATTAATTAGGATTAAACGATTTATTAATCCTGTTTATGAATGATTATCAAATGCCTGACCTTACTTATGAATAATTGTATTGTATGAGTTGCCTTGAATTGTTTTCCTATCTGATCTGTGATATTTTGTTCTGTAGATTGTGGTATGTATAATTTGTTCATTTATGGATGATACATTTGTATATTATCTGTGATTCTGTGAATATATGATAAGCGTTATTGTTTATATCGCTTATCAATTGTATTTCTGTGTTTTGATCTGTGATGATTGAATGGTTGTGCACTATTGTGTTAAAACCCTGGACCACACTCATACACACACAATTATGGATTTCACGAGGAAATCGATTAAGTCACAGATTTTTGAAATAGTTTAAATTTGAATATTTGAATTCAAATGTTTTGGAAATGGAATCGGAATAAATGTGAAAAGCTTTTGGAATGGAATTTCAAAATAGAATTTATTATTTTTAAATTACTTGATTAAGTTTTGTAATTTAAATAAGTTGATTTAAATTTGAATTCAATATTTGAATTGAATTCTGTAATTTGAAACTAGGGATTAATGATATTATACTAGTCATTATGAGTTAAATCATTTTTAAAGTATTATTTTTAGGAATTTGAACTTAACCCAAGGATTTCAACTCGTATAAATGAATCAGATTTCAAAAATGAAAACTGTTGTTTTCAAATGATAAACGCTTTTAGATAAGAATTGAGATTCCAGTTAATTAGGGGAATTTCAAGATTAAATAGAGAAATGATTTTCCTAAGTTATGAATGAATTCTTTTTGAAAGCTATGAATTAAATCTGTTTATTTTTAACAGATTTAAATTGATGATTGTTTAAATCAAATTGAAATGAAATTGTTTTGAAAGCTATAAGTTAAATCTTTGATTTAAAGATTTAACGAGTTAATCAAATTGAAATGAAGATTGATTTGGAAAATCTGTGAATGAATCTTTTGTTTAAAAGATTAAAATGTGAAAACTGTTTAAACCGTTAAAGGTTGTGAAAATGAATCTTTTTGTTAAGAGATTTGAGATGGTAATCGGTTTAAACCATTTGAAAGAAAGTTTTGAATTATTAAGTTGTGACTTAATTGAAATCCCATTATCCATTTGTTTTTGAAATATCGTGCTCACTATTCGGTTTAACCGGGAAAGGACCTTTGTGTCGTATAACCCATTCCGAATAAGTGATTCGACGTTATGGATAGCATTTAAAGACCGGTGATGAAGACCGGGTATTTGCGAAAGCGATAGGATGACCTATCGATTATCTCTGCACTGGGTAGCTCCTGGTATAGAGATTCCCTAAGTGATGGGAAATCCGATCGGGATTGTGAATATCCGGGTTGCAAGGACTTCTTTGTAAGTGCCTTCGGTTCTGTTCGATCCCGGAACAGACTTGTATAGATAGTATGTCTGACATTACAAGTTGAGATATAAAGCCGATTTCTTTCAAATATATTTCTGTTGGTGGCGGAGAATTTATTCTTTTAGCTTAACACCCTTCTCTGAGACGTACGAACTCAGAGGTTATATAGTTGAAGTTATCAGCGATATATTCCCAATTTGGTAATGTGACATACTGAGTGTTGCTGTGAAATGATCATTGTGTTGATTATTTATGATAGGATCATTTATTTGATCGTCTATCTTGGTGATCATTTCTATGATCATTTGTTGACCCAAAGCATGGCTTTTGTATAAAGTATGTTTTTGTGGACGTGACTTCGTCGAGCCTCACACCCCGGAAATGGTCAAAACAGGAAAGATGCGGCAAGGTTATGAGGGGTAGCTCCCTTTAGGGTATGTGCATTTCCTTCTGGATAGAGGTGGTATCATGGTATGGAGCCCAGATATTTAACCTATGTGGTTACCGCGAATTTATTACTTTGTGGTTGTTGGTTTTCGGGATCCCGTGAGAAAGGTCGTTTACGATCGGGGAATGGCGTGCTCGTGTCAGTAGTTACCCAGTTAGGGGTAACCCGGCCTTGTGTTGGCAGAGTTCCGGTTTGGTTCTCGGGGATGTCTTTCCAGAGGCATTCTCATGTGGCAATGGGAAGTTCCTTGGCCTGACCATTTGTTGGAAATCCAAAGAAACAATACGAAACTTGTACGGTATTAGTTGTAGAACCTATCATTCACTTATGGTGTCGCAACACTGTTTGGATGGTAGCTATAGTAGGCATACGATAATGGTCGTATGTTGGCTAAGATTTATATTCTACTTTCGAAATGAATTTTTACTACACTATGCACTAGTAATAATATCAAATGTTCTTTTAATGCGTATCAAGCATCTTTGACTATCATAAGGAGAAATCTCCTCCGATTCTGCGTTTGCATGGTGTGTGTGTGCGGGAGGCCTTATGGTAGTCTCATTTTTCAAAAGCATTGCGAATTGACTTTGAAAATCTTTTGTTAAATGTTTTTAATAGATAAACTGTTTTTGTTGCTCACACCAGTCCCACGACTGATCCGGAGTTTATCGTTTCTTTCCTAAACTCTGGGTGCTCATTATTTTCTACACGAGCAGTCTAGAGTTGGGTTTTTCAGATAGTCAGATTTGTAGATTATCTGGAGTTAGTTCAGTCTTTTGATCGCACCAGGCTTGTTTATCTTCGTGCATCGTTATTGGGAGTTCGAGCTATTGCTGGATTGATTCTTGGAAATGGAGTTACAGTTTCGATTTGGAGTTCTTCGTTGAAGACTATCTTAGAGTTATTTGTTCCGCTGTTAAATGTTATCGATTTTCTTTCCGCTGCTATTTTATTGTATCATGTCTCTGATGTATATTGTTATCTATTGGATCATCTGTTGTATCAGATATTGTATCAAAGCTGTATATCAATGTATTATTCTTTTATTCCGCTGTGTTGTTTACTTAATGATTGTTATAAGCTCCGGCGAATCGGATTTGAACGGTCGAATCTACGACATTCTAGTACGATTTGAAGTATGGATGTCGATTTTTGAGCGGGCAAAATCCGAGCCGTCACATGTGGTATCAGAGCTAAGGGTTGAACTTTAGCTCAGGAGTGTAACACATTAAGTAGCTCATTAAAGATAGGATGAAGTAAATCCTAGAATGAGTAATCCTTAAGATATCCGTTTGAATGCCTCAGTAAATTCTCTTACTATCCACTGATAGTGAGTATGAGTGCAAGAAGAGAACGAGATAGAGGACAGGGGAATACGACTATAATTAGTCAAAACTCTGTAACAACGGTGGAAATAACTTTCTCTATCAATTTTCTTTGATTCGTTTCCAAATTCTTTTGATTTCTTCGTACCAGCTACAAGAAAAAGTTTTTGGTGTGATGGTGGCCTTACGAATCATTGCAGAAAATTATTACTTCGTACTTCATCGATTTCTTATCGGCTTTTCGATTTAAACTCTAATAAATGAATTAGAAATTGGAAATTTTAAATAAATTGGAAATTTTAATTGAATTAAATTGATTAGTAGAATATGAAGAATAAATTGAATTGTATCGATAAAACGATTTTGTTTAAAACAAAAATTGAAATTCTATTATAATTTCTTATATCTATTATTGATGTTCTGATTTGGTGAGCCAAATGCAGAATTGATATCCAGTTTGATCTGAAAAGATATTTCTCTATCTTTCATCTCTCTGTGTTGTTTTCGTGCCTGCGAATTTCGAGGACGAAATTCTTTTAAGGGGGGAAGTCTGTAACGATCCTGAATTTTAATTTAATTTAAATTGATAATTAAATGAATTTCTGAATGAAATTGTAAGGGAAATTGATTATAAATGGAAGCGAGTCTCCCCGAGTTCAAGTATATTCTATATAAATCATTTAAATTTTTAAATATTATATATATATGTATATATGTGAATATATATATGTATATGTATATTTGGATATATATGAGTCAATTTGAAATTATAAAATCTTGAGTGTGTATATATATATATATATATATATTTTGATTTGAATTTAAATCTTAGATGAAAGATTTAATAAATATTTGGGTTATAAAATAAATTAAGAAAAATATATATATAGTAACTCATAAATAAATTTTAACAACATGTTAAAACAGAAGTTATTCATACTATAAAGTAATAAGACAAAGCAGTGGAACAAAACGTATATATGAATTAACTTGCAAAAACAAACCAGCTATATTTAAACATTAAAACAAAATGTGTGAGCAAATAAAATGAAGAAGCAAGACAAGAAACAAGTAAACATATAAATGAAGTATTCAAACAAAAGAAATAACATACAAAGTAAAATAAAACACAAACATAAACAAAACAAAATATCTTTTAAAATATAAACTATTGAAATAAATATATAGAAAGATACAAAACAATTTGTATGTAAGATAAAATAAATACTCAAAATAAAAATAGAAGTTCACTTATTTTGTAAAGTAATAATAATTTTAAGTTATGGATAAAAATAAGAACATTGATATATAAAAAAAAACAATAAGTGTAAAACAAAACTAAAAAGAATAAGTGCACAAGTATCAGGTTAGAGCATACTTACAAAGCAAATGAAAGAAGTATAAAAACAATAACAATGCATGTAAACAAAATAAGAAACAAATGCACTTACCAAGTTAAAATAAATGTTTAAAAATTTAACATAGAAACATATTTATTAAAGTATAAGATAAGGAAAGTAAGTATCCATAGTAAACTAAAAATAAAATAAATACAAGTATGCAAGACAAGAAAATATAAAAACAAAAGTAAAGTAATACAAAATTTCTACAACCATATCCTTTTGCAAAACAAAATGAAGTTGCAGCCACCAAACAAATATGCAAGTAATGCAGCATCAACCTGGGTAAGGCAAGGCAAATAGAAAGTAAGAAAAAAAAAATACATAAACAAACCGTACAAGTTTATGAAACAAATATAAATAAAGTAAGTAAGGCTGAAATAAAAAAATACAAAGCTATGAACAAGGAAAGGTAGGTAGGGGATGAAGTAAGGCAAAAAGCAATATGTATACAAGTATGTTAAAGCAAGATATCAGAGAGTTATCTTCAGCCATGCTTATTAAACAAAGAAAAAAAAAGAAAAAAAATCTGAAGGCAGTATAAAAATCAAAACAGTTTGGCAAATAGAAAAATACTGTAAAGCTTCAGTTACAACTAAAACCAGAATCAAGGCCTGGATGTAAGATTCATGGGCATCAAAACAAAAGTAGGATCACAGAAGCAAAACATGATTTAAACAAGATCAATACTGCAGGTTCAAAGCACAGAGTTGCCCTCTGTTCTTCAAGTTAAAGTGAGTAACTTAAATTTAAATTTGCTTAAGTATATTCAGTTATGTTTCTTATGCGTGGAATAAGTATGTTTGTGTGTCTATATATTGATGCAATTCTATGAATATATGATACCTGTCTGTTAAATAGTCTGAAAACATCTCTGTTATAAGATTTGAAGCTCAGATTTAAAACAAAGATCATCTTTGCTTAATCTATTGATTGATAGGACTTAGTATCTACACAAAATATTTTTGTTTGATCATAAAGTAAATTTTAAAAATCTGAATTCAAGTTAAACAAGGTGGAATTGCTTTGAAAACCTTAAAAACAGTTAAATGCTTAATAGGAGTGAAGTTTCAAACATCTTAAATTATTAATTCAGGTTTACAACTTGGATTCTTATCTAAAATTAGGATTTTTAAAAGTAAAATCACATTTTATAGCTAAGTATTGATTAGGCATTTCTGGTTTGATGGTTTTGGGGATTTTGGGTTGCCCTCGGCAATCCAGTTGACCTGGGAGTTTGTGGCGCTGCTTGGAGGTGCATGAGTGGTCGGGGTGCTTGGAAAAATTGTGTGGTGGATGATCAGAGGCCAGTGGGAAGTGCGGTAGTGGATTCTAGTTCAGAACCCTAGTTTTACTGGGTGAGATAAATTTGGGGACTTCGGCACTTGTAGATGATCGAGTGCTATGGGCTGTTGGGTGGTGGTAGAGATTGAGGCGACGAAGGAGATGCCGGAGTTTTAGCACCTACGATGGTCGGAGCGTGGGGGACGACGTGTTGACAGGTTTGAAGGGGTGGTGGCACTTGCGTTTCCAGGTTTCGCTTTATACTCGAATTCGAGTTCGAGTTGGAGCGGAGGTGTTTGGATGGTCGTTGTCAGATTGGGGGATGATGGTCGACTTGTTGATGACGTCGACGATGACCGGAGTTGGCCAGAGGGGCTGTGCACGTGCACCGTGCAAATTGTTTTGAGGTCTGAAAAAAAAAATTTGGGAAGAAGAGGAAGATATGCCTCGGGGATGGTATCGAGAAGTTTTGTATTTGACTCGAGTTGTTCAGGTATCTAACTCGAAGCATTAGCGGGGGGGGGGGGGGGGGGGGGCTCGAGTCAAAGTTGTAACAGGTTTTAACCTGAAACTGTTTTGGTTTGAAAATTTTTAAAACCCAAATTTAATTTTAAACCAAGATTTTTAAAGCTAAGTTCAAATTGGAATGTAAATATAAATTCAAGTTGAATGTAGAGTTTAGTTTGAACCTAAATAAGTTTTATATTTAAATTTTTTTAATAACTTAAAAGCAATTCAAAATATATTAAAGAAATTTGAAATGGAGTTAAAATTTTAAATGAAAAATTTAAGCAAGTTGAAACTAAAAGTTTAAATTTAAATTTAAAACTGAATTAAAGATAATTTGAATCCTAATTCTGAAATCAAAGAAGTTTTAATATTTAAATTGTTTAAAATTTCTTTGTGATGATAATTAAAACATTAGTTAGAAAATATTTTAAATTTGAATTAGTAAATATAAAATGATAGGCACTCATTAAATTAGTTCAAGTGAATAATTGATTAATTTATTCAAGAAATTAAGATTTGAGTTAAATTAATTAAGGTAAATAAATGTACAAATATGATTCATTGATTTAATAAAGAGTTGTCTTTTAAAACAAATGATTAAGGTTATTTAATCAAGTAATTAAGATTTATTAAGTTACAGTTTAGAACTTAATTAATTAAATAATCAGTGATTAAATATATGATTTTAAAGGTTAATTAAAGGGTAATTAGCAATAATTAAATTGAGTTCAATTACTTAAGAATAGTAATTAAATAATTATGAATAGTTAATAAGGATCATTTACTTGAGATTTATTTGATAATTTATTAATGTGATTAATCTTGATAATTAATGTAATAAATTAATTTGTGGATTGTATTAAGTATAATTATTTAATAACAGTAATTTGGAAATAAATTATTCAATATAATTTATTGGGTTAATCAAATCTGTTTAAATTAAATTCTTAATTTAATTAATTCAGAATAATCACTCGGTAATTTTGGAGAGGTAATTACTTAGAGAAATAATAAATGGATAATTTATTCATAAGTAATTAATTAAATTGGAAATAACTTGAATTAATTAGGATTAAACGATTTATTAATCCTGTTTATGAATGATTATCAAATGCCTGACCTTACTTATGAATAATTGTATTGTATGAGTTGCCTTGAATTGTTTTCCTATCTGATCTGTGATATTTTGTTCTGTAGATTGTGGTATGTATAATTTGTTCATTTATGGATGATACATTTGTATATTATCTGTGATTCTGTGAATATATGATAAGCGTTATTGTTTATATCGCTTATCAATTGTATTTCTGTGTTTTGATCTGTGATGATTGAATGGTTGTGCACTATTGTGTTAAAACCCTGGACCACACTCATACACACACAATTATGGATTTCACGAGGAAATCGATTAAGTCACAGATTTTTGAAATAGTTTAAATTTGAATATTTGAATTCAAATGTTTTGGAAATGGAATCGGAATAAATGTGAAAAGCTTTTGGAATGGAATTTCAAAATAGAATTTATTATTTTTAAATTACTTGATTAAGTTTTGGAATTTAAATAAGTTGATTTAAATTTGAATTCAATATTTGAATTGAATTCTGTAATTTGAAACTAGGGATTAATGATATTATACTAGTCATTATGAGTTAAATCATTTTTAAAGTATTATTTTTGGGAATTTGAACTTAACCCAAGGATTTCAACTCGTATAAATGAATCAGATTTCAAAAATGAAAACTGTTGTTTTCAAATGATAAACGCTTTTAGATAAGAATTGAGATTCCAGTTAATTAGGGGAATTTCAAGATTAAATAGAGAAATGATTTTCCTAAGTTATGAATGAATTCTTTTTGAAAGCTATGAATTAAATCTGTTTATTTTTAATAGATTTAAATTGATGATTGTTTAAATCAAATTGAAATGAAATTGTTTTGAAAGCTATAAGTTAAATCTTTGATTTAAAGATTTAACGAGTTAATCAAATTGAAATGAAGATTGATTTGGAAAATCTGTGAATGAATCTTTTGTTTAAAAGATTAAAATGTGAAAACTGTTTAAACCGTTAAAGGTTGTGAAAATGAATCTTTTTGTTAAGAGATTTGAGATGGTAATCGGTTTAAACCATTTGAAAGAAAGTTTTGAATTATTAAGTTGTGACTTAATTGAAATCCCATTATCCATTTGTTTTTGAAATATCGTGCTCACTATTCGGTTTAACCGGGAAAGGACCTTTGTGTCGTATAACCCATTCCGAATAAGTGATTCGACGTTATGGATAGCATTTAAAGACCGGTGATGAAGACCGGGTATTTGCGAAAGCGATAGGATGACCTATCGATTATCTCTGCACTGGGTAGCTCCTGGTATAGAGATTCCCTAAGTGATGGGAAATCCGATCGGGATTGTGAATATCCGGGTTGCAAGGACTTCTTTGTAAGTGCCTTCGGTTCTGTTCGATCCCGGAACAGACTTGTATAGATAGTATGTCTGACATTACAAGTTGAGATATAAAGCCGATTTCTTTCAAATATATTTCTGTTGGTGGCGGAGAATTTATTCTTTTAGCTTAACACCCTTCTCTGAGACGTACGAACTCAGAGGTTATATAGTTGAAGTTATCAGCGATATATTCCCAATTTGGTAATGTGACATACTGAGTGTTGCTGTGAAATGATCATTGTGTTGATTATTTATGATAGGATCATTTATTTGATCGTCTATCTTGGTGATCATTTCTATGATCATTTGTTGACCCAAAGCATGGCTTTTGTATAAAGTATGTTTTTGTGGACGTGACTTCGTCGAGCCTCACACCCCGGAAATGGTCAAAACAGGAAAGATGCGGCAAGGTTATGAGGGGTAGCTCCCTTTAGGGTATGTGCATTTCCTTCTGGATAGAGGTGGTATCATGGTATGGAGCCCAGATATTTAACCTATGTGGTTACCGCGAATTTATTACTTTGTGGTTGTTGGTTTTCGGGATCCCGTGAGAAAGGTCGTTTACGATCGGGGAATGGCGTGCTCGTGTCAGTAGTTACCCAGTTAGGGGTAACCCGGCCTTGTGTTGGCAGAGTTCCGGTTTGGTTCTCGGGGATGTCTTTCCAGAGGCATTCTCATGTGGCAATGGGAAGTTCCTTGGCCTGACCATTTGTTGGAAATCCAAAGAAACAATACGAAACTTGTAAGGTATTAGTTGTAGAACCTATCATTCACTTATGGTGTCGCAACACTGTTTGGATGGTAGCTATAGTAGGCATACGATAATGGTCGTATGTTGGCTAAGATTTATATTCTACTTTCGAAATGAATTTTTACTACACTATGCACTAGTAATAATATCAAATGTTCTTTTAATGCGTATCAAGCATCTTTGACTATCATAAGGAGAAATCTCCTCCGATTCTGCGTTTGCATGGTGTGTGTGTGCGGGAGGCCTTATGGTAGTCTCATTTTTCAAAAGCATTGCGAATTGACTTTGAAAATCTTTTGTTAAATGTTTTTAATAGATAAACTGTTTTTGTTGCTCACACCAGTCCCACGACTGATCCGGAGTTTATCGTTTCTTTCCTAAACTCTGGGTGCTCATTATTTTCTACACGAGCAGTCTAGAGTTGGGTTTTTCAGATAGTCAGATTTGTAGATTATCTGGAGTTAGTTCAGTCTTTTGATCGCACCAGGCTTGTTTATCTTCGTGCATCGTTATTGGGAGTTCGAGCTATTGCTGGATTGATTCTTGGAAATGGAGTTACAGTTTCGATTTGGAGTTCTTCGTTGAAGACTATCTTAGAGTTATTTGTTCCGCTGTTAAATGTTATCTATTTTCTTTCCGCTGCTATTTTATTGTATCATGTCTCTGATGTATATTGTTATCTATTGGATCATCTGTTGTATCAGATATTGTATCAAAGCTGTATATCAATGTATTATTCTTTTATTCCGCTGTGTTGTTTACTGAATGATTGTTATAAGCTCCGGCGAATCGGATTTGAACGGTCGAATCTACGACATTCTAGTACGATTTGAAGTATGGATGTCGATTTTTGAGCGGGCAAAATCCGAGCCGTCACAAAATGTGTTAAATAAAAATTAAGCTTAATATTAGAGTTTGATTTTATTAAAATAAATGTGAGTAAATATTTAAACCTTATTTTAATATAGAGTGCTTAATGATTTAAATAAATTAAGATTGAGAGATAAATTGGAGATTTAATTGAAATTGAATTTATTTAAGAAGTAAACTCTAAAAGGTTGATGTGAAATTTATTAAATTGAAAATTTTAAAGGGGATAATTATTATAACTTGATTTTGGGTCTAGTTGAATTAAATGATTATTTCAAGTATAAATGAATTGAAGAAAATATTTAGCTATTTGAAATTTGAGTTTGTTTTAAATGAAAATGGATTTATTTATAAATTTATTTCCAAACTAAATAAAAGAAGGTTGATTTTTAAATCTAAATTATCAAATTTAGTTTTGAAACGGTGGAATATTTAAAGCTTTGAAATATATGAAAGGAAATGGTTTATTGAGAGGTTCAAATCAGTATTTGAAATTTATTTGTAAAATTTGAGAAGTTATTTTATTATATAAATTAATCTAATATTTAAACCATTGAAGTATATTAAGTTATGTTTCAAGCTATAGATTTCAAGGTATATAAATTTGAAGTGCTATGATTTCTTGGAAGGGATATATTTGAAATAAAATGATATCATATTAATTTGGGTTTTAAAATGGAAATGATATCGTATTTATATGGTTTTGAAATGGATATTATATTCTTTTAAAAATATAAACTATTTTGAAAAGGCCGCGGTGTTATAATAACGTTTGGTTGTTAAAGAGACTGGGATCGGAAGTTGTCATACTCACTACCAACTTCGAAAACCATTTTAACAACCGTGTACGCGGTGGTGATTCCAGAATGAAGTAGGATGGCGGCGGCGTTTCCTTTGAGGTAAATACGTGGACCCGACTCCCGTGAGTTGGCATAAGGTGGCTAAAACAGGAGCGATTCTCGGGCCAATGAAGTCATTTCTTTGATCGGACGCACTCCTTCGAAATCATACTCTGACTTTTGGATCGATTGGGTGGCCACTTTTATTTTTTTATTTGGGGGCATTGTCCGAGGTGGGCGGTAGTAGCTGCTACGCGTTACCACCAGCCCGGATGCATAATTGGTATATCTACGCTGGCATTGCCTAGTTGTGCCGTGTGACCTACCATACCGAGCCTTGTACGAGTTTGGTTTTCTCCCGTAGCTCATGGGGTATCCTCTGGTGGCTTCTCAATCAAGAGGGACTATGATATTGGATGGACTACTGGGACTATTATTGTGTTAAGGGGGAGATTGGGTAACTCCTTAATGCTATTTAAAAGCATGTTTATTTTACTATAGACACTATTATAATAGCGAAATATTACTACATAGTAAATAGTTTAACAGATCCTTAAGAGATGTGAATCCCGAGCATCTTTTAAGTTACTGCAGTCATATTTATTTCTGTTAATTTAATTTACATAAGATCCTTTTGTTCTGACTCGAGTGTTTTGTCTTTTCAATTCGCTCGGGTCAGTCCGAGCACATCAGGATTTGAAGACTTTTATTGGAGGACGAAGACGAAGATATTATTACTATTATCTATTATATTATTCACTGCATTATCTACTCCGCTGCATTGTTATTTATGGGTACATGTAACTCTGATATATGTTGTATAATTATATATCGAATATTTTGTAAAACAGCTTTATAAACTGTATATTGGATTATTATATTTTATTGTTCCGCTGCAAGATTCTATTTTGTTTTTTCCATTTTCTGCCTTTTCTTACTTAGCCCATAATAATTCGTCCTTCCATATGGTTTGAATTGGCACATGTGTCGATTTAAAGTGTGCGAAAATGCGGATGTTACATCTGGTATCAGAGCTTTGATTTAGCGATAAACCTTAGCTTTGTGGGGTTTGACTCTTTACTAATAGGGTAGTAATACCCTATGGTGAGTCGCTGAGTGTGTATATATATATGAGAGAGCGTATTTGTTAGTATTATAAAAGGTTTTAATTTTTTGTTAACCTGTTCCATTTTGTATTTGTAAATTCTGGTTGATGCATTGGACGCTGTGACATCAATAGGGATTTCTAAACACTTAATAGGACAGACCGATACAATATTTGTTTTTAATATAGGCGAATGAAATAATTTTGCCTATTGTATTTTCTATATATAAAATAAATTTTTATAAAGGTTATATTGGTTGTAATATATTGATTGTTAGGTAGTGTAATCTATAAATATTAGTAAAAATAAGATTGAAAATAAAATAAATTGAAATTGGAAATTAAGAAATTAAGTTCCAGGGTTTTGAAACTTTCTTTTGAATGATTTGAAATATAATAAAAATATTTTAGAAGTATTTTCTGATATACGTATTTCAATATAATTTGAAAGAAATGTTTTAAAAAAATTTTTTGGAAAGAAATAAGTTATGTACTCCCCTCTACGTTGTTGGAAAATAATTTCGGTGATGAGTGCACGCATCATCGACATTCATTTTCGAGTTTCGAAGTGGGAAGGCCACTGTAGTAGTTTTACTGCAGATTCATTTTGATAAACAAATATAAATTTAATTTTTTTTAAATATAATGGGATATATATTTAAACTGCAAGTATATACATTTATCTATTATTTTAGAATGATTTGAAATTTAACCCAGTATTTAGTTCTTAAGTTTCCATTAATTAATAGCTTCAATTGTTGTAGTGAATTGGAACGTAGGTAATTAATAATTGAAACTCTAAATGAAATAAGAGGTTAAATGCTAAGTTTCAAATTAAATAAAAGAAGTTGAAATTTGTAACTTATAAAACAAAAGATGTAATTATTGAACATTAAATTAAAAGATTGGATAAACTTGTATGATTTTCAATTGCATTCTTAAAAGCATATATATATAATATATATATATATATATATATATATATATATATATATAACTTACCTATTATTTAAAAGTTGAAATGTTAATAAGAAATGTAATGAGAATTGTACAAGTAAGAGTATGAATGAAGTGTTCAATAAATTGCTTTTATTCTTAAGAATTGATGTGTAAATGTTATAAACCTAAGTTATAATGAAAATCTTACAATAATAAAATATGATAGTAGGTAAATGTTGTAAGTAAGTAATTACAGACTTAAGTAAATGTTGAAGTTACTTATTTTGAAAATAAGCAGAAAGATGAATATTGTAAATAAATGAAATTAAGAAGTGAATAAATGAATGTAATAAAATAAAAGGAAAATTCCATGATATGAATAAGTGCAAATGAGATTTTGTTAGAAATGAATAAAAGTAAATGAAAGTGTAAGAAAAAAAATATAAAATAAAAAGATAAACCATTATATGAATGAAAAAGAGAAACAAAACAACAAATGGAATTAATAGGGAAAAACTTAATCTGCCGTTTGAAATGTTGTTGTTTGTTTTGGTTTATCGTTGTTTAGGTAAGTGTAACGACTCGAATTTTGCCCGCTCGAAAATCGACATCCATACTTCAAATCGTATTCGAATGCCATAGATTCGACCGTTCAAATCCGATTCGCCGGAGCTTATAACAACATTAAGTAAATAACACAGTCGAATAAAAGAATAATACATTGATATACAGCTTTGATACAATATCTGATACAACAGATGATCCAATAGATATCAATATACATCAGAGATATGATACAATAAAATAGCAGCGGAAAAGAAAATAGATGACAACATCTAGCAGCGGAACAAATAACTCTAAAATAGTCTTCGAGGAAGAACTCCAAAAATAACTGCAACTCCATCTCCAAGAATCAATCCAGCAAAAGCTCGAACCCCCAATAACGATGCACCAAGCTAAGCAAGAATGGTGTGATCCAAAGACTGAACTAACTCCAGATAACCTACTAATTTGACTATCTGAAAAACCCAACTCTAGACTGCTCGTGTAGAAAATAATGAGCACCCAGAGTTTAGGAAAGAAACGATAAACTCCGGACCAGTCGTGGGACTGGTGTGAGCAACAAAAACTGCTTATCTTTAAAAACATTCAATAAAAGATTTTCAAAGTCAATTCGCAATGTTTTTTTTTTAAAATGAGACTACCATAAGACCTCCCGCCACACACACAATGCAAACGCAGACTTGGAGGAGATTTCTTCTTATGTTAGTCAAAGATGCTTGATACGCATTAAAAAGAAACATTTGATACTATTACTAGTGCATAGTGTAGAACAAATCATTTCGAAAGTAGAATATAAATCTTAGCCAGCATAGGTACCATTATATTATGCTTACTATAGCTACCATATTAGATGGCAGGTTCTACAACTAATACTGTACAAGTCTCGTATTGTTTCTTTGGATTTCCAACGAATGGTCAGGCCAAGGAACTTCCCATTGCCACATGAGAATGCCTCTGGATGGACATCCCCGAGAACCAAACCGGATCTCTACCAACACAAGGCCGGGTTACCCCTAACTGAGTAACAACTGACCGAATATGCCATCCCCCGGTCCTTTGGGACCTTTCAACCGAGCGCTCGTAATCAATTCACACAATCATAAAGTGTTTTCAACATGAGTAAGTATCTGGGCTCCATACCATGATACCACCCTTTTCCAGAAGGAAATGCACATATCCTAAAGGGCGCTACCCCTCATAACCTTGCCGCATCTTTCCTGTTTTGACCATTCCGGGGTGTGAGGCTCGACGAAGTCACGTCCACAAAAACATACTTTATACAAAAGCTATGCTTTGGGTCAACAAATGATCATAGAAATGATCACCAGGATAGACGATCAAACAAATGATCCTATCACAAATAATCAACACAATGATCATTTCACAGCAACACTCAGCATGTCACATTACCAAATTGGGAATATATCGCTGATAACATTCAACTACATAACCTCTGAGCTCGTATGTCTCAGAGAAGGGTGTTAAGCTAAAAGAATAAATTCTCCGCCACCAACAGAAATATATTTGAAAGAAATCGGCTTTACATCTCAATTTTTAATGTCAGACATACAATCCATACAAGTCTGTTCTGGGTTCGAACAGAACCGAAGGCACTTACAAAGAAGTCCTTGCAATTCGGATATTCACAATCCCGATCGGATTTCCCATCCCTTAGGGAGTTTCTATACCGGCGCGACTCGGTGCAGAAACAATCGATAGGTCATCCTATCGCTTTCGCAAATACCCGGTCTTCATCACCGGTCTTCAAATGCTATCCATAATGTCGAATCACATATTCGGAATGGGTTATACGACACAAAGGTCCTTTCCCGGCTAAACCGAATAGTGAGCACGATATTTCAAAAACAAATGGATAATGGGATTTCAATTAAGTCGCAACTTATTACCCAAAACTTTTCTTCAAATGGCTTAACAAATTACCATTTTCAATCTTTAAACAAAAAGATTCATTTTCACAACCTTTAATGGTTTTAAACAATTTTCACATTTTAATCTTTTAAATAAAAGATTCATTCACAGATTTTCCAAATCAATTTTCATTTCAATTTGATTAACTCGTTAAATCTTTAAATCAAAGATTTAACTTATAGTCTTCAAAACAATTTCATTTCAATTTGATTTAACTCGTTAAATCTTTAAATCAAAGATTTAACTTATAGCCTTCAAAACAATTTCATTTCAATTTGATTTAAACAAATCATCAATTTAAATCTGTTAAAAATATACAGATTTAATTCATAGTTTTCAAAAAGAATTCATTCATAACTTAGGAAAATCATTTCTCTATTCAATCTTGAAATTCCCCTAATTAACTGGAATCTCAGTTCTTATCTAAAAGTGTTTATCATTTGAAAACAACAGTTTTCATTTTGGAAATCTGATTCATTTATACGAGTTGAAATCCTTGGGTTAAATTCAAATTCCCAAAAATAATACTTTAAAAATGATTTAACTCATAATGACTAGTATAATATCATTAATCCCTAGTCTCAAATTACAGAATTCAATTTGAATATTGAATTCAAATTTAAATTAAAGTATTTAAATTCCAACACTTAATCCAGTTATTCAAAATAAATTTCCATCTTTGAAATTCCATTTCAAAAGCTTTTCACTTCTATTCCAATTCCAATTCCAAAACATTTGAATTTAAAATCCAAATACAAAACAATTTCAAACATCTGTGACTTAATCGATTTCCTCGTGAAATCCATATTTGTGTGTGTATGGTGTGGTCCGGGGGTTTAACACAATAGTGCAACATCATTCAATCATCACAGATTTAAAACATAGAATTATAGTTGATAAGCGATATAAGCTATAACGCTTATCGTCTATTCACAATTCACAGATAATATGCAGATGTATCATCAATAAATGAATAAAATACTCAATTCAATCCACAAAACAAAATATCACAGATCAGTTAGGGCAATCAATTCAAAGCATCTCATACAATACAATCATTCATAAGTAAGGTCAAGCACTTAATAATCATTTATAAACAGGATTAGTTAAATTAATTTTCTAATTAATTCAATTCATTTCCAATTTAATTAATTACTTATGAATTTATTATCCAATTCTGATTTATAAATTACAAATCATATGTTACCAATTTATCTAATGATTTTCTTAAATTAATTAAAATAAATTAACTTTAATAAATCAAAATATCCAAATTTAATTACAATAAGTGATTAATCCTTAATTATTTATTTATAAAATTAAGTAAATCATTCTTTAATTTCCTTATTGGTTAAATCATATATATTTTCTTCTTAATTATCTCTAAGATAATTAATTTCTGCATTAATGTTTTCATTCACATTTAAGTGTATTTTAAACATTGCACTTTAAATTTAGGTTTAAACTGCATTTGGGATTTAAAATTCAAAAATGATTATTCTTTTAAACATAACTTCCATTTTAAAATTCACTTTATAATTCTTAAAAATGAATGTAAATAACATTTATTTCTTATATAAGAAAAGTTTTTAAGCCAATCTACTTAGTTTTATCATTTGAATCTATTAAATTTAAATACTTGGAATCATTTCCATACTAGGACATTGATTAATTAAAGTTTAATACTAAATTATTTCAAAACATTTGTTAGTTAATTAATTGAATACTAAAACAATTTATATTAATTATTCTTCTTAATAGTCAATTTAAAGCTCTTCTTTAAATTTTGAAAATCAAATTATTATTAACTACAAAACTTTAATGTCAATAAATTTTATATTTAACTTAAAGTATTTACTTAATTTAAAATAATAATTAAGTGTTTAAAACATTGTTAAGCATTAATTAAGAAAATTAAAAACTTAGGTTGTTAAACATTTATTAAATTCAAATGTTTAAATCCTATTGAAACACTAATTGCTTAACTACTTTATATATTTTTTTTTTCATACTTCAGTTAGAAAAAACTCGAGACTTCCCCTGTTTAAAACTCGAGTTACACTTCGAGTTAATCACCCCATCCTCCCGAGTTTCCTGCAGTTCTTCTTCTTCTCCCCTTTTTTTTTTCTTTTGTTTCTTTGCTGTAGTTTAAGTTTTACCTAAGCTATAAATTAAAGCATCAGGTTCAAAGTCTATGCGCGATCAAATCCCCGAAGCGACCCACCTCACAACTCGAGCCCAACATCCTCTTCCCCGAAGTTTGCAACAACCCAGATACTACATGTGTCAGTGCACCGTGCACACCACCATGTCCACTTCCGATCGCCACCAACACCTCAAGCAAGTCGAAGGTCATCCCCAGCTCCGATTCGTACATCCCAAAACCAATAATCATTGCCACAATGAAATCGAGCCCCTGATACGAAATCGAAGCAAAAGCCACCGTCACAAAATCGCGCGCTCCTCCTCCTTTGACCACCGGAACGTCACCACCCTCCGGCCTCGTCCCTGACACACTCTCGCCTAGCTCCTCCTGAAATTTCGTGCAGCTCGATGCATGAGAGGAGGCGCGGCGATCTCATATTCACGCACCATAAAAACTAGGGTTAAAATCTTCCACGGTCAACCACCCTCGCCGCCACCACTTGTTCGCCTTCCTGATATTTTTCCCGACACCATCGATCACTCCTCCACCTCCCCGAACAACCCTAGCACCACTAGTACCTCCGATCGCCAGAAACTCCCCAAAAACCCATTTCCGTTCAACTTCAAACTGCTACCAAACTACCCCACTAAAAATCACGAAACCCATCTTGAAAATCATCATTTTCAGTATGAATTCAAGTTATATAATTTGATTCAAGTTTCATGATATTCGCATTAATCATAAAGTTAAGATTTTCCCTGTAAAATAAATTTTTCAGATGTTATAAAGCTCTATTTTACTGATGACCTACTCCAGATCTTAAATTAAGTATAAACAAACTTGTTTTGTTTAAACTTCAAAGTCTAATGACGATTTAATGAAATAAAAGTTGAATTCTAAGTTGATTTTCTTTTGCAAAGCAAAACTTGAAAGCTAAATACAGAGAGTACTCTGTTAATTCACCTGCATTACATATCATTCTTGCCTATGTACCAAATAGTATTGAATTGATATTTGCACATTTCATACTTACTCAAGATGAATATTCAACAGATATATATGCTTAATCATTTAAGAGTGAGGTTACTCACAGTTTTGAAGAATGAAGATTGAGCACCCTTGAAACAGCCCGCAAATCCGTACCCCTTGAGTCAACACTATTCTACAACAATCAACTCAAGTTGCACAGAAATACGAACCATTTGGGTTTAAGAAGAAGAGGTAGAAGAAGAGAAAACAAAATCAACATCAGAATCTAACCATCGCAGCGGAATAAAATATAATAGATAATAAATAATCTTTACTCAAAATCAAATATATCAGTTTACATATATTACATCATCGGAGTACATCAGTCACAGCTCACATCAATAACATACAATGGATACACAACAACTCAAGGTACACAACAACTCAAACGCAGCGGAAATATAAATATATATAAGTATGAGAATACGTAATCGTCATCCAGCTCGTCTCCTGAGCTCCACAGCATCATATCCTGTATCCTATAATACTCGGTCTGACCCGAGCATTACAGTTAAATAATACCCGAGTCAGTCTGGAATACCAGAGTGAGAAAATCACACCCAATTGATTATTAAAGTTTCAAAAATCCTTTGAAAACCAAAAGCATCTCGTAAGACCACGCCACAAATAAACATGTCGGGTTTTTACCTTACGATAGCTAAAACAATTTTTATATAGAAATCCTCTGATATTATAATAGGGTCTATATACAAATACTTATAAAATAGCCGAAATTGTTACATGATTAAATTCCAGCTACTAGCCACCGAAGTGGGTAATACAAACAAAACTCGTACAAGGCTCGTAGGGAGAATGGATTTCCAACAATGACTACGCACTGGGGTACCACCTGTCACAGTACGGGGCCTAGATCACCGTACCGAGGATTACTCCCTTCATCCCCTGCAACACAAGGCCGGAACCATTCCTTACTGAACAGTCCCGAACAAGATAACCCCGTGGTTGGCGCGACCAACCACCCACTAAGCCGAAATAATAAAGGGACATCTAGACAGGGGAATTATCTTGTCCTGCTTGGGCATGACCCACCTAACCTTGCTGCATATCCCCTGATTTTCAGTCATTCCCATTTGATGAGGCTTGAGGCTAAGCGTTACCTTTAGAACGTTTTCACTTAGAATGCCCATCGTCCACCTGACGATGTTTCGCAAGCATTCGTCCTTACAAGTCCATCCCGGGTTCGAACGGAACCGAAGGCACTATTCCTACTACATCCATTTTGGAAATATCCTCAGGGTTAGTAGCGACTAGCCCTTGCACTTCACTGCTCCATCTTCGAATCCAAAATCGTTTACACGAAACGTACAAACCGGATCGAAGTGGTTTTCGAGAAATAAATCCCGATCCCGGTCTCTTCGAAACGATCAACGCATTTGTCCAATATTGATAGTCGGTTATTTAACTATCAATTAATATTCACAAACAACCATCAACCATCAACCAATAAATAATTTTCCAAATTATTTATTAATTTCCAAAAATATCTTCACAAGATATATTTCTATTTTTCAATCCTTTGAAAAACAGTTTTCAAAACATCTTTCTTCTCAGAATTAACTTTCCCAAATATTTTATATTCCCTCTGAAATCACCAAGCACAAAACTAGATTTTTAAAAAAATAATTTAAAACACTTTACTTTGAAATATATACCTTCAAAACATTTAAATTAAACTGTTTCAATAATTTGTTAAAAACACATATTGAATGAATATTTGAAAATAAGGTTACTTAATAAATATAAAACTAGATTTATACTTTTAAAAACATAATATTAAGATATTCTTTGAATAATTAATACTATAATAGATAAAGAGAAAATACTTACTTAAGAACTTAAATATTAGAAATAAGAAATTTTCCAACACTTGCTTTTAAACAACTTTTAATTTTTACTTATATAAAGTTTACTAGAAAACGTACTTGGTTATCCAGGGAGAATTTCAACTTCAATCACTTAAATCAATTTTTCCCAAATTGATTTCCAACTTATTTTATTTGAAATAAATTTCTTCACTTATTCAGTTCATTTCAAAATTCATTAATTATTGACTTAATTATAATTGTTATTATTTTCCCTTTTATTTTACATCTTAAACTGAAATATACATATTTCATATTTTTTTTTCCATTTCTTCTTTATTCTTCTAGAATAATTTAAATCCTAAATTTGAAATAATTGTTTTATTCTTTTAAACAGTAACATTGAAATTTTAAGTTTTCTTAACTTTCTGTTTATTCAAAAATTCCTTTCCATATACAGGATTCATTAATTAGCATTTTGAAAACACTAATATTCTTATCAATTCGTTTTTAATTTATTTACATTCTTTATAATTATTTTCTTAAAAATTTACTTCTTTTATTATTTCTTTCCAAGAATCCAATGCTATATAATTTGATAACTCAGAGTTCAAGAATATATCCAAGCAGCTATAGCATTCAATATTTCAATATGATTCATCACAGAATATCCACAAAGCATGTCAGAGAATAATAAACAATATATATCTGTTGAGGGACCCAGTTGGATCCCTCCAACCTGTTTTCCCTGCATCCACAGATGTTAGCACAATATAATATACCAATTCCACAGTATCATACTATATCTCATCAATTCATTCAACCATTCAAACAATTGTTTAAATTTAATCATTTTAAATTTAATTATAAACTGAGTGAGATTAACTCACCTTTTGCCTAAGATTTGCAGTCTATTTCCATTTATCTCCATTCCAGCTTGTTTCTCGCTTTCTAGACCTTGTATAACATTTTATAATTCTTGTCAATATTCGAGATATTCTACAATGATTATTTAATAAATTAAATTGGCCAACAATTTAATTTAAACTAAACATTTGGTTTTCAACTAATAAATTAATTGTAACTAAATTCCATTAATCACTTATCTTAGTAATTAGAATAACCAAATAATTTTATTATCATTTATTAATTTAAGTGACTAGAAAATTTAGTTTAAACTGATAATTTCCCATCCAAATTGTATAAAAAAAATTATCTGATTACAGTGAACTCTAAAATTCAATAATCATTTTTATTATCATCCTATAATCGAAAAATTTACCTATATAAAATTTCAATTACACAACCCAAATTTTATTTTTATTTATTTTTATAAAACACAATAAATTTATAATCATTTACTGTAAAATCCTTTGTTTCTTGACTTCTAATTATCCTAGTCTAAATTGAAATGCAAATTATAAATTAACCAGTTGAAAAATTATATATATATTCTGATCTGTATATACATACACTTAAAATATGTATGGATATACTTTACTGCATTTATATTTATATATTTCTTTATTCAAATTAAATTTAAAAAAAAACAGGGATTTTACCTTCAATACGCGTCGCCCAGATTAACACTATCATCAGACCCACGTCCAACAGCGAGCACCGAACAACCAAAACCCAAATCCCACGAACTCCCATCGACATCAACCATCATGAGCTGCCGCGCAAACTCCAGCCGCCTTCCCCGAGATCCAAGTCTCCCCACGATGTCGTGAACGCCACCTCGCGTCTACCCATATGCCGTAGTGCAAACCACACTCTTCCCATCCTTCAACGAGATCGCGATACGAAGTTGTGAGCTTTCTTTCGACTTGAGGATCAGATCAGAGGGTTAGAAAATAGGAGGCACGATTTAAAGGTCTTGCGATTGGGGAAAAAATGAAAAGGGGAAAAGTTGGTTTCGGGGTTAACTATCTGGGAAAAGAACGAAACATGTGTTTATAAAAAGGAAAGCAAGTGGCTTCGGCTAGAAGATGCGTTAGATTTTTTTTTTTTATAACGTGGCTAAAAGCTTCTCCTTGAAGCTTCTTCTTTTATTATATTATATTAAAATTATTATTATTTTTAGTTCGAGCATTTGATTGTTGATTGAACGATTTTAAATTGGGAAAGTATGTGACTAGATGACAGGAATTAAATTAAATTTCATTAGATGATTATCAATTAAATTTTCAGCGCATTTATACATCGTACACTCACACAACAGCTCCAATTGCTACGAAATTTGAAATCCGATAATAGTACACTATTACGGATCCAATGGAACTGGTTTCGTCGAAATCTGAGACTGTGCCTCGGAAGGCTATTTTTAAATTCAATTTAAACGATATAAATTTAAAACTGAACAAATCATTGTTGAATTTGATTTTAACGCTTCTATCGTCTTCAACGTTATCAATATAAATTTTCCAAGCCTTCAAATTATTTTTAACAAGCTTCAAATTCTAGATTCAACAATTTACCCAATTTCTAATTATTAAATTCTATTATTTAATTATAAATAAATAGCGATATTTGTATTTCAAGTTAAGATTGCTCTATTGAATATTTAAAATCAATTAAATATTCAGATTCTAATGCTTGAAAATTCTGGGTCGTCACATTCCTCCCCCCTTAAAAGAATTTCGTCCCCGAAATTACTAATTAGGAAGAATGGTCCAATACCCGTTTACTTTTCCTCAAAACCAAACAATTCAACATCCTTACCAATTATCTTTTTACAAAAGACCCATTATTAGTCTTATTAACTTTCCAAACTTTTCCCTAGTTTGCAACAATCTATTTGCTCAACCCTTCCAGTTTTAATCTTAAAACCAATTTTGAATTATCAAAATTTCCTCAAAATTTTTCTAACTCTTTAAATTTCCGAAAAATTTCGCCAGCGTCTCCTTTGCGCGGCTGACTAGGTACAACTACAAAAGGGCTCTACGGCCTCCCAAATCCAAAAAGAAAACAAAAAGCCAAGTGGCTCAATCCAAATCCAAATCCCAATCAAATTCCATACCAAATTTAAATACATACCTTATTGTCGGGCAATTTAAATTTATCTTCTGAAATCAAAATCAATTCTCTTTTCACTTTATATTACCTGCATATCCGACTAAGCAGCAATATCCAATCATAACATTTCAAAACATTTTATCGACTTCCTTACCAATATCAATATCTATTTATCCAAATATTAACTTGTAATCTATTTATATTATCAATTTCCAATTAAGAATTCACTATTCCTTTCTTAAGTTTAATATAAGTATTTAATATGCTTTTATATTCATTATCACCTTACCACTTCAGTTTATATCATTTCTATTCAAATCAATTCTTTCATTCTCATATGAATTCAATTTATCTCTAACTTGAAACATTTGAATTTTATTTTTCATTTATTACTAATTCATGTCATTACTTTAGTTAGTTTCATTTACTAACTTGTTTTAGTTTCCCATTCTAAATAGTTTTGTCGTTAACCAAATTTTCCAAAATTTTCAAAAAAATTTCCAACTCCCAAAATTTCTGAAATTTTTTGGCAGAGTCCCCTTTGTACGGAGGAGCTTTTGCAATTTGACAAAAGAGATAAATACATATACATCGACCCACACGGTCGGAAAAACCAAAAACAGTTCATATTTCCTATTTTTATTGCGTAGGCGTACCTTATTTAGCATTTTAAGCAAGCAGCTTATTATTTTTAGCAAGTAGCACTACCAAATCCAGCCTCACGGCTTCCAGGTACCTGTACTTACTCAGTTTAAACTTGTAAGTGCCAAATAAAAGGAGTTTAACACATTTCACTTACTTGCAATAGTTAAAACATATGAATTCTAAAATAAATTCACACTAAACATTTTTCTGAAAGCAACTTATACAATTTTCATGCTAATCTAACTGTTTCAATTAATTTATAACCATTTTCATTTAATTCGAATGGTTTTCAATCCATTCGTATACAACTTCATCAATGTGAATGGTTTAAAATTCAATCACTTACATTAATTCATTTTTAAGCAACTGAACTCATATTTAATCCAATTGCTTTCAAAATCAATTTATTTTACTACTCTCACTCATAGAATATTTAATTACCCCATTTACAACAAACAACAATTTATTTCATGCAATTTGACGAGATTTAGGTGAATAAATAAGCATTTATGTTTTATAACCAATTCAAATTGATTTCACTCTATTTCCAAATTTATTCACAATCCAATTATCCTCGCTTCCATTTCGGATTTGAATACATTCACTTGTATTTCATTTATTAACCAAACTAGTTCATACAAAACTATTAACATCTTAGGTCCGTCTTCATTACCAATTTAATTACTCTTTTATTTTAATTCATTCATAAGCATTTATTTACATTTCATTCCATATTTGTTTATTACAATCTATTTTATTTAGCTCGAAAACAATTCGGACTATTTTATTCAATAACCATTTCTTAACTTATTTAAACTATATTTCATTTGATACTTATTTATTCCATCATTTATTCATTCAATATAATCTGTTTATCCACATTTACTTGAACCATTTCAAATAAACTCGAAACATTCTATTTCCTTATTGTCTCAAATTATTTCAATTCCTTAATAATGTAAATGGTTTACAATCATTTATTCTAGAACTTCATTCCATTGACATTATTTATAACTCACCGAATTTTTATTTCGGTTAAAAATTTATTTTCACTTGATTAAAACCAATCCAATATTATTAAACTTTGTTTAAGTTGAATTTAATTCAACTCTCCTGCATTTATTTAGCTTAAGTCAATTTCCTTCAATTTATTCAAATTTTATACTTAAGCTCATTCTCATTTTGCAAACAAAGTTCTCTTTTATACTCAACTTAACTCAATTAATTCCAAGGCCATATCCAATTTATTTCCACTTATTGGATTTCATTTGCAAATTCAAACCATTACTATTTTAATCCATTTACATTTTTATTTTATACATCTCAAATTATATTTACTTTGTTAACACTTCAAGTCTAATTTTTTAATTAATAACTCAAGTTCTGATTCTATTATCCACTTTTAATTTACCATCCAATTTATTAACTCACAATTCAATTTTATTAACTAATTTATTATCTAATTAGTTCTCCCATTATTTATAATCCAACACTTGAATTTTTTTTTTCATTCCAAATATCACTTTTATTTATTTTCCTTAGTTCAATATATTTTACAATTCAAGTTTGGATTTTCCTCTCATTTCCCTATTCATCTAAATATTTATTTGGATTTGTATTCCATTTTCAATTTTATAAGTCGCAACTTATTATTTACACCATTCCATTCCTCATAGGCTTGAATATATTATTCTTTTTTTTTTTTAACTCAAGCCTTATGCTTATTTATAACCCAAGCATATATTTTATTCATGCATTTTAATTCTTTTATAAATTATTCTGGTTTATTTATTTCAATTAAATTCTTATCCAATTTATTTCTTATCCAATTAAGAATCAATTTCAATTCAATTTTACTTTAAACTCAGAATTTACTTGACTCAATTCGATTTTAACTTAATTCGAATACAACTGAATATTATTTCCAGCCTATTCAATGAATTTCAATCCAATCAAATTTTTATTTCCAACTCCAAGTAAATTTTCATTTTCAATTTTTATCTTTAAATTTAAATTCCAACCTTCAAAGTTTATATTCCATTCCTGATTTAAAATCATCGCAATTTATAAGCTGACAACTTATCTTATCCGGATTTTTTTAAACTCCCGGCTTTGGTTTCAAATCATTTTGAAATCTCCAACGTCACAAATCACATTTCTCAAAAGTTACACCAATCCTGGTTTTACCCACAACAAATTCCCTTTGAAAATTCCAAAACCAACTAACTTTTCTGAATAAATCAATTTGGTAGCAATTCATCACTTAGAAACTCGAAAATGAACATCGATGATGCTGCAGTCATCATCGAAGTTATTTTCCAGTGACTGAAGTGAATTCAATGCTATATCACTTTCAAAACCTATTTAAAATAAATTTCCATCCAGAAATACTTCCAAACTAATAATGTTATCATTTATCTTCAAAACACTTCGATAACATTCCCAAAATCTCTGAAATTTTGAATTTCCAAATCCTGCTTAAATACATTTTAACTATGATTCATTTGTATAATTTATGCTTATACAAATTTCTATTTGATTGTATTTCAATTCATAAATTACATTTATAATTCATATTTATAAATTTCATTTCATAATTGGATTTATCTTCTCAATCTTTGATTATATTCACAATTTCTAGTTAAATTTTCACTTAACAATGATAATATTTTAATATTATCATTTCTAACATCCAAGCAACCATATAATAGCTATATTGTTTACCAAAAACTTTCTTTATATCCAAAAATATATTTTTGGGTAAATTATTTCATTTACCCATATTTAAAACAATACCGTGTCGATTGTTCTATTTAAGTGTTTAGAAACCCCTTCGATACAGTTTTCGAGGCTGTGCCGACGAAGGTTCATATACCACTCCATAAACCAATCAACACAATATAAAACCATTTTATATTCACTAACAAATACGCGCTCATATCTATTAATACGCTCAAACTCATTATAGAGTACTACGGACTCTAATTTATGAGTAATTCCCACCAGAGCCAAGGTTATCACCAACCTAAGCTCCGATACCAAGTGAAACAGCCCGCAAATCCGTACCCCTTGAGTCAACACTATTCTACAACAATCAACTCAAGTTGCACAGAAATACGAACCATTTGGGTTTAAGAAGAAGAGGTAGAAGAAGAGAAAACAAAATCAACATCAGAATCTAACCATCGCAGCGGAATAAAATATAATAGATAATAAATAATCTTTACTCAAAATCAAATATATCAGTTTACATATATTACATCATCGGAGTACATCAGTCACAGCTCACATCAATAACATACAATGGATATACAACAACTCAAGGTACACAACAACTCAAACGCAGCGGAAATATAAATATATATAAGTACGAGAATACGTAATCGTCATCCAGCTCGTCTCCTGAGCTCCACAGCATCATATCCTGTATCCTATAATACTCGGTCTGACCCGAGCATTACAGTTAAATAATACCCGAGTCAGTCTAGAATACCAGAGTGAGAAAATCACACTCAATTGATTATTAAAGTTTCAAAAATCCTTTGAAAACCAAAAGCATCTCGTAAGACCACGCCACAAATAAACATGTCGGGTTTTTACCTTACGATAGCTAAAACAATTTTTATATAGAAATCCTCTGATATTATAATAGGGTCTATATACAAATACTTATAAAATAGCCGAAATTGTTACATGATTAAATTCCAGCTACTAGCCACCGAAGTGGGTAATACAAACAAAACTCGTACAAGGCTCGTAGGGAGAATGGATTTCCAACAATGACTAGGCACTGGGGTACCACCTGTCACAGTACGGGGCCTAGATCACCGTACCGAGGATTACTCCCTTCATCCCCTGCAACACAAGGCCGGAACCATTCCTTACTGAACAGTCCCGAACAAGATAAACCCCGTGGTTGGCGCGACCAACCACCCACTAAGCCGAAATAATAAAGGGACATCTAGACAGGGGAATTATCTTGTCCTGCTTGGGCATGACCCACCTAACCTTGCTGCATATCCCCTGATTTTCAGTCATTCCCATTTGATGAGGCTTGAGGCTAAGCGTTACCTTTAGAACGTTTTCACTTAGAATGCCCATCGTCCACCTGACGATGTTTCGCAAGCATTCGTCCTTACAAGTCCATCCCGGGTTCAAACGGAACCGAAGGCACTATTCCTACTACATCCATTTTGGAAATATCCTCAGGGTTAGTAGCGACTAGCCCTTGCACTTCACTGCTCCATCTTCGAATCCAAAATCGTTTACACGAAACGTACAAACCGGATCGAAGTGGTTTTCGAGAAATAAATCCCGATCCCGGTCTCTTCGAAACGATCAACGCATTTGTCCAATATTGATAGTCGGTTATTTAACTATCAATTAATATTCACAAACAACCATCAACCATCAACCAATAAATAATTTTCCAAATTATTTATTAATTTCCAAAAATATCTTCACAAGATATATTTCTATTTTTCAATCCTTTGAAAAACAGTTTTCAAAACATCTTTCTTCTCAGAATTAACTTTCCCAAATATTTTATATTCCCTCTGAAATCACCAAGCACAAAACTAGATTTTTAAAAAAATAATTTAAAACACTTTACTTTGAAATATATACCTTCAAAACATTTAAATTAAACTGTTTCAATAATTTGTTAAAAACACATATTGAATGAATATTTGAAAATAAGGTTACTTAATAAATATAAAACTAGATTTATACTTTTAAAAACATAATATTAAGATATTCTTTGAATAATTAATACTATAATAGATAAAGAGAAAATACTTACTTAAGAACTTAAATATTAGAAATAAGAAATTTTCCAACACTTGCTTTTAAACAACTTTTAATTTTTACTTATATAAAGTTTACTAGAAAACGTACTTGGTTATCCAGGGAGAATTTCAACTTCAATCACTTAAATCAATTTTTCCCAAATTGATTTCCAACTTATTTTATTTGAAATAAATTTCTTCACTTATTCAGTTCATTTCAAAATTCATTAATTATTGACTTAATTATAATTGTTATTATTTTCCCTTTTATTTTACATCTTAAACTGAAATATACATATTTCATATTTTTTTTCCATTTCTTCTTTATTCTTCTAGAATAATTTAAATCCTAAATTTGAAATAATTGTTTTATTCTTTTAAACAGTAACATTGAAATTTTAAGTTTTCTTAACTTTCTGTTTATTCAAAAATTCCTTTCCATATACAGGATTCATTAATTAGCATTTTGAAAACACTAATATTCTTATCAATTCGTTTTTAATTTATTTACATTCTTTATAATTATTTTCTTAAAAATTTACTTCTTTTATTATTTCTTTCCAAGAATCCAATGCTATATAATTTGATAACTCAGAGTTCAAGAATATATCCAAGCAGCTATAGCATTCAATATTTCAATATGATTCATCACAGAATATCCACAAAGCATGTCAGAGAATAATAAACAATATATATCTGTTGAGGGACCCAGTTGGATCCCTCCAACCTGTTTTCCCTGCATCCACAGATGTTAGCACAATATAATATACCAATTCCACAGTATCATACTATATCTCATCAATTCATTCAACCATTCAAACAATTGTTTAAATTTAATCATTTTAAATTTAATTATAAACTGAGTGAGATTAACTCACCTTTTGCCTAAGATTTGCAGTCTATTTCCATTTATCTCCATTCCAGCTTGTTTCTCGCTTTCTAGACCTTGTATAACATTTTATAATTCTTGTCAATATTCGAGATATTCTACAATGATTATTTAATAAATTAAATTGGCCAACAATTTAATTTAAACTAAACATTTGGTTTTCAACTAATAAATTAATTGTAACTAAATTCCATTAATCACTTATCTTAGTAATTAGAATAACCAAATAATTTTATTATCATTTATTAATTTAAGTGACTAGAAAATTTAGTTTAAACTGATAATTTTCCATCCAAATTGTATAAAAAAAATTATCTGATTACAGTGAACTCTAAAATTCAATAATCATTTTTATTATCATCCTATAATCGAAAAATTTTCCTATATAAAATTTCAATTACACAACCCAAATTTTATTTTTATTTATTTTTATAAAACACAATAAATTTATAATCATTTACTGTAAAATCCTTTGTTTCTTGACTTCTAATTATCCTAGTCTAAATTGAAATGCAAATTATAAATTAACCAGTTGAAAAATTATATATATATTCTGATCTGTATATACATACACTTAAAATATGTATGGATATACTTTACTGCATTTATATTTATATATTTCTTTATTCAAATTAAATTTAAAAAAAAACAGGGATTTTACCTTCAATACGCGTCGCCCAGATTAACACTATCATCAGACCCACGTCCAACAGCGAGCACCGAACAACCAAAACCCAAATCCCAAGAACTCCCATCGACATCAACCATCATGAGCTGCCGTGCAAACTCCAGCCGCCTTCCCCGAGATCCAAGTCTCCCCACGATGTCGTGAACGCCACCTCGCGTCTACCCATATGCCGTAGTGCAAACCACACTCTTCCCATCCTTCAACGAGATCGCGATACGAAGTTGTGAGCTTTCTTTCGACTTGAGGATCAGATCAGAGGGTTAGAAAATAGGAGGCACGATTTAAAGGTCTTGCGATTGGGGAAAAAATGAAAAGGGGAAAAGTTGGTTTCGGGGTTAACTATCTGGGAAAAGAACGAAACATGTGTTTATAAAAAGGAAAGCAAGTGGCTTCGGCTAGAAGATGCGTTAGATTTTTTTTTTTTATAACGTGGCTAAAAGCTTCTCCTTGAAGCTTCTTCTTTTATTATATTATATTAAAATTATTATTATTTTTAGTTCGAGCATTTGATTGTTGATTGAACGATTTTAAATTGGGAAAGTATGTGACTAGATGACAGGAATTAAATTAAATTTCATTAGATGATTATCAATTAAATTTTCAGCGCATTTATACATCGTACACTCACACAACAGCTCCAATTGCTACGAAATTTGAAATCCGATAATAGTACACTATTACGGATCCAATGGAACTGGTTTCGTCGAAATCTGAGACTGTGCCTCGGAAGGCTATTTTTAAATTCAATTTAAACGATATAAATTTAAAACTGAACAAATCATTGTTGAATTTGATTTTAACGCTTCTATCGTCTTCAACGTTATCAATATAAATTTTCCAAGCCTTCAAATTATTTTTAACAAGCTTCAAATTCTAGATTCAACAATTTACCCAATTTCTAATTATTAAATTCTATTATTTAATTATAAATAAATAGCGATATTTGTATTTCAAGTTAAGATTGCTCTATTGAATATTTAAAATCAATTAAATATTCAGATTCTAATGCTTGAAAATTCTGGGTCGTCACAACCCTTGTTTGAATTCCTCAGGTTTGTTTTAGTTTGAAATGGATTTTACTTCAGATTCTACTTGAAACTGAGATGAAGTAATATAAACAAAGAAGTGTGCAGGGTTGTTATTATTTCTATGTGAGGTGATATATAGGAAAAGTGTATAGGTTAATTATATATTTTAGTATAATAGGCATGGCTGAAGTATGTTGCATTAATTGTTGAGGTGTATGGCATTTATTGCCTTGTACATATATACTTTCCTCTCCATACTTGTTGTTATTATTTTTATTTATTTGTTTTCTACTTGCATGTATTTGCTCGGCTGATAATACTTTGTTTGCTTTGTTTTTTTTTAGCTAAGTAGATTTTTTATTTATTTTATTTTTTCCTCTTGTTTTTCCTTAACATGCTATTGTACATTGCTTTATTACTTAAATACATTTTTATGTTGATATTTTGCAGATTTTTGTCTTGTTCATATTCCTACATACTTATACTTATATTCTTTCTTTTGTATACTTTTGTACGTTATTATCTCCTTACTTTAAAATATAAATGAAATTCTATAGTTATTGTGTTGTTTGAATTTAGCAAATTTTCGTTTATTCTTGAGTATATGTATCATCTTTTGTTATTATTATTATTATTATTTTTGACTTAAACATTTATTCCAAAAATTTTGTTATATTTACACAACTTCAAAAACCCATTTCATAGGATTGACTTCAAATATCTTTATATTATTTATAAATCTCAATTCAATTTAATTTAAATACATTTTTTTAATAATTCATAATTTAATTTATATACATATATATCTCTATATTTATTTTTAAAACCATTTACTTAAGATTATATTTCAAATCCAATTTAATATATATTCACTTATATACAAATTCTCAAATTCATATGACATAATATATTTTTTTTCTATTTGAATCGGGGAAACTCGCTTCCATTTATAATTAATTTTATAAATTTTTATTCAAAATTTAATTTAATTATCAATTTAAATTAATTTAAAATCTAGGTTCGTTACAAACTTCTCCCCTTAAAAGAATTTCGTCCTCGAAATTCGCAGGCACGAAAACAACAAAGATAGACGAAAGATAGAGAAATATCTTTTCAGATCAAACTGGATATCAGTTCTGCATTTGGCTCACCAAATCAGAATATCAACAATAGATACAAGAAATTATAATAGAATTTCAAATTTTGGTTTTAAACAAAATTGTTTAATTGATTCAATTCAAATTATTCTTCATATTCTATTAATCAATTTAACTCAATTTAAAATTTCTAATTCATTTAAAATTTCCAATTTCAATTTTCAAATTCATATTCATTAAAGTTTTAATCAAAGAAATAATAAGAAATCGATGAAGATACGAAGTAAGAATTTCCTACAACGATTCGTAGAGCATCACCACACCAAAACTTCTTCTTGTAGCTGGTACGAAGCAATCAAAAGAATTTGGAAAAGAATCAAAGAAAATTGATAAGAAAGTTGTTTCCACTGTTGTTACAGAGTATCGACCATTTATAGTCGTATTTCCCTGTCCTCTATCTCGTTTTCTTCTTGCACTCATACTCACTATCAGTGAATAGTAAGAGAATTTACAGAGGCATACGAACAGATATCTTAGGGATTACTCATTCTAGGGATACTCCACCCTATCTCTAATGAGCTACTTAATGTGTTATACTCCTGAGCTAAAGTTCAACCCTTAGCTCTGATACCAAATGTGACGACTCGAATTTTGCCCGCTCGAAAATCGACATCCATACTTCAAATCGTATTCGAATGCCATAGATTCGACCGTTCAAATCCGATTCGCCGGAGCTTATAACAACATTAAGTAAATAACATAGCGGAATAAAAGAATAATACATTGATATACAGCTTTGATACAATATCTGATACAACAGATGATCCAATAGATATCAATATACATCAGAGATATGATACAATAAAATAGCAGCGGAAAAGAAAATAGATGACAACATCTAGCAGCGGAACAAATAACTCTAAAAAAGTCTTCGAGGAAGAACTCCAAAAATAACTGCAACTCCATCTCCAAGAATCAATCCAGCAAAAGCTCGAACCCCCAATAACGATGCACCAAGCTAAGCAAGAATGGTGTGATCCAAAGACTGAACTAACTCCAGATAACCTACTAATCTGACTATCTGAAAAACCCAACTCTAGACTGCTCGTGTAGAAAATAATGAGCACCCAGAGTTTAGGAAAGAAACGATAAACTCCGGATCAGTCGTGGGACTGGTGTGAGCAACAAAAACAGTTTATCTTTAAAAACATTCAATAAAAGATTTTCAAAGTCAATTCGCAATGTTTTTTTTTTAAAATGAGACTACCATAAGACCTCCCGCCACACACACAATGCAAACGCAGACTTGGAGGAGATTTTTCTTATGTTAGTCAAAGATGCTTGATACGCATTAAAAAGAAACATTTGATATTATTACTAGTGCATAGTGTAGAACAAATCATTTCGAAAGTAGAATATAAATCTTAGCCAGCATAGGTACCATTATATTATGCTTACTATAGCTACCATATTAGATGGCAGGTTCTACAACTAATACTGTACAAGTCTCGTATTGTTTCTTTGGATTTCCAACGAATGGTCAGGCCAAGGAACTTCCCATTGCCACATGAGAATGCCTCTGGATGGACATCCCCGAGAACCAAACCGAATCTCTACCAACACAAGGCCGGGTTACCCCTAACTGAGTAACAACTGACCGAATATGCCATCCCCCGGTCCTTTGGGACCTTTCAACCGAGCGCTCGTAATCAATTCACACAATCATAAAGTGTTTTCAACATGAGTAAGTATCTGGGCTCCATACCATGATACCACCCTTTTCCAGAAGGAAATGCACATATCCTAAAGGGCGCTACCCCTCATAACCTTGCCGCATCTTTCCTGTTTTGACCATTCCGGGGTGTGAGGCTCGACGAAGTCACGTCCACAAAAACATACTTTATACAAAAGCCATGCTTTGGGTCAACAAATGATCATAGAAATGATCACCAGGATAGACGATCAAACAAATGATCCTATCACAAATAATCAACACAATGATCATTTCACAGAAACACTCAGCATGTCACATTACCAAATTGGGAATATATCGCTGATAACATTCAACTACATAACCTCTGAGCTCGTATGTCTCAGAGAAGGGTGTTAAGCTAAAAGAATAAATTCTCCGCCACCAATAGAAACATATTTGAAAGAAATCGGCTTTACATCTCAATTTGTAATGTCAGACATACAATCCATACAAGTCTGTTCTGGGTTCGAACAGAACCGAAGGCACTTACAAAGAAGTCCTTGCAATCCGGATATTCACAATCCCGATCGGATTTCCCATCACTTAGGGAGTTTCTATACCGGCGCGACTCGGTGCAGAAACAATCGATAGGTCATCCTATCGCTTTCGCAAATACCCGGTCTTCATCACCGGTCTTCAAATGCTATCCATAATGTCGAATCACATATTCGGAATGGGTTATACGACACAAAGGTCCTTTCCCGGCTAAACCGAATAGTGAGCACGATATTTCAAAAACAAATGGATAATGGGATTTCAATTAAGTCACAACTTATTACCCAAAACTTTTCTTCAAATGGCTTAACAAATTACCATTTTCAATCTTTAAACAAAAAGATTCATTTTCACAACCTTTAACGGTTTTAAACAATTTTCACATTTTAATCTTTTAAATAAAAGATTCATTCACAGATTTTCCAAATCAATTTTCATTTCAATTTAATTAACTCGTTAAATCTTTAAATCAAAGATTTAACTTATAGTCTTCAAAACAATTTCATTTCAATTTGATTTAACTCGTTAAATCTTTAAATCAAAGATTTAACTTATAGCCTTCAAAACAATTTCATTTCAATTTGATTTAAACAAATCATCAATTTAAATCTGTTAAAAATAAACAGATTTAATTCATAGTTTTCAAAAAGAATTCATTCAAACTTAGGAAAATCATTTCTCTATTCAATCTTGAAATTCCCCTAATTAACTGGAATCTCAGTTCTTATCTAAAAGTGTTTATCATTTGAAAACAACAGTTTTCATTTTGGAAATCTGATTCATTTATACGAGTTGAAATCCTTGGGTTAAATTCAAATTCCCAAAAATAATACTTTAAAAATGATTTAACTCATAATGACTAGTATAATATCATTAATCCCTAGTTTCAAATTACAGAATTCAATTTGAATATTGAATTCAAATTTAAATTAAAGTATTTAAATTCCAACACTTAATCCAGTTATTCAAAATAAATTTCCATCTTTGAAATTCCATTTCAAAAGCTTTTCACTTCTATTCCAATTCCAATTCCAAAACATTTGAATTTAAAATCCAAATACAAAACAATTTCAAACATCTGTGACTTAATCGATTTCCTCGTGAAATCCATATTTGTGTGTGTATGATGTGGTCCAGGGGTTTAACACAATAGTGCAACATCATTCAATCATCACAGATTTAAAACATAGGATTATAGTTGATAAGCGATATAAGCTATAACGCTTATCGTCTATTCACAATTCACAGATAATATGCAGATGTATCATCAATAAATGAATAAAATACTCATTTCAATCCACAAAACAAAATATCACAGATCAGTTAGGGCAATCAATTCAAAGCATCTCATACAATACAATCATTCATAAGTAAGGTCAAGCACTTAATAATCATTTATAAACAGGATTAGTTAAATTAATTTTCTAATTAATTCAATTCATTTCCAATTTAATTAATTACTTATGAATTTATTATCCAATTCTGATTTATAAATTCCAAATCATATGTTACCAATTTATCTAATGATTTTCTTAAATTAATTAAAATAAATTAACTTTAATAAATCAAAATATCCAAATTTAATTACAATAAGTGATTAATCCTTAATTATTTATTTATAAAATTAAGTAAATCATTCTTTAATTTCCTTATTGGTTAAATCATATATATTTTCTTCTTAATTATCTCTAAGATAATTAATTTCTGCATTAATGATTTCATTCACATTTAAGTGTATTTTAAACATTGCACTTTAAATTTAGGTTTAAACTGCATTTGGGATTTAAAATTCAAAAATGATTATTCTTTTAAACATAAGTTCCATTTTAAAATTCACTTTAATTCTTAAAAATGAATGTAAATAACATTTATTTCTTATATAAGAAAAGTTTTTAAGCCAATCTACTTAGTTTTATCATTTGAATCTATTAAATTTAAATACTTGGAATCATTTCCATACTAGGACATTGATTAATTAAAGTTTAATACTAAATTATTTCAAAACATTTGTTAGTTAATTAATTGAATACTAAAACAATTTATATTAATTATTCTTCTTAATAGTCAATTTAAAGCTCTTCTTTAAATTTTGAAAATCAAATTATTATTAACTACAAAACTTTAATGTCAATAAATTTTATATTTAACTTAAAGTATTTACTTAATTTAAAATAATAATTAAGTGTTTAAAACATTATTAAGCATTAATTAAGAAAATTAAAAACTTAAGTTGTTAAACATATATTAAATTCAAATGCTTAAATCCTATTGAAACACTAATTGCTTAACTACTTTATATTTTTTTTTTTATATTTCAGTTAGAAAAAACTCGAGACTTCCCCTGTTTAAAACTCGAGTTACACTTCGAGTTAATCACCCCATCCTCCCGAGTTTCCTGCAGTTCTTCTTCTTCTCCCCTCTTTTTTTTTCTTTTGTTTCTTTGCTGTAGTTTAAGTTTTACCTAAGCTATAAATTAAAGCATCAGGTTCAAAGTCTATGCGCGATCAAATCCCCGAAGCGACCCACCTCACAACTCGAGCACAACATCCTCTTCCCCGAAGTTTGCAACAACCCAGATACTACATGTGTCAGTGCACCGTGCACACCACCATGTCCACTTTCGATCGCCACCAACACCTCAAGCAAGTCGAAGGTCATCCCCAGCTCCGATTCGTACATCCCAAAACCAATAATCATTGCCACAATGAAATCGAGCCCCTGATGCGAAATCGAAGCAAAAGCCACCGTCACAAAATCGCGCGCTCCTCCTCCTCTGACCACCGGAACGTCACCACCCTCCGGCCTCGTCCCTGACACACTCTCGCCTAGCTCCTCCTGAAATTTCGTGCAGCTCGATGCACGAGAGGAGGCGCGGCGATCTCATATTCACGCACCATAAAAACTAGGGTTAAAATCTTCCACGGTCAACCACCCTCGCCGCCACCACTTGCTTGCCTTCCTGATATTTTTCCCGACACCATCGATCACTCCTCCACCTCCCCGAACAACCCTAGCACCTCTAGTACCCCCGATCGCCAGAAACTCCCCAAAAACCCATTTCCGTTCAACTTCAAACTGCTACCAAACTACCCCACTAAAAATCACGAAACCCATCTTAAAAATCATCATTTTCAGTATGAATTCAAGTTATATAATTTGATTCAAGTTTCATGATATTCGCATTAATCATAAAGTTAAGATTTTCCCTGTAAAATAAATTTTTCAGATGTTATAAAGCTCTATTTTACTGATGACCTTCTCCAGATCTTAAATTAAGTATAAACAAACTTGTTTTGTTTAAACTTCAAAGTCTAATGACGATTTAATGAAATGAAAGTTGAATTCTAAGTTGATTTTCTTTTGCAAAGCAAAACTTGAAAGCTAAATACAGAGAGTACTCTGTTAATTCACCTGCATTACATATCATTCTTGCCTATGTACCAAATAGTATTGAATTGATATTTGCACATTTCATACTTACTCAAGATGAATATTCAACAGATATATATGCTTAATCATTTAAGAGTGAGGTTACTCACAGTTTTGAAGAATGAAGATTGAGCACCCTTGTTTGAATTCCTCAGGTTTGTTTTAGTTTGAAATGGATTTTACTTCAGATTCTACTTGAAACTGAGATGAAGTAATATAAACAAAGAAGTGTGCAGGGTTGTTATTATTTCTATGTGAGGTGATATATAGGAAAAGTGTACAGGTTAATTATATATTTTAGTATAATAGGCATGGCTGAAGTATGTTGCATTAATTGTTGAGGTGTATGGCATTTATTGCCTTGTACATATATACTTTCCTCTCCATACTTGTTGTTATTATTTTTATTTATTTGTTTTCTACTTGCATGTATTTGCTCGGCTGATAATACTTTGTTTGCTTTGTTTTTTTTAGCTAAGTAGATTTTTTATTTATTTTATTTTTTCCTCTTGTTTTTCCTTAACATGCTATTGTACATTGCTTTATTACTTAAATACATTTTTATGTTGATATTTTGCAGATTTTTGTCTTTTTCATATTCCTACATACTTATACTTATATTCTTTCTTTTGTATACTTTTGTACGTTATTATCTCCTTACTTTAAAATATAAATGAAATTCTATAGTTATTGTGTTGTTTGAATTTAGCAAATTTTCGTTTATTCTTGAGTATATGTATCATCTTTTGTTATTATTATTATTATTATTTTTGACTTAAACATTTATTCCAAAAATTTTGTTATATTTACACAACTTCAAAAACCCATTTCATAGGATTGACTTCAAATATCTTTATATTATTTATAAATCTCAATTCAATTTAATTTAAATACATTTTTTTAATAATTCATAATTTAATGTATATACATATAAATCTCTATATTTATTTTTAAAACCATTTACTTAAGATTATATTTCAAATCCAATTTAATATATATTCACTTATATACAAATTCTCAAATTCATATGACATAATATATTTTTTTCTATTTGAATCGGGGAAACTCGCTTCCATTTATAATTAATTTTATAAATTTTTATTCAAAATTTCATTTAATTATCAATTTAAATTAAATTAAAATCTAGGGTCGTTACAGTAAGGATACTTTAAAATTGTTTGGATGTATGAATAATCTTTTTAGCTTCACCAGAGACTGTTGAGTAAATGGTGAGCTTAGGGGTTTATTTTTCATTCTATACAATTTGAAGTTTTGAACCCGAACAACTATTTGTTTTGTTTGATATGAATGAATGAATGATTTTTGTTGATTTCTATGGGATGGTTGTATACCTGGCTTCAAATAATTGATGTTTGTATTGATTTGTTTGTTTATGGTTGAACCAACTTTAAATATTTCATTTTATATAACTGTTAATCTTTTTAGATTATATAAGTGAAATACAGGTTATGGAAGCAATGGCTACCGCTTTTGGTTTCATAATTAAGCGTAAATTGCCCGACAAATAGGTACATTCTCGGATTATGGTTTTATAGCGCTATTATATTATTTTCCCAGGTTGGGATATATATTTTTTTGGAAAATATATGTTATTTATTGTTATATTTGATATTATATTTTCTCCCGAGCCTCCCCGCACAAAGGAGACTTTGCCAAAATTTTCCGTAAATTTTGGACTTAGAATTTTTTTTGAAAATGATTTCCAAACTTTATTTATTTAAGTATAAAAAGATTTAATGGTTATAAAATGGGTATATTTTATTTAAAGTAATAAATTTTGTAAATTATTTGTTTACAAAGTTAATATTTCGAATAAGACGTATTGTTTATTTAATTGTTTTTTCCCTTCTTTTTTCCTTTTCGGGGACGAAAAGTTTTGAGTGGGGGAGAGTTTAACGACCCGTAAATTTCGACAATTAAATTTGTTAATTTAATAAGATTTTTGTAAATTAAATTTAGTAGAAATAAAAAAAACTTTATAAATTAATATTGAAATGAACGCTAAAATAAAATATATAAATGGTAATTAAAACCTATTTATTTGTAATTTGAATAAAACTGTGATAAATGGAGTAGTGAAAAATTTATACCTAAATATAAATTGAATATGAGAATTTGAGGTTAGTATTGTATTGATTAATGTAATAAAACATGGTTAACAGTAATTAGATGTAAATTAAGGAGATACGTTATTGCAAGTTAATAATTAATGAACGTGAATGAACATTCCAATTTAATATAATGATTGAAATGTTATGACTTAGCTTTAAATGGAATATAGTATAAACAAATGAAATCAATGTATTAAAGTGTGGAATAATGCATTGATTTATTTTGTAACTAAGTATAAATTAATGCAATAAAGTATTAGAAATGTATATTGTTTTCATAAGATAGTATAAAGGAATGTAAACTTATGATCTATGTATGAAATAATAACCAAAATATGGTAAATAGTGTTAATGTAGTAAAGTTGTAACAAATTGAATATAGGGAAATAAATGTAAGCATTTAATGAATTAACGAATTTGAATTACAATAAATGATAATTGAATAAAAGTCAAAGTTCTATAAGTAATCATATTATCTGCTTGGAAGTAATAACTTAAAGTTAATTAAATTTTTAATGGTTACAATTGTATAAGTTACCCATTTGTTTAGTTTATAAAAATTTAATTCAAAAGCAATTGCAGGAATTGACTCAATTAGTGGTGATTGAATGAATTCAAGTATATAAACCAATGAAGTAGTACATAATAGATTGAAAATTTATACAATCAAATGTACGTTAAGTAAGTATAATGTTTAGGGTTGATAATAAAGGTTACTTTAATGATAATTAATATAATAACGGAAAGGTGAATGTAAATTGAATAGAAGCGTAAGTCATTTATAAGGCAGTAATTGATGAAATAAAAAGTTGGAAACCAAGTAAATAAATTTATGTAGGACATTAAATGGTAATTAATGTATATATTTGGCAATTAAATCGAATCAATTTATATAAGTCAATTTTTAATAAACTGGAAGGAAATCTATAATAAATGAATTTATTTGCAAGTGAATGAAATTTATTCTATATTAATTGGGAATTGGAATAAGATGGTAATTGTAATGTAATAAGAGTAAGCCAATAATAATTCTTCCTATAAATTGATAATTGATTCAATAATGTAGTACTATCCATAATAGGACAATTAGTTAAATTAAAAGAATGGAAGGCAGGATTTATTAGTTATTAGAATTTAAAGTTTAGTAATTAGATTGATTGCAGATAAGTAGAGTTAAATATTAAAAAACATTACGTTATTTAAATTAAGATGAATTCTGAGAATATTAAGGTTACAGATTTGAATCCAACGTTAATTTCATCCGTGGATAATAATGAAATGAAAAGTAGAATGAAAAATAATTTAATAGAATTTTTGGAAACTTAATTTATAATTTTGAATATAATGAAATTAAAAAATTTGACACTGAAATTTGACAGATTTATCAACTTTAAATTGACATCTAACTTGTTTAAATTTATTGTAGATGATTAAGAAATATAAAAGTGATAAAATTGTCAATTATAGAATTGAAATTTAAAGTTGGATTTAATTAATTAATTATAAATTTATTTAATTAGTGTACAAATAGCCATTTTGGCCACTGACTCGGATTTCGACGAAACAAGTTTCATCGGATACGTAACGGTGAATTTTTGTAGGATTTCAAGTTTCATAACGATCGGGCTTGTCATTTGATCGTTTGGGCTTGAAACGCCTTGAAATCAATGAAATTGAAATCAATTTGAAAAATATTTTTTTTAGCATAACTTCTTCATACGATGGAATTTGGACTTGTAACCTTTTCCATTGCGTTTAAAATATATTAAAACATCTATTTTGATATATGGGTTGACCCAATTTCGTTCCGGAGTCGAAACGGGCTTTTCGGTCCATATAGCGTTCAACACGTTTATAAATCCGATCCATCTATTCTCTTTCACTTTTCTCTATAAATACCCTGTTATAAATTCTAGCCTCCCTAATTATCATTTGTCGGTACGCAATTCAGCTATCTCTCCTTCTCAACGGCAGACAACAGAATTCCAGATCCAATTCCAATTCAAAATCAAAGTCAAAAATCCAGACTCCTCAGAAAAATTCAGAAAAAAATATATATCGAAGATCTCAATGGTACGAATCTATGTCTGCTGTTCGTTTTTCGAGTCAGCGACCAGATTGATCAAAAATTATGGTAAAAGTCAAATTGGGCGTTTTTGTTTTCAACATCAATCGACGAAATTGACTTCTGGGTATTGGTGAGTTGGGCCCGTGGAGTCGTTTGGTGGTGGTTGGAGGTCGCGAAGTGGACGGAGGCATCAGGAAATCGCTGATAGGGTTTCGGCTTAGGTTTTGAATCAACAGCGGCGGCTAGCACTGGGGAAGGTCGGACTCACGTCGGCATGCAGAGGAGAACGGGGCTAGTTTTTGGGTGGTGACGCCGTTGCATGCGACGACACAAGGACGGAGGTAGGCGTGGTCAACGGTGGGTCAAGGGCCGGCTTCAGCATGTAGATGGGTTCGTGTTTTCCGCGTGCAGAAGAATTTGTGGATACTGTACGTTACCGTATCTAATTATTTTTATTTTGTTTTATTTGAATTTCCGATTCAAATCGTTCTAACTCGAATAATATTCACATACGATATCCGTTTCATGCACGATTTATTTTGTTAGGATCGTACTGAGATTCCGGAGTTTTTGATGCTAGTTTGGACAGATTGTAAGACTGGGCAATTTTTGGATTTAAGTTGCATATAAATTCAATTTAAATTCAAAAGGTGAGTGTTTAAACCCACTCACAATTTCTAAAATTTCTTATGTTTGTTAAATTGATATATGATGTGATTTAAAATTTATTTATGGTTGTTTGGCATTTTTCTATCATCATCTCAGTTAATTTCATTTATTTAAATTAAATTGCTATTTAATTTATTCATTATATTTAAACTGGCAGTTAAATTGTTAATTAACTATTATTGCATATAAACTGCCAGTTAGATGAATTGTTTAACTTTTTATTGAATATAACTGCCTGTAAATTACCTGTTATTTATTATCAGTATATATTGATGTTGATTGATTGGTTTGGATGATGATTGTGATGAACGTATGGTTTTATGATGGATGAATGGATCTTCATTTATATCATCATAATCTGTAAGGTGTTATGCATTCATTTTATTCAGGATTGCGGTTTGAAATGATATACAACCGCACTTTTATTTTTAAATTGCGGATTGAAATGATATATATCCATATCACTTGACCATTGGATAGAAAATTATATACAGGCACCGTGGTCTATATATTTAAAAATATTTTGAAATGATTTTTCTATGGTTTTGTAAAGAAATATACGGGTTATATAAATATTGATTTTTGATGTTATATAAACGTCAAATTTGTTATTGATCTCTAGCTATATATAAATATGCTTTGAAATATAAAATAAGCCCAATAATAAAGTTTGATTATTTTATATAATATGGTTTAATGAATGTTGATTTTGAGATTATATAATTTATTTTTATATATAGTTGGATGCTTGAGTCTAAGCTATGTATAAGTGTGTTAAATAAAAATTAAGCTTAATAATAGATTTTGATTTTATTAAAATAAATGTGAGTAAGTATTTAAACCTTATTTTAATATAGAGTGCTTAATGATTTAAATAAATTAAGGTTGAGAGATAAATTGGAGATTTATTTGAAATTGAATTTATTTAAGAAGTAAACTTTAAAAGGTTGATGTGAAATTTATTAAATTGATAATTTTAAAGGGGATAATTATTACAACTTGGTTTTGGGTCTAGTTGAATTAAATGATTATTTCAAGTATAAATGAATTGAAGAAAATGTTTAGCTATTTGAAATTTGAGTTTTTTTAAATGAAAATGGATTTATTTGTACATTTATTTCCAAACTAAATAAAAGAAGGTTTGATTTTCGAATCTAAATTATCAAATTTAGTTTTGAAATGGTGGAATATTTAAAGCTTTGAAATATATGAATGAAATTGGTTTATTGAGAGGTTCAATTCGGTATTTGAAATTTATTTGTAAAATTTAAGAAGCTATTTTATTATATAAAGTAATCTAATATTTAAACCATTGAAGTATATTAAGTTATGTTTCAAGCTATAGATTTCAAGGTCTATAAATTTGAAGTGCTATGATTTCTTGGAAGGTATATATTTGAAATAAAATGATATCATATTAATTTGGGTTTTAAAATGGAAATGATACCGTATTTATATGGTTTTGAAATGGATATTATATTCTGGTTCTAAAAGTATAAACTATTTTGAAAAGGTCGCGGTGTTATAATAATGTTTGGTTGTTAAAGAGACCGGGATCGAAAGTTGTCATACTCTCTGCCAACTCCGAAAACCACTTTAACAACCGTGTACGTGGTGGAGATTCCAGAATGAAGTAGGATGGTGGTGGCGTTTCCTTTGAGGTAAATACGTGGACCCGACTCCCGTGAGTTGGCATAAGGTGGCTAAAACAGGATCGATTCTCGGGCCAATGAGGTCATTCCTTTGATCGGACGCACTCCTTCGATATTATACTCTGACTTTTGGATTGATTCGGTGGCCACTTTTATTTTTTTATTTGGGGGTGTTGTCTGAGTTGGGCGGTAGTAGCTGCTATGCGTTACCACCAGCCCGGATGCGTAATTGGTATATCTACCCTGGCATTCCTAGTTGTGCCATGTCACCTACCATATCGAGCCTTGTACGAGTTTGGATTTCTCCCGTAGCCCGTGTGGTATCCTCTGGTGGCTTCCCGATCAGTAGGGACTATGATATTGGATGGACTACTGGGACTATTATTGTGTTAAGGAGGAGATTGGGTAACTCCTTAATGTTGTTTATTTTACTATAGACACTATTATAATAGCGAAATATTACTACATAGTAAATAGTTTAACGGATCCTTAAGAGATGTGAATCCCGAGCATCTTTAAGTTACTATACTCATATTTATTTCTATTAATTTAACTTACATAAGATATTTTATTTCCGACTCGAGTGTTTTGTCCTTTCAATTCGCTCGGGTCAGTTCGAGAATTTTAGGATTTGAAGACTTTTATTGGAGGATGAAGACGAAGATATTATTACTATTATCTATTATATCATTCACTACATCATGAACTCCGCTGCATTGTTATTTATTGGTATGTGTAACTCTGATATATATTATATAAGTATAATCGAATATTTTGTAAAACAATTTATAAACTGTATATTTGATTATTATATTTTATCGTTCTGCTGCAAGATTCTATTTTTTTTCTCTTCTCTGCTTTTTCTTGTTTACCCCATAACAATCCGTCCTTCCGTATGGTTTCAATTGGCACGTGTGTCGATTTAAAGCATGCGAAAAGGTGGACGTTACACAATTGGATTCCTAAATTAGGGTTACAAAGTAGTGAGCGGAAGCAATAGTAGTTGAGTAGAAAGCAGAAGGAGAAGAAAATCGGATCTCAAAACTGGACCCCTTGGGGCCAATTTATAGATGTAGGCAGCCTTCCCTTCGGCCCCATGCCTTTGAATAGGACGAAAGGTTGCCTCTTAAAAGTTGTTGCAAACCTTTCTATCTGGTCGAAATGTTTGTTCATCGTACATCATCACGAACCTTTGAATGTTGCCGAAGGGTTTATATTTCCTAATATATTCGTGAGCCCTTCGTCTTTCTCAAAGGGTTGGTCTTTTATAAGGTATTGTGAACCCTTCGACCTCATTCGAAGGTTACTTCCTTACTCGATTGCTGCCGAGAGCCGTGCTATTCTTGAATGTTGTCTTTATTTCAAAACTTTTGATACTGTCGAAAGGTACTAAGTATGTGTTCTAACTGGTCTGAAAGGCTTATTATGGTTTTGAAGGCGTTGTTTAGAGTCACATGTCCTTGTCTTGACTTCTCTATCCTTTTCGAAAGGTAATGGCTCTTTGAATGACGAAAGATGAATTCCTTCGTCTCCTTTGAAAGGTTTAGAATTGCTACAAACAGCTGCCTTCTTTCATCTCTTTCAAAAAGGTCTAGAGTGATTTTCCTTTCTTTTAGTCTTTGTTTTATGTTGAATGGTTTCGTAGTCATTTTCCTATTTTCTCCAGGAGGTGCTTAGCGGTTTTGTATCTAGCTGCTTTGTTGAGCTTGAGTAGTTTTTTTTTCCTTCATGCTTGTGGAAGCTTCATTTTGAAGTTATCATGTGCTTCTTCTTTACTAGTTTTGTACAATCCTTTCGACATTGCTAGAAGGTGATTTATCTTGATGCTCTTTAACTATGTAGAAGGTTTTCGAAATTCCTTCTTTATCTTCATTTATATTTTAGGGTTAACATTTAGCCCCCTCTTGTATAAAGAAGGCTTTTGTTCTTTAGGACAAAGATTCCAGGATCACCAGACTGTCCTTGCATTCCTGCAATACATCTAATAATATTTGCATGGTTAGTTCAAACTGTAGGTATCCTTTCAGTTTGGCTGACTTCTAACTTTGATTTTATTTCGGCAGGAGATTCATCCTTTGAATATTCCAAACCAAATAGTAATTATTTCCCAGGTAACGACTTTGGGCATGGCCAGCTCCCGTAGTTGACGTTCACCCCCTTTCTTGTTTGTGAGTAGGCAGGTGCTATTGAGATATTGGGCCCTTAAAGATTCTTCCTTTAGAAAGAACGGAACGAGTTTGTGATTCGTGTATAATGAATATTTCTTAGCAATAAAATGTTAAAATACCATGAATGGGTAATTTAGAAGCTTGCGTCTTTTAACAAATAAAGCTGAAAATTTCATATCAATCCGGTAATAATGAGGGAGGACTAAAATACCAGTCCGATTGCTCATTTTGGCGTAAAGGATCAGACGGCTTTTTTTGTCCTTCAATAACAGAAAACAATAAGCTCTTTATGATGATAAGCAATAGGAGAATAGAAATGCACATTCGGTAATGAGTAATTGAAGGCTAGAAATCCAATTTGGCATTGATAATGGAAATCTAGAAAACCGTTTCTGGTAATGAGTAATAGATAATCAGAGTATCCCTTCTTGATATTTGATAGTAGAAGTCCAAAATATCATTTTAGATAGCTAATGATAGAAGTCCAGGATGCCACTTTCAAGGCATCATTTCTGATAATTAGTAACTGAAGTCACAGAATACCATTTCGAGCAATCAATAATAGAAGGCCATAATACCATTTCTTGTAATTAACAATAGAATACCAGAATACCATATATGGTAATTAATAATGGAAGACTAGAATACCACTTCTGGTAGTTAATAAAAGAAGACCGGAATACCACTTCTGGTAATTTATAAATGAAGATCACAATACCATTTCGAGTAATTAATAGTGGAATACCAGAATACTGTTTCTGGTAATTAATAATAGAAGACCGGAATACCATTTCTTGTAGTTAATAATAGAAGACCTAGATGCCATCTGGTAGATGTTTAAGAAGAGAAGTTGGAGAATTCCTTCTAATTCTGTTTGTTAAATGTGCTATCTTCAGGCTTTGACGATGTTTTGCATGTTTTTGCTTTCTCGAGCCTGAGTTTTCTTTATCCATTTGTTATTTGTTTTGGCCTATTTCAAGCGAGGACTCTTTAATCCAATTTTGTGCTTATTTAAGCAGAACCCATTTCTGGCTGTTTTACATTTTAGACATTACCAACCTTTTAATGGTTGTCATTTTAGGTGATGCCGATTTCTAGCGGTGCCTATTTCAGGCATGGACTTTTCTTAGCCCGCCGGACATTTCATCTGGGTTTACGGTGCGCTCAGCTAGCTTATTCTGAAGTAGGGCTCGAGGACTTACCCGACCTCTATCCAGAAGGCACCTTAAGCTAGCCATAGCTTGATGCGGTTAAGGGCTTGTTTGGTACCTTGGCTAGGCCATAGCATGGCGGTACCAAGGGATTACCCATCCTCCCTCCAGGAGGTGCCTTATCTTGGCCATAGCATGATGCGTATAAGGGCTTGGGCTGCTTTAACTAGCCATTTCTGACTTTCGTGCGAATCAAGGCTTATGTCCTCCCTCCAAGAGGTGCCTTGACATAGCCATCTTGGCGCGCCAAGGGTTTTCTACCATTATTGGTAGCCTACATCTTAGGTAGTCCAAGTTTAAGGAGAATTTTACTCCCAACCACATAGACTTTTCTCAATGAATCATACCTGAGACACTCTTGAAAATGTTTTATTCATTCAGAGTCGAAAAATATGGTTTCAAATGTTCTACATTCTAGGTTCTTGATACCATATTTCCATCAGGATGGCATAGTTTGTAGGCTACTAGAGGGATTTCTTTAAAGATTATTAGTGAACCTTTCTATTTTGGCCCCAGTGACCCACCTGATGGGTTTCTCGTATTGGTCATCACTCTTGGAAGTACCAAATCTCCTTGTCTGAATGATCTTGTTCTTGCTTTTGAGTTGTAGAACTTCGATATTATCCTTTAGAATTCAACCGTTCTTAAAGCTGGTTCATCTCTTAAACCATGAATCAAATCAAGTGATTCCTTTCTCAACCCTTGGTTTGGATTAAAGGCGTAGGCAATCCTTCGAAGTGAAGGTGCTTCAATTACGACCTATGGCATTGTTTCACATCTATATGTTAGAGAATACAGGATATGTCCCGTTGCATTTCTGGTTGATGTTCATAAGCCCACAGAACTAGGGGTAATTCCTCTACCCAATTCCTTTTTGCCTTATTCAACCTTTTTTTAAGATTGTCTTTATTGTTTTGTTAGTAGCTTCAACGACTCCATTGGCCTTTGGGTGAGTAATAAAAGAGAAGCTTTTTATGGTTCCATTGTTACGGAAAATCGTGAAAATTCTTCACTCCCAAATTCGGGGCCCATTGTCGGATATTATCTTGTAAGTTACCCAAACCTTGTGACAAAGTTTTTGATGACAAATCTTAATACTTTCCTGTAGGTGAATTTTGGAAGCGGTTCTGCTTCGACCCAATTTGGGAAGTAATCAATTGCTACTACAACATATTTCGCTCCTCCTTTGGAGACTGGGAGTGGTCTGATTAAATCAATTCCCCAAACACATCAAATGGCTATGGAGTAGCAATGGGGGTTAGTTGACTTAGTGGGAGACATGGTATCTTCGAATAACGTTGACACTTTTCACACCTTTTGACATACTCAATTGCTTGGTTAGTCAAATGTGGCTAGTAAAACCATCGTCTCATTATCTTTTTTTCCAGTTTGATTCCATTAGAGTGATCTCCACAAAACCCTTCGTGTGCTTCTTTTAAAATCCTCAATTTTCTTTTAAGTTTCACACATAACAAATAGGGAAGGGCATGTACTTTCTTGTAGAGAATTCCATCCATGATGATAAAGCTATGGGATTGTCTTTTTGGCTTTCGTGCTTCTATGTTATCTGTTGGCAATGTCCCATTGACAATATAATTCATAATCGAAACCATCCATCTATTTTCATAATATTCCTCCGCCACTAAGGCTACATGTTCTTTATTTAGCAGTTCTTGATCTATTTCCTCTGATTCTTATGCTAAGGCTTATGATTGGGTTAATACTAACAATTCCATGGTTTTCTCTTGTTTATTTTCCTTAATGCTGAGATGTGCTTCAAATCCCATAGGCACAATTCGAGTTTCGGGGGCTCTACTTGAACTTTCCAACTTAGCCAACGAATCTGCTTGAGAATTGTCCCCTCTTGGCATTTGATGTACAAAGAAATCTTCGAAAAGTGCTAGCATCTTTAAAAATTATTTCATACGCTGACTAAATTTAGGATATTTGGTTTGATATGCCTGTTTGATTTGGTTAACCATCAACTGTGAATCACTGAACATTTGAATTCTTGGGATTTTGAGTTGCAGAACAAGGGTTAATCCTGCAACCATGGATTCATATTCTACTACATTGTTAGTAGCTAGGAACCCCAATTTCATAGCATAATGAATTTTGTATCCATCTAAGGTAATTATCACATATCCTGCTCCAACCCCTTGTTCGTTTGAGGCGCCATCTACAAATAACTGCCATTTGGGCTTTATATCCTTCTCCTTTTCGGATTGTTCTGAAATGAATCCTGTACACTCATTAATGAAATAGTTAAATCTTGCCCTTTTATAGTCGTTCTAGGCCGATATGTTATATCATACTGTCTTAGTTCGATGCCCCACTAATTAATCTTCCAGAAGTTTCGGGCTTACTAAAGACTTGTTTTAAAGGAAAGTTGGTCAATACCTTAACCGAGTGCTCCTGAAAGTAAGGCCTTAATTTTCGAGCTATCAAAATTAAATAGTATGCCATTTTTTCAATGACTGGGTATCGGATTTCGACATCCTTTAACCTCCCACTCACATAATAAACCAGTAGTTGCAGCCCTTTTTCATTCTTGATCAATACCGAGATTACTAGCTATTCATAAATTTCCATATACAAGAATAGATCCTCTCCTTCTTTAGGGCTGGATAGGATTGGAGGTTTTTCCAAATGTAGCTTCAACTCTTGAAATGCCTTTTGGCAATATTAATTCCATTTAAAAAAATTCTTCTTCTTTATTACTTCAAAAAATGGTATGCAATTATCATTGGCCTTTGATATAAAGCTTCTTAGTGCTGCCACTTTCCCCTTTAAACTCATGACATCTTTACTCGTCTGAGGCTCTACCATATCCTTAATGACCTCGATTTTCTCTAAGCTAGCCTCAATCCCTTGTGCACTCACAATATAGCCAATAAATTTTCCAGAATGGATTCTAAACTTGCATTTAATACTTGCGGAGCACTTTGAACTTTTCAACCAAATCTTCAAGATGATCCGTCGCCTCTTGGGATTCTACCAACATGTCGTCCATATAAACTTTCATATTTCTCTCGATTTGCTCTTTAAATATTCGATTAACCAACATCTGTTGGGTGGCCCCAAAAATTTTCAATCCAAAGGGCATTACTTTATAACAATAGGTCCCCTCATTTGTAATGAAGTTGGTATGCTCCTCATCGGGTTTAAACATAGAGATTTGATTGTATCCAGAGTATGCATCCATTAGGGAGAGCAGCTTATGTCCACTGGTGGAGTCGACCAACTGATCTATCCTTGGTAGTGGGTAACTCTCTTTTGGGCAAGCTTTATTTAAATGTGTAATTCACACAAGTCTGCCACTTCCCGTTAGATTTCCTTACTAGAATAGAATTTGCTAACCATTCGAGGTAAAAGACTTTTCGGATAAACCCATTTTGCTGCAATTTCTTGACCTCTTCTTCTAAGGTGTTGGTCCTCACCTTATCGAATTGTATTTTCTTTTGCCTGGTAGGGGAATGCTTGGATTGATATTTAGGGCATGGCTCATGACCGTAGGATTAATTCAAATCATGTTTGAGTTGGTCCAAGCAAAAACATCCTTATTGGCTTTTAAGAATTATGTCAACCTTGACTTTAAGTGCTCCTCAAGATCCTTTCCCACTCTTGTTATTTTAGTAAAATGAATCTATTAGAACTTCTTTGGTTTCTTCAACCGGGTTAACTCTTTGAACCTCTCCTCGACAATCTAGCTCTGTAATAACTTCACTTTCCTCTATCGAGTTGGAGTCCATTCTCTTTTTCTTCCTATAAACTACAAAATGTTTTGTGGAAATTTGTTTGTTTGTTTTATCATGTTTTTTATTTGCTTCGAATGATGGATGTAGAAATCCATCTTCCGAAGGCTGTAAAGTACATTTCTCTTAACGTGAATTGTTCGCCTCGGATGGTGCCCTAGCCACTTTTAATGGCGAACTTAAGCATTAGATACTTTGGCGAAACAAAAGCGTCCACTTGGTTCAATGTCGGCCGTCCAAAGAAGGCATTGTAGAATGATGGCCGATCTATGATCACAAAGGTTGTTTCAAAAACTCGAGAGCATAAGGGAAGTCCTAGTTGAACCAAAAGCTTCACTTGCCCAAGTGGAGTTGTCCCTTTTTTGTTGAATTCGAAGATAGGTTCAGGGCTAGGCTTAAGCTTGTCCTTGGAGATTCCCATCTGATCAAATGCATGACGAAATATCACATTTATAGCACTTCCTATATCAACCCGGATTTTCGTGACGGCCGAGGACCCTATCTGAGCTGTGATCGTTAATGGATCATTGTGGGGATGATGGATTCGCCTTCTCAATTCATGTGGACTGATCACCCTTGTATGCATGTCTTTGTGGTATTTTTGTCTCTTGAGTGGTGGTTTTTCTTGTAAATAAAATGCACCTTTCTTGGCTTCATGGATGTATTTGTTCCAGGCATTCTAGCTTTTTCCAACGGGATGTGGTCCACCATAAATGACATCAATTCTGTTTTGGGGTGGACTCAGGCTTAGTGGGCCTTCATCTTCGATCACATTCACGGCAGTACTAGCAGTCTTTCTTACTTCAGCGTCTGGCAAGAAAGTTTGTTGCGAATTCTTCACACTCCTTCAATTGCCTTTCTCGAATCAACTTTTGAATTATTCCAGCCAGTACCTTACGTTCATTGGTTCTGTGACCATTTGCCTTGTGGTAATCACAATATTTATCTCCTTTCTTCTGTTCATGGTAATTTCCAGCTTTCAATGAAGTAGGGAAATTGACCTTGTCTTGGGTCATTGCGTATATGTAAGAAATCGGTTGGTTTAACACCACCATGTCAGTATTAGTGTCTTCCTATCTAGCTCTTTTAGGAATCCTTTCTAGGCCGAATTTACCACCGTCCTTCTTGTGATTGAATTTCTTCTTTGAGTAGTACAATTCATCCATCCGAATAAATTTGTCTACTCGAAAATGAAAGTCTTATAGATCCTGGCATCTAAGAATAAACAACTCCTTCCAGAAAGGAGAATTAACTATAAGACCAGTGAACAACGTTGAGCTTGCCACTATCATTCATCCCTTTGGCTTCCACAGTGTTGAACCTTTTCAAGTAATCTCCTAATGAGTCACCGTGGTTTAATCTTATATTAGTGAGTATGGTATAGTCAATAGAAGGGTCCTTGCATATGAAAAACCGAGTAGAGAATTCATAGAAGAATTGCTTCAAAGAATGTATCGTATTCTCACGATACTATCAGTGCCATTTAGCAGCAGCTCCTTATAGTGTGACTGGAAAAAACCAACATCTAACCGGACCAGAAGCATTGTATAAACCTATCTGACTGTCGAATGCCATCAAATGGTCATCCAGATCAGTCATTCCATGATATTTCATTCTAGGGACCTTTACATGAGGTGGGTTACGTGCTGACATGATTTCGCCAATGAAAGGGGCAACCCATTCATTGTAATTTACTCTCTCATCCTCAGTTCCTTTACACTTGACGTTCAATAGATCTTTCACAGCCTTCTTTGCTATATCTTTGAGGTAGGCCTCACTGTTTAAGTAGTTTCTTTTATCTAGTTTGTATCCATCCAAAGTTGAGTTTACGAAACAATCCTTATCTTTCGCTTGGACTCTTCCTCGATAGTTTGCCTTTAGTGGAAGGCAATCTTTCTTTTTAGACGAGGAAATATTAACTTTACTCTTTACAGCATCCATGTTGATTTTCAAATTTTTTTTTGGAGAGACAACTTCCTCTCCCGTCGTAGTAGCTTTTATAGATGATCGGTGAGATAGCACTTCATTCATGAGATCTTTCATCTCTACCATTTACGGTTCTAAATATGCAACTTTAGTTATATGCTCCTTTGGCTGAAGATTCTGAGTCGGAGCCACTTGTGGAGACAGTCGAACCTGAGCAAGAGGTGGAGTTGGTTGAACTGGGGTGGAAGACTACCCCTATTCCCTATTCCCAGGGTTAAAAGATGGTGAGACGTTTTCCTCTAGTGAAGTTACATGTTCATCCCTTTCGCTGACAGTAGAAAGCCATTTGGTCTAATTTTCCTACAAAAAATCAAATTTCCGCAATTAATTATGCTAATATAGCAAGGTCAGAGGTTCAAGCCCTCCTTCTAGCACCAAAAATGTTAACAAGATTTCTTGTTAACGCCCCTAATGCTTTGTATAAGACTGTTTTGCAAGGGCTCAACTCTATGGTTGAGAGAATTTATGCCTTTTGAATAAAATGACCAAGTCAGAAGGTTTTAAGATCTTAGTTATAACCTTGTCCTAGGATGGACAATATCGAAAGGTTTTAAGAAATTACTTACCCCATCTTACAAAATTAAATGGAAATCTCACTTGCTTTCAATCATATCAAAAGGTTGATGTTCCTTTCAAACCTTACGGTTTGGCTTGAATAATTGAATTATTAAACCTGCTTTGGCCATAGGGTTTAAGAAATCATCTGAAACTTTCGACCAGGTTACTATGATTACACAGTTTTCGACCTTATCACTTCATTATATTGCATCTTCCTTAGAAACCGAAAGCAATCAATTAGTGGTTCACATCTCCTTTCGATCTTGTCGGAAGGTAATAAACCTTTCAATGTTCGCCGAAAGGAGATGTTACTCTGTTCTACATCCTTCTGATGCTTCCAGCCTGTGAGGTTAATGTTCTCCGCGTGAAAACCCTTCGAAAAGAATGCATTATCCAAACATACTCAAACAAAAATAAGAACTGATTTAGTATGCCATAGAACCATATTAAGGACTGATTTACAAGTCTTATTCTCATTTCTAGCAAAAGGGTATAAGACTTATAAAGATGTCTAATGATAGTTCCATGCACATACTCGAAATGAACAAAGAATATAAGAAATAAATCATATATGATCAGCCGTCAATGTTGGATTAATGCCTAATCATGATCATCTCCGAATTCCGAGTCGATGGCAAGCAATGATTCTCTTTATTTCCTTATGATGAAGTTTGATACAAAATTCAAGAAACCAATCACGAATTAGATTTCTCAATTAGGGTTACAAAGTAGTGAGTGGAAGCAACAGCAGTGAGTCGAAGGTATTGTTATAGAGTTACATTCCTTTCCGTGACTCCTCTATCCTTTTCGAAAGGTAATGGCTCTTTAAATGATGAGAGATGAAACCCTCCATCTCCTTCAAATGGTTTAGAACTGCTACAAACAATAATCCGCCTTCTTTCGTCTCTTTCAAAAAGGTCTAGAGTGATTTTCCTTTTTTTAGTCTGTTTTATGTTGAATGGTTTCGTAGTCATTTTCCTATTTTGTCCAAGAGGTGCTTAGTGGTTTTGTGTCTAGTTGTGTCACTGAGCTTTAATAGTTTTTTTCTTCATGCTTGCGAAAACTTCATTCTAAAGTTATCATGTGCTTCTTCTTTACTAGTTTGTGTAATCCTTTCGACGTCGTCGGAAGGTGATTTATCCTGATGCTCTTTACCTATGCGGAAGGTTTCCAAAATGCCTTCTTTATCTTCATTTATATTTTATGGTTAACATATATTACACATTTTAGTTACTAAATTTTTTTACTTTTACTAATTATGATTAGGAAAATTCTAGAATATAATTAAGAATAATAAGTAAGGAATAAGTTAAAAAAAGTAAACATCAAATTAAATCACATCAGAAATCTAAACAAATCTTCTCTTTAATCCACTTTTCCATCCAAATACATTTGCTTAAGCCATAAGTGACTTAGACATGAAGTAAGATGTGAAAAGAAATGGTAAGTTGAAATACTAAAGGTTTCTTTAAAGTTGAGTAAGGATATTTTGGCAATTTTGTAAAGGGATGATTTGGTAACTTACCACTTTATTTTTTTCCTATAAATACTCATCTATTCTTCTCACATTCTCATACAAATCTCTCTTCTTCTTCCTTCTTAAAGCTCTCTTTAATGACTTCCTCTCTTCTCTTTCCTTACCAACTTTTCTTAAATTATATAAAACCAACTCCATAATCCACCAGACTTTGCCAAAGTTATTATATCATCATTATATCATGGTTTAACATCTAAGAAGAGAAGAAATGATAGAGGAAGGAGGGGATCATAGTGACACCAAACCCATATAGAATGAAGGAGCAAGTTGGAAAGCTTCAGTGCTAGAAAAATAGAAGGAAGTGCCTCCCGTTTCATTCCTAGAAGATATGAGAAAGTTTGAAGTACCGCGGATGCTCTACCATATTTTCTGGAGTTTGGAAGAAGAGGTTGAGAACATAAAGCAAAGGGGAATAAAGTAGAAGATGAGTTAGTGAAGTGTTGTTGGATAAGAATGTTGGTAGGGTGTGAAACGATTTGGTTAAAAGTGATTACTCACATTTAAATTTACTAATTAATCTCTAAATAATTCCAAGTTTATTGTTATGAAAATACAATATATATTGTATGATTAAATGTGTGATTACTTTTTTGATTACATGTTTGAATATATGGATGTTAATAAGGATGATTACTTGGTTTGATAAATGATAAGAGAAATGGTTAGTAATTAACCATATATGTGTATGGAGTTGTTCAGTCTTTTGTTGGTTAAAAAGGTTGAAAATAATATTAAAATAATATAATATTATGTAATGAAATAAAATGGAAAATGAGTTCAAAACATGAAAATATTTGTTTAAATGAGTTTAAAATGGTTTAGAAATGTTTTATAAACATATAAAATTATTTCCATGAAGTTTGAAAAGAAATTGAAAAACAAGCCAAAACTAGGGCAACACATAACTGTAGTTCGCAATTTCGTGCCATAGAATTCAAATAAGTGTAAAGAAGGGAATATAGTTCGTAATTTTTCAAGATAAAAATTTCTTGGGCTATTATAATCATAATTTTTAAATTAATAAATAAAATAAACATTTAATTAAGTAGACTTTAAAATATGAGCAAATCAATTTTTAGATAAAATCGTGCTTTGGCGGTTCGATGACAAAATAGCAAATGTTCTAAATATACATTTTTAAAATGTTTAAAAATATGGAATAAATCTTATAAACCATCTAAAGTGTTTTAAAAGTGGTTTGAGTTGAAAAATGAACATATGTGTAGTAAAAATGTTGTTTTGATCAAAGAAGATTTAATACACTGTTCGTTGGCACTTTTTCGCAGCATCTTTCGCAACAGTTTTATTACTTATGAAATATGATTTTAAACTTAACCATTCTTTCTCATATCTTTTATAAATGGTTTTTAAAAGATTATTAAGTATTTTAAACAATTGTTTGGAAGTTTTGTAAATCATTTCTTAAAAAGGAAAGGAGTATGCGGAAATGACCAGAACACGTTTTTTGTCAGGGAGATCCAAGAAGATTTGAGCGAGGGACGACATGTCGAAAGAAAAGCACGGATACTCTAAAATAACGTTTTTCCAATATAAGATGTAAATAAATTATTTGGAATTATTTTAATTCCTATACTTAAAATTAATTGATTTAAGGATATAGTAAATGATGTCTTAAATAACATCGTTTTGACCCATTTAAAAGTTATGATTTAAAATGGAAAATCTTTGTTAAAGAATTAAATAAATGATTTGGAAATATTTTCCTAAGTAAAAGGTTAAATGATTCGGAATTATTCCAGGATTTGAAAAGGTTTTTCATTAACAAAAGTATTTGATAAAATGAGGCTTAATGATTTCATAGACTCTGAAAAAGATAAAGGAATAATTTAATGAATGTATCTATAAGGGATATTTATGAATGAATAAAAAGATGAATTAAATTAAATGTTGATTAATAGTCACATATGTACTTAATATCTTTTTAATCGATGATTGGTGGGAGGAACCTGTGTCAGATTTAGGTAACCCCTATCCGAAAACCACTTCGAACCAATGAATACGTTCAGAAGTGAAGACATGTTGAAGATGATCATTATTGAAGACCAAGGATATTTAGAATGTAGGGACTACTATTACAGGTCCGAATGGTTTACTCACATTGTATTTATATGGCAACGTTGTCTGCATTCTAAATTTTTTTGTTGTATTGAAGATTGAAGATCTTCATAGAGGAAGGACTGCTTGTTGACATTCTCTGGGTATCTCCCAATATAGAGACATTTATTACAACAGTGGCCCAATCATGTTTTGAAATTTTCATAATGCAAGGACTACTCGCTGCTGAACCTAGGAGTTATTCCCAAAAGGATGCGATACGAAGAGTGCCTTTGGTTTTGTTCAGTCCAAAAACGAACTTGTATGGCGAATGTCTGACATAGCACTTCTGAAATCGTAACGTTACTTTTACAAATATACATCTGTTTAGTGGTGGAGAAGGCAACTTCTCTTAGCTTAACACCCTTCTTTATGACGTAAGAGCTTAGGGGTTGTACGTTCGTGAGAGTCAATAATGATCGAAGGAATGGCAATGTGGCATTCAAAGAGGAACCTGTTATGTGGCAATGTGGCATTCAAAGAGGAACCTGTTATGAGAAAGGCAAAGTTTGTCTTTGCGTGAATGAAAGCATGGATTTATAAAAGTCAGGCATAGCCTTACGACCCTCACATCCTGTAGATGATACAGGTAATTATGAGGTCCATAGGACATGTTTCAGGCTATTAGTTATAAAGAGTGAAAGACATCCGTTGCCTTAAGATGATAAAATGGGCAAGTATTAGAGGCTAAAGGAGTTCGTGTAAAGTCATCGAGTAATACTCTGTTCCATGTAATATAATAGCATAGTTGGGAGGATGACGGAGATAGTGGAAAGCCGTGTAAAAACTATGTGTTATGCATGGATCGAAGGAAAAACCCACTAGTTCCCTATAATGTTGGAAATCCAATTCTAATATGAGTGTATGGTTTTGATTTTAATCCCAAAATAGCTGTATTGCTTTGTAAACATTACAGTTACCCCTTTGGTATCGTATATTCCGTCCTAGTGTATTCCTTTTGACCTAGTCCAGATATATTACCATAGACATAGTCTGGATATTTATACTTGTTTTATATATATTTACTTGAAAAATGTTTTCAAAACCCATGTCATTAATAGTAATATTAGATGTATTGATATAAATTATTTTAAATTTCCAAAATTTAGATTTCAATTTCTGAAATTTGAAATTCTATTTTTTGAAATCCATATTTCCAAATTTATACTTCTAAATTTCAAGTCTTTAATAAATGGCTAAATGAGTTACTCGTTTATAATCCATTTAATAAAATACATAAATAGGTTGACCTAACCCATTTATATGTAGGTTAAATGGGTTGGTTTAATAGGTTAGGTTATATTTTGATGGTTCTACTTTTACATGATCACATTATACTTTGTTAGTTCTAAGAAATATTCTCGCAGCATTTAGAAAAATAACATGAGAAATCTGTCGGTGAGAGCATGTAAGGTACATATATACAAAGTTAATGGATGATGAACTACAACTACAGGACGAATATCTCATACGCACACTTAAAATAACCAATCTTTTAGTCATTAGTTAGGTGAACAAAGAAGTCAAAACCATTCAATACCATTTAGGCACGCCCTTATATACTAATTAGCAATAATAAGGCATTCTAACATTTCTGCGAACTACATTAAAATACTATATCACTTAAATTATATAGTGTTAATGCTATTATAATTCTCCCTGTAAAGTTCAAGTGAAATGAGGGCTTAATAACCCATACTTCCTAAAAAGCAAACTTAAAATTTCACTATAAACCAATTTCATGCATTAACAACAATATATAATTGAAATCATCCATTGACGGTGACATATTACTCTAGGTAATTCAAAAACAAATGAATGCAAGATATTTTATGACTTTATGGTGCATTGAAATAGATATATTATAAAGTAAAAAATAAAAAGCCTGAACAAATATTATAGGATGTTTATGTAGATAAATAAAATTCATTTTTCTATGTATTGATAAGCAGAAAATTATTTGAAGCCAGCAAAATCTCATTAGGGTCCATAAAGTTGCAATTTTAGTAAACATTAGTAATAAAGTTAAAATAAGGAATTAACAACCAACTTATGAATGTATTTAATTACATGAATTTGATCAAATTGATAAACTTTAACATATCTTTATAGCTATTATCATATTTCATCTTGTACTAATCCTAGAACCAATGAATTTAGCCAATATTCAACATATGTACTGTCATATTTAATAGGTTGTAACCTAAATTATGGATTTACACATAAAGTACCTTATGTATTTTGTGTTTTTTGATTTCTTATTGTACTTAATCTATTGACCAATTGTCATAATTCACATGATTTGGAATACAAATTGGTTAGTGGTTACCTTTTAAGAAAATAAATAAACATACAAACTTTTACATATTTTTAGATTACTGTTAGGTTCTCTTGGCTTTACAAAAATATTATGACTTTCGATTTTATCCAATTATTATTGCTAAAGTAAAACTTTTTTGCAATCTCACTTCAACATGAGTTTGTCCCAAACAATAAAATGTACTAGTTCAAAACCATATCAACAGTACTTGAGCAGTTATATAAAATTACAACATATATTCAAATCATGTGGAGGTTTGGCATGCAAATTTTTTACAAAAAATATGTTTGGAAGTATTATCTTGTTAGATTATGATACAAACCCATGCACAATTTAATCATACAATAGCTTTGGCATATATCCAAGACAATAAATAATGAAAAATAGGAAGTAGTACATAAAAAATATTATAATATGTATGTTCACTGATAATCTCTATGGCACAAAATGTAGATCAACATATTATAGGCTACCTTTCTTAAATCTAAACATATTGAGCTAAGAGAGCACAACCATTATACAAAAACATTACATGATAAAAAATGACTGGTAACTTTTGGACTAAAGATTAGAAAACTCAACCACATTAAGTTTCAACATATTTATAAAATATTTTTATATATTTCATTTACACTACATTTCACCATGATAAAAATCAAAAGTTAATTGGTAGAACTTCATGGAACGGTTTTTTTTGTACCATGTTATTCGTTAGATGGATTTTCCCTATGTGTAGATGGAAGAACACAGTAAAAGATATTATATCAGTATTTAAATGTATACTTTTAAGGTACTTTTACTGTTATAAGAAAGTTTTGTTTAGACAGGTAATAACTAGATCCTATATAACCCCTATACATTTAACATTAAACAGCTTGTGTCTTGATACAAACACATAAGTTTTTAACATCCAAAGTTAAAATTTGAATTTCTATCTATTCTAGTCTTTAATTTTAGTCGCCACCACCACTTCACATATGAATCATTAACATCCAAAGTTGCTTTTGAAACCGTGCTTTCCCTGCAGTGTCTTTGTTTGAAGTTTGAATAATTTCACACTCTAACACTTGTTCTTTAATTCAACTTAATCTTCCAACATGTTTAAACTTATAATTTGTTTTCATGTTTAATTATGGACCTTAATGACATCTATATTGTTTTAGACGATGAAGCATCAAATTAATAGAAATTGAAGAAGTATGCATTGCAAAATGTGGTGCTAACAGATGTCATGCATTATGTGGACATTTGATTTAATTTGTAAGATACTAGATATGATGCGTTATGTGGATATTGGGTTAAATTTTCAAGAAAAAACACTTAGAATGGACTGTGCATAATAAATAATTTTTACTTGTTTATTTTTGTCAATAATTCTTAAAATTTAATCAAATGTACACATAATGCATTACATCTGCTAGTATTACCGCATTTCACAATGTATACCTCTCCAAAGTTTACTAAGTTTGATGTTTAATTGTCTAAAAGGGTATAAGGTTATAAAGATCAGCCGTTGAAATAAGAAAAAAAAAGTTAAGTATATACATATTGGAACATAATGTTAAAGAAAAATATTAAAAAGTGAAATTATTTGATGTCCAAACAATGGCACACCTCGAGGAAAATATACTGCTATCTATAATTCGAAAAGTGGAAACTAAAATATGATTGCTTTTCTTGTTAAAAATTTAAGATGAATAAAAGATCATATTTTGTCACTACTTACTTTCTAAAGACTTGGTTTTGATAATCAATAGTTTCTTTGGATGTTAATGATTCAGGTAGCAATTCGTATCGAGACACAAGTTGCTTAATTTGGTTATTGCTAAGTATGCAAGGGGCTACATATGATCTAGTAATTATCTATGTTTTGTGCAAAAGTATGTACTTTTTTGCACGCACGTACATACACACACGCGCGCATTCGCGCACACATGTACACCTGTGTGTATGCATGCACGCCACACATACGCATACTGTATATATTACAGTCAATAACACTTTTATCCGAACAAAATCTTTAAAAAACGAAAAATAATTTAAAAATAACCATTTAAATACTGAATATAACACCTTTTACAGAGGCCCAAAGCTAGGGAAAATCCTTCTTTGAATAGCATTCACAGTTGTACAGTGGGGTTCTAACGGTCAAGTTTTAATTTTATCTTTGGCTAAGCATAAAAATAAACAAACTAAATATATATGTTAGAAAAATATGTTGAAACGATATGTCATTGAATTTTTTTTTAGTCAAATTTTTTTAAATAATCAAATCTAGTGTAAAATGCAGAATTCAAAATTTAAAATTGTAATACTCTAATATTCAAACTTAGAATTCGATTTTTAACTACAAAATAACGTAATGCAAATGCTCAAAAAATATTTTTTAAATTTTCAAATTTCAAATTTCAATTTCTAATTATTATGGATAAATACTACCAATGATTTTGAGACAAATGAATCATCGAATATTTTTTAGTCAGAATTTTGATATAGGGTACAGACTTTTATTTGCTAAATATAGTCACCATGGAAACTATAGTGTACTTTTAGAAATGTAGTACTCTAGTGTCTCATACTATCGTAATTTAAATAAAAGTTCATCGATCAAAGTCTCGCCTAATTCCGAGTTAATTTGAAAAAGTTAGTGCAGTTTAAACAAAAAATAGAGACTTCTACCTAGTCGGAGTTTAGACATGGGGATATAATTTATTATTTGCTAAATACGACTGTTAATCACCATGGAGAACTGTTGCATACATTTAAAATATGAAGTATCCCAGTATTTTTTTACTACTGTAATTTAGATGCGAGTTTATGATCAAAGTCTCATCTGATTCCGAGTTTGTATAAATAAGTTATTGTAGTTTAAATGAAAAATAGTGATTTTTTGCTTATATGAAGTTCTTATGACGACCCGCAATTTTCGAGCATTTAAAATCGGAATATTTAATTGATTTTAAATATTCAATAGAGTAATTTTAACTTGAATTACGAATATCACAATTTATTTGATAATTAAATTATTGAATTAAATAATTTGAAGTTGAGTAAAATGTTAAATCTGGAGTTTTAAGCCTATTAAAAATAATTTCATGGCTTATAAAATTTATATTGATAATACCGAAGAAAATAGAAGTGTTGAAATCAACTTAAAAATGGTTTATTAAGTTTTGAAATTTTATCGTTTAAATTGAATCTAAAAATAGCCTTCTGAGGCACAGTCTGGGAATTTGACGAAACCAGTTCCATTAGATCCGTAATATTGTATTATTATCGGATTTCAAATTTCGTATTGATCGGAGTTGTTATGTAAGCATATGATATATAAACGCGCTAAAATTTATATCGAAATTTAATATAATAACCGAGTCCAAAACGCTATCTTCTCCATATGATCGAATTAGGGCTCGAAACCTTTTCCATTGCATCCGGAATAGGGATATGACATTATAATCGCCTAGCGGCACACCTTGTTAGGAGTTCGTGATTTTAGGCTACGTAAGTCGAGACATTTGTATTCAAATTTGAATTTAAAGTAATATATATTTATATTCTGGTCAACCAGTTGAAATAATTTCACATCGTCATTTTTTCTTTCACCTCAAAAGCACTGTAGCAGCCAAGACGGCGCCGACTTCCTTTCATATCCGTGTTTCCTCTTTTAATAACATCACGCAACCCTTTCTTTAATGATAGAACCGAACCCCTTCGTTCAAAACAAAATTCAAAGTTCAGAAAAATAATAATGGCCGCAGCCCTTTTACTTAAAAGAAATTGAAATCCTTTCACAAACGATTTTGAATTTGTATAAATACATACGAGAGAGAGAGGGATAACGAATCAATCGCCTGAAGGAGGGGTGCGACACGTTCTTGGATCGTGCAAACCTGGAAATCGCGATTTTTCCCTTCGTCCTTCCTTTTCAATTCAAAGCTAGGAAGCGAATTGAACCGCTTCTTCCTTCGTCCTTTGGGCTTTAGATCTTGTTCCTGTTGATCTCACTAGTAGTCTGGGTTATCTGGAGAGGTCGAGGCTTCGTGTGAAGGTGCTCGCTGCTGTAATGAATCCGGTGCAAGTGCACATGGGATTGAAAGGGGTTGCGATTACTTTTGTCCATGAACTCAAGCTGTTGTCAAGGCGGCTGTTGTATTTGAAGTTTGGATCGCGATCGTCACTACCGGAGTGGAGATTTGATCTGAATATGGGTTTCTCAAGGATTTGAACAGCGAGGGGGCAAGCTATGGTCTACGAGCAGGAAAGCTCGATCGGGTGAGACTAATGAGGTAAGGCAGTTTTTTTTTAACATATACACAAGAAAAAAATATCTTAACAGAAATGTTCTCTCTCTTTAAGTTAATACATAAATGCAGAAATCAAGTATATAAGAGTGAAGTTTATAACAGAAATAGTTTTGTATAGAGAGAAACATCTAGATGAAATTTTATATTGTTTTTATAGTATTAAACTGAAAGGTATATAAGATTTATGTAAGCGAAAATTTTAAATGTTTGAACTAGAAATATATATAAAATTTTAGATTTGGTGGATAAATTATTAAATTAATGTATTTAATAAACTTATTTGATTTATTTTATTTACTAAAGAGTTCAAGGGAAAGTTCGTTAAATCAAATTATAAGTTAAAGTCAAATGTGTAAATGGTGATAAATTGTTTGATAAATTCAAATAGTAATAAATTGTGAATTGTTTATACAAGGTCAAAATCGTGAAGGAAATAAGCAGGAATGGAAATGGATTGCAAAATAAAGGTGAGTTAATCTCACTCAGCTGAATTTAAATTTAAATTTAAATAGTTAAATTTAAATAATTGGTTGAATGGTTGAATTCATTTGATATGCTATATTATAGTATATATTACATCTTGGAATGATTGATTTCTCGCATTATATAGCGGATGAGGCCCTATGCGCCGCATAATAGCGGATATTGTTATATTTAATCCCATGTACCGCGATATTCCACCTCGAAGTGGAATTGATATTTTATATTGTGCTAACGTCTGTGGGTGCAGGGAAACATGTTGGAGGGATCCAGCTGGATTCCTCAACATTTATTTAAATTATTTAATACTCTCTGTTGTGATTATTTGATGCTCTATGATGAATTATATTGAATATTGAATGATATGGTTGGATTGGATATATTTGGATATAATGAGTTACCAAAAATATATAAATTGGATTTTGGAAAGAAAATAAAAGAAGTGAAATTGGTAAGCGAAATAATTATAGAAAATTTGAATGAATTTAAGGATGAATTGAGAAAGAATAAAAAGTAAGTTAAAATTCTAATTAATAAATTTCGAGTATGGAAAAGGAATTTTGAATAAATAGAGAAATAATGAATTTTAAACATTAAGTGACATTATTTAAAAGAATAAAGAATTTATTTTAAAATCCAAATTTAAATTTATTGAAATAGATAAAGAAGGAATTTATTTCCAAATGAAGTAAATTGGAAATCAGTTTGAAGATTTGATTTAATTTTGTAAAACCGAGATTATTAAAAGAGAAATGGGACTTTGGGAATTTATAAACTGGGTTTGTAAAAGTGAAGCAATTTATCAGTGTTTGGAAAATAAATTCAAGATGGGAATTTATTAAAGAAAGAGAAATTTTGTTTAAAAATAAATAGTGATTTATTTTTAAAGAATGTGAAGAGAAGTATTGTTCCCTTGATAGCCAAATACGTTTTAAAATAAATTTTAAATATAAGATAAAAGTTTTAATGTTGTTTTAAAAAGCATGTTTTAGGAATTTATTATTTATAAATGTTTAAATTTCAAAAGTAAATTTTTTCAAATTTATTATCGTAGTAATTATTTAAAAGGTGACTTAGTATTTTGTTTTTAAAAAAAGTGAAAACCTAGTTGTATATTTATAAAGTAACCTTATATTCAAATATTCATATAGTATGTATTTTAAATTAAGTATTGATGTAGTTTTTAACTTAAATGTTTTAATGTATATTTCAAAGTAAAGTGTTTAAATTATTTTAAAAATCTAAAGTTTTATGCTTGGTGATTTCAGTGGAAATAGAAAATACTTGGAATGTATTTTGAGAAAGGAAGGTAGTTTGAAACTGTTTTCAAAAGGGTTTGAAAAGTTGAAGTATATCTCGTGAAGATATTTTTTGGATTAATAAATAATTTAGGAAATTATTTATTGTTTGATGGTTGTTTGTGAATATTAATTGATAGTTAAATCACCGACTATCAATATAGGCCAAATGTGCTTATCGTTTCGAAGAGACCGAGATCGGGATTTATTTCTAGAAAACCACTTCGATCCAGTTTGTACGTTTCGTGGGAAACGAGTGTGGATTCGAAGTTGAAGCAGTGAAATGGAAGAGCTAGTCGCTACTAATCCTGAGGATATTTCCAAAATGGATGTAGTAGGAATAGTACCTTCGGTTCCGTTCGAACCCGGGACAAACTTCTATGGACGAATGCTTTCGGAACATCGTCAGGTGGGCGATGTGCATTCTAATTGAAACGTTCTAAAAGGTAATGCTTAGCCTCAAGCCTCATCAACCGGGAATGACTGAAAATCAGGGGATATGTAGCAAGGCTTGGTGGGCAGCACCCATTTTCGGGTAAGGTCATTCATTTCTAGATGTCCCTTTTATTTCGGCTTAGTGGTGCGGTTGCTGATCCCAACCGCAGGGTGATCTTACTCGGGACTATCCAGTAAGAGGTAGTCCGGGCCTTGTGTTGCAGGGGATCGGGCGTGGTCCTCGTACACTGATCTAGACCAGGTACTGTGACAGGTGGTACCCCAGTGCCTAGTCATTGTTGGAAATCCATTCTTCCTACGAGCCTTCTACGAGTTTTGTTTGTATTACCCACTCTGTGGCTAGTAGCTGGAATTTAATGAATGTAACAATTTCGTCTATTTTAATAAGTATTTGTATATAGACCCTATTATAATATCAGAGGATTTTATAAGAAATGATTTAGCTATCGTAAGATAAAAACCCGACATGTTTATTTGTGGCATGGTCTTACGAGATGCTTTTGTTTTCAAAGGACTTTTGAAACTTTAATAATAAATTTGAGTGTGGTTTTCTCACACTGGTATTCCAGACTAACTCGGGAGTTATTTAACTGTAATGTTCGGGTCAGACCGAGTATTATAGGATACGGGATATGATGCTATGGAGCTCAGGAGACGAGCTGGATGACGATATGTACTCCCATACTTGTTTATATATATTCCGCTGTGATGTTTAGTTGTGTACTCAGTTGTATGAGGGCAGGTTATGATTACTGCCAATTGTGTGTTTTGTGATTGATGCACTCTAATAATGTAATGTATAACAGATATATATTTGTTTTGTGTAAAGATCATTTATTTTTTATTATATTTTATTCCGCTGCGATGGTTAGATTCTGATGTTGTTTTCTGTTTTCTCTCCTTCTACCTCTTCTTCTTTAACCCAATGGTTCGTATTTCTTTGCAACTTGAGTTGATTATTATAGAATAGTGTTGACTCAAGGGGTATGGATTTGCGGTTCGTTACACTTGGTATCAGAGCTTAGGTTTGTGATAACCTTGGCTCGGGTGGGGATTACTCATTAAATAGAGTCCGTAGTACTCTAGATTGAGCTTGAGCGTATTAATAAATATGAGTGCGTATTTGTTAGTGAATATAAAATTGTTTTTATATTGTGTTGACTTATCGGTCGAGTGTTTATGGATTTTGATCGATATGTGGGATGCCATGTCATCGATAGGGATTTCTAAACTCTTAAATAAGATAAACCGACACAATATTGTTTTAACTAGGGTAAATGAAATAATTTTACCTAAAATTATTTTTGTAGATAAAAGAAATGATTTTTCGTAAATTGTTATAGTTATATATGGATGCTTGGTTGTTAGAAATGATAATATTAAATTATTATCATTATTGTATGAGAATTGAATAAGAAATTGAAATAATAGCCAGAGATTATGGAATAAATTAATAAAATAAATGAAACTTGTAAATGTGATTGATAATTGAATAAGGAATTGAAATCATAATTAAAAACTAAGAAACAAATTCATATACGAATGAGATTTGTAAATGTGAATTATAGTGTGATTAATAATTAAAATGAGATAAAATTCCAAGGTAATGTTTGAATATAAATTTAAAGGATTTGGAATTTGGAAATTTAGATTCCTTTGAATTTGATAATGATTCTCAAAATTTGGGAAAAATAAAATATATTTGAGAAATATTTTTGAATCGGATTTGAAATCTAGAGAGATTTGGAATTTAAAAATATTTGAAATGTTTTAAAAGAGATAAAAGCATTGAACTCTTTCGGTCGCTGGGAAATAACTTTGGAGATGACTGCAACATCATCGATGTTCATTTTCGAGTTTCCAAGAGAGAAATTGCTACCAAATTATTTTAAATTGGAATTGTTTGCAAAAGATAAATTTGATTTTGAAAATGCAAGGAATTTTGGATATAGGTGATTTCAAAGGGAATTTTGAAATGTTGAAAGATTTTTCAAATTTTGGAATTTTAACTAAGAATATTTATGGCTTATAGGAAGTTTGATAACTTGTAAATTTGGAAATTGCTGAAATAAAATTCAACTTTGTAAGTAAGTAAAGTTTATTCTTGGTTGAAAATGAATTTGTGAATGAATAAATGAATTTGTCATTGTAAGTAAATGAACTGAAATTTGGTATTGGGATGATATTGAATGGAAATAGATTCTTACCTGAATAAATGGAAGTAAGTTGGATAAAAAAATAAGTTGGAATAAATAAATTAGAATAACTTATAAAAGAATTAAAAATTCATAAATAAAATATATTTGGGCTATAAATAAGCGTAAATCTTGAGTCAAAAATAAAAGATGAATATATTCAAGCCTTGAATGAATGGAAATGTGTAAAATAATAAGTTGTGACTTATAAAATTTGAAAGTGGGATAGAAAACCCAAAATAAATATTTTTTGATGAATTAGAAAATAAAATGAAAAATCCAAACTTGAATTATAATATAAATAGCACCTAAGAAATTTAATGAAGAGATTCTGAGAAAAAAAATCCAAACTTGGGATATAAAATAAGATTAAACTCAAGGAAATCAAATAAAATTATTTTCAAGATAAATGAAAAAGAAAATCAAGTATGGGATTATAATTAGAAGTGTTGCTGAATGAAAATTAAATTGGATTAAAATGGACATGGTGTGAAATATAAAGAAATCCAATTCAAGCATAAATTGAATGGCCTTATTATTAATAAATTCAACAATGAATTGTTAATGTAAATTAAAATTTAAAATGGATAAAAGAATAAACCAATCGAATAAATTAGTGAAATGGTTGGGATTTGATCAAAGGAAAATCAAATCAAAGATTGTGAATAGGTAATAGAGTTTGGAAATAAAGCTTGAGTTGTATGGAATTGGATTAAAATAAAAATGATTTGAGATGAAAATAAATCCAATTCGAGTATGAATAAATTAAAAAAAAATGGGAATGGACTTAAGTTATGAAATGGGAGTGAATTGAAGCAAGTTAACTTAAGTTTAAAACTTATAGAAGCATGGGATGATGTCGAGTATAACAAAATGGTTTTGAACAAAACCAATGTGAAACGGGATGGAATGCAACTATATGGTTTGCAAATAAGTTTGTTTGGAATGGAATTTATATACATTGATTTGGAATCAATTTAAATGGTTATAAAGCTTAAGTGATTATTTATTCACATTAATATTGTAGAATTGCATAAGGAAGTGGATCGTTTGATGTAAACGAGGTTGGATAAAAATCTATGAATTATTAGAAGTGAAATGAGATGATTTTGAAATCAATTGGTATGTAATTTGGTTGCAAACAATTTAAAACTAGTTTCGAAACCTTGCATATGTACTTACGAATGTATATCACATGCATTACTTATGAAATCTATGTGTTAGCTATTTGAATATGTGTAATGATTAATAAATTGCATATATTTAGTACTTACATATTTAAATTGAGTAAGTACAGGTTAAGGGAAGCCATATGGATGGATTTGATCGCGCTAAATGCTAAAATAATAAGCCGCCTGCTTAAAATGCTAAATAAAGGTACGCCTACGCAATAAAAATAGGAAATATGAACTGTTTTTGGTTTTTCCGACCGTGTGGGTCGATGTATATATATTTATATCTTTTGTCAAATTGCAAAAGCTCCTCCGTAAAAAGGAGAGTCTACCAAAAAATTTCGAAAATTTTGGGAGTTAGAAATTTTTTAAAATTTTCCACTAACGACAAAGAATTTAAAATTAATAAGCAAATAAATATGAAACTGAATATTGAAATCTAATTAAAAATTGTGTATGTAAAGTAAAGTGAAATTGAAGAAATTGTTTGAAGAAACTAAAAGAAGAAAAAAGTTTGCAAATAAACCTTTATTTTAGATTTTAAATAAATTAGTAAGTGGAATTAATAAAAGAAAATGGTTAGTTACATATGGGTTGAGATAAGGCGAATACAATTCAATATTCAAAGTTTGAAGACAAAATTAAATTCAAGTAGAATTGGAAGATGGAAATCTGAAAGGAAATTTGGAAAAGTATTTAGATTGGAAAGCAATTTGTAAACTGAAGCAAATTGAATTCAAATGGGATTGTAAAGGCATAGTGAATAAAAATGGATATAAACTCCAATAGCTGAAGTGAAAACAAATAAAGAAGCATATTAAATGCTTATACTAAACTTAAGAAAGGAATGGTGAATTCTTAATTGGAAATTGATATTACAAATATATTCCAAGTTAGTATTAGAATGAATAAATATTGACATTTGGTAAGAAAGTCGATAAAATGTTTTTGGAATGTTGTGATTGGATATTATTGCTAAGTAAGATATGCATGTATTATTAAGAGAAAAGAAAATTGGTTTTGATTTTAGAAGATAAATTTGAATTGCTCGACAAAAAGGTACGTGTTTAAATTTCTGTATGAAATTTGATTGGGTTTTGATCGAGCCACTTGGCCTTTTGTTCTCTTTTGAAATTTGGGAGCCCGTAGAGGCCTTTGAAGTTGTACCGAGCTAGCCGCGCAAAGGAGACGCTGGTGAAATTTTCGGAAATTTAGGGGGTTAGAAAATTTTTGAGAAAATTTTGATAATTCAAAAATTGGTTTTGAATTATAGTTTGAATGATTGTATAAATAAAGTTGTTTGGGAACTACGGAAAAGTTTGGAAAGTTAATAAGAATAATAATGGGTCTTTTTATAAAACGATAGTTGGTAAGATGTTGAATTATTAGAAACTGTTTGGTATTGGGAAAAGAGTAAACTGGTGTTGGACCATTTTTCCTAACTAGTAATTTCGACGACGAAATTCTTTTAAGGAGGGAGGAATGTGACGACCCGCAATTTTCGAGCATTTAAAATCGGAATATTTAATTGATTTTAAATATTCAATAAAGTAATTTTAACTTGAATTACGAATATCAAAATTTATATGATAATTAAATTATTGAATTAAATAATTTGAAGTTGAGTAAAATGTTGAATCTGGAGTTTTAAGCCTGTTAAAAATAATTTGAAGGCTTATAAAATTTATATTGATAATACTAAAGAAAATAGAAGTGTTGAAATCAATTTAAAAATGGTTTGTTAAGTTTTGAAATTTTATCGTTTAAATTGAATTTAAAAATAGCCTTCCGAGGCACAGTCTCGGAATTTGACGAAACCACGTCCATTGGATCTGTAATATTATATTATTATAGGATTTCAAATTTCGTATTGATCGGAGTTGTTATGTGAGCATACGGTATATAAACGCACTAAAATTTATATCGAAATTTAATATAATAACTGAGTCCAAAAAGCTATCTTCTCCATACGATCGTATTAGGGCTCAAAACCTATTTAATTGCGTTCGGAATAGGGATATAACATTATAATCGCCAAGCGGCACGCCTCAATAGGAGTTCGTGATTTTAGGCTACGTAAGTCGAGACATTTGTATTCAAATTGAATTTGAAGTAATATATATTTATATTCTGGTCAACCAGTTGAAATAATTTCACGTCGTCGTTTTTTCTTTCACCTCAAAAGCACTATAGTAGCCAAGATAGCGCCGACTTCCTTTCATATCCGTGTTCCCTCTTTTAATAACATCACGCAACCCTTTTCTTTAATGATAGAACCGAACCCCTTCGTTCAAAACAAAAATCAAAGTTCAGAAAAATAATAATGGCCGCAGCCTTTTTATTTAAAAGAAATTGAAATCCTTTTCACAAACGAATTCGAATTCATATAAATACATAAGAGAGAGAGAGAGGGATCTCGAATCAATCGCGTGAAGGAGGGGGGCGGCACGTTCTTGTATCGCACAAACTTGGAAATCGCGATTTTTCCCTTTGCCGTTCCTTTTCAATTCGAAGGTAGGAAGCGAATTGAAATGCTTCTTCCTTCATCCTTTGGGCTTTAGATCATGTTCCTGTTGATCTCGCGAGTGGTCTGGGTTATCTGGAGAGGTCGCTGCGTCGTGTGAAGGTGCTCGCTGCTCTAATGAATCCATTGCAAGTGCATGTGGGATTGAAAGGGGTTGCGATTTCTTTTGTCCATGAACTCAAGCTGTTGTCAAGGCAGCTGTTGTGTTTGAAGTTTGGTTCGCGATCGTCATTATCGGAGTGGAGATTGGATCTGAATATGGGTTTCTCAATGATTTGAACAGCGAGGGGGCAAGCTATGGTCGACGAGCAAGGGAAGCTCGATCGGGTGAGACTGTTGAGGTAAGGCAGTTTTGTTTTTGTTTTAAAATATATACAAGAAAAAAAAATTAACAGAAATGTTCTCTCCATTTAAGTTAATACATATATGCAGAAATCAAGTATATAACAGTGAAGTTTATAAGAGAAATAGTTTTGTATAAAGTGAAACTTCTAGATGAAATTTTATACTGTTTTTATAGTATTAAACTGAATGGTATATAAGATTTATGTAAGCGGAAATTTTAAATGTTTGAATTAGAAATATATATAAAATATTAGATTTGGTGGACAAATTGTTAAATTAACGTATTTAATAAACTTATTTGATTTATTTTATTTACTAAAGAGTTCAAGGGAAAGTTAGTTAAATCAAATTATAAGTTAAAGTCAAATGTGTAAATGGTGATAAATTGGTTGATAAATTCAAATAGTAATAAATTGTGAATTGTTTATACAAGGTCAAAATCGTGAAGGAAATAAGCAGGAATGGAAATGGATTGAAAAATAAAAGGTGAGTTAATCTCACTCAGCTGAATTTTAATTTACATTTAAATAGTTAAATTTAAATAATTGGTTGAATGGTTGAATTGATTTGATACGCTATATTATAGTATATATTACATCTTGGAATGATTGATTTCCCGCATTATATAGCGGATGAGACCCTATGCGCCGCATAATAGCGGATGTTGTTATATTTAATCCCATATACCGCGATATTCCACCTCGAAGTGGAATTGGTATTTTATATTGTGCTAACGTCTGTGGGTGCAAGGAATCAGGTTGGAGGGATCCAACTGGATTCCTCAACATTTATTTAAATTATTTAATATTATCTATTGTGATTATTTGATGCTCTATGATGAATTAAATTGAATATTGAATGATATGGTTGGATTGGACATATTTGGATATAATGAGTTACCAAAAATATATAAATTGGATTTTGGAAAGAAAATGAAAGAAGTGAAATTGGTAAGCGAAATAATTATAGAAAATTTGAATGAATTTAAGGATGAATTGAAAAGGAATAAAAAGTGGGTTAAAATTCTAATTAATAAATTTCGAGTATGGAAAGGGAATTTTGAATAAACAGAGAAATATTGAATTTTAAACCTTAAGTGATATTATTTAAAGGAATAAAGAATTTATTTTAAAATCCAAATTTAAAGTTATTGAAATAGATAAAGAAGGAATTTATTTCCAAATGAAGTAAATTGGAAATCAGTTTGAAGATTTGATTTAATTTTGTAAAATCGAGATTATTAAAAGAGAAATAGGACTTTGGGAATTTATAAACTGGGTTTATAAAAGTGAAGCAATTTATCAGTGGATATTTGGAAAATAAATTCAAGATGGAAATTTATTAAAGAAAGAGAAAATTTGTTTAAAAATAAATAGTGATTTATTTTTAAAGAATGTGAAGAGAAGTATATTTCCCAGGATAGCCAAGTACGTTTTCAAGGTAAATTTTAAATATAAGATAAAAGTTTTAATGTTGTTTTAAAAGGCATGTTTTAGGAATTTATTATTTCTAAATATTTAAATTTCAAAAATAAATATTTTTCAAATCTATTATCGTAGTAATTATTTAAAAGGTGACTTTATATTTTATTTAAAAAAAAGTGAAAACCTAGTTTTATATTTATAAAGTAACCTTATATTCAAATACTCATATAGTATGTATTTTAAATAAAGTATTGATGTAGTTTTTAACTTAAATGTTTTAAAGTATATTTCAAAATAAAGCGTTTTAAATTACTTTAAAAATCTGAAGTTTTATGCTTGGTGATTTCAGTGGAAATAGAAAATACTTGGAATGTATTCTGAGAAAGGAAGGTAGTTTGAAAATGTTTTCAAAAGGGTTTGAAAAGTGGAAATATATCTTATGAAGATATTTTTGGGATTAATAAATAATTTGGGAAATTATTTATTGTTTGATGGTTGTTTGTGAATATTAATTGATAGTTAAATCACCAACTATCAATATTGGCCAAATGCGTTGATCGTTTCGATGAGATCGGGATCGGGATTTATTTCTCGAAAACCACTTCGATCTGGTTTGTACGTTTCATGGGAAACGAGTGTGGATTCGAAGTTGGAGCAGTGAAGTGCAAGGGCTAGTTGCTATTAATCCTAAGGATATTTTCAAAATGGATGTAGTAGGAATAGTGCCTTCGGTTCCGTTCGAACCCGGGACGGACTTATATGGACGAATGCTTTCGGAACATCGTCAGGTGGGCGATGAGCATTCGAAGTGAAACGTTCTAAAAGGTGACGCTTAGCCTCAAGCCTCATCAACCGGGAATGACTGAAAATCAGGGGATATGCAGCAAGGCTTGGTGGGCAACACCCATTTCTGGATAAGGTCATTCCTGTCTAGATGTCCCTTTTATTTTGGCTTAGTGGTGCGGTTGTTGATCCCAACCGTAGGGTGATCTTACTCGGGACTATCCAGTAAGGGGTAGTCCAGGCCTTGTGTTGCAGGGGATCGGGCGTGGTCCTCGGTACACTGATCTAGACCAGGTACTGTGACACGTGGTACCCCAGTGCCTAGTCATTGCTGGAAATCCATTCTCCCTATGAGCCTTGTACGAGTTTTGTTTGTATTACCCACTCTATGGCTAGTAGCTGGAATTTAATAGATGTAACAATTTCGGCTATTTTAATAAGTATTTGTATATAGACCCTATTATATTATCAGAGGATTTTGTAAGAAATGTTTTAGCTATAGTAAGGTAAAAATCCGACATGTTTATTTGTGGCGTGGTCTTACGAGATGCTTTTATTTTCAATGGATTTTTGAAACTTTAGTAATAAATTTGAGTGTGGTTTTCTCATGCTGGTATTCCAGACCGACTCGGGTGTTATTTAACTGTAATGCTTGGGTCAGACCGAGTATTATAGGATACAGGATATGATGCTGTGGAGCTCAAGAGACGAGCTGGATGATGATACGTACTCCCGTACTTGTTTATATATATTCCGTTGTGATGTTTAGTTGTGTACTCAGTTGTATAAGGGCAGGTTATGATTACTGCCAATTGTGTGTTTTGTGACTGACGCACTCTGATAATGTAATGTATAACAGATATATATTTGTTTTTTGTAAAGATCATATAATATCTATTATATTTTATTCCGCTGCGATGGTTAGATTCTGATGTTGTTTTCTATTTTCTCTCCTTCTACCTCTTCTTCTTTAACCCAATGGTTCGTATTTCTGTGCAACTTGAGTTGATTGTTGTAGAATAGTGTCGACTCAAGGGGTACGGATTTGCTGGTCGTTACAGTTCTATTACAATTGATATCTAGGAGAATGACCTCTTTTGGGTAAAATTTAAGGTGGTTTTTGTGATGAAGTTTGTCTTGAAAGCCAGAAAGACTTTTTCGTTGAGGAACTTCTTAGACTTGATGTAGGGGGTTATGAAAATGGTAGAGTATGAGAACCAATTCATTGCTTTGTTTTAGTTTGGGTTAGGGTTAGTTAATACGCCATTGAAAAAGAACAAGATGTTCATCCTGGTTATGCGTACTGATTTCCAACGGGACATTTCCAGTCACATCATGAGGTCTTTTTGTGAGTTTGGTGAGCATGGCTTTGCGGTTGAGAGCTTGGCTCCAAAGCCGTCTATTTCTACACCAGCTGAAGATAACAAGCAGAAGTTTTAGCCGTTGAGGGATATATTCGGGTTAGTTTTTCATAAATGTGGAAAGAAAGGGCACTTTGCTACTTGTTGTAGGTCGGGTAAAGAAGGAAAAGTGGTGAAGACCTCTTTGGTTAAAGCACTGATTGCTAAGGTACTGAAGCTAGAGCTACAAATGACCAAAGCATAGTTTGCATCGAGGAGCTGTTACAACTGACATTAGCCTAACCATATAGTTTGAGATTGTCCAATGATTCGTAGGGGAGCAACCTAGAGCTTTATGCTTGCTTCTGCACCTACAGCATATAGCTAGATATTGTCCAACTATATAGTTAGAGATTGTCCAATGCTAGACTGGGACTTGGACCAATTATAGCTATAGATTCTATTCATTTGTCGAACCTAGTTGGGGGCTTGGTGAATCTTACACTAAAAGATACACGGTGATTTCCGACTCAAAGCTGTTGGGAGCTGTTAGAAATCCATTGAAACCAATTATAGCTATTGATAAACTCTTTCCTTGAGATATGTTTATTCCGTTTTTATAGGTTTTAACTTTCTACTTGGGATGGATCGCTTAGCTCGGAATAATACGATATCGGATTGGGAGAAACCATCCGTTTTTATAGGTTTTAACTTTCTACTTGGGATGGATCGGTTAGTTCAGAATAATGCGACATTGGATCGGAATAACTATGGTGTTAAAGAAAGGAATGGAGGTTCATACATTATCTTGTGAATATCATATCTCACTTATGACTAGTTTCCTTATTCTCTTACTGTGGAGGAGGAGTTGGGTGGGATCTCGATTGTTCGGGAATTTGCAGATGTCTTTGAAAAGGTGTCGGGTATACCGTCTCATCACCAAATAGAATTTTGCATTGATTTGGTTAAAGCTGCAAAACCTATTGTGTTGCCTATTTGTAGATGTGCACTAAAGTAGAAGTTGGAGCTATCTACTTAGGTTATTGATTTGTTATAGAATGGCTTGATCCGACCAAGTCATTCGAGTTGGAGAGCACCCGTCGTCCTTCCTATGAAGGTAGATGGTTTCTTAAGACTATGTGAGGACTACCAAAGGCTCAACAAGCAGACAGTTAGGTATAAGTATCATTTTCCTAGGATAGACCACTTGTTCGATCAAGTTCATGGAGCTTGAGTGTATTCTCAGCTTGATCGTACTATGGGTTCCATCCATTAAAGGTGGCAGAGAAGTATGCACCCTTGACAGCTTTTCGGTGCGATCAGTTTTGTGAGAGGTTAGTTATGTTTGACCTAAATAATGTCCAACATATTTCGTGGAGGATCGGGTTTTTCGAGACATTTTGAATAAGTTTGTCCATGTATTTGTCGATGATAATCTAGTCTATTCCAAGACCGAAGAGGAACAAACACATCATTTGAGGACTGTTTTACAAACACTAAGAGAGCATTTGTTGAAGGCTAAGTTCTCAAAGTGTCACTTGTGGCATTCAAAAGTAAGGCTCTTAGGTTATGTTGTTTCAGTAGAGGGTATTTCTGTTGTTCCCGCTAAGGTTGTCGTCATTCAGGGCTGGAAAATGGCAGTAAGTGCAATTGATATTAGGAGTTTTTTAGATCTATCAAGTTATCATATGAAATTCGTACAAGATTTTTCGAAGATTGCCTCGTGATTAACAAATTTGACAAAGAAATACGCAAATTTGTTTGGACGAATAAATATGAGCAAGCATTCACAGAGCTCAAGGAAAAGTTAATGAGCACTCCTGTTCTTACTATGTCAGATCGAGGTGAGGGTTTGGCTGTTTACACTGATGCTTGGAATAAGTTTAGGTGCTATGTTGAGGATATGTAGTTTACTCTGACTGATATAATATATATTACAGTTTTCTTTTGTAAAGACTGTGTTTATATTATATATTATTTATCATGATTTGAGATTCTGTTCTGTCTTTTATTTTCTTTCACCCAAACAATCTGCATTTTCAGCACTCGGATGCTCGTCACATGAATACCATGGATGCATTAGTGTCTATTTTGAGGATTAAAAATCCAGCTCGTCACACCTACCATCGATAAGGCTTCATCAAAAGGAAAAAACTTCCCTATTAATATAAGGACAATGCTGCAGCTGAATCTACTTAAGAGTTATAGAGGCTACATTGTTTATATATTCTTTTGCAGTTCTTTTAGTGAATCATTTGATGGTATCTTGATCTCCTTTGTGTTCAATTATATTTGTTTGGTTAAAAAACATATTGATTGTTGTTGGTTTTAGGAACAGAGTGGCTTGTTATTTACCATTACATGTGTAGATAGATATTTTGTATAGAACTCTCAACAAAACTGTCCATGCCTGTATATGGATATTCAAAATTTTTGAAATCCTTCCTATTCGTATATGAAAGCGGATAGTTACGGATATCCAAAAAAGGATACGAATACATATATAAAGATATCCGCATTCAATAATTATCCATCCGATTTTTATCAAGATTATAGCTTATATTATGTTTGTTTTAGTATAATTAAAGATGTATTTATTGTTTTATTAAATTATTATTTTAAATTACATACATTTAATGTATATTAATTGCCCAAAACTATTTATCGACATCATATTTGTTGATTTTACGCACTTTTATAACAAGTGGGATTTAAAAAAATTATTTTAAACCAAAATTTCATTTATATTTTTGATTTATTGATCATTAGTGGATAGATTATTATCTAATATTCGTCCGTATTCGTGGATGTGGATATCCAAAAAAATTCGGATGCCACTACGAATATGACACTATTTATATCCAAAAATAGTCATTAATGGACCTAAAACTATCGTTCTCTAACAAACACACATAGAACAAATCAACAAAGCCCAAAAGCTGTGTACGAAAATCTATTTGAATTTTTTTCTCCACTGGTATTTTTAAGATAATAAGTTGTTGAAAACAGATTTTTCCCATAACTATATGCTGATAGTTTGTCATATTTGATTTCAGTAATTTTTTGTAGTAAGAACATTTAAGTTAGAAATATTCTAAACAATAAGTGATAACTAATATAACCAAGGGCTAAATATGTCACCTTAAATAGCACTACAACAAAAAAAGTAAAAATACATGCATAAATTTATAATAAAGTCATGGGTAATTTCAAAAGTTGAGAATATCATGACATTGTCATATGATAACAATAGAATTCGTAAACGAACGTAAAACTCATTAAAAGTTAAAAAAAAGTCACTTTATGGGTCACGTGATAAAGGCTGTTTATTGACATCGAAGAGAATTAATTGACAAAGTAGATAACATACCCATTCATTAAGAGACTCATTCAATTAATTTTTGATAAAATCGATCGAATGGGTCGAAATAAGATTTTATAATTGAACTGAAGTGCAAGTGGAAAATTGATATGGTTAGGATGTTCCGCAGTGTAGTTTTTTAACGGGTGTATGCTTTTATATTTGAATTACAATATAAATAATAAAAAAAGGTACTAATTAAAAATATGCAATACAATATAGAAAACAACCTATGTAACTTGTTCGTCATATAAGCATACGAACATAACAATATCTATAATAAGTTAGGATGAAGTACATAATATTATTCTACATGTCCCAATTATATAATAAGTTTGGATATTAAAGTAAAATAAATTACTAGAAATATACAGATATCTCACAACATTCTTCCCGAAACAAGGCAAGTACACAATTGCCTTTTAGAAGAAGTATCGGTCTAGTTACACAAATAAGTATAGCTGGACACGTAATGCATAATTTTATTCAAACCTAGACATATAGGATATTACAACACAAATACTGGATCACCGTTATCCAAATCAAAAAGCGTAGGATCAAGCATTACAGAAAATCTCTTTAATTTTTCAACCAATCTTAGTAAATCCATTCACTTTGAAAAGACCATTCAAGTGTGCATCCCTTATGGTCACCTTCCTTCACTACTTGCATTGTATCCTCATTATCCAGTAAAACACTATAAAAATATAACTACAAGGCATTACAGTAAAAGCGGAAATAAATCAATTGTCTAATAATTAAGATAAATTACAAATTCATTCAATAATTGAATTTTCATTGAAAATCCAAAAATAAGTCATGTATGCAGTTAGTTACATGCACAAATATAAGTTATTATAATATCGCTTACAAGAACACCATAGGCAAAAGCAAGATGATTATGAGGAGAAACATTATCAATAGATACAAAGTTAAAACAATCAAGATCAGAAATTATGGTCTCACCCAATTCAGTAAAGAGCACTTCTCCTCCATCCTTATCAAACGAATAATACTTTAACACATTTCATATGCAAGCAGAGTTCACAGCAAAGAACTGCAAATTTCAAGATAAGGTATGCACTATTAGTTCCCTAGTTTTACAAGAATATGTAAACAATTGAGTTGAGCGTAACTTAGCAAAATGATGCAATGAAGAATCCCTTGTATATGCTGGTAAACTATGCTACAACCCCTTCCATGTGAAAAGTAGCCTTTTTCCCTTGACACATCTGGTGTTCTTAACATTCTGCCTAATGAAAAACTTTATGCTAGCTCAAAGTTCAACTTCCTTAGCAGTTGTGACAATAATCACTTCAACGTGATGTTAGGAGGAATGCAATGAACAAGCAGTTTATATACTTTACCACAAATTGTTAAAAAACCTGTCAGGACTCTTTTCCTTAACCATATTAGTTCCTTAATTGCTCAGAACTAGTACTTTAAACCCTTTTTTCACTTGGTATCATTTGGTTGATTCTTTTCCATTTCCATGATAATTTCTTACATAATGTATTTATCTTGAAAGCCTGAATCACAAAAGATGGAAAATCATATAATAACTCGCATATCTTCTATTCTTAATATGTTGAGAGTAATAACCATACCTTATGAATCCAAGAAATTAGGGTTTTTGCTAATGCAAAATCTAAATACAATTCAGCATAATCAAACATTCAGAAAAGTCATTTAATCAGAAGGTGTAAATCAATACCTAATAATTTATATTTAAAAAAGATATTTATAGAAAATTTGAAATTATTTTCGGATACACTTCAGATGTTGAAGAATGGAACAGTAAAGATTTCAATATATTATACATGGTTTATTAGGGGTCCAAAAACAAAAGTACGACTTTGTGTATGCTACATACACATTCATTGCAGCTATGATGAGCTAGAATAATAAGATGGAATTACGATGGAGTAAATATAAAGTGGTCTCTTAAAATATGGAGAAGTTATAATAGAGAACGAGAATTGTAGAGAAAGAATGCAAATATTCAAATATTCCCCTTCATATACAATAGAATAGATAGAACAGATTTCAATTTTATTTTTGCTCAATATTACTAAGTAGTTTAATGTCCAACAAATTATAAATTTATATTTTAAAAATTATTATATTTAAATTTTTATCATTATATATCATTTAAATTTTAAAATTGTATATAATTTATTGTATTACTACTGGTTTCTTCTATTTTAAACTAGTACATAATATTTAGTTTTCCATAAATGAAGATTATGCCCTACAAAATAAAATTTGAAATAATGTTAACCACATTGGCACGTATAACAGAGTGAAAAATGGCTATGAATGCACCATTGTTGTTTGAAAATACGTTTTTTGAAAGTATTACAATGGACATATAAAAGTTCATTATATCAATATATACTTAAAGAGTACACGCGCTTAACTAAAATTTGAGACGACATATTATATATTACCATAATTACTAATATAATAACAATTACCATGCCAAGCTTTATGTAAGAAAGCAAGCAGTAGAGATCAATCGTAAATTTTATATAAAAGCAAACACCGGGATATAAAAAGTATAAAAAGTCAACCAATTCTCTTCTTTAGCCAAGCTCCAATTTCTTTGGTCAAACTTTATAGTCTCCACGTTAAAGGTAAGTTTTAAAATTAGTATTTGATTTTTTATATGCTTCAACATCAAAAAGAATGAAACTCTAAAAACAATAATACGATCGACACGGGAACAATCAACTCTCAGTTTAAATTCTGAGTTATTTAATTTTTTACCATAAAATGCTAAGATGATATGGTGTTCAAAGTTTGTTTAAAAAACATAGTAGGTATTCTTTATTTTTGAGTAATTTACCTTTGAATTATTCACTTTTTTGAGTCATTCATATGTTCATATAGAGTTCATTTTTTTAATAATAAGTGCGGTTGTGATGACCCGCAAATCTATATCCTTTGAATCGAAAATAAACCACACATGTCCAACACAAAAAGCATAGAATGACAGAAATTCACGAGAAAGAAAAGAATAGAGAAGAAGATAAGAGAAGAAAGAGAGAAGAGAGAACCAAACAGAATAATACAAAATCTCACATCGCAGCAGAATAACATATAATATCATATCAATGATCTTTACAAAAAAAACTATATATACATACATCAATCAAAGTTCAACAAATCAATCACTAGTTATCAGCCTGGACAGTTATAATAACTTACTCTTACAATTTCTTATAATATAAATAACAAAGCAGCGAATAATAAATAGATACATGCATACGACATGAAGATCTCCAGCTCACCTGCTGAAGCTCCAAAAGCACCAAATCTGAACTTGTAAATATACTTGGTCTGACCCGAGCATTGAAATGGAAGAATGCCTGGGTCAGTCTGGTAAACCAACGGGAGAAACATACTCAACAGAATTTATTAAATTACCAAAACTTTTCCTTTTCAAAACAAAAGTATCTCGTAAGACACGCCCACACATAAACACGGACATGTTTTTACCTTACGATAACCAAAATCTTTCATATCTCATGCTATATTATACTAGTGTCTAGTATACAAATAATATTAAGCATAGCCGAAATGGTTACCCATATAGCATTTCGAGGCTATCCATTACGCCAATACAAACAAAAATACAAGCTCGTAGTGGAGTTTGGATTTTCATACAAATGACTAGGTGAAAGGACTACCTTCCGGTAGTACATCTCTAGAGAAATGTACCGAGGACCATCACAAAGAATCCATTATCAACACAAGACCGACCTACCTCTATAGCAAGGCAATACTGAATATATCATCCTTCAGTTGTTACCGACCTTTCCGAGGGCTCTCATAGCATACAAACCACATTAATTTACATCCCAAACGTCATAGTGAGAAGAAATATATTTAGAAGAGAATGATCATATCCTAATTGCGAATAACCCACTTAGCCTTGCTGCATCTAACCCTGTTTCGATCACTTCCGGTTGATGAGGCCAGATTAACGATTACCTTTCACATATCACATCACTTTAAATACTACATTGCCATTTATGTTGACTACTAATTTCCTTCCACAAAGATACAACCCTTGAGCTCATATATCTCAAAGAGGGTGTTAAGCTAAGAGAAGCTGCTTTCTCCGCCACCACTGATATATGTTTGTAAAAACCAGTGTACGTAATCTTAGAAATGCAATGTCAGACACTCTCCCATACAATTTGTCCAGGAACAGGACAAACTAAAGGTATTTTCCTACAACATCCTGTGAGGAAATCCTTAGGATTAGTAGCTAATCGTCCTTGCATTAGATATTTCATAACAAAGAGACTAGTGCTACTATATGTATATTGGAATTTTAACCCCAAACAAGCAACAAGTAGTCCTTCACTATGAAAATCCTAAATATCAATATCATCACAACCTGCATAATCGAACGCATATACGTCGGTCCGAAGTGATTTTCGGATAAACCGTCCAGTTCTCTTCGCATGAACAACGCATATTTCTCAACCTCACATAGAAACTAAGTCTCATAGATTTATCACGTCACAAACTTTCAACTTGCTATCCTTCGGCCAAGAAGGAATCTCGATAGATTGGAGTAATCACTCCCCACTACACAAATCAACATCCTCAACACAAACGATAATCAAAGATGGCTACGTACTAAGTGTACGACTAAATAGTTCCCACATCATGTTAAGGAACTAAAATGGCTAAATTTTGATAGTCGGTTATTCAACTATCAAAGTAAACAACAATTATATAGCACCATAAACAATCATTAAGCCCTTTTTATTAATCTTTTATTGATTAAATCACTTTTCCAAATATTCACTTCGAATTATCTTTAAAAAGTATCCAGAACCATTTCAATATTTCAATATTTGGAAAACATTTCCATATACTTATTTTAATAATAAGTGAATTCATAATTTAACCTTATTTTCAAACCATTCAAACTCCATTTTGAAATATCACTTCCCAAAACATTTATTTTTAACTTAAAGGATTATTCACTATCTAAAATCGTGAATATAATTGTAACGACCCAGAATTTTTAATTAATTAAAATATGAATATTTAATTTATTTTAAATATTAATAAGTGAATTTATAAGTCGAATAAATTTTTATTTGAATTATTGGATTTAATTGGATTATTAAATCGATAATTTAATATGTTAAATTATGGAAATAATTGAAAAATATGGTTAAATATGATTGAAAATGATTTGTAAAATTTTATTTTATCATATGGGAGTTAGAACGATATTTTAGAACTTTTAAAATCGAATTAAAAGTTAAATTGTGAAAATTGAATATTTTAATATTTAAATCGACTAGTGAAAATAGTCAATTTTTGAACAGTCTCAGAATTGAACGAAACCAGTTCCATTGGATCCGTAATAGTTAGTTATTACCGGCTTTCAATTTTCGTGTCAATCGGAGTTATCGTTTGATCGTGGCAGCTCGAAACGCATCGATTTATTTTTTATTTAAATTTGACGAGTGAAAATAGCCATTTTTCAAAAAGTCTCGGATTTCGACGAAACCATTTTCGTCGGATCCGTAATGTGATATTATTGTAAGGTTTCAAATTTCGTGTCAATTGGATTTACCGTTTGTCCGGTACAAATTAAAACGCCTAGAAAATCGCTTAAATCGGTTTAATTCAAATTGAGCGTTTATAGCCATAACTCGCACAGATGTCCGAATTAGCTTTCGAAATCTGTTCCATTGTGTCCGGAACGCGGGGTAAACCCTAGAAACGCTGGTTACGGCGCATAAATCGGAGTTCGGAATTTCCGAGATGAATAGTGTTTTGATAATTTCTATAAATAGCACCACAACCCTCACAAATAAAAATAAAAAAAGAAACCCTAACCCTAATCAAAATGCACAGCCGCCACTTTAGTATGTATGGCCAGAAATTCATGATCTTCATCCCTCAATCTCTCTCAATCCAGCAAGAATTAGCCAAAGTTGTTAACTACAACATTGAAGAGCATGAAGAGAGCTTTCAATCCATACAGATATGATCGGAAATGGAGCATCGTAGAGGGAGATAAATGGGGCCGTTTGCTTCAACTTGCGCACGGAATTCCATGCAGAGGGTGAGGCCGAGTTGGCCAGGGTTCAGGCCGAGCATAGCTTGGGTCGAGGGCTTCGCGATGGTGGTTGTTTGATGAAGTATTGTCGAGTATTGATGGAGTAAATTGAAACCCTAATATATGCTAATGGGTTAGTGTGTGCGGCCATCTTCCTGTAGAAGAGAAACGTGGGAGAAGGAGATGATAAGAACGGCTATGATGGAAAGATGAAGGATCCAATGGCCCATGTTAGTTGTAGGTTTTATAATTTTAATTTATGTTGTAAATTTATTAAGTAAAAATCGTGTAACTTCAAAAATTCATAACTTTTTCATACGAGGTCGAAAACGCGCGAAACCAGTTGCGTTGGAATCGTATGGACGAGCACTATGCGATGGAGTTGGTTTGGAGTCGTTTGGAGTTAGTGAGAATTTTGGGTAAAATTAAACGTCCGTTTAATTTTATTCGAAATAAATCGCTAAAAGGGAAATAAAATCAAGGTGAGAACTTCTCACTCAATCGAATCAGTTTCGATTTTATTTTAAATAGTTAGATTTAAAATATTTGAATGCATGTTTGAATGTTGATTAATATCTATTGATTGTTAAAATAGACATTATACGCCGTTAGTAAGCGGATGTTATTTATTAAAAACATATACCGCGAATATTTCATAAACAGTGAAATTGGTATTATAAATAATATCAATATATATATATATATTGGCATATGTATATATTGCAGTTGTTGATTCCCCGCATTTTTTAGTGGATGAGACCCTATTGCGCCGTTATTAAGCGGATAATATTTAATAAGAACATATACCGCGGTAATTTCGTACTGGAACGGAATTGGTATTGTGCTAATGTTTGTGGATGCAGGAAAACAGGTTGGAGGGATCCAACTGGATTCCTCAACAGTTTTTATTTGATTTTAGATATTTTGATATTTGATGGATTTTCATATTGATATATGATATCGTTGTAGTCGTGATTGACTATTTGGTGTGTAGCATCATTGGACCCAGATTTTGGGATTTTAAAATGATTTTAAAGTGATTTTAGAAAGTATACGTTTTATAAAATAATTTTTGGAATTGATCCGTTTTAAATAAATAAACGTTATAATTTTTATTGTTATAAAAATTATGATTTTTGTGAAATACAGTTAAAAACTGATTTTTGAGAATATGATGCTATTAATTTTATAAAATAGTTTAATCGAGATGTTTTAGAATTATTGTGAAAAGTTTAAATATAGGATTTATAAAATTTGATTATTTTATAAATCAAGAGAAAGGATGAAATTATAAAGGAAATTAAAGACGTTTTAAAGAATAATATAAATTGATTTATATTAAGAGATTTATAAATGGATATTTATTAATTGAAATATTGACATTATAAAACGAGTTTTTATAAGTGTTTGAATGAAGTGCAAATGGATTGCATAAGTGAATGGAATTTATAAAATTATAAATGATGAAGTTATAAGTGAAATTTATAAATAGTAAGATTTATAAATTTTGTGAAGTTATTAAAGAATATATTTGGATGAATAATTGAATCTTATAAGTTATAAGATTTATAATTATGAAGTTCAAAGGAACGATTTTGCAAACGAATAAATTTTTAAGTATTTAACTTATAGTATGAACCATTGTTTTATAATTGAGTTATAAATCGAATAGGTTAATAAAGGAATTTATAAAAGGAAGTTCTTATAAATAAATAGAAATGGAATTTATAAACGTTGTTTTATAAATTCACAAACGACTTATTTTGATAAGTAAATTGTTATGATTTATTTATGGAGTTATATTCACGTTTTGACTGTGAATAATCCTTTAAATAAAATGAATAAAAGGATGAAAATTGTTAACGTAGTATATTCACGTTTTTGAATAGTGAATAATATGTTAAAGAAATTGTTTTGAATGTGATATTTGAAATAGAATTAAAACGATCTAACGAAGTTTTAATTGTGTTGAGATTCGAAACCATAGATTTCAACATTTATTGTTGAAATAGATGTTTTCGAGAAATAAAAGGAGATGATGGACTATAACACTGTTGTTATAGTAAATGATTTCCGAAAGGAAATGTTTTGTATAGTATTGGGATTTATATATCTATTTTAATTTCGAATCCCTATACTAGTGATTTTGGGACGTCGTAACGATGTTTTACGTAACATTTGTTTTGGCCCAAATAAATATGTTTAAGAGAATGATTTCCTTAAAGAATGAAATATATACTTAATTTCGATTTAAGTATATTGAATATTTTCCAAGTGTTGAAAATAAATAGAATTTGTGAATTACTTATGAATAAATAAGTATGGAAATGTTTTTCCAATGTGAAATGAAACGTTTAGAGAATTTATCTTTTTGAAGATAAATTGAAATGAATAATTGAAATCGAATATTCATTGATATTTTGGAATTATAAATTCACTAAGGAATTTATAAAGGAAGTGGGATTTGTCTAAAAATAAATATTGATTTATTTTTGAAGTATTGAAATTATATATCTAGTGAAGATATTTTGGAAAATAAATAATTTGGAAAATTATTTGGAAACTGGTGATGTGTGCATGTCCAGTGATAGTTCAATAACCGACTATCAATATTTCCCTTTGAATGGGTAATTGATGTGATTTGTTTGAATGTGAATGCTACACTTATTTTTGAATAAGCGCTCACTATTCGGGTTAACCGGAAAAGGACCATGGAGTCGTATAACCCATTCCGAATATGTGATACGTCGTTATAATTGCATTGAAGATCGGTGTTGAAGACCCGGTATTTGCGAGAGCGATAGGATGACCTGTCGATTGTCTCTGCACTGAGTTGCAGCGGTATAGAGACTCCCTAAGTGATGGGAAATCCGATCAGGATTGTGAATATCCGGATTGCAAGGATTTCTTTGTAAGTGCCTTCGGTTTTGTTCGATCCCGGAACAGACTTGTATGGATTGTATGTCTGACATTACAAGTTGAGATATAAAGCCGATTTCTTTCAAATATATTTCTGTTGGTGGCGAAGAATTTATTCTTTAGCTTAACACCCTTCTCTGAGACGTACGAGCTCAGAGGTTATATAGTTGAAGTTATCAGCGATATATTCCCAATTTGGTAATGTGACATGCTGAGTGTTGCTGTAAATGATCATTGTGTTGATTATTGTGATAGGATCGTTTATTTGATCGTCTATCTTAGTGATCATTGTGTTGATCATTTGTTGACCCAAAGCATGGCTTTTGTATAAAGTATGTTTTTGTGGACGTGACTTCGTCGAGCCTCACACCCCGGAAATGGTCAAAACAGGAAAGATGCGGCAAGGTTATGAGGGGTAGCACCCTTTAGGGTATGTACATTTCCTTCTGGATAGAGGTAGTATCATGGTATGGAGCCCAGATATTTAACCTATGTGGTTACTACGAATTTATTACTTTGTGGTTGTTGGCTTTCGGGATCCCGTGAGAAAGGTCGTTTACGATCGGGGAATGGCGTGCTCGTGTCAGTAGTTACCCAGTTAGGGGTAACCCGGCCTTGTGTTGGCAGAGTTCCGGTTTGGTTCTCGGGGATGTCTTTCCAGAGGCATTCTCATGTGGCAATGGGAAGTTCCTTGGCCTGACCATTTGTTGGAAATCCAAAGAAACAATACGAAACTTGTACGGATTTAGTTGTAGAACCTATCATTCACTTATGGTGTCGCAACACTGTTTGGATGGTAGCTATAGTAGGCATAGTTCGAAATGTCTATGTTGGCTAAGATTTATATTCTACTTTCGAAATGAAATTTTTTCTACACTATGCACTAGTAATAATATCAAATGCTTCTTTTTAAATGCGTATCAAGCATCTTTGACTATCATAAGGAGAAATCTCCTCCGATTCTGCGTTTGCATTGTGTGTGCGTGCGGGAGGCCTTATGGTAGTCTCATTTTTAAAAGCATTGCGAATTGAATTTAAAAATATTCCTCTATTTTGATTTTAAAGTTAAATAAACTGTTTTGAGTTCTCACACCAGTCACATGACTGACTTGGAGTTTATTGTTTTCCTTCCTAAACTCTGGGTGCCCACCAATTTCCACACGGGCAGTCAAGAGTTAAGGTTTATCAGGATATTCTGGATATTCTGGAGTTGCTGGAGGCAAGCTGGATGGCATGGCGTATTACTTATATAGTATTTCTTTTTCCGCTGCACTATTTGTTGTTGTTGTTGTACACTCTGATGATATGATGTAATGTAATGTATAAAATGTAATAACTGATATAGTTCTTTGTTTAAAGATTATTCATTTATTATTATATGTTGTTCCGCTGCGAATTGTGAGATTCTGATGTTGTTCTGTTGTTTTCTGTTCTGTTCTATGTTCTCTATTCTCTTTTTCTTCTATTTTAAAATTTTCTATCTTTCTCTCTATCTTCTTTTCCCTCTATCTTCTACTTTTTTTCTCTCTTTTTCTTTTCCTAAATTTTTCTTAAACCCCTAAGGGTTCGTATTTTCGTTCATCTTGAATTAATCAATGGAGATTAGTGTCTATTCAAGGAGTACGGATTTACGGGTCTTTACATTTGGTATCAGAGCATATGGTTAAGCGACAACCATGGTTCTGTTGGGTATTACTCATTAGAGATAGAGTCAGCAGTACTCTAGAATGAGTTTGAGTGTAATAATAGCTATGAGAGCGTATTTGTTAGTAAATATAAAATTGTTTTATATTATGATGATTGGTTTATTGAGTGGCATATGAACTTTCGTCAGCGTGGTCCGCAAGACTTTGCCGAAGGGGTTTCTAAACACTTGAATAGAACAATTCGACACAGTATTGTTTTAAAGCTGGGTAAATGAAATAATTTTGCCTTGATTATATATTTTGTATATAAAGAAATAATTTTTCAGAATTATTAAAGAGTATATAAGTTGATTGTTTAGTTGTTTGAATAATCTAAATTTAAGAATAATTGTATAAGCAAAAGAATTATAAGAATTGAATTATAATTAAAGTGATTCACAATTGTGAAATAAACTTATATATATAAGAAGTGAAACTATATGAATATAACTTAAGAGATGTTGAATGAAGTTGATATTAGATCAAAGTAAAATTAATAAAGTTAAGTGATGAATATAAACTTAAGTTATGTAAATGAAATTCAACTGTTGTAATTGAATTGAATGAATAGATTGAATGATAATCAATTAAATGTAAATTTAAGTTGATATGAAATAATGAATATAAGTGTTAATTCATTAAAATCAAATGTTACTGAAAGTTGAAAGATTGAATAAAAATCAATTAATTAAACCAATTGTAAGCAAAGGAATTTGGTTGTAATTAATATACATTGATTGTTATATGATTGTTAGATGATTGTATATAATTCGTTAAGAGTTAATGAAATTGAAAGCTAAAGTAATTGAAATTCAATTAGAAGTTAAGTGAATCTTAAAAAAATTGAATTTAATTTGGAAGTGAACCAACTTGAATATGAATTAGTGAATATAAGCAAATTGAAAATGAATGTTAGTAAGAACATCCACTGTTAATGAATCAAATGTGATTAAATTGAAAACCAATTCATTAATATTAATGAGAATATGAATGAATACTTATTGGTTATGGATTATAGTTGGTTGGTGGTTGAATATATATTGCATTTGTTGTTTAGTTGCATTTGCTATGTGACATATATAGTTATTATGTTACTATATGTTGTATATTGATACTATTGTCATATATGCATGTTTCTCATGTTGTTTGTTGAGTAATTAGTAGGTGCGGATCGCGTTTGCTTCGCATTTGGAGCTCGCTTTCGCGCTATATTAGCCGTATATGCTCGCTAATAAAATATAAGGTACATATCTCGGATTAAATACCGTACTTTTATACTTTTTCCCTTCGGGATGCCTCATTACTTGATGAGATGTATATTTGTGATATATATACTGTCATTTTTTTTTCGGATCGAGCCGCGCAAAGGAGACTATGGCGAATTTTTCCGGAAATTTAAGGCGTTAGAAAAATTTTGAGAAAATTGGAAAGTTTTGAAAACTTTAACTTTGATTTTGGAGTTGAAAGTTAAACAATAGTAGTTGTTTTGAAAAGATAACTAAGTATGATTTGAAAACTTAGTAAAGATTTGTAAGAAGTTTAATTTTGAATTTTGGAAAATTAATAAATTATGTAACTTTTCTTACTTAATAATTTCGAGGACGAAATTCTTTTAAGTGGGGAAGATTGTAACGACCCAGAATTTTTAATTAATTAAAATATGAATATTTAATTTATTTTAAATATTAATAAGTGAATTTATAAGTCGAATAAATTTTTATTTGAATTATTGGATTTAATTGGATTATTAAATCGATAATTTAATATGTTAAATTATGGAAATAATTGAAAAATAGGGTTAAATATGATTGAAAATGATTTGTAAAATTTTATTTTATCATATGGGAGTTAGAACGATATTTTAGAACTTTTAAAATCGAATTAAAAGTTAAATTGTGAAAATTGAATATTTTAATATTTAAATCGACTAGTGAAAATAGTCAATTTTTGAACAGTCTCAGAATTGAACGAAACAAGTTCCATTGGATCCGTAATAGTTAGTTATTACCGGGTTTCAATTTTCGTGTCAATCGGAGTTATCGTTTGATCGTGGCAGCTCGAAACACATCGATTTATTTTTTATTTAAATTTGACGAGTGAAAATAGCCATTTTTCAAAAAGTCTCGGATTTCGACGAAACCAGTTTCATCGGATCCGTAATGTGATATTATTGTAAGGTTTCAAATTTCGTGTCAATTGGATTTACCGTTTGTCCGGTACAAATTAAAACGCCTAGAAAATCGCTTAAATCGGTTTAATTCAAATTGAGCGTTTATAGCCATAACTCGCACAGATGTCTGAATTAGCTTTCGAAACCTGTTCCATTGTGTCCAGAACGCGGGTTAAACTCTAGAAAAACTGGTTACGGCGCGTAAATCGGAGTTCGGAATTTCCGAGATGAATAGTGTTTTGATAATTTCTATAAATAGCACCACAACCCTCACAAATAAAAAAAAAAAAAGAAACCCTAACCCTAATCAAAATGCACAGCCGCCACTTTAGTATGTATGGCCAGAAATTCATGATCTTCATCCCTCAATCTCTCTCAATCCAGCAAGAATTAGCCAAAGTTGTTAACTACAACATTAAAGAGCATGAAGAGAGCTTTCAATCCATACGGATATGATCGGAAATGGAGCATCGTAGAGGGAGATAAATGGGGCCGTTTGCTTCAACTTGCGCATGGAATTCCATGCAGAGGGTGAGGCCGAGTTGGCCAGGGTTCAGGCCGAGCATAGCTTGGGTCGAGGGCTTCGCGATGGTGGTTGTTTGATGAAGTATTGTCGAGTATTGATGGAGTAAATTGAAACCCTAATATATGCTAATGGGTTAGTGTGTGCGGCCATCTTCCTGTAGAAGAGAAACGTGGGAAAAGGAGATGATAAGAACGGCTATGATGGAAATATGAAGGATCCAATGGCCCATGTTAGTTGTAGGTTTTATAATTTTAATTTATGTTGTAAATTTATTAAGTAAAAATCGTGTAACTTCAAAAATTCATAACTTTTTCATACGAGGTCGAAAACGCGCGAAACCAGTTGCGTTGGAATCGTATGGACGAGCACTACGCGATGGAGTTGGTTTGGAGTCATTTGGAGTTAGCGAGAATTTTGGGTAAAATTAAACGTCCGTTTAATTTTATTCGAAATAAATCGCTAAAACGGAAATAAAATCAAGGTGAGAACTTCTCACTCAATCGAATCAGTTTCGATTTTATTTTAAATAGTTAGATTTAAAATATTTGAATGCATGTTTGAATGTTGATTAATATCTATTGATTGTTAAAATAGACATTATACGCCGTTAGTAAGCGGATGTTATTTATTAAAAACATATACCGCGAATATTTCATAAACAGTGAAATTGGTATTATAAATAATATCAATATATATATATATATATATTGGCATATGTATATATTGCAGTTGTTGATTCCCCGCATGTTTTAGCGGATGAGACCCTATTGCGCCGTTATTAAGCGGATAATATTTAATAAGAACATATACCGCGGTAATTTCGTACTGGAACGGAATTGGTATTGTGCTAATGTTTGTGGATGCAGGAAAACAGGTTGGAGGGATCCAACTGGATTCCTCAACAGTTTTTATTTGATTTCAGATATTTTGATATTTGGTGGATTTTCATATTGATATATGATATCGTTGTAGTCGTGATTGACTATTTGGTGTGTAGCATCATTGGACCCAGATTTTGGGATTTTAAAATGATTTTAAAGTGATTTTAGAAAGTATACGTTTTATAAAATAATTTTTGGAATTGATCCGTTTTAAATAAATAAACGTTATAATTTTTAATGTTATAAAAATTATGATTTTTGTGAAATACAGTTAAAAACTGATTTTTGAGAATATGATGCTATTAATTTTATAAAATAGTTTAATCGAGATGTTTTAGAATTATTGTGAAAAGTTTAAATATAGGATTTATAAAATTTGATTATTTTATAAATCAAGAGAAAGGATGAAATTATAAAGGAAATTAAAGACGTTTTAAAGAATAATATAAATTGATTTATATTAAGAGATTTATAAATGGATATTTATTAATTGAAATATTGACATTATAAAACGAGTTTTTATAAGTGTTTGAATGAAGTGCAAATGGATTGCATAAGTGAATGGAATTTATAAAATTATAAATGATGAAGTTATAAGTGAAATTTATAAATAGTAAGATTTATAAATTTTGTGAAGTTATTAAAGAATATATTTGGATGAATAATTGAATCTTATAAGTTATAAGATTTATAATTATGAAGTTCAAAGGAACGATTTTGCAAACGAATAAATTTATAAGTATTTAACTTATAATATGAACCATTGTTTTATAATTGAGTTATAAATCGAATAGGTTAATAAAGGAATTTATAAAAGGAAGTTCTTATAAATAAATAGAAATGGAATTTATAAACGTTGTTTTACAAATTCACAAACGACTTATTTTGATAAGTAAATTGTTATGATTTATTTATGGAGTTATATTCACGTTTTGACTGTGAATAATCCTTTAAATAAAATGAATAAAAGGATGAAAATTGTTAACGTAGTATATTCACGTTTTTGAATAGTGAATAATATGTTAAAGAAATTGTTTTGAATGTGATATTTGAAATAGAATTAAAACGATCTAACGAAGTTTTAATTGTGTTGAGATTCGAAACCATAGATTTCAACATTTATTGTTGAAATAGATGTTTTCGAGAAATAAAAGGAGATGATGGACTATAACACTGTTGTTATAGTAAATGATTTCCGAAAGGAAATGTTTTGTATAGTATTGGGATTTACATATCTATTTTAATTTCGAATCCCTATACTAGTGATTTTGGGACGTCGTAACGATGTTTTACGTAACATTTGTTTAGGCCCAAATAAATATGTTTAAGAGAATGATTTCCTTAAAGAATGAAATATATACTTAATTTCGATTTAAGTATATTGAATATTTTCCAAGTGTTGAAAATAAATAGAATTTGTGAATTACTTATGAATAAATAAGTATGGAAATGTTTTTCCAATGTGAAATGAAACGTTTAGAGAATTTATCTTTTTGAAGATAAATTGAAATGAATAATTGAAATCGAATATTCATTGATATTTTGGAATTATAAATTCACTAAGGAATTTATAAAGGAAGTGGGATTTGTCTAAAAATAAATATTGATTTATTTTTGAAGTATTGAAATTATATATCTAGTGAAGATATTTTGGAAAATAAATAATTTGGAAAATTATTTGGAAACTGGTGATGTGTGCATGTCCAGTGATAGTTCAATAACCGACTATCAATATTTCCCTTTGAATGGGTAATTGATGTGATTTGTTTGAATGTGAATGCTACACTTATTTTTGAATAAGCACTCACTATTCGGGTTAACCGGGAAAGGACCATGGAGTCGTATAACCCATTCCGAATATGTGATACGTCGTTATAATTGCATTGAAGATCGGTGTTGAAGACCCGGTATTTGCGAGAGCGATAGGATGACCTGTCGATTGTCTCTGCACTGAGTTGCAGCGGTATAGAGACTCCCTAAGTGATGGGAAATCCGATCAGGATTGTGAATATCCGGATTGCAAGGACTTCTTTGTAAGTGCCTTCGGTTTTGTTCGATTCCGGAACAGACTTGTATGGATTGTATGTCTGACATTACAAGTTGAGATATAAAGCCGATTTCTTTCAAATATATTTCTGTTGGTGGCAAAGAATTTATTCTTTAGCTTAACACCCTTCTCTGAGACGTACGAGCTCAGAGGTTATATAGTTGAAGTTATCAGCGATATATTCCCAATTTGGTAATGTGACATGCTGAGTGTTGCTGTAAATGATCACTGTGTTGATTATTGTGATAGGATCGTTTATTTGATCGTCTATCTTAGTGATCATTGTGTTGATCATTTGTTGACCCAAAGCATGGCTTTTGTATAAAGTATGTTTTTGTGGACGTGACTTCGTCGAGCCTCACACCCCGGAAATGGTCAAAACAGGAAAGATGCGGCAAGGTTATGAGGGGTAGCATCCTTTAGGGTATGTACATTTCCTTCTGGATAGAGGTGGTATCATGGTATGGAGCCCAGATATTTAACCTATGTGGTTACTACGAATTTATTACTTTGTGGTTGTTGGCTTTCGGGATCCCGTGAGAAAGGTCGTTTACGATCGGGGAATGGCGTGCTCGTGTCAGTAGTTACCCAGTTAGGGGTAACCCGGCCTTGTGTTGGAAGAGTTCCGGTTTGGTTCTCGGGGATGTCTTTCCAGAGGCATTCTCATGTGGCAATGGGAAGTTCCTTGGCCTGACCATTTGTTGGAAATCCAAAGAAACAATACGAAACTTGTACGGATTTAGTTGTAGAACCTATCATTCACTTATGGTGTCGCAACACTGTTTGGATGGTAGCTATAGTAGGCATAGTTCGAAATGTCTATGTTGGCTAAGATTTATATTCTACTTTCGAAATGAATTTTTCCTACACTATGCACTAGTAATAATATCAAATGCTTCTTTTTAAATGCGTATCAAGCATCTTTGACTATCATAAGGAGAAATCTCCTCCGATTCTGCGTTTGCATTGTGTGTGTGTGCGGGAGGCCTTATGGTAGTCTCATTTTTAAAAGCATTGCGAATTGAATTTAAAAATATTCCTCTATTTTGATTTTAAAGTTAAATAAACTGTTTTGAGTTCTCACACCAGTCACATGACTGACTTGGAGTTTATTGTTTTCCTTCCTAAACTCTGGGTGCCCACCAATTTCCACACGGGCAGTCAAGAGTAAAGGTTTATCAGGATATTCTGGAGTTGCTGGAGGCAAGCTGGATAGCATGGCGTATTACTTATATAGTATTTCTTTTTCCGCTGCACTATTTATTGTTGTTGTTGTACACTCTGATGATATGATGTAATGTAATGTATAAAATGTAATATCTGATATAGTTCTTTGTTTAAAGATTATTCATTTATTATTATATGTTGTTCCGCTGCGAATTGTGAGATTCTGATGTTGTTCTGTTGTTTTCTGTTCCGTTCTATGTTCTCTATTCTCTTTTTCTTCTATTTTAAAATTTTCATCTTTCTCTCTATCTTCTTTTCCCTCTATCTTCTACTTTTTTTCTCTCTTTTTCTTTTCCTAAATTTTTCTTAAACCCCTAAGGGTTCGTATTTTCGTTCATCTTGAATTAATCAATGGAGATTAGTGTCTATTCAAGGAGTACGGATTTACGGGTCTTTACAATAATTCTCTAACCAAATTCATTATTTCTACACATTTATTAAAGGATTATCCACTGTCCAAAATCATGAATAAAATCCCTTTAACAAGCTATCATATTTAACTTATCAAAATAAGTTGATTTTGGATTTATAAGACAATGCTCATAATTCCATTTATATTTTATAAATACTTCCATTTATATAATTCCTTTATCAACCAATCTCATTTATCTCTCACTTACATGCCAAAATCCAATTATAAGTTAATTTACTTATAAATCATTTATTTGCAAATTCATTCTTTTTATAACTTCGTAAATTTATAAATCATCTTTTTTACTTATAAATTCCATTTATAGCTTTATTTTAAACACTTATAAAACTCGTTTATAATTCTATTACTTTGATTAATAAAAATTCAATTTTATAAATCTTATGTATAAACTGTTTATAATAAGTTCAAAATCTCACTTTAACTTTGTTTACAAAATAGTTAACTCCATATTTCAAAAATATATTTTCATTCCATTTAAATAAACTTCTCCTTTTAATAATTTACAACTTATTATTAAAACTCATATAACTCCAAAATCACTTAAATGGACTTTTAATTTGAAATCATCATTTTATTGTTTTAAAATTCCAAAATATGGCCCAATGATACAACAACACTAAAAAAGGTGATTCACATCAATCACGGCATCCAAATCATCATATATCACATGATAACAGCATATATAACAATATCTGTAAATAAAAATTAACACTAGAGAGGAATCCAGTTGGATCCCTCCAACCTGTCACTTGCAACAAATATACATATGAGAAAATATGTACAATATCCGCTTCGAGGCAGACGTGCGTACAAAGGGTCATCCGCTCATACACGGGAACGTATTGGGTCTCATCAGCTAAAACATGCGAGAATATATCCAAATCAATCAATATATATAAAATATATCATATATCACCCCAAACATTCATCAATCAACATAAATAAATTTATTCTCACTTATATAAAAAAATAAGCGTGTCAGAAAGAGTGAGTTGTACTCATTTTGATTCCCATAGTCATTGCAGCTTTTTATTTCGAATAAAATTAAACGGGCGTTTAATTTTATCCAAAATTTTCACTAGCTCTAAATCCATCCAAACCAGTCTAAAATGTGATGCTCATCAATACGATCCCAATGCAACTTGTTTCGTCTAATTTCGACCTCAAATGAAAAAGTTATAGCATTTTAAATATAGCACAATTTTATATATAAATAATTAAAAAAATTATTTTTTTAAATCTAAAACGAATCTGGGTCGTTCGCTCTTGGAGATTAAATCAGGGCCGAAAATTTCATGTTCTCCCATCGTTTACGCGTTCGAACGTGAAACCCATCGCCGCCATTCTCTCGTCGAATTACGCTCCTCCATCGATCATCTAGACAACGATCAAGCTCTACCACCATGTAGCCCATCCCTTCGCGTACCATCGTCGTAAGTGATGTGAAGCTCGACGCCTCTATTCACCTCGTATTATGTGCACAAATGCGTGTGTTTGAACGAAAATTTCCGCTACATCGAGCCTCCATTTCAAATCTCCACGGTTGATCTTCTTGAGATCGACGCACTCTACAATTTTGTAGTTGATAGATTTCGATGAAAGTAGATGGATTGATCAGAAATCGAGGAAGAAAATAGGCTATTTTCGACCGTTGAATTTGTTAAAGGCGGTTGGCTCTAACTTGGCTGGGGTTTGGGAAAATAACATCCTTATATAGACAATTTAAAAACACTATTCATCGCTAAAAATTTTTCGAACACCAATCGAAGCGTGCACCCAGGCATTTATAATGTTTTACCCCTGTTCTGAACATAATGCAATATATATCGGAGGCCAATTCGATCATATTTGGAAGATAGGTTTTCGAATTGAATTATTTAAAATTAAATTTACTTAAACAAATTTCCATGCGTTTTAGCTTCGTATGACCAAACCGTAAGTCAGATTGATACGAAATTTGAAATCCTACAATAATATAACATTACGGTTCCAATGAAACTGGTTTCGTTAAAATCCGAGGCCATGTCAAGAATGACTATTTTTACACGTTATTTAAATCGACAAATTTCCAATTTCTATAATTAACTTTTAATTCAATTTTATAAGTTTATTAACATCATTCTAATTCAAATAGAAATTAATTCAAATTTATAAATCATTTGAATTCACATTAAATTCAAAATCAAGTTATTTCTACAATTTCAAATATTAAATTAACAATTAAATTATCCAATTAAATCACGATATTCAAAATATAATTATTCAACCTATAAATTAACTCATGAATATTTAAAATCAATTAAATATCCAAATTTCGAATGACTAAAATTCAGGGTCATTACAACGGTACTCTTTTAAAGTAGAACAGTCATTTAGTGTCTCAGGAGCTCGAACCCATGACCTTAGAACCTTTGTCTAAAGCGTCATATCTTTGACCACTTGAGCTATAGGTCCTTGACCATATGATGTTCATTGTTTTTGAGTTATTCCATTTATTCTTCTATAATTTGATATTCAATAAGAAATTGAAGTACCTATTCCTTTTTTCATTTTTTATAACCAAATATCATGTTCATATGAGTTTTCCACACTTTAATTTGTTAAGATCAATTCTTTAAAATATGCATATGCGTTATGTATATTTTTTTATGCCTATAAAAATGGCTATATATAATTTTCATGGAAACAACACAATAGTAGTGAAGTTTTCGATCGTTATCAAATTACGAAGATATATTCTACTTTAATATAATGTCATGCATAAGTATAAAACTACAACTGTGTACATATATTAGCCTCCATTACATGAATCATTTTCACGAATCTTTAAACTATGACTTAAAAATAAAATTTCAAACAGACATAACAAATGACTATAATACTAATATCCAACAAATTATCCCTACATACATCCAAATCCACATAACTAAGTTGCTCATCGTGATGAAACAAGATATGCCATTTCATGAAGCTTGAGAAACCACGTCCTCTTAGGAAACTACAATGTGGTCTTTTGCATTTAGAAGCTTCACATTTGGAGGTACATTTAACAAATTATTTTTTATTTTTTATATGCTTCACTACTAGGTGAGATCACCCACATAGTGATTTGAGCTTACAGGTTCGATTTTGGAAACAGCCTCTTCGTAATGCGAGTGAAAAGATATATACATTATCCACCCCCAGAGCCCACTATCATGCGAGAGACTCATGCACTAGGTTGCACCTTTTTTATATGCTTCACTACTAGAAAAGAATGAAGTAACTCTAAAAATACCAAGACAATCCACATGAGAATAATAAACTCTCTAAGGAACTTATGAGTTATTCGGTATTTTTCTTAAAAAAATGCAGGCTAGGACAATATGGTGTTCAAATGTTTTCTAAAAAAACTTGAGTGAGTATTCTTCCTTTTTTTAGTTATTTAGTTTTGAGTTACCAGACTTATTCGGTTTTTTGAGGTATTCATATATTCATATAGTGTTCATGGTTTTTTTGACTAATTTAGTCTTTCAAACTGGTACATTCGTTATGTGTATTTTTTTCGTCTCATAAATATGGATAAATATATTACCATGACAACATATTAACGTTAAAGTAAATTTTCATAATCATATTACAAAGATATATTCTAGAATAACAAATTACCACGCACAAGTACAAACTAAAACTAATTACATATTAGCCTCTACTAAATGTATCATTTTCAGGAGTCTTTTAACCATGACATAACATAAAATTTCAAACAGATTTAACAAATAACTATACTACTAATCTAGAACAAACACTCCCTACATATACCCAATCCATATAATTAAGCTGCTTATTGTGGTAAAATAAGAGGTAAGTTATTGTAGAAAGCTTGAGAGACCTCGTTCTTTTTGGAAACTACAATGGTTATTAAGTGAAAGGTTTTGGCTTGGATTTCCATTTGATGCTCCTCCGTTTACACGTGAGTAATCAAGCTTGATCATTTTAGTTTTGCAGAGGCATTTTAGCTGATTTCTAATGCACTTGGAAAAATAGCAAAGAAATATTACACCTATGGAACCATATGACATGGCATTCTTTTAAATCAAATACATAATCCTATAGCACAAAATGTGGGTCAACATACTACAGGCTACTCTTTCTTAGATCTAAAAATATAGAGCTAACAAAGTACAACAATTTTGCAAAAACATTACAAGACAAAAAATGACCGGTAATTTTTGGGACTAAAGAATAATAAACTCAACCACATAAAGTTTTAACATATTTATAAATTATATTTATTAATTCGTTCCATTTATATTTCACCGAGGACAAAAATTGAAACTTAACAGGTAGAACATCAAGGAATGGTTGGTTGTACGATGCTCTTCAAAGATGGATTTGCCCTAGGTACAGATGGAAGAACACCATAAAAATATTATATTTGTATTTAAATGATTATTTTAAGGTATTTTTACTTTTGTTAGAAAGATTTGTTTAGATAGGTAATAACTAAATCTATGTAGCCCATGCATACTTAGCATAAACCAACTATTGCGTTGACACAAACATATAAATTATTAACATCCAAAGTTAAAATTTGAATTTCAATATATTCCAATTTTTAAATTTAGTCGGTATCATAGCTTCGCATATGAATCATTAACGTCCAAAGTTGCTTTTGGAAACATACTTTCCCTGCAGTGTGCCTTTGTTTGAAGTCTGTAGAATTTCACTCTTCAACACTTATTCTTTAATTCAACTTTGTCTTTTAATATGTTTAAACTTATAATTTTATATTTGTATTTAATTACAGATCTTATGACATCTATATCGCTGTAGAAATCTGAGAAATATGCATCGCCAAACGGGGTAGTGCTAGCAGATGTGATGCCTTATGTGGAATTTGATTAAATCTGTCATATAACAAATGTGATGCGTTATGTGGATAATTGGTTAAATTTCTAAGAAGAAAACTTATAATGCATTATGCATAATAAACATTATTATTTCACTTGTTTATTTTTATAAATACTCCTCATGAATGTAAGCAAATGTCCACATAATGTATCACATCATCTAGTACTACGGCATTTTACAATGTATACCTCTCCAAAATCTACTAAGCTTGTACTTCATTTTCTAAAGTGTACAAGTGTTATAAAGATCAATAGTTGAAACATGAAAACAAAATGGTAAGTATATACATATTGCAAGATACAGTTGAGTTAAATAATATATATTAAAAGGTGAAATTGCTTGATTTTCAAACAATGGAACACCGCAATAAAAATATACTGCTATCTAATTCGAAAAGTGGAAACTAAAAATATGATTGCATTTTTTTCGTTAAAAATCAAAATTAATAAATGATCATATTCGGCCAGTAAATTTGTAAAGACTTGGTTTTGATAATCAATAGTTCATTTAGATGTAAATGATTTAGGTAATCATTCATATCAAAATACAAGTTGCTTAATTATATTTGTTTATTGCTAAGTGTATAGGGGTTACGTATGATCTAGTACTTACCTATGCGTTTTGCATATGTATGAACTTTTTTGCATACATACATATATATATAAACACACACACACACACACATACAGACACACAAACATACATATGCGTGTGTTTATGTGCACACGCCAAACGTATGCACATTACATATATTGAAGTACATAATACTTTTATATGAAGAAAACTTGCTAAAATTGAAAAATACTTTAATAATAACCATTAAAAACTGGATATAACACCATTTATGAAGGCCCACACCTAAGGAAAATCCATCTTCAAATAGCATTATACAACTAGCTATTCAATGGGATTCTAACGGTCAATTTTTAATTTTTATCTTCAGTTAAACATAAAAATAAACGACCTAAATACATATATTATAAAAAATATGTTGAAACTATGCGTCATTGAATTTCTTATTAGTCTAAAAAAATTCAAATTTTTAATTCAAACTCAAATGTGAAATTCAAAATTCAAAATTAATATTCTAATATTCAAACTTATAATTTAATTTTTAACTATAAATTAATGTACTGAAAATGTTCATAATATAATATGAAAATTTTCTAATTTTAAAATCTCAAAATTCTAGCTATTATAGGTAAATTTTAGCACGGCAACCCAATGATTTTGAGATAAATGAATCATCAAGAGTCAGAGCTTAGATATAGGGTGCAGCCTGTTATTTGCTAAGTACAATTGTTAGTCACGATGAAAAACTACAAGGTACTTTTAAAAATGAAGTATCCAAATGTTTTATTCTGTCTGTAATTTAGATTAGAGTTCATCGATCAAAGTCTCGTCTAATTCGAGTTAGTATGACGAAATTTCAATAATATAAACGAAAAAAATGGTAAATTCTACCTAGTCAGAACTTAGACATGGGGATATAGTCTATTATTTGATAAATACAACAATTACTCACCGTGGAGAACTACAACATTGTTCAAAATATGAAGTATCTAATTGTTTTTTATTGTCTGTAATTTACATCCGAGTTCATTTATCAAAATCTCTTTTGATTTTGAGTTAGTATGAAAATGTTATTGTAGTTTGAATGAAAAAATAGTGATTTCTGCTTAGTTGAAGTTTAGATATGAAATGTAGCATGTTATTTGTCAAGTACAACTATAAGTCACCATGGATAACTAAGACGTACATCCAGAATATAAAATATCTGAGTGTTCCATATCATTTGTAATGATAATGTGAGTTCATTGGTCAAAATCTCATCCGATTCTGATCCATATGAAGGAGTTCTTATAGTTAAACAAAAAGTAGCGCCTTTTGCCTAACCATACGAGTAAATGATTTCAAGTTTTTCAGTTTCCAAAATTCAAAGTTTCAAAATTTTAAAAAGCTATTTTTTGAAATCCATATTTTTAAATTTATACTTTTCCTTAGGTATATACCATTATATACATGTATTCATCAACCTATAGTCAATGTCGTAACGTGCAATACAAGGATCGATGAAGGAATTTGTTGTGACCTTCAAAATATCAAACCAAAAAAGCAGCCACAGCAAGAAGGAAAACGAAAAGGCAAACAAAAAAATTTGGGTCCTGGTCATATAGAAATTTTTTGAAGCCCGATAATTGAAACGACCCGCAAATCCATACCCCTTGAGTCGACACTATTCTACGTCAATCAACTCAAGTTGAACAGAAATACGAACCATTTGGGTTAAAGAAGAAGAGGTAGAAGAAGAGAAAACAGGAAACAACAACAGAATCTAACCAACGCAACGGAATAAAATATAATATATAATAACAGATCTTTACACAAAAGAAAACTATATCTATCTTATACATACATCATCAGAGTACATCATCAGAGTTCCACATCAATAACATACAACTGGATACACAACGGAATAATAACCAAACACGGAAGTACGTATCGTCATCCAGCTCGTCTCCTGAGCTCCATATCAACATATCATGTATTCTATAATACTCGGTCTGACCCGAGCATTATAGTTAAATAACACCTGAGTCGGTCTGGATATACCAGCGTAAAAATCATATTCAAATCGATTATTAAAGTTTCAAAAATCTTTTGAAAACAAAAGCATCTCGTAAGAATACGCCACAAATAAACATGTCGGGTTTTTACCATACGACAGCTAAAATACTTTTTATTAAAATCCTCTGATATTATAATAGGGTCTATATGCAAATACTTATTAGAATAGCCTAAATTATTACATGATTAAATTCCATCTACTAGCCAATACAAACAAAACTTGTACAAGGCGCATAGGGAGAATGGATTTCCAACTAATGACTAGGCACTGGGGTACCACCTTTCATTGTACGTGGCCTAGATCACAATACCGTGGATCACTCCCGACCCCCTGCAACACAAGACCCGGACTATCCCTTATTGGATAACCCCGAGTAAGATCACCCCACGGTTGGGACCAGCAACCGCACCACTAAGCCAAAATAAAAAGGGATATCTAGACAGGGATGACCTTATCCGGAAATGGGTGCTGCCCACCAAGCCTTGCTGCATAACCCCTAATTTTCATTCATTCCCGTTTGATGAGGCTTGAGGCTAAGCGTTACCTTTTAGAACATATCCCTTAGAATGCCTATCGTCCACCTGATGATATCCCGAAAGCATTCATCCATACAAGTCCATCCCGGGTTCGAACGGAACCGAAGGCACTACTCCTACTGCATCCATTTTGGAAATATCCTCAAGACTAGCAGCGACTAACCCTTGCACTTCACTGCTCCATATTCGACTCCAAACTCGTTTTTCCACGAAAACGTATAAACCGGATCGAAGTGGTTTTCAATAAATAAATCCCGATCCCGGTCTCTTCGAAACGATCAGCGCATTTGGCCAATATTGATAGTCAGTTATTTAACTATCAATTAACATTCACAACAACCATCAACATAAATAATTTCTACGAATTATTCATTATCTCGAAATATCTTAACAAGATATATTTCCAATTTCAATCCTTTTGAAAATAGTTTCAAACTACCTTTCTTTTACAGAATAGATTTCCCAAATATTTTCTATTTCCACTGAAATCACCAGGCACAAAACTTTAGATTTTTAAAATAATTTAAAACGCTTTATTGTAGAATATGCTTTAATGTTTAAATTTAGAAAACTACTTTAAAACTTAAATTAAAATAATACTTTAGGAATATTTAAAATAAGGTAATTTCATAAATATAAAACTAGATTTTCTACTTTAAAACAAAATACTAAATCACCTTCCTCTTTTAAATAATTATTGTGATAATAAATTTTGAAAAATACTTACTTTAGAATTCAAACATTTAGAAATAATAAATTTTCTAAAAATATGATTTTTAAAACAACATTTAAAACTTTTATCTTATATTTAAATATTTACTTTGAATATGTACTTGGCTATTCAGGGAAATATACTTCTCTTCACATTCTTTAAAAATAAATCGCTATTTATTTTTAAACAAATTTCTCATTCCTTTAATAAATTCCCACCTTGAATTTATTCTTCCCAAATATCCACTAAAATATTTTACTTTACTTTTATAAACCCAATTTATGAATTCTATAATCACATTCTCCTTTAAAAAAAATCCAATTTCAACACTTGAATCAATTTCCCAATTGATTTCCAATTTACTCCATTTGTTCCAAAATCCATTCATTCAGATTTTATTCCTTAATTACGATTTAAAATACTTTTAACTGAAAATACAAATTTTAGATTTCTCAAATAACTTCTTATCCCTTTAAATATATTTAAACTTTGAATTTTAAACTAATTCTTTGTTCCTTTAATTGATATCACTTAAGTTTATAATTCATCAATATCTGTTTATTCAAAATCTTTTTACCATTCTCGAAATTATTTTATTTATTAGTATCTTAATATCACTTTCATTTTTCAATTCATTCTTAATTTATTCCAATTCGCTGTAATTATTTTACTTAAAACTTCACTCTTTTATCGTTTTTCCAAAAATCCAATTTATATATTTTGATAATTCAATGTACCGAAACATATTAAAGCAAACTATAGCATTCAATATTCCAATATAATTCATCATAGAATATCAAATAATCACAACAGAGCATATTAGATAATTTAAATAATTGTTGAGGAATCTAGTTGGATCCCTCCAACCTTTTTCCTGCATTCACAGATGTTAGCACAATATAAAATACCAATTCCACTTTGAGGTGGAATATCGCGGTATATGGGTTTTAAATATGATAACATCCGCTATTATGCGACGCATAGGGTCTCATCTGCTATAGAATGCGAGAAATCAATCATTCCAAGATATACTATATACTACTATATATAATATAACACACCAAATCAAATTAATCAATCAGTTTAATCATCCAACCAATCATTTAAATTTAACCATTTAAATTAAAATTAAAATTCAGTTGAGTGAGATTAACTCACCTTTGATTCCTGTTTTGCAACCCACTTCATTCTCGCTTTGATTCCACGATTTTCAGACCTTGTATAACATAATAATAATTATTATTTTATCAATATTCGAGTCAATTTGAACGATTAAATTTCCATTTATAATTTAATTACCAGTGATTTCATTTTTAAACAAGTTAATTTAATTTTAAACTAATTTACTCTTATAGATTATTTTTAGTAACAAAAATAATTAAATATGTAAATTGAATAAATCTACTATTAAATCCACTTTTTAAAAATGAACTTCGTAAGTTAAAAATGTGTGTGTATAATATTAAAGTTAAATAAATAAATTGTGTGTGTATCTATATATCTGCTGTAATTACTTCCCTTCTTTTTTCTCAATATATATATATATATATATATATATATATATATTCAGAATCAAACTGATATAGGTTTTAAACCCTACTGTAACCATTTTTCCTTATATACATATACATAGACATATATACATTTAAATATATAAATAAATACAAATTAATAAAAATAGGATATCGATACCTCACTGGCTCGACCTTACGTCCTTCTCTCCCGACATCGAGCTCCACTGGCTAGATGCAAACTCCCATACCACAGCCATGTCGAACTGCCACCAGAACGCACCATGACTTCGACCTCCCCTTAACATTTCTGATCCCAAGCCACAGTCCCTCGTTCACGCAACCCTCAGATCGAATCAAGCCCACGACCTAGACTGACTACCTCACGATTCACTTGCGTGTGCGCCGTGACCTAAAGACGCCTTAACTCAACTCCTGCTTCGACGCACAACACTGCACCAAACCATGCCTCGTTTGACTGCCCTCCACCTTCCTTACTGTTTGCAAACCCCACGCGAATCGAAACCACACCGCCGACATCGATCATCCCTCTTTCTCCTATTTTCTTCGATTCACCGATTAGAATAATGAAAATGAGGAGAGGCTCGGTTTTCGTTCGCCATAAATTTCTCAGAGTTTGATTTTGATTTTTTTGATTTTTTATTAGACGAGAAGGGGGGCGTCAAAATTTATAAAAAGGGGAAGAAAATGGCTTCAGCAAGAAGATGAGTTGGATTCGATTTTCTCTAGCACGTGAAAGGCGAAAGAGGAAAGAAGCTTGCGTAAAAAGCTGGAAGGGTATGGCTTATATGAGAAGGTTTGACTATTTAAATTAAATTCCATTAGATTATTCTAGGAATTTTCTGATCATACGACGAAACGGTAACTCCAAACACTGCGAAAATTGAAATCTGATAATAATATTAGGGATCCAATGGAACTGGTTTTGTCGAAATCCAAGACTGTGCCTCGGAAGACTATTTTTTAATTCAATTTAAAACGCTAAAATTTCAAAACTAAACAAATCACTGTTAAATTAAATTTCAACACTTCTATTATCTTTGGTTTTATCAATATAAAATTTATAAGCTTTCAAATTATTTTCAACAGGCATAAAAATCCATATTTAATATTTCCCCAATTTCCAATTATTAAATTCAATAAACAAATAATGATATTTGTAATTCAAGTTAAAATTTACCATTCCAATATTTAAAATAAATTAAATATTTCCATTTCAAATGGCTAAAAAATTTCGGGTCGTCACATTCCTCCCCCCTAAAGAATTTCGACCCCGAAATTACTAGTTAGGAAGAATGGTCCAATACCCGTTTACTTTTCCCAAAAAAAACCAACAATCCAACATCTTACCTACTATCTTTTATAAAAGACCCATTATCATTCTTACTAACTTCCCAAACTCTCCCATAGTTTTCAAACAATATTATTTGCTCTATCCTTCATATTTCAATTTAAAACCAAATTTAAAATTACATAATTTTCTCAAAATTTTTCTAACTCCCTAAATTTTCGAAAAATTTCGTCAGCGTCTCCTTTGCGCGGCTAGCTCGGTACAACTACAAAATGCCTCTACGGGCCCCTGGATTTCAAAAGAAAACAAAAGCCAAGTGGCTATATCAAAATGTAACGACCCAGAATTTTTGTTAATTTAAATTTGTATATTTAATTGAATTTACATATTAATAAGTGAAATTTATAAGTCGAATAAATTTTATTTCGAATAATTGGATTTAATTGAATAATTAAATCGATAATTTAATATGTTAAAATACAGAAATAATTGAAAATTGGGTTAAATATGATTGAAAATGATTTGTAAAATTTTATTTTATCATATTGAAGTTAGAATGATGTTATAGAACTTTTAAAATCGGATTAAGAGTTAATTTGTGAAAATTGAATATTTTAATATTTAATTATCGACTGTAAAATAGCCAATTTTTGAACAGTCTCAGAATTTGACGAAACTTGTTCCATTGGATCCGTAATAGTTTATTATTATCCGATTTCAATTTTCGTGTCAATCGGAGTTTTTGTTTGACCGTGGCAGCTCGAAACGCATCGAAATTTTTTTTATATTAATTTGGCGAGTTAAAATAATCATTTTTCAAACAGTGTCGGATTTTGACGAAATCAGTTTCATCGGAACCGTAATGTGATATTATTGTAAGGTTTCAAATTTCGTGTCAATCGAAGTTTTCGTTTGACCATGGCAGCTCGAAACGCATTGAATTTTTTTTATATTAATTTGGCGAGTTAAAATAGTCATTTTTCAAACAGTGTCGGATTTCGAAGAAACTAGTTTCATCGGATCCGTAATGTGATATTATTGTAAGGTTTCAAATTTTGTGTCAATCGGATTTACCGTTTGTCCGGTGCAAACTAAAAAGCCTAGAAATTTGATTTACCGATTTAATTTTAAATCGAACGTTTATTGCCATAACTCGCACAGATGACCGAATTAGCTCCCGAAACACGTTCCATTGTGTTCGGAACGTGGGGCAAACCATAGGAACGCCAACCGGCATGCTTCGTTTGGTGTTCGGAAAATCCGGGATGAATAGCGTCGCGTAAATTTTTCTATAAAATCCCCTTAATATTCATTTTTTGCAAAAATATCTAATCCAAATTCAGAGCCGCCGGCCCTAGGGTTCAATGGCCGAAATTTTTTGTTCTTCCTCCTTAAATTTCTTCCAATCCGTAACTCATTTCGTAAAACTTCCAACATGAAACTTGTAGAGCATGAAGAGATCTTGAAGATGAACGACTATGATCGTGTTTCGTGTAATGTGGAGGGAGCTAGGGGGTGCGTTCGGCTGGCGTTCGTGCGCGTTTTTCGACGTGATGAAGGGGCCGAGCTTCATGCTCTTTAGGCCGAGAGTGGAGAGGGAGATGGGCTTCGAGATGCAAGTTTCTGATCAACTTCTCGTGCGTCGTGGTGGCCAAAATATTGAACCCTAATATCGTGCAAATGGGTTCTTGGTTGCGTGAAATACTGGAGCGTGCATGAGTGAAGATGGAAGAAGAAAGTTATAGCCTGGATGAAGCAGGGGGGTGATGGACGGCTGAGATGCATTGTAGGTTTAAAATAAAAAAAAAGAAATTTGTAAATATTAATATATAAAAATTCGTGTAACTTCTAAAATTCATATCTTTGTCATACGAGGTCGAAAACGCGCGAAACCAGTTGCGTTGGAATCGTATGGACGAGCACTACGCTATGGAATTAGATTGGAGTCATTTGGAGTTAGTGAGAATTTCGGGTAAAATTAAACGCGCGTTAAATTTATTCGAAATAAATCGCTAAAACAAAATTGAAATCAAGGTGAGAACTTCTCACTCAATCGAATCGGTTTCGATTTTAATTTTAAATAGTTAGATTTAAAATTCTTGAATGCATGTTTGAATGATGATTGTTATCTATTGATTGTTAAGATAGACATTATGCGTCGTTAGTAAGCAGATGTTATTTATTAAAAACATATACCGCGAATATTACATAAACAGTGAAATTGGTATTATTTATGTACTTGGAATTGATTTCCCGCATTATATAGAGGATGAGACCATATTGCACCGTCCATTAAGCGGATAATATTTTAAATCCTATATACCGCAATAATTCGTACTGGAATGGAATTGGTATTGTGCTAATGTTTGTGGATGCAGGGAAACAGGTTAGAGGGATCCAACTAGATTCCTCAACAATATTTATTTGGTTTAAGATATTTTGATATTTGATGGATTATCATATACAGATATATGATGTCGTTGTTGTCGTGATTGACTATTTGGTATGTAGCATCATTGGGCCAAATTTTGGAATTTTAAAAGGATTTTTAAAGTGATTTTTTTAAAGTATACGTTTATAAAATATTTTTGGAATTGATCCATTATAAATGAATAACGTTATAATTTTTATGTTATAAAATTATGGTTTTTTGAGAAATATAGTTAAAAGTTGATTTTTGAAAATATGGGGTTAATGAATTTATAAAATAGTTTAAATTGGGATTTCTGAATTTATTATAAAAAGTTTAAAAAAATAGGATTTATAGAATTTGATTATTTTATAAATCAAAATGGTGAAATTATAAAGGAGATTAAAGATGTTTTAAAATAATAGTATAAATTGATTTATATAAGAGATTTATAAATTGATATTTATAAATTAAAATATTGGAATTATAAAACGAGTTTTTATAAGTGTTAGAATGAATTGTGAATGAATTTCATAAATGAATGAAATTTATAGGATTATAAACGGTGAAGTTATAAATGAAATTTTATAAGCAGTATGTTTATAAAATTTGTAAAAATTATTAAAAGAATAAGTTTTGGGTAAATAAATGAATCTTATAGTTATAAGATTTATAATTTGGGAAGTTAAAGAAACGATTTTGCAAACAAATAAATTATAAGTATTTAACTTAAATTATGGACTTTTAGTTTATAATTGAGTTATAAATTGAATAGGTTAATAAAGGAGGTTTATAAAAGGAAGTTGTTATAAAATAAATAGAAATGGAATTTATAAACGTTGTTTTATAAATCCGCCAACGACTTATTTTGATAAGTAAATTGTTATAACTTATTAATGGAGTTATATTCATGTTTTAGACAGTGAATAATCCTTTTAAATAAAAAGTATAGAAATGATGAAATTGGTTAACGAAGTATATTCACGTTTTTGAATAGTGAATAATATGTTAAAGAAAATGTTTTGGATGTGATGTTTTAAATAGAATTAAAACGATCTAACGATGTTTTAAAAATGTGCTAAGATTCGAAGCCATAGATTTCAACATTCATTGTTGAAATAGACGTTTTCGAGAAATAAAAGGAAATGGTGACTATAACACTGTTGTTATAGTAAATGATTTCCGAAGGGAAATGTTTTGTATAGTATTGGGATTTATACATCTATTTTAATTTCGAATCCCTATACTAGTGATTTTGGGTTGTTGTAACGATGTTTTACACAACATTCGTTTTGACCCAAATAAATATGGTAAAGAGAATGATTTCCTTAAAGAATGAAATATATACTTAATTTCGATTTAAGTATTTGAATATTTTTCAAAGGTTGAAAATAAAAAGATTTGTGAATTACTTATTAAATAAGTATGGAAATGTTTTCCAATATGAAGTGAATATTTCGAGAATTTATCTTTTTGAGGATAAATTGAAAATGAATAATTGAAATCGTGTATTCATAAATATTTTGGAATGTAAATTCACTATGGAATTTATAAAAGAAAGGGGAATTTGTTTAAAAATAAATATTGATTTATTTTTGAAGTATTGAATTTTATATCTTGTAAAGATATTTTTGGGAAAATAAATAATTTGGGAAACTATTTGGAATCTGGTGATGTTGTGCATATCCATTGATAGTTCAATAACCGACTATCAATATTTACCATTGAATGGGTATTTGTTGTGATTTGCTTGAATTTCAATGCCACACTTATTTTTAAATTATTGCGCTCGTTATTCGGATTACCCATTCCGAATAGTGATACGACGTAATGGATAGCATTGATGACCGGTGTTGAACACCGGATATTTTTGAAAACGGAAGGATTACCGTCGAATGTTTCTGCACCGAATGGCCCCGGTATAGAAATTCCATATGTGATGGAAAGTCCGGACGTGATTAGTGAATATCCGGATTGCAAGGACTTATTTGTAAGTGCCTTCGGTTCTGTTCGATCCCGGAACAGACTTGTATGGATTGTATGTTTGACATTACAAATTGAGATATAAAGCTGATTTCTTTCAAATATATTTCTGTTGGTGGCGGAGAATTTATTCTCTTAGCTTAACACCCTTCTCTGAGACGTACGAGCTTAGAGGTTATGTAGTTGAGGGTTATCAACGATATATTCCCAATTTGGTAATGTGACATGCTGAGTGTTGCTGTGAAATGATCATTGTTTGATCATTTGTGATATGATCATTTATTTGATCACTTATCTTTGTGATCATTTCTTTGATCATTTGTTGACCCGAAGCACAGTTTTTGTATAAAGCTTGGCTTTGTGGATGAGACTTCGTCGAACCTCACACCCCGGAATGGTCAAAACAGGAAAGATGCAGCAAGGTTATTGGGGGTAGCGCCCCTTAGGGTATGTGCATTCCCTTCTAGAAAGGGGTGGTATCATGGTATGGAGCCCAGATACTTACTCATGTTGAAACACTTTATTTATCATTGTGTGATGTTGGTTATCGAGCGCTCGGATAAAGGTCCTAAAGGACCGGGGGATGACATACTCGTGTCAGTAGTTACCCAGTTCGGGGTAAACCGGCCTTGTGTTGGCAGAGATCTGGTTAGGTTCTCGGGGACGTCCTTCCAGAGGCGTTCTCATGTGGCAATGGGAAGTTCCTTGGCCTGACCATTTGTTGGAAATCCAAAGAAACAATACGATCCTTGTACGGTTTTAGTTGTATAACCCGCTATGGAATGTGGCGATAACCTGCTATTGAACATAGTAGCTATAGTAGGCATACGATAATGGTCGTATGTTGGCTAAGATTTATATTCTACTTTCGAAATTGTTTTATACACTATGCACTAGTAATAATATCAAATGTTCTTTTCAATGCGTATCAAGCATCTTTGACTATCATAAGGAGAAATCTCCTCCGATTCTGCGTTTGCATTGTGTGTGTGTGCGGGAGGCCTTATGGTAGTCTCATTTTTAAAAGCATTGCGAATTGACTTTAAAAATATTCCTCTATTTTGATTTTAAAAATAAATAAACTGTTTTGAGTTCTCACACCAGTCACATGACTGACTCGGAGTTTATTGTTTCCCTTCCTAAACTCTGGGTGCCCACCAATTTCCACACGGGCAGTCAGGAGTAAGGTTTATCAGGATATTCTGGAATTTAGGAGTTGCTGGAGGCAAGCTGGATGGCATGGCGTATTACTAGTATATAGTATTTCTTTTCCGCTGTTTGTTGTTGTTTGTTGTTGTACACTCTGATGATGTAATGTGATGTAATATGATGTAATGTAATAACTGATATAGTTCTTTGTTTAAAGATTATTCATTTATCTATTATATGTTGTTCCGCTGCGATTGTGAGATTATGATATTGTTCTGTTGTTTTCTTTCTATTCTGTTCTATCTTCTACCTCTTTCTTCTATCTTTTTCTTCTTCTTTAACCCTAACATTTCGGTTTTTCGGCAACGAAAAATCACAAACGTTACATTTGGTATCAGAGCATATGGTTAAGCAACAACCATGGCTCTGTTGGGTATTACTCATTAGAGATAGAGTCAGTAGTACTCTAGAATGAGTTGAGTGTAATAATAGATATGAGCGCGTATTTGTTAGTGAATATAAAAATTGTTTTATATTGTGATGATTGGTTTGTTGAGTGGTATACGGATTCGGGTTAATACGAGTAATTAACGTTGTTGATAGGGATCTCTAAACACTTGTACAGAACAATTCGGCACGATATTGTTTTAAATTAGGTAAATGAAATAATTTTACCTTGATTATATTTTTATATATAAAGGAATAATTTTTCAGAATTATTAAAGTGTATATAATTTGATTGTTTAGTTGTTTGAATAATCTAAATTAAAGAATAATTGTATAAGCAAAAGAATTATAATTAATGTGATTTACAATTGTGAAATAAACTTATATATATAAGAAGTGAAGCTATATGAATATATTTATGAATATGAGTTGTAATAAAAATGAATTTAAAGTTAAATGGAAATTTTACTTTAGAATTGGAATCTGAATTGATTTATAAGTGGGAATTTAAGTTAAGTAAAACCAAATAATGTTTAAATGAGTATAACTTAAGTGATGTTGAATGAAGTTGATTTCGGTATCAAAGTAAATTATTAAAGTTAAGTGATAGATATGAACTTGAGTTATATAAATGAAATTCACCCTTATATTGTTAAATGAATTAGCAATTGAATTGAGTGGATGAATTGAATGTTAATCAATTAAATGTAAATAGTTGATATGAAATAAAGGATGTAGGTGTTAATTCATTAAAATCTAATGTTATTGGAAGTTGAATAATTGAATGGAAATCAATTTAATTAATCAATTGGAAGTAAAGGTGTTAAACCAAATTGAATGAATATAAGCAAAGGAATTTGGTTGCAATTAATATACATTGGTTGTTATATGATTGTTAGTTGATTGTATATAATTCATTAAGTATTAATGAAATTGAAAGCTAAAGTAATTGAAATTCAATTAAAAGTTAAATGAATCTTAAGTAGATTTGAATTTGATTTGGGAGTGAACCAACTTGAATATGAATTAGTGAATATAAACTAATTAAAAATGAATGTTAGTAAAAACATCCACTGTTAATAAATCAAATGTGATTAAATTGAAAACCCATTTCATTAAATATTAATGAGAATATGAATGAATATTTATTGGTTATGGATGTTAGTTGAATGCTAGTTGGTTGAATATATTGCTTTTACTGCATTTGGTATGTTGGCATATATAGTTATTATGTTGCTATATGTTGTATATCGATACTATTGTCTATATACATGTTCTCATGTTGTTTGTTGAGTGTTTAGTAGGTGCGGATTGCGTTTGCTTTGCATTTGGAGCTCGCTTTCACGCTATATTAGCCGTATATGCTCGCTAATATAAAATATAAGGTACATATCTCGGATTACATACCGTACTCTTACGCTTTTTCCCTGCGGGATGCCTCAACACTTGATGAGATGTATATTTATGATATATATACCGTCATTTTTTTCCGGATCGAGCCGCGCAAAGGAGATTATGGCGAATTTTTTCGAAAATTTAAGGCGTTAGAATATTTTTGAGAAAAAATGGAAAATTTTGAAAACTGTAAATTTGATTTGGAATTGAAAGTTAAACAATAGTAGTTATTTTTGAAAAGATAACTAATTATGATTTGAAAACGTAGTAAAGTTATTGTAAGAAGTTTAACTATGGATTTTGGGAAAGTTAATAAATTCTATAACTTTTCTTACTTGGTAATTTCGAGGACGAAATTCTTTTAAGGGGGGAAGTTTGTAACGATCCAGAATTTTTGTTAATTTAAATTTGTGTCTTTAATTGAATTTAAATATTAATAAGTGAAATTTATAAGTCAAATAAATTTTATTTCGAATAATTGGATTTAATTGAATAATTAAATCGATAATTTAATATGTTAAAATACAGAAATAATTGAAAATTGGATTAAATATGATTGAAAATGATTTGTAAAATTTTATTTTATCATATTGAAGTTAGAATGATGTTATAGAACTTTTAAAATCGGATTACGAGTTAATTTGTGAAAATTGAATATTTTAATATTTAATTATCGACTGTAAAATAGCCAATTTTTGAACAGTCTCAGAATTGGACGAAACTAGTTCCATTCGACGTAATAGTTTGTTATTATCGGATTTCAATTTTCGTGTCAATCGGAGTTTTCGTTTGTTCGTGGCAGCTCGTAACGCATCGAAATTTTTTTATATTAATTTGGCGAGTTAAAATAGTCATTTTTCAAACAGTGTCGGATTTCAATGAAATCAGTTTCATCGGATCCATAATGTGATATTATTGTAAGGTTTCAAATTTCGTGTCAATCGGAGTTTTCGTTTGACCGTGGCAGCTCGAAATGCATCGAAATTTTTTTTATATTAATTTGGCGAGTTAAAATATTCATTTTTCAAACAGTGTCGGATTTCGACGAAACCAGTTTCATCGGATCCGTAATGTGATATTATTGTATGGTTTCAAATTTCGTGTCAATCGGATTTACCGTTTGTCCGGTGCAAACTAAAACGCCTAGAAATTTGATATACCGATTTAATTTTAAATCGAACGTTTATTGCCATAACTCGCACAGATGACCGAATTAGCTCCCGAATCATGTTCCATTGTGTTCGGAACGCGGGGTAAACCTTAGAAACGCCAACCGGCACACTTCGTTTGGAGTTCGGAAAATCCGGGATGAATAGTGTCGCGTAAATTTTTCTATAAAACCCCCCTTAATATTCATTTTTTGCAAAAATATCTAACCCTAATTCAGAGCCGCCGGCCCTAGGGTTCAATGGCCGAAATTTTCTGTTCTTCCTCCGCAAATTTCTTCCAATCCGTAACTCATTTCGTAAAACTTCCAACATGAAACTTGCAGAGCATGAAGAGATCTTGAAGATGAACGGCTATGATCGTGTTTCATGTAATGTGGAGGGAGCTAGGGGGTGCGTTCGGCCAGCGTTCGTGCGCATTTTTCGACGTGATGAAGGGGCCGAGCTTCATGCTCTTTAGGCCGAGAGTGGAGGGGGAGATGGGCTTCGAGATGCAAGTTTCTGATCAACTTCTCGTGCGTCGTGGTGGCCGAAATATTGAACCCTAATATCGTGCAAATGGGTTCTTGGTTGCGTGAAATACCAGAGCGTGCATGAGTGAAGATGGAAGAAGAAAGTTACTGCCTGGATGAAGCCGGGGGGTGATGGACGGTTGAGATGCATTGTATGTTTAAAATAAAAAAAAAGAAATTTGTAAATATTAATATATAAAAATTCGTGTAACTTCTAAAATTCATATCTTTGTCATACGAGGTCGAAAACGCACGAAACCAGTTGCGTTGGAATCGTATGGACGAGCACTACGCTATGGAATAGGATTGGAGTCGTTTGGACTTAGTGAGAATTTCGGGTAAAATTAAACGCGCGTTTAATTTTATTCGAAATAAATCGCTAAAACAAAATTGAAATCAAGGTGAGAACTTCTCACTCAATCGAATCGGTTTCGATTTTAATTTTAAATAGTTAGATTTAAAATTCTTGAACGCATGTTTGAATGATGATTGTTATCTATTGATTGTTAAGATAGACATTATGCGCCGTTAGTAAGCGGATGTTATTTATTAAAAACATATACCGCGAATATTTCATAAACAGTGAAATTGGTATTATTTATGTACTTGGAATTGATTTCCCACATTATATAGCGGATGAGACCCTATTGCGCCGTCTATTAAGCGGATAATATTTTAAATCCTATATACCGCGATAATTTCGTACTGGAACGGAATTGGTATTGTGCTAACGTTTGTGGATGTAGGGAAACAGGTTGGAGGGATCCAACTGGATTCCTCAACAGTATTTATTTGATTTAAGATATTTTGATATTTGATGGATTATCATATACAGATATATGATATCGTTGTTGTCGTGATTGACTATTTGGTATGTAGCATCATTGGGCCAAATTTTGGAATTTTAAAAGGATTTTTAAAGTGATTTTTTTAAAGTATACGTTTATAAATTATTTTTGGAATTGATCCATTATAAATAAATAACGTTATAATTTTTATGTTATAAAATTATGGTTTTTTGATAAATATAGTTAAAAGTTGATTTTTGAAAATATGGGGTTAATGAATTTATAAAATAGTTTAAATTGGGATTTCTGAATTTATTATAAAAAGTTTAAAAAAATAGGATTTATAGAATTTGATTATTTTATAAATCAAAATGGTGAAATTATAAAGGAGATTAAAGATGTTTTAAAATAATAGTATAAATTGATTTATATAAGAGATTTATAAATTGATATTTATAAATTAAAATATTGGAATTATAAAACGAGTTTTTATAAGTGTTAGAATGAATTGTGAATGAATTTCATAAATGAATGAAATTTATAGGATTATAAACGGTGAAGTTATAAATGAAATTTTATAAGCAGTATGTTTATAAAATTTGTAAAAATTATTAAAAGAATAAGTTTTGGGTAAATAAATGAATCTTATAGTTATAAGATTTATAATTTGGGAAGTTAAAGAAACGATTTTGCAAACAAATAAATTATAAGTATTTAACTTAAATTATGGACTTTTAGTTTATAATTGAGTTATAAATTGAATAGGTTAATAAAGGAGGTTTATAAAAGGAAGTTGTTATAAAATAAATAGAAATGGAATTTATAAACGTTGTTTTATAAATCCGCCAACGACTTATTTTGATAAGTAAATTGTTATAACTTATTAATGGAGTTATATTCATGTTTTAGACAGTGAATAATCCTTTTAAATAAAAAGTATAGAAATGATGAAATTGGTTAACGAAGTATATTCACGTTTTTGAATAGTGAATAATATGTTAAAGAAAATGTTTTGGATGTGATGTTTTAAATAGAATTAAAACGATCTAACGATGTTTTAAAAATGTGCTAAGATTCGAAGCCATAGATTTCAACATTCATTGTTGAAATAGACGTTTTCGAGAAATAAAAGGAAATGGTAGACTATAACACTGTTGTTATAGTAAATGATTTCCGAAGGGAAATGTTTTGTATAGTATTGGGATTTATACATCTATTTTAATTTCGAATCCCTATACTAGTGATTTTGGGTTGTTGTAACGATGTTTTACACAACATTCGTTTTAACCCAAATAAATATGGTAAAGAGAATGATTTCCTTAAAGAATGAAATATATACTTAATTTCGATTTAAGTATTTGAATATTTTTCAAAGGTTGAAAATAAAAAGATTTGTGAATTACTTATTAAATAAGTATGGAAATGTTTTCCAATATGAAGTGAATATTTCGAGAATTTATCTTTTTGAGGATAAATTGAAAATGAATAATTGAAATCGTGTATTCATAAATATTTTGGAATGTAAATTCACTATGGAATTTATAAAAGAAAGGGGAATTTATTTAAAAATAAATATTGATTTATTTTTGAAGTATTGAATTTTATATCTTGTAAAGATATTTTTGGGAAAATAAATAATTTGGGAAATTATTTGGAATCTGGTGATGTTGTGCATATCCATTGATAGTTCAATAACCGACTATCAATATTTACCATTGAATGGGTATTTGTTGTGATTTGCTTGAATTTCAATGCCACACTTATTTTTAAATTATTGCGCTCGTTATTCGGATTACCCATTCCGAATAGTGATACACGTAATGGATAGCATTGATGACCGGTGTTGAACACCGGATATTTTTGAAAATGGAAGGATTACCGTCGAATGTTTCTGCACCGAATGGCCCCGGTATAGAAATTCCATATGTGATGGAAAGTCCGGACGTGATTAGTGAATATCCGGATTGCAAGTACTTATTTGTAAGTTCCTTCGGTTCTGTTCGATCCCGGAACAGACTTGTATGGATTGTATGTCTGACATTACAAATTGAGATATAAAGCTGATTTCTTTCAAATATATTTCTGTTGGTGGCGGAGAATTTATTCTCTTAGCTTAACACCCTTCTCTGAGACGTACGAGCTCAGAGGTTATGTAGTTGATGGTTATCAGTGATATATTCCTAATTTGGTAATGTGACATGCTGAGTGTTGCTGTGAAATGATCATTGTTTGATCATTTGTGATATGATCATTTATTTGATCACTTATCTTTGTGATCATTTCTTTGATCATTTGTTGACCCAAAGCACAGTTTTGTATAAAGCGTGGCTTTGTGGACGAGACTTCGTCGAACCTCACACCCCGGAATGGTCAAAACAGGAAAGATGCAGCAAGGTTATTGGGGGTAGCGTCCCTTAGGGTATGTGCATTTCCTTCTGGAAAGGGGTGGTATCATGGTATGGAGCCCAGATACTTACTCATGTTGAAACACTTTATTTATCATTGTGTGATGTTGGTTATCGAGCGCTCGGATAAAGGTCCTAAAGGACCGGGGGATGGCATACTCGTGTCAGTAGTTACCCAGTTAGGGGTAACCCAGCCTTATGTTGGCAGAGATCCAGTTAGGTTCTCGGGGACGTCCTTCCAGAGGCGTTCTCATGTGGCAATGGGAAGTTCCTTGGCCTGACCATTTGTTGGAAATCTAAAGAAACAATACGATCCTTGTACAGTTTTAGTTGTATAACCTGCTATGGAATGTGGCGGTAACCTGCTATTGAACATAGTAGGTATAGTAGGTATACGATAATGGTCGTATGTTGGCTAAGATTTATATTCTACTTTCGAAATGGTTTTATACACTATGCACTATTAATAATATGAAATGTTCTTTTCAATGCGTATCAAGCATCTTTGACTATCATAAAGATAAATCTCCTCTGATTCTACTTTTGCATTGTGTGTGTGTGCGGGAGGCCTTATGGTAGTCTCATTTTTAAAAGCATTGCGAATTGACTTTAAAAATATTCCTCTATTTTGATTTTAAAGATAAATAAACTGTTTTGAGTTCTCACACCAGTCACATTACTGACTCGGAGTTTATTGTTTCCCTTCCTAAACTCTGGGTGCCCACCAATTTCCACACGGGCAGTCAGGAGTAAGGTTTATCAGGATATTCTGGAATTCAGGAGTTGCTGGAGGCAAGCTGGATGGCATGGCGTATTACTAGTATATAGTATTTCTTTTCCGCTGTTTGTTGTTGTTTGTTGTTGTACACTCTGATGAGGTAATGTAATGTAATATGATGTAATGTAATAACCGATATAGTTCTTTGTTTAAAGATTATTCATTTATCTATTATATGTTGTTCCGCTGCGATTGTGAGATTATGATATTGTTCTGTTGTTTTCTTTCTGTTCTGTTCTATGTTCTACCTCTTTCTTCTATCTTTTTCTTCTTCTTTAACCCTAACATTTCGGTTTTTCGGCAACGAAAAATCGCAAACGTTACACAGAGTCCCAATCAAATTTCATACAGAAATTCAAACACATGCCTTTTTGTTGAGCAATTCAAATTTATCTTCTGAAGTCAAAACCAATTTCCCTTTGCTTTTAAACACATGTATTGTTTGCACCAGAATTGGGCACAACACTCGTCGGAAGTTTTTGAAGAGATAATAAATGAAGAGTGCAAATTAAAACAGAGGATTATCTAACAAAAACTCCAAATAGCATGTAAATTAGCGCGTAGACAAGCAATTTATAGTGGTTCGGCGTATTGCCTACGTCCACTGTGAAGTTTTTATACTTTTATTGACTTTCTTTCGATGATTACAAGTCAGTACAGCAAACAACAGCGAATTACAGTCAGGAATTCGAATTTAACAACAAGTTTATGATGTCAAATGATGGAAATCTCAATCCGGCAGAGTCTGGATGCTTCAGAATTCCAAAAGTCCCTTTTCTGCTGGCCCTAGGGCTCTATTTATAGGCGTAGGCTGCTGATATTTCGCTGAAAACTCGAAAGACCACTTCTGGCACGTGAGGGGGTCCACACGCACGGTCTCGGGAAGTTTGGGCCAACTTTGGCATCGGTTCGAACTCCATTCGAACCGATCAAGAATTCGTCCAATCGAGGTGAAATTTGGCATGGACATTCTCCAACATGTACGCAAGCTTCTGTGAAAATTTCATGGCATTTGGATCAGTAGATTGGGAGATATGATGGATTCGAAATGGGGTTCATTGCATGGCTGTTTGGTTCGAAACCATGCTTTCGAACCGATGGTTTCGAACCCATCATGGCACGTGACTTCGTGGCAACGTGGAGCGCAAACTTCGAACCAACCCGGTCTCCACTCCGAGTTGACCGCTTCGACTCCATGGATCTCGGCGAATTCGAACCGAAGGAAGACACGTCATCACGGTTGGTTGACCCAGTGGATTCGAATGAGGCTACACAGGATGGATTCGAACTTGGCATCATGGATGGGTTCGAGCATGGCTTCGTGGATGGGTTCGAACGAGGTTCCATGTTTGGGTTCGAGCAATGATTCTTGCTTGGAGTTGAACTAGGCTTTGTGGTGGATACGAACTATGTCACTTCTTCATGGACACGAGGCCCATCGGTTCGAACACGATGGGTTCGAACACGATGGATTCGAAGGTGACGTAGACGAACCCGAGGCAGTTCGATGGATTCGAAGCTTATGGATTCGAACGTGATGGTTTCGAAACGTTGGTTTACGATGGCTTCGAAACCTGAGCTTTCCTTTTCAAATTGAACCGATCATAACTCGAGCGTATGAACTCGGATTGACTTGAAACTTGAGATGTTGACTCCTATGGTCTTTCTTGCCATGTCCTATCGATTGTAGCTCAATCTGGACTTGGACAAAATTCAGTGATATCCATAGCGAGACGAAGCATGACCGGTCTCTGAGACGAACGGTTCTCCGTTTCTGATCGATCTTTTGGTATCGCGGCTTTGCCAAAAAGCGGGATAACATTTTGCCCCCCAAAGTACGTCTTGTGGGAACATGACGTGCTTTGAACTGCTGCAATTTCTCTGAACAATCATTGCTCTCTTTTTTATTGAAACTCGTATGCTGTATTGTTGTAACCTTGCGTTGACATGATTGATTGCTGTATAATAGTGCTTAGCCGTTGGCTGTTGCATTTGTAACAGGACGAGTGATTGATCCCTGTAAATGTTTAAAATCGATTGTTAGTTGCGACATATATGCACATATGTTAGTTTGAACCTTGTTAACGTCGTGCGTCCATGAGTCGTTGTCAGTTCGGTTTACTATAGAATTTCATATCGATTCTCTCCTGAACCGACTTGGAAATTTGAGTTGAGACAACGCTTGATGGTTGTTTTGAAAAGTCCCTTCGTATCGATCCTCTCCTGAACCGATATTGAAGGCTGAAGGAGTTGAATTCGCATTGTGCGAGTGTAACATTCCGAACCGATGACTTAGAGCATCGATGGATTCGAAATCTGCGTTTGTTATGGACGTGGTACGCTTGCGCTATGATGGATTCGAAATGGACATTCGAATCGATATGAAGGAATGGATACGAAGCAGTTGATTTGTATAAGAGCTTCTCGAACCGTTGGTCCCATCGCGCGTTTCGCATCGATGCAGCTCGTCGCTTTGTTGTGCGCTTCGCACCGATGACACACGGGGGTAACTTCGAAACGACATGGTCCTATGCCGATGGCTTCGAAAGGAGGCTTCGAATCGATAAATCCTTAGGCATATGGGTTCGAATGGAGATTTCGAACCGACGCGCGTTTTGACCGGTTGCGACCGGTCAAGTTTACTGGGTGGCGAATCGACCCGGTCATCTCCAACCCCCCATATAAATAGCAATGACTTCGGCCTTTTTTACTTTTCACTTTTTTACTGTTGCCTTGTTTTACTGTGCACTTGAAACTCCAGAGAAGAAGGTGGCGTGCTTTTGTGTTCGAACCATTTGAGATCCAAACCTTCAATTCCTCAAACTCATCATTAAAACTAGGTAACTAATCTTGAATTCACACGGCAAAGCTACCTCGAACTCATCACTTCGTCATCGATCGGCCTTTCTTGGGATTTGGTAAATCCAGATCTGGCTTTTGGAGGAACTTCGAATTGATTCAGAAACTCGTGTACGAATCGATGGGGGGGGGGGGGGGGCAGCACCATTCTCTCTCAGACTTTGAGTCGATCCTTGTGATTCCCTTGGAGGGGGTGCAGTTTGCACCAAGCTAACCATGGTGTTGAGTTGTATCGGTGCCCAACGATCCATACAAGAAGCAGCCGTTGATTGGAATGAAGCTCTCAACTTCGCATCGATACGAAACATTCCTTTACGACCGATACGAAAGGCATCGAGTCGAATTCGAGCGATGTTTAGTTGAGGCTTTCTTGATCGGTACGAACTAATTAACCAAGGATCGATTCGAAGTTAACCCCCACTGATCGATTCGAGCTCGGCGTTTTGATGGATTTGAAGTGTGCCCCTCCGTATCGGTTCGAAGTCACCCTTCACCGATCGATTCGAGCTTAGCACATTGACTATCGATTCGAAGCTCGCTCCTTCGGATCGATTCGAAGTGGTGCGATGATGGGTTCGAACAAGTCACTTGTGATTGGTTCGAAACTCCATATAGTGGATACCAAAGTTTGATATTTTCTGAGAATAATTCCGACGAGCTTCACTCCTGCATATTTGGACATGTTAAACTGCATACTTGACCACCTTTCGATGCTCGTCGACGGAACAATAACAATTTTTGTTTGAATCAATTTTCCTTATGCGAAGGGTTTTACGATAACGGCCATCACTACTGGGCTTTGTAGCTTTGTCGTTTGCGTGTTTTCTTTAATTCTGCGACATTCATCCAAGTAATGCACAGCACCGCACAACACACATTCATACACTATACACTGGGGAATTCACGGGCCCCTTGTCATCTAATCATGGTTTCTCATGAGTTAGTCAGTTATGGAGCCTTCGAGTTCGCATCAGCAGGAAACCCCACAAGATACTCAGAGTATAGTTCCTCCGAGGTTAGAGGTCCCGGACATTGATCCTGAAATCATCGGCCCAGCGCCGGATGAACTTCCCAACGCGTCATTCATTGCTAATCCATCAGATTCCGTCCCATCTCATATTTCCGAAGATATGCTGGGAAGGATATGCCTGAGGCACGGTTTGTCACTAGACGACGTGTTACTACCGGGGCCAAGCGACAGACCACACAATCCGCCGGAGGGGTATACCGCATTCAATCGCCATGCGTGCGCGGCCGGGACGCTTCCTCCGTTCAATGAATATATAAGAGAAGTGCTATCTTTTTTGGGAATCGCACCATCCCAACTTCACCCGAACGGGTATGCTTCGGTGAACAGCCTGTTCATCGTCTTTATGGAATATCTTCATAGACCACCGGCCCCGACGGAAATCAGATACTTGTTTAACTTCAAAACTCGAAACGATTACCCATCTTTTACATTCTTGGAGGCAGTACGAAATTGTCAAGTGGTTACCGGGTCCTAGACTAGGTTAAGCTATTACAGGACGGAATGGTTCTACGTCAGATGTCCTCCGGGCTTTGCCAGGCGATGGTTATTTAGACGTGAGTATAGCTGAGTTTCCAAACAATTTCTAAGGCGATTGCAGTCGAAGTGTGACTTATATACTTTTCTTCTGTACAGCGATGATCCAGCGCCCCGACGGTGAAAACTTTAAGGAGATAGTACGAGTGCTCCGAGAGATCCCGAGCGTCGACATGGATATCGACGTGTTATTAACGGATAGGAATCTCCGGGCCTGTGGATTAATCGAACGATGGCAGAGTATAATATTCGACGGGGTGCAAAGAATTGTTCCGAAAAAACACGCCAAGCACAAGAAACCCAAAGTCATTGTAGCCGAGGAAGTTGATTCCGAAAGAACTCACACTGACGACGAGCCGTTGTTGGAGCCTACAGACGTGGCTCAAGATGTTGAAGAGCAAAGAAAAGGCAAGGCGGCCGTCGTCACATCAACTAAGAAGGGGAGATGGAAGTCGGTTGTCACGGCCCGATCCTCCCCCGGAGTTAGAATTTCCGAGACGTCCCCTCCGCGAACCGAAAGTCTTTTCGAAGGGCTTACTGACCTTCCAATCCCGGATGATGTGTCCTTTCAGCATGACGCCGGGTTGGAGGAGTTTCATCGTACTCTTGAATTGAGCGAGCCTTTTATTACTAGCTCAGTCGACACTTCGGGTTGGTCGGGGGGAAATGCATATTCATACACATTTCACGACACTACATAGTCCCGAGTCTTGGGTCATCGGTTTCGAGAAACCACTAACTCTGTTCTCCTCTTTGCTTTGTAGGTACCATGTCCAGGCGCGGTTCGATGCTAGGGAGTCTGCGACATGCTCGGAAACCATCGTATCGCGACTCGCGCAGACGGGAAGGAGATAGGGACTATGATCAGGAGTACTCCGGATATTCGAGCCGTGAAAGATATGACACAGATAGGGGTTATAAGCGTCGATCCCGATCGCGTACCCCTCCTCCTTCCAGAGATCCCGTACAACCTCTGGCCCATATTTCTCGCCCCTCTGAGCCTTCACGTCATACGTCCACTTCCCAATCTTCCAGGCACGAATCTCACCGTTCCAGAAGCGAGGAATCGACCGCCATAGTTGTAGAACAGCCTCCTGTGGGAATTTCGGGTGAAGGGGCGCTCAGGCTTGCCCAGTTGAAAAAAGACTTCCCAACTATTTGCTTCGACAACTACATTTTTCCCCCACACTTGAAAAGAATCCCTCCGTCGGCGGAGCAGGTGGTGCATGACTATGTGCACGACTTCTACACTCAGTATAAAGTATGGTTTAAAGTGGCGGAGAAGGCATCGGAGCTGGCCTTTGAGCGTGGGGCCGCCAACGAAAAGTTACAGGCGGAGTTGGCCCAGAAGAGTCATATTATCGATGTGCTGAACACCGAGGCCGAATCTTCCAGAAAGTCAGAGATGGAAGCCATCAAAAAGGCCGATGAAGCCCAACTCACGATGGATAGAATGAAGCGTGAGCATTATGCCACGGTCGAGGACATGGGCCATCGGAATACTCTGGTCACTGCCGAGAGGGATGCGGCGCTAAAGGAGCTAAACGAGCTCAAATCCAAATTTGCCGAAATCGCCAAGGATAAGGACGATGCAAACAATGCAGCCCAGGAGGCGTGCGAACAAGCGGTGATACTCCGGACCGAACGGGATGAGGCAGTGGCCAAAGTTCGAGCGGTCAAGGCGGAGATTGAGGAGAGAGTTCAGCAAGCCGAGGCCAGGCTAGAGGCTGACATTGAAGATCTGCTTATCACATACAATGCCAATGTATTGAAGCACAGAAACTTGACCTGGCTTCAGGATTACCCAGTGCATCTCCACAGTGCTTGGGAACGATTGGTTGAGGGGGAAGAGGAAGCGCACCCGGATGAATCGGTCGACCGATTCGAGCTTGAAAACCGGTTGCTAACAGATGAGGAAAAGAGGGTCCTCCATGATGCTATGATCGCTCATGAGGAGGAGATGGTTGGCGGTCGATCTTTGGAGGCCGGAGAAGGGTCAGGCGTTGAACATCGTGCCACCGCTCTTGAAATCACCGCCTCGCCTCCGTCTGAGCCTGTATCTGCGGTTAGCTCACAGACCGTTCCTGCTTACGACCCAGAGCAACCGTGGCTATCACCAATTCGCGAACACGTCTCCGAAGTCGTCCCACCATCAGCGAGCCGAACCGAGGAAGGTATTCTAAACAAATTTCAAGTGTATTTTTGCTAGAACTCTCGTTTCGAAGTGATTGTTCTTAACTCCTTCTCTTCTTTATCTAGTGACCAGGACTACCCCGGTGTCTTCGACCCAGGAGCCGAGTCAAGGGCAGAAGGCTATTACTACTGAAACGACTATCGTGACAACGACAGCGTCTACCGGAGCGGCGCAGGAAAGCTCTTTGTCTCTTGACGAACAAATGGTGAGCGAACTACTCGGTCAACAGGGAGACTTCTCTACGGACTTGCCATTTATCATCAGTGAGCTCCCGTCAGCCTCCAGCTCTTTCGTGCAGACTGGAGTTGCCCCCGGCCAGGCCCCATCGACTCGAGATGAAGAAATCTTGGCCGAAATCCACGCTGAACTAGAAGCCGAGGGGAAAAGCGGTAGTGTCGGTGGTGACACTATTCCATCTTCTGTTGCGGGTTCTATCCCTCCTACTCCTCCGGCGGGGAGCCCTCATCTATTCTGAGGAGGACGTAGATATTATGCCCCCGGCCGAGGAGCAGCCACCGGTGAGGAGGTCGTCAAACGAAGGATTTCCGTTCCTAGTGATTCTGACGACGAACCGCTAATAAGGAAGCCAAGGAAGAAAGAATAGAGCGGCCCCCCCCAGCAGATATTCTGGTAGATAGGAACTTGTTTTCCTTTGTTGTTAGTAGGCCGTGTATAGATGCGGGTTCGGCCCCTGCTAGTAGGCATTCTTTTTTGGAAGAACTTATCTGCGTGTAAGTCCTTGTTTTAAGTTAGTTGAAATAAAATTTAGTTTCTTTGTTTCAATTTTCATTTCCTTTGCGCTTAAGTGTTTGTAGTGCCTTGTTTTCAGTCCGGCGCACTTGTGGTGTTTTTTACCGCCAAGTGGAGTTCATTTTTATTCGCCAAGTTTGAGAATCTTGGTCGCGAGTTGTGATCGATGAATAACCGAACTTCGGACATTGTATCACTTTGGTCAGTGATTAACACTTAGCTTTTTTGCCCCCTAGTCTCGGGGAACAACATTTGCATTTTTGTGGTCGATTGCGTTTATTGCAAACTTTAAACACATGTCCACATTCTGGGGACTTAAGATAATTTGAGATCGATAATCCGGTTCGCACTCCGGGAACTCGAGGGTTATCGATGCTTGTAACACAGTCCGCACTCCGAGAATTTGGAAATGATGTTCACATTCCAACTAGCATTCTACGAACTCGGAGTTAGTATTAATATTTCAGTTCGCACTACGGGAACTTTAACTTGGTGTTCATGCTCCAATTCACACGCCGGGAACTTTGATAAAACATGTTTGTTTGGGTTCGCACTTCAGGAACCTGAAATTGATGTTTGTACTCCAACCCGCGCTTCGGGAATCTGGAGCTAGCACGGATGCTCCGGTTCGCGCTCCGGGAACCTGTAACTTACGTGTATACTCCAATTCGCGCTCTGGGAAGTTGGAGTTCGTTCGCACTCTGGGAACGAATTATTGAATGTTTATACTCCAATTCGCGCTCTGGGAAGTTGGAGTCCGCTCGCGCTCTGGGAGTGAATTGTTTAATGTTTATACTCCAATTCGCGCTCCGGGAACTTGGAGACCGTTCGCACTCTGGGAACGAATTATTGAATGTTTATACTCCAATTCGCACTCTGGGAAGTTGGAGTCCACTCGCGCTCTGGGAGCGAGTTGTTTAATGTTTATACTCCAATTCGCGCTCCGGGAACTTGGAGTCCGTTCGTGCTCTGGGAATGAATTATTGAATGTTTATACTCCAATTCGCACTCTGGGAAGTTGGAGTTGAACGAGGGATTGTCGTGTATCAATCCCTGTAAGTATTCATATGGTGTCCTGCCCCCGGGCTCGGGTTTCACTTAGCGAGTGACCGGTCATATCGCAGCCACTCTCTATTTGAATAAATCCCACCGCATGATGGAACTTAGCTCTCCGTGCGTCGTGATATTGTGCGTCACACTTAATAAATCACAGCTTTGGCTCGAAGAGATGGCATTTTATTGCTGAAACGAGAAAATATGGCAAGTCAGTTGCCTTATTACAAATTCAAATCTCGGAATGCTAAAATAAAATGCAAAAGAACAAATTGGCCGAAAAAGCAAAGTCTTTCATGTGTAGTAGCGACGAAGACTCTCGCTATTCCAAGCCCTCGGCAAGGTGAGACCGTCAACGGTCGATAGTTTGAACGTGCCGTCTCCGAGCTTTTGTGAAATCACGTACGGCCCTTCCCAAGTTGGCTTCATGTGCGAAGGAACTGGGTAAACCCTTTTGAGCATGAGATCGCCGTGTTCAAAGGTTCGCGGACGGACCTTGGCTTTGAATATTCGGGCGACTCGACTCCGATATGCGGCTGCCCTCAAATCAGCCTCTTCACGCCTCTCATCCAGTAAATCCAGAGATTGAGCAAGTAATATGGCATTTGTCTTCGGATCATAATACGTCGCACGATGAGAACGCACTTCCAGTTCGACTGGAATAACGGCCTCTGAGCCATACGATAGAGAAAACGAAGTGTGACCGGTTGCAGTTTTGTGAGTTGTTCGGTAGGCCCATAACGCCATAGGGAGTTCGTCGACCCACTTGCCCCCGGCCTTTTCTAGTCGCTTCTTCAGAATGGACTTTATAACTTTATTAACAGCTTCGACCTGACCATTTGCTTGAGGGTGTGCCACTGCAGAAAATTTCTTATGTATGCGAAATCACTGGCAGAAATTTTTGAACTCGATACTATCGAATTCGGCTCCGTTATCGGTGATGATAGTATGCGGGAGACCGAATCGGCAGATGATGTCGCGCACTAAGAAGTTGATCACTTTCTTCGTTGTAATCGTCGCAAGAGGCTCAGCTTCGGCCCATTTGGTGAAGTAATCAACCGCGATGATGGCGTATTTCGCTCCACCTTTGGCCAGAGGCAATGCTCTAATTATATCGATTCCCCATACTGCGAACGGCCAGGGGCTAACCATTTGGGTTATTTCGGTAGGTGGAGCTCTGGGAATCCGAGCATGTTTCTGGCATTTGTCACATTTTTTGGCATAGTCGGATGCATCTCGATTAACGGTAGGCCAGTAATATCCGTATCGGAGTACCTTCTTGGCGAGTGCCTGTCCCCCAGTGTGATCGCCACACTCTCCCTCGTATACATCGTGCAACACTCGCTTGATTTCATCGTGTGCGATACATCGGAGTAGAGGGACAGAATACCCCCTTCTGTACATAACTCCGTTTTGAATGACAAACCGTGAGGCTTTTCGAAGGACCTGCCTCTTCTCACTCCTGCGCTCAGGCAGTGTCCCATGTTCAATATAATTTTGATAGGGGGTCATCCACGACTCCCTACTTGTGGTAGCCTCGAATGCATGGCTGACCTCACTTTGATCAATGCTCGGAGAAGATAGGGTTTCAACGGGAACAAGCCCCAACTGTTGAACTTCGCCCGTACTTGCCAACTTCGCCAATGAATCAGCCTTCTGATTGTGCTCCCGGGGGATATAGAAAATGGCATAGTAATCGAAACGATCAAGGATTTCCCTGACTCGAGATAAGTAAGCAGCTAGTCTTCGATCCTTAGCTTGATATTCACCTCGGACCTGACATACGATTAATTGGGAGTCACAATAAATCTCTACAGCGACAATTCTCAAGTCGTGGGCTAGCTTCAACCCAGTGAGTAAAGCTTCATATTCAGCCTCATTATTAGTTGCACGGAACTCGAACTTTAGGGCGTAGCATATAGATCGGCCTTCAGGGGTTTCAAGCACTACCCCTGATCCCGAACACCGTTCATTGGAGGCACCGTCAGTACATAACTTCCACATGTGTTTAGGAGGTTCGCTACTCTCAGGTAATTCCTCGGGTACAGTGAATTCAGCGAAGAAATCTGCTAGAACTTGGCTATGTATGGCCCTTCTCGGAATATAGGCAATGTCAAACTGGCTCAATTCGATATTGCATTTTAGTAGCCTACCAGACATCTCAGGCCGCGTGAGGACCTGTCGTAACGGCTGGTCGGTGTACACGGTGATAGGATGAGCCTGAAAATATGGACGGAGCTTTCTCGAGGCAATGACTAGGCAATATGCCAACTTTTCTAGCTTGGGATAGTTCCTCTCGGCTCCGGTCAACCGTTTACTTACGTAATATACCGGCTTTTGCACTCGGTCTTCCTCCCGGACTAATGCTGCACTGATTGCGCTTTCGGATACCGCCAAGTAAAGATATAATTGCTCGTGATCAACAGGCTTCGAAAGAATCGGTGGTGTAGAAAGATGTCGAACCAGTGACTGAAACGCACCTTCACATACTGCGGTCCATTCGAAGTTTCGTTTCCCTTTTCGGATCAGATCGAAGAAAGGGATGCATTTGTCAGTTGACTTCGAGATGAACCTACTCAATGCTGCGACTTTCCCATTGAGACTCTGGACTTGCTTTATGGTCCTTGGAGTTTGAAGGTTCCTGATGGCCCAAATCTTTTCAGGGTTAGCCTCTATCCCTCGGGCGTTGACGATGAACCCAAGGAATTTTCCGGAAGCAACTCCAAAATGGCATTTTAGCGGATTGAGCTTCATCCCATATCTCCGGAGGATATCAAACATTGGTCCTAAGTCCTTTACGTGATCAACAGAATACCGTGACTTTACTAACTTGTCATCCACATAAACTTCCATGGTCTTCCCGATCTGGTCGGAAAACATCCGGTTAACCAAACGTTGATAGGTTGCGCCGACATTCTTTAACCCAAAAGGCATGACTTTGTAGCAGTATAGTCCTAGATCAGTCACGAAGCTCGTATGTTCTTGGTCGGGCACATGCATGGGTATTTGATTGTAGCCCAAGTAAGCATCCATCAAGGATAACAACTCGTGTCCGGCGGTCGAATCAATAAGCTGATCGATTCGAGGAAATGGAAAACTGTCCTTCGGGCAAGCCTTGTTCAAGTCAGAATAATTGATACACGTTCTCCATTTCCCGTTCGGTTTCCGAACAAGTACCGGGTTGGACACCCATTCCGGGTATAAAGCATCTCTAATGAACCATTTGTTTTCAACTTATCGACCTCCTCCTTAAGGGCGGCAGATCTCTCTGGATCCATATCGCGCCTTTTCTGTTTGACCGGGATATACCGCGGGTCAATATTTAAAGTGTGGCTCGCGATATCCGGCGAGATCCCACACATGTCAGAGTGTGTCCAGGCGAACACGTCAAGATTCGTCCGAAGAAATTCAACCAATTCCTGTTGTGCCCCCTGGCTCAATTGAGACCCAATTTTTAACATTCTCGAATCATCGCCATCATTATCGATCGGGACATTAATAGTTAGCTCAGCCGGAGAAGCCTGACTCTCTGTAGACTCCTCATTGTTGCCGTTGTCCCCTGGGTCAAGGTCTTTCTGGAATTGGTTGTGGTGCCCGGGCCGAGGCCCAAGCACCAATTGTCAATTATCGGCAGAACGGACGCAGAGAGATTCCTCTACGCCCTTCCCTTTCTCCCTTCGCTGCGCCTCTCGCAGCTCCGCAACATAACAGGCTCTTCCAGCAGCCTGATCTCCATGAATCGCACCGATACCACAATCGGTAGGAAATTTCAAAGTCAAACACCACGGGGCGATTGCCACCCGAAATTCAGCAAGGGCCGGTCGGCCCAGAAACGCGTTGTATGGTGAATGTATGTCCAAAACAACAAATTGTAACATGCATACTCTTCTGCACTCACCGATCCCCAACTCCACGGGTAACTCTACAACCCCCGTGGGTATATTAGCACTTCCATCGAAGCCATGAATCCTGGACTGACAGGGCTTCAGATCTTTGGCTTCAATCTTCATCTGATCGTAAGCTCTCTTGAACAAAATATTGACTGAACTCCCACTATCCACCAGTATCCTTTTCATCCAAGCAGGACCAACCTGGGCGGATATAACAAGTGGGTCAATGGTCGGGGCTTCGACCTTGTCTGCATCACGGTTCCGGAACACGATGTCATCTGTCATCATCCTTTGTTGTTTTGCCGGAGCCCCTTCGTCATAACTACTGCAACATTCGAAATCCATATGCCTAACCGAGCTAGCATATGACTCCATCTCTTTCCAACTCCTATCCGCCGGGTGAGGACCACCGCTGACGGTGTTTATCACTAGCCTTTCGCCCGTTCGGGCGGGCTCTTCCTGCCTTGGCTGATTTTGCCGATTGTTCTGGTTCGACAGATCCGCACCGCCAGACTACGGCGCCCGTACAAACTGGTCGAACTTCCTTTCCCTGATCAACTTCTCAATCAAATCCTGCAAGTGTCTTCATTCGTTGGTATTGTGGCGGTAACTGTCGTGAAATCTACAAAACTTGCCCGTTTGAATCTGTCTCTCCGACGACGGCTTCGGAGTTGGCTTCTTGTATTGCATGGCGTTACAAGTTTGTAGATATACGTTCTCCAACAACGTATTCAGCGTGGTATAATTGTCGAACATAGGGGCCCTACGCCTTGGCCCACGGTTTTGATCCCGCTTCCTGCTCTGATTCCCATTATTCTTCGGTTGTGATTGCTTGTTCTGGATATTTAACTGCACTTTCCCAGAATTCTCTCCCGATTGTTTAACAGACACATTACTTTGAATCCCCTCTCCACTGGGTCCTGCGTCGTCCTATTTCCTGGACTGCTTCGCGTCCTCACGCCTCAAGAACTGGGCGGCTTTGGAGTAGAAGCGATCCAACGACGCAGGAGGTTTTCCTACCAGCCAATTTCCAAAATCCGAATCAGGGTCAATCCCTTTCATCAATGCCATCAGAATCGATTTATCAATAGGATTGGTGATTTCCACATAGGCCTTATGGAATCTCTCCAAGTAGTGTCTAAGAGTTTCTCCTGGAGCTTGGGTAACACTAGACAAAGTGTTGACGTCCTTGGGCCTTGCAACATGCATGCGGAACTGTTCCACGAACTTCCTGGCGAACTGATTGAACGAAGAGATAGAACGGGGTGGCAATCGCGTGAACCACATCGTAGCAATGCCCCCCAAAGAGATAGGAAAGCTCCTACACTTGACCGCATCGTCTGCTCTAGCGGCGCTCATGGACCATTCATACTTCAATATGTGTTGATTAGGGTCCGAGTTTCCCTCGTACATTGGTAACGTGGGCATCCTAAATCGCCGAGGGGGTTCGGCATACAGAATCTCGCCTATGAATAGGGTGTGACTCCGGGAGATTCCCCAGTCGTCGTTAGTAAACCCCTGACTTTCACGGATCATCTGCCTGATCATTTCCGGAAGATCCGTTACAGCTGCGTTCTGGGCATGTCGAGCCAAGGTGTGGTCGGGCTCCACAATGCGAGACTGGACCGGATGCTGTCGACGGTCCGGATCTCGCCTCCTTGGTTCGACATCTTCTGGTACATACGGCTCAGGAGTTCGCCGTCGTCGGTGCTGGTTCTGATCTGACAAAGTATGGATGTCAACCCCTGGCTCCGTAGCAATGGTTGCAGGACGGTTGTCGGTAGTGTGTTGAGGAACAGTGCCTCCCCGGGAGGAAGGCCCTGTATGGAAGCTTGCAGATGGACCGACTCGTAGTTGGCCAACCGTCAATGCCGGAAGGTCTCCAGTAGCCTGTGCATAATTCCCATCCATTCGGGGTCGTGATGGTCAGTGATGATAATCGGTGGAAGCCGAACTCTCCGTGGAAGACTGGGATGCATAATCCCTCCTAGACCGCCTACGCTTATGACTGTGTAGCTGGCGGGTTAATTCAGCGTTAGCGCGTAGTTGCTCCGTCAACTGCTGCCGACTCTGGGTCAGCTCCTGGAGCAATGTTTGAAACTCTTGCCTCGTTACCGGTCCGGAAGACTCCGAAGGCCTGGCGACGTCCTGAGCAGATGGTAGCTGCGCGGGATCTGGCCTATCCCGGCCTTCCTGGTTACCAAGGTTAGAGGTGGTTCTAGTACTCACCATTGTGAATAGTAAGATTCTTTCCTAGACTTTTATCAAGCCTGAATAGAACGGAAGGAATCTAAGCTTGAGATTCGGATCTCTCTCTTAGATTTATGCAATCCGGTATTGATGACAGATCCGTGGAGCGAGAGAAAACCTGAGTTCAATTCTCAGTGAAAGCACCAAAGTGTTTGCACCAGAAATGGGCACAACACTCGTCGGAAGTTTTTGAAGAGATAATAAATGAAGAGTGCAAATTAAAACAGAGGATTATCTAACAAAAACTCCAAATAGCATGTAAATTAGCGCGTAAACAAGCAATTTATAGTGGTTCGGCGTATTGCCAACGTCCACTGTGAAGTTTTTATACTTTTATTGACTTTCTTTCGATGATTACAAGTTAGTGCAGCAAACAACAATGAATTACAGTCAGGAATTCGAATTTAACAACAAGTTTATGATGTCAAATGATGGAGATCTCAATCCGGCAGAGTCTGGATGCTTCAGAATTCCAAAATCCCTTTTCTGCTGGCCCTGGGGCTCTATTTATAGGCGTAGGCTGCTGATATTTCGCTGAAAACTCGGAAGACCACTTCTGGCACGTGAGGGGGTCCACACGCACGGTCTCGGGAAGTTTGGGCCCACTTTGGCATCGGTTCGAACTCCATTCGAACCGATCAAGAATTCGTCCAATCGAGATGAAATTTGGCGTGGACATTCTCCAACATGTACGCAAGCTTCTATGAAAATTTCATGGCATTTGGATCAGTAGATTGGTAGATATGATGGATTCGAAATGGGGTTCATTGCATGGCTGTTTGGTTCGAAACCATGCTTTCGAACCGATGGTTTCGAACCCATCATGGCATGTGACATCGTGGCAACGTGGAGCGCAAACTTCGAACCAACCCGGTCTCCACTCCGAGTTGACCGCTTCGACTCCATGGATCTCGGCGAATTCGAACCGAAGGAAGACACGTCATCACGGTTGGTTGACCTAGTGGATTCGAATGAGGCTACACAGGATGGATTCGAACTTGGCATCATGGATGGGTTCGAGCATGGCTTCGTGGATGGGTTCGAACGAGGTTCCATGTTTGGGTTCGAGCAATGATTCTTGTTTGGAGTTGAACTAGGCTTTGTGGTGATACGAACTATGTCACTTCTTCATGGACACGAGGCCCATCGGTTCGAACACGATGGGTTCGAACACGATGGATTCGAAGGTGACATAGACGAACCCGAGGCGGTTCGGTGGATTCAAAGCTTATGGATTCGAACGTGATGGTTTCGAAACGTTGGTTTACGATGGCTTCGAAACCTGAGCTTTCCTTTTCAAATTGAACCGATCATAACTCGAGCGTATGAACTCGGATTGACTTGAAACTTGAGATGCTGACTCCTATGGTCTTTCTTGCCGTGTCCTATCGATTGTAGCTCAATCTGGACTTGGACAAAATTCAGTGATATCCATAGCGAGACGAAGCATGACCGGTCTCTGAGACGAACTGTTCTCCGTTTCTGATCGATCTTTTGGTATCGCGGCTTTGCCAAAAAGCGGGATAACATGTATATCCTACTTAGCAATAATGTCCAATTACAGATTTCACAATCATTTTATATATTTGTTTACAATAGCTTCAATATCTATTTCATTTAAGCCTGTACGATGTTCATATACTATCCGTACGCAAATATCAATTCGATCGCTCACTCGATCACACAATTTCACTTCCGAACTAGTATCGTCCACCCGACTTCCTAGTGCGGACTCAGATCTGGCTTCTTGATCAAAAACCGTCATTCTCCTTGCATAGTCATGACTATGATAGAGAATTTCCAGAATCAATCAAAACCCATATCCAGGGTTCGCCGTCGAAAATCGAGTGAAAGATCCTAACTCGGATCGATATAACTATCTCGAAATTCTGTTCTCGAATCTGGATCAAATCGCTATGCGAGTGAAATAATATACGTACATCCTACGTATTTATATCCATTCTCTTTTATTCATATTCATTTTGATTCCCATTCACTTATCCCAATTATTACTTTTACTAAATCTTCATTAAATTATTCACCTAGAATAATAATTTTTTTTTACCAAATTTACTTAAGAATTTCACCATTTCTTCTTAAATTCAATATAAGTATTTTATACACCTCTTAAATTTATTTTCACTATGCCCCCTTACAATCCCATTAGAATTAAATTTGCCTTCGAACTTTGAATATTGAATTTTACTCACCTTACCTCAACCCATATTTAATTAATCAATTCCCTTTATTAGTTCCACTTACTAATTTATTTAAAATCTCAAACAAAAGTTTAATTTGCAAACTTTTTCTTCCTTTAGTTTCTTCAAACATCTTCTTCGATTTCACCTTACTTTACATACACAATTTTAAATTAGATTTCAATATTCAGTTTCATATCTATTTGCTTACCAATTTTAAATCCCTTGCCGTTAGTGAAAATTTTAAAATTTTCTAACTCCCAAAATTTTTGCAAAATTTTGGCAGAGTCTCCTTTGTACGGAGGAGCTTTTGCAATTTGACAAAAGATATAAATATATATACATCGACCACCCGGTCGGAAAAACAAAAACAATTCATATTTCTATTTTTATTGCGTAGGTGTAACGATCCCGATTTAAAGACGAATTTAAATTTGTAATTTAATTTAATTCTTGGGTTAAATTGTGTATTTATTTGAATTTTTCAAATTTAATAAGAAATGTATACTTATTTGTTTTTGAGTTTGATTTGGAAATTCAAAATAAATTCAAAATGAATTTTCTTTAAAAGGTTATACTTTGAAAAATAATATGTATAACTATTTATTAAAGGTATAGATTGTGCTTTCATTCATTTTCTTTATGAAGTTATAAAAAGGAATAAAACAAAACTAGGCAAATGTATGTATATGAATGAAGTATGCAAGAAGATAACAAAACAAATATATATACATAGTTGAAATTCAAACAACATGTTACTAAAGTATGAAGATTTGTACAAGGAGATAAGTATAGACATGATGAAATAAGACAAAGCAATAAATGCAAGCCTCCACAAAATCTTATCAGCCAACATTAAATTAAAAAATTAAATATACTTATAAAAATTTAATTAAACAGAACATGATGTAGATATACAAAGAAACATGGGAAGCATTAAATGCTATTTACTCTTCAGGCCATAAACTATAGAGTATATACATTCAAACAATGTAGCAAAGTAAAGAAAATAGTACTTACGGAAAAAAATCAGATTGCTGTTAACAAAGAAGGAAGCAAAGTAATTAATGCTATTTACTCCTCTACATGTACAAGATCCTATCAGCCGAAATTAAAGCAAGGTTTAGTCAACAAATAAAAGAAAAAAATTATAAATGTCTGAACAAAGTACAAAGCTTGTATAAAATAACTATACAAAAGAATGATGCTCAGTATTATACTGACCTGCACATCTCTTTATATACATAAATATTGCCTTTAGTTCATTCGTTCAGCAAATATTAACAAAGATCGGAAATTTAAAAGGAAAACAAACGTCACTTTTATTCAAAGTTGAAAACAAATTTAGTGAAGTGAAGAAGAAAGGAAGAAAGAGAAGAGGATCAAACTGCAGACTTTCTAAACAAAAGAAAAGTGTTCTCTGTCTCCAAATAATTTCATGTGAGTAAACACGATTTTTTTTTAAAAGTTTTAAGTTTGTTTAGAATAGTTCAAACTTCATTTATAAACTATTTTGGTATATGCTTCAGTTTGCATATTGATGTTGTATGCCCTGTGTTCTTTGGAAATTTGATACAGATTTCATTTTGGGTTCAAACAGTCAAACTATCCTAATTTAAATCAATTGTAAGCCTTGATTCTCAACAAACAAGTTGTTAAACTAAAAAAATAATAAGATTTTTTAAGGTTGATTTAAATTGTCTTTATCAAGCATATCACTGTGATACTATTTTATAGGTTTCAAGTGATAATCTGATAGAAATAAATTGTTGTAAAATATTAATTCGAGAATATATATTGAATCTATATTGCAAGACATGATTTTTCAAACAAAAATGAAGATTTTTAGTTTAGAATTCTCAGAGCAGTTTGAACTGGAATAAAGATTTCATTTCTACAAATTTCTAATGATTGTGTCATTTGTAAATGCAGAAATTTGTTATATAGCAAGTTTAATCATCCACGAATCCAAGAAAAATGCCAAAGAACTTTTCTAATGTGTAAATTTTGGGGCCGATTCGAATTTAGGGTTTGGGATCGTGTTTTCTGTGCTCTGTTTAAATTCTTGTTTTCGGTCCCATGAGATGATCGAGCTTCATAAAACTTAGGGGTATGGAAGAACATTGGGTTAGCGTGCTACGGCCGAAGTCATGAACTTTCTGGTGGGTCGTGCGAGAAGAACGAGGCGAGTTTCTCTTAGACGTTCGAGTTGTAGTTCGACGACCAAGTGAATTTTCGATTTCGCTTTTCTTTGGTCGAATCGAAGTTTGATTTCGAGTTGGCATAGAATTTATGACTTGCCGATGATCGTGATGATCACCAGAGTCGCGGCGCCACGTCATGCACGTGCACGACTTGTTTTGAGTGTTAGTGAGTTGTCGATTTGGAACTCGAGTTGAAACTCGAGAAAGAACACGTTTTTCTTCGGGAAGGAACTCGTGTACGCGAGTATTCTCTCTACTATTTTAGCTTAGAAACTTAAAACTGGAAAAAGAAAAAAAAAAGAGGGCAAGGGAGAAGAAGAACTAGGACGAGGGGAGAAGGGAAGAGACTCGGAGGAGAAGACGAGGAGAACTCGAGTTGGCTCGAGTGGAAAGCAAGGGTTGCTCGGGTTACTTTTTTTTAGAAATGGTTTTTGGCCCAGATTTAAATCTAAGTTCTACTGTTGACAGATTTTAGATTTATGAAGAAATTAATATTGATAATACTTTAAATAATTAAATTTAAATATAAGATATTGAAGTTAATCAACATTAAAACTTTCGGTATAACAATAAATTGACTTTTAAAACGTAAAGCAGATTTTCAAATGATAATTAAAGTAAATAATTTGTATTAATAAATGATTTTAAAAGTTAAGAATGATATACAATTTGAAATTAAAATTGATTAATCAACAATTAAGTGTTCAAATTAATTTGTAAATTAAGAATTTGTTATTCAGACAAATTAAAGTCGACAAATCAAATTTAGCGGTTAATTAAAATAACAAATTTTGAAACAATAAAACGAGTTAATCAAGATTTAATTATTTATCCAAATTCTTATCATTGATTTAAAATAATTTTTTGGTAAATTCATTTGAACCACATTGGAAAAAAATTAACTATTGCTATGCACTATATTGATATTTCTGTTATGTTTGTGATACTTTGTGATGTAGATTGCAATGTATTGCACTGCGATTGTGGTTTGTTCTGTGTTGATGTGAAAACCCTGCTGCCCGTAAAACGACGTTTGAATTTCGATGCGACAGGGATTCGGATTCTGGTTAGTTGTCCGAAACCCACATCGAATTGTAATGATGAATCTTTGTGATCAATAGATTTATTTATCTATGAATCCGTGAATAAAGATAAGCGGCGTTATGGATTATATCGCTTATCGATATTGATATCTCTGTAATAATTGATGTTGTGCACTATAGTGTAAAATCCCTGGACCCCACTTATACACACACTAATATGGATTTCACGGGGAAATCGATTAAGTCACAGATTTTGAAATAGTTTAAAAGTTGAATATTTAAATCCAAATGGTTTTGGAAATGTTTTGACATTTTAAAGTGTTGTTTTTGGGAATTTGAATTAACCCAAAGATTTTAACTTGTAAAAATGAGATCGGATTTCTCCTAAGCGAAAACTACTTGTTTTCAAAATAATAATAGCTTTCATTTTAAAGAAAGGATTTCCAAATCGTGTTGAAAAGGTTTCAAGTTTGAAATGGAATTGAAATGTTTTGAAAGTTATAAGTTAAATCTTGATTTAAAGATTTAACGAGTTAATTGAAATGTTTTGAAAGCGATGAAGTGAGTCTTTGATTCAAAGACCGAATGAGTCAATCTAAATTGAATTGGAATTGTTTTTGAAAGGCTGTGAATGAATCTTTGGAAACGATTTTTGAAAGCTATAAGTTGAATCTTTGATTTAAAGATTCAACGAGTTAATCGAAATTTTGAAAGCTATGAGTTAAATCTTTGATTTGAAGATTTAACGAGTTAATCCAATTGAAATGGTAATTGTTTTGAAATCCATAAATGGATCTTTGTGAACCGGGTGAACTTTGTGAATTAAATCTTTCGTTTAAAAGATTAAAAGTGTGGAAATTGTTTAAACCATTAAAGGTTGTTGAAATGAATCTTTTTGTTTAACAGATTGGAAATAGTGATTTGTTTTAACCATTCAAATGAAAAGTTTGGGCTTTAAGCTGTGATTTAACTGAGACTCTAGTATCCATATGATTTTTAAGTATACGCTCGTTATTCGGTTTAGCCAGGAGAGGACCTTTGTGTTATATAACCCATTTCGAATAGTGATACTATGATATGGATAGCATTTGAAGACCGGTGGTGGAGACCGGGTATTTGGAAGAGCGATAGGATGACCTATCGATTGTCTCTGCACTGAGTCGTGCCGGTATAGAGATTCCCTAAGTGATGGAAAGTCCGATCGGGATTGTGAATACCCGATTGCAAGGACTTCTTTGGAGGTGCCTTCGGTTCTGTTCGAACCCGGAACATACTTGTATAGACGTGTGTCTAACGTTACACTTTGGGATGTAAAGCTGGTTTCTATCAAATACATTTCTATTGGCAGCAGAGATTTATTCTCGTAGCTTAAAACCCTTCTTTGAGATGCACGAGCTCAGCGTTTATGTAGTTGACGGTTACTAGTGATACATTCCCAATTTGGTAATGTGGCATACGAAGTGTTACTGATCATTTGTTGATCGAAGCATGGCTTTATGAAAAAGCGTAGCTTTGTGGATGAGACTTCGTCCGGCCTCACAACCCGAAAATGGTCGAAAGAGGAATGTTGCGGCAATGTTTTGTTTAGGGGTAGCGCCCCTAGAGTATGTCCATTTTCTTCTGGATAAGAGGTAATATCATGGTATGGAGCTCAGATATTAAACCTATGTGGTTACTGCAATCTCATTTCTGTGTGGTTGTTGTTTGTTGGTAGAGAGCTCTCGGATAAAGGTCGGTAACAACTAGGGGGTGGCATAGCTCGTGTGTTAGTTACCTAGTTACAGCTATACAGCGTGAGGTAGCGTCGGTGTGTTAGTTACCTAGTCACAGCTGTACAGCGTGAGGTAGCGTCGGTGTGTTAGTTACCTAGTCACAGCTGTACAGCGTGAGGTAGCATCGGCCATGTTTAGCAGAGATCCGATCAGGTTTTCGGGGACGTCCTTCCAGACGCGTTCCATTTCGGTATGGGAAGTTCCTTAGCCCGATCATTTGTTGGAAAATCCAAAGAAACAATACGTACCCTGTACGGTTTTATTTGCATAATCTGCCATGGAATGTGGCGGTGACCTGCTATTGAACATGGTAGCTATAGTTGGCATAAGTGCGTAATGCCCATGCCGACTAAGGTTACTATTATATTTTCGAAATGTTTTCTTCACTATGCACTAATAATAATACCAAATGGTTTTTCGTGTATCAAGCATTTTTAACTGTCATAAGAAGAAATCTCCTCCAAGTGTGTGTTTGCATTGTGTGTGTGGCGGGAGGCCGTATGAGAGTTTCATTTTCCAAAAAGGCATTGCGATTTTAAAAAGCAAAATTCTTTTGGTTGTTTTTAAAAGATAAACTATTTTTGTTTACTCATACCAGTCTCATGACTAACCTGGAGTTTATTGTTCCTTTCCTAAACTCTGGGTGCCTACAATTTTCTACATGGGCAGCTTAGAAGCAGGTTATCCGTATTTTGGAAGCCGTCAGATTTTGGAAAGCTTTTGGATTTGGAAGTCTTTCGTAGTGCTTGGAGTTTTTGGAGTTTTTGAAGGCCTTATTAAGTTGAAGTATGTAGGGAATTTCTTGGAGTATCTGTTGTTCCGCTGTGGAGTTTTCACTTTATTGTTGTATCTTTTGTTGTGTATCACTCTGATATTGGTAATTGATGTTGTAATGGATATTATATCAAAGTTGTATCTGTATTATGATCAATGATATTCATTTTGTTTCCGCTGTTTATTTGCATCTAATGTTGTTATAAGCTCCGGTGATACGAATTTGATGTTGTTTGTTGGACATCGAGTTCGGGTCGTCACAAGTGGTATCAGAGCTGAAGGTTGAGTAAGTACTTTAGCTACGGAGTATAACACATTAGATGGCTCATTAGAGATAGGGTGAAGTATACCCTAGAATGAGTATAACCGAAACCCAAAATTATTTTGTTTTCTTCCTTTAATTGTTATTATTCTCCAAGATATCTTGTCCGAATTCCTAAATTAAGTTTTCTTACTATTTACAGATAGTAAGAATGAGCGGAAGAAGAGGACAAGGTAGGGGACGGGAAAATACCACTACATCTGGTCAAGTCCCTACAACAGTAATAGCAGCTATTTGCGCTCAGCCTCAGCCGGATTTGGCTGATTTGTATCGAAGCTTTACTTGACTTGGTGGTAAGCCGTTCACTGGAAAAGAATCCATTATCGAAGCACAAGCCTGGATTCGTTGAAAAAATCTTTAGAGGATTGAAGTTAGAAGATGATCAAATGCGATTGATAGCTTATTGGCAACTCCAAGAAGAAGCATTAGCTTGGTAGGAGATAGTTACTATGGATAAGCCAGGAGAAGAATTTACTTGGGAACGATTTAAGGAAGTGTTGAGTAATGATATATGCCATCCGCTGGTGTCTCTAGAATGTACTAGGAATTTATGGATTTGAAGCACAGAAATTTATCATTTGAGGAATATTTGAACAAATTCAATGAGCTGTCTCGATTTGGTTCGGAACTAGTGAATACACCTTTGAAAAAGAATGAAAGGTTTATTCGTGGAATGAAAAAGAAATTCCACGGAAGGATGACAGCACACGTTAAATAATCTTTTTCTGAATTGATAGATATGGGGTATAGGTATGCTACCCTGGATATGCAGGAAACCCCCAAAGGAAGGAGGAAATACGAACAATCAAAACTGGAAGAAAAGAAAGTTCGGGGACAAGAAACCATATTAAGGCGAGAAAAGGAAGGACAGTCAGAGAAAAGGACCACTATGCAAACAACTGCAAGAATCCGAGGAAACAGGTTAAGAAAGAACAACCTGTGAAGACTGGTCAGGGATTTAAGAAATGCTATTACTGTCACAAACCAGGTCATGAAGTTAAAGATTGCCCAAAAAGGAAGGAAGCTCATGTAGCAAAGGTGTATGCAATCAAAGATGATCCTTCAACCTCAAAGGCTGATAAGGGAAAAGGGATTTTGGAAGGTAACTTTCTCATTTACGATTAATTTGTTCGATATGGGAACTATCCATAGTTTTATTTCTCAGCATATCGCAAGTGAGTTAAATCTTGAATCAGAAATCGTAACTGAATCTATTTCTACCTATTTCATTGGCTTTCGATAAAATATACGAATGGTTAGTTATCCCTTCGAACTAACCAATATCCCTGTATACTTCGTAGATCAGATAACCTAATTGTTTCATAATTGATTGAGTTTGTTCTCATATCTATCGTTGATATTCTGATTTGGTAAGCGAAATGCAGAATTGATATCCAATTTGATTTGGAAAGATATTTCTCTATCTTTCGTCTATCTTAGTTGTCTCCTTGGCAAATTTCGGGGACGAAATTTCTTAAGGGGGGAATCTGTAACGATCCCTATTTAAAGACGAATTTAAATTTGTAATTTAATTTAATTCTTAGGTTAAATTGTGTATTTATTTGAATTTTTCAAATTTAATAAGAAATGTATATTTATTTGTTTTTGAGTTTGATTTGGAAATTCTAAATAAATTCAAAATGAATTTTCTTTAAAAGGTTGTACTTTGAAAAATAATATGTATAACTATTTATTAAAGGTAAAGATTGTGCTTTCATTCATTTTCTTTATGAAGTTATAAAAAGGAATAAAACAAAACTAGGCAAATGTACGTATATGAATGAAGTATGCAAGAAGATAACAAAACAAAATATATATACATAGTTGAAATTCAAATAACATGTTACTAAAGTATGAAGATTTGTACAAGGAGATAAGTATAGACATAATGAAATAAGACAAAGCAATAAATGCAAGCCTCCACAAAATCTTATCAAGCCAACATTAAATAAAAAAAATAAAATGTACTTATAAAAATCTAATTAAACAGAACATGTTGTAGATATACAAAGAAACATGGGAAGCATTAAATGCTATTTACTCTTTCGGCCATAAAATATATAGTATATACATTCAAACAATGTAGCAAAGTAAAGAAAATAGTACTTACAAAAAAAAACAGATTGTTGTTAACAAAGAAGGAAGCAGAGTCATTTAATGCTATTTACTCCTCTACATGTACAAGATCCTATCAGCCGAAATTAAAGCAAGGTTTAGTCAACAAATAAAAGAAAAAAATTATAAATGTCTGAACAAAGTACAAAGCTTGTATAAAATAGTTATACAAAAGAATGATTCTCAGTATTATACTGACCTGCATATCTCTTTATATACATAAATATTACCTTTAGTTCATTCGTTCAGCAAATATTAGTAAAGATCAAAAATTTAAAAGGAAAACAAACGTCACTTTTATTCAAAGTTGAAAACAAATTTAGTGAAGAGAAGAAGAAAGGAAGAAAGAGAAGAGGATCAAACTGCAGACTTTCTAAACAAAAGAAAAGTGTTCTCTGTCTCCAAATAATTTCATGTGAGTAAACACGATTTTTTAAAAAAAGTTTTAAGTTTGTTTAAAAAAGTTCAAACTTCATTTATTAACTGTTTTGGTATATGCTTTAGTTTGCATATTGATGTTGTATGCTCTGTGTTCTTTGGAAATTTGATACGGATTTAATTTTGGGTTCAAACAGTCAAACTATCCTAATTTAAATCAATTGTAAGCCTTGATTCTCAACAAAAAAGTTGTTAAACTAAAAAAAAATAAGATTTTTTAAGGTTGATTTAAATTGTCTTTATCAAGCATATCAATGTAATACTATTTTATAGGTTTCAAGTGATAATCCGATAGAAATAAATTGTTGTAAAATATTAATTCGATAATATGTACTGAATCTATATTGCAAGACATGATTTTTAAAATAAAAATGAAGATTTTTAGTTTAAAATTCTCCGAGCAGTTTGAACTTGAATAAAGATTTCATTCTACAAGTTTCTGATGATTGAATCGATTATAAATGTTGAAATTTGTTGTATAACAAGTTTAATCATCCACGAATCCAAGAAAAATGCCAAAGAATTTTTCTAATGCGTAAATTTTAGGGTCGATTCGAATTTAGGGTTTGGGATCATGTTTTCTGTGCTCTGTAGCGACCCGACTTCCTATCTCCAGGAAATCGCATCACTAGTGAAGAAAGAAAGGGATAGAAGAAGAAAAGAAAGAGAAAGAAGAAAGACAACAACATCAGAGAACTCACAGCGGAACGAATAAAATATAATAATTAACATAAAATATTACACAGTATCATAATACATCAGAGTACACAACTATACAACACATATTAGACAGTTATAAACTTCTGTCTAACTATACAACTCAAGATACAAGAGAAACAGATACCAAACAAACACAGCGGAATCAATATATTACACGTTGAAGCCTCCTGCTCCATATCTCCTCCAGAATTCGCCAAGCTAACCTGAACCACTTGACTACTCATACATAATATGAGTACCCAAGAGTTTAATAAAACAGAAAATAAACACTCGGGTCAGACAGGGGTCTGGTGTTAGTAAATGGGTTAACATTGTTTAACTTTAGAAAACCTTTAAAAGAAAAGGTATCACGTAAGACTTCCCACACATAAACATGGAAAAGTTTTTACCTTACGCTAACCAAAACATTTGATAGGAACCCAGTGATATTATAATAGTGTCTAGAGTTTTCAAGTAAATATGAAATAGCCGAAATTGTTACATGATTAAATTCCAGCTACTAGCCACAAAAGTGGGTAATACAATCAAAACCATAGGGTATCGTAGGAAGAATGGGTTTCCATCAATGGCAGGGCTACTGGGGTACCGTCCGTCACAGTACGTGGCCTAGATCACCGTACCGAGGAGTACTCCCACTCCCCTGCAACACAAGGCCGGGACCATTCCTTACTGAACAGTCCCAAACAAGACAACCCCGACGGTTGTCCAGAATTCAACCGCCCCACACAGCCGAATAAGAAGGGACTTCAAGACAGGGGTAAATCTTGCTCTCCAGTGGGAGCTACCCACGAAGCCTTGCTGCACCTCCCCTGTTTTAGCCATTCCCGGTTGATGAGGCTTGAGGCTGCGATTACCTTTATAGAACACAATCTCTTAGAATGCTCATCGTTCGCCTGACGATGTGCTGAAAGCATTCAATCCATACAAGTTCGTTCCGGTTCGAACGAAACCGAAGGCACTATCCCGTTGCACTCATTTGGGAATCACCCTCAGAGTCAACGACCATAGCCCTTGCACTCTAAATCTCCATCTCGAATCTATAAGTACTATTCTGTCAAACTCATTACGGAATCACCCACAGAGTTATACTGACGTATAGCCCTTACACCTCGAGTCTTCACTTGCTCCACTTGGATTCACGATCTAACGTTTAATTGGAATCGATGTGGCTTTCGGATTCCAAATATGGAAATCCGATCCCGGTCTCACCGAAACCAAATGCCATTTTAATGTCCAAGTTGTACTTAAGGGATTTAAACAATTAACTTATATTCAGGATGATATAAATAGATAGATGAATAACATTATCACTATAGATAATTCATATAAACCATTCATCTCACAATGCAGCATATCACAACATAGATATCCAAATCATCCAGTATCAACCAATCACCCAATATCAATCATCCAATATCATTCAACATCCAATATCAACCATTCAATATTAATCAATCACCCATAGCAGAATTGATTAACTCTTAATCAATATAATTAACCTCTAATTAAATTAATTACTATCCTTTAATTACTTGGATTATTAATTTATTACAAATCAAATTCATTATCATCTCTTAATGATCTTCCTTAATTAATCTTCCTTGATTAATTGTCCTTTAATTACATTCAAGTAATTAACCCTAACCATATTCAGTAATTAACATTTAATTACTATCATTAATTACAATAATTAATGATCCTTAATTAATTAATTAACCATAATTAATTACATTAATCCTTAATTAATTACAATTAATTAATTATACTTTAATTAATTACTTTTATTAATCAACCTTGATTAATTCATTAATTATATTAATTAATGATCCTTATTAATTAGTAATCAACTTGTAATTAATCATCTTATTAATCATAATCAGTAATTAACAATTTGTAATTACTTATCTTAATTAATTAACTTCTTAATTAATTAGCTTCTAAATTAATTATATTAATCCTTGATTAATTAATCAAATTAATTAATCTTTAATTACTTCATTAAGTAATTATTAAGCAATTTAAATTAACAATTGATCCTTAATTAATTACTTATCAATTAATTACATTTTTAATTAATTACACTTAGTAATTAATCTTGAATTTAATCTCATTTATTAATTAATCATAAATTAATCTGCCTCATAATTAATTAATCACATTGATTAATTAACTAAATAATTAAGTAATTAACTCTTAATTACTTACAAAAGTAATTATCTCTAATTACTTCTTTTAATAAATCCTACTTACATTCTTAACAAAAATTAATTCCATCATTAAAGAAATCTTAGTTCATTACTAAGTAATTACTCCATAATTAATTATCTTTAAACAATTATATTAATCAATTCTTTAATTGACAATATTAAGTGATTCCATTAATCACTTCAATTAATTACTCCCATGAGTAGCTTCTCTAATTACTTCCTTAAGTAATTACCATTCTAATTATATTCAAAAATTAACCATTAACTACTTAATTAATCCATAATTAAGTGATTATTTAAAAATTAAATAACAATTAACTAATTATTTAAAATTAATTAAACAATTAATTAATTACTTATACTTAAAAATCCTTAATTAATTAAGAAAAAGCATTTATCTTAATTAATTATTTACTTAATTACAAATCATATTTAAATCAAGTATTCTAAAGTTAATAACAAAGATAAATTAACCCTATTTATCTTTATAATTAAATTATTTGAACTTAAATTAAATTTCACTAACTTAAAACAAATTTATCCAATTTGTTTTCAAAATCATAATAATAATCTTGTTTGTAAATAAGTTTATTAAGAAATCAAATTTAAAATTTCAAAATAATTTAGTTACTCAATTTAAACTTATTTATTTTCAAAAATGGTTTGAAATTTTGAGTTACCAAATCATTACTAAAACCTTTAAACCTGAGACTTTGATTTAGATCACTTCCATATAAATTAGAATTAAACTGATTAATTGCTTACAAATGTTACCCCTTTAAAACCGTTAAAATTTACAAATAAATTTAATTAATACTTTTATGAGTTTGAATAACACCTATTTTAAAACTACAAGTTACAATTCATGAAACTTGACTTGATTCATTCAATCCCCAGGTACCAATTCAAGCACCAACCCAAAGTACAACCAGAAAATCTCAAGCGATCACCTAAAACCAGAGTCAAACCCAGGCAACACTCGCGTAAACCCCGAAGCAACTTGACCCCCCCATCTTCTTCGAGTCATCCCCGGGTACAACTCGAACACCTACCCGAGTTTCCCTCGTACCACGCGAGAACCCACCACGCTTCCCTTCGTCATCCCCAAATAAAAGAACTCACCTGATACCTATCGTGCATGGTGCACGTGCACCGCCAATCCACACAACTCTGGCCATCTTCCTGACCATCAACCCATCACACAAGTCCTCGTCAATCTATCCTACCACCCAGATTTCAAAAATCCAAGCTCGAACAAAAATTCGACTTCAGTTCGAAAACTACAGCGAACCCGCTCTCCAAAAACCCCTAAACGTCGACGCCACGACGACATTTAACCCTCGCCGTTCTCATCTCAGAAACGCCATAACCCGAGCTTCGTTTCTTCAAGAAGCGATAACCTCCGGTCACTCGTTCGCGACGCAAAACCCACTACAGTCAAGCCCAAAATGAGACCCACTAAACCCTAGTTAAGTCAAATTCACACAATCCTCCTTATAGAAAAATTAAATTGAATTTTTCCTATAATCCTAGATCAATAAACAAGCTTCAATCCAAATCACAGCCACAACCATCACGTTGAGCATCAGAAATTTGTCAAATTGCCTAAAATGATCATCCGTAAATTCCCATTTGAATATCCATTAAAAAAATTTAAAATGTATGTTAAAATTTATCATTTTTAACAACAAATACAACTATATATTCCAAAACAGAAATTGAAGATATCAATTTTTGACATGCAACCAAATTTCACTGTATTAACATATTTTATCCATTATTTGTGAATTAAAAATCTCAGAAACCATTTTTAAAATTACCATAAATCAATAACAAACAACTTTCATTTAACCATCAATGTCCAATATTGATGTTATTGTGAGATTAGAATTTTTGAATGTAAATCTGTGTCTGGAAAGAACAGATAACAGAGTATGACATATACATATACAGACCTATCATTCGTGTATACACACATCCACCAATCCAATAATATCAATACTGAAATATTTTCATGCAATTACCAGGATCAACTCACAGATTATCACATGCATTAGGATCTAAATCAATTTAAACTTTTTTTCAAAACATTTACTCACTTGATAAATTGCAGAGCAAATTTTCTAGGCCTGATCACTCTAACTGGAAAAGGATTTTGATTTGCTTTTGATTATGCTTTTATTGAAAATCCCTTGCATGCTTTCAAGTAGTTGTTTAAAAGTTGAACATTTGAAATGCACCCCTTTAAGATTTGCAGATTTGAGTTGCAGTAGAATTATTGTGAAGAACATTCATATTTGCATTTTTTTTTTTTAAATGTTGAAACTGTTGATCTCTTTGCATGTTGCAGTTTAGATTTGAAGGTTGCCATTAATTTGAGTTTAAGAAAAAGAAACAAGTTTTCTTCTAAAAACATTTATTAAAATTTAGAAATAATATGTTGCCACTTGGTCATTTAAATTTACATTTGTCCTTCAATCCACTTAATTACTTTACATGTGTGGTTAGAATGAATATTATGCTTACACATGTTCTCTTAGGTGTTTTTTTTTTAATTTTTTTTTAAAATATAAACTCACATGTTAAATTTAATTTATAAATAAATACTTGTATATGTAAATGTAAATTTACTTTTAAGAGAAAATATTCTAAAACTAATTATAATATAAATATAAATATACATCTTGTACATGTTATTTAAAATATAAAACTTTTATATTTACACATTTATAATCATTTAAAATTTAAGAATTTTAAAAAGAAACAAAACAAAGTTTGTTTAAATCATTTTTAAACTATCACATTTTAAATACTTTAAAAGAAAGACAAATCAAAACTTTGTTTAAAATCTTTTTAAACTATCCTATTTAAAAATAAATAACAATCTTACATGTGAAACAATTGAATTAAACTAAATTTTCTTTTGAAAAAAAACATTATGTTTTAAAACAAAGCCTCAATTTCAATATTCATTAATATATAATTTATTAATAAATTAAATTAAATTTTCAAAACAATATCAAATTATAACATATGCTTACATATATTACAATTTGAAAATTCAATCTTTAAATTTAAAACAAAAGATATTCTCATTCACAATATATATCAAACATATATATTATAAATAGAATAAAATTTATTAGCTTTTGAAAAACAATTCTAACCAACTTTTAAATTGTTAAAAGATATTGATTATACTTACCAAATTAAATATTTATTATCCTTAATAAGATTAATTTCACCAATTTAAATTAAAATTATAAAGAAAATTTATCAAATCAATTAAATTATTATACGGATTATTAAATCGATATTGCCCAAAATTCCGGGTCGTTACAATCCTCCCCCCTTAAAAGAATTTCGTCCCCGAAATTTAAAAGCAAAGTTAATTTAATAACCCAGCAAAGATTTTAATTTCAATTAGCAAAGCATTCCTAACATTCAATTACTAACAACCATACCAATCAATCACACAAACAAACTTAACTAATTATCCTGACATAAATCAGAATAAAACTCTAATACTATCTCGAGTTTCCCAAGTATAAATCACCGGGAGACTCGCTCTACAAAAGCTAACAAACTAACTACACTACCAAAATCCAGAGCTTCTCTCCTTTCTAGATTCATCAATCTAAACAAATCAGATTACTCTCATTTTCAACTCAACATCCAACTCCAACTAGACTACAGATTCCATAATCAACAATATACCATACACGTACTCCCTCAGAGATACGTGAAATTCAATGAATTCCAGCTATCCAAACTGGCAATTCAATCTTATCCTATCAAAATACAGATAAAAAATCTTCAAATGCCTCAGTACAAACCAACCAATCTTATCCAATATCCGTTCTCTTAACCAGAGAATTTTAACCACAATGAAGTCTCCAACTTCAAATACCAAAATTCCTTATCTCATATCTATAACTCAACAGACAATCCAAGGCTGCCAAACTTCTTCTTGATCAGCTCAATCACGGTGCACATGCACCAACAACGCCGACCAACGCCGATCATCACGACCAACGTCCATCATCCCTTCCTCCCTCGCGAGCTTAAATCTACACCCAGAGTCAAAAATTCAAATACGAATCGAAATTTGACCCATTAGCATGAAACAGCAGGAAGCACAAACTCCAAAACCACCCCATCGCCGATCATCTCATCGCCGATTAACCCTGCTGACTCCACCATAGGAACACCACACCCAATAACTCCATTCTCTCCAAATGCGGTCAAACCCGATCCCCAATCCTTGATGCAAAGCTATGACAAAACAGCCGAAACCAGAAACCAAAGTAACCCTAGTTCATTCGATTCCAAGCAAATTGATTACTGGAAAAATCCAAAAGCATTTTTCATAATGTCCTCCACGTCTAAGCGAGCTTCAACCAAAAATCTAGCTTAAATCATTGTGCCGATCAATGGCAATCCTCAAAACCCCCAAAAACACACAAACCCAAATTTCTCATAATTTGTCAGACTAAAAATCATGAAACAGGTATTAAAAATCATGATTCTTACTCCCTAATTTGTTCATGTAATCCAAATTTTAAATCAAGATTTTTGATTTATCATGAATAACAGTATTCCACTGTGTTTTCCTATTTTTAACTTATTTGCTAAAGTTAAAATCCTAGAATTATTCTTAAAACCATTATCATCTACAAACAACAACTTTTTATTTAGATTTTGAAATCAAATATTAATTTGTTTTATTGGTATTGAATATTTCTTTTAACAGAACCTTTGCAGTAATTTATCAGAGTAAATTCAAGCATGCATATGTACAGACAGACTCATCCATCATAAACATAACAATTCATATAAATTTAAAACTACAGTATTTTAATTCAAGACAATCAACACATGCATAGCAGTAAATTCTAAATCAACTGTTTTTTTAAAAACATTTACTCACATAAGTAACTTCTCTAGAAAATATCCAAGGATACTGCATCTCATCATGCAGTTATCAAGATACCATCACTTACTACTGCACTTCCATCAAATCCAAACTCAAGAAAAATTCGCTCACCCGAGCGAAATCCAAACTTACACTTCAAGATAAACTCCGAATCTTTAAAAAGATTTCCTTCGGATATAAGAGAAATTCTTACTCCAAACAACAAATCTCACTCGAGACGGTATTAGGTCTACAGTCTCGACAAATACTTCTAACCTCAATATACGGACCTCTTCCATCAGTGGTAATCGTGTTACACACACATACCACTACTCCATTTACCTTTAAAACTTATGTTGAAAAATCCGAACAGATAACCCAACAGATCAGGTAGATATAAATATATATATATATATATAGTTATATAAAAATTACAAATACGCTCTCTCAAGAAAGACACCACTACAGAGCCTAGGTATTCACTCAACCTAATGCTCTGATACCAAATGTAGCGACCCGACTTCCTATCTCCAGGAAATCGCATCACTAGTGAAGAAAGAAAGGGATAGAATAAGAAAAGAAAGAGAAAGAAGAAAGACAACAACATCAGAGAACTTACAGCGGAACGAATAAAATATAATAATTAACATAAAATATTACACAGTATCATAATACATCAGAGTACACAACTATACAACACATATTATACAGTTATAAATTTCTGTCTAACTATACAACTCAAGATACAAGAGAAACAGATACCAAACAAACACAGCGGAATCAATATATATCTACACGTCGAAGCCTCCTGCTCCATATCTCCTCCAGAATTCGTCAAGCCAACCTGAACCACTTGACTACTCATACATAATATGAGTACCCAAGAGTTTAATAAAACAGAAAATAAACACTCGGGTCAGACAGGGGTCTGGTGTGAGTAAACGGGTTAACATTGTTTAACTTTAGAAAACCTTTAAAAGAAAAGGTATCACGTAAGACTTCCCACACATAAACATGGAAAAGTTTTTACCTTACGCTAACCAAAACATTTGATAGTAAATCAAGTGATATTGTAATAGTGTCTAGGGTTTTCAAGTAAATATGAAATAGCCGAAATTGTTACATGATTAAATTCTAGCTACTAGCCACAAAAGTGGGTAATACAATCAAAACCGTAGGGTCTCGTAGGAAGAATGGGTTTCCATCAATGGCAGGGCTACTGGGGTACCGCCCGTCACAGTACGTGGCCTAGATCACCGTACCGAGGAGTACTCCCACTCCCTTGCAACACAAGGCCGGGACCGTTCCTTACTGAACAGTCCCAAACAAGACAACCCCGGCGGTTGTCCGGAATTCAACCGCCCCACACAGCCGAATAGGAAGGGACTTCTAGACAGGGGTAAATCTTGCTCTCCAGTGGGAGCTACCCACGAAGCCTTGCTGCACCTCCCCTGTTTTAGCCATTCCCAGTTGATGAGGCTTGAGGCTGCGATTACCTTTATAGAACATAATCTCTTAGAATGCTCATCGTCCGCCTGACGATGTGATGAAAGCATTCAATCCATACAAGTTCGTTCCGGGTTCGAACGAAACCAAAGGAACTATCCCGTTGCACTCATTTTGGAATCACCCTCAGAGTCAACGACCATAGCCCTTGCACTCTAAATCTCCATCTCGAATCTATAAGTACTATTCCGTTAAACTCATTACGGAATCACCCACAGAGTTATACTGACGTATAGCCCTTACACCTCGAGTCTTCACTTGGTCCACTTGGATTCACGACCTAACGTTTAATTGGAATCGATGTGGTTTTCGGATTCCAAATATGGAAATCCGATCCCGGTCTCACCGAAACCAAACGCCATTTTAATGTCCAAGTTGTACTTAAGGGATTTAAACAATTAACTTATATTCAGGATGATATAAACAGATATACGAATAACATTATCACTATAGATAATTCATATAAACCATTCATCTCACAATGCAGCATATCACAACATAGATATCCAAATCATCTAGTATCAACCAATCACCCAATATCAATCATCCAATATCATTCAACATCCAATATCAATCACTCAATATTAATCAATCACCCATAGCAGAATTGATTAACTCTTAATCAATATAATTAACCTCTAATTAAATTAATTACTATCCTTTAATTACTTGGATTATTGATTTATTACAAATCAAATTCATTATCATCTCTTAATGATCTTCCTTAATTAATCTTCCTTGATTAATTATCCTTTAATTACATTCAAGTAATTAACCCCAACCATATTCAGTAATTAACCTTTAATTACTATCATTAATTACAATAATTAATGATCCTTCATTAATTAATTAACTATGATTAATTACATTAATCCTTAATTAACTACAATTAATTAATCATACTTTAATTAATTACTTTTATTAATCAACCTTGATTAATTCATTAATTATATTAATTAATGATCCTTATTAATTAATAATCAACTTGTAATTAATCATCTTATTAATCATAATCAGTAATTAACAATTTTTAATTACTTATCTTAATTAATTAACTTCTTAATTAATTAGCTTCTAAATTAATTATATTAATCCTTGATTAATTAATCAAATTAATTAATCTTTAATTACTTCATTAAGTAATTATTAATCAATTTAAATTAACAATTGATCCTTAATTAATTACTTATTAATTAATTACATTTTTAATTAATTACACTTAGTAATTAATCTTGAATTTAATCTCATTTATTAATTAATCATAAATTAATCTCCCTCATTAATTAATTAATCACATTGATTAATTAACTAAATAATTAAGTAATTAACTCTTAATTACTTACATAAGTAATTATCTCTAATTACTTCTTTTAATAAATCCTAATTACATTCTTAACAAAAATTAATTCCATCATTAAAGAAATCATAGTTCATTACTAAGTAATTACTCCATAATTAATTAGCTTTAAACAATTATATTAATCAATTCTTTAATTGATAATATTAAGTGATTCCATTAATCACTTCAATTAATTACTCCCATGAGTAGCTTCTCTAATTACTTCCTTAAGTAATTACCATTCTAATTATATTCAAAAATTAACCATTAACTACTTAATTAATCCATAATTAAGTGATTATTTAAAAATTAAATAACAATTAACTAATTATTTAAAATTAATTAAACAATTAATTAATTACTTATACTTAAAAATCCTTAATTAATTAAGAAAAAGCATTTATCTTAATTAATTCTTTACTTAATTACAAATCATATTTAAATCAAGTATTCTAAAGTTAATAACAAAGATAAATTAACCCTATTTATCTTTATAATTAAACTATATGAACTTAAATTAAATTTCACTAACTTAAAACAAATTTATCCAATTTGTTTTCAAAATCATAATAATAATCTTGTTTGTAAATAAGTTTATTAAGAAATCAAATTTAAAATTTGAAAATAATTTAATTATTCAATTTAAACTTATTTATTTTCAAAAATGATTTGAAATCTTGAGTTACCAAATCATTATTTAAACCTTTAAACCTGAGACTTTGATTTAGATCACTTCCTTATAAATTAGAATTAAATTGATTAATTGCTTACAAATGTTACCCCTTTAAAACCATTAAAATTTACAAATAAATTTAATTAATACTTTTATGAGTTTGAATAACACCTATTTTAAAACTACAAGTTACAATTCATGAAACTTGACTTGATTCATTCAATCCCCAAGTACCAATTCAAGCACCAACCCAAAGTACAACCAGAAAATCTCAAGCGATCACCTAAAACCCGTGTCAAACCCAGGCAACACTCGCGTAAACCCCGAAGCAACTTGACCCCCCCATCTTCTTCGAGTCATCCCCGGGTACAACTCGAACACCTACCCGAGTTTCCCTCGTACCACGCGAGAATCCACCACGCTTCCCTTCGTCATCCCCAAATAATAGAACTCACCTGATACCTATCGTGCATGGTGCACGTGCACCGCCAATCCACACAACTCTGGCCATCTTCCTGACCATCAACCCATCACACAAGTCCTCGTCAATCTATCCTACCACCCAGATTTCAAAAATCCAAGCTCGAACAAAAATTCGACTTCAGTTCGAAAACTACATCGAACTCGCCCTCCAAAAACCCCCAAACGCCGACGCCACGACGACATTTAACCATCGCCGTTCTCATCTCAGAAACGCCATAACCCGAGCTTCGTTTCTTCAAGAAGCGATCACCTCCGGTCACTCGTTCGCGACGCAAAACCCACTACATTCAAGCCCAAAACGAGACCCACTAAACCCTAGTTAAGTCAAATTCACACAATCCTACTTATAGGAAAATTAAATTGAATTTTTCCTATAATCCTAGATCAATAAACAAGCTTCAGTCCAAATCACAGTCGCAACCATCACGTTGAGCATCAGAAATTTGTCAAATTGCCTAAAATGATCATCCGTAAATTCCCATTTGAATATCCATTAAAAATATTTAAAATGTATTTTAAAATTTATCATTTTTAACAACAAATCCAACTATATATTCCAAAATAGAAATTGAAGATATCAATTTTTGACATGCAACCAAGTTTCACTGTATTAACATATTTTATCCATTATTTGTGAATTAAAAATCTCAGAAACCATTTTTAAAATTACCATGAATCAATAACAAACTACTTTCATTTAACCATCAATGTCCAATATTGATGTTATTGTGGGATTAGAATTTTTGAATGTAAATCTGGGTCTGGAAAGAACAGATAACAGAGTATGACATATACATATACAGACCTATCATTCATGTATACACACATCCATCAATTCAATAATATCAATACTGAAATATTTTCATGCAATTACCAGGATCAACTCACAGATTATCACATGCATTAGGATCTAAATCAATTTAAACTGTTTTTCAAAACATTTACTCACCTGATAAATTGCAGAGCATATTTCCCAGGCCTGATCACTCTAACTGGAAAAGGATTTTGATTTGCTTTTGATTATGCTTTTCTTGAAAATCCCATGCATGCTTTCAAGTAGTTGTTTAAAAGTTGAACATTTGAAATGCACCCCTTTAAGATTTGCAGATTTGAGTTGCAGTAGAATTATTGTGAAGAACATTCATATTTACAGATTTTTTTTTAAATGTTGAAACTGTTGATCTCTTTGCATGTTGCAGTTTAGATTTGAAGGTTGCCATTAATTTGAGTTTAAGAAAAAGAAACAAGCTTTCTTCTAAAAACATTTATTAAAATTTAGAAATAATATGTTGCCACTTGGTCATTTAAATTTACATTTGTCCTTCAATCCACTTAATTACTTTACATGTGTGGTTAGAATGAATATTATGCTTACACATGTTCTCTTAGGTGTTTTTTAATTTTTTTTAAAATATAAATTCACATGTTAAATTTAATTTATAAATAAATACTTGTATATGTAAATGTAAATTTGCTTTTAAGAGAAAATATTCTAAAACTAATTATAATATAAATATAAATATACATCTTGTACATTTCATTTAAAATATAAAACTTTTATATTTACACATTTATAATCATTTAAAATTTAAGAATTATAAAAAGAAAAAAAACAAAGTTTGTTTAAATCATTTTTAAACTATCACATTTTAAATACTTTAAAAGAAAGACAAAGCAAAACTTTGTTTAAAATCTTTTTAACTATCCTATTTAAAAATAAGTAACAATCTTATATTTGAAACAATTGAATTAAACTAAATTTTCTTTTGAAAAAAAACATTATGTTTTAAAACACATCTTCAATTTCAATATTCATTAATATATAATTTATTAATAGATTAAATTAAATTTTCAAAACAATATCAAATTATAACATATGCTTACATATAGTACAATTTGAAAATTCAATCTTTAAATTTAAAACAAAAGATATTCTCATTCACAATATATATCAAACATATATATTATAAATAGAATAAAATTTATTAGCTTTTGAAAAACAATTCTAACCAACTTTTAAATTGTTAAAAGATATTGATTATACTTACCAAATTAAATATTTATTATCCTTAATAAGATTAATTTCACCAATTTAAATTAAAATTATAAAGAAAATTTATCAAATCAATTAAATTATTATACGGATTATTAAATCGATATTGCCCAAAATTCCAGGTCGTTACATGCTCTGTTTAAATTCTTTTTTTCGATCCCATGAGATGATCGAGCTTCATAAAATTTAGGGGGATGGAAGAACGTTGGGTTAGCGTGCTGTGGCCGAAGTCGCGAACTTTCTGGTGGGCTGTGCGAGAAGAACGAGGCGAGTTTCTCTGAGACGTTCGAGTTTGCAGCTCGACGACCAAGTGAATTTTCTATTTTCTTTGGTCGAGTCGAAGTTTGATTTCGAGTTGGCATAGATTTACGACTTGCCGATGATCATGGCGATCACCGGAGTCATGGAGCCACGTCGTGCACATGCACGACGTGTTTTGAGTGTCAGTGAGTTGTCGATTTGGAACTCAAGTTGAAACTCGAGGAAGAATACGTTTTGCTTCGGGAAGGAACTCGCGTACGCGAGTATTCTCTCGGTTATTTTAGTTCAGAAACTTAAAACAGGAAAAAGAAAAAAAAGGGAAAGGGAGAAGAAGAACTGGGACGAGGGGAGAAGGGAAAAGATTCGCGGGAGAAGACGAGGAGAACTCGAGTTGGCTCGAGCGGAAAGCAATGGTTGCTCGGGTTACTTTTTTTAGAAATGGTTTTTGGCCCAAATTTAAATCTAAGTTCTACTGTTGACAGATTTTATATTTATGAGGAAATTAATATTGATAATACTTTACATAATTAAATTTAAAGATAAGATATCGAAGTTAATCAACATTAAAACTTTCGGTGTAACAATAAATTGACTTTTCAAATGTAAAGCAGATTTTCAAATGATAATTAAAGTAAATAATTTATATTAATAAATGATTTTAAAAATTAAGAATGATATACAATTTGAAATTAAAATTGATTAATAAACAATAAAGTGTTCAAATTAATTTTTAAATTAAGACTTTGTTATTCAGATAAATTAAAGTCGACAAATCAAATTTAGCGGTTAATTGAAATAACAATTTTTAAACAATAAAAAGAGTTAATCAAGGTTTAAATTATCTATCCAAGTTCTTATCATTGATTTAAAATAATTTTTGGTAAATTTATTTGAACCACATTGGAAAAAAAAATTAACTATTGCTATGCACTATATTGATATTTCTGTTCTGTTTGTGATACTTTGTGATGTAGATTGCCGTGTATTGCACTGTGATTGTGGTTTGTTCTATATTGATGTGAAAACCCTGTTGCCCATAAAACGGCATTTGAATTTTGATGCGACAGGGATTCGGACTCTGGTTAGTTGTCCGAAACCCACATCGAATTGTAATGATGAATCTTTGTGATCGATAAATTTATTTATCTATGAATCTGTGAATAAAGATAAGCGTTACGGATTATATCACTTGTCGATATTGATATCTCTGTAATAATTGATGTTGTGCACTATTGTGTAAAATACTTGGACCCCACTTATACACACAAATATGGATTTCACGGGGAAATCGATTAAGTCACAGATTTTGAAATAGTTTAAAAGTCGAGTATTTAAATCCAAATGGTTTTGGAAATGTTTTGGGATTAAAGTGAAAAGCTTTTGAAATGGAATTTCAAAGATGAAACTTATTTGGAACAACTTGATTAAGTTTTGAAATTTGAATAATTTGATTTAAATTGGAATTCAATATCTGAAATTGAATTCTATATTCAGTATTTATGATATAAAAAGGTATACAAGTTTATACGCGTTTTAAACCATTTTAAAGTGTTGTTTTTGGGAATTTGAATTAACCCAAAGATTTTAACTTGTATAAATGTGATCAAATTTCTCCGAAATGATAACTACTTGTTTTCAAAATAATAATAGCTTTCATTTTAAAGAAAGGATTTCCAAATTGTGTTGAAAAGGTTTCAAGTTTGAAATGGAATTGAAATGTTTTGAAAGCTATAAGTTAAATCTTGATTTAAAGATTTAACGAGTTAATTGAAATGTTTTGAAAGCTATGAAATGAGTCTTTGATTCAAAGATCGAATGAGTTAATCCAACTTGAATTGGAATTGTTTTTGAAAGGCTATGAATGAATCTTTCAAAACTGATGCAGCGCACCCTGTTAAGTCACTCGCAATTTATGACTTAAGTCGTGACAATCATGAACAGCGACCTAACAAGGTACGCGACCTAACTAGCTTAAGCCACCAACGACCTAGAGAACTATGGTGGAATGAGTTAACTCCTCCAGAAACCAAGACCAACGACCTAACAAGATACGGCGTAATGGGGGACAAAGGGGGAGTTGAAGCATTACACCGGAATAACGAGCTATGCATTTGGTCGTTCAAACGACCTAGCGAGGTAACGAGCTATGCATTAGGTCATTGAAGCGACCTAGCGAGTTAAGGCGTCTACCTTAAGCCACTTCTTTTAAGTCGCTAAAGTTTATGTCGCATGAAGTTGTTTCCTTAAGTCGAGCATGAAGCTAACACTAACCTGAAGCTTAGGTCGCTCAAATGGATAGGTCGCTCAAGCTATTATGATAATCTATTATGTCGCAGTGTTGTAGGAGTTGATGTTGTAACTCCTCTGTGTTGTTTGTCCTTGAGTCGTAAGTCGTGACTCGGATGTTGTATGTCTTGTGGTCTGTACAAATGTTGTGTTGTTAAGTCGTGTGTGACTTAGGTCGTGGGTCGTAACTCGTGGGTCGTCGAGTGAGTTAGTTCGGCCGAACTGTGTGTTGTAAATTTTCCTATAAATAGGGATGTGTGGGTCATTTGTAAACTCAATTGATTTTGAATAAACTTTGTTTTGAGTGCTTTGTGCCTCTTTGAAATTGGAAGTTGAGCGTTGTCTCCTTTCTCCATTTTTGGTTATTCTAGTGCGCTCGAATAAACGGATTTGAAGCCGATTCACGGAATCTTGTGCGCGAGATCAACGTCGAAGAATCGTAGATCTTCTAACACGGAATCGTGCGCGATCAACGTGTTAAAGATATAAAGAGTCCGGTATCTCACGAGATCAACGGATTTGAGCACTTGGGTATTTTCAATCCATCGATTCTACTTTTCATCGTTTCATCCATTTTCGTTTATCCGCTGCGTCAGTTTGGTATCAAAGCTAGACTTAGCTAATCATAGCTAAGCCGAGCCTATTGGGAGCCGAGTTGAAGTATTGGAGTTGTGCATCACTTTTGCTTGATCAAGGCCGAGAGTTGGAGTTAGATCGAGCCAAGCTAAGTGTTGGCCGAGAGCAAGTCCAGTTCAGATTTGAGTTAAAGTTGTGCTAGTTGAAGATTGTTGTTGAAAATCATGCATCCATGAAGAGCTAATCGATTTCAAAATGATGAAGATGTGTATCGAAGACAAGAAGCCGAGCAAATGGAACAACGTATCAATGAAAAGTTTGACGAAGGTATGGGAAAGTTGGAGAAATTGATGAACGACTTGAATCAAAGTCAAAGGAGAAGATCACCAATCTCGAACCATGGAGGAAACAGAGTTTCTCCATCGGTTACGGAAGCGAGGAGGGTGTCACCACAATCTTATCGAGATCGAAGAGAATCATCAGTTTCAATGAGGCGAGAACACCATGAGTATCGAAATGAAGATAGAAGAACTCCACGTGAGTTTGGAGATGAGCCATATTGTGATGCTGAAAGACATAGTAAAAGAGACATGTATGATCGTAGAAATGTTGACGGTCGAGATCGATATCGAAGTACATTTGATTATGATGAAGATGGTGATAGTGGAAGTATTCATTATCGAGACCGAGGCCAAGTTCGTAATCAATACTTGGATTCAGAAAATGATCGTAGATGGGAATCGGGTATGAGAATGGAAATTCCAGAATTCAAGGGTGGTATGCAAGCCGAAGTATTTCTTGATTGGTTATCGAGTGTTGAAGAAATTTTGGAATTCAAGGATGTGCCGGAGAATCGCAGAGTTTGGTTAGTTGCTACAAGACTAAAGGGAAGAGCTATGGCTTGGTGGCAGCAAACTAAATTGACACGGGAAAGAATGGGGAAATCGAAAGTTGTCACTTGGGAGAAGATGAGAAAGATGATGAAAGCAACTTTCTTGCCGTACAACTATCAATTGCTTATGTATCAACGTTTACAGAACTTAAGATAAGGGATGAGGACAGTGAATGACTATGCCGATGAATTCTATCAGTTGATAGCAAGAAATGATACTATGGAAACAGAAGAATAGCTAACAGCTAGATATATTGGAGGGTTACGAATGTAGATTCAAGATATGGTGAATATGTCTGATCCAAGATCCGTGGCTGAAGCACACCAAAAGGCTCTAGCTTGGGAGGAGCTAGGTAGAAGAGAGGTAGTGTGTTTACAAATTCCAACAATCAAGTGAAAGGGGCTAGTAGCAATATGAATGTTTCCAAGGCTGTTGGAAAAGCGGTTGTTAATGAAGTTGCTAAGACCAAGGTCAACAACAATTTCAAGTGTTATAACTATCAGGAGTTTGGTCACAAGAGCAATGAATGTCCGAAGCCTAAGAAGCGAGTGATGGTTGTTGAGGTTGAGGATGAGGATGCAGAAATAGAATGTTCCAATTCACCACAAGTTGAGGAGGAAGAAGAATTATTGTCAGGAGATGAGGGTTTTAATTTGATGATGAGGAGATCATGCTTGACGCCAAAGCAGGAAGAGGAGACTAGCTGGTTGATGAGACGACCCGACTTTCCACCACCATAAAATCGCATCATCTTTAAGAAAGAAAGGGATAGAAAAGAGAATAGAAAGAAGAGAAGAAAGAACAACATCAGAATCTACACAGCGGAACGAATAAATTATATTAATAACATAATACATTACATAGTTTACAACCATATCAGAGATACACAACATAGTCAACTCATACTAGACAGTTATAAACACATGTCTAGTTATACAACTCAATACAATAACTCAGAGAACACACAGCGGAATACTATATATATAACTACACGCGGAAGCCTCCTGCTCCATTGCTCCTCCATAATTCATCAAAGCTAACCTGAATCTTAACCTGAATTCCCTTGACTACTCATAAAAATTTTTGAGTACCCAAGAGTTTATGAAAAACAAAAATAAACTCCCGGTCAGACATGGGTCTGGTGTGAGTAACAGGTTAAAGTTGCTTAACTTTCAAAAAACCTTTTTAAAAGAAAGGTATCATGTAAGACTTCCCACACATAAACATGGAAAAGTTTTTACCTTACGCTAACCAAAACATTTGACAGGAAATCTGATGATATTATAATAGTGTCTAGGGTTTTCATGTAAAATACAGAAATAGCTGGAATGCTTACATCTCACATTCCAACATAGTTGGGCACAACTAATACGTACGACACTTATTGGATTTTTGATTCCATACAATGGCAGGGCTACTGGGGTACCGCCCATCAAAGTACGTGGCCTAGATCAACTACCGAGGATCACTCCCGACCCCCTGCAACACAAAGCCGGACCCACTCCTTACTGCATAGTTCCAGACAAGACAATCCCGTGGTTGTAGCTAGCAACCACCCATACAGCCGAATATAAAGGGACTTCTAGACAGGGATAAATCTTGCTCTCCAGTGAGTGCGACCCACGAAGCCTTGCTGCACCTCCCCTATTTTAGCCATTCCCGGTTGATGAGGCTTGAGGCTGCGATTACCTTTATAGGACATATCACTTAGAATGCTCATCGTCCACCTGACGATGTTCTGAAAGCATTCAATCCATACAAGTTCGTTCCGGGTTCGAACGAAACCTAAGGCATTATCTCGTTACACTCATTTTGGAATCACCCTCAGAGTTAACGACAATAACCCTTGCACTCTAATTCATCATCTCGAATCTATAAGAACTAATTCCGTTAACTCATTACGGAATCACCCACAGAGTTATATTGACTTATAGTCCTTACACCTCGAGTCTTCACAAAGCTCCACTTTGATTTACGACCTAACGTTATTTTGAATCGATGTGGTTTTCGGATATCCAAATATGGAAACCCGATCCCGGTCCCATCGAAAACCAAAGCGTGTCTTTTAAGTCCAAGTTGTTTTAAAAGGTTTAAAACAATTCAATTACAGTATCTATATACACTCAGATAGATAATTCATAAATCATAACTGATAATCATTATTATCACATAATAGGTAATCCACATTATCAATATCATAATAGATATTCCATATATCACCATCACAATAGATAACCTATGGTATCATCACAATACAACCAAACATCCATACTACACAATATCATTTATCTCATTACTGAGATCACAAAGCATCCAAGACAATCAATGACATCCATTCATACATAAGCAATGATTTACTCATACCATAATATAATTAATTTAAAATGAATTAAATTAACTATCTCCAATTCTAATTAATTTAAAATGAATTAAATTAATCACATCATCTCTAATTAATTTAAAATAAATTAAATTAATTACTATCAATATAAACCTTGCTTACTCAATCATTTAATTTAATACAATCAATTAATCAATCATAAATTACTTTAATTAATCACTCTTGATTAATTACCCTTAATTACATTCATGTAATTATCCTAAATTAATTTTACAAATTAATTAACCTCAAACAAAACAGTAATTAACCTTTAATTGCTTCAATTAATTAATTAATCATAATTAATTACATTAATCCTTAATTAATTACATTAATTAATCACCTTTGGTTACCTCTTATTGATTAATTAATCATAATTAATCAACTTAATTACATCATTAATTAAAATAATTAATGACCCTTATTAATTTCCTTAAGTAATTAACTTATAATTATTAATCATCATCACAGATTAATTATATTTGGTAATTAACTAACTTAATCTCTTCATTTAAACCAAATTAATTATCCTTAATTAATTTGTTAATTAATTTCTTTAATCATCTCCACTTAATTACAATATGTAATTATCAATCAAAAATAAGAGATTTTCAATTCATTAATTACATACAGTAATTATTTATAAAACTCAAGTGTTTATAATTAATTAAACTTAATTAATTAAAAATAAACAATCACATTAAATTAAATTAATTACATTAAGTAATTAATTCCTTAATTACTTTACTAAGTAATTACACTCAAACCATTCATAATTGATTATTATTAAATTAATTAATCTAATTAATTATAAAAATTAACCATATTAATTAATTGTTAAATAATGCTGGTTAATGACCTTCATTAACCATTCTCTAATTAATTATAAAGTAATTATATTAAATTAATTTCCAATTAAGTTATCTTTAATCATTTATTAATTAAAGTTAATTATTAAATTAATTAACCTTAATTTAAAACTTAATTACATAATTATTAATATTCATTCATCATTAATTAATAATTTAATTAATGATCTTAATCTTAAATTGATTAATCATTTATCACTTATTAATTTCAAATTTAATTAATTAATTAAATTAATTAATTAATCTTAATCACCTTATTAATTAATTCTAAAACATAAATCTTAATTTAATTTTCAAAAAAAACATAACTTAATTATGTTAAAACAAGGTACTTTTTGAACTCCTTTTAAATTTTCATTTTAAATACAAGATTAAATTAAAAGTAATTTAAACTTATCAGGTTTGAAATTTTTTTAAAACTTATTTAAATTTCAAATCAAACAAGTGCCATGAAAAAATTAAAGTTAAATTCATTTCAAAATTTTGATAACTTCCATTCATTCTTAGTTTATAACTTTTAAATTTAAATCTTCTTTTAAATTTAAACTGAACTTCATTTTTAAACATAGAATTTCCAGATTTAAATAAATCTATAAATTCTTACTCACATTTTTAAAACCTTAATATTTAAAGTTTTAAACTATTTACCAAAACAAATTAGATAATTAAGTTAAATTTCTAAAACTTCCATTTTAATATTAAAACTGGAATTTAAATTCAAATCAGAAATTTAAACTTGCATTTGAATTTGAACTTAAACTTTACTCTAAACATGAAACTGCAGATTTTAAAAGTTTAAACCTAGATTTAAAAAAAAAGAAACAGGTTTTCTGAAACCTGAACACTGCAGTGACCCGAGAAAACAAAATTTTACTTCGGGTTTCAAGCTGCCTTACTTCGAGTTTTATCTCAACTTACTTCGAGCCAATACAAAAACTCTCCTGTAACATCCAACACCCAAACAGTTTACCAGAAAACTTGTCGCCGTGCATATGCACGGCGATCACCGCCCCTTCTCATCATCATAGATGATCCAACCACAACCAGAAACCCACCACAACTTCAAACATCAACCCAGATCAGCAATTAAACAAGAATTCAAAAAATTTCTCAAATAACCCAAACCTGAAATGCTTTTCCAGGTTTTTGTCCAACCTGTCAACGACGAAAGTTCGCCACCGCGACCATCTAACACTCGACCCTTTTGGCCACGAACTCCCTCACACTTCCACTATACAATCCCCAAATATCAGTACACTCGATCCATTATATGAATCAAAATGACCAATTCTTTAAACCAAATAAAACTAGGGTTCAATTTAGAAAAATCAAAACTGCGATCAATCTAGAAATAAATATCCACTTCTCTGATTTTTTTTTCCAAGGATCTATGATCCATACTTAATAACTCAAAAGAAATTTTAGTTTCCACAAATCATAGATTGTAAGAATTTGCACAAATTCATGTTTTTATTCCAGACCAAACTATAAATGAAACATACACTTAAAAATATTAATACTTGATTTAAAAATCAAGTTTTTGTTAATGTATTAAGTTTATGAATCTGGATTTAAATATTAACAGGATTGATTTTGATCAAGATCAACATATAATGGGATTGCATGTGTTTACAGAGATAAAACCCTGTATTTAACTCACCTAAAAATTTAAATCTTAACTTAAGAAAATAAAAACATATTACTTTATAAATTTGAATTCTAATCTATGATAAGCAAACTTCTTTTGATTATTCTAGAACCCAGTTACTATCTTAAATCAGATCAATTGTAGAAATTCTTTTAAATAGGATGATGATCTGGATATATTCTGCAGAACATAATCAAACATGCATGCACAATCACAATCAAACACACAAACATAATTTAACTCAAGCAACCTAATTACAGTTTAAAAATTTAAATGTTACTCACCTTAATGCAGAGCTCAGTTGTTCATTTATGCAGAAACAAGAATATGCAGGCTTGACCCTCTCTATACTTCATGTTGAATTTGATATGCAGTTTGCTTAAGTTTCCTGACCCAAATGCTGGCATGCAGATGTAGATGATGCAGTTGCTAACTTCCCAAATACATGCAGAAGCTAGTTGTAATTACTCATTCCTCAAATGCATGTTATCATTCCCAGTTTTATACAGAGTGCAGAAAATAAAAGTGTGCAGGCTTGAAGGAGTTTTCAAACAGAGATGCAAGGGTCTTCAATTACATGCAGGTTTGGAAATACAGAAATGGATTGCAATTTGCTTCAGGTTATTGCTTTTGATTTATTTTGGGTTAGAGGGGAACTGGTTTTAGATTATGCAGATTTGAAACTTGGTTTAGAATAATTTTTATTTGCAGATGTTGGATTTGAATATGCAGGTTTATGAAAGATTTAGTTTTTGATGAGGAGCTTTGATTTTTTTCTTTCTTTTTTTGATTGAGGAAAATGAAAATGCACTATGAATAAGATGCAAACTTAACTAAATGTATTTCAGATTTAATAAAAGAAAAGAAAATTTAAAACAAAATTTTAACAATTGTCAAAAGAATGCTTATGAATGCAACACATGTTTAATCAATGCATATGAATCTAACACTTGTTTCTTTTTTTTAAAAGTAATTAGTTTTTAATTTACAAACTAGAGTGTGTATTAACTTAATTTAACTTGTTAGTTTATTTTTAAAATATGTGTATAAATTTACAAAAGAAATAAAAACAAACAATGTTTTACAAATAGAAACTTATACATATTAAAATTAAAACAATTAAACAATTTATACTTTTGAATTTAAATTCAAACTAAATTCAAAATCAAATATTTTCAAATCAAGTTATAAATATAAATTCAATTTGAAATAAAAATTACAAATTCTTATTTAAAACTTATTTAAAAAGACAATACAATATCAATATTTCTTTTATAAATATCCTTTTATTTAAATTAAAATCATTTTTCAAGAAATTATTTTTTTATTAATAAAATATCCATTTTATTAAGCCATAAAACCTTTTGTTGAATTTATTCTAAATTTAAAACTCAAGCCAATTTAATTTAAACACTTAAATATTTTTCTTATCAATTTTAAAATCATATATTTATTTATGAAATAGTTTTTAAAACTCAATACTAATTAAAAATCAAATTTTCCAATTCATAATGTATATATTAGAATTTTAAAACATGGTTCATTTATTAAATTTAAACCAAAATCATTTTTTTTAATTTTGAAAAGCTTAAATATAAAATAAAACAAAATTTCCAAATTATTAAAACTAGAAAATATGATTTACTAATTAAAATTAAAACAATACTAATCTATTTAAAATATAAACCAAATATTTATATTGTAAATAGAAATCAATTTATTATTTTTAAATGATAAAATAACCAATTTAAATATTTATTGAAGAAGATTATTAAATTTATCTGAATAATTATTAATAGATTATCAATATCAATTTAATTTTAACTACAGATTATTAAATTGATATTGTTAAAAATTCCGGGATGTTACAGTTGAGAAGTAATACTTTACAGTCAACGTGCACTATTTTGGGAAGGGTTTGCAAGTTTGTCATCTATGCGGGAAGCTGTGATAAAATCATTTCTACATAAGCTACGAAGAAGTTGGCGTTAAAGACAAAGAAGCATGCTAAACCCTACAAATTAGCTTGGTTGAGGAAAGGTGGTGAAGTGAAGGTTAGTCGAAGAGTTTGTGTAACGTTTTCCATCGGAAAGATGTATAAGGATGAAATTTGGTGTGATATAGTTGATATGGATGTATCTCATTTGTTGTTGGGCAAACCGTGGCAATACGATAGAGCCGTGCGACACGATGGAAGGACTAATTGCTACAGTTTCATGTTCGAGGGCACTAAAATCACTTTGGTCCCTAAACAGCGACAACAGAGTGAAAGCAAGTTGGAGGAAATTGAAGAACTAAAGACACTGTTATCCTTGAAGGAATTTGTCAAAGAAGTAGAGGATGAGCCTGAAGTATTTCTGTTAATTGGACGTGAAAGTAGTGAAGTGGTTGAAATTCCGGAGGAAGTCAAGCCAGTGTTGAAGGAGTTTAAAGATGTATTTCCTGAAGAATTGCCGAAAGAGTTACCACCGTTGAGAGACATACAACATCAAATTGATCTTGTTCCGGCAGCAGTGTTACCACATAAACCACGTTATAGAATGAGTCCAAAGGAGCACGAGGAGTTGAGAAGGCAGGTGGATGACTTGCTTGAGTAAGGGCGCGTACAAGAAAGTTTAAGTCCTTGTGCAGTACCATCTTTGTTAGTGTCGAAGAAGGATGGAACTTGGAGAATGTGTACAGACAGTCGAGCACTTAACAAAATTACAGTGAGGTACAGATTTCCGATGCCAAGATTGGATGATTTATTAGACCAGTTGAATGGAGCTATTATCTTTTCAAAGATTGATCTGAAGAGAGGTTATCATCAAATTCGAATTCGACCAGGGGATGAATGGAAGACAGCATGCAAGACGTGGGAAGGGTTGCATGAATGGTTGGTCATGCCGTTTGGTCTTTCAAATGCACCAAGTACTTTTATGCGAGTGATGAATTAGATCTTTCGACCATTTATTGGAAAGTTCGTGGTGGTATACTTTGATGATATATTGATATACAGTGGAAGCACAGAAGAACATCTACAACACTTGCGTGAAGTGTTGATGATACTTCATCTGGAGCAATTTTATGCGGCAACAAAAAAATGCGTGTTCATGATGTATAGTGTTTTGTTTTTGGGGTATGTATTGTCCAAGGAAGGTATCCAGGTGGATCAAAGTAAAGTTGAAGCAATCAGAAATTGGCCACAGCCCAGGACGATAACAGAAGTTAGAAGTTTTCATGGTTTAGCATCATTTTACTGAAGGTTTATTCCACATTTCAGTAGCGTGATGGCATATGTTACTGATTGTATGAAGGGCAAGCAGTTTTTCATGGTCGAAGGAATTAGGATTTGCTTTTGAGCGAATCAAGGAACTTTTGACGATAGCACCAATTCTAGTTTTGCCGGATTTTCATTTGCTATTTGAATTACATACTGATGCATCTAAAGTTGGAACTAGAGGACTGTTGAGTCAGAAAGGACGTCCAATTGCATATTTTAGTGAGAAGCTTTCTGGAGCAAAGATGAGATACAATACTTATGATGTGGAGTTTTATGCTATTGTGCAAGCTGTGAAGTATTGGAGACATTATTTGTTCCATAAAGAATTTGTTTTGTATACAGACCATGAAGCTTTGAAACATTTGCAAGGACATGGTAAAATTGCAGCTAGGCGTGCACCGTGGATTGCATACTTGCAACAGTTTACATTTGTTGTAAAGCATAAGTCGGGAATTACGAACCTTGTGGCAGACGCATTGAGCAGAAGGAATCATTTGTTGACTACAATGAGAGTTGAAGTGACAGGGTTCGATGTTTCGCCAGAATTGTTTGTTGAGGATCCTTGCTTTGCGAAGATTGTAGATGAAGTTGAGAAAGGGGAGACGAATGAGTATATGTTGGTAGATGGCTTTCTATTCAAAGGGAATCAGTTGTGCATACCAGAGTGCAGTTTGCGAATGAAGATTGTGAAGGAACTACATGAAGAAGGTCATGTGGGCAGAGATCGTACCATGCAGTTGATTTCTCAATCATATTTTTGGCCTTCCATGAGGAAAGAAATTGAAAGATTTGTGCAGAGATGTCATATATGTCAAGTTTCCAAAGGAACAATTACGAATGCAGGATTATATATGCCATTGTCCGTGCCTACTAAACCATGGGATGATGTTAGCATGGATTTTGTTTTGGGTTTGCCAAGAACTCAACGAAGGAACGATTCTATATATGTTGTGGTGGATAGATTTTCGAAGATGGCACATTTCATAGCTTGTAAAAAGACCGCGGATGCAGTCCGTGTTGCTCAATTGTTCTTTAAAGAGGTGTATCGACTACATGGGCTACCTGAGATCATTGTTTCTGATCGGGATACTCGATTTCTAAGTCATTTTTGGTTGAGTCTGTTGAAGATGGTTGGGACTAAGCTGAATTTTAGTAACAACTTTTATCCACAAATGGATGGGCAACCGGAAGCGGTGAACAGATCATTAGGAAACTTGTTGAGATGTCTTGTGAAGGATAATTTGAAGAGCTGGGATATGAAGTTATATCAAGCTGAGTTCGCACACATGCGGTTAATCGAAGTACTGTATTCAGTCCATTTCAAGTAGCATATTCAGCAATTCCGAAGGGACCGTTGGATTTGTCGATAGTTCCACGTCAGAAGGGGGTTGTTAAACGAGCTTTTGATTTCATGAATGAGTTGCAGGAATGTCACAGAATTGTTCATGAACGATTGCTTAAGTCAAATGAGAAGTATAAGCAACTGGCAGATAAGAAGCGAAGAAGTGTGGACTTCAAAGAGGGTGATTTGGTGTATGCAGTATTGACAAAAGACCGTTTTCCAGTAGGAACTTACAACAAATTGAAAGCTCGAAAGATTGGTCCAGTAGAAATCTTGAAGAAGATAAATGATAATGCTTATCAGTTAAGATTGCCGGATCATGTTCATATTGTCGACGTTTTCAACGTTAAACATTTGATTCCATATCATGGGGATAAGCTTGTCGAGGAAGAGGAAGGTGCGAATTCGGGGTCGAATTCTCTTCAACCGTGGAGGATGATGCAGCGCACCCCGTTAAGTCACTCGCAACTTATGACTTAAGTCGTGACAATCATGAACAGCGACCTAACAACGTACGCGACCTAACTAGCTTAAGCCACCAATGACTTAGAGAACTATGGTATAATAGTTAACTCCTCCAGAAACCAAGACCAGCGACCTAACAAGATACGGCGTAACGGGAGACAAAGGGGGGTTGAAGCATTACACCGGAATAACGAGCTATGCATTAGGTCGTTCAAGCGACCTAGCGAGATAACGAGCTATGCATTAGGTCGTTGAAGCGACCTAGTGAGTTAAGGCGTCTACCTTATGCCACTTCTTTTAAGTCGCTGAAGTTTATGTTGCATGAAGTTGTTTCCTTAAGTCGCGCATGAAGCTAACACTAACCTAAAGCTTAGGTCGCTCAAATGGATAGGTCGCTCAAGCTATTATGATATTCTGTTATGTCGCGGTGTTGTAGGAGTTGATGTTGTAACTCATCTGTGTTGTTTGTCCTTGAGTCGTAAGTCGTGACTCGGATGTTGTATGTGTCGTGGTCTGTACAAATGTTGTGTTATTAACTCGTGTGTGACTTAGGTCGTGGGTCGTAACTCGTAAGTCGTCGAGTGAGTTAGGTCGGTCAAACTGTATTTTGTAAATTTTCCTATAAATAGGGATGTGTGGGTCATTTGTAAACTCGGTTAATTTTGATTAAACTTTGTTTTGAGTGCTTTGTGCCTCTTTGAAATTGGAAGTTGAGCGTTGTCTCCTTTCTCCATTTTCGGTTATTCGATTGCGCTCGAATCAACGGATTTGAAGCTGATTCACGGAATCTAGTGCGTGAGATCAACGTCGAAGAATCGTAGATCTTCTAACACGAAATTGTGCGCGATCAACAGTTAAAGATAGCAAGAGTCCGGTACCTCGCGAGATCAACGGATTTGAGCACTTGGATATTTTCAATCCATCGATTCTACTTTTCATCATTTCATCCATTTTCGTTTATCCGCTGCGTTAGAAATGATTTTTGAAAGCTATAGGTTGAATCTTTGATTTAAAGATTCAACGAGTTAATCAAATTTTGAAAGCTATAAGTTGAATCTTTGATTTAAAGATTCAACAAGTTAATCGAAATTTTTAAAGCTATGAGTTAAATCTTTGATTTAAAGATTTAACGAGTTAATCCAATTGAAATGGTAATTGTTTTGAAATCCATAAATGGATCTTTGTGAACCGGGTGAACTTTGTGAATTAAATCTTTCGTTTAAAAGATTAAAAGTGTGGAAATTGTTTAAACCATTAAAGGTTGTTGAAATGAATCTTTTTGTTTAAAAGATTGGTAATGGTAATTTGTTTTAACCATTCAAATGAAAAGTTTGGGCTTTAAGCCATGATTTAACTGAGACCCCAGTATCCATATGATTTTTAAGTACTGCGCTCATTATTCGGTTTAGCCGAGAGAGGACCTTTGTGTCATATAACCCATTCTGAATAGTGATACGACGACATGGATAGCATTAGAAGACCGGTGGTGAAGACTGGGTATTCGCAAGAGCGATAGGATGACCTATCGATTGTCTCTGCACTGAATCGCGTCGGTATAGAGATTCCCTAAGTGATGGGAAGTCCGATCGGGATTGTGAACACGCGGATTGCAAGGACTTCTTTGGAAGTGCCTTCGGTTCTGTTCGAACCCGGGACAGACTTGTATAGATGTGTGTCTGACGTTACACTTTGAGATGTAAAGCTGGTTTCTATCAAATACATTTCTGTTGGTAGCGAAGATTTATCCTCTTAGCTTAAAACCCTTCTTTGAGACTCACGAGCTTAGAGGTTATGTAGTTGATGGTTACTAGTTATACATTCCCAATTTGGTAATGTGGCATACGAAGTGCTGCTGGTCATTTGTTGATTGAAGCATGGCTTTGAGAAAAAGCGTAGCTTTGTGGACGAGACTTCGTCGGGCCTCACAACCTGGAAATGGTCGAAACAGGAATGTTGCGGCGAGGTTTTGTTTAGGGGTAGCGCCCCTAGAGTATGTCCATTTTCTTTTGGATAAGAGGTAATATCATGGTATGGAGCCCAGATAATAAACCTATGTGGTTACTGCAATCTCATTTCTGTGTGGTTGTTGTTTGTTGCTTGAGAGCTCTCGGATAAAGGTCGGTAACGACTGGGGGATGGCATAGCTCGTGTGTTAGTTACCTAGTTACAGCTGTACAGTGTGAGGTAGCGTCGGTGTGTTAGTTACCTAGTCAAAGTTGTACAGTGTGAGGTAGCGTCGGCCTTGTTTAGCAGAGATCCGGTCAGGTTCTCGAGGACGTCCTTCCAGAGGCGTTCCATTTCGGTATGGGAAGTTCCTTAGCCCGATCATTTGTTGGAAAATCCAAAGAAACAATATGTACCCTGTACGGTTTTAGTTGCATAACCTGCCATGGAATGTGGCGGTGACCTGCTATTGAACATGGTAGCTATAGTTAGCATAAGTGCGTAATGCCCATGCCGACTAAGGTTACTATTATATTTTTGAAATGTTTTCTACACTATGCACTAATAATAATTCCAAATGGTTTTTCGCGTATCAAGCATTTTTCTTTAACTATCATAAGGAGAAATCTCCTCCAAGTGTGCGTTTGCATTGTGTGTGTGGCGGGAGGCCGTATGGCAGTTTCATTTTCCAAAAAGGCATTGCGATTTTCAAAAGAAAAATTCTTTTGGTTGTTTTTAAAAGATATACTGTTTTTGTTTACTCATACCAGTCCCATGACAGACCTGGAGTTTATTGTTCCTTTCCTAAACTCTGGGTGCCCATAATTTTCCACACGGGCAGCCTAGAAGCAGGTTATCCATATTTTGGAAGCTGTCAGATTTTGGAAAGCTTTTGGATTTGGAATTCTTTCATAGTGGTTGGATTTTTTGGAGTTTTTGAAGACCTTATTAAGTTGAAGTATGTGGGGAATTTCTTGGAGTATCTTTTGTTCCGCTGTGGAGTTTTCACTTTATTGTTGTATCTTTTATTGTGTATCACTCTGATATTGGTAATTGATGTTGTAATGGATATTATGCCAAAGTTGTGTCTGTATTATGATCAATGATATTCATTTTGTTTCCGCTGTTTATTTACATCTAATGTTGTTATAAGCTCCGGCGATACGAATTTGATGTTGTTTGTTGGACATCGAGTTCGGGTCGTCATAGTAGGTGTACCTTTATTTAGCATTTTTAAGCAAGCGATTTATTATTTTAGCAATTTACGCGATCAAATCCCGCCAAACGGCCTTCAAATACCTGTACTTACTCAATTTAAACATATAAGTACTAAATATATGCAATTTATTAACATTTCACTTACTTTCAATAGCTAACGCATAAATTTCACATATAATGCACGTTATATAATTTCCATAAGCATATATAAGGTTCCGAGACTTATTACAATTGCTTACAACCAATTCTCAAACCATTCCATTCAGTTTCAGTGATTTACAACTTATATGCTTATATTTAATTCATTCTGAGCAAAATAAACTCATATTCATTCCAGTTGATTTCAAAATCATCCTATTTCACTTTTAATAACTCATAGAATTTTATCTAATCTCATTTACATCAAACGATCCATTTTCTTATGCAATTTGACAATATAATTGTGAATAAATAATTACTTAAACTTTATAACCACTTTAAATTAATTCCAACTCAATTTACACTTTATTCCATCCCATTTTAATTTATTCACAATCTTTTCATTGCATTTTCTTTCGTTTCCAAAAGGTTTGATTTCAAACCATTTTATTAAACTCAACAATCCAATAACCATCTCACAATCTACTTAAGTTAATTATACTCTTCAAACTATTCCACCCAATAACTTAAGTTTATTTTATTTCACTATTCTCCATTTAAACTTTAATTTGATTTTTCCCTTGATCAAATCCCAACCATTTTACAAATTTATTCGATAAGTTTATTCTTTTATCCATTCTTAAATTTTAATTCACATTGACAATTCATTATTGAATATATTAAGAACTTAATTTCATTAATATATCCACTACGTGATACGGTTCCATTTCAGTTATATTTCAACTTTAATTCAAATCCAATCACAATATTATTAAACTTAGCTTGAGTTCATTTAATTCGACTTACTCTCCTAATTAATTTCGTTTCCATACTTATTTTAAATTAGCTCAATTTATTAATTTATTTCAAATTCAAATAAATTTTTAATTCTTAGAACTTTGTTCTTTTAATCCACCAAATTCTATTTCTCAATTCCATTTTACTAACCTTCTTTAATTTACTTTATTTGATTGTCTTACCTTTTTAACTTAATTAACTTTTGCAAGTAAATTTCATCCCAGGAAATTTTAACCCTTATAAATTTCCAATTTCAAATATCATTTCAAATCAATTATATCCAAAATCCTTTGCATTTCTAAAATCAACCAACCTTTTGCGAACAATTTCAATTCAAAACAATTTGGTAGCATGTAACGTCCCATCTTTTCGCACGCTTCAAATTGACACACGTGCCAATTCAAACCATACGGAAAGGCAAATTGTTATGGGGTAAATAAGAAAAAAAAGGAAGAATTAAAACAAATAGAATCTCACAGCGGAAGGATAAAATATAATAATCAAATATACAGTTCATGAAGCTGTTTTACAAATTATTTGATTTTACTTAAATATATACATATCAGAGTACACATACCAGAGAATAATAATAAATGCAGCGGAATTAAATAGTGTAGTGGAATAATATAGTAGGTAGTAATACTACAAATCTTCGTCTTCGTCCTCTAGAATAAAATCTTCAAATCCTGAAACGCTCGGACTGACCCGAGCGAATTTGAAAAGACAAATACACTCGAGTAAGAACTAAAAGATCTTATGTGAATTAAATTAACAGAAATAAATATGAATGCAGTAACTCAAGAGATGCTCGGGATTTACATCTCATAAGGATCCGTTAAACTATTTACTATGTAGTATATTTCGCTATTATAATAGTGTCTATAGTAAAATAAACTTACTTTAAAATAGCATTAAGGCTTTACATTTTCCACCTTAACACATTTACATATTCTCATAGTGTATACAGTACCGTAACCTCTCCTGTACTGGGCGTCGTCAGAGCGCACTCCATAGGTATGGTACAAAACCAAAATCGTATAAGACGCGCTAGGGTAGGTGACACGGCACAACTAGGCAATGCCAGGGTATATTACGCTTCCGGGTCGGTGGTAACGCGTAGCCGCAGCTACCGCCCACCTCGAGCCACACCCCCAAATAAAAAATCAAAGTGGCCACCGAATCAATCCAAGAGTCAAAGTATAATTTCGAAGGGATGTGTCCGATCAAAGGTGCTACCTTATTAACCCGTCAATCGCTCCTATTTTAGCCACCTTATGCCAACTCACGGGAGTTGGGTCCACGTATTTACCTTACAGGAAACACCGCCACCAACCTACTTCATTCTGGAATCTTCCCCACGTACACGGTTGTTAAAGTAGTTTTCGGAGTTGGCAGAGAGTATGACAACTTTCGATCCTGGTCTCTTTAACAACCAAACGTTATTATAACACCGCGGTCATTTAAAAATAATTATACTTTCAAACCCAGAATATAATTATCCATTTCAAAACCCATAAGTACGATATCATTTCCTTTTAAAACCTAAATAAATATGATATCATTTTATTTCAAATATATTTCTTTTCCAAAATCATGCCACTTTTAAGATTTATAATACCTCGAAACCAAATATTTGAAATTTAACTTTCAACATAATACTTCAAAATCCATAGTTCCAAAACCATAACTTTCAAAACTTAAATGGTTTGGATATTCAACAGTATATAAAATAAAATAGTTGAATTTAAAATTCCTTTAAAAGTAAATAATTTCCACGCCTTCACAACTTTTGTTCATTTTAAATTCAATCTAAACCCATAACTTTTGGATTCACTTTCCGTTTGAAATAAACAATTCGATTTCAATATTTTCAAACTTTGAGTATTTAATAAATTTCAAAACTAAGGTTGGGAATTTCTATTCAACAATTCATTTTCCTATTATTTAGTTTTGAAAGGTTTACATGATAAATCCCTAACCATTTAAAATAAAACTCAATTTATTAACACTAAATATTTCCTTCCATTTATTTATACTAGAATCATTCATTAAATCCAGTTATAAATATCATTCCTTTAACATTTCCAATTTTAATAAGTTAACATCAACTTTTGGAGTTAATTTTTTAAATAAGCTCAATTCCAATTTCCAATTTATCTTTCAATCTTAATTGATTTGAATCATTTAAATTTCTCTCTCTATATATATATATAAAAGATCTTAAACATGTACTTAATCATATAATATAAATTGTCAAATTCCATTTTGCAACTTATTCATTTTTATTTAACAGATTTATGCATAGCTTAAATTCAGCAATTTAACTATATATGTATATATAAAATATATTTATATCATATCCAAATTTAATATTTATTAAACCGCATCATATCCAAACCATAAAAATCATTTTAAAAAAATATTTTTATATACATACGGCGGTGCTTGTATAAAATTTTCTATCCTATGGTCAAGTGATACAGATATTTATCATTTCAATCCACAATTTAAAAATAAAAATTCGCGGTTGTATATCATTTCAAACCGCAATCCCGAATGAAATGAAAATGCATAATAACTTGCAGTTTATACAATAATATAAAATATAGCATCCATTCATCCAAATATCAATCATCAACCATTTATTACAATCATCATCCAATTTAAACAAACATCAATATAGAGCATATAAAATATACAGGTAATGAATAACAGGTATTAACTAACAGTTTATATTCAATAATAAATTTAGTAACTGTTTAACTAGCAGTTTATATGCAAATAAATAAATATTGACTGTCAATTTATATGCAAAAGTAAAATTAATTAACAGTTAAATTAAATAAATGCGATGTAACTGAGATGATGAATAAAACATGTCAAACAGTCATAAATAAATTTCTACTCATATCTAAAATCAATGTAACAAACATAAGAAACCTTATAAGTTGTGAGTGGGTAAAAACACTCACCTTTTGAATTTAAATTGGATTTAAATCCAATTTAAACCCAAAAATTTGACAGTCTCCAAAACCAACCAAATCAGCATCAAAATCTTCAAAATTTTATTTCGATCCTAACAAAAAAAACGCACGTCAATCGGATCATGTATGCAAAAGTTATTCGATTTAAACGATTTGAAATCAAAAATTAAATTTAAAAAATAAAACAAACTTACACTCCTCCAACTCGTCCACGTCACCCTAATACAGTTGAATCACATGAAAACCCTACAGCCCCCTTTCATGTTCGAGTCCAATTGCTTGCCGCCACCGTCTTCACCAATTTTCCGCCGCCTAACCACGCATCTTCAACCTGATCAAAGGCCGTCATCGGCTTGCCACCCCTATGCTGTATCTTCGGCGAGCTCGCGGCCGACTCCGGTGGCCTAGAATGACAACGCCGCCGCCCCATCCCCAGCCCATTCACGGCAAATTACGACCCCTTAACACCAAATTTACCGCATGGATCGAACCCACTAGACACCCTCTACGCACCAATGCCTCCCGATCGACCTAAGGACGCAGATCCATCGTTGATTTACAAAGCCAAAACGAACGGCCGAAACTAAACGTCCAGTTTCTGGTCAAACCACAACTCGAATTGAAAAACGAATTGCACCATTGAATTTCGCTCGTCGAGAGCATCAACATATATTTTTTGTTCTGAGGACTTCGAATTTTTGACTTTTGATTTGATTTTTGAAATTTGAATTTTAGATCTAGGGTTTGCAGCCATTGAGAAGAGGAGGAGGTGAGGAAATGAATGCACAAACAAATGAGAATAGATGGAGGCTAGGGTTTATAATTGGGTTTATATAGGTATGTTAGAAATAGAGTAGATGGATCCGATAAACAAACGTGCTACCGCTAACGTGGTCCAAAAAGCCCGTTTTGAACCCGGAACGAAATTGGGTAAACCCATATTTCGAAATAGGTAATCTAAAATATTCTGAACGCGATGGAAAAGTTTCACGTCCAAATTCCATCGTATAAAGAAGTTATGCTGAAATCAATATTTTCAAATCGATTTCAATTAAATCGATTTCAATTAAATCGATTTCAAGGCGTTTCGCGTTCGTACGAACAAACGACAAGTCCGATCGCTACGAAACTTGAAACCCTACAATAATTTACCGATACGGATCCGATGAAACTGGTTTCGTCGAAATCCGAGTCAGTGGCCAAAATGGCTATTTTTATATAATTAAATAAATTAAGTAAATAAATAAATTAATATCCAATCTTTAAATTTCAACTTAAAATTGAACATTTTATCCCTTTTATATTCCTTAATCATTTGCAGAAGTTTAAACAAGTTTAGATGTAAATTGGAAGTTGATAAATCTATCCATTTCAGTGTTAATTTCCAATTTCATTAAATTTAGAAAATACAAGTTAAAACTTCATTTATTATTAAATTCAATATTACACTGGATGAAATCAACATTTGACTCAAAATCTATAATACAAATATTCTTAGATTCCAATTTAAATTTCTATTAACATAACATTTAGATGTTTGATTTCATTAAATTTCAATTTATTGACCCACTTAAATTTTGTTCCTTTCATTTAATATCAATTGTCCATTCTATAAGTAAAAATTTACATTAGATTCATACTCATATAATGGCTTCAATTTCATCTAAATAAATACCTACAAAATCTTTAAATACTAAATCCATTTAACTGCAATTAATCCCTTTGATATTTACATTAACTAAAAGCAAATTCACATATCAATTTAGTGTCAATTATTCTAGTAAATACAGTGCTCAAATGTGAGCTGCAATTAATCCAATTGATTGCAAATTAATTCCGAATTTGATTTCTATTCGGTTACAACTTAATATTGAATCAATTTATTACTCAACTAACATAGTTAATATTATTTTAGATTTCATTACATTTATATTTTCCAAATTTCATTTTGGTCTCATTTCTTTTTATCACATTTATTATCCTAATATGAATGGAATTTTACTTTAGTTACATCTTATTTGAATTCAACATTCTTTACTTACCAATTTATTCCACATTAACTGCCATAATTTAGTGAATTAATAGAAATTGATTACAAATTAACTTAACAACCTAATAAAATAAGTAACGTACAATAAATATAGTCCTTTACTCTTAATTACACTTTTAGAGGTTCATTATTTACACCCCAACATTGTAATTACTTACATACACTGGTTTTACTCAATTAACATTTATTACAACTATTCCAAAATTTATTCAATATTTATTAGTTCTCTTATATTCACTTTATAAGTAAACTAGTATTCCATTTAATCCATTAATTATTAACTTTAATTATTGCAATTCATTGTCTAACATAAATTTTGAATCTATTTCCTAATCATCACATTTCAATAAATTAACATATTACAATAGTTTACAAATAAAAAAGGGATTGTACTAATAAAATAATTATTTATTGTCCTGCATCTCCATTTACATTTACTTTCCATAAATCAATATTAAATTCCATTGATGAATTCAATACTTTCCCCTTTTTACTTATTTTTAACTTTATATTCAAATGCAACAATTTTCACTATTACACTTTATTTGCAATATAAAATTTAATTTGTAAATTTTAATTACCCTTGATACATCAAATTTCAACATTCGCTTTCAAATAAATTAATAAGATTTTTATTTCTTTCTAAATTTAAATTAAAATCTTATTAATTTAATTCTTTTTACGCATCGAATTTATCCGGGTCGTCTATTCGGTTGCAACTTAATATTGAATCAATTTATTACTTAACTAACATGGTTAATATTATTTTAGATTTCATTACATTTATATTTTCCAAATTTCATTTTTGTCTCATTTCTTTTTATCACATTTATTATCCTAATATGAATGGAATTTTACTTAGTTACATCTTATTTGAATTCAACATTCTTTACTTACCAATTTATTCCACATTAACTGCCATAATTTAGTGAATTAATGGAAATTGATTACAAATTAACTTAACAACCTAATAAAATAAGTAACGTACAATAAATATAGTCCTTAACTCTTAATTACACTTTTAGAGGTTCGTTATTTACACCCCAACATTGTAATTACTTACATACACTGGTTTTACTCAATTAACATTTATTACAACTATTCCAAAATTTATGCAATATTTATTAGTTCTCTTATATTCACTTTATAAGTAAACTGGTATTCCACTTAATCCATTAATTATTAACTTTAATTATTGCAATTCATTGTCTAACATAAATTTTGAATCTATTTTCTAATCTTCACATTTCAATTAATTAACATCTTACAATAGTTTACAAATAAAAAAGGGATTGTACTAAAAAAATAATTATTTATTGTCCTGCATCTCCATTTACATTTACTTTCCATAAATCAATATTAAATTCCATTTGTGAATTCAATACTTGCACCTTTTTACTTATTTTTAACTTTATATTCAAATGCAACAGTTTTCACTATTACACTTTAATTGCAATATAAAATTTAATTTGTAAATTTTAATTACCCTTGATACATCAAATTTCAACATTCGCTTTCAAATAAATTAATAAGATTTTTATTTCTTTCTAAATTTAAATTAAAATCTTATTAATTTAATTCATTTTAAGCATCGAATTTATCCGGGTCGTTACACTCTCCCCCACTCAAAACTTTTCGTCCCCGAAAAGGAAAGGAAGGGGAAAGAAGCATTAGGAAATCAATATACCTTACTTGAGGAATTAACTTTATAAACAGCTAAATCTACAGAATTAATTAATTTAAATAAAATATACAAATATAACCATTAAACCCTTTATACCCAAGTTAATGAAGTTTGGAAGACACTTTTCAAAATTTTCTAAGTCCAAAATTTACGGAAAATTTTGGCATAGTTTTCTTTATACGAAGAGGCTTGGGAGAAAATATAATACCAAAATATAACAATATACAACATATATTTTTCAAATTAATGTATCCCTACACGGGAAAAATATATAAAATAGCGCTATAAACCGTACTCCGAAATGTACCTATTTGTCAGGCAATTTACGCTTAATATATGGAACCAAAAGCAGTAGCAATTGCTTCCATAACCTGCATTTCACTCATAAAATCTAAAAGGTGAACAATTTATATAAAGTGAAATATTTAAGTGGTTTCAATCACTAACAATAAATCAATACAACAACCATCAATTTCCCCAAACAGCATATACAACAAATACAAAACAACCATACAATCAAACAAACAAATAGTTACTCGGGTTCGAACCTTTAAATTGTACGGAATGAAGAATAAACCATCAAGTGCGTCATTTACTCAACAGTCTTAGATTAAATGAAATGGATTATTCATCCATCCCAACAAAATTTAAAGTATCCTTACCCAAACAACTAAAACCCAAAACAAACAACAACCAATTTGAACAACAAATTTTGTTTATCCTCATTAATTTCATTCATACATTTGTTGTTTAATTTCTCTTTTTATTCATACCACATAAATTTTCCTTTTATAATTTACATTTATTTCTAACAAACTTTTAATTTTATTTACTCATTCAATGTTTGTTTCATTTAATTTCACTTATTACTTACGATTATTCATTTCCATTAACTCAGGTCATGCCAGTTCTTTTTATTTCATTATAATTATTCATTAATTTATTGCGTGCCCTCATTTATTTACATTTGTTTATCAATAGTATTCATGTCCCATTTAAGTTCTTTGCATTTCCATTTTATTTACATAAGTTGATATTCATCTATTTGAATTACTTACCTTTAATTATATTCACTTATAGTAAAATTTCAGTTATAACTTAAGTTTATAACATTAAATTCTCATTTATAATAGCAAATTCATTGGATACTTCATTACCCTTTTTTTGTACAATTTTCAATACATTTCCTATCAAACATTTCAACTTTTAATATTTGGTAAGTTATATATGTTTTTAAAGAATGTACTTGAAAGTTATACAAGTTTTCTCATTACCTATGATTAATTTAACGTTCAATAATAATATTCTTTATTTCATGGGTTATAATTTCAACTTTCATTTCATACCATTTATAACCTATCATTAAATCTCTTATTTCCTTTAGAGGTTTTAATTTATTAATTACCTACGTTTAATTCACTACAATAATCGAAACAATTAATTAATGGAAATTTAAGAATTTAATATCGGTTTAAATTTCAAATTTATTTTTAAAATAATAGATAAATATATTCTTACAACTTATATACCTCTAATTATATTTAAAACAATTCAGAATTTTGTATATTTTTCAAAAATGATTCTGCAGTAAAACTACTATAGTGGCCTTCCCCCTTCGAAACTCGAAAATGGAAGTCGATGATGCGGCCGCCATCACCGAAATTTATTTTCCAGCGACAGAGAGGAAAGTTACAAAATTTATTTCTCCAAAATCTTCTTTAAGAGAATTCTTCCAAATTATACTAAATATTTATATCAGAAAATACTTATAAACAATATTATTATATTCCAAAATTTATTCGAAAGAAATTTCAAAACCCCGAAACTTAAGTTCTAAATTTCCAAATTTCATTTATTTTATTTTTCAATCTTATTTCTATCATTATTTATACACTTTATTACTAACTACCAATCTATTGCAGCCAAATACATATATCATTTGAAAACAAATTATTTTATATAGAAAATACAATAGGCAAAATTATTTCATTCACCTATATTAAAACCAAATATTATGTAGGTCTGTTAAGTGTTTAGAAATCCATATTGATGTCACAACGTCCCATGCATCAACCAGAATTTATAAATACAAAACGGAACAGATTAACACAATATAAAAATCTTTTTGTAACACTAACAAATACGCTCTCTCATATATACACACTCAGCGGCTCCCATAGGGTATTACTACCCTATTAATAAAGGGTCAAACCCCACAAAGCTAACGTTTATCGCTAAACCAAAGCTCTGATACCAACTGTAACGTCCCGCCTTTTCGCACGCTTCAAATCGACACACGTGCCAATTCAAACCATACGGAAAAGCAGATTATTATGGGGTAAATAAGAAAAACAAGGAAGAATTAAAACAAATAGAATCTCACGGCGGAAGGATAAAATATAATAATCAAATATACAGTTCATGAAGCCGTTTTACAAATTATTTGATTTTACTTAAATACATACATATCAGAGTACACATACCAGAGAATAATAATAAATGCAGCGGAATTAAATAATGTAGTGGAATAATATAGTAGATAGTAATACTACAAATCTTCGTCTTCGTCCTCCAGAATAAAATCTTCAAATCCTGAAATGCTCGGACTGACCCGAGCGAATTTGAAAAGACAAAAACACTCGAGTCAGAACTAAAAGATATTATGTGAGTTAAATTAACAGAAATAAATATGGGTGCAGTAACTCAAAAGATGCTCGGGATTTACATCTCCTAAGGAGATGTTAAACTATTTACTATGTAGTATATTTCTCTAGTATAATAGTGTCTATAGTAAAATAAACTTACTTTAAAATAGCGTTAAGGCTTTACATTTTCCACCTTAACACATTTATATATTCCCATAGTCTATACAGTACCGTAATCTCCCCCGTACCGGGCGTCGTCAGAGGGCACTCCATAGGTATGGTACAAAACCAAAATCGTATAAGACGCGCTAGGGTAGGTGACACGGCACAACTAGGGAATGACAGGGTAGATATACCAATTACGCTCCCGGGTTGGTGGTAACGCGTAGCCGCAGCTACGCCCACCTCAGCCACACCCCCAAATAAAAAATCAAAGTGGCCACCGAATCAATCCAAGAGTCAAAGTATAATATCGAAGGGATGTGTCCGATCAAAGGTGCTACCTTATTAACCCGTCAATCGCTCCTGTTTTAGCCACCTTATGCCAACTCACGGGAGTTGGGTCGACGTATTTACCTTACAGGAAACGCCACCACCAACCTACTTCATTCTGGAATCTCCCCCGCGTACACGGTTGTTAAAGTGGTTTTCGGAGTTGGCAGAGAGTATGACAACTTCCGATCCTGGTCCCTTTAACAACCAAATGTTATTATAACACCGCGGTCATTTAAAAATAATTATACTTTCAAACCCAGAATATAATTATCCATTTCAAAACCCATAAATACGATATCATTTCCTTTTAAAACCCAAATAAATATGATATCATTTTATTTCAAATATATTTCTTTTCCAAAATCATGCCACTTTTAAGATTTATAATACCTCGAAACCAAATATTTGAAATTTAACTTTCAACATAATACTTCGAAATCCATAGTTTTAAAACATAACTTTCAAAACTTAAATGGTTTGGATATTCAACAGTATATAAAATAAAATAGTTGAATTTAAAATTTCTTTAAAAGTATAATTTCCACGCCTTCACAATTTTTATTCTTTAAATTTAGTCTAAACCCATAACTTTTAGATTCACTTTCCATTTGAAATAAACACTTCGATTTCAATATTTTCAAACTTTGAGTATTTAATGAATTTTGAAACTAAGGTTGAGAACTTCTATTCAACAATTCATTTTCCTATTATTTAGTTTTGAAAGGTTTACATGATAAATCCCTTACCATTTAAAATAAAACTCAATTTATTAACATTAAATATTTCCTTCAATTTATTTATACTAGAATCATTCATTAAATCCAGTTATAAATATCATTCCTTTAAAATTTCCAATTTTTATAAGTTAACATCCACTTATGGAGTTAAATTTTTAAATGAGCTCAATTCTAATTAATTTCCAATTTATCTTTCAATCTTAATTGATTTGAATCATTTAAAATTCAATATATATATATATATATATACAAGATCTTAAACCTGTACTTAATCATATAATATAAATTATCAAATTCCATTTTTCAACTTATTCATTTTTATTTGACAGATTTATGCATAGCTTAAATTCAACAATTTAGCTATATATGTATATATAAAATATATTTATACCATATCCAAATTTAATATTTATTAAACCATATCATATCCAAACCATAAAAATCATTTCAAAAAAAATATTTTTATATATATACCGCGGTGCCTGTATATAATTTTCTATCCTATGATCAAGTGATACAGATATTTATCATTTCTATCCGAAATTTAAAAATAAAAATTCGCGGTTGTATATCATTTTAAACCGCAATCTTGAATGAAATGAAAATGCATAATAACTTGCAGTTTATACAATATAAAATTTAGCATCCATTCATCCAAATATCAATCATCAACCATTTATTACAATCATCATCAAATTTAAACAAACATCAATATAGAGCATATAAAATATACAGGTAATGAATAAAAGGTATTAACTAATAGTTTATATTCAATAATAAATTTAATAACTGTTTAACTAGCAGTTTATATGCAAATAAATAAATAAACTGTCAATTTATATGCAAAAATAAAATTAATTAACAGTTAAATTAAATAAATACGATGTAACTGAGATGATGAATAAAACATGTCAAACAGTCATAAATAAATTTCTACTCATATCTAAAATCAATTTAACAAACATAAGAAACCTTAAAAGTTGTGAGTAGGTTAAAACACTCATCTTTTGAATTTAAATTGGATTTAAATCCAATTTAAACCCAAAAATTTGCCAGTCTCCAAATCTAACCAAATCAGCATCAAAATCTCCAAAATTTTATTACGATCCTAACAAAAAAATCGCTATGCAAAAGTTATTTCGATTTAAATGATTTGAAATCAAAAATTAAAATTAAAAAATAAAACAAAATCACACTCCTCCAACTCGTCCACGTCACCCTAATATAGTTGAATCACGCGAAAACCCTATAGCTCCCTTTTACGTTCAAGTCCAACTGCTTGCCGCCGCCGTCTTCACCAATTTTCCACCGCCTAACCACGCATCTTCAATCTGACAAAGGCCGTCATCGGCTTGCTACCCCCATGTCGTATCTTCGGCGAGCTCGCGGCCTACTCAGGTGGCCCAGAATGACAACGCCGTCGCCCCATCCCCAGTCCATTCACGGTGAATTATGACCCCTTGACACCAAATTTACCGCATGGATCGAACCCACTCGACACCCTCTACGCAGCAATGCCCCCCGATCGACCTAAGGACGCAGATCCACCGTTGAATTACAAAGCCAAAACGAACGGCCGAACAAAAACGTCCATTTTTTGGTCAAATCACAATTCAAATTGAAAAACGAATTGCACCATTGAATTTCGCTCGTCGAGAGCATCAACATATATTTTTTTGGAATTTTTCTGAGGACTTCGAATTTTTGACTTTTGATTTGATTTTTGAAATTTGAATTTTCGATCTAGGGTTTGCAGCCATTGGGAAGAGGAGGAGCTGAGGAAATGAACGCACAAACAAATGAGAATAGATGTAGGCTAGGGTTTATAATTGGGATTATATAGATAGGTTAGAAATAGAGTAGATGGATCCGATAAACAAACGTGTTACCGCTAACGTGGCCTAAAAATCCCGTTCTGAACCTGCAACGAAATTGGGTAAACCCATATATCGAAATAGGTAATTTAAAATATTCTGAACGCGATGGAAAAAGTTTCACGTCCAAATTCCATCGTATGAAGAAGTTATGCTAAAGTCAATATTTTCAAATTGATTTCAAATCAATTTCAATTAAATCGATTTCAAGGCGTTTCGCGTTCGTACGATCAAACGACTAGTCCGATCGCTACGAAACTTAAAACTCTACAATAATTTACCGATACGGATCCGACGAAACTGGTTTCGTCGAAATCCGATTCAATGGCCGAAATGGCTATTTTTATATTAGTTAAATAAATAAATTAATATCCAATCTTTAAATTTCAACTTAAAATTGAACATTTTATCCCTTTTATATTCCTTAATCATTTGCAGAAGCTTAAACAAGTTTAGATGTACATTGGAAGTTGATAAATCTATCCATTTCAGTGTTAATTTCCAATTTCATTAAATTTAGAAAATATAAGTTAAAACTTCATTTATTATTAAATTCAATATTACACTCGATGAAATCAACATTTGACTCAAAATCTGTTATACAAATATTCTTAGATTCCATTTTAAATTTCTATTAACATAACATTTAGATGTTTGATTTCATTAAATTTCAATTTATTGACCCACTTAAATTTTGTTCCTTTCATTTAATATCAATTGTCCATTCTATAAGTAAAAATTTACATTAGATTCATACTCATATAATGGCTTCAATTTCATCCAAATAAATATCTACAAAATCTTTAAATACTAAATCCATTTAATTGCAATTAATCCCTTTGATATTTACATTAACTAAAAGAAAATTCACATAGTCAATTATTCTAGTAAATACAGTGTTCAAATATCAGCTGCAATTAATCCAATTGATTGCAGATTAATTCCGAATTTGATTTCTATTCGGTTACAACTTAATATTGAATCAATGTATTACTTAACTAACATAGTTAATATTATTTTAGATTTCACTACATTTATATTTTCCAAATTTCATTTTGGTCTCATTTCTTTTTATCACATTTATTATCCTTATATGAATGGAATTTTACTTTGATTACATCTTATTTGAATTCAACATTCTTTACTTACCAATTTATTCCACATTAACTGCCATAATTTAGTGAATTAATGGAAATTGATTAAAAATTAACTTAACAACCTAATAAAATAAGTAACGTACAATAAATATATTCCTTAACTCTTAATTACATTTTTAGAGGTTCATTATTTACACCCTAACATTGTAATTACTTACATACATCGGTTTTACTCAATTAACATTTATTACAACTATTCCAAAATTTATTCAATATTTATTAGTTCTCTTATATTCACTTTATAAGTAAATTCGTATTCCATTTAATCCATTAATTATTAACTTTAATTATTGCAATTCATTGTCTAACATAAATTTTGAATCTATTTCCTAATCTTCACATTTCAATTAATTAACATCTTACAATAGTTTACAAATAAAAAAGGGATTGTACTAAAAAAATAATTATTTATTGTCCTGCATCTCCATTTACATTTACTTTCCATAAATCAATATTAAATTCCATTGATGAATTCAATACTTGCCCCTTTTTACTTATTTTTAACTTTATATACAAATGCAACAATTTTCACTATTACACTTTAATTGCAATATAAATTTAATTTGTAAATTTTATTTACTCTTGATACATCAAATTTCAACATTCGCTTTCATATAAATTAATAAAAATTTTATTTCATCTAAATTTAAATTAAAATCTTATTAATTTAATTCATTTTAAGCATCGAATTTATCCAGGTCGTTACACTGCAATTTCTCTTTTGGAAACTCGAAAATGAACATCGATGATGCTGTAGTCATCTCTGAAGTTATTTTCTAGCGACCAAAAGAGTTAAATGCTTTTATTCTCTTTCTAAAATCCCTTCATATATTTTTTAAATTCCAAATCTCTCTAGTTTTCAAATCCGATTCAAAAATATTTCTCAAATATATATTATTTTTCCCAACTTTTTTAGAATCATTCAAATTCAAAGGAATCTAAATTTCCAAATTTTCAAATTCCAAATCCTTTAAATTTATATTCAAACATTACTTTAGGATTTTATCTTATTTTTAATTATTAATCACACTATAATTCACATTTATAGTTTATATTTACAAATCTCATTTGTATATGAATTTATTTCTTAGCTTATAATTATGATTTCAATTTCTTATTCAATTATAAATCACATTTACAATTCCCATTTATTTATTAATTTATTCTTTAATCTTTGGTTATTACCTTCAATTTCTTATTCAATTCTCATACAACAATGATAATAATTTAATATTATCACTTCCTAACAATCAAGTATCCATATATATAATTATAATAATTTACAAAAAAAATCATTTCCTTTACATGCAAAAATAATTTTGGGTAAAATTATTCTATTTACCCAATTTAAAACAATACTATGTCGGTTTATCTTGTTTAAGAGTTTAGAAACCCCTATCCATGACATGACGTCCCACACATCAACTAGAATCCATAAACAGTCGACCGATAAATCAACGCAATATAAAAACAATTTTATATTCACTAAAATATGCGCTCATATCTATTAATACTCTCAAACTCATTCTAGAGTACTACGGACTCTATTTAATGAGAAATTCCCACCAGAGCCAAGGTTATCACCAACCTAAGCTCTGATACTAAGTGAAACGACCCGCAAATCCGTACCCCTTGAATCGATACTATTCTACGTCAATCAAATCAAGTTGAACAAAAATACGAACCATTTAGGTTAAAGAAGAAGAGGTAGAAGAAGAGAAAACAGGAAACAACAACAGAGTCTAACCAACGCAATGGAATAAAATATAATACATAATAATAGATCTTTACACAAAAGAAAACTATATTTGTCTTATACATACATCATCAGAGTACATCATCAGAGTTCCACATCAATAACATACAGCTGGATACATAGCGGAATAATAACCAAATACGGAAGTACGTATCGCCATCCAGCTAGTCTCCTGAGCTCCACAACAACATATCCTGTATTCTATAATACTCGGTCTGACCCGAGCATTATAGTTAAATAACACCCGAGTCAGTTTGTATATACCGGCGTGATAAATCACACTCAAATTGATTATTAAATTTTCAAAAATCTTTTGAAAACAAAAGCATCTCGTAAGACCACGCCAAAAATAAACATGTCTGGTTTTACCTTACGATAGCTAAAACACTTTTTATTAAAATCCTCTGATATTATAATATGGTCTATATACAAATACTTATTAAAATAGCCGAAATTGTAACATCCCGCCTTTTCGCACGATTTAAACAGACACACATGCCATTTTAACCATACGGAAGGGCGGATTGTTATGGGGTAAATAAGAAAAACAGAGAAGAAATAAACAAAATAGAATCTCACAGCGGAAGGATAAAATATAATAATAAAATATACAGTTTATAAAACTGTTTACAAACATTTATATAATACATATCAGAGTTACACATACCAATAACAATGCAGCGGAACAGTGTGTAGTGCACTAGTATAAATAATAATAGTAATACTACAAATCTTCGTCTTCGTCCTCCAGAGCTAAAACTTCAAATCCTGAAACGATCGGACTGACCCGAGCGAATTGAAAAGACAAAACACTCGAGCCAGAACTAAAAGATCTTATGTGAGTTAAATTAACAGAAATAAATATGAGTGCAGTAACTCAAAAGATGCTCGGGATTTACATCTCCTAAGGATCCGTTAAACTATTTACTATGTAGTATATTGCGCTATTATAATAGTGTCTATTTGTAAAATAAACTTACTTTTTAATAGCGTTAAGGGGTTACCCATATAGCCCTTAACACAGAATATATTCCCATAGTCTATACAGTACCGTAATCTCCCCCGTACTGGGCGTCGTCAGAGGGCACTCCATAGGTATGGTACAAAACAAAACTCGTAGTAAAGGCTCGGTATGGTAGGTGACACGGCACAACTAGGAAATGCCAGGGTAGATATACCAATTGCTATCTGGGCTGGTGGAAACGCGTAGCCGCAGTTACCGCCCACCTCGAACAAACTCCCCCAAAATCAAAAGTAGAAGTGGCCACTGAATCAATCCAAAGTCAAAGTATAATATCGAAGAGGAGCGTCCGATCAGAGGTATGACCTCATTGGCCCGAGAATCACTCCTGTTTTAGCCACCTTATGCCAACTCACGGGAGTCGGGTCCACGTATTTACCTTACAGGAAACGTCGCCACCACCTACTTCATTCTGGAATCTCCACCGCGTACACGGTTAGTCAAAGTGGTTTTCGGTATCGACAGAGAGTATGTCCATATCCGATCCCGGTCGCTTTGCCAACCCATCGTTATTATAACACCGCGGTCATTTAAAATAGTTTATACTTTAAAACCAGAATAAAAATTCCATTTCAAAACTATGAATACGATATCATCTTAAAACCCAAAACAATATGATATCATTTTATCCAAATATATTTCTTTTCCAAAATCATACTGCTTTAAAATTTAAAATATATGGAAACCAAATATTTGACTTATACTTTCAAAGCATAATATTTCGAAATTCAAAATTTTAAAACCATAACTTCTAAAACTTGAATGGTTTGGATATTCAACGAATGTAAAATAAATGGTTTAACTTTAAAGTTACTTTGTAAAGAAAATAATTTACATGGCTTTTCAAATATATTTCTTTATTTAAAGTTTAAACCATAATTTAAATATCACTTCAAGTTCCAAAAACCCCTTCAATTTCTATATATATATATATATATATATATATCCATTTGGAGTATTAATATTTCAAAACTAAAGTTGGATTTTCTTCTTTCAACAATTAATATTCTATTATTTAGTCTTGAATATTCATATAAATTCCATAAATAAAACTCCAATTTCTAGCAATTAAATATTTTCTCAAATTTACTTTACACTAGAATTTTCATTTTTAATTCATCTTGGAAAATCCAGTTATAAATATCATACCTTAAAATTTCCAAACTTAAACATATAAGATAAATTTCCAAATTCCATTTTCTCAATTTTTCATTTTTATTCAACAGGTTTATACACAACTTAATTTTCAAATTTTTAACTTCATATGTATATATATCGAAGAATAATATTTTATAAAATATCAAAATCAAATTTTTTTATAAACCGTATCCCATCCAAACCATAGAAATCACTTTAAAATAATTTATATATAGACCACGGTGCCTGTATATAATTTTCTATCCTATGGTCAAGTGATACGGATATTTATCATTTCAATCCGCAATTTAAAAATAAAATTATGCGGTTGTATATCATTTCAAACCACAATCCCGAATGAAACGAAAAATGCATGATAACTTGCATTTTATACAATATAATTATAGCATTCATTCATCCAAATATCAATCATTAATCATCAATTTCAATCATTATCCAATTTTAAACAATCATTGATACATAGCATATGAATTATACAGGAATTAATAACAGATTATTAACTAACAGTTTCTATTCCAAAATAAATTTAATGACTGTTAACTAGCAGTTTATGTGCAAAAATAAATTCTACCTGTCAAATTTTATGCAATAAATAAACTAAATTAACAGTTAAGTTAAATAAATGCGATTTAACAGATATGCTGAATAAAACACGCCAACAGTCATAAATAAATTTCTACTCGTATTTAAAATAAATTTAACAAACATAAAAACTTTTAGAAGTTGTGAGTGGGTTAAAATACTCACCTTTGGAATTTAAATTGGATTTAAATCCAATTTAAACCCAAAAATTTGACGGTCTCCAAATTTATCCAAACTAGTTCCAAACTGTCCGGAATTTAATTACCATCCTAACAAAAAAGTTTCGCGTGAATCCGAGGTCGTATGAAAAAGTTATGCGATTTAAACGATTTGAAAATCAAAATAAATTATAAAACAAAACAAACCTTAATTAAATACTCGCCACGTCACTATCGTCTTCCACGCGCTTTGGCTACAGGAGCACGCGAATATGTTTCCAGACCGAACCCAAAATGGAAAACGAACACCACCAGTAGATTGCGTATTCTGAGAACTCCAACATATAATTTTTCTGGAATTTTTAGAGGAGTTTGAATTTTGACTTTTATTTGGATTAAAACTGGATCTAGAAATTGTCTGTTGCCATTGAAGAAGAGAAGAAGTTGAAAAAGAGACTATACAGAGGAATGAAGATGGAGGCTAGGGTTTCACCGCCTATTTATAGATAGATCGCAAAAGAATAGGTGTGCACGAATTTTAACGTGCAAACGGAGGTGGTCCCAAAAGATAAATAATATTAATTACACACGTTATGGATTTAGAAAATAAATGAATTCCTTATCAGTTACATTTTATTTTAAACGTATTTACAAATGTAAATCTAGTCGTTTCGTTTACGTTTCAATATATATCCACAATTTTATTAATTTCCAAATTGATCTAAACAAATTTAGATGTAAATTAAAAGCTGATAAGTCTATCCATTGCAGTGTTAATTTCTCTACTTCCTTATATTTAGAATGGAAACGTTCACTTTATTTCCTCAACATTCTTTTATTTTCCTTAAAATGCTTATTTGTTACTTGCAATTCATAATGTAAACATTCTTATATTCTAAAATGATCAACTTATACAATATTAAATCAATTCTTATATTTCCAAATAATGTACATTCATAATGAAAACATTCTTACATAAATTTTATTCATTGCACATTGTTTCTTTTCCTTTTTCAATTGAAAGATTTTAATAAATTTATTTCCAATTAATTTTAATCTTCCACTTCAAAAAAAACCCTAATTGATGAAATCAATTAAATAAATACATGAACATTGTAATCCTTATTTATAGTCAAGCAAACATGCTTATAAAATTACAGTTTTCAACAAGCATTAAATTACATACTAAATAAATCTTTTTCTCTATTCAATTAAATAATCAAATGTTTATTCCATCTAAAAATTTTAAGTAGAAGGATTCCATGTTGGGTTCAAAATCTATTATTTTAATATCCTTGAATTTTAGTTTAATCTCTATAAACGAAATATTTAAACGTTAATTTCATTTATTTTGCAATACTTAATTAAACCAAAATATCGTTTTCTAAACTTAAATCTATGCTCCCATTGATTCATTCAATTTGCACTTATTATGCATTATTTTAACAACTCATTTATAACTTTGAATCTATTCCCCAAATTTCACATTTCTATCGTTATATACATTTGAATTCCATCCTATTTAATATTTCAAATATTACGTCATTATCATTAATGAAACAAATATATTGTTTATTATTGCAATTGATTTTCCGTTATTACTTAATATACTAAATAGGTGGTAAATCTTAAATACTTGTTCTCATTAACGATTTATTTCTACTTACAAATTAATGCAATTATTACCTATTTCCATCTTTATCTCCAATTAACATAAAATGTTATATTCAAATTCCACAAATTTCAATAGATTCAAATTATCATATCTATGAAGAACATTTACGTTATTATCCATTTATTACCTTAACTTATTCAACGTAACATTTAATTTATATTTAATGCAATGATTTCCAAATCAATTGAATTGAATTAAATATATATGTATCACTCATAATAACTTGTGGTCACAACTCTTGATCACATTAATAAGTTTATTATTTAAAATCCAATAATCGCCATTCTATATATATATACGAATTAACTAATTCAATATTTCCATTTCGTTTTCCTATCCTAAATTTATTACTAAGTGTATTTACTCCATTCCAACAAGTTGGAATTCCATTTTTACTATACAATCATTTCCCTATTCACTTTTATTACTAACCCATCATCATTGCATTTATTTCTTTTATTGATTTAATCAATTTACTCCATATTCCCTTAAACTCACACTAACGAAACATTCAATTCTATTTATCTCATAAACTCCATTTCATAAATCTACCTGCAATTTCTACCTAGAAATAAGGTTACATTTCCGTTGAAAATACATTTACATCTTACGTTACTACATTAATAGTTAGTAACGTTTATATCATCCACCATCACTTATGAATAATTAGCGTTTCCTATTTATTTGGTTACATTCACTTATATTCATTTATGAATAAATTGGTATTCCCTTTAACCTATTAATTACTAACTTTAATTATTGCAATTCATTTATCTAACATAAATTTTGAATCCATTTCCAAATTTTCATATTTCAATTAATTAACACCTTACAATAGTTTACAAATAAAAGGGATTGTACTGTTTACATTATTTATTTTCTTGCATTACTTTATTACCTCCGTTTATATTCAATTTCCGTAAATCAATATTTTATTCCATTGACAAATTCAATACTTGCAACAATTTCCACTATTACTATTAATTGCAATATATAATTTAATTTGCAAATTTTAATTACCTTTGATACATCAAATTTCAATATTTTCTTTCATATAAATTAATAAGATTTTTATTTCTTTCTAAATTTTAAAATAAAATCCTATTAATTTAATTCATTTCAAACATCGAATTTACGCGGGTCGTTACACTCTCCCCCACTCAAAACTTTTCGTCCTCGAAAAGGAAAAGAAGGGAAAAATTAAATACAATACATCTTATCTAAAATATTTAACTTATAAACAATTAAATTTACAAAATTAATCACTAAACTATTTAATCCTTTATATTTAAATTATTAAAGTTTGGAAAAACATTTCCAAAATATTTCCAAGATACTGCATTTTCTTATATAATCCAAAGGGTTACAATTTATATAAAGTGAAATATTTAAGCGGTTTCAACCATTAATCAACCAATCAATACAACAACCATCAACTTTACAAACAACATACATACACAAGACAAAGCAACCATTTAATCCAACAAACAAATAGTTGTTCGGGTTCAAAACTTGAAATTGTATGGAATGAAAATAACTATCAAGTGCATCCTTTACTCAACAGTCTTAGATGGAACAACGATAGATTATTTATTCATCCAACAACTTCAAATTCTCTTGCCCAACCAACCATAAGTCAAACAATAACAATTCAAACCAACAACCAAATTAACTTATTATACATTTATTTCATGCTTTAGTTGTTTAATTTCTTTTCTTTCATTTATTGAGTGATTCCTTCATTACTTACAATTTTCATTTTTCATTTATTACAATATTCATTATATTTGCATTCCGTTTTATTTACTTAAGTTTATAATCATCTATTTATAATACTTAAAATTTCCATTTTAACTTAAGTTTATACATTTAATTCTCATTTTGTAACAGAAAATTCATTGAATACCTTTATTACTTCAAGCTTCACTTATAAGATTTCCCCCTACATTTTCTTACTAACATTGCAACTTTTATTATATGGTAAGTTATATATATATGCTTTAAGAATGTAAGTGAAAATTATACAAGTTTCTTCTCAATTCCTTTAATTAATTAATGGTTCAATAATTATATATATTCGTTTTATAAATTACAATTTCAACTTACTTTTAATTTCATTCATTTATTTAATGCTTACATTTCTATTTTATTTAATAATGGTAACAATTTAACCACACTAAATTTGCAACTTTATATATCAATTCTTATAAATAAAGAAGTTCATTAATTCATTTAATAATGTTTACAATCGTTTATTTACATTACTTATCTTCCTATTGTATTAAATTTTTACTTTAATTAAAGGTTCCAATTTCTACACTTAATTGAACTATTAATTAACTGGAACTTAAGAACCAAATACCGGGTTTAATTTTTAAATCATTTAAAATAATAGATAGATATCTATTCTTAACACACACACATATATATATATCCAATTATAATTAAAACGATAAAAATTTCTTAAACAATTCTGCAGTAAATTTCTACAGTGGCCTTCCCACTTCGAAACTCGAAAATGAAAGTCGATGATGCGTGCACTCATCACCGAAATTATTTTCTAGCAACAGGGAGGAAAGTACAAAACTTATTTTTTCCGAAATCTTCTTTAAAACAATTTTTTTCGAATTATATTGAAATATTTATATCAGAAAATACTTATAAATAATATTACTATATTCCAAAATTTATTCGGAAGAAATTTCAAAACCCCGGAACTTAAGTTCTAAATTTCCAAATTTCATCAATCTTATTTTCCAATCTAACTTATATTATTAATTATACACTTTATCACCTAACAACCAATCTATTGCAGCCAAATATAGATATAGATTGAAAATTTTATTTTATATATAGAAATTATAATAGGAAAAATTATTTCATTCACCTATATTAAAACAGATATTATGTCAGTCTGTCCTATTTAGTGTTTAGAAACCCCTATTGATGTCACAGCGTCCCATGCATCAACCAGAATTTATAAATACAAAACGGAATAGATTAACAAAATATTAAAACCTTTTTATAACACTAACAAGTACGCTCTCTCATATATATACACTCAGCGTCTCCCATAGGGTATTACTACCCTATTAACAAAGAGTCAAACCCCACAAAGCCAAGGTTTATCGCTAAACCAAAGCTCTGATACCAACTGTAACATCCCGCCTTTTCGCACGATTTAAACAGATACACATGCCGATTTAAACCATACGGAAGGGCGGATTGTTATGGGGTAAATAAGAAAAACAGAGAAGAAATAAAAAAAATAGAATCTCACAGCGGAAGGATAAAATATAATAATAAAATATACAGTTTATAAAACTGTTTACAAACATTTATATAATACATATCAGAGTTACACATACCAATAACAATGCAGCAGAACAGTGTGTAGTGCACTAGTATAAATAATAATAGTAATACTACAAATCTTCGTCTTCGTCCTCCAAAGCTAGAACTTCAAATCCTGAAACGCTCGGACTGACCCGAGCGAATTGAAAAGACAAAACACTCGAGTCAGAACTAAAAGATCTTATGTGAGTTAAATTAACAGAAATAAATATGAGTGCAGTAACTCAAGAGATGCTCGGGATTTACATCTCCTAAGGATCCGTTAAACTATTTACTATGTAGTATATTGCGCTATTATAATAGTGTCTATTTGTAAAATAAACTTACTTTCTAATAGCGTTAAGGGGTTACCCATATAGCCCTTAACACAGAATATATTCCCATAGTCTATACAGTACCGTAATATCCCCCGTACTGGGCGTCGTCAGAGGGCACTCCATAGGTATGGTACAAAACAAAACTCGTAGTAAAGGTTCGGTATGGTAGGTGACACGGCACAACTAGGCAATGCCAGGGTAGATATACCAATTGCTATCCGGACTGGTGGAAACGCGTAGCCGCAGTTACCGCCCACCTCGAACAAACTCCCCCAAAATCAAAAATAGAAGTGGCCACTGAATCAATCCAAAGTCAAAGTATAATATCGAAGAGGAGCGTCCGATCAGAGGTATGACCTCATTGGCCCAAGAATCACTCCTGTTTTAGCCACCTTATGCCAACTCACGGGAGTCGGGTCCACGTATTTACCTTACAGGAAACGTCGCCACCACCTACTTCATTCTGGAATCTCCACCGCGTACACGGTTAGTCAAAGTGGTTTTCGGTATCGACAGAGAGTATGTCTATATCCGATCCCGGTCTCTTTGCCAACCCATCGTTATTATAACACCGCGGTCATTTAAAATAGTTTATACTTTAAAACCAGAACAAAAATTCCATTTCAAAACTATGAATATGATATCATCTTAAAACTCAAAACAATATGATATCATTCTATCCAAATATATTTCTTTTCCAAAATCATACTGCTTCAAAATTTATAATATCTGGAAACCAAATATTTGACTTATACTTTCAAAGCATAATATTTCGAAATTCAAAATTTTAAAACCATAACTTCTAAAACTTGAATGGTTTGGATATTCAACGAATGTAAAATAAATGGTTTAACTTTAAAGTTACTTTGTAAAGAAAATAATTTCCATGGCTTTTCAAATATATTTCTTTATTTAAAGTTTAAACCATAATTTAAATATCACTTCAAGTTCCAAAAACCCCTTCAATTTCTATATATATATATATATATATATATATATATCCATTTGGAGTATTAATATTTCAAAACTAAAGTTGGATTTTCTTCTTTCAACAATTAATATTCTATTATTTAGTCTTGAATATTCATATAAATTCCATAAATAAAACTCCAATTTCTAGCAATTAAATATTTTCTCAAATTTACTTTATACTAGAATTTTCATTTTTAATTCATCTTGGAAAATCCAGTTATAAATATCATACCTTAAAATTTCCAAACTTAAACATATAAGATAAATTTCCAAATTCCATTTTCTCAATTTTTCATTTTTATTCAACAGGTTTATACACAACTTAATTTTCAAATTTTTAACTTCATATGTATATATATCGAAGAATAATATTTTATAAAATATCAAAATCAAATTTTTTTATAAACCGTATCCCATCCAAACCATAGAAATCACTTTAAAATAATTTTTGTATAGACCACGGTGCCTGTATATAATTTTCTATCCTATAGTCAAGTGATACGGATATTTATCATTTCAATCCGCAATTTAAAAATAAAATTATGCGGTTGTATATCATTTCAAACCACAATCCCGAATGAAACGAAAAATGCATGATAACTTGCAGTTTATACAATATAATTATAGCATTCATTCATCCAAATATCAATCATCAATCATCAATTTCAATCATTATCCACTTTTAAACAATCATTGATACATAGCATATGAATTATACAGGAATTAATAACAGATTATTAACTAACAGTTTCTATTCCAAAATAAATTTAATGACTGTTAACAAGCAGTTTATGTGCAAAAATAAATTCTACCTGTCAAATTTTATGCAATAAATAAACTAAATTAACAGTTAAGTTAAATAAATGCGATTTAACAGATATGCTGAATAAAACACGCCAACAGTCATAAATAAATTTCTACTCATATTTAAAATAAATTTAACAAACATAAAAACTTTTAGAAGTTGTGAGTGGGTTAAAACACTCACCTTTGGAATTTAAATTGGATTTAAATACAATTTAAACACAAAAATTTGACGGTCTCCAAATTTATCCAAACTAGTTCCAAACTGTCCGGAATTTAATTACGATCCTAACAAAAAAAGTTTCGCGTGAATCCGAGGTCGTATGAAAAAGTTATGCGATTTAAACGATTTGAAAATCAAAATAAATTATAAAACAAAACAAACCTTAATTAAATACTCGCCACGTCACTATCGTCTTCCACGCGCTTTGGCTACAGGAGCACGCGAATATGTTTCCAGACCGAACCCAAAATGGAAAACGAACACCACCAGTAGATTGCGTATTCTGAGAACTCCAACATATAATTTTTCTGGAATTTTTAGAGGAGTTTGAATTTTGACTTTTATTTGGATTGAAACTGGATCTAGAAATTGTCTGTTGCCATTGAAGAAGAGAAGAAGTTGAAGAAGAGACTATACAGAGGAATGAAGATGGAGGCTAGGGTTTCACCGCCTATTTATAGATAGATCGCAAAAGAATAGGTGTGCATGAATTTTAACGTGCAAACGGAGGTGGTCCCAAAATATAAATAATATTAATTACACACGTTATGGATTTAGGAAATAAATAAATTCCTTATCATTTACATTTTATTTTAAACGTATTTACAAATGTAAATCTAGACGTTTCATTTACGTTTCAAAATATATCCACAATTTTATTAATTTCCAAATTGATCTAAACAAATTTAGATGTAAATTAAAAGCTGATAAGTCTATCCATTGCAGTGTTAATTTCTCCACTTCCTTATATTTAGAATGGAAACGTTCACTTTATTTCCTCAACATTCTTTTATTTTCCTTAAAATGCTTATTTGTTACTTGCAATTCATAATGTAAACATTCTTATATTCTAAAATGATCAACTTATACAATATTAAATCAATTCTTATATTTCCAAATAACGTACATTCATAATGAAAACATTCTTACATAAATTTTATTAATTGCACTTTGTTTCTTTTCCTTTTTCAATTGAAAGATTTTAATAAATTTATTTCCAATTAATTTTAATCTTCCACTTCAAAACATACCCTAATTGATGAAATCAATTAGATAAATACATGAACATTGTAATCCTTATTTATAGTCAAGCAAACATGTTTATAAAATTACAGTTTTCAACAAGCATTAAATTACATACTAAATAAATCATTTTCTTTATTCAATTAAATAATCAAATGTTTATTCCATCTAAAAATTTTAAGTAGAAGAATTCCATGTTGGGTTCAAAATCTATTATTTTAATATCCTTGAATTTTAGTTTAATCTCTATAAACGAAATATTTAAACGTTAATTTCATTTATTTTGCAGTACTTAATTAAACCAAAATATCGTTTTCTAAACTTAAATCTATGCTCCCATTGATTTATTCAATTTGCACTTATTATGCATTATTTTAACAACTCATTTATAACTTTGAATCTATTCCCCAAATGTCACATTTCTATCGTTATATACATTTGAATTCCATCCTATTTAATATTTCAAATATTTCGTCATTATCATTAATGAAACAAATATATTGTTAATTATTGCAATTGATTTTCCGTTATAACTTAATATACTAAATAGGCGGTAAATCTTAAATACTTGTTCTCATTAATGATTTATTTCTACTTACAAATTAATGCAATTATTACCTATTTCCATCTTTATCTCCAATTAACGTAAAATGTTATATTCAAATTCCATAAATTTCAATAGATTCAAATTATCATATCTATGAACATTTACGTTATTATCCATTTATTACCTTAACTTATTCAACGTAACATTTAATTTATATTTAATGCAATGATTTCCAAATCAATTGAATTGAATTAAATATATATGTATCACTCATAATAACTTGTGGTCACAACTCTTGATCATATTAATAAGTTTATTATTTAAAATCCAATAATCGCCATTCTATATATTTATACGAATTAACTAATTCAATATTTCCATTTCGTTTTCCTATCCTAAATTTATTACTAAGTGTATTTACTCCATTCCAACAAGTTGGAATTCCGTTTTTACTATACAATCATTTCCCTATTCACTTTTATTACTAACCCATCATCATTGCATTTATTGTCTTTTATTGATTTAATCAATTTACCCCATATTCCCTTAAACTCACACTAACGAAACATTCAATTCTATTTATCTCATAAACTCCATTTCATAAATCTACCTGCAATTTCTACCTAGAAATAAGGTTACATTTCCGTTGAAAATACATTTACATCTTACGTTACTACATTAATAGTTAGTAACGTTTATATCATCCACCATCACTTATGAATAATTAGCGTTTCCTATTTATTTTGTTACATTCACTTATATTCATTTATGAATAAATTGGTATTCCCTTTAACCTATTAATTACTAACTTTAATTATTGCAATTCATTTATCTAACATAAATTTTGAATCTCTTTCCAAATTTTCATATTTCAATTAATTAACACCTTACAATAGTTTACAAATAAAAGGGATTTGTAACAACCCGCATATTTATCGATTTTTATATTTAAATTTTTTATTTAAATATTTTATCGTTAATCGGATTTTGGTCCGAAGCTACTTTTTGCAAACGGTCAAATTAGGACTCGAGACCACTTCCATTGAGTTCGAAACGTCGTTTGCAATCTTCTAAGTATAAACATTGATATGTTTGGGGTTAGTGGAATTTCACCACTTTTTCACTCGAGCCTTTGGTTTGGACTTTTAGCCCATTAGGCCCAAGTTCCACCCCCCTTCTTCTTCATTGCTTCATTTCATTTCCTAACACTAAAGCTTCAACAAAAATGGTGAATGGAATGAGAAATTAAAACTCCAAAGTCTTTGTTTTATTGCAACTCCAACATTCAACTCCAAATTCAAGAAGAAGACATCAGATTCAAGCTTGTGGTTGCTTCTCCATTTGCCTTCAAGCTTTGTTCTTCATTTTCATTGGGTTTTGGAGCAAAGGTGAGATTTTTATCTCATAAATCTAGTCTATAACTATATTGGACTGTTGGGAATGATTCCCTATCACTTTTGCATGCACATTTGCATTTGGTTTGGATTGGATTGGCGAAAAACTCCAATTTTTAGCGTTTTGGTGAATTTTCTGCACTTAGGTCGTTCTGGCCATTTTTGGTGTTCGGAGTCAGGTCGTTCGCGACCTAACCCTTAGGTCGTTCGCGTGTTATCGCGCTAGGTCGCACTGCCTTGAATTTTCACTTCGGAGTTAGGTCGTTTCACGTTAGGTCGTATGGGGTTTAGGTCGTAGGTCGTTTCTGGCCTTAAATCCCCCCTGCAGCGTTAGGTCGCTCAGCCTTTCCTTGTTAGGTCGTCACCACTTAGGTCGCGACAAATGTTAGTACGTTAGGGCCTTAGGTCGTAGGCCTTAGCTCGCATTTGAGCTTAGGTCGTAGGTCGCTAGCTCGTAGCTCGTATTTGAGCTTAGGTCGTAGGTCGCATCACCCTTAAGTCGTTCGACCTGATGCCTCTCTTAGGTCGCGCATCCCTTTAGGTCGCTCGTGAGTTGGTGGCGTAGGTCGTAGGTCGTTTAACTCTTAGGTCGTTAGGCTTTGTGTGGAGTTAGGTCGCCTGCTTTTCTTAGGTCGTAAGTCGCGTGTGCTTTAGGTCGCGCACTTTCTTAGGACGCGAACCCTTTTAGGTCGTTGACCACGCTAGGTCGCTTGGCCTCTTCACTGCTTAGGTCGTTAAACCCTTCCTCTTTTGGGTCGCTCCCCTTTATTTCTTAGGTCGTTGTGGCCTTAGGTCGTGATATTTATAGGTCGCGGAAAAGTTAGGTCGCTCGACCCATGTTGCCGTTAGGTCGCTCGATCCTTGTTGCCGATAGGTCGCGTGCTTTCTTAGGTCGCGTACCTTTAGGTCGCGTGTCCCCTCTACCTCGTTAGGTCGCAAAGAACTTTAGGTCGCTCGACCTCCTTACCCACCAGGTCGCGCACTTAGTTAGGTCGCTCAGCCATTGTGTTATGTCGCGTGAACCCTTAGGTCGTTAGACCTCACTTTGCTTTAGGTTGTAGGCCTCTTGCCTTCACTTAGGTCGAACCCCGTAAGCGGTGGCGTTGCCCCCGCACCCCCACCTTGGGGGGTTGCCACCCCCCCTGGACCCCCCCTCCGTAGGGGATCTTATCTGAAAAACATTGAGCTGATTTCCTTGGATTTTATTCGCATCCCCGTATGCGATCTTTGTGACTGATTGTTTCTACACTTGCTTATGTGTTTTGTCACTTTATAATATAAAGGTTTCAATACTAGTAGTAAATATCAAAACTCTTTTAACAAACAATTTCAACTCTATTTTTAATAACAAAGCTCTTTTCTTAAACCGTTTTCCAATCTATTAGTATATACAAACCTTTACCTCACTCGGATGAGAAATCTAATTAAACGACTTAGTAAAACAAGTGGTATGAAACGCTTGCGTTCACTTCGTCGGTTAATTCTTGGACTTGTTCGATTGAACCTCTTGTGACAATTTTATTAGTGAAGATTTACAGTTTGTTCGTAAATATTTAAGTTAAGCAAGTGGTTATGGGACATGAAGCTAAACTTCTATATTTACTAACTTAGTGTAATTGACACTTCTCGTTGATCTTGATGATCGCTTTATGAATTAGACTAGCAATTGCGCGATGTCTCTTTCATTGCAAGGTTAGACTAGACACCACTTGTGTGATTCCATTCACACATACCTTTCTGCTTTTTGGTTAGTCTTGACCTCAATCTGTGTGATTCCATTCACACATGCGGGGTAGCTCCCCATGGTCTTCGGACCGTCATGTGATAGGCATCTTTCCCTTTTTATGATTTCTGGATTTCTTGTGTTGATTTCTGGAATTTATCTCTTTGACTTGTCATGAGTACAAGTTTAGGGTATGATGCCCTCTTTGGATCTTTGAGAAGATTCTTGTGATATTGATTTATCTCTTATCGGTTGATCTCATGTTGATCATTAATTGCATACTTATAGTAGTATGTCAGTATGGATATTTTATGCTTATGCCATATCTTTTATTTTATATCATGTCATCTGATATTTATAGCTAGACTGATCCGTTTATTATTTTCTTATAAATAATACTCGGGTCAGGCCGAGATGTTACAGGTGCTACTGCTTGACTCCTCCCCCAGTGATTCACTACTCAGACTTTTGGCTACTTGTTTAGATTAGCAGCTTTTGTTGTTTACACTTGAGATATAGACTCATAGTTGTATTCTTTTGTATAGCACGCGTTGCTATTCTTTTGTATTATCGTGGATCTTTTTAGACCACTACTCAGATGTACACTTTTATGTGATATATATTCATATCTCTTTCCGCCTTTGTGATATGGATATCTGTGATTGATTCGCATGTTATGCTTACTTCTATATTTGTTTCCGAAGATCATTTTATAGCCACCGTGTGATAAGAAATTACACGGATGGTCGCTCCTCAACAGCCTTATTCTCCGCGCTAGTTGACAGCACTACACCGTAGTGTTCTTGGCTAGCGTGGGTATAGAGGTGGGGCGTCACAGGATTGTACTAATTACATTATTTATTTTCTTGCATTACTTTATTGCCTCCATTTATATTCAATTTCCGTAAAGCAATATTTTATTCCATTGACAAATTCAATACTTGCAACAATTTCCACTATTACTATTAATTGCAATATATAATTTAATTTGCAAATTTTAATTACCTTTGATACATCAAATTTCAATATTTTCTTTCATATAAATTAATAAGATTTTTATTTCTTTCTAAATTTTAAAATAAAATCCTATTAATTTAATTCATTTCAAACATCGAATTTACGCGGGTCGTTACAGAAATTGTTACATGATTAAATTCCAGCTGCTAGCCACAAAGTGGGTAATACAAACAAAACTCGTACAAGGCACGTAGGGATAATGGATTTCCAACTGATGAGTAGGCATTAGGGTACCACCCGTCACGGTACGTGGCCTAGATCACAGTACCGAGGATCACTCCCAACCCCCTGCAACACAAGACCCGGACTATCCCTTACTGGATAATCTTGAGTAAGATAACCCCACGGTTGAGATCAGCAACCGCACCACTGAGCCGGAATAAAAAGGGACATCAAGATAGGGATGACCTTACCCGGAAATGGGTGCTGCCCACCAAGCCTTGCTGCATAACCCCTGATTTTCAGTCATTCCCGGTTGATGAGGCTTGAGGCTAAGCGTTACCTTTTAGAACAGATCCCTTAGAATGCCCATCGTCCACCTGACGATATTCCGAAAGCATTCATCCATACAAGTCCGTCCAGGGTTCGAACGGAACCGAAGGCACTACTCCTACTACATTCATTTTGGAAATATCCTCAGGACTAGTAGCGACTAGCCCTTGCACTTCACTGCTCCATCTTCGACTCCAAACTCGTTTTCCCATGAAAACATACAAACCGAATCGAAGTGGTTTTCGAGAAATAAATCCCGATCCCGGTCTCTTCGAAACGATCAGCGCATTTGGCCAGTATTGATAGTGGGTTATTTAACTATCAATTAACATTCACAACAACCATCAACATAAATAATTTCTCCAAATTATTCATTATCTCAAAATATCTTCACAAGATATTTTTCCATTTTCAACCCTTTTGAAAACAGTTTCAAACTACCTTTCTTTTACAGAATAAATTTCCCAAATATTTTCTATTTCCACTGAAATCACCAAGCATAAAACTTTAGACTTTTAAAATAATTTAAAACTCTTTATTGTAAAATATTCTTTAACATTTAAATTTGGAAAACTACTTTAATACTTAATTAAAAATAATACTTCAGGAGTATTTAAAATAAGGTTACTTCATAAATATAAAACTAGATTTTCTACTTTAAAACAAAATACTAAATCACCTTCCTCTTTTAAATAATTATTGTGATAATAAATTTTGAAAAATACATACTTTAGAATTTAAACATTTAGAAATAATAAATTTTCCAAAAACATGCTTTTTAAAATAACATTTAAAACTTTTATCTTATATTTAAATATTTACTTTGAAGACGTACTTGGCTATCCAGGGAAATATACTTCTCTTCACATTCTTTAAAAATAAATCGCTATTCATTTTTAAACAAATTTCTCATTCCTTTAATAAATTCCCACCTTGAATTTATTCTTCCCAAATATCCACTAATATGTTTTACTTTACTTTTATAAACCCAGTTTATAAATTCTATAATCACATTCTCCTTTTAAAAAAATCCAATTTCAACACTTGAATCAATTTCCCAATTGATTTCCAATTTACTCCATTTATTCCAAAATCCATTCATTCGGATTTTATTCCTTAATTATGATTTAAAATACTTTTAACTGAAAATACCAATTTTAGATTTCTCAAATAACTTCTTATCCCTTTAAATAAATTTAAACTTTGAATTTTAAAATAATTCTTTATTCCTTTAATTGATATCACTTAAGTTTACAATTCATCAATATTTGTCTATTCAAAATCTTTTTTCCATTCTCGAAATTATTTTATTTATTAGTATCTTAATATCACTTTCATTCCTTTTCAATTCATTCTTAATTTATTCCAATTCGCTATAATTATTTTACTTAAAACTTCACTCTTTTATCGTTTTTCCAAAAATCTAGTTTATATATTTTGATAATTCAATATGCCGAAATATATTAAAGCAAACTATAGCATTCAATATTTCCAATATAATTCATCATAGAATATCAAATAATCACAACAGAGAATATTAAATAATTTAAATAAATGTTGAGGAATCCAGTTGGATCCCTCCAACCTTTTTTCCTGCATCCACATATGTTAGCACAACATAAAATACAAATTCCACTTCGAGGTGGAATATCGCGGTATATGGGTTTTAAATATAATAACATCCGCTATTATGCGACGCATAGGGTCTCATCCGCTATAGAATGTGGGAAATCAATCATTCCAAGATATACTATATACTACTATATATAATATAACACACCAAATCAAATCAATCAATCAATTTAATCATCCAACCAATCATTTAAATTTAACCATTTAAATTTAAATTTAAATTCGGCTGAGTGAGATTAACTCACCTTTGATTCCTGTTTTGCAACCCACTTCATTCTCGCTTTGATTCCACGATTTTCAGAACATGTACAACATTACATATTATTATTATTATTATTTTATCAACATTCGAGTTAATTTGAAAGATTAAATTTCCATTTATAATTTAATTAACCAGTGATTTCATTTTTAAACAAATAAATTTAATTTTAAACCAATTTCCTTTTGTAGATTATTTTTAGTAACAAAAATAATTAAATTAGTAAATTGAATAAATCTACTACCAAATCCACTATTTAAAAATGAACTTCGTAAGTTAAAAATGTGTGTGTATAATATTAAAGTTAAATAAATAAATTGTGTGTGTATATATATCTACTGTAATTACTTCCCTTTTTTTTTCTCAGCACAGACATATATATTCAGAATCAAAGTGATATAGGTTTTAAACCCTACTATAACCATTTTTCCTTATATGCACACACACATATATATTTAAATGTATGAATAAATAAAAATAAATAAAAATAGCATATCGATACCTCACTGGCTCGACCTTACGTCCATCTCTCTGGACATCGAGCTCCACTGGCTAGATGCTAACTCCCATACCACTGCCATGTCGAACTGCCACCAGAACACACCATGACTTCGACCTCCCCTTAACATTTCTGATCCCAAGCCGCAGTCCCTCGTTCACGCAACCCTCAGATTGAATCAAGCCCATGTCCCTGACTGACTGCCTCGCGATTCACTTGCGTGCGCACCGTGACCTAAAGACGCCTCAACTCAACTCCTGCTTCGAAGCACAACACTGCACCAAACCATGCCTCCTTCGACTGCCCTCCACCTTCCCTGCTGTTCACAAACCGCGAATCGAAACCACACCGCCGACATCGACCATCCTCTTTCTCCTATTTTCTTCGATTCGTCGATTAGAATAATGAAAAAGGAGGAGAGGCTCAGTTTTCGTTTTCCATAAATTTTTGAGAGTTTGTTTTTGATTTTTTTGATTTTTTTATTAGATGAGAAGGGGGCATCAAAATTTATAAAAAAGGGGAAGAAAATGACTTCAGCAAGAAGATGGGTTGGATTCGATTTTCTCTAGCACGTGAAAGGCGAAAGAGGAAAGAAGCTTGCGTAAAAAGCCGGAATGGTGTGGCTTATATGAGAAAGTTTGACTATTTAAATTAAATTCCATTAGATTATTCTAGGCATTTTCAGATCATACAACCAAACGGTAACTCCAAACACTACGAAAATTGAAATTCGATAATAATATAATATTATGGATCCAATGGAACTGGTTTCTTCGAAATCCGAGACTGTGCCTCGGAAGACTATTTTCAAATTCAATTTAAAACGATAAAATTTCAAAACTAAACAAATCACTGTTAAATTAAAATTTAACACTTCTATTATCTTCAGCATTATCAATATAAAATTTATAAGCTTTCAAATTATTTTCAATGGGCTTAAAACTCCAGATTTAATATTTCCCCAATTTCCGATTATTAAATTCAATAAATAAATAGTGATATTTGTAACTCAAGTTAAAATTAACCTTTCCAATATTTAAAATAAATTAAATATTTCCATTTCAAATGCCTAAAAAATTTCGGGTCGTCATAATAATGAATAATGCCAATGCCAAGAATAGACAGAAGGATAACAAGAAGGAATGTGTCCCCAACCTATAACAAATGGATGATTACAAGTTATCGGATATTATGATGAAAATAGAATTCCACTCTGAAAAATCTTGACATGTTTACGGACAGTCCATCATGTAATAATAGTTCAAACTGTAGATATGGTACAAATCAAGAGAAAAATCTGATGATAACAAACACATAGATAAAAAAATGAAAGTTTCCAATCATCATCATTCATGAAGAAAAAATTCATGTGCGACTTGTAAAGAAGCGGACCTATGTTGACACAACTTAAATTTGAAAACTAGAGAACTCATGGACATGCTATTTATATAAACCAATGAATAATGAGAATATCCTAGGTACATAGACCAAAGGAAGCAAACTGTGAGAAAATCCACCTTTATCGGTGCTCTATCCACTCGAAAATTTACTACATTCAAACATAACACTCCACAAAAAGCAATAAGAACAACTAAACAAAAAAAAAAGTTTAGAAATGAAACAAATATGATTATAATAAGGAAAATATGAAGGTATAGTTTGGCTTAACTGAAAACATGGTAAATGCATATAGCAGAAGAGAGAGAAATCGATGTGGATTGTAACAATCCTGGTTTTGGTGATTACCTATGAAATTAAATTATAACAGTGGTTATAATGTAATAATGGAAAAATAAAATAAATTGGAATTGTAAAATTTGTTAATTTTTTTATTTTGAATAAACAATGGATTTGGATAAATAAAATAGAATTAAGATGGCTTGGTTGGTAATAAATCGTGAATAATGATATTATGTTAATTTAGTGGATCATAAATTAATTGAGTTTGAGTAAAAAGAAATATGTCAATTTAGGGATTAATTGAATTAAATAAAGATAAAAGAACTTAATTCAATATCATTTTTGTAAATAAATAAATATTGAAAGTAAAGTTTTAGAAACTTTATTATGTTAGTTTGTGATAAAAATGAGCATTATATGTTTTAATTTGGTAAATTGCAATAATTTTGGAAATTATTGCCAAAAAGGTGAATTTTGTTAATTTTAATGAAGTATTAAAATTTAATATGGAAAATAATGTAAATAAAAAGGTGGACTTTTACTTAAAAATAATATTTAGATGTAAAAATAATGTTAATAAGGTTTGTTACATTTAATTAAACAAAAGAAATGATTTTATGAAATTTTCATTGTTAAAATGATGATTTATTTAAATAAAATGGTGTTTTATATAGATATTAGTGTAAAATAAAGTGTTTAGGTAAAAATAAGAATTTAATGTTAGAAATTAATTTTTAAAGGCAAAAATAACTTTTACGTGTTGATAAAACATTTTTGTAAACCTCAACTTATTAAGTTATGATAAATTATTTAACTAAATAATGAGAATATGCATAAATATGGTGAAATATGGTGTTAACATAGAATAATTAAGTTTATTTTTAACTAAATATAAACATATATGCATATTGGGTAATGGGTTCAAGCCCAAACTGTAACGACCAGGTATTTTCAACCATTCCCATCCGCACATGTCGGACTTGAATTGCTCAAAATATCAGATTGTTAATTTATATTTGGCTAAACTCAGCATATACAGTAAATAAATCAATCATAGAATCACAGACGCAGTGTAATATAACAATAAGCAGCGGAAACAAAGAACAGTAGTGCATGAAGCTACTATATATATATATAACAGAGTTAAAACAAGATATAACAGAAGTCTCGAATACACAGAAGTCTCACTGCAATAGTCATATAATAGAATCGGAATATATCACTGGAGTCCACTGAATAAATGAAAGATGGATAGATAGATGGATCTCCAAGGGAAGCCCAACTCCAAAGGTAAGTCTCAAATGTTGTGACACTTAGTCTGACCCGAGCGTAAAGCAAAACACAAAACACTCAAGTCAGGATTAACTTTCTCATATCAATAAATCCAACTCAAGTGAAATATCAACTAAAATACAAGTAACTCAAAGGATGTTTGGGATAACAATCCTTTAAGGATCCATAAAACTATCTACTATGTAGTAATATACGCTATTATAATATGTCTATAGTAAAGTAAAAATATCAAAATAGCGTTAAGGCGTTACCCATATCCCCCTTAACACATTTTATATATTCCCGTAGTCTATACAATGCTCTACGCTCCTCCGTCGTAGAAGGCACGATAGGGCATGCGGCAAGGCACTCGAGGCAATGCTAGGGTAGATATACCATTTGTGTATCCGGACTGGTGGTAATGCATAGTAGCAACTACCGCTCACTTCGTGACACGCTCCCAATTCAAAGGGTGCACCTAATCAAATCACAAGAGCAATAGAATGGTATCGAAGAAATGTGTCCAATAGAAGGAATGACACCAAACCAAACCAAACCATCTTATTTCATTCTGGGATCTCCACCACTTACGCAGTTTTAAAGTGGTTTTCGGTATTGGCAGAGAATATGACAATATCCGATCCCAATCTCTCTAATAACCAATCGTTATTATAACACCGCGGTCATTTCAAAATAGTTTATAATTCAAAACCAAAATATTATTTTCCATTTCAAAACCATATCAATAAGATATCATTTCCATTTAAAATATATCCATTCCCAAAAATCATATCACTTTCAAAATAATCACGCTTTCGAATCCAAAACACTTGAAATTATAACACTTTGGAAATCATAACACTTTGAAATCATAATACTTTGGAAACCATAACTTTTGAAATCATAAATTCCACCACTTAAATAGTTTAGATATTAATAATAATATATAATAAAATAGTTTTATAAAATAGTTTATATAAAAATAGTTTATATTAGAAATGGTTTATATTAAAATAGTTCATATTAAAATACTTTATAAAGTAAAATATAATTTAGAAATACTTTATATAATAAAATAGTTTCCTCAAATTTCACAAAGCGATTCAAATCAACTCAAATTCCAAAATTCAAATTTAATTCAATCTCAATTTTTCAACTTCGATTCAATTCAGTTTCTCAATAAATCATTTCAAATTATATCGGTTTCAAATACATATTTGAACCATAAAATAAACCATTTGAATTTCAATATACTTCAAAGCTTTAATATTCAAACATTTCAAAACTAGATTTTATAATTTCATATATATCAAAATTTAACTAACATGCTTACATAGAAAACATGCAAGATTTTTGAGAGGGTGGAAAACCATTGAAGTGAGAGTCTCGGTAGGCAGAGGCTGGCATGGAGGAGCTGCTTTCAGTAATGGGTGGCTGATGGCACGGCCTCGCCCACAAGGGAGGAGACAACTTAGCATTAGGCCAGAGGAAGGAGGGAAGATTTGGATGTTGGTTGGGTGAGTGAGCACACGGGAAATGAGGTGGCTAAGGCTTGGTGGAGTGGATCTCGGGTGGTTGTGGCCGTTCAAGGCGATCGAGAGTGTGAGAGAAAAGGACGGTTTAGTGCTGGTGCGATGAAGGTGGAGGGTGTGCTAGAGAGAAGGGGAAGATGGGACGTAGGTGGAAAGCACGGGTTTGGAGGAGGTAGAAGTCATCAATATAAGCTTATACATATATTTCTTTTTCTATGGCAAGCTTAGGAAATGAACAGGTTAAAGACAGGTAGAGTATGGTTATTTTTTCAAAAAGTAATAGTATGAACATCTGTCAAAAAAGGAAGTGAAAGGACACCAATAATGTATTACAACATGGAATCATAAAAGTCAGCATGAATTCAGGGATTTGAAAACAAAAGGCTGCAATGAATCCAACTGTTTATAGATGAACAAACAAGAACCCAAAAGATTAAGATTTGAGTACCGATAAGGTCCGACATTTTACAGATTCCTCTGCATACCGGACTTCAAAACATAGAATTGAATATACCGCAGAGATCAGCATGACGAGACGATCAAAATGATATACGAATATCAGTGGTATGATCATCCGATCAAAAATCGATAATCGGTACCAGATTGCTGCTAATTTGTCGAAAATAAGATAAACGGAGCAATACCAGTCCAAATTTGATGAAATGAAGAATGATGTCTCACTCAGAAGATGATTTACAAATTTATTATATAAAAATATTCAGGTTTGAAAATCATTTTATTACCATCAAATATTAACTGATTATAAATTTAAATAAAATTACACAGTAAAATAAACTTCCATATTTTCTGATGAAAATTTTCCATTTGCTATGTTTAAATAGACTATTCCAAATATCAAATTTTATTTCAAACTTTTATTATTTAAAATTTCAAAAAAAAATCAGTTAATTGCGTTATTAAAACAATTTAAAATTTATGGGTCGTTACACAAACTCATTCACTAAGAAAAATCAAGAGGGAGGAGTTGTACTGTACGTTCACTTCCTCTCCTCATTCTCTTATTTCCTTAAACAAACCAGAAAGGAAAATAATGGCTGCCTTCTTGTAAATTTTCAAATCTAGCACAAAAATTAAGTAAAATCAAAGGGAAATCAAAGGGAAAATTAGTAAATCAAAACTCTAGCAGGTTATCAAAACCAAAATTACAAATCCTCTTATTCATTTTTTGATTTGAGAAGTTAGGTTGTCTATAACACTTTTCTTTCTTGCTGCATGTCGTCTGCCTTTTGTTTGCAGGTATGTAAAGCTTCTCCAGGCCATAAAGTCATCACCTTGCAACTCAAATTTTCTCAAAAACATATAAGGTGTGTTTATAATTCACAAACTCTATTTATAATTATTTATGAAGCTATTAAAATTATATATATTCTATAATAAAGAGGATTTCAAAGGTTTGTTTTCCAAACGATTTCAAAAGTTGTTTTAAAAACTAGTTTTCTTAAAGAAAACAATTTTCTACATAAAATATATGTTTTTGCACTCTTCTAGCGAAGGAGAAAGCGATCTAAACGATTTAGTAAAACATGTGCTATGGGACACATGCATTTACTTTTTCGGTTAATACCGGACTTGTTTGATTGAGGTTATACACAAGAGTATAATTAACTAACTTATAGTAAATAGTTAAGTGAGAACCTGTGGTATGGGACGGACTGTTGACACTGATTTGGATACTATCTAGAAGTTGGTAACTCTTTATTTTGGACCTTCAGGTTGATTGCCAGAACTGGACCTTCGGGTCATTTGGGCTTTTCTAACTATTTGTCCTTTGGGATGTTTGTCCTTGGGGATGTTTGTCCTTAGGGATATTGTCCTTGGGACGTATTTGGCGCCTTATTTGAGATACAGTACTTGGAGGGCTTCGACCATTTTATTAAGCATGTGCAACCTTTTGTGACATTTAATGATTTATTTGCGATTTCCAAATGATTTAACCATTTTGAGATTATTGGGCCATTAGAGCCGCTTGAGAAATTATTATATGTGATTACATTTTTGTATTTTTGAACTCTTAATCGAGTTCTACACATCTAGATTTGTGATTGTCATCCTTTGGCGTATTTTGAGCTTTATGATCTCCTTTTTAGGAGCTATTTGTGGTTGCCATTCTTTGGGCGTATTTTTGAGATTTGTGATTTCCTATTTTAGAAGATATTTGAGATTGCCATTCTTTGGTGGATTTTTAGACTTTTGATTTCCTATTTAGGAGTTATGGTTGTTGAAAGCCATTTTATTGGCTATTATACATGCCGATGAAATGAGGTGATTATTTGTGATTCATTGATACTGTTGTTGAACTTGCCTCTTTCAAGAAACTTCTACAAGAAGTATTTGAGTGACATTACCTCATATTTAGTACTTGACATATGTTAGATGTTGCTTCTTCTCTTTTGAGAAGAGATGTTATCACTTATCCCTATATTTCACCTATCTTACGCTAATCAGTTTATTTAAGCTAGACTGACTCGTGTATATAAATATACACAGGTCAGACCGAGTTATTTCAGATTAGTCACCTACCGTTGATTTCTACGCTGCTGCTTCCGCTATGGCTTTCTGCTAGTTGTCTTTTGTTTAGCTTCATAGTGTTTTGTAAACTCTGATATGTATCCACTCATTTTGACACGATTTATATATTGTGGTTTATGTACTACCACTGTTGTATCACTATGTAATGTACTATGATGTATCTGTTCATATGTACATATGTGACTGTTGTTCTATGATCTTTTGTATTTATTATTGTTATATTTTGTTCTGATAGATCTGTTAGCCACCGTAGTTTTGTGTTAAACATTTATTGAATATGTCGATCCACTTGAGAAAGATAAAAGAAAAAATTAGAACACCCAATCGACGTACTCAATACATGTTTAAAACAAGGCGTACGGATGGTCGCTCCTAACCAGCTATGTTCTCCGCATTAGCAGACAACATTACTCCGTAATGTTCTTTGCTAATGTGGGTCTCGAGGTGGGGCATCATAGCTTGGAATCAAAGCCAACTTCAAAACAATATATGATAAACACATAACAGAATATATATTATGGTACATCCAATACAGTAGTAGTGTTACATATTCCTTAATCATCGTGTCCTTAATCTTTTCGTGACCTTGAGGGTAGATATAAGTTGAGAATACATCTAGAAATGCATTTTAATTTCGTAGTATCCCATAATTGAACTAATGATATCTTACCCTATGAATAATCATTATCGTGATCGTTCTATTCGAGTTCTCTTCGATATTGGTGCTTCACACACATTCATATCAAAGGAACATATTGATGTTATATCATTGGATGTTTCTTGCCCTGTTACTTCTTTGAGGATTGCGAATCCTGTCGGGGGATCCGCAACCCTTAGCATGTTGTGTAAGAGTGTTGAGATTATTCTTTATGATTTTTCTTTCCGTATGAATCTGCACAGTATTCACTATCTTGGATTTGATATAATTTTGAGGATTGATCGGCTTGCATGTTATCACGTCCAAATCCTATGTTCTAAAAAGATCCTATATCTTGGAATTCTAATTCGGCTGATCAGTTATCTCTTATTCTTCGGATTGTTGATGGAGATTCTGAAGCACCTTTATTTGCCCTTGAGTCTCGAGATGATGATGATGTATCTTGAATTCCATTTGTTTGTTATTTTGTTGATGTATTTGAGCCTATTTCGAGTTTACCACCCAAGTGGGCAATTGAGTTCCATATTGACCTCATTCCTGGTGGTAAGCCTGTTAGTCGTCCTCCCACGAGGATGTCCACTAAGGAAAATGAGGAACTCAAAAAGAAATTGTTGGAGGTTGAAGCAAAGCAGTTCATTAGGTCCAGTTCTTCACCATGGGGTGCCGCGTTCGTCTTTGTTAAGAAATCTGATGGTACTCTTAGGATTTGCATTGATTACCGCAACCTTAACGGGTTAACCATTAACAATAAGTATCCATTGCCTTGTATTAAGGACATATTCGATCAGTCGAGTAGTGCTAAGGTCTTTTCTCAGCTTGATCTTACCACTAGTTTTCATCAGCTACGAATTGCGGAGGATAGCGTTCCTCTTACCGCGTTCCACACTCATTATGGTTCTTATGAGTGGCTTGTTATGCCATTCGGTTTGATGAACGCTCCAGCTTATTTCATCGATCTAATGAATCGAATATTCGAGGAATATCTCGACAAATTCATCCTTGTATTCATTAATGATGAGTGAAAGCAACAAACTAAATTGCAAATCTTTCTAATAGAAGACATATTTATAAGTATAATTGGATTTTTTTATTAAGACAAGCAAAGAATATATTGCAAAATTATATAAGAGGCATGTTTATCATATAGAATTTTTTTTGTGTTGGATTGTCCATTGAGCGCTTTAAGAATTCTGGTCGATGCACCTGATCAACGTTATCAATAGGAATTTCCTAAACACTGTGATGAGACAGTTAGACATAATAAAGTGAGTTGCAATAAGTAAAAGTTTGAAAATAAATTAATATGAGTTTGAGTGTTAATTTTATTATCGATGACAAATGTAGCCATTAAACCATAGTGATTGTTGGAGCAGTGGCGAGGGAGTTTTAATCATTTGGTCAACTCTACAGCCATTTGATGGTTCCGTTCACTATAAATCAATGCGAGGCAATGCCATTATATTATTTGATGTTTGTGAAATTGAATATGATTCATCTTTGAATTGGTTAGGTAAGTATGGCCTTCAAAAATCCAAATAATGATATCATATGGTAATTTGAGTAAGTAGAGTAAATAGTCGTAATTAAGAAGATATCTTAATGGGAAGAAAATATCATATGATACATTGATTAATAAAATGATTTATTCAAGATAAGAAATTGCAGTGGTTAGAAAACTAAAATAACAATTAAATATTTTAGTACAAAGTTGTAAATGATGACTATAAAAGTTTGTTTTGACGCTTGGTTGTTTGAATAATAATAGATGGTAAGGTATAAAACTCTATCTTAAAGAAAATAAAGAAATGCTAATTTTAGACTTTTAGCATGAATTTGTGAGCGAGCTTTTGTTTTAAATTTTGATAGTATTAAAGATTTGTTGGTATGAATTTGTAAGATTCTTTTGGAAACAAATTTAAGTTAATTATCAACCTTAGCTAGTTTTATGTTGATAATAAGATGGAAATTTAATTTTGTGACAAGAGAAAATATGAATGGTTTATTTATTATAAAATGCTTTATTAAGAAGTGCATGGTATAATAAATGAATAAGGCATGAGAAAAAATCATTTTAAACTGTGAGAACAATTTAAAAATTAATATGTAAATCCAAAATTTATTTTGATGGATAATTATCTCTTGACGATGAAAGAGATTAGCTATCTCTTTCAAAATGAGTCTTCAAAGTTAATTGTTTGAAGGAAAAAAACTAGATTGTGTAAAGTGATGGAAGTGCTTCCAATTAGTGAATTGTTTCTTTTTAAAGAAAATTACATGAAGTTAATTATAATTTTGAGTGTCTTAGCTTTTCGGAAAAGTAGATCATGTAATAAATGATTTAGCATAAAAGCTTGTTTAGAAAATGTAGTTTGGAATTATAATGGCATGGAAATTTTAAATTTTCAATTGGTTTTTAAAGCTGAAATTTAATTTGGAAAAGTGTTGTACTAAAACAGCAATAACTTGAGATTTATAACTCCAAATGAGCTCAATCTTTTGGTAAATGAAAGCGCTTTCAGTAATCTATAAATATTCTTTTTACTACTTTGTAATATTTTGAATTTATTCACTTTAAAATGAGTTTGAAAGTGGATGGACATCTCTGTTCTATAATAAATTTTCTAAGATTTAAGCTGAAAGTAAAATTTGCATAATTTTCAAACCGTGAATCTGATTTTGATGATCTTTATACTAATGGAAAGCTTAGACTTAGCGGAACAACTTTTTAATTATAAGTACTCTTAGATTTTGATGTTTTCTATATCAAAATTTGTTTTTTTATAGCAGGTCTAAAGTAGAATAAAATGATTTGTTTTCCTTAATAGTCAAATGTAATACTTCCTATTTTGTGAATGTACCTAAATTGATAATTAGTGTGGAAAAATATGCTACAAACTATTGTATATTTATGGTAGAGTTAAAGGATGAAACAACTAAAATTTTGTTTGCTTTAAATAAAGAGTAATGAGATTAAATTAAAATTTAAGTAAGAAGCTCTGAAAACTTTCAAGTGTTGAAATTTGAGAATTGGTTTACGAAGATAATGGATTTGAAAACTCTAAGAACATTTGATTAGTAAAAGAAAGTATAAAATCCATTCCTCGTGTTTGACTCGCCCTAGTGAAATTATGTAACAGCCCGCAAATCCGTACCCCTTGAGTCGACACTATTCTCCATCAATCAACTCTAGATGTAAAGAAATCCAAACCATTTAGGTAAAAGAAGAAGAGATAGAAGAAGAAAGTAGGAAAACAACATCAGAATCTAAACATCGCAGCGGAATAAAATATAATATATAATAAATGATCTTTACACAAAAACAAATACTATATCTGTTTATACATACATCATCAGAGTACATCATCGGAGTTCAACATCAATAACATACAACTGGATACACAGCGGAACAATAATCAAATAGGAAGCACGTATCGCTATCCAGCTCGTCTCCTGAGCTCCACAGCATCCTTTCCTGTATTCTATAATACTCGGTCGGACCCGAGCATTATAGTAAAATAACACCCGAGTCAGTATGGAATACCAGCGTGAGAAATCACACTCAAATTGATTATTAAAGTTCAAAATCCTTTTGAAAACAAAAGCATCTCATAAGACCACGCCATAAATAAACATGCCAGGCTTTTACCTTACGATAACTAAAACATTTTTTGTTAAAATCCTCTGATATTATAATAGGGTCTATATACAAATACTTATTAAAATAGCAGAAATTGTTACATTATTAAATTCCAGCTATTAGCCACAAAGTGGGTAATACAAACAAATCTCGTAAAAGGCGCGTAGGGAGAATGGATTTCCAACTAATGACTAGGCACTGGGGTACCACCTGTCACAGTACGTGGCCTAGATCACTGTACCGAGGATCACTCCCGACCCCCTGCAACACAAGACCAGGACTACCCCTTACTGGATAATCCCGAGTAAGATCATCCCATGGTTGTGATCAGCAACCGCACCACTAAGCCGAAATAAAAAGGGACATCTAGACATGGATGACCTCACCCTGAAGTGGGTGCTACCCACCTAGCCTTGCAGCATAACCCTTGATTTTCAGTCATTCCCGGTTGATGAGGCTTGAGGCTAAGTGTTACCTTTTTAGAACGTTTCACTTAGAATGCTCATCGACCACCTGACGATGTTTTGAAAGCATTCATCCATACAAGTCCGTTCCGGGTTCGAATGAAACCGAAGGCACTACTCCTACTACATCACTTTTGGAAATATCCTCAGGATTATTAGCGACTAGACCTTGCACTTCGCTGCTCCATCTTTGACAGCGAACTCGTTTTCCATGAAAACTTACAAACCGGATCGAAGTGGTTTTCGAAAAAAAATCCCGATCCCGGTCTCTTCAAAACGATCAGCGCATTGGCCAATATTGATGGTTGGTTTTTTAACTATCAAATAACATTCACAAACATCCATCCACGTAAATAATTTCTCCAAATTATTTATTATTCTCAAAATATCTATGCAAGATATATTTCCATTTTCAGCCCTTTAAGAACAGTTTCAAACCATCTTCTTTTACGGAATAAAGTTCTCAAATATTTTCTATTTCCGCTGAAATCACCAAGTACAACACTTAGATTTTAGAACCATTTAAAAGCACTTTATTATAAAATATACTTTAAAATATTTAAATTAAAACTACTTTAATACTTTATTAAAAATATATATACTTTAAGAAGCTTTAAAATAAAGCTACTTTATAGAATATAAAACTTAATTTCTCTTTTTCAAATAAAATACCAAGTCACCTTAAATAATTACTACAATAATAGATTTGAAAAAAAATACCTATTCTAGAATTTAAAAATTTAGAAATAATAAATTTCCTAGAACATGCTTTTTAAAACAACATTAAAGTTTTTAACTTATATTTAAAAACTTACTTTGAAAGCGTACTTGGCTATCCAGGGAAATATGCTTCTTTTCACATCCTTGAAAAATAAATCACCATTTATTTTTAAACAAATTTTCCCATTCCTTTAATAAATTCCCACCTTGAATTTATTCTTCCCAAATATCCACTGATATATTTTACTTTACTTTTATAAACCCAGTTTATAAATTCCATAGTCACATTCTCCTTTAAATTTCTAATTTCAAGCGCTTGAATCAATTTCCAAATTGATTCCCAATTTACTCCATTTTGAAATAAATTCCTTCTCAATCTATTTCAATAAATTTAAAACTTGGATTTTAAAATAAATTCTTTATTCCTTTAAATAATGTCACTTAAGGTTTAAAATTCATTATTTCTCTGTTTATTCAAAATTCCCTTTCCGTACTCAAAATTTATTTATTAGAATTTTAAATCACTTTTATTCTTTTCTAATTTATCCTTTAATTTATTCAAATTCTCTATAATTATTTTACTTACAAATTCACTCTTTTATTTTCTTTTCAAAAATCCAATTCTATATATTTTGATAACTCAGTGTACTGAAATGTTCAAGCAAACTATAGCATTCAATATTCCAATATAATTCATCACAGAATATCAAATAATCATAACAGAGAATATTAAATAATCTAAATAAATGTTGAGGAATCCAATTGGATCCCTCCAACCCGTTTCCTTGCATCCACAGATGTTAGCACAATACCAATTCCACTTCGAGGTGGAATATCGCGGTATATGGGATTAATATAATATCAACCGCTATTATGCGACGCATAGGGTCTCATTCGCTAGAAATCAATCATTCCAATATGTATTATATACTATAATATAGCACATCAAATCAATTCAACCATTCAACCAATTATTTAAATTTAAATTATTACCAGATGAGTGAGATTAACACACCTTTGACTTTACTGTTTGCAACCCAATCCATCTTGACTTGATTTTCCATGATTTTAGACCTTGTAAAAACATTTCATGGTTTTATTAATATTTGAACAGATCGAATAATAAATTTCCCATTTAATAATTTTTATTTAAATTTCCTTTTTTCCAAAATCTTATTTATATAAAATTTCCTGCTCTACTGTAAATTCATATATATTACTAAAACTGCTATACATCTACCTATAAATATCTTTTTATTTACCAAAAGAACTAGCTAAGTTAATCACCATAATATATTATTTAAAATAAACTAGTAGTTTAAAATGTGTATATGTATATTTATTTTATTTTATTGGAACGAAGTATATACTTGTCAAAATAAATTACAGATCTCAAAAATCTAATTTTATATAAACTTCATATATTTTCCAAATCTTATCTACATACATATTTACTAATTTACTTATATATAAGATTTTTAAAATCTATTTTCTTATAATTCCTACCATATTTTAAAATCCTTACTATTATTTCAAAATCTTATTTATGTAAAATACTCTATATATATTTATATTAAAAACTATTTCTTTTCTTCTTCTTTTTTTTCCAATAAACACGGCAGAAATTTTCTTCACTGAAATTAATTTTTCTGTATATAAATTTGCACATATAAATTTAAGAAACAATAATAATACCTCACTATGAAAAGTCCTCACCAAAAGCACTCAAAACCATCAACCTACTGCTACCAAACTTCCTCCTCACGATCCAAAACTCGGTGCCACCTAACTAACTACGCAAGCGAGCATCACTCGTGTTACCCCATACACGCGTGCATCACCCAAATCGAGCCGCTACCACCACAAGTCGTCGCCGCTGCTCCACCTTCTCGCTATCCGAGTCGTCTCACAATTTTTTTCGAATCGCGATCTGCAGCTACTCAGAAACTCATTCCAAAAATCGCGACCACTACCTTTTTACATACGCTATTCGATTTCAAGTGGGAAGGGGCTCGGCCGATTTTTGATTTAGGTTTTCTTTGTCTTTTTATCTTCGATTTTAAAGGAGAGGCGATTCAATTTCAATTTGTTTTTTTACATGAGACGAAGGAGGAGTTCGGCATAGAAAATGATGGAGGAGGAGAAATCGAATTTGAGATAAGGAACCTCGCTCGGCCATTTATTTTATTTTTGTTAAACTGCTTGCATTTGAAAATTTCTGAGGAAGATTGCATGTTATCAGCTAGAAAGGGAACAAGGAAAAGATGTTTACGTACCTAAATCAATAGGCTACAGTGACTTTGAAAAGAAAAGGAAAAGTTGTGATGTGATTTAGAATTGAACTTGGTTTTAACTGGATGTATATAAATATATACTTAATTAAATTCAAATTTTTAAATTTAAATCGCCTCGAATTACGCAACTCAAAATCTCGACCTCCTATCGAGGCTTGCCACCAGGCGTTCGTAATTTTATACCCCAATTCCGAACGCAGTGGAAAAGGTTTCGAGGTCTAATTCGATCGTGTGGAGAAGATAGCTTTTGGACCAATTATTATATTGAATTTTCGATATAAATTTCAACACGTTTACTTATCGTACGCTCACACAACAATTCCGATCAAATATGAAATTTGAAATTCATTAATAATTCAATATTACGGATCCAGTGGAACTGGTTTCGTCAAAATCCAAGACTGTGCCTCGGAAGGCTATTTTTAAATATCAATTTAAACGATATAATTTCAAAACTGAACAAATGAATGTTAGATTCAATTTTAACACTCCTATTATCTTCAGTATTATCAATATAAATTTTATAAGCCTTCAAATTATTTTTAACAGGCTTAGAACTCCAGATTCAACATTTTACCCAACTTCAACTTATTTAATTTACTAACTAAATTACCGAATAAATGGTGATATTTGAATTAGGGTTAAAAATTAACTTTTAAATATTTAAAATCAATTAAATATTCCGATTTTAAATGCTCAAAAATTCTGGATCTTCACATTCCTTCCCCCTTAAAAGAATTTCGCCCCCGAAATTACTAGTTAGGAAGAATGGTCCAATACCCGTTTACCTTTTTCCCAAAACCAAACAGTTTCTAACAACTTCTCAAAATAATCTTTTTATTAAGAATACCCTGCCACTGTTCCTAACTTTCCAAACTTCTCCCATTAGGTTCCCACCAATATCATATACCCAACCATTCAAATTTCGATTTAAAACCAAATTTTAAATTTTCGAAATTTCTCAAAAAATTTCTAACTCCCTAAATTTCTGAAATTTTTTGCCCGCGTCTCCTTTACGCGGCTACCTCGGTACAACTACAAAATGCCTCTACGGGCCCCCAGATTCCAAAAAAAACAAAATGCCAAGTGGCTCGATCAAAAACCCAATCAAATTTCATACAGAAATTTAAACGCATACCTTTTTGTCGGGCAATTCAAATTTATCTTCTGAAATCAAAAACAAATTTCCTTTCCCTTTATAATACCTGTATATCCTATATAGCAATAATATCCAATCACAACATTCAAAACATTTTATTGACTTCCTTACAAAATGTCAATATCTATTCATTCAAGCCGTATGATGTACATATATTTTATTCAAATTGGTTCTCCCATTTCCATATGAATTCAATTTATCTTCAATTCTGGATATTGAATTTTATCTTCCATTTATACCGATTCATATCATTATTTTAAATTAGTTTCATTCCCTAATTTATTTCAATTTCCAATCTAAAATAGTTTTGTCGCTACTAAAATTTTCCAAACATTTTTGAATTTTTTTGGCAGAGTCTCCTTTGTACGGAGGAGCTTTTGTAATTTGACAAGAGATATAAATATATATACATCGAACCACACGGTCGGAAAAACAAAAACAGTTCATATTTCCTATTTTTATTGCGTAGGCGTACCTTTATTTAGCATTTTTAAACAAGCGGCTTATTTATTTAGCAATTAGCGCATCCAAATCCAGCCAAACGGCTTCCCGGTACGTGTACTTACTCAATTCAAACATGTAAGTACTAAATATATGAAATTTATTAACATTTCACTTACTTTCAATAGCTAAACACATAAATTCCACATATAATGCACGTTATATAATTTCCATACGCACATATAAGGTTCCGACATTTATTACAATTGCTTATAACCACTCAAACCATTTCATTCGGCTTAAGTGATTTACAACTTAATCGTTTACATTTAATTCATTCTAAGCAAAGCAAACTCATATTCATTCCAATTGATTTCAAAATCATCTTACACTACAAGAAAATCTTCTTTTAGTTGCATTAATTGGTAGCGTTTATAACCATATGCAACCGTTGGAACTTTTTTAGTATAAAAAAAACAATAAACGCGGCTAATGGGTTCCCGCCAACAATTCATGAAAATTTAGCTAAATTTTTCCGTGACCGCTCATAGCTTATTTTAACAATTAACATTTTCCCGTCCTCCTTCCAAAAAGTACGAAGGAAAAAAAATCTCAAATTCTCATTTTCATATTCTTATTCCTGAATTCTCGTTCGGAAAGAAAAGAAACAAATAAAATCAACTGTTTCCAAATCAAGTTCCACAATACCAAATTCTCGATCAAAATCAAATAAAATCAGACGTTCGATTCTGGGATTCTTGCGGAGGTAGTGGTTCGATTTCATGATCTGTGATTTGGGGACTTTGTCAATTGGGTGTAGCGGTAAGTGAAAATTGGCAGTTGAATAAGTTTTGAGAAGTGATGGAGGTCGTAGTGTGGTTCGGGTTGAAGGTTGTTCGATTTGCGATGGGATTTCGGGTTGGCAATTTAGGGTTGAAGGAATTGGGATTGCGACCGATGATGGTAGTGGTTGCAGTGTGGTCGACTGATGTGGTCGCATTTGGCAAGAGATTGGAAAGCAGTAGTGTTCTGGAAACTTGGTTCAGAAGTATGAATTCGGAGTTGAATGTTAACTGCAGTGTATGGATGTATTGGTTGCAAGCAATGTGTATGAATGGTTGCAGTGATAAAAGCAAGTAGAGATGCTTGTATGAATGTGTATTGGTTGCTATGTGGATTGTGGCAAACAGTGGTGATTGGTTGGCCGGGAGTTGTGCACTGTTATTTTGGTGCTGTTGGTGCTAGCGGCAGTGGGACGTAGGGGAGGATGCGTTGAAGTGATGTTGTTTAAAAGATGATGGCAGGGGATGTATGGCAATGAGAAGGGATGACTGTTGTAGCATAGTTTTGGGTTCCAAGCGAGGTTGAAGTGCACTGCAATGCTATGGTGGGGTGATTCGACAGCAGAAATGTAGTTGATATGAACAGCAGTTTTGAGGCTGTTGAAATGTTGTGATAAAGTGGGATGGTAGTGTTGTTGGAGGTTGTAGAGCAGTTGTTTGGTCTTGGTGATAATGTGCACTGTCATGTAGGCAGTTGAATGCTTTGTGCGGTTGTGATTGATCATGGAGATTGTCGCACTACATTGAATTTGTGCTTTGTTGCTTGAGGTTATGTTGAACCGTTTAAATGTGTGTGCGGTGAGGTTTCTGTGTATTTGTATTATCATTTATTTATTTGATAAGCAATAAAACTAAGAAGTTTATTGTTGTAGGGGATTCTCTTCCGCTTGTATTATGGAGTAATGGACTATTTCCTGGTGACTGCAAACATGAAAAGGCATTAAATGAAATAAACAAAGCAAGAAGAGGGAGAAATTGGGCATTTGTTCATGTATATCCTGAAGCAAATAAGATGGCTGAAGAGACGACGGTTAGAGGATCACAACCGTGTCAAACATGTCACATATGGGATCATCAAGGTAACTTAATTTTAGTAAAAATTTAACTGTCTGATGTATGTGCCTGGATGGAATTAAAAAGATTTTGTTGTATATATTGAAAATCTATTTGTGCGCATACATAGGCTGAATCTGTTAGAATTAATGCATCTTAGTTAATCTGAAATTATGAAAAACTTGTTTAAATGGTCTGAGTGTTGTTTCATCTATAGAAGGTTAGGCTGAGAAGACATTCACTTTTTTCACTGTAAAGAACTGAAGATTTTTGTTTTGCTATTCTTTCTGGTTTCTTCTTTGCTTTATTTTCTTTGGGTAAAGCGATTTGTTCTTTCGGTTATGAGACTTTACTATTTACCAGAATATAGCTGAGATTTTGCAAGTATAATTTATGAATGAAAATAAATTAGCGCTTGCACCTCAAGATTTTGTTGCTTTGTCCATCTATATACTGTTACAAGTCCATCACTCTCAGTTTTGCCTAGATGTACACCATTAGTTATGATGTATATTAGATGAAATATAGTAAAACTTCTAACATAATTTTCTATGTTTTTTGTCTTCAGCTCAAGGATTTTCAATTTTATTTTGATTTATATATATAGGCATGTATTATACATTATTACATGTAGTGAATATTGATTTCATTTAATTATAAATATTCTTATCATTGTGTATAATAATAGTTGTGTGTGTTTATTTATTTTTATTGTTTGGTTACTTATCCATCACATCCTGTTTTGATCAGTTTTAGTTGGTTCTTCTGCATAAAACTCAAAGAATATCATTTCCTCAAAGTTAAAACTCTTCTGTATATCTCAGGCTTCGAACATTGCAATGTAGTGAAGCAAACTATCTGAAATTGTCTTGCAGCTTTAGATCTGGAACAAACAATCTTTATGATGGTCTATAAAGGGGATTCATGATTTTCGACAGCACATGGGTAACGAGAAGGTTATGGATGAGAATAGACATGGCTTGCTTTGGACTATTGTAACAGATAAGTGAAGAAACATTAATTGTATCAGTATTAGCTATTAATTTATCGAATTTTATTCAGTTGAAACCATTTGCATCTAGGCTTTTTGAAGAAAATGATTAAGAAGCGGATTGTTTGAGCCAACTTGCGACAGTAACTTTGTGAGGTTGGTTATTTGGCTTATTGAAATAAGTACGGATTTGTAGAATAACACCTGTTTTGCAGAAGCTGAAAGTTTTAGCTTTTGTGATGACAATGCTGCCTGAAAGGTTTGCTACATTGAAACTTATTTCTTTAGGACTTAACAAAAGTTTTTTAACTGGTGAAATCCATTATGTATACAGAACATGGGCATTTAAACCTGATTTATCTTTACCATGTTTTAACACTATTTTATTTGTTTTACAGAATTAGTTGCAAAATCAGTTGCCATTACCAGAAGGTTTATCTTACCATGTTTTAACACTATTTTCTTTATTTTGCAGGACCAGTTACCATGTTTTACAATAAGCGCTTAGTACAGTAAAGGAACTGGGCTTGCATCTGAAATTATAGACACTTTTGTGTTGGTAATGGTATACACTGTGTTTGCTGCTACCGACCCTAAACGTGGTGCTAGAGATACTCATGTGCCGGTATGATACTCTTCTTTTATATTTCAAAGAATAGAACCTGATTTATATTTGTAAACTGTGATAAATTATGCGTCATACTATAAAATTTCTTATGTTATGTAATTATTTAGTTTTAAACTAGAATTATAAGTAATAAATGGGTTGTAGGTACTAGCTCCACTTCTAATTGGGTTTGCGGTGTTCATGGTTCATCTGGAGACCATTCCAATTGCTGGTACTGGGATTAACACTGCTAGAAGTTTTGGAGCTGCTGTTATTTACAACAAGGATGAAGCTTGGGATGATCAGGTTAGCTTGCTTTTACATATTATTCAAACTCATATTTCATATTAATAATACGATTACAAGTACCTGATAAGTTACTCTATGTTGTATGAACAACGAATATTCTGGGTTGGTCCATTCATTGGTGCAGTCATTTCAGCAACTTTAGTTTCATTAAGTTTCGTTAAATTCAGTTTATAAATAATGTATGGTTTCATTATATAACTTCAGTTTCATTCATTAAGTTAACACGTAAGTGTTTGCAAGTAGCTATTGAGAGAAGAGCAATAGAGGTCAGTTTCGTATGTTATAAATGCATAGGATGTATGGTTTTGTGTGTAGGTAGATGGTTAATTGAAACTGCAGTTTTTGGTTTTGAAGTGGATGGGCAGAGGCATATTTGTTTGAAGTATTATAGTCTAAGGACTTCTATATTTGTCCATTTTTGATCTTTGATACCTTCACCTCACAAATATTTAGTAACATGATTATTATTGTTTACAGGTAGATAAACGTTTATGAAGAATTCAAGCAGCAGCACTGGTTTTTGGTATGGTACCAGCACATGTATGTAGTTAGGTTGATTAAAATTGTTATGAAACTATTATGAAACTAGTATGTATGGTTCAGGGGAGGGAAAATAATTGATGGTGAGGAGTTATGTATGGATTGTTGTGGAATGTTAGTGATGCAGTTTTAAGTTCAGGTTTTGTTTTCTCACTCTTTTGTTCTGTTCTTTGTTGACAGGTAGTTCAGGTTTTGAAGACATCAGCAATGACAGGTAGTTCAGGTTTTTACGGTGATTCAGGTTTTGCTCGGTACTTTGGTTATTTCAGACGTTTATTTCAGATGTATATGTATGGTTATGACAATTATGGTAGTTTGGTTATAAAACTTATGGTAGTTTGGTTGTGTATGTGTACGGGTAGCTTTTTGTCGACACCTATGTATGTGGATGTATGAATGTCTATGTATCTTGTGGATCTTCAATGCGTATACGTATTTTGTAGTTGTTTAATATATTGTGTTCAAAAGTGTATGTGCTTGCGTATTCTGTTATTATATAATTGGATGCTAGATCAGGGGTAAATCTGGAGTAGCGGGTGGAGGGAAACAAACGCTATTGGATATTATTTATTTTGGTAGCGTTAAAATGTCGCTACAAAAAAGTGATTAAAAACTCAAGTACACTTATGCTGGCGTTTATTAAGCGCTACAAAAAATGTATATAACGCCATGAAAAGGTAACGTGGAGGAGAAAACCCTTTCGGTGGCGTTAAACAGGCGCTACAAAAAATTTAGATAACGCCATAAAAAAGTATCATGGAGGAGAAAACCTTTTCGGTGGCGGTAAATAGGCGCTACAAAAAAGGAATTCTATGGTGTTATAAAAACGCTATCAAAAAAACAAATTTGGCGGCGTTTAAAAAAGTGCAACTAATACTCGAGGATTTTTAGTGGCATGTTTTTTCGTAACGATTATCAGAACGCCGCTAAAAATACATAGTGGCGTTTTTTGGGCGCTATAAAAAATCAGTTTTCTTGTAGTGTTATTTCACTTCTAATAATTCATAGGACTTTATCTATTCTCGTTTACATCAAACAATCCATTTTCTTATGCAATTCGATAATATTAATGTGAATAAATAATTACTTAAGCTTTATAACCATTTAAATTGATTCCAACTCAATTTACACTTGATTCCATCCTATTTTAATTTATCCATAATCTTTCCATTGCATTTTCTTTCATATCCAAAAAGTTTGATTCCAAACCAATTTATTAAACTTGACAACAAGTATATTAAATAACCATCTCACAGTTTACTTAAGTTATTTATTTTCTTCAAACTATTCCATCCAATAACTTAAGTTTATTTTATTTAACTAACTTCCATTTAAATCTTTGATTTGATTTTCCATTGATCAAATCCCAACCATTTTACTAATTTATTCGATTAGTTTACTCTTTTATCCATTTTTAAATTTTAATTCACATTAACAATTCATTATTGAATTTATTAATAATAAAGCCATTCAATTTATGCTTGAATTGGATTTGTTTACAACTGACACCAAATCTATTTTAATCCAATTCAATTTCATTCGACCACACTTTCAATTTATAATCCCATACTTGATTATTTTTTTCATTTCCAGAATACCAATATTTTTATTCCTGCTTATTTATTCCCTTTTTAAATTTTTAAAAGCTACTCACTTATTAATATTCATTCACAAATTCATTTTCAACCAATAAATTTAATTTCCAAACATTGATTATCATTTGAACTAATTCTGCACTTTATTTTACACAATTTTAAATCAAACATCATCCAATATTCAATTTCATTCCATTTGCATACCATATAAATCAATCAGTTACTTACTAATTTTAATCTCAAAACTTTGTTTTATTTAGTCCAACTTGACTAATTTTCCATTCAAACTTAAGTTCAACGTTCAGTTTCGATTCCCTTTTGTTTACACGTTTAAACTCATTACGAAAATGCTCAAAATTCAATTTTGAAAACATATATATCTAAACCAAACTATTCCTTTGCATTTTCAAAATCAAACCAAATTTCACAAACAAACATTAATCCAAAACATCCAGTAGCAATCCCCCTCTTGGAAACTCGAAAATGAACACCGATGATGTCGCGATCACCATCGGAATTATTTTCCAACGACCGAAAGAGTTCATTGTTTTTATCACTTTAAAATCCCTTCAAATATTTTTAAATTCCAAATCTCTCTATATTTTTAAATCCGATTCAAAAGTATTTCGCAAATATATATATTTTTCCCAACTTTTTAAGAATCATTTTCAAATTCAAAAGAATTGAAATTTCAAAATTTTCAAATTCCAAATCCTTTAAATTTATATTCGAACATTACTTTGGAATTTTATCTTATTTTAATTATTAATCACACTATAATTCACATTTATAGTTTACACTTACAAATTTCATTTGTATATGAATTGGTTTCTTAGTTTTTAATTATGATTTCAATTCCTTATTCAATTATAAATCACATTTACAAATCCCATTTTAATATGAATTTATTTCTCAGCTTTTGGTTATGATTTCAATATCTTATTCAATTTTACACATTACTGATAATAATTTAATATCATCATCCATAACAACCAAGCATCCATATATAAGTATAATAATTTATGAAAAATCATTACCTTTATATACGAAAATAATTTGGGTAATAATTATTTCATTTACCCTATTTAAAACAATACTGTGTCGGTTTATCTTGTTTAAGAGTTTAGAAATCCCTATCAATGACATGGCGTCCCATACATCGAACAGAATCCATAAACACTCAACCGACAAATCAACACAATATAAAAAAATTTATATTCACTAACAAATATGCGCTCATATCTATTAATACGATCAAGCTCATTATAGACTACCACAGACTTTATTTGAGTAATTCCCACCAGAGCCAAGGTTATCACCAACCTAAGCTCTAATACAAAGTGTAACAGCCCGCAAATTTATACCCCTTGAGTCGACACTATTCTCCATCAATCAACTCTAGATGTACGGAAATACGAACCATTTAGGTTAAAGAAGAAGAGATAGAAGAAGAAAGTAGGAAAACAGCATCAGAATCTAAGCATCACAGCGAAATAATATATAATAGATAATAATTGATCTTTACACAAAAACAAATACTATATCTGTTTATACATACATCATCAGAGTACATCATCGGAGTTCAACATCAATAACATACAACTGGATACACAGCGGAACAATAATCAAATAGGAAGTACGTATCGCTATCCAGCTCGTCTCCTGAGCTCCACAGCATCCTTTCCTGTATTTTATAATACTCGGTCGGACCCGAGCATTATAGTTAAATAACACCCGAGTCAGTATGGAATACCAGCGTGAGAAATCACACTCGAATTGATTATTAAAGTTTAAAATCCTTTTGAAAACAAAAGCATCTCGTAAGACCACGCCACAAATAAACATGCTGGGTTTTTACCTTACGATAGCTAAAACATTTTTTGTTAAAATCCTCTGATATTATAATAGGCTATATATACAAATACTTATTAAAATAGCCGAAATTGTTACATTATTAAATTCCAGCTACTAGCCACAGAGTGGGTAATACAAACAAATCTCGTAAAAGGCACGTAGGGATAATGGATTTCCAACTAATGACTAGGCACTGGGGTACCACCTGCCATAGTACCTGGCCTAGATCACTGTACCGAGGATCACTCCCGACCCCCTGCAACACAAGACCGGGACTACCCCTTACTGGATAATCCCGAGTAAGATCACCCCACGGTTGTGATCAGCAACCGCACCACTAAGCCAAAATAAAAAGGGACATCTAGACATGGATGGCCTCACCCTGAAGTGGGTGCTACCCACCTAGCCTTGCAGCATAACCCCTGATTTTCAGTCATTCCCGGTTGATGAGGCTTGAGGCTAAGTGTTATCTTTTTAGAACATTAGAATGCTCATCGACCACCTGACAATGTTCTGAAAGCATTCATCCATACAAGTCCGTTCCGGGTTCGAATGAAACCGAAGGCACTACTCCTACTACATCCATTTTGGAAATATCCTCAGGATTAGTAGCGACTAGCCTTGCACTTCACTGCTCCATCTTTGACACCTAACTCGTTTTCCACGAAAACGTACAATTCAGATCGAAGTGGTTTTCGAGAAATAAATCCCGATTCTGGTCTCTTCGAAACGATCAGCGCTTTGGCCAATATTGATAGTCGGTTATTTAACTATCAAATAACATTCACAGACATCCATCAACATAAATAATTTCGCCAAATTATTTATTATTTTCAAAATATCTTCGCTATATATATTTCCATTTTCAGCCCTTTGAAAACAGTTTCAAACCATCTTCTTTTACGGATTAAAGTTCCCAAATATTTTCTATTTCCACTAAAATCACCAAGTACAACACTTAGATTTTAGAACCATTTAAAAGAACTTTATTATAAAATATACTTTAAAATATTTAAATTAAAATTACTTTAATACTTTAATAAAATATATATACTTTAAGAATATTTAAAATAAAGCTACTTTATAGAACATAAAACTAAATTTCTCTTTTTAAAACAAAATACCAAGTCACCTTGAATAATTACTACGATAATAGATTTGAAAAAATACCTATTTTAGAATTTAAACATTTAGAAATAATAAATTTCCTAGAACATGTTTTTAAAACAACATTAAAGCTTTTAACTTATATTTAAAAACTTACTTTGAAAACGTACTTGGCTAACCAGGGAAATACGCTTCTCTTCACATCTTTGAAAAATAAGTCACTATTTATTTTTAAACAAATTTTCCCATTCCTTCAAAAAAATTCACCTTGAATTTATTCTTCCCAAATATCCACTGATATATTTTACTTTACTTTTATAAACCCAATTATAAATTCCATAGTCAGATTCTCCTTCAAATTTCCAATTTCAAACGCTTGAATCAATTTCCAAATTGATTCCAAATTTACTCCATTTTGAAATAAATTCATTTTCAATCTATTTGAATAAATTTAAAATTTGGATTTTAAAATAAATTCTTAGTTCCTTTAAATAATGTCACTTAAGGTTTAAAATTCATTATTTCTCTATTTATTCAAAATTCCCTTTTCGTACTCGAAATTTATTTCTTAGAATTTTAAATCATTTTTATTCTTTTCTAATTTATCCTTCAATTTATTCAAATAATATATAATTATTTTACCTACAAATTCACTCTTTTATTTTCTTTTCAAAAATCCAATTCTATATATTTTGATAACTCAGTGTACCGAAATGTTCAAGCGGACTATAGAATTCAATATTCTAATATAATTCATCACAGAATATCAAATAATCATAACAGAGAATATTAAATAGTCTAAATAAATGTTGAGGAATCCAGTTGTCCAACCTATTTCCCTGCATCCACATATGTTAGCATAATACCAATTCCACTTCGAGGTGGAATATCGCGGTATATGGGATTAATATAATATCATCGCTATTATGCGGCGCATAGGGTCTCATCCGCTATATAATGCGGGAAATCAATCATTCCAAGATTTATTATATAGTGTAATATAGCACATCAAATCAATTCAACCATTCAACCAATTATTTAAACTTAAATTATTACCAGATGAGTGAGATTAACACACCTTTGACTTTATTGTTTGCAACCCGATCCATCTTGACTTGATTTTCCATGATTTTAGACCTTGTAAAAACATTTCATGGTTTTATTAATATTTGAACAAATCAAATAATAAATTTCCCATTTAATAAGTTTTATTTAAATTTCCTTTTTCCTAAAATCTTATTTATATAAAATTTCCTGCTCTATTGTAAATTAGTATATATTACTAAAACTGCTATACATCTAACTGCAAATATCTTTTTATTAACCAAAATAACTAGGTAAGTAAATCACCATAATATATTATTTAAAATAAACTAGTGGTTTAAAATGTGTATATGTATATTTGTTTTATTTTATTGGAACTACATATATACTTGTCAAAATAAATTACAAATCTCAAAAATCTAATTTTATATAAACTTCCTATTTTTCCAAATCTTATCTACACACATATTTACTAATTTACTTATTTTTAAGATTTTTAAAATCTACTTTCTTATAATCCCTACCATATTTTAAAATCCTTACTATTATTTCAAAATCTTATCTATGTAAAATATTATATATTTTTATTAAAAACTGTTCCTTTTCTTCTTCTTTTTTTCCAGTAAACAAGGCAGAAATTTTCTTTACTAAAATTAATTTTTCTGTACATAAATATACACATATAAATTGAAGAAATAATAATAATACCTCACTACGAACATACCTCACGATTTTGTTCGAATTGCGATCTGCAGCTACTCACAAACTCATTCCAAAAATCGCGACCACCGCCTCCTTACATACGCGATACGGTTTCAAGTGGGAAGGGGCTCGATCGATTTTTGATTCAATTTCAACACTCCTATTATCTTCAGTATTATCAATATAAATTTAATAAGCCTTCAAATTATTTGTAACAGGCTTAGAACTCCAGATTCAACATTTTACCCAACTTCGACTTATTTAATTTAATAACTAAATTACCGAATAAATGGTGATATTTGAATTTGGTTTAAAAATTAACTTTTAAATATTTAAAATCAATTAAATATTCCAATTTTAAATGCTCAAAAGTTCCAGGCCGTCACAAATTATTTGGCGACTCGCATTTGTGCAGTTGTGTGATTTAGGTGGTATTTGGAGAGACCGCCTACCTCTTGTTGAGTTTTCTTACCCCAATGGTCGTCAATCTAATACAGGTATGGCTTCTTTCGGAGCTTTATACAAAAGGTCATGTCGATCACTATCTTGTTGGTTGAAGTTTGGGGTAAAGTTATGCCAAAACCCCGACTTATTCGTAAAGCTTCTAAAAGATCTATCTCACCAAATTTATCTATTGTGCAATATCATGTCTGTTTTCTTGCTTCGGAGGTGAAACACCTTCGAATTAAGGATGTATCGCTTGTGAAGATTCAATGGTTCGCTAATCCCAATGACTATGCTTAGGAAACTGAAGAATTTATCGAGCGATCTTATCCTGGTTTTCTATCTTCTCGTGTTGAGGGTGAGATTTTAAATTCAAGCTTATCTTTTTTCCTTTGTTAGATGAAATGAATCGTGTTGAATACAGCTCTTCTCTAGAAATTATAAGGACGTAATTTTGATAAGAGAGGAGTCTGTAACGACCATGATTTTGGTGATTACCTGTGAAATTAAATTATAACGGTGGTTATAGTTTAATAATGGAAAAATAAAATAAATTCAAAATGTAAAATTTGTTAAAATTGTTTATTTTGAATAACAATGGATTTTGGATAAATAAAATAGAATTATGATGGTATGGTTGGTAATAAATGTGAATAATGATATTATGTTAATTTGGTGGATTATAAACTAATTGAGTTTGAATAAAAGGAAATATGTTGATTTGGAAATTAATTGAATCAAATAAAGAAAAAGAACATAATTCAATATCATTTGTTGTAAGTAAATATAAAATGTTGAAAATAAAGGTTTAGAAATTTTATAATGTTATTTTATGATAAAAATGAGCAATATATGTTTTAATTTCGTAAAATGCAATAATTTTGGAAATTATTGCCAAAAAGGTGAATATTTTTAATTATAATGAAGTATCAAATTTAATATGGAAAATAATGTAAAAAAAGGTGGAGTTTTGCTCCAAAAATGTATTTAGATGTAAAAATAGTGTTAATAAGGTTTATTACATTTAATTAAACAAATGAAATGATTTTATGACATTTTCATTGTTGAAATGATGATTTATTTAAATAAAATGGTGTTTTATGTAAATATTCGTGTAAAATAAAGTATTTAAGTAAAAATAAGAATTTAATGTTGGAAATTAATTTTTAATGGCTAAAATATCTTTTACGTGTTGATAAAATATTTTTGTAAACCTAAACACATGAAGTTATGATAAATTATTTAACTAAATAATGAGAATATGCATAAATATGGTGAAATATGGGGTTAACATAGAATAACTAAGTTTATTTTTAACTAAATATAAATATATATGCATATTGGGTAATGGGTTCAAGCCCAAACCCATTCACTAAGAAAAATCAAGAGCTATACTTAATATAATGGTATTAAAACTAAATTGACAAAACTAATAAGATAATAAATTTAAAAAAACCTTCCCCCTCACCGACGCATCTTCGTTCGAACCCAGATGCACGCCCGTGAAAACCAACCCACGTGGACAAACCCTCCACATGCACGCCATATGTGATGACATGCCGCCGACGGCTTTTCAAGCCCTGCCACCAGCATGGACGTGCACTCCAACCGTCGCGCACGAGAACAACACATGCACACAGCAAAAATCGCGGAACCGTATATTCCCTTGCTCGGCTGCACCGCCGCACTTCCTTACACCAACCTCCAACACACCGCCTCGACCTCCAAACCACGTATAGGCGTGCGTGCGTCCCCCCATCAAGCTCCACCATCCCATGCACTCGCGAATCTCCTCTCCTTCTACCTCCAGGCCAATCGCGACTCTGATTGATTTTTTATATTATTCGATCGTTGCTTCTTTCTTTTTTCTTTTTCGATTTGTGGTGTGAATTGAAAGGAGAGAAAGATAGGGAGGGGATGAGTTTGACATAAAGGAGCGGCATGTTGTACGAGATGGAAGGTTGACTGCATATATAATATTATATTAGAAAATATCTAACAAACTGCCCATGGAAATTTTGAACTCCAAATGACTCGTGCCATCTGGCATTCATAATGTTTTACTCTCATTTCATACACAATGGAGCTAGTTTCGAGGTCTTATTTGATTGTATTCAGAAAATAGCTTTTTAAAATCAATTATTTTAATCGAATTTCTTAAATTAATGTCTACGCGTTCAAGCTTGCACAGCCAAACGACAAGTTCGATCGCTACGAAACTTGAAATGCTATAATAATTCACTATTACGGATCCGATGAAATTGGTTTAATCGAAATCTGAAATAGTGGCCAAAATGGTTATTTTTACTTATCAATTAAAACAAGTAATTCTCAAAATTCAATTTAATCGCTTTAAATTCAATTTTAGAAGTTAACAATCTTTATTCATATTTAAGAAAATTTTAATTCAACATCCAACATCATTTTCATTTATGTTAAATCCAAAATTCAATTATTTAAATAATTGCAGTATTAAAGTTAAACAATTTAATTATCCAATAAATTGCATTATTTTAAATATAAGTTATTTAACTTTAAAAGAATTCAAATAATAAAACAACATCCATTTTACAATAATTTAACATTTATTATTCAATTCATGCTATTTATTATAAGCAAATCAATACATAGATTTTTATTTCAATACTTATTATTGGCAAAATCTTTGAAATTAGTTATTTCAAAATTTTATTCAATACCTATATTAATAATTGATTAAATTTTTATTTCTAGCCATTTTTGTTCCATCATCATATTAAATTTCATAATTTAAAATAGTTGGATATACGGGTCATTATAGTTATCTTAAGCCTCACACCCTGAAATGGTTTAAATAAGGTATACCGTTAGGCTATGTGTTCGCAACCATTAAAGTATAGTCATCACCTTTCTGAATTGCTCTCTATATGTCGAGTATGTAGTGTACGCTATGGGATCCCGGTAAATGTTGGTAACAACTTGGGTGATGTCTTGTTCGGTACTATCCGGGTCATAATATCGACCAAAAAAGGTGTAACAACCCGCATATTTATCGATTTTTATATTTTAAATATTTTATTTAAATATTTTATCGATACTCGGAATTTAGTCCGAAAAGCTACTTTTTGCAAACGGTCGAATTAGGACTCGGGACCACTCCCATTGAGTTTAAAATGCCGTTTGCGACCTTTTTGAGTATAAGCTTCGATATGTTTGGAGTTAGTCAAGTTTTGCTACTTTTTCACTTTGGGTTTGGGTTTGGTTCAGCCCTATGTTTAACTTACACTCAAATCTGAACCACTCTCCCCATTCACTCCAACTTCCTTCTCTTTTCAGTTCTAAAACATCAATGGTGGGAGAGATGGAAAATTAAAATTTCAAAACCCTAGTTTTCTTTTGCAAATCAAACTCTAGCTCCAAACTAATAGAAGAACCCATTGGTAAGCTTCTCTTCTTCTTCTCCAACTCATTCTCTTATCAAATTCAGAAATTCCTAGACCTAATTTAGGATGTTTCTCTTTTTAGCTTAGATTCAAGCTTGTTGAGTTGGAATTGAAGAGTGATTGTCATTGTCATTATTCTATAGCTTCTTCCTCCTTGTTCTTGTGCATAAAGGTGAGATTTTTATCTCACATCCTTTTCTATATCTATCTTTGTGGTTAGGTATGAGTTCCTAACATTTGTGCATATTCATTTGCTTTCAATTTGAATTGATTTGGTGAATTTTCCAAATTTTAGTGTGTTTTGGTCCAATTTTATGAAAGTCCTTTTATGGACACTTGGACATTGATATTCGGGGTGTATCGAAGAGCTTTTAAGGCTGGGTTGTCGCTAGGCATAAATCCTTAGTCGTCGTTGCTCGTCCGATCGCTCCCGATACGTTTTGGACACTTTGGCCTAGGCAAGTTGTTGCCCATACTAGGTGACCGGACGTCTGGTGACCATGTCCAGACGTCTGGTTTGGGCCTGGAAAGAAAAGATGTGTGCACGCATATTATAAAAAAAAGCCAGAGACTAATTCCAGACGTCTGAAATTTAGGATCAGACGTCTGGATAGGTCTCAGACGTCTGCCTTGATGTTTCAGACGTTTGGGTGTTCTCTGGGTTATTTCCAGAGAACAAAACCAGACGTCTGGATTCAAAACCAGACGTCTGGCCATGGCTTAGATGTCTGTTTTGGCTATTCCAGACGTTTGGGTAGCTTTCTGAACTATTTTTCAGAAAACAAATCCAGACGTCTGAATTCCAAATCAGACGTCTGGAGATGTTTATTTTTGCCTATTCAGGCTGTTTTGTGTGAATTTTCATTGTTTATCGATTTTAGCGATCCTATTAGTCGTTATCACTTATTATCGACTTTGATGACTTCTTTTTATGGATTTTTGGAAATATCCATTTTGATGGATTTGGTATCGATCTCTTTGGATTTTATTCACGTCTTCGAATGTGAATTTTGGTGATTGATTGTTCTACAATCATTTTTGTGATTTGTCACTTTAAAAATATAAAGGTTTCAATACTAGTATTAAATATCAAAACCTCTTCATCAAAACGATTTCAACACTATTTTATTTACAAAGCTCGTTTTTCTCAAACCGTTTTCCAATCTACTAGTATATACAAACCTTTACCTCACTCGTATGAGAAATCTAATTAAACGACTTAGTAGCGCTTGCGTTTACTTCGTCGGTTAATTCTTGGACTTGTTCGATTGAATCTCTTGTGACAATTTTATAGTGGAGATCTACAGTTTGTTCGTAAATATTTAAGTTAAGCAAGTGGTTATGGGACATGAAGCTAAACTCATATATTTACTAGCTTAGTGTAATTGACACTTCTCGTTGATCATGACGATCATCTTTGTGATTTAGACTAGCAATGTGCGATGTCTCTTTGTCTGCGAGGGAGACTAAACCCCGTTTTGTGGAGTTTCGACTCAAAATGGTGGGGTAGCAACCCATGGTCTTCGGGCCGTTTGTGGAGCTTCGGCTCAATTTGTGATGGTTAGCTACCATGGAATTAGCGTTCCGTTTGTGATACACATGTTGGTGAGCTTTATGCTCCCGTTTGTGATAGGCCTCCCCCCTTTTTGTGATTTCTGGATTTCTTGAGATGATTTCTAGAATTTGTGTTTCACCAATTTTCGTGATTTCCATTGATAAGTTTTATCAATATTTGTGCATTGGTGAATTTGTGTGTCATTGACTTTTGTGATTGACATTGATCGTCAATATTTATGGTTTGGTGAACGAAATAAGGAGTATGACATTTCTTTGATTCTTGTGTAGATTTTGTGATATTGATTAATCTCTTGTTGATTTTCAATTACTTATATATATCACAGCTTGGTATTGTGATTATTATGTGTTTAGTCATATCTCTTATCCTATATCGTTTCATCTGATATTTATAGTTAGACTGATCCGTTTATTATTTTCTTATTAAATAATACTCGGGTCAGACCGAGATGTTACAGGTGCTTCTGCTTGACTTCTCACTTGGGATTTACCACTCTAACTTTTGGCTAACTACTCAGATTAGTAGTTTTTGTTGTATGCACTTGAGACATAGACTCATAGTTGTATTCTTTTGTATAGCACGTGTTGCTATTCTTTTGTATTATTGTGGATCTTTTTGACCACTACTCTGATATACACTTTCATGTGTTAGTTGTATATTCATATCTTCTTCCGCCTTTGTGATATGAATTATCTGTGACTGATTTGTGTTGTGTTTATTTCTATATTTGTTTCCGAAGACCTTTATAGCCACTGTGTAGTAGCTTTGAGTTTGTATCGGTATGTCGGATTTCATCTTGAGATGAAAAGTTATATTTTTATCTGGCATATCGGTACTCGCACAAAGCAATTATACAGATGGTCGCTCCTCAACAGCCTTATTCTCCGTGCTAGTTGACAGCATTCACCGTAATGTTCTTGGCTAGCGTGGGTATGGAGGTGGGTCGTCACAGCTTGGTATTAGAGCCAAACTTCGAAACAATGTAGAATAATTTAACAAGGATCATCGTCCTAAGTCCTTCTTAGGAGTCTTGCCTTAGGATTTAATTGGAGTCTTCGTACCGATTCATCCTATTTTCTTTATGATTCCTTGTTTTGTCTATCCAGATTGCTTGATATTCCTTTTGTGAATAACCTTTTTCTTCTTCTTTATTTCTTTCTAAAGGAAGAGAAATGGTTAGACCTGGCCGTCCCAGCGTCGGTCAATCTAGTGCTCCACCCCAAGATGGAGTTTTTATGACTACCCAGCAACTTCTTTACCTTGTCACGAATGCTCAAGCAGCTGGTTCTAATCTGGAACCTACTCACCCTAAATCTGGGTTTGCACGTTTGTGCTGTGATTACACCAACCTGGACGGGAAGCCATTTAGAGGTTCCGAAGCTATTATTGAAGTACAGGCTTGGCTAAGGTCATGCGATCGAATCTTTTCTTGCATGAATCTTATTGACCTTCACCGAGTTCAGGTGGCCTCTAGTATGCTCCAAGAAAGAGCATTGGACTGGTATGAACTTCTTATTTCTGAGATTAATGAAGCGGATCTCACCTTGGAGAAATTCCGAGAGCGCTTCGAGTTAAAGTTCGTACCAGAAGCTGAGAAGGCGACTTTGGCTCGCCATTTTATAGACCTTGTACAAGGTGAATCTTCCGTGACAGATTATGTCGCGTCTTTTGAATCTCTTTCTAAATACGGGGTTGAATATATTAATACCCCATTGAAGAAAAATCAGAGATTCGTCTATGGCTTGAATAAAAATCTCAAGAAGCCATTACTTCTAAAATTAGAAGTTCCCTTCGACCAACTCATTGATATCGCTCTTCGTCTTGAAGAGGCGGATAGGGAAAATGATGTTGAAGTAGTGGGTTCCAAACCAAACTTCAACAACAAGAAGAGGCCAAACAAATTCAAAGGCCCTTATCCCAATAAGAAAGGGAAGCAAGCAACCCCTGTGACAAAGACTACTTCCTTTGGTCGTGGGGAATGCTATAATTGTGGTTCGAAGGACCATTACGCGAACAAGTGCCCAAAGCCTCTCTCTTGTCGCTACTGCAAAGGTCCCGACCATGTTATATCTTCATGCCCCAAGCTTCAGGGCAGGGAGGGAAAGTTAAATGTTGCTCAAGCCCCTGGCAATATACCTCGTGGCCAAGGTATTTCTCATTCTATTCTTGATGGTATTATTTTATTTCGTGATCATCCTATTCGAGTTCTTTTTGATACGGGTGCGTCCCATTCTTTTATATCGAAAGAACTTGTTGATACTTTTTCTTTGGATGTTTTGTGTTTAATGACTTCTTTGAGAATTGTGAATCCGGTTGGTGGATCCGCAACAATCAGTTTATTGTGTAAAGATGTTGAGATTATTTTGTGTGATTTTTCCTTCCGAGCCGATTTGCATGCCATGCGTTATTTAGGCTTTGGAATGATTTTGGGAATGGATTGGCTTAACCGTTATGAGGCTCATATCCTATGTCCTGAGCGGACTATTCATCTTCGACATCCTCAATCTGTAAAGCAGATTTCTATTAATCTTAAAGATTCAGATTCCAGCTTGGTTGCATCTTTATATTCTTTAAATCCTCGTGATGACGATAATAATGATGAGGAAGATATTATTTCTCTTATTCACGTTGTTCGTGAATTTTCCGAAATATTTGAGCCCGTTTTAGGATTACCACCTAAGCGAGCAATTGAGTTCAGAATTAATCTCATTCCTGGAGCTCAATCTATCACTCGTCCTCCTTATCGTATGTCCAATAAAGAAAACGAGGAGATGCGTAAACAATTATCCGAATTGGAGATGAAACAATTTATTCGCTCTAGTTCCTCACCTTGGGGAGCTTCGGCTATTTTTGTGAAGAAATCCGATGGTACGCTTAGGCTTTGCGTTGACTATCGCAAGCTTAATGATCTTACTATCAAAAATAAATATCCTTTACCTCGGATTGATGATCTATTTGATCAGCTTAGTGGTGCTAGAGTCTTTTCAAAATTAGACTTGGCTACTGGTTTTCACCAGCTTCATATTGCAGAGGATAGTATTCCTTTGACATCGTTCCGTACTCGTTATGGATCTTATGAATGGCTTGTTATGCCATTTAGTTTAACGAATGCTCCGGCTTATTTCGTTGACCTTATGAATCGAGTTTTCAAAGACTTCCTCGACCGGTTTGTTCTCATCTTTATTGATGATATTCTTGTGTATTCAAAAACCGAGGAGGAACATGAGAAGCATCTTCGGATTGTGTTGGAAACTCTTAGGAGCAATCAATTAAAGGCAAAGTTTTCTAAATGCCACTTTTGGCAATCTCGTGTGAAGTTTCTCGGTCATATTATTTTCGAATCCGGAATTTCCGTGGATCCTTCAAAGATTGAAGCGATTTAAGATTGGAAGAGACTGGAGAGTGTGACGGAGATTCGTAGTTTTCTTGGATTGGCGGGTTATTACCTCCGTTTTATCAAAGACTTTTCTTAGATTGTCGTGTCTCTCACTAGTTTAACGAAGAAAGGTGTTAAATACATTTGGTCGGACAAATGTGAAACTTCTTTTCAGAAATTAAAAGAACTCCTTTCTGATGCTCCTATTCTTGTTATTCCCAAGGGGAATCAAGATTTCGTTGTTTATACCGACGCCAGTCGCGTTGGTTTGGGTGCCGTTCTTATGCAAAAAGAACGTGTTATTGCTTATGCTTCTAGGCAATTAAAGCCTGCCGAGACTAGATATGCCACACATGATTTAGAGCTCGCGGCTATTGTTTTTGCTCTTCGTATTTGGCATCATGATCTTTTGGTAGAGAAATTTGTTCTTTATACCGATCATAAGTCCTTGAAGTATCTATTCTCTCAAAAGGAACTTAATTTGCATCAACAACGTTGGCTCGAGTTCCTTGCTCCTTATGATCTTGATATTCTTTATACCCCCGGTAAGGGTAATCGTGTCGCCGATGCTCTTAGCCGTAAACAACAAGCTGTTGTTTCTATGATGATATCTGAATGGAACGATCTCGAGATCTTATCCACTTGTGAGATTCGAGACCGCATATCCGATTTATGCTCATCATTTATTTTATGTAGCCTTGAGGCTCATCCTTCTCTTTTAGACCGCATTCTCGAAGCTCGAAGGCTAGATCCCGAATTGGCTCTTCTTGGCCAAAATATTAAGGATAAAATTGATATTGAAGGTTTGAAAGACTTTGATATCGATTCTCGTGGCGGCATTTGGAGATTTGGTAGACTTATCGTACCAAATATTGGTGATCTTCGAAAAGACATTTTAGAAGATTCTCATCGTTCTAAATTTACCATTCATCCCGGTAGTAGTAAAATGTACGCGGATATGAAGCGGCTTTATTATTGGGAGGGAATGAAATCTGATATTGCTAACATTGTTAAGCGTTGCATGACTTGCCAACTCGTTAAGGCCGAGCATCAAAGGCCCGGTAGGTTATTGCAACCTTTAGAAATTCCAATTTGGAGGTGGGATCAAATTTCCATGGATTTTATCGATGGCCTTCCCCGTTCTCGTTCGGGTCATGATAGCTTATGGGTGATCGTTGATAGGCTTACTAAATCCGCCCATTTTATTCCCGTTCGATCTAACCGAACCGTTCCTCTTTTGGCCAAACTCTTTATTAAAGAAATTGTTAAATTACATGGAGTTCCTACTTCTATTGTTAGCGACCGTGATCCATTGTTTACTAGTGAATTTTGGAAGAGTCTTCAAAAAGCTTTGGGAACGAAGCTTAATTTTAGCACCGCTTATCATCCCCAGTCCGATGGACAAACTGAGCGTGTGAATCAAACTCTTGAAGATCTTCTTCGTTCTTGTGTGCTTGATTTCGGTGGAAGTTGGGAAGATCATATTTCCCTTGTTGAATTTTCCTATAATAATAGCTTCCAATCTAGTATTGGTATGGCACCTTTTGAGGCACTCTATGGAAGGCCATGCCGATCTCCTTCTTGTTGGCTTGAGGCCGGTGAAAGGCTGGTTTTAGGTCTAGATTTTATTCGTGATTCCACAGAAAAGATTGATCTTATTCATCATAGGATGAAAGAAGCCCAGAGTAGACAAAAATCCTATGCCGATAATCGAAGAAGGAGATTAAAATTTTCTATTGGAGATCTTGTTTTTATTCGTGTTTCGCCTATGAAAGGTGTTGTACGTTTCAGTCGATCGGGAAAATTAGCGCCTCGATATATTGGGCCATTTCATATCACTGAATGTATTGGTTCCATGGCTTATCGCCTTTTATTACCGGCTCAATTTTCTGCTATCCATGACGTGTTTCACGTTTCTCAACTTCGGAAATGTCTTCGAGATTCCGATTCTATTCTTGAGCCCGGTGTTGTGGAAGAGATTGATGTTTCGCCTAATTTAACTTATGAGCAACATCCTATTCGTGTCATTGCTTCGGAGATCAAACGACTTCGAAATAAGGATGTTCCGCTTGTGAAAGTTCAATGGTCTTCAAATCCTAAGGATTGTTCTTGGGAGTCTAGAGAGTTCATCGAGCGATCACAACAGGACTTAGTTTCCCATGCTCTTTAAGGTGAACTTCTTATTTCAAACTTCTTTTGTGTTGAATATGCTTTTATGGTTGTTACTATGTATCTTCTTCTTAAATATTGTGAGGACGCAATTTCTTTAAGGAGGGGAGTCTGTAATAACCTGCATATTTATCGATTTTTATATTTTAAATATTTTATTTAAATATTTTATCGATACTCGGAATTTAGTCTGAAAATCTACTTTTTGCATACGGTCGATTTAGGACTCGGGACCACTCCCATTGAGTTTAAAATGCCGTTTGCGACCTTTTTGAGTATAAGCTTCGATATGTTTGGAGTTAGTCAAGTTTTGCTACTTTTTCACTTTGGGTTTGGGTTTGGTTCAGCCCTATGTTTAACTTATACTCAAATCTGAACCACTCTCCCCATTCACTCTCACTTCCTTCTCTTTTCAGTTCTAAAACATCAATGGTGGGAGAGATGGGAAATTAAAATTCCAAAACCCTAGTTTTCTTTTGCAAATCAAACTCTAGCTCCAAACTAATAGAAGAACCCATTGGTAAGCTTCTCTTCTTCTTCTCCAACTCATTCTCTTATCAAATTTAGAAATTCCTAAACCTAATTTAGGATGTTTCTCTTTTTAGCTTAGATTCAAGCTTGTTGAGCTGGAATTGAAGAGTGATTGTCATTGTCATTGTTCTATAGCTTCTTCCTCCTTGTTCTTATGCATAAAGGTGAGATTTTTGTCTCACATCTTTTTCTATATCTATCTTTGTGGTTAGGTATGAGTTCCTAACATTTGTGCATACTCATTTGCTTTCAATTTGAATTGATTTGGTGAATTTTCCAAATTTTAGTGTGTTTTGTCCAATTTTATGAAAATCCTTTTATGGACATTTGGACATTGATATTCGGGGTGTATCGAAGAGCTTTTAAGGCTGGGTTGTCGCTAGGCATATATACTTAGTCGTCGTTGCTCGTCCGATCACTCCCGATACGTTTTGGCCACTTTGGCCAAGGTAAGTTGTTGCCCAGACCAGGTGACCAGACGTTTGGTGACCAAGTCCAGACGTCTGGTTTGGGCCTGGAAAGAAAAGATGTGTGCACGCATATTATAAAAAAATGCCAGAGACTAATTCCAGACGTCTGAAATTTAGGATCAGACGTCTGGATAGGTCTTAGACGTCTGCCTTGATGTTTCAGACGTCTAGGTATTCTCTGGGTTATTTCCAGAGAACAAAACCAGACGTCTGGATTCAAAACCAGACGTCTGGCCATGGCTCAGACGTCTGTTTTGGCTATTCTAGACGTCTGGGTAGCTTTTTGAACTATTTTTCAGAAAACAAATCCAGACGTCTGGATTCCAAATCAGACGTCTGGAGATGTTTATTTTTGCCTATTCAGGCTGTTTTCTGTGAATTTTCATTGTTTATCGATTTTAACGATCCTATTAGTCGTTATCACTTATTATCGACTTTGATGACTTCTTTTTATGGATTTTTGGAAATATCCATTTTGATGGATTTGGTATCGATTTCTTTGGATTTTATTCACGTCTTCGAATGTGAATTTTGGTGATTGATTGTTCTACGATCATTTTTGTGATTTGTCACTTTAAAAATATAAAGGTTTCAATACTAGTATTAAATATCAAAACCTCTTCATCAAAATGATTTAAACACTATTTTATTTACAAAGCTCGTTTTTCTCAAACCGTTTTCCAATCTACTAGTATATACAAACCTTTACCTCACTCGTATGAGAAATCTAATTAAACGACTTAGTAAAATAAGTGGTATGAAACGCTTGCGTTTACTTCGTCGGTTAATTCTTGGACTTGTTCGATTGAATCTCTTGTAACAATTTTATAGTGGAGATCTACAGTTTGTTCGTAAATATATAAGTTAAGCAAGTGGTTATGGGACATGAAGCTAAACTCATATATTTACTAGCTTAGTGTAATTGACACTTCTTGTTGATCATGACGATCATCTTTGTGATTTAGACTAGCAATGTGCGATGTCTCTTTGTCTGCGAGGGAGACTAAACCCTGTTTTGTGGAGTTTCGACTCAAATTGGTGGGGTAGCAACCCATGGTCTTCGGGCCGTTTGTGGAGCTTTGGCTCAATTTGTGATGGTTAGCAACCATGGAATTTGCATTCCGTTTGTGATACACGTGTTGGTGAGCTTTATGCTCCCGTTTGTGATAGGCCTCCCCCCTTTTTGTGATTTCTGGATTTCTTGAGATGATTTCTAGAATTTGTGTTTCACCAATTTTCGTGATTTCCATTGATAAGTTTTATCAATATTTGTGCATTGGTGAATTTGTGTGTCATTGACTTTTGTGATTGACATTGATATATCGTCAATATTTATGGTTTGGTGAACGAAATAAGGAGTATGACATTTCTTTGATTCTTGTGTAGATTTTGTGATATTGATAATCTCTTGTTGATTTTCAATTACTTATATATATCACAGCTTGGCATTGTGATTATTATGTGTTTAGTCATATCTCTTATCCTATATAGTTTCATCTGATATTTATAGTTAGACTGATCCGTTTATTATTTTCTTATTAAATAATACTCGGGTCAGACCGAGATGTTACAGGTGCTTCTGCTTGACTTCTCACTTGGGATTTATCACTCTGACTTTTGGCTAACTACTCAGATTAGTAGTTTTTGTTGTATACACTTGAGATATAGACTCATAGTTGTATTCTTTTGTATAGCACGTGTTGCTATTCTTTTGTATTATTGTGGATCTTTTTGACCACTACTCTGATATACACTTTCATGTGCTAGTTGTATATTCATATCTTCTTCCGCCTTTGTGATATGAATTATCTATGACTGATTTGTGTTGTGTTTATTTCTATATTTGTTTCCGAAGACCTTTATAGCCACTGTATAGTAGCTTTGAGTTTGTATCGGTATGTCGGATTTCATCTTGAGATGAAAAGTTATATTTTTATCTGGCATATCGGTACTCGCACAAAGCAATTATACAGATGGTCGCTCCTCAACAGCCTTATTCTCCGTGCTAGTTGACAGCATTCACCGTAATGTTCTTGGCTAGCGTGGGTATAGAGGTGGGGCGTCACAAAAGGGGTATGCTATTCTTGCCAGATGTAGAGGATCGAAGTGTTGATCCTCGATACATTCCTCTTATAACGACTAGCCAATTTATTACTTTGATAAATTGTATTTATTTTTAATTAAAAGGTTGATAATACAGATACTACTATTTTGAGTGATAATAAGTAATAGTAATTTTATTTTGGATAAATATTTGCAAAAATATTTTCCTCGAAATTTAAAATGATAAAATGGCTGAAAATTGTTTTATTAATAAACAGCTCTATAATCATAAAACGTCGCACATGGAGCTGGATACATAAGCTAATTTTTATAATAGTTTTATAAAGAGATATATTTAATTTTAAAATATAAGGAAAAATCGATATCGCTTTATCGGTATAATGGCAATTTTTGAAAATAATTTTATTATGAATTTATATGGTTTTATTATTCAATTGTGATTATTTTAACTCTTTTAAAATGATAAGAAATTTATTTTTAAATTTTGTTTACAAATAAATGTACGTTAAAGTATAAGTGAAAATGTGACCGGAAATCGGTTCTTCGATTGGCAACCGTTTATCGAACGAAAGTTATCTGAAATCAATGCAACGTTGTCTTTATGTCATGTACACATATATTAAAAATAAATGTACACCCTGACATACAAATAAACATATGCATGTATACATTTACACACACACATATATATTAAAATATATAAGTTATTTTAAGAAAGCTTCCTCCTTAAGCCTGCATAGGTCAACATATGCATACATGAAGTGAATAAAGTGATGAATCACATGGAGGAGGGTAATTAACATGTATTCTGATGTGATGGTAGGGGTGTGGGCTAATGGTAGCTTGGTCCATGCACATTTAGATATATTTTTCACAAATTTTGCCTATAAATACCCACCCATATCCTCCTTCATTCTTCAAAAATTCATTCTTCTTCTTCTTCTTCACCATTCTTGAGCTTCTTAATGCTCTCTAAAGGCTTCTCCTCTTTAAGAGAGTTAAGAGGGTTAAAATAGTGGAGTGCTTAAGCACCAATCCGCTAATTACACTTTAACCTCTTCTTAATCTACTTCTTTCTCTTCTCTTCTTTAATGGCTGGTCGTGAGTATTGGTGGTGCTAGGATGGTATGACTATGAGTTTGGATGCTAGGGAGGTGAGGCCATGAGCTTTGGAGGTGATGGAGGCATGGGCCGTGAGCGTGGAGCATTTTTGGATGGTGGTCGAGCACTTGAAAAAGAAGTGGAGTTGTTTAGAAGATGTTTAGTGAAGGTTGATTTGTTTAATGTTGGTAGGAAGATTTGGGTTGATTATAGTGAGTACCAATTATTTATTAAATAATAAATTGTATATATAATTATTTTTAAGTATGATAATATGACCATTTAATTTATTAGTGATTTGTGTGAATGGTTGATAACTTGAATGATTATATGGATGTTGATATGGTTGATAACTTGGTTGTGATAAATTAAGAGAAATCGTAATAAGATGGTTAATTAATAGAACTGAATACATATAATATGTGTTTGGAATTTATTTAGCATCTTAATGGTTTTGATATTATAAGAAAGTTGAAAATGAATATTATAATAATATAATATTATAAAATGATTTAAAAGTGAAAAGGAGGTTTAATATGGAAAAAAATTTGTTAAATTTTTGAAAATGATTTATAATGTTTTATAAACATATGGAAGTGTTCTGGTGAATTTGAAAGGTAAATGGAGAATGTAGTCAAAAATAAGCGCGTCGCGTAACAATAGTTCGCGATTTCACGCCATAAAAGTCATTGAGTGTATAGAATGAAATTTAGCTTAGAATTCTTCAAGGTAAGTCTGAAATATTATATCCATAGTTTCCCAAAAAATAAAGAAAATCTAGATTTTGATAAGTAAATGTTGAAATATGAGTAAAACAAGTTTTGGAAAAATCTTGATTTTGTAGTTCGGAATCCAAAACTGGGTTTCTTTTGAAATGATGTTTTAAATTGTTTAAAAATGTGGAATAAATATTATAAATCTTTTCAAACATTTTAAAAGTGATTGAGTAATAAGAATGGATTTTCAAATAATAAAAAGTCGTTTTGATCAATATAGCTTAAAACGCACTTTCCGTAGCACTATTTCATGGCACTTTTATATAACTTTTGAAATATAGTTTTAAACATAACGATTTTTTTTGGAACCTTATGGAAATATTTTCAAATGATTAATAAAGTATTTTAAAGGTAATTTGAAGGATGTATGAAATGATCAAAATGTTTTAATGGTTTAGAGTCGATCAAATAACTTGACCGCCTTATGGGTGTAAAAAAGATAGTGCCTAGGCGTGAGTTTGGAAAACCAGTTTCCTGCTCTCCATGGCTATCCAGACTGGCCCGACGGATGGGATTGTGAATTTGATTTACTCAAACCGAAATTTCCCAAAGTCTAAAGAGATAATTTTTCCAAATATAAATAACTTGGATTTTATAGAAATGATTTGGAAATGTTTTCCTAAATAAAATGTGAAATGATTTGGAAAAGTTTTCCTAAATAAAAGGTGAAATGATTTGGAATTGTCCCGAGGTTGAAAAGGTTTTAAAATAAACCAAATTATTTGATAAATGAGACTTAACGATTCCATATACTTTGAAAAAGAGAAAGAAATGAATCAATGAATATATCTCTAAGAGATGTCTATGAATGAATAAAATAGATGAATTGAATTGATTGATGATTGATAATCCCATATGGATTTAACATCTATTTAATCAATGATTGGTTTGGAGGAACCAGGGTCGGATCTAGGGTAATTCCTATCCGAAAACCATTCTGAACCAATGTATACATTCGAAAGTGAAGACCTGATGATGATGATTTTTGAACACGAGTATCTTCACGATGATGGGCGGCTTGCCACTAGTCCCTGGAGGTGAAATGTAACAACCCGCATATTTATCGAGTTTACATTTAAATATTTTTATTTAAATATTAAATCGTTAATCGGATTTTGGTCCGAAAAACTACTTTTTGCAAACGGTCAAATTAGGACTCGAGACCACTTCCATTGAGTTCGAAATGTCGTTTACAACTTTTTAAGTATAAACATCGATAGGTTTGGAGTTAGTGAAATTTCACTAACTTTTCCCGCTTTGGAGTTTGGGTTAGTTTAGCCTATTAAGCCCAAGTTCCAACCCTCTTCTCCTCACTCTTCATAAATTTCCTAACTAACTCAAGCTTTAGCATTAATGGTGAAGAGAATGGGAAATTAAAACTCCAAGCTCAAATTCAATTGCAACTCCATCATTCAACTCCAAATTCAAGTAGAAGATATTGGATTCAAGCTTTGGATTGCTTCTCCTTGCTTTCAAGCTTCATCTTCATAAATTTTAGTGCAAAGGTGAGATTTTTATCTCACAATTCTAGCCTATAATTATATTGGACTGTTGGGAATGATTCCTTATCAATTTTGCATGCATGTTAGCATTTGGTTTGGATTGGATTGGCAAAAAACTCCAATTTTTAGCGTTTTGTTGAATTTTCTGCACTTGAGTCGTTCTGGCCATTTTTAGGTCGTTCGGAGTTGAGTCGTTGGAGCCTTGAGTCGCTGAGTCGTTGGAGCCTTGAGTCGCTGAATCGTTGGACCCTTGAGTCGCTGAGTCGTTGGACCCTTGAGTCGCTGAGTCGTTGGACCCTTGAGTCGCTGAGTCGTTGGAGCCTTGAGTCGCTGAGTCGTTGGACCCTTGAGTCGCTGAGTCGTTGGAGCCTTGAGTCGCTGAGTCTTTGGACCCTTGAGTCGCTGAGTCGTTGGACCCTTGAGTCGCTAGGTCGTTGGACCCTTGAGTCGCTAGGTCGTTGGACCCTTGAGTCGTTAGGTCGTATGACCCTTGAGTCGTTAGGTCGTTCGACCCTTGAGTCCTTAGGTCGTTAGACCTCATTTTATCTTCACTAGGTCGTACCGTTTTGGTCGGGGCGCTGCCCCGCACCCCGCCGGGGGCGCTGCCCCCTGGACCCCCGCGACCTGACCGGGCAGGTCGAACCCCGTAAGCGGTGGCGTTGCCCCCGCACCCCCACCTTGGGGGGTTGCCACCCCCCTGGACCCCCCCTCCGTAGGCGATCTTATCTGAAAAACATTCAACAGAACTTGCTTTGTTGAGATGCTGAGTTGACCATTCTTCGAGACAAACCATCTCTGGTTATCTCGGCCACGTTTGGTCGTTGGGGAACTTCCACTTTGATGCTTTTGAGCCGATTTCCTTGGATTTTATTCACATCTCCGAATGTGATCTTTGTGATGATTGTTTCTACAATCTCTTCTGTAATTTGTCATTTTAAAAATATAAAGGTTTCAATACTAGTAGTAAATATCAAAACTCTTTTAACAAACAATTTCAACTCTATTTTTAATAACAAAGCTCTTTCTTAAACCATTTTCCAATCTATTAGTATATACAAACCTTTACCTCACTCGGATGAGAAATCTAATTAAACGACTTAGTAAAACAAGTGCTATGAAACGCTTGCGTTCACTTCGTCGGTTAATTCCTGGACTTTTTCGATTGAACCTCTTGTGACAATTTTATTAGTGAAGATTTACAGTTTGTTCGTAAATATTTAAGTTAAGCAAGTGGTTATGGGACATGAAGCTAAACTTCTATATTTACTAGCTTAGTGTAATTGACACTTCTCGTTGATCATGACGATCATTCTGATGATTTAGACTAGCAACTGTGTGATGTCTCTTGTTGCGAGGTTAGACTAGACACCACTTGTGTGATTCCACTCACACATACCTTTTTGCTTTTTGGTTAGTCTGGACCTTAATCTGTGTGATTCCATTCACACATGTGGGGTAGCTCCCCTTGGTCTTCGGACCGTCATGTGATAGGCCTCTTTCCCTTTTTATGATTTCTGGATTTCTCGTGTTGATTTCTGGAATTTATGTCATTGACTTGTTATGAGTACAAGTTTAGGGTATGATGCCCCCTTCGAATCTTTGAGAAGATTCTTGTGATATTGATTATCTCTTATTGATTGATCTTCTGTTGATCATTATTTACATACTTATAGTGGTATGTCGTTATGGATGTTTATGTTTATGCCATATCTTTTATGTTATATCATGTCATCTGATATTTATAGCTAGACTGATCCGTTTATTATTTTCTTAAATAATACTCGGATCAGACCGAGATGTTACAGGTGCTTCTGCTTGACTTCTTCCCAGGGATTCATCACTCTGACTTTTGGCTAACTGTTTAGATTAGCGGTTTTTGTTGTATACACTTGAGATATAGACTCATAGTTGTATTCTTTTGTATAGCACGTGTTGCTATTCTTTTGTATTATCGTGGATCTTATTGACCACTACTCTGATGTACACTTTCATGTGTTAGTTATATATTCATATCTTCTTCCGCCTTTGTGATATGGATATCTGTGACTGATTTGTGATATGATTATTTCTATGTTTGTTTCCGAAGATTATTTATAGCCACCGTGTGATAAGCAATTACATGGATGGTCGCTCCTCAACAGCCTTATTCTCCGTGCTAGTTGACAGCACTTCTCCGGAGTGTTCTTGGCTAGCGTGGGTATAGAGGTGGGGCGTCACATGAAATTACCATATCATATATTTATGGTGGCAGTAGTGCTCTGTTATGAAAATCTTTGATTGCAAAGACTAATCGCTACTAATCCTAGGGATAATTCCCGACAGGGGTGGTAGGAGGAGTGCCTTCGGTTTCGTTTAGTCCTAGAAAGAACTAGTATAGACGAACGTTCGACATTGCATTTTTAAAGATTACAACATTGACTTTTACAAACATACATCTACTTGGTGATGGAGAAAGCAGCTTCTCTTAGCTTAACACCCTTTCTGAGATGTATGAGCTTAGAGGTTGTATTTTCGTGAAAGTCGGTAGTGTTTGGAAAGGCATGGCAATGTGGCATTCAAATTGGAAGTTGTGATGATTAAAGTGTGGCTTTGTGGAGCGTAGCCTCACGAGCCTCACACCCCAGTACGAGATACTATGCAGTCTGAAGGACATATTTTGGGCTATTGGTTATGAGGAATGAAAGGCATCTGTTGCCTTCAGACGATGAACTGGAAAGGTATGGCGGCTGACGAAGATCGTGTAAAGCCATCAAGTAATATGCTATTCCATAGTGGTGTGGCATATAGTTCGAAGGCTGATGGAGATCGCGTAAATCCACCGGAGTGAACTATAACTATTATATATGGTTGAATGGTTACTAGTTGTAACGATCCGTAAATTTCAATGATTAAAATTGGTTGAATTTATAAGATTTTTGTAATTAAATTTATAAAGAAATAAAAATTTTATAATTTATATTGAAGTAAATGTTAAGAATGAATTATAGCCATGGTTATTAAGAACTAATTATTGACAATTTAAGTGAAATCACAATGAAAATGAAATTTGTAATTAAATTTCAGTTTAAGGCAATAATCTTAATTTTATCTATTTGGTAATAATGGGTTAATAACGGGAATGAAATGTAAGAATGTTAATGAAGTTAATAAATAAATAATTAATTCAATGCAACCATGGAAATTAAGGCTAAGAATAAAAAATTGAAATGAAATTTACGATTAATTGAAGTAATGTAAATTGTTATACTAGGCTAAGAATTGAATATAAGAAAATAAAGTAAATAGTGAATTAATTAATGAATTAATAATAATAAATAGTAATTGAATAAAATCAATGTCCTGTAAGTAACTATAACATTGTTTGGAAATGAAAACTTATAAAGGTATGAATAAGAGTAAGAGTATTGAATCAATCAGCGGAATAATATATTGATTAATACTAACTGAATGTAAATTAATGTAATAAGGTTTATGCAGGTTGAATAATAGGTAATTTAGTGCAATACCTATTAATTGAAACAATTATAAGGTTATAATTGATTGAAATTAGTGAATTGGAAAATAAATTCAAAAGTTATATTAATTAATGAAATAATATGCAATAAATGCAGGTTGATAGAATCAATGCTAGACAAGTAATTATAATAATTGTCAATTGATATCTAAGTATGAATGGGAGTAAATTTGGCAATAGTGATAATTATTAATTGTTTACCCATTCATTTAATTTATTGAATTAGATCTAAATCAATTGCAGCCTTGTTTTGTTAATAATAGCTTATAAGTGAAAATAAACGTTAACGGTAACAAGTATTGTAAGTTAACCATTTATTTAGATATTAAATTATAACTGGCAATCAATTGCAATAAATATAAATAAATTATTACGTTACTGTTAATTAAAGTAATATTTGAAAATAATGTCAATCACATTTGTAATATGACTATTGGTGATGTAAAGATTGTAAACCAAGATTTATTAATTTATTTGAATGTAAATTATAGTGATTGGGCTTATTTCAAATAAATGAAATTAAATATCTAGATATTATATTAATGGAAATTAAGTTGAAAATTTGGGAATAATAACGTAATAAACCATGAACAAATGTAAATTTTATCTACATGGTGATAATGGAGTGAATAACAGGATTAAGAATCAAATAAATGGATTTATTTGAATTGCGACTGATAATTAATGAATTTATTAAAAATTGGAAGTTAACACTATAGTTGTGAATTAGTTGACTTTAAATTGATATGAGAATGGGCTATAAAGGGTTATAAATTACTAAAGTAATCTAAGATGATAAAATTTACGAGTTTTAGAATTTGAATTAAATGGTGATTTAATTAATTAATTATTAATTTATTTAATTAATGTAAAAATAGCCATTTTGGCCACTGAATCGGATTTTGATGAAACCAGTTTCATCAGATCTGTAACGGTGAATTATTATAGGATTTCAAGTTACGTAGCGATCGGACCTGTCGTTTGATCATACGGACTCGAAACGCCAGTGATCAATTTAATTAAAATCAATTGAAATCAATTTGAAATAATTTGATTTTGGCATAACTTTGGCATAACTTCTTCATACAATGGAATTTGGACGTGAAACCTGTTCCATCGCGTTTAGAATATTTTAAAACATCTATTTTGATATATGGGTTGACCCAATTTCATTCCGGAGTCAGAACGGGTTTTTTGGGCCATTTTATCGTTCAATGCGTATATCCAATCAATCCGGTACATTCTAATTTCAATTTGTCTATAAATAACCTATTATAAACCCTAATTGTTCCTCATTGTAAATTGTTTGTACGTACAATGTCTCCACACCTCCTCACTTCAATGGGAGACAATTCCGAATCCAATTGTAATTCAAAAATCAAATTGAAATTTCAAACTCCTCAAAAAAATTATATATCGAAGCACTCGGTGTACGCATCTCAGATCTGCTGTTCATTTTTTGTTTGGATTCATCATTTGATCAGTAATCATTAGAGAATTTTTGACCGTTCATCACGTCGAAATCAAACTAGTCCGATCGTCAAATTAATTTTTAGGTTTTGTGGAGATCGTTGAGCGGAAAGCATCGGTGATGTTCGTTTGGGGAATCGACGGTTGGATCGTCGTATAAAATTCAACTAGGGTTTTGTACACGGTGGCGGCTGCTGGGTTCCTAGGTGGTGTCGGTCGGCTTGGGGATCGTAGTTGGCCCACGAGGAGCGGCGGAGGTGGGGCGTTGCGACGGCGTGCCCAGGCCGATGCTTCGGTGACGTGGAATTCGTGGCGGCTTCGTGATCGCAATTTGGTTCGCGCGTGCATTCTGGAACAATGAGCACGAACGTGCTGTAGCGAGACGACGACGTGTTGTTTTCTTATTTTATTTTATTTTGTTTTGTTTCAAATGTAAATCTTATATGTTCTAACAGTATAACTTTCACATACGAGGTCGAATTCACGCGCGGTTTTCTCCGCTAGGTTCGTATTGGAATTCCGGACTTCTTAGCACCGGTTTGGACAAATATGGAGACTGTTCAAATTTTGAGTTTAAACTGGATTTAAATTCAATTTAAATTCAAAAGGTGAGTGTTTTAACCCACTCACAACTTCTAAAATTTCTTATGTTTGTTAAATTAATTTTTGATGTGATTAGAAATTTATTTATTGATGTTTGGTATATTTTTATCATCATTCCAGTTAAATTTAATTTATTGAATTAAATTGTTATTCAGTTTATTGTTGCAAATAAACTACTAGTTAAATTAATTTATTATTGTATATAAACTGCCAGTAATTACGTGTTATTTATTATCTTTTCTATATTAATGTTATTGTTTGAATTGGATGATGATTGTGATGATGTTTGATGAGTGATATTGGATGAATGGATTTTTTATTTATATTGTATAAACTGCAAGGTGCTATAAAAATTTATTTCAGTCAAAATTGCAGTTTGAAATGATATAACCATAATTTTTATTTTAAATTACGGATTGAAATGATAAATATCCATATCACTTGACCATAGGGTAGAAAATTATATACAAACACTGTGTTCTATATATAAAAATATTTTGAAATGATTTCTATGGTTTTGTAAAGAAATATATGGTTTTATGACATATTGATTTGGATATTTTATAAATGTTATTTTATATATAGTTAAATTTTTGGTTTAAGCTATGAATGAAATTGTTTAAAGTACAAAATAAGACTAATAATAAAGTTTGATTTTACTAAATTATAATATGGATAAGTGTTTACTTAAATTATATTTTAATATAGATTTATATTGATTTTTGTAAATCAAGGTTGAGAAGATAGTTTTGAAATTGATTTGAGAATATATTTAACTAAGAGTTATATTTAATAAGAATCCATTTGGAACTTATTGAAATTGGGATTTTAAAAGAATATGGTTTTATAACTTTATTCAGGTTAAGGTGATTAAGTGAATATACAAAGTCTACATAAATTGAGGAATATTCAGTTATTGAAATTTGAAGTTTTATTTAAAAGATATTAGATTTATTAAGCAAATATTTGAATATTAAGTAATAGTAAAAGTGATTTTGGTATGTATATATATGTACGTATGTATTATAAAAATTTAGTTTTGAAATATTGAATATTTAAGCTTTGAAACATTTCGAATTTGAAATGGTTTATTTGGGGATTTAAATCTGTATTTGGAATCGATTTGTGAAATTGAAGTAGCTATTTTATTATATAAAGTAATTTAATATTTAAGCCATTTAAGCGGTGTAGTTATGTTTCAAACTTATGAAATTCAGAGTTTTATGTTTTGAAAGGTTATATTTCAAGCATTTGGTTTCAAAATATTATAACTTTGAAAGTGTTATGGTTTTAGAAAAGGATATATTTGAAAAATGATAATATATTGATTTGAGTTTTATAAAAATAATATCATTTTGATTTGGGTTTTTAAAACGGAAATGATATCGTATTTATATGGTTTTGGAAGGGATATTATATTCTAGTTTTGAAGTTTAATTATTTTAAAATGACCGCGGTGTTATAGTAACGTTTGGTTGTTAAAGAGACCGAGATCGGAAGTTGTCATACTCTCCGCCAACTCCAAAAACCACTTTGACAACCCTGTATGCGGTGGAGATTCCAAAATGAAGTAGGATGGTGGCGGCGTTTCATTTGAGGTAAACACGTGGACCCAACTCCCGTGAGTTGGCATAAAATGGCTAAAACAGGAGCGATTGACGGGCTAATGAGGTAGCACCTTTTATCGGACACATCCCTTCGATATTATACTTTGACTTTTGGATTGATTCGGTGGCCACTTTTGATTTTTTTATTTAGGGGTGTGGCTCGAGGTGGGCAGTAGTTGTGCGCTACGCGTTACCACCGGCCCGGAAGCATAATTGGTATATCTAACCTGGCATTGCCTAGCTGTTCCGTGTCACCTACCCGAGCGCGCCTTGTACAAGTTTGATTTGTGTCGTACCTATGGAGTATCCTCTGGTAGCCTCCCGATCAGGAGGTATTACGATACTGTATAAACTATTGGCACTATTACATGTTAAAGGGAATATTGGGTCACTCCTTAACGCTATTTAAAAGTAAGTTTATTTTACTAATAGACATTATTATAATAGCGAAATATTACTACATAGTAAATAGTTTAACGGATCCTTAGGAAATGTGAATCCCAAGCATCTCTTGAATTACTACACTCACGTTTGACACTGGATAGGAGATGTCAAATCCCGTAAACATCTCTGACGCTGTTACACTCATATTATTTACCGTTGATTTAACTTACGTAAGATCTTTTAGTTCTGACTCGAGTGCTTTGTCTTTTCAATTCGCTCGGGTCAGCCTAAGCATTTGAGGAATTGATGGCCTTATTTCTGGAGAACGAAGACGAAGATTGTATTATTACTATTATTTACTATAGTGTTACACTACATCACATTGTTCCGCTGCATTGTTATTATTCTTTAGCATGTGTAACTCTGATATATATATTTTATAAGAATAATCAAATGTTTTAGTAAAACAGCTTCATGAACTGTATATTTGATTATTATATTTTATCGTTCCACTGCAAGATTCTGTCTCGTTCTTTTTCTTTCTCTGCTTTTTCTTATTTACCGCATAATAATCTGCCCTTCTGTATGGTTTAAGTCTGACATGTGTGGTTTATCGTCGGTTTAAACCGTGTGAAAAGGTGGGATGTTACATCTGGTATCAGATCTTTGGTTTAGCGATAAACCTTAGCTTTGTGGGATCTGACTCTTTACTAATAGGGTAGTAATACCCTATGAGAGTCGTTAAGTGTATATATATGAGAGAGCGTATTTGTTAGTTTTATAAAAAGTTTTAATATTATGTTAATTTATTCCGTTTTGTATTTATAAATTCTGGTTGGTGCATGGGATGCTATGACATCGATAGGGATTTCTAAACACTTAACAGGACAGACCGACACAATATTTGTTTTGAATATAGGTGAATGAAATAATTTTGCCTATTATATTTTCTATATATGAAATAAATTTTTATAAATTATATATTTATATATTTGGTTGTAATATATTGATTGTAAGGTAATAAAATTTATAAATAATAGTTTGAAATAAGATTTAAAACAAAATAAATGAAATTTGAAAATTTAGAACTTAAGTTCTAGGGTTTTGAAATTTCTTTTGAATGATTTTGAAATATAATAATATTATTATTAAAAGTATTTTCTGATATAAATATTTCAATATAATTTGAAAGAATTTTTTTAAAGAAATTTTGGAAAAGAAATAAATTCTGTACTACCCTCTTTGTCGCTGGAAAATAATTCCAGTGATGAGTGCACGCATCATCGACATTCATTTTCGGGTTTCGAAGTGGGAAGGCCATTGTAGTAGATTTACTACAGATTTATTTTGATAAACAAATATAAATTTTAAATTGTTTTATATATAACTGGATATATAAGTTGCAAGTATATATTTGTCTATTACTTTAAAATGATTTGAAATTAAACCCGTTATTTAATTCTTAAGTTTCCATTAATTAATAGTTTCAATTATTGCAGTGAATTGGAACGTAGATAATTAATAATTGAAACCTCTAAAGGAAATAAGAGATTTAATGCTAAGTTATAAATTAAATAAAAAAAAGAAAGTTTATATTTGTAACATATAAAACAAAGGATATTATTATTGAACATTTAATTAATTACAAGAATTGTAAAAAAACTTGTATAACTTTCAATTATATTCTTAAAGCCATATATATAACTTACCAAAAGATATAATAAGTTGAAATGTTAATGAGAAAATGTAATAGATATTATACAAGTAATAAACTGGAAGTAATGAAAGTAATTAATGAAATTCTTTAATAAATAAGAATTTGATGTTGTAGTTGTTATAAACTTAACTATAATTGAAAAACTACTAATTAAATATAATAGAAGGCATGTATTGTAAGTAAGAAATTTTAAACTTAAGTAAATAAGTTGAAGTTATTTCTAAATAAATTTGTAAGAAGTAAATGTAAATTAAAAAGATATACCATTATATGAATGAAAAAGAGAAATCAAACAACAAATGTATGAATGGAATCAATAAGGATAAACTAAATATGTTGTTTGGATTTGTTGTTTGGATTTGTTGTTTATTTGGGTGAGGATACTTTAAATTTGTTTGGGTGAATGAATAATCTATTTAATTCCATCTAAGACTATTGAGTAAATGGTGCACTTAGTAGTTATTTTTCATTCTATACAATTTAAAGTTTTTGAACCCGAACAACTATTTGTTGTGTTGGATATAAATGGATGATTGTTTGTGAGGATTCTATGTGATGGTTGTATGTCTGATTGCAAGTGTTTATTGTTTGTATTGATTTGTTTGTTATTGATTGAAACATGTTAAACATTTCATTTCATAAAATTATTAACTCTTTTAGATTGTATAAGTGAAATAAAAGTTATAGAAGCAATTGCTACTGCTTTTGGTTCCATAAAGTAAGCGTTAATTGCCGGACTAATAGGTACGTTCTCGGATTATGGTTTATAGCGTTATTATACTGGTTTCCCTTGTGGGGATATATATTATTTTGAAAAATATATGTTGTATATTGTTATATTTGACATTATATTTTCTCTCAAGCCTCTCCGTACAAAGGAGACTCTACCGAAATTTTTCATAAATTTTGGACTAAGAAAATATTTTGAAAAATGTTTTCCAAACTTTATTAATTTGTGTATAAAAGATTTAATGGTTATAAATTGGTATATTTTATTTAAATAGAATTATTTATAAATTTAATATTTTAAGTAAGATATATTGATTTCTTAATTCTTCTTTTCCCTCCTTTTTCCTTTTCGGGGACGAAAAGTTTTGAGTGTGGGAGAGTGTAACGACCCGTAAATTTCAATGATTAAAATTAGTTGAATTTATAAGATTTTTGTAATTAAATTTAGAAAGAAATAAAATTTTTATAACTTTTATTGAAGTAAATGTTAAGAATGAATTGTTGCCATGGTTATTAAGAACTAATTATTGACAATTTAAGTGAAATCACAATGAAAATGAAATTGGTAATTAAATTTCAGTTTAAGGCAATAATGTTAATTTTATCTATTTGGTAATAATGGATTAATAACGGGAATGAAGTCTGAGAATGTTAATGCAAGTTAATAAATAAATAATTAATTCAATGCAACCATGGAAATTAAGGCTAAGTATTAACAATTGAAATTAAATTTACGATTAATTGAAGTAATGTAAATTGTTGTACTAGGCTAAGAATTGAATAAAATAAAATAAAGGTAAATAGTGAATTAATTAATGAATTAATAATAATAAATAGTAATTGAATAAAATCAATGTCCTTTAAGTAATTATAATATTGTTTGGAAATGAAACTTATAAAGGTATGAATAAGAGTAAGAGTATTGAATCAATCAATGGAATAATATATTGATTAATAGTAACTGAATGTAAATTAATGTAATAAGGTTTATAATAGGTTGAATAATAGGTAATTTAGTGCAATACCTATTAATTGAAACAATTATAAGGTTATAATTGATTAAAATTAATGAATTGGGAAATAAATTCAAAAGTTATATTAATTAATGAAATAATACGCAATAAATGCAGTTTGATAAAATCAATGTGTAACGACCCCGAATTTTTAACCAATTTAAATTGATAATTAAATCAATTTTTGAATAAAAAATGGTCCTGAAATAAATATAAGAATATAAACCTTTGACACAAGAAAGAAAAATAAATTGATTTAAATTTTTAATTGATAGGAGTAGAATAAAAACAAGGATATTGATAAATGCAAGATAATGAATATTAAAGTAAAATAATACTAATCAGTTAAACTAGAAATAGAGATCAAAATATATAAAACATAATGATAAAATATTAAGTAAACAATTAATTGATAAAATTTTGACAACCAAATAAAAAGGTGGAAATTCATCTACATTATAAAATAAATAAATTATATACTTTATGCAATATAAAGTAAATCTTGATATCATAAATCAAAATAAATGATACATATAGAATGAAGTGAAGATAATAAAAATAAAATAAAAATTTGAGGTTCATTAAGTAATGAAGTAAACAAATACAAAAACATGTGCACTTACCAAATGAAGAAAACAAAAAAAATGTACACTTGCAAATGAAAATATATGAAACAAAGACCAAATAAAAAAAAATGAAACATACATAAGTAAACATGAAACAAAATAAGACAAGTAAACAAGGAAAAAAAGTGAAGCCACATCAAATACCTTACATAATCATATCATCCGAAATGAAGAAAATATATGAATTTGTACAGCTAAAAAAAAGGAAAATAATAATAATATGAATATTGTACAAATCATTAATGCAGCCCCAAATAAAAACAGTTTTAGCAAACAAGAAATTTCTTCATGCATTGTGCAAATGGGATAAAAATAGTATAAGGTACAAACTCATCAATGCAAATACACATCAGCCCCAAAACTGCATAGTAAAATAAAGCAATACAAATATATCCATATATATTGTACAAGACATTAATGCAGCCCCCAAATATGTATATCTCAGCCAACAAATCCCTGCTAAAATAAAGTGTACAAACAAATAATTATTTTATCACCTTAAACAAAGCCTGCATATTTTTATATATATGCATATTGTCTCCATTTTGTTTACCAATATTATCATCATTCAAACAAATATCAGTCAAACAAACATCTCAAACTAAAACATCAAACCAAGCAATCAAAGCCTGTGAATCAAGAAGGATTGCAGTTTGAATTTGCAAAAGCTCTGTCATTTCTGGAACCATGATTTGGAAGGTGAGTAACTTTTAAAAGCTAATGAATGAATCTGTTGAATGCTTATTCTTGAATAATCATGTATGTATATCTATTGGACTTCTATGTTTATATTTAAAGTGGATGTAGTGTTACAGGCTTGGTTTACAGGTGCTCTGTCTAAAGTTTAAACATAGGAGTTGATACAAAAATCAAATTTCACCTAAACTACTTGATGTTTAGAATTGACATTAAAACAAAAATTGTTTGTTACGTCTTAGTTTAGAGTTTGAAATTTATTTAAGCTTAAATAATTTCAAATTATTGCCCTGGGAATTCCAAACAACCGAACAAATTTGAAGGGAGTAAAAACCAAACATCTTATTTTCTTGTTTCAGATATATGATCTAAACGTAATTGAAAAACATGATTTTTAGAAGAAAAATTAAAAAATTTAATTGAGTTTTGGGCTTGCATTTTTGGGTTGAACTGAAACCAGAAATTGGTTTGTATCTGGTGATCCACTGGTTGGTGATGGTCGGGAATTGATTTGGAGGTGGAGGAGTGATCAGGGAGTATGGGAAAAATGTCATGATGGTCGGCCGATGACCATGGTGGCGGCGGGAGGCATTCGAAGTCTGGTGAACTGGTTTTATCGGGGTTTGATGATTTGATTCGTCCGCCGCCTACGATGGATCGAGTGTCACGTGCTTCTGGGGTTTGATAGAGGGGAGGTAGACGAGGCCACGACCGGGGGTAATGTTTCCCAGGTGGTCGGAATTTGGAGAGCGATGAAGTTTTCTAGGTTTGGTGGTGTTTTCTGGTTTGCGTTCCAGATTTTGGTATCAAGCTTGATTTTTTAATTTTCGATGATGAACGAGGTTATGATGGTAGTGGATGGGTCAATGGGTGGTAGCCGACCAGCTCATGGATGAGGCGGCGCCGAGCGACGAGCGTGGCTCCGTACACGTGCACAGAGCAATTTTCGATGATGGACTGCTGTTTTTTTGATGGGGATGGAAGCATGTTTTTCCCTGGTAATTGTCTCGAGTGTGAACTCGAGGGAATTTCGTGTTGGGCTCGGGTAATTTGAGTGCCGGACCCAAAGTAGTGAAGTGTTTTACTCGAAGCAACATGATTTGGCTCGGGTATAGGCTATTTTCCAGGTTTAAGCAAAAACCTGCTCTGTTGCTTTGGAATTTTAATTAAATTTCAAATTTATAAAACAAGCTAAACCAAGTTCTAAATCAAAGTTTGATAATAAATACAAGTTAGTTTTGAAACTGAGTTGGAAATAATAAAGTTTAATAAAAAAATTTTATATAACTAAAGGTTTTAGGCATTTAAGTGTATTTAAAGAATTGGAATCTATAGTGCATTTGGATTGCAAAGAAGAAGCTTAAGCAAAGTTAATCAAATTTGGAACCTGGTTTTAAATCTGAATTTGAATTCCAGATTTGGGAAAAAAATAAATATAAGTTTTATAAGTTCAAATCTTTAAATAAGTTAAGGTTAAAATATTCCTTAATATGTGAAGATAAAAAGGGAATTTGATTTTTAATATTTTTAAATTTCTTCCATGACAAAAGAATTACTAATACATGTGAATTTGAAGTTTACAAATTAGTTCAAACTTCACTAAAGATAAATTGGTATTTCATTTTAAATCTTAAATTTTAAAATGAACTTTGAAGCTAAATCTAGAAATATATGTTATCAAACATGCTTATAAATGACTATTGAATACTTGACCTTACTTATGAATAATTGAATTGAATGAGTTGCCTTGAATTGATTGTCCTATCTGATTTGTGATGTTTTGCTCTGTGAATTGAGCTATGTATTTTATTCATTTATTGATGATACATCTGCATAATATCTGTGAATCAGTGAATGGACGATAAGCGTTATAGGTTATATCGCTTATCAATTATATTTCTGTGTTTTAATTTGTGATGATTGAATGATGTTGCACTATTGTGTTAAACCCCTGGGCCACACCATACACACAAAAATAAGGATTTCACGAGGAAATCGATTAAGTCACAGAATTTTGAAAATAGTTTTGAATTTGAATTTTTTAAATTCAAATGGATTGAAATGGAATCAGGTTAAATGTGAAAAGTTTTTGGAATGAAATTTTAAGATAAAAAATTATTTCTGAATAACTTTATTTCGCCTAAAATTTAAATAATTTGATTTAAATTTGAATTCAATAATTGGAATTGAATTCAATGACTTGGTTGAAATATTATACAAGTTATAAAAGTGTTATATGGGTTTTAACCATTTAAAAGTAGGATTTTGGGAACTTAAATTTACAACTAAGTTTTTTACTTGAATAGCTTTAACTTGTGTAAATTGTAAGCAGTGTTTTCCAAAACGAGAACTATTTGTTTCAAGTAATAATAGCTTTCATTTAAGGAAAAGGATTCCCGATTTGTGTTACAAGGATTTCAATTTAAAATTAAATTGCGTTGAAAGCTATGGATTAATCTTTGTGAAAGGTCGTTGAAATTTGTTTTGAAAACGAAGAATATTTTAAATGGTGTATCTTTTATACATAATAGATCTGAATTGGAAATGGTTTTCCAAGTTATGAATGAATCTTTGGAAACGTGTTTTGAAAGCTTTAAGTTAAATCTTTAATTTAAAGATTTAATGAGTTAATCCAATTGAAATGGAAATTGATTTGGGAAATCTATGAATGGATCTTTGTGAACTGAGTGAATTTTATGAAATAAATCTTTTTGTTTAGATTTGAAATGGTAATTTTTTTAAACCATTTGAAAGAAAGTTTTGAATTATTAAGTTGTGACTTAATTGAAATCCCATATCCATATGTTTTAAATGTTGCGCTCACCATTCGGTTTGGCCGGGAGAGGACCTTTGTGTCGTATAACCCATTCCGAATATGTGTTTCGGCGTTATGGATAGCATTTGAAGACCGGGTATTTGTAAGAATGATAGGATAATCTATCGATTGTCTCCACACTTGCTGATCCCCGGTATAGAGATTCCCTAAGTGATGGGAAGTCCGATCGGGAGATATCCTGATTGCAAGGGCTTCTTTTGAAGTGCCTTCGGTTCTGTTCGAACCCGGAACAGGCTTGTATGGTTGTATGTCTGACACTACACTTTGAAATATAAAGCAGATTTCTTTCAAATACATATCTGTTGGTGGAGGAGAATTTATTCTCTTAGCATTAACACCCTTCTCTAAGACGTATGAGCTCAGAGGTTATGTAGTTGAAGGTTATCAGTGATATATTCCCAATTTGGTAGTGTGGCATGTTGAGTGCTGCTGTGTGTTGATGATCATTTGTTGGTCATTTGTGATCAAAGCATGGCTTTTGTATAAAGAATAGCTTTGTGAACGAGACTGCATCAGGACCTCACACCCCGGAAATGGTCGAAACAGGAAAGATGCGGCAAGGTTATGAGGGTCGCGCCCTTTAGTGTGTGTCATTCCCTTCTGGTAAAGGGTGGTATTAGGTATGGAGCCCTGATATTTAACCTATGTGGTTGTTCCAATCTCATTTACTTGGAGGCGCCTCGGATAAAGGTCCCAAAGGACCGGGGAGTGGCATGCTCGATTAGTAGTTACCTAGTTACAGAGGTAACCCGGCCTTGTGTTGGCAAAGATCCGGTTAGGTTCTCGGGACGTCCCGCCAAAGGCGATCCCATGTGGCAATAGGAAGTTCCTTAGCCTGACCATTTGTTGGAAATCTAATCAAAACAATACGCGCCTTGTACGTTTTTAGTTGTATTACCTGCCATCTACTTGTGGTGGCGCCGCACTGTTTAGATGGTAGCTATAGTAGGCATAGTTCAGAATGTCTATATTGGCTAAGATTTATATTCTACTTTCGAAATGCTTTTCTGCACTTTGCACTTATAATAATAATATCAAAAATTTGCGTATCAATCATGTTTGACTATCATAAGAAGAAATCTCCTCCAATTCTGCGTTTGCATTGTGTGTGTGTGGCGAGAGGTCTTATGGTAGTTTTATTTTTCTAAAAGCATCGGGAATTGACTTTAAAATTCTCTTGTTGTTTGTTTTTAAAGATAAACAATTTTTATTACTTACACCAGTCCCATGACTGATCCAGAGTTTATTGTTCCTTTCCTAAATTCTGTGTGCTCACTATTTTCCACACGAGCAGTCTAGAGTTGGGTTTTTATTAGATAGTCAGGTTTAATAGATTATATGGAGCTAGTTTCAGTCTTTGGTTATGGACGAGACTTTCTTGTCTTAGTGTATCGAGTTGATGGTTCGAGCTGCTGTTGGAGTTCTCTCTTGAATATTATATTGGAGTTATTCGTTCCGCTGCTGGTGTTAGCTATTTTCTTGTCCGCTGCTATTTCTTGTATCATATCTCTGATGTATATTGATATCTATGACATCATCTGTTGTATCAGATATTGTATCAATGTTGTATATCAATGTATTATTCTTTTTTTCCGCTGTGTTATTTACTTAATTGTGTTATAAGCTCCGGCAAACCAGATTCGACGTTTGGATTTGCGGCATTTGAATATAGGTGACATATTCGGTGCCGATTTTCGAAGGTCGAGTCAAGATCGTCACAAGTGGTATCAGAGCTAAGGTTGAACTTTAGCTCAGGAGTGTAACACATTAAGTAACTCATTAGAGATAAGGTGAAGTAAACCCTAGAATGAGTCTATCCCTAAGATATCCATTCGAATGTCTCAGTAAATTCTCTTACTATCCACTGATAGTGAGTATGAGTGCAAGAAGAGAACGAGATAGGGGACAGGGAAGTACCATTACAAATGGTCAATACCCTGCAACAGTGGAAACAATCTTTTTCTCTAACAATTTTCTTTGATTCGTTTCCAAATTCTTTTGATTGCTTCGTACCGGCTATGAGAAGAAGTTTCGGTGTGATGATGGCTCTACGAATCATTGTAGGAAAACTTTTACCTCATATCTTCATCGATTTATCATCAGTTTTTGATTTAAACTTTAATAAATTTGAAATTTGAAAATTGGAAATTCTGAATAAATTGGAAATTTTAAATTGAGTTAAATTGGTTGATGAAATATAAGGATAAAATTGAATTGTATCGATAAAACGATTTTGTTTAGAACCAAATTTTGAAATTCTATATAATTTCTTGGGAATAATAAATTTTGCAGTATAAACTTTGATGTATTTCTTAGCCAATAAAATTCTAAAACCTTAAAATCTTATTTTTGGATTTTGGTTTTGATTGTAGAGAACCTATAGTGTAAGTAGGGGAGGAGCACTTTCCAAAGCTAGAAGAGTCGGTGAGTATGGTTCATCTAGTAGGGTTCGAGATGATTTGTGTGAACCATTAGTACATGAGGAGGTGCCAGAAGAGCCGGTGGAGTAGCCACAACCGCAGGTAGAAGAACCCAAAGAAGAAGTGGTTGAAGAACCCAAGGAGGAATCAGAAGAGGAACCCGAAGAAGAATTCTAAGAAGAAGAATTCGAAGACGAATTCGAAGAGGAAGAAGAAGTTGAAGAAGAGGAAGAGGTGGTGTCGGAAAATGACGATGCGGTCATTTGGAATTTGGATAATGCAGTGGAAGAACAAGACGATGGAGGGTATATTTTGGTAGAATCTGACCCAGAGGATGTTTATGAGACAGACAATGAGGCGGAGGTTAGAGAACTGTCAGGGCCTGATAGAGGGAGCTCTAATAGTGAAGATATGTAGTTGGTTGGATTGACTTCTTTTGGATAGGGTGTGTTATGTACATGTTTTGGATTTAGAACCGTAGTGAATGTTGGATGTTAATTGGGTAATGTATAACTATAACATATGTACGAATATTATGAGTAGTACTTAATATAAGATATATATTATGAATTACCCGTAAGAATCCATGTGTTTACTAGTATGGTTTGAGTTCACATTGGTCTATTCTGTGTTTGTATAATTCATGAAACGAGCTGTGTAATTTCGAGGACGAAATTCTTTTAAGGGGGAAAGTCTGTAACGACCCTGAATTTTTAACCAATTTAAATTGATAATTACATCAATTTTTGAATAAAAAAGGGTCTTGAAATAAATATAAGAATATAAACCTTTGACACAAGAAAGAAAAATAAATTGATTTAAATTTTGAATTGATAGGAGTAGAATAAAAACAAAGATATTGATAAATGCAAGATAATGAATATTAAAGTAAAATAATAGTAATCAGTTAAACTAAAATAGCGATCAAAATATATAAAAGATAATGATAAAATATTAAGTAAACAATTAATTGATAAAATTTTGACAACTAAATAAAAAGTTGGAAATTCATCTACATTATAAAATAAATAAATTATGTACTTTATGCAATATAAAGTAAATCTTGATATCATAAATCAAAATAAATTATACATATAGAATAAAGTAAAGATAATAAAAATAAAATAAAAATTTGAGGTTCATTATGTAATGAAGTAAACAAACACAAAACATGTACACTTACTAAATGAAGAAAACAAAAAAACTGTACACTTGCAAATGAAAATATATGAAACAAAGACCAAACAAAAAAATATGAAACATACATAAGTAAACATGAAACAAGATAAGACAAGTAAATAAGGAAAAAAAAGTGAAGCCACATCAAATATCTCACGTAATCATATCAGCCGAAATGAAGAAAATATATGAATTTGTACAGCTAAAAAAAGGAAAAATAATAATATGAATATTGTACAAATCATTAATGCAGCCCCAAAAAAAAAACAGTTTTAGCAAACAAGAAATTTCTTCATGCATTGTACAAATGGGATAAAAATAGTATAAGGTACAAACTCATCAATGCAAATACACATCAGCCCCAAAATTGCATAGTAAAATAAAGCAATACAAATATATCCATATATTTTGTACAAGACATTAACGCAACCCCCAAACATGTATATCTCAGCCAACAAATCCCTGCTAAAAAAAAGTGCACAAACAAATAATTATTTTATCACCTTAAACAAAGCCTGCATATTTTTATATATATGCATATTGTCTCCATTTCGTTTACCATATAACTGAGTAAAACCAAAGAAATATCATCATCATTCAAACAAATATCAGTCAAACAAACATCTCAAACTAAAAGATCAAAGCAAGCAATCAAAGCCTGTGAATCAAGAAGGATTGCAGTTTGAATTTGCAAAAGCTCTGTCATTTGTGGAACCATGATTTGGAAGGTGAGTAACTTTTAAAAGCTAATGAATGAATCTGTTGAATGCTTATTGGTGAATAATCATGTATGTATATTTGTTGGACTTCTATGTGTATATTTAAAGTGGATATAGTGTTACAGGCTTGGTTTACAGGTGCTCTGTCTAAAGTTTAAACACATGAGTTGATTCAAGAATCAAATTTCACCTAAACTACATGATGTTTAAAATTGACGCTAAAACAAAAATTGTTTGTTACGTCTTAGTTTAGAGTTTGAAATTTATTTAAGCTTAAATAACTTCGAATTATTTCCCTGGGAATTCCAAACAACAGAACAAACTTGAAGGGAGTAAAAACCAAACATCTTATTTTCTTGTTTCAGATATATGATCTAAAACGTAATCGAAAACCATGATTTTTAGAAGAAAAATCAAAATTTTTAATTGAGTTTTGGGCTTGCATTTTTGGGTTGAACTGAAACCGGAAATTGGGTTATATCTGGTGATCCATTGGTTGGTGATGGTCGGGAATTGGTCTGGAGGTGGAGGAGTGATCAGGGAGTATGGGAAAAATGTCATGATGGTCGGCCGATGACCATGGTGGCGGCAGGAGGCATTCAAAGTCTGGTGACCTAGTTTTAGTCGGGTCTGATGTTTTGATTCATCCGCCGCCTACGATGGATCGAGTGTCACGTGCTTTTGGGGTTTGATAGAGGGGAGATAGACGAGGCTACAGCCGGAGGTGATGGCTCCCAGGTGGTCAGAATTTGGAGAGCGACGAAGTTTTTCAGTTTTGGTGGTGTTTTCTGGTTTGCGTTCCAGGTTTTGGTATCGAGCTTGATTTTTTGATTTTCGATGATGAACGAGGTTCTGATGCTAGTGGATGGGTCAATGGGTGGTAGCCGACCAGCTCGTGGATGAGGCTGCGCCGAGTGACGAGCGGTGGCTCCGTGCACGTACAAAGAGTAATTTTCGATGATGAACTGCTGTTTTTTTATGGGGAAGGAAGCATGTTTTTCCCTGGTAATTGCCTCGAGTGTGGACTCGAGAGAGTTTCGTGTTGGGCTCGGGTAATTTGAGTGGCTGACCCGAAGTAGTGAAGTGTTTTACTCGAAGCAACATGATTTGGCTCGGGTATAAGCTATTTTCCAGGTTTAAGCAAAAACCTGTTCTGTTATTTTGGAATTTTAATTAAATTTCAAATTTATAAAACAAAGTAAACCAAGTTCTAAATCAAAGTTTAATAATAAATACAAGTTAGTTTTGAAACTGAGTTGGAAATAATAAAGTTTAATAATTTAATTTTTTTTTTAAACTAAAGGTGTTTAGGCATTTAAGTGTATTTAAAGAATTGGAACCTATAGTGCATTTGGATTGTAAAGAAGGAGCTTAAGCACGGTTAATCAAATTTGGAACTTGGTTTTAAATCTGAATTTGAATTCCAAATTTGGGAAAAAAATAAATATAAGTTTTATAAGTTTAAATCTTTAAATAAGTTATGGTTAAAATATTCCTTAATATGTGAAGATAAAAAGGGAATTTGATTTTTAATATTTTTAAATTTCTTCCATGACAAAAGAATTACTAATACATGTGAATTTGAAGTTTACAAATTAGTTCAAACTTCACTAAAGATAAATTGGTACTTTATTTTAAATCTTAAATTTTAAAATGAACTTTGAAGCTAAATCTGGAAATATATGTTATCAAACATGCTTATAAATGACTATTGAATACTTGACCTTACTTATGAATAATTGAATTGAATGAGTTTCCTTAAATTGATTGTCCTATCTGATCTGTGATGTTTTGTTCTGTAAATTGAGCTATGTATTTTATTCATTTATTGATGATACATCTGCATAATATCTATGAATCTGTGAATGGACGATAAGCGTTATAGTTTATATCGCTTATCAATTATATTTCTGTGTTTTAATCTGTGATGATTGAATGATGTTGCACTATTGTGTTAAACCCCTGGACCACACCATACAGACAAAAATAAGGATTTCACGAGGAAATCGATTAAGTCATAGATTTTTGAAAATAGTTTTAAATTGAATTTTTTAAATTCAAATGGATTGAAATGGAATCAGGTTAAATGTGAAAAGTTTTTGGAATGAAATTTTAAGATAAAAAATTTATTTTTGAATAACTTTATTTGGCCTTGAAATTTAAATAATTTGATTTAAATTTGAATTCAATAATTGGAATTGAATTCAATGACTTGGTCGAAATATTATACAAGTTATAAAAGTGTTATATGGGTTTTAACCATTTAAAGGAAGTATTTTGGAAACTTAAATTTACATCTATGTTTTATACATGAATAGCTTTAACTTGTGTAAATTGTGAGCAGTGTTTTCCAAACGAGAACTATTTGTTTCAAGTAATAATAGCTTTCATTTAAGGACAAGGATTCCCGATTTGTATTACAAGAAATTCAATTTAAAATTAAATTGTGTTGAAAGCTTGGATTAATCTTTGTGAAAGGTCGTTGAACTTTGTTTTGAAAACGAAGAATATTTTAAATGGTGTATCTTTTATACATAAAAGATCTGAATTGGAAATGGTTTTCCAAGTTATGAATGAATCTTTGGAAACATGTTTTGAAAGCTATAAGTTAAATCTTTAATTTAAAGATTTAATGAGTTAATTCAATTGAAATGGAAATTGATTTGGGAAATCTATGAATGGATCTTTGTGAACTGAGTGAATTATATGAAATAAATCTTTTTGTTTAAAAGATTTGAAATGGTAATTTGTTTAAACCATTTGAAAGAAGTTTTTAATTATTAAGTTGTGACTTAATTGAAATCCCATATCCATATGTTTTAAATGTTGCGCTCACTATTCGATTTAGCCGGGAGAGGACCTTTGTGTCGTATAACCCATTTCGAATATGTGTTTCGGCGTTATGGATAGCATTTGAAGACCGGCGATGAAGACCGGGTATTTGTAAGAACGATAGGATAACCTATTGATTGCCTCTACACTCGCTGATCCCCGGTATAGAGATTCCCTAAGTGATGGGAAGTTCGATCGGGATTGTGGATACCCGGATTGCAAGGGCTTATTTTGAAGTGCCTTCGGTTCTGTCGAACACGGATCAGACTTGTATGGTTGTATGTCTGACACTACATTTTGAGATATAAAGCAGATTTCTTTCAAATACACTTTTGTTGGTGGCGGAGAATTTATTCTCTTAGCATTAACACCCTTCTCTGAGACGTACGAGCTCAGAGGTTATGTAGTTGAAGGTTATCAGTGATATATTCCTAATTTGGTAGTGTGGCATGTTGAGTGCTGCTATGTGTTGATGATCATTTGTTGATCATTTGTGATCAGAGCACGACTTTTGTATAAAGGGTAGCTTTGTGTACGAGACTGCATCAGGACCTCACACCCCGAAAATGGTCGAAACAGGAAAGTTGCGGCAAGGTTATGAGGGTCGCGCCCTTTAGGGTGTGTCATTCCCTTCTGGTAATGGGTGGTATTAGGTATGGAGCCTTGATATTTAACCTATGTGGTTGCTCCAATCTCATTTACTGTGTGTTTGTTGCTTAGAGGCGCCTCGAATAAAGGTCCCAAAGGACCGAGGAGTGGCATGCTCGAGTAGTAGTTACCTAGTTACAGAGGTAACTTGGCCTTGTGTTGGCAGAGATCCGGTTAGGTTCTTGGGACGTCCCGCCAGAGGCGATCCCATGTGGCAGTAGGAAGTTCCTTAGCCTGGCCATTTGTTGAAATCCAATCAAAACAATACGCGCCTTGTACGGTTTTAGTTGTATTACCTGCCATCTACTTATGGTGGAGCCCCATTGTTTAGATGGTAGCTATAGTAGGCATAGTTCGGAATGTCTATGTTGGCTAAGATTTATATTCTACTTTCGAAATGTGTTTCTGCACTTTGCACTTATAATAATAATATCAAAAATTTATGTATCAAGCATGTTTGACTATCATAAGAAGAAATCTCCTCCAATTCTTTGTTTGCATTGTGTGTGTGGCGGGAGGTCTTATGGTAGTTTCATTTTCCTAAAAGCATTGCGAATTGACTTTAAAATTCTCTTGCTGTTTGTTTTTAAAGGTAAACTGTTTTTTTACTCACACCAGTCCCATGACAGATCCAGAGTTTATTGTTCCTTTCCTAAACTCTGGGTGCTCACTATTTTCCACACGAGCAGTCTAGAGTTGGGTTTTTTTTAGATAGTCGGGTTTAATAGATTATTTGGAGCTAGTTTCAGCCTTTGGTTGTGGACGAGACTTGCTTGTCTAAGTGTATCGAGTTGATGGTTCGAGCTGCTGTTGGAGTTCTCTCTTGAAGATTATATTGGAGTTATTTGTTCCGCTGCTGGTGTTAGCTATTTTCTTTTCCACTGCTATTTCCTGTATCATATCTCTGACGTATATTGATATCTATGACATCATCTGTTGTATCAGATACTGTATCAATGATGTATATAAATGTATTATTCTTTTTTTTCTGCCGTTTTGTTTACTTAATTGTGTTATAAGCTCCGGCGAACCAGATTCGATGTTTGGATCTACGGCATTTGAATATAGGTGACATATTCGGTGCCGATTTTCGAAGGTCGAGTCAGGATCGTCACACAATGCTAAACAAGTAATTATAATAATTGTCAGTTGATATTTAAGTATGAATGGGAGTAAATTTGGCAATAGTGATTGTAACAACCCCTAATTTCGTACCATTCAAATCGGCAATAATCCACACATGTCGGACTTGAATGATGCGGAATAACAGACGTAAATAAATATGGAGCAAATAAAATCAAATATACAGAATCACAGTCACAGAACAATCAGAATAACTCGCAGCGGAATATAAAATAACATAGTAGTTCATGAAGCTACTATAACAGAGTCTCAAACCAAATACGTAATATAGTCTGAAAACAACAGAATAGAAATCCTAAATACATAAAAGTTCACTGATACATGAGATAAACAAATAAAGTTGAAACCGTAATGGAAATATATGTAGATAAGCAGAAACTTTAGTGAAAGACCAGCTCCAGGAAGAGAATCCAAAGCTGTGAATACTCAGGCTGACCCGAGCGTAAAGCAAAACACAAAACGCTCGAGTCAGGATAGTGTATACTTATATAATGTAAACCAACTCAAGTGAACTGTAATCAAGATACAAGTAACTTAAAGGATTCCTGGGACCGCCCATCCTTTAAGGATCCGTTAAACTATTTACTATATATTAATATTTCGCTAATATAATAATGACTACAGTAAAATAAACATACTTTTAAATAGCGTTTCCGGCTACCCATATCACCCTTCACACATAATAGTCCCAGTAGTCCATCCAATATCATGTCATCTCCACTATGGGTGACTGTCAAAGGATACCACACGGGCTACGGGAGAAAAACAAACTCGTAGTAAAGGCTCGGTATGGTAGGCGACACGGTACACAAGGCAATGCCAGGGTAGATATACCAATTACGCACACGGGCTGGTGATAACGTAGCAGCCACTACGCCCACCCCGAACAACACTCCAAATTCAAGGGGTGCACCCAATCGATCAGTACAGTAATAGAATGGTATCGAAGAAGTGTGTTCAACCAGAGGTGCTACCTCCTTTGGCCCGAGATCGCTCCTGTTTTAGCCACCTTATGCTAACTCATGGGAGTTAGGTCCATGAAATGTACCTTAGGAACTTCATCACCATCCTACTTCATTCTTGAATCTCCACCGCGTACACAGTTGTTAAAGTGGTTTTCGGTATCGACAGAGAGTATCCATATCTGATCCCGGACTCTTCAACAACCAACCGTTATTATAACCCGTATTATAATTTCAAAATGGTATTTATTTCTCAAAATCCAATATCATTTCAAATCCATTTCAAAATATCAAACTTATCATTTCATTTGAAAAACACATTCATTTTATTCAATTTAAAAATACCATTTCAATCCACATTTCAAAATAGTTCAATTCCAAACAAATTACTTCATTTAAATCAAAAAAATGAAGTTATTGCATTTAGTAATTAAATTATTAAATTTCCAAAATTTTGAACTTTCAAAGTTCATTCATTCACTTAATTTTATCAAAATAGTGAAAATTCAACTTTCGCAGCATTTAGAAAATGCCACAGAAAGTTATATTCAAAATAGTTCAATTTAACAAAAGACAGCGTTTAAAATGCTGTAATAAATTTACATTAGTTTCAAAGAAAACTTAGTTTAATCCAACAATTATAGCAAAAAAAATTGCTATAATAGCCTTTAATTCAATTTAGTTATTTAGTTCACTTATCAACTACAGCATTTACAAATGTTGTATTATCATTTATATTAGATAAAATAGCATTTCAAAAATGCAGTTAATTAACTTCAAAATTTCAATATAATTTCACAACAATTATATTTTTCTATAAATCACTTTTAACTTATAAAATCACATATTTTTACTTTCATAACCATCATTTAATTTTCTTTAATTTCATGATTTCATAAAGCTAAATTTCCATTTTAAAATTCATATTTAACGCTAGTTCACTTATTAATTGCAATGTTCAATTTTAAATTCATTACATTAAATTTCAACCTATCACTTAAGTTCAAATTATCAAATATAACTTAGTTTTATTTTTATTCACTTAACAAAAATTTATTTTTAAGTCAATTCCATAAATTTCCAATTTTAGTTATATTTCAAATTTTCAACTTAAATATTCATTCGTTTCACATTTCAACTTTATTAAAAATCATCAGTATGATATAAAATTACTTTAAATTCATTCAAATTATCATAAATTTATCATTATTTCATATTCAATTTAATTTCCAATTATAATCAAATCAAATTTTCCAAAATATCTAACATTCAAAATTTTCTAACTTTTTCATTAATTTATTTCACTTATAATTATTCAGAAAATCAATAATATTTTCCAAAAATAATTTTTAATTAGTTTTAAATCAAAATATTTTAATATTTACATTTTTAAAATAATTTTAAAAAATTTAGAAAAACATACATTAACTACAGGTCTGTATATAATTTTCTACACTAGGAAAAGTGATACAGGTAATATATCATTTCAACCCGTAATTTACAAAGAAAATCCGGGTTTTATCATTTCAAACCCACAGTTCCAAGTAAATGAAATAAACTGAAAATCATTCAGGCCTATCATTTCAGCCCATAACGATTTTCCCTTATTCTAAAGTCCGTTCGGGTATGTATCATTTCAACCCATAGTGATTCTAATCTAAAGGGAACTTGCAGTGTGATTTACTGATAAAAACAAAAAAACAGCAATAATATAATAGAAACATATGACATAACTGGTGTTTAATCATGTGTGAACATCATATAATAGTGACATAGCAAATAAAATATTGTGATGCGGTTTACATATTCACAAGCGATCGATTTACTATTCATATAAGTATAAAACTGTCTGGTGAGAATAACTCACTGGTTTGAGCTGATGACCCAACGAAGAATTTCACAAACAGGATCTACACAAGCACAAAAGCACGACACATATTTGAATGGAGGAGCCAAATGTCGAATTCCTTGGATACACATCAAACAAAACAATATAACAACGATGAGTTTCAAATCAACTACGATCAAAACTACACTAGAATAGACTGCACAGAATCAAGTAGAAATGCTTGCACTTGCTTTTAACCTTTACTAGGCTCAGCTATAAGGGGAAATACAAAATAATGGCAGGTGTTTGGGTCAGGTTATGATGGGTATGGGTCGGCCTAGATGTCATTTGTGATGGTGCCAAAGTGGGTGAAGGGAATAATACACGTAAGCATGAATACATGCATTTGGTCATGGATTTAGGCTCGGCCAAGGCTCCAAGTGTCACGGCCAGAGGTATGGGGTCCACTGGGGTGGTGTGGCCAACGGTGCTGGAGGTGGTGGAGGTGTGGTAGGTGGCGGCTAGATGGGTGGTGAGGTGATGGAATGAGAGTGGTGCTCGGTTAGGCTAGTATGAAGGGTGTTTTGAAACTTTTATGGATATGCATCACCAAGGGGGTTCATGGCTTGGGTGGCTGGTGAGGTGGAGGTGGTGGTGGTGTGCCATCAGGTGGTGGAGGTGGCTAGGCAGCAAGGGAGGCATGGCCAATCCTAAAAGAGGTGAAAGCATGAGCAAAAATCAAACTAGAATAAGCAATGTAAGTAGAAAAAGAGATAAAGAAACAAAGCTTTTTACCAAATTTCTCAAGCAAGGGATGGCCGAAAATTTTTGTTTAGGAAGGAGGAAAATAAGATACGCGAAATGAAAATGAATTAGTCGGCTGAAATGTGGTGAGTTATGCCATGAGAAATGAAGAGTTGTGAGGAAAATGAAGAGGTGGAATTCCAAATGGCAAAAGGCAATTCAAAAGTCGAAAACCTTTCATATTTCTTTATTTTATTTAAATAACTTTATATTTCTGGAAATAATAATAATCCTAGATAAAATTTTGAAAATTTATCAAAATATAAAAATTTATATATTATTTATTAATTATATAAAGTTAAATTAAGAAAAATAGCTAAAAATAGTGAACTAGACTAGAAAATTTGAAATTAAATAGAATAATTTTTAGAAAATTCATATGAGCCTGTAAAATATTTTTAAAAATAAATAATAAATAAAATAAAAATAAATTCAAAAAATAAATATTTAAAATTTAATTTAAATATAATTTTTAATAAAGAAAATAGCAGAAAATTAGAAAACAGCCTTTAAAAATAGGAAATAAATACAGTAAATTTTGAAAAAATTCTATTATTATTTTAAAAATATTTACAGATGAAATTTCACAATTAAAAAAAGTTTAAAATAATTTTGAAAATGAAATAAAGTCAAATTCAAATTTATAGTCAAAATCTAGGGTTGTTACACTTCCCCCACTCAAATCTTTTCGTCCTCGAAAAGAACGGAAAGGAAAAATAAAGAGAAACAAGATAGAAAAGAAAACTAGTACCTGAAACAAATAATTTCGGATTCGAAGCACGAATGCTCTCCACCGTTTCCCAGGTACAGTCTCGATCATCCGTACTCCACTGTACTTTGACCAGATTAACAGATTTCCTTCTGAGCTGCTTCGTATCTCTATCAACAATACGAAGTGGCTTCCTCTGAACAGTCAGGTTAGGCTCAATATCCAAACTATCAAGAGCAGAAGGCTAGACAATAAGAGATAGATCATGAAGATGACGGCGAAGATGCGAGACATGGAATACATCATGCATTCCAGAAAGCTTCTCGGGCAAATCCAAACGATAAGTCAAAGAACCAACTCTTTCCACAATGCGGAAAGAACCAATGAACCTAGCAGAAAGCTTCCCTCTACGACCAAAGAGAATGACATTACTCAAGGGAGAAACCTTAAGGAACACCTGATCACCAATAGTAAATTCCAAATTCCGCCTACGCCTATCAGCATATTTCTTCTGCCTATCCTGAGCAACTCTCAACCTCTTCTTAATCTCCTCAACTCTCTCAGAAGCTTCCAAAATCACTTCACGACCAAGAACCAAACGATTACCGGATCCAATCTAGCATGATGGAGATCTACAAGGTCGTCCATATAAAGCAGCAAACAGAGACATTTTGAGACTGGCCTGAATGCAAAGATGGAATGAGATAGATAAAAAGGTCAGGAATAAACTGAAAACAAAAGATAAGATTATACCTGATAGCTATTATTGTAGGTAAATTCGGCAAGATGGAGATAATCTTCCTAAGATCCTCCATAATCAAGCACACAAGCATGAAGAAGATCATCCAGAATCTGATTTACTCTTTCCGTTTGACCGTCGGTCTGAGGATGGTAAGCAGTGCTCAGATTCAAACGAGTACCCAAAGATTCCTGAAAAGCCTTCCAGAACTGACTAGTAAAAATAGGGTCACGATCACAAACAATACTGAGAGGAACACCATGAAGACGAACGATCTCTCTTATGTAAATCTTAGATAATTAGAAGCAGAACGAGTAGACTTGATCGGAATAAAGTGAGTAGACTTGGTCAGTCTATCAACAATAACCCAGATACTCTCATTGCCCTTCCGAGTCCTCGGTAAACCATTGATGAAATCCATGGAAACCTGTTCCCACTTCCAATTGGGAATCTCAAGGGGATGCAACAAACCAGGGGTCTTCTGGTGATCGGCTTTGACTTGCTGACAAGTCACACACCGACTAACAAAGATAGAAATATCCCTCTTCATCCCCTTCCACCAATAAAGCCTCTTCATATCCTGATACATCTTCGACACACCAGGATGAATATAAAGTCTGGATCGATGATTCTCCTAAAGCAACTCCTGCCTCAACCCATCAACATTCGGGGCACTAAACCTGCCATTAATCCTCAAAATCCCTTTATCATCAATCTGAGCTCCACTACTACTACCACTACTACCACCAACTCTAATACAAATGCCCTCCTTCATCAATCTAAGCATCTCATCCTCATCCTGCTTATCCATAATCTGATCCAGAAGAGGAGAAGAAGAAATAAAAAGCTAACACAACAAAGCCTTCTTCCGACTCAGAGCATCGACCACAACATTAGCTTTACTGGGAGTATAGTTAATGTCAAGGTCGTAAGAAGCCAGAAACTCAAGCCAACGAACTTGCCTCTGATTCAGATCCTTCTGGGAGAAGATATATCTCGGAGACTGATGATCTGTGAAAAGCTCAAACTTGGTTCCAAGAAGATGATGCCTCCGAAGTTTCAAAGCAAAGACAACAGAAAGTAACTCTAAATCATGAGCAGCATAATTTGCTTCATGGATTTTCAACCGACGGATGGCATAGGCAATAACGCTACTATCCTGCATGAGAATAGCACCCAAACCCTCACGACTAGCATCAGTATAAACTGTAAATCCCTCACTTCCATTCGGAACAGTAAGAACTTGTGCGGAAGTTAGCTTGCTCTTCAACTCACTGAATGCAGCCTTACACTGATCACTCCAGACAAATCTGGCATTCTTTCGAGTCAAAGCTGTGAGAGGTGCAGCAATCCGGCAAAATTCTCAATGAATCTCCGATAGTAACCGGCAAGGCCCAGAAAACTAGAATATCAGATGGAGTCTTTGGAGTTTCCCAATCCTAGAACAGAATCGGGAGAAAATAAGGACAACAGGAAAAATAGAATTATTAAAGATGATAGAGAAAAAGAAGAAAGAAAGACTTACATTGATCACAACAATCTTAACTGGATAAACAGAAACTCCATTACTAGAAACAATATCCCCGAGATAACGGACTTCATCCTTCCAAAAACGGCATTTAGAAAATTTAGCCTTGAACTGATGATTTCTGAGAGTCTCAAGAATATATTTCAAATGCGACTTATGCTCATCCTTAGTCTTAGAGAAGACAAGGATATCATCAGCAAAGATTAGCATAAATTTATTAAGCATATCACGAAAAACACGATTCATCAAATCAACAAAGAAAGCAGGAGCATTAGTCAAACCAAAAGGCATGACTAACCATTCATAAAATCCATTCTCAGTGCGGATAGCAGTCTTGGGAATGCTATCCTCGACAACCCTGAGCTGATGAAAACCTGTGGCAAGGTCAAGCTGAGAGAAAATAGTGGCACCATGAAGCTGATCAAACATATCATTTACACGAGGCATTGGATATCTGTTTTTCATAGTGAGCTTGTTCAGCTCCCTATAATCGACACACATCCGAAGAGAACCGTCAGATTTGGTGACAAAAACCACCACAGTTCCCCATTCAGAAAATCTCGGCCTAATCAGACCATTGGAAGATAAGTCTTCAATTTGCTTTCCCATATCAACCTTCTTACAGGGTGCCATTCTTCTAGGAGGAAGAACAACAGGTCGAGCACCAGGAATAAGATCAATCCGAAAATCAATTTCCCGCTTCGGAGGTAAAGAAGTGACTTCACCAAATACATCGGGATATAGTCTAACCACAGGAGTAGAATCAAGATCACTGGGAGAAGAATCCAAAGAATAAATAAAGTTGCCAGCAAAATCCTGAGGCATGCGGCACTGAATAATCAAGGAATTCCCATGATCATCAAAGAGACGAACAGACTGGGATTTACAAAAGATATGAGCATCATGATGCACTAACCAATCCTGACCAAGCAATAAATCAAAAGCATCTAAGCCCAGGATATAAAAATCACCACTAAAGCGATGATCAGAATGGAGAAGTTTTGCTTCTTGACAAATCCGATTAAGGTTAGCAGGACCCCCAATAGGATTTGAAACACATAATGGAACAGAAGTATACTCAAGAGAAAGGAGATGTTCAAACTTATGACACAAATCAACAGAAATAAAACTGTGTGAAGCACCAGTATCGAACAACACACGAACATGATGATGAAATAAAGTAAATGAACCCTGGAGTGTACCTTGGTCATCACTAGGAGCAGGGGCAGGTGGAGGAACTGGAGATGAGGAAGAAGTGACAGCAAATATACCAGAAGGAGTACCCCTCTGCTGGGTAGGGCAATCCTTCTTAAAATGACCGGGCTGGAGACAGATATGACAGAGATCACGTCTAACCGACTAAGTAGGTGGAGGAACAGCAGCATCAGATAATGTGGTACAGCTATTGGCATAGTGCCCTCTCTGATCACACCTAAAGCAAGTGATGGAGGAGAGATCAACCGGTTGCCTCTGAGCAGGAGCAGATGATGAAGATCCCAAACCAAGACGCTTCTGCCAATTCTTCTTCTGCTGTAAGAAATTAGGCTTACGCTTCTTGGAAACTGCAGAGGAAGACTGAGCACCAGAAACAATAGGACCTTTGGATGTGGGATTCTCATAGCGAATAGCCATATCCATAAGCTAGGTAAAAGAACCATGAACATGAGAAATAAGGCAACTATAATACTCTGGCCGAGCACCAGTATTAAATTTCTCATTCTTCTTAAGAGGAGTGTCGATAAGGCTAGGACCGAACTTGGAAAGTTCATTGAACTTCCTCTCATACTTAGCAAAAGACATGGTACCCTGCTTCAGATCCATAAACTCGCGATAAAGCTGAGATTTTCCGGCTTCTGGCATCCATTTTGCCACAAAAGGCTCCCTGGAAAAGAGATATGGAAAACAAGCTTAAAATAGATTCAAAGAAAGGAAAAAATAGGAACAAAATTAAGATAACCCAAAGGATACCTAAACTGCTCCCAAGTGAGATCAGCCTCAACGGTGTTAGTCGTAACGGACTCCCACCAATCTAAAGCAGAATCATGCAACTGCGAGGCTGCTAGCTGACACTCCTGAGCATCAGTAATATCAAGATCAGTAAATATCCTCTCAAGACTCCGCAACCACTGCTGAGCCTCAATGATAGTCTCTGAACCGGCGAATAGGGTTCAACCTAGTTGAGAGAATTCCGTACAAAGAACAGTGAACCTGACTGGAGCAACAAGTTGAGGAGCTGGGGCAATACCACGACCCCTACCTCTGGCATCTCCTCGATTCATCCTGAAAAATATCAAGAATGAATTTAGGACAAGAATAAAGACAAGCCAAAGATAAATTAAGATAAGGCAAGATAATACACTTGGATGAATATCTTAAAGAAGGAAAAAATCCTAACAAGACGGATACGAAAGAAAGGAAAGTTAGAAAACATTTGAAACTCCTTTAAAAGCAAGAAAAATTTATATATCAAAATAATCTTTGAAAATCCTTTGAAAACATTTTGAAAAATCATTTCATACTTTGAAAATACGTCTCTCACAAAGATATGATTCTAAGATTGATTTCACTCATTCTAGGGTAGAAATACCCTATCTCTAATGAGTTTTTGTTCCTTAGAGGCAATGGTTTGCCAAAACCAAAGCTCTGATACCAACTGTAACAACCCTCAATTTCGTACCATTCAAAACGACAATAATCCACACATGCCGGACTTGAATGATGCGAAATAACAGACTGTAAATAAATTTGGAGCAAATAAAATCAAATATACAGAATCAAAGTCACCGAACAATCAGAATAACTCGTAGCGGAATATAAAATAACATAGTAGTTCATGAAGCTACTATAACAAAGTCTCAAACCAAATACATAATAGAGTATGAAAACAACAGAATAGAAATCCCAAATACATAGAAGTTCACTAATACGCGAGATAAACTAATACAGCTGAAATAGTAATAGAAATATATGTAGATAAGCAGAAACTCCAGTGAAAGACCGACTCCAAGAAGAGAATCCAAAGCTGTGAATACTCAGGCTGACCCGAGCGTAAAGCAAAACACAAAACACTCGAGTCAGGACAATATATACTTATATAATGTAAACCAACTCAAGTGAACTGTAATCAAGATACAAGTAACTTAAAGGATGCCAGGGACCGCCCATCCCCTAAGGATCCGTTAAACTATTTACTATATAGTAACATTTCGCTATTATAATAATGACTACAATAAAATAAACATACTTTTAAATAGCGTTCCGGGCTACCCATATCACCCTTCACACATAATAGTCACAGTAGTCCATCCAATATCATGCCATCTCCACTCTGGGTGACTGTCAAAGGATACCACACGGGCTACGCGAGAAAAACAAACTCGTAGTAAAGGATCGGTATGGTAGGTGACACGGCACACAAGGCAATGCCAGGGTAGATATACCAATTACGCACACGGGCTGGTGGTAACGTAGCAGCCACAACGTCCACCCCGAACAACACTGCAAAATCAAGGGGTGCACCCAATCGATCACAACAGTAATAGAATGGTATCGAAGAAGTGTGTTCAGCCAGAGGTGCTACCTCCTTTGGCCCGAGATCGCTCCTGTTTTAGCCACCTTATGCTAACTCACGGGAGTTAGGTCCACGAAATGTACCTTAGGAACGTCGTCACCATCCTACTTCATTCTGGAATCTCCACCGCGTACACAGTTGTTAAAGTGGTTTTCGGTATCGACAGAGAGTATGTCCATATCCGATCCCAGATTCTTCAACAACCAATCGTTATTATAAACCGTAGTTATAATTTCAAAATGGTATTTATTTATCAAAATCCAATATCATTTCAAATCCATTTCAAAATATCAAACTTATCATTTCATTTGAAAAACATATTCATTTTATTCAATTTAAAAATACCATTTTAATCCACATTTCAAAATAGTTAAATTCCAAACAAATTACTTCATTTAAATCACAAAAAAAAAATGAAGTTATTACATTTAATAATTAAATTATTAAATTTCCAAAATTTTCAACTTTCAAAGTTCATTCATTAACTTAATTTTATCAAAACAGTGAAAATTCAACTTTCGCATCATTTGGAAAATGCTACAGAAAGTTATATTCAAAACAGTTCAATTTAACAAAAGACAGTGTTTAAAATGCTGTAATAAAGTTACATTAGTTTCAAAGAAAACTTAGTTTAATCCAACAATTATAGCAATAAAAATGCTATAATAGCCTTTAATTCAATTTAGTTATTTAGTTCACTTATCAACTACAGCATTTACAAATGTTGTATTATCATTTATATTAGATAAAATAGCATTTCAAAAATGCAGTTAATTAACTTCAAAATTTGAATATAATTTCACAACAATTATATTTTTCTACAAATCACTTTTAACTTATAAAATTACATATTTTTACTTTCATAACCATCACTTAATTTTCTTTAATTTCATGATTTCATAAAGTTAAATTTCCATTTAAAAATTCATATTTAACACTAATTCACTTATTAAATTGCAATGTTCAATTTTAAATTCATTACATTAAATTTCAACCTATCACTTAAGTTCAAATTCTCAAATATAACTTAGTTTTATTTTCATTTACTTAACAAAAATTCACTTTTGAGTCAATTCCATAAATTTCCAATTTTAGTTATATTTCAAAATTTCAACTTAAATATTCATTCATTTCACATTTCAACTTTATTAAAAATCATTAATATGATATAAAATCACTTTAAATTCATTTAAATTCAAATTATCATAAATTTATCATGATTTCATATTCAATTTAATTTCCAATTATAATTAAATCAAATTTTCCAAAATAACTAACATTCAAAATTTTCTAACTTTTTCGTTAATTTATTTCACTTATAATTATTCAGAAAATCAATAATATTTTCCAAAAATCATTTTTAATTAGTTTTAAATCAAAATCTTTTAATATTTATATCTCTAAAATAATTTTAAAATTTTTAGAAAAACATACATTAACTACGGGTCTGTATATAATTTTTCACACTAGGAAAAGTGATACGAGTAATATATCATTTCAACCCATAATTTACAAAGAAAATCCGGGTTTTACCATTTCAAACCCGCAGTCCCAAGTAAATGAAATAAATTGAAAATCATTCAGGCCTATCATTTCAGCCCATAATGATTTTCCCTTATTCTAAAGTCCGTTCGAGTATGTATCATTTCAACCCATAGTGATTCTAATCTAAAGGGAACTTGCAATGTGATTTACTGATAAAAATAACAAAACAGCAATAATATAACAGTAACATATGACATAACTGGTGTTTAATCATGTGTGAACATCATATAATAGTGACATAGCAAATAAAATATGGTGATGCAGTTTACATATTCACAAGCGATCGATTTACTATTCATATAAGTATTAAACTGTCTGGTGAGAGTAACTCACTGGTTTGAGCTGATGACCCAACGACGAATTTCACAAACGGGATCTACACAAGCACAAAAGCATGACACAGATTCGAATTAAAGAGCCAAATGTCAAATTCCTTGGATACACAACAAACAAAACAATATAACAACGATGAGTTTCAAATCAACTACGATCAAAACTACACTAAAATAGACTGCACAAAATCAAATAGAAATGCTTGCACTTGCTTTTAACCTTTAGTAGGCTCAGCCATAATGTGAAATACAAAATAATGGAAGGTGTTTGGGTCAGGTTATGGTGGGTATGGGTCGGCCTAGATGTCATTTGTGATGGTGCCAAAGTGGGTGAAGGGAATAATACACATAAGCATGAATACATGCATTTGGTCATGGATTTGGGCTCGGCCAAGGCTCCAAGTTTCACGGCCAGAGGTGTGGGGTCCACTGTGGTGGTGTTGCCGAGGGTGCTGGAGGTGTGGTAGGTGGCGGCTAGAGGGGTGGTGAGGTGATGGAATGAGAGTGGTGCTCGGTTAGGCTAGTATGAAGGGTGTTTTGAAACTTTTGTGGATATGCATCGCCAAGGGGGTTCATGGCTTGGGTGTCTGGTGAGGAGGAGGTGGTGGTGGTGTGCCATCAGGTGGTGGAGGCGGCTAGGCTGCAAGGGAGGCATGGACAATCCTAAAAGAGGTGAAAGCATGTGCAAAAATCAAACTAGAATAAGCAATATAAGTAGAAAAAGAGATAAAGAAACAAAGTTTTTTACCAAATTTCTCAAGCAAGGGATGACTGAAAATTTTTATTCAGGAAGGAGGAAAAGAAGATATGTGAAATGAAAATGGATTAGTCGGCTGAAATGTGGGGAGTTATGCCAAGAGAAATGAAGAGTTGTGAGGAAAATGAAGAGGAGGAATTCAAAAAGGCAAAATGCAATTCAAAAGTCAAAAACCATTCATATTTCTTTATTTTTTTATATAACTTTATATTTCTGGAAATAATAATAATTCCAGATAAAATTTCGAAAATTTATCAAAATATAAAAATTTATGTATTATTTATTAATTATATAAAGTTAAATTAAGAAAAATAGCTAAAAATAGTGAACTAGAGTGGAAAATTTGAAATTAAATAGAATAATTTTTAAAAAATTCTTATGAGCTTGTAAAATATTTTTAAACATAAATACTAACATAAAATAAAAATACATTCACAAAATTAATATTTAAAATTTAATTTAAATATAATTTTTAATAAAGAAAATAGGAGAAAATTAGAACACAGCCTTTAAAAGTAGGAAATAAATACAGTAAATTTTGAAAAAATTCTATTATTATTTTAAAAATATTTAGAGATGAAATTTCACAATTAAAACAAGTTTGAAATAATTTTGAAATGAAATAAAGTCAAATTCAGATTTATAGTCAAAATCTAGGGTTGTTACAGTGATAATTATTAATTGTTTACCCATTCATTTAATTTATTGAATTAGATCTAAATCAATTGCAACCTTGTTTTGTTAATAATAGGTTATAAATGAAAATAAACGTTAATGGTAACAAGTATTGTAAGTTAACCATTTATTTATTATATTATATTATAACTGGTAATGAATTGCAATAAATATAAATAAATTATTACGTTAATGTTAGTTAAAGTAATATTTGAAAATAATGTCAATTCCATTTGTAATATGACTATTGGTTGATGTAAAGATTGTAGATCAAGATTTATTAATTTATTTGAATGTAAATTATAGTGATTGGGTTTATTTCAAATAAATGAAATTAAATATCCAGATATTATATTAGTGGAAATTAAGTTGAAAATTTGGGAATAATAACGTAATAAACCATAAACAAATGTAAATTTTATCTAATTGGTGATAATGGAGTGAATAATAGGATTAAGAATCAAATAAATGGATTTATTTGAATTGCGATTGATAATTAATGAATTTATCAAAAATTCGAAGTTAAACACTGTAGTTGCGAATTAGTTGACTTTAAATTAATATGAGAATGGGCTATAAAGGGTTATAAATTACTAAAGTAATCTAAGATGATAAAATTTACGAATTTCGGAATTTGAATTAAATGGTGATTTAATTAATTAATTATTAATTATTTATTTAATGTAAAAATATCCATTTTGGCCACTGAATCGGATTTCGACGAAACCAGTTTCATCGGATCCGTAACGTTGAATTATTGTAGGATTTCAAGTTTCGTAGCGATCGGACCTATCGTTTGATCATACGGACTCGAAACGCCAGTAATCAATTTAATTAGAATCAACTGAAATCAATTTGAAATAATTTGATTTTGGCATAACTTCTTCGTACGATGGAATTTGGACGTGAAACCTGTTCCATCGCGTTTAGAATATTTTAAAATATCTATTTTGATATATGGGTTGACCCAATTTCATTCCGGAGTCAGAACGGGCTTTTTGGGCCATTTTATCGTTCAACGCCTATATCCAATCAATCCGGTCCATTCTAATTTCAGTTCGTCTATAAATAATCTATTATAAACCCTAATTGTTCCTCATTGTAAATTGTCTGCATGTATAATTTCTCCACACCTCCTCATTTCAATGGAAGACAATTCCGAATCCAATTGTAATTCAAAAATCAAATTGAAATTTCAAACTCCTCAAAAAAATTCAGAAAAATTATATATCGAAGCTCTCGATGTACTCATCTTAGATCTGCAGTTCGGTTTTTGTTTTGATTCATCGTTAGATCAGTAATCACTGGAGAATTTTCGACCGTTCATCACGTCGAAATCAAACTAGTCCGATCGTCAAATCAATTTATGGTTTTATGGAGATCGTTGAGGGGAAAGCATCGGTGATGTTCGTTTGGGGATTCGACGGTTGGATCGTCGTATAAAATTCAACTAGGGTTTTGTACACGGTGGTGGCTGCTGGGTTCGTAGGTGGCGCCGGTCGGCTTGGGGGTCGTAGTTGGCCCACGAGGAGCGGCGGAGGCGGGGCGTTGCGACGGTGTGCCCAGGCCGATGCTTCGGTGACGTGGAATTCGTGGCGGCTTCGTGATCGCAATTTGGTTCGCACATGCGTTCTGGAACGATGAGCACGAACGTGCTGTAGCGAAACGATGACGTGTTGTTTTCTTATTTTATTTTATTTTGTTTCAAATGTAAATGGTATATGTTCTAACAGTATAACTTTCACATACGAGGTCGAATTCACGCGCGGTTTTCTCCGCTTGGTTCGTATTGGAATTTCGGACTTTTTGGCGTGGGTTGGACGAATTTGGAGACTGTTCAAATTTTGAGTTTAAATTGGATTTAAATTCAATTTAAATTCAAACGGTGAGTGTTTTAACCCACTCACAACTTCTAAAATTTCTTATGTTTGTTAAATTAATTTTTGATGTGATTAGAAATTTATTTATTGATGTTTGGTATATTTTTATCATCATTCCAGTTAAATTTAATTTATTGAATTAAATTTTTATTCAATTTATTATTGCAAATAAACTTTCAGTTAAATTAATTTATTATTGTATGTAAACTGCCAGTAATTACCTGTTATTTATTATCTATTCTATATTAATTTTATTGTTTGAATTGGATGATGATTGTGATGATGTTTGATGAGTGATATTGGATGAATGGAATTTTTATTTATATTGTATAAACTTCAAGTTGTTATAAAAGATTATTTCATTCGAGATTGCGGTTTGAAATGATATAACCGTAATTTTTATTTTAAATTACGGATTGAAATGATAAATATCCATATCACTTGACCATAGGGTAGAAAATTATATACAAACACCATGGTCTATATATAAAAATATTTTGAAATGATTTCTATGGTTTTGTAAAGAAATATATGGTTTTATGAGATATTGATTTGGATATTTTATAAATGTTATTTATATATAGTTAAATTTTTGGTTTAAGCTATGAATGAAATTGTTTAAAGTACAAAATAAGACTAATAATAAAGTTTGATTTTATTAAAATATAATATGGATAAGTTTTGACTTAAATTATATTTTAATATAGAGTTATATTGATTTTTATAAATCAAGGTTGAGAAGATAGTTTTGAAATTGATTTGAGAATATATTTAATTAAGAGTTATATTTAATAATAATCCATTTGGAACTTATTGAAATTGGGATTTTAAAAGAATATGGTTTTATAACTTAATTCGGGTTAAGGTGATTTAAGTGAATATATCAAGTCTAAATAAAGTGAGGAATATTCAGTTATTGAAATTTAAAGTTTTATTTAAAAGATATTGGATTTATCAAGCAAATATTTCAAAATTAAATAATAGTAAAAGTGATTTTGGTGTGTATATATATATGTATATGTATATGTATATGTATATGTATATGTATATGTATATGTATATGTATATGTATATGTATATGTATATGTATATGTATATGTATGTATGTGTTATAAAAATTTAGTTTTAAAAAATTGAATATTTAAGCTTTGAAACATATCGAATTTGAAATGGTTTATTCGGGGATTTAAATCTGTATTTGGAATCGATTTGTGAAATTGAAGTAGCTATTTTATTTATATAAAGTAATTTAATATTTAAGCCATTTAAGCGATGTAGTTATGTTTCAAAGTTATGAAATTCAGAGTTTTATGTTTTAAAAGGTTATATTTCAAGCATTTGGTTTCAAAATATAATAACTTTGAAAGTGTTATGGTTTTAGAAAAGGATATATTTGAAAAATGATATTATATTGATTTGGGTTTTATAAAAATAATATCATATTGATTTGGGTTTTTAAAATGGAAATGATATCGTATTTATATGGTTTTGAAAGGGAAATTATATTCTGGTTTTGAAGTATAATTATTTTAAAATGACCGCGGTCTTATAATAACGTTTGATTGTTAAAGAGACCGAGATCGGAAGTTGTCATACTCTCTGCCAACTCCGAAAACCACTTTGACAACCGTGTACGCGTTGGAGATTCCAGAATGAAGTAAGGCGGTGGCAGCGTTTCCTTTGAGGTAAATACACGGACCCAACTTCCGTGAGTAGGCATAAGGTGGCTAAAATAGGAGGGATTGACGGGCTAATGAGGTAGCACCTTTGATCGGACACATCCCTTCGATATTATACTTTGACTTTTGGATTGATTCGGTTGCCACTTTTGATTTTTTTGTATTTGGGGATGTGGCTCGAGGTGGGCGGTAGCTGCGCACTACGCGTTACCGTCGGCGTGGAAGAGTTTGGTATATCTACCCTGGCATTGTCTAGTTGTGCCATGTCACCTATCCTAGCACTCCTTGTATGAGTTTGATTTGTGTCGTACCTATGGAGTATCCTCTGGTTGCCTCCCGATCAGGAGGTATTATGGTACTGTATAGACTATTGGCACTATTACGTGTTAAGGGGAATATTGGGTCACTCCTTAACGCTATTTAAAAGTAAGTTTATTTTACTAATAGACATTATTATAATAGCGAAATATTAATACATAGTAAATAGTTTAGCGGATCCTTATGAAATGTTAATCCCGAGCATCTCTTGAGTTACTGCACTCACGTTTGACACTGGATAGGAGATGTCAAATCCCGTAAACATCTCTAATGTCGTTGCACTCATATTATTTACCGTTGATTTAACTTACATAAGATCTTTTAGTTCCGACTCGAGTGTTTTTTCTTTTCAATTCGCTCGGGTCAGCCTGAGCATTTCAGGAATTGATGGCCTTATTTCTGAAGGACGAAAACGAAGATTGTATTATTGCTATTATTCATTATAGCGTTCCACTACATCACATTGTTCCGCTGCATTGTTATTATTCTTTGGTATGTGTAACTCTGATATATATATATTGTATAAGAATAATCAAATGTTTTAGTAAAATAGCTTCATAAACTGTATATTTGATTATTATATTTTATCGTTTCGCTGCAAGATTCAATTTCGTTCTTTTTCTTTCTCTGCTTTTTCTTATTTACCCGATAACAATCTGCCCTTCTGTATGGTTTAAGTCTGATGTGTGTGGTTTATCGTCGATTTAAACCGTGTGAAAAGGCGGGATGTTACACTAGTTTCCTATCATGTTGGAAATCAAATTTTATTACATTGCCTTTCTGGTTTTGATTGTAGAACCTACTTTTAAAAAGTATCTAGCAGGTCGTCAAATTTAATTAATGCAACAATTTCGGCTATTTTCATATAATATTTGAAAGGTGTTTTCGAAGGAATGTCATTAGAAGTAATATCAATTATTTTGGTATAAAAGTGATTTGGTTATCATAAGGTAAAAAACCCATCTGCTTCTACATGTGGGCGTGGCCTTATAAGATACCCTTCTTTTCAAAGGTTTTAAACTAGCATCAATTTATAAATCGAGTATCTCATGCTAGTTTATCAAGCATGATCTGGGTATTTTAAATACTTGGGTCAGATCTGGGTGATTTCAGGTTTAGTTGAAGACGCTCGGAGTTTCCAAAAAAGAGTTAGAGATCTTCATCTACGTATGGACGTATTCTATTATCCGCTGCATATAGTGCAATTGTTTTGTGAGGTTGTCAGCATTTTTAAGGACAGGAATTTATAACTGTCCACTCTGAATCCAAGTTAGACTCTTATATTGTATTCAAAATTTTCTACTATAAAGATTATATATTGAGACAATATATGTTATTCCACTCGTATGAGATTCTTTTCTATCTTTATTTTCTTTTTCCCCTAACAATCGAGCTTTTAGGCACTTGGATTTGTGGTATGTGAATACCGAGGATGTATTAGTGTCGATTTTCATGGGTCAAAAAGCCCTTTGGTATCAGAGCTTAGGTTAAGCAAACACCTAGGCTTTGTTGGGGGTAAAACTCAATATAGACAGGGCTAGTAATACTGTAGAATGAATGACTCATTAGAGATAGGGTTAGTAACACACTAGAATGAGTTTTGAGAGTACTATATATGAGCGTGTATTTGTTATTTGGTATAAAAATGTTTTATGTTGATTTATCGGTTGAGCGCTTTATAGATTCTGGTCGATGCGCCTAGTCACCGTAATTGTTAGGGATTTCTAAGCAATTAACTAGGCAAATCGACACATTATTTTAAAATGATTATATTTTAAGTATAAAGAAATATCTTTTGAAAGATATGGATATTTGTGTGTGTCAGTTTATGGTTAAGGGAATAATAATATTTTGTTATTATCATTTGTTGACTGAACGAACATCTTATGAATTAAGTTTCACGATTTGACTACAAGATGTTTGATAAGAATATGGGGTTAAGTTTAATGAATTTGGATAAGACAATTAAATAAGCATGTAGTACAAAAATGTATTTTATACAAAATAATTTTGTAAAATGTGGATATGAAATATATGTTATATAAATTAGAGAAGCTAAATTTTTTGTATTTTGGAAAAGAATTATAAATTCCAAAAGGAAGTAAGTTAATGTAAGATGATTTTATGAAGATATTTATAAAATGGATTTTATAAACAAATTTAAAAAATGGTTTTTTATAGCCTAGGTGAAATAAATAAGTGAAACTGTATATAAGCTACGATGGTCCATTTTTCCCATACCATTTGAATCGACAATAAACCACACATGCCCAACTCAAATTGCATGAAAAGACGGAACATGAAGGGTAATAAAGAAAAATAGACAAAGCAGAATCTCACCGAATGGAATAATATATATTATTGAACACATATATTTACAACGGAAAACTTTTAAATATATATCAAAGTCTAACTTAAATTCAGCTTGGACAGTTATAAATATCAGTCCTTAAAAATGCTTACAAACATCAAACCAAAACTAACAAACCACAATGGATAATAGAATACTTCCATGCATAGATGAATATCTCCAGCTCTCCTTTGGAAACTCCAACTGTCTTTGACTGAACCTGAAACAACTCAGATTTGACCCGAGTATTGAAAATACTCGAATCAAGCTTGATAAACCAGCATGAGAAAAACTCAATAATAAATGATAGTGTCATATATCAGCCTTGAAATAAAATCCTTTGAAAAGAAAGATTGACTCACAAGACCACGCCCACACATAAACACAAATAGGTTTTTACTTTATAAAAACTTAAAGCACTTTTATATATCAAAACATTTGATATTGTTTCTAATGACGTTCTTTGAAAACATTTGCAAATAAGCTTATTAATCTTAGCTGAAATTGTTACATTATTAAATTCCATCATACCACCTTATAAGACAAGGATTTCTACATCTAAAACCATAGAGGCACTTATTGGAGGATGGATTCTATACAAATGACAAGGTAAGAGACTACCTTCTGCATGTATACCTCTAGAGGGATGCACCTAGGATCCAGATACTGGGCGCCTAAACCAACACAAGGCCGGCCTACCCCTCACGCTGGATAGTATCGAATATGTGATCACCCCGATCGTTACTGACCTTTAACGGGTACCCGATTCATACATTCACCACATACTTAGACATGTGCAGAGTAAATCCAAAAGGATGATGACATCTTCTAATTGCGAATGACCCAGTTAGCCTTGCTCTTTCTATCCTGTTTCTGTCGTTTTCGGGTGAAGAGGCCTGAGGTAAATGATTACCTTTTCATATAGCACATCTTTTATGAACGACACATTGCCATTTCCGTTGACTACTAATTGCCTTCCACAAAAATACAACCATTGAGCTCGTACGTTTCAAGGAGGGTGTTAAGCTAAAAGAAGTTACCTTCTCCGCCACCACTAATGTATGTTTGTAAAAACAATTGTACGTAATCTCTAAAAATGCAATGTCAAACAAACATCCAAACAAGTTGTCCAGGAATAGAACAAATCAAAGGCACTCTCCTACTACCACTAGTAGCAAGTAGTCCTTGCAATCCGAAAAATCTCCACTACGAGGAGACCACTACTATAAATAACTCAATAATGGGAGCTACCCAAAGCATGTTCAACAAGCAGTTCTCACGCTATGAGGATCCACGGTCTTCAATAATCATCATCTTTAACATGTATTCACATTCAAACGTATACATTGGTTCGAAGTGGTTTTCGGATAGTAATCACCCAAATCCGACCCCAGTTCCTTTGAAATCCAATTATAGATAAAAAGTGAATATGAGTATACATGATTTATTAAGTCCTTTTTCACTTTAATCATTCTCGGATGATTTTGAAATCTCTTTCTTTTGAATTAGGGTAATTCTAAGTAATTCATTCTTTGGCTTTGGAAAATATCCCAAATTTCCTCACTTAACTCTTGATCCAAATTTCTTAACTTTTAAGCGGCTTAGAAACAATGTTATTGAAGAAATCGTTTATGATAAACCCTAAAATTAATCGCAGAAAAACATTATTGAGTAAATAGGATCAAAGAAATCATTCATTTTGGAAATTGCCCAAATTTTGATAACACCAATCTTCTTTTATTTTGGAAAAACTTAATATAATCTTTTCATCTTAGAGCATTCGGGCTTTCCTTTCGACCTGTTCCACCCTTGCCTAAGAAAAGAGAACATATGCCAGGTAAGTTTAGGACACTGGTTGCTCCATCCATAACCTTAGTTAAACACCTTGTTTTATCTTCCCAGATCTCACCGGTAGGACAAATGTACTAGTCGTTTCCGCATACTCAGTTATCAACTCTATTTTGGAATTGTTTATAAAAATTCAAAATTATCATTTAAACATTTATTTTTCCTTTTAAAAACATTCACAATTGATACCAAGAAAAATCGTTACATTTAAACTCATATTCCAAAAGTTACACAATTCGCAGCATAAAAGTGCCGCGGAAAGTGCTACATAAGCTTATTTGATTTAAACAATTTTTTAATATTTTAAAATTCGTATTTTCCAATGAAAATCTCTTCTAAACTATTTAAATGGATTCATCAAATTTATTCCATATTTTTCCATACTTGAAAACGTTGATTTAAACAGATTTCCTATTATGGTCACTTAAATGCACTAGCGCAATTTTTCTAGAAAATTGATTTGGAGTTAATTCAAAATTTACTCAACGAAACTTTGATTTTCTTTCTTATTTTAGAAGATATGGATACAGTAGTTTGGAATTCTCTTATCTCGAAGAATTCCGAGCTATACCCCACTCTATACACTCATTTGAACTTTTCGGCGTGAAATCGCGAACTACCGTTGAGCGACACGTCTAGTTTTACTTATTTTTATGTATCTGAAATAATCTATTCAAATTAAATTTTATCACTTAGAAAATCATTACAAATCATTTTAAATCAATATTTTCACTTTTTAAAGTATTTAAATTGAATTTTCACTATTACCATATTATAATATTATTATATTCCTATGATTTTAATATTAAACTTTAAATTCCAATTTCAATTAAATTTAAATTCTAACTTCAAATTAAACTCATTTAAAACTTATATTTCAAATATGATTTCAATTTAAACTCAAATTCAACCTTAATCAAATTTAATTTTCAAAATCTATTTCAATTTCAGTTTCACTATTCATCTCAATTTCACTTTAACTATCATTTTTAATCCTGTTTCACTTCAAATTTCAAATTCTCTTTTATTTTTACTTTAATTTCACTTATAATTGAAAAGAAACTCATTTCTTCAAAGTATATCATATTACCAAAATTGGTATTATTTAACAAAGGGATCACTTAATCAATAATGATAGAAATTTAATTTCTATAGTAACATTACAACCATACAAGCAATCATATGACATTAACAATTTTAATACGGGTATAGTATGATAAACGTCATAACATTACTATGGAGTATCCAACATTCAATCAATTATTCAAACATCCATATCATAAAATGGTGATTATCTAATATAGCAATTAAACTTGATAATCAATATAGTTCAAAAAGCGATGGGAATTTCTCACCTTTAGCCAAATTGATTAGCTTCGTCCCAACATTCAATCACAACAACACTTCATCTAAATCATTAATAAATCAACCAAAACTTGCCCAATTCAACTCCTTCTTACTCCTTACTCTCAGCCATCACTTCTACCATTGCTTTGATCTCGACCATACCTCCTCACCTCCATATTTTCACGATCAAGTGTCATTAAAGAAGGAAAGAGGGAGAAGTAGATTAAGAAGAGGTTAGAGAGTAACAAGTGGATTAGTGGTTAAGTACTCCAATATTTTTTACCCTCCTACCTCTCTTAAAGAGAGAAGCCATTAAAATAGCTTTAAGGTAAGAAGAAGAAGTAGAATGAGAACTGTGAAGAAAATGAGAAAAATGGATGGGTATTTATAGAAAAAGTAAGGAGTTGTCAATTACAAAACTAACCCTTTACAAAATTACCAAAATATCCTTACTCTATGTTAATTTTTCAACACTTACCATCACCTTATCACATCATCACTTCATGTCTTAATCACTAAATATTTAAGTAAAAAAAGTAAAGGTTTGGTTGGATTTGATGTGACATGTTTTGTCATTTTGTGTTTACTTTTGCTAATTTTTTCTAAACTTGTTTGGTAAAAGTAAACTTGATTAGTGAATTAAATACTATTTGAATATATGTTTAAATATAACAAAATGAAGGTGCAACAACGTTGTGAGCACTTTTAACTGACAAAACATTGATTTTCGACAAAATGTTTTACGGTCACATTTTGACGTTTTAGTTAAACTATTCATTTATGTAAACCAAATTTAAAATGAACATTTTTACTTATTTAAATAAATTAAAACATGTCTCTTTATATTTTAAAATCATATTTAATTAATATCAAAATCTCTAATTTTATAGTGTATGTAAAATTGACAAAATGCAACAAATTTTGTTATTTTTGTAAAACGTTTATTAACATATTTTTAAATGTTTTAATACACTTTTGTTATCTTTATTAGGTGTTTTTAATATGATTTAAATTTTCAAATAAATATTTAAATCCATTTATTTAAGCCTTTGTTTATTTTTAACAAAACTTAACTTTTGCTGATTTGTTCTAAAATCCAAATTTATACTTTTTATTTAGTGGTTGTAATAATAAATAATTATTCTATTATTATTTATTATATATAACTTATTTAGTTAAGTTTTAAACCCTTTTTTAAATTTAAAATAAATAAAGTCTCTCATTTTTGAAGTAGCGAAATTACGGTCGTTACATTCCCCTCACTTAAAAGCATTTCGTCCTTGAAATGAAAGTTAGATAAAGGAATCTATCTCATACTCGTATCCTCAAACATTTTAGCTTATTTCTACCAATGATAGAAAAGATGCATATTTAAAAAGAAGGTTTATACTATAACAACACTAAAACAAATAATACCAAACATACAAGCAAAGATTCCCCACACTAACCTGAGTATTTATCCCATACTTAAGGTTATATACACATACATCAAGTCAGAGTTCTATCGTACCCATCCTGCATACTGCACACTTAGGATAAAATATACAACAACCAAATAAGACTATACATCCATAAACAACCAAACCGATACTATATCAACATAAATGAATATTTCCACAGAGCTCATTCCCGGACTTGAGCATGTGCTACATCTGAGGTCAATATATATACATACCAAAACTTCAATCCAACCTCTATATCCGAGTGCCTACTATTTAAGATAAATATCCAACTACTACGTTAATAGACCCAAAACATCATTCTATATGTGATATTTTATTCGATTTATTATTCGAATCCACAACTTTACTTCCGAACAAGTATTGATCCTTCGATTTTCTAGTGCGGACTTTGATCAGACTTCTTGATTACAAACCCTTGCTTTCCTTGCATAACTCTTAACTATGATAGAAAACTTGAGCGCATAATCACAAACCCTCATCAATGTTTGCCGTCAAGAATCGAGTGATAAATCCTTTTTCGGATTGGTGTAAACAACTCAAAGTTTTGTACTCAAATCTAAGATAAAAAAAATTATGTGCCCAAATGATATACGTTTAACTTATATGCTTGTTCACATTCATCTTTACCTAATACATTTTTTCAAAATTTCTTTTAATCCAAGTTTATTTCACAACCATTTACTTTCTTCTAAATACATTATTAATTAAGTATACAAATATGACTTAAACTTGTATAATATACCTTTACTTTCTAAGAGTATATATACACATATACCCAACTTCAAACTGTTATTACTTCAATTAAGAAGTTTAACAAATGTGGAATTCTACTATTATCTCAATTTAATAAGTTATAAAACTTAATCCTTAGTTTTATTTATCTAGGCTCTTAATTATTTATCTTATCCATATACTAATAAGACAACTTTTCTAAATATACATCTTTTTCTTACTAATCCTATGATTACCAACTTAATTTATTTACCTATTCATTTCTAAATCAAACTGCTTACCCTTAAATCCATAAATAACTTATAATAAAATCATGAAACTTAATTCACATGATATTGGTTATTTAAACATTTTCATCCGACAATCAACCTACTAATCATATTATTCAAATCTAACCACTTTTAATCTTACTTCATTTCGAATTACAAATGTTACCCTAAATGTATCGCTAATTCAAAGTTTTATATTAGAAAGATATTTCTTATATCTCTTATTTTAAATTTCACTTTAATTTTTTCAACTAATCAAAGTGTCTAAATTTCAAATTACCTTATTTTCTTTATAAGTCATTATAGAACTTACCCTTTTATATTATATTAACAAAAGTCTCAATTTAGGTTTATTTTCTTTTTTCTATCTTGTTGATAAGAATTTTTCTAAGTATGCATTTTCTTTTACTTTCTCCAATTACAACTTCTAGCTTCAATATTATCATCAAATATCTCATAGTCAAATTATGAATTTTACTTCACAAGATATTTGTACTTAGCTTTTAAATCCATCCATTTTGATAATCATTAAATCATCATTTCTTAATAACCAAATATGTAGGGGTATAGGATTAACGTTCTAAATTCTAGCTTTCAACTAATTGATTCTATATGGAATATCTTATGGTCAAATTGTGCAATTCTAATCACAAGACATTCATACTTAGTTTTACTATGCTAAGTTACAAACAATCCTTAATTTCTAACCCAAAAATAATAATATCCCCCTTTGTATATTTGAAATATAAAACCAAGGTAAATTATTTCATTTACCAATTTCTTAAAAACAAAAGCACTTTTATAAATTTAACAAATACGCGCTCATATATATAACACTCTCATAACTCATTCTAGGGTGTTCCTAACCCTTTCTCTAATGAGTTACTTGTCCTAGGATATTAGTAATCCTACCTCTGATGAGACTTACCCCTATTAGGCTTCGGTGTTCACTCAACCAAAAGCTTTTATACCAAATGTAATGGCCCGTTTTTCCCATACCCTTTGAATCGACAATAAACCACACATGTCCAACTCAAATTGCATAAAAAGACGAAACATGAGGAGTAATAAAGAAAAATAGGCAGAATAGAATCTCACTCGAATGGAATAATATATAATATTGAGCGTATATCTTTACAGCGGAAAACTTTTAATTACATATATCAGACTCTAACTTAAATTCAGCTTGGACAGTTATAAATACCTATCCTTAAAGATGCTGACAAATGTCAAAAAAAAATGAACAAGCCACGACGGATAGTAGAATACGTCCATACATAGGCGAATCCTTTGGAAACTTCAACCGTCTTCGACTAAACCTTAAACTACTTGGATCTGACCCAAGTATTGAAAATACCCGGATCAGGCTTGATAAACCAGCGTGAGAAAAACTCAATAATCGATGACAGTGTCATATATCAGCCTTGAAATAAATCCTTTAAAAAGAAAGAGTATCTCATAAGACCACACCCACACATAAACACGGATGGGTTTTTATCTTATGATAACTTAAAAAACTTTTATATATCAAAACATTTGATATTATTTCTAATGACATTCTTTGAAAACATTTGCAAACAAACTTATTAATCTTAGCCGAAATTGTTACATTATTAAATTCTAGCATACCACCTTTTAATACAAGTCTTTCTACATCTAAAATCGTAGAGGCACTTATTGGAGGATGGATTCCATACAAATGACAATGTAAGGGACTACCTTCAGACAGTACACCTCTAGAGGGATGCATCCAGGGTCCAAATTGTAACGACCTGTAAATTTTTACTAATTTTATTTATTTTATTAATATATTTAACCGAAATTTTGTGAAATTTTAAATAATAAAATTTTGAAATCAAAATTTAATAATTGAATTACGTCTACTTAAACATAGTAACTGGTAAATTTTCATTAGATAAGATTGAAATTTATTTTCTTATGTAATTTTATTTCAATTTATGTGAGTTAATATTTGATGATAATAATATAATTTCCAAACCTGAATATTTTTATATATAGAAAAATTGTAAATCATCTTCTGAGTGAGAAGTCATATTTTGTTTTTCCAAATTTTGACTGCTATTGCTCCGTTTTTCTTATTTTCGGCAAAATAGCAGCATTTTTGATACTGAATATCGACTTTTGGTAGATGATCCTATAACTGATATCCATATACTGTTTTGATCATCTCGTCGTGATGATCTTCGCGGTATATTCAATCATCAATTTCAGAGTCCGGTTCGACCGTAATCGGCAAAACGATTAATTCATACCGGTATCCAAATCTTAACTGTTGGGTTTCCATGACCTTTAGTATATCCAGCTGATGAAAAAAACAGTTGTTTGTCATTAATAATTTCTAAAATCAAAACCGTTCACTTTCACCCTTTTCCATATTTAATATAATTCTAGTACGTCCTTTTATTTTCAGTCTTTCTCCTACTGTTCATTTGCAATTGAGATCTGCATTTTTTCCTTCTACCTCCAATCTCTTTTCTGTTGCTTCACAGATCACCACACAAACCAGAATTGGCGCCACAAAGCCTTCCAGATTTCAGCTTGCCTTCCACCGATCATCCCTAATCGGTACATCCAGTTCGCACCCGACACTTCTCCCACCAGCGCTGAGTCTTGCCACCGCCATGCGCTACAAGCAAAATTGTCCACTCATGAGTCACCCTCCACCCTTTTTCACCACCGAAGTCACCTCATCCACCTCACCCAAAGCCAGTCCACCAATTCAACTATCCGAGCACCGCTTCCAAAATCCACCATTCCTTCTGAGCACATTATATCTTCGCCCTAGCCTTCCCATCCCACTGCTCTTCCCCTCACCATCCCGAACCCACACTTTTATCCTTAGCCAAGACCAACCAGAGCAGCCCTAGGCTTGAACGCCTTCTTCTTCTATGAGGTGTATATATATATTTTATAAGCAATATATATATATATATATGTCAGTTTTCATATGTGTGTGTGTGTGTGTATTTATGTACACATTTGATATTATATACAGGAAGAAGAAGATATTATCTAAGTTCTAATATGTATTTTTGGTATTGCGTCAGTATTGTTTATTGGCGGTGATATTTTAGAATTTGTATATTTTTTATTTTAAGGATATAAAGTTTGTATAAATCTATTTAGGTTATGAATAAGTATATTTTATGTTGTTTCATTTGCATGTTAGCTTATATATGTAGATACATGCATATAGTTATGTAATTTATATATTTAACCATGAATATAAGCTATTTGTATATATAGGCTGCTGTATATTTTATACATTAAATTTGTATATAAAGTATATATTGATATACAGTAAGTTATAAGTTATATAGTATAGGTTATGCAGGTTAGTTATATAATTTACATTAGTATAATACGTTTGTTTTATACGTATGTGATATATATTATACAGTTTATAAAGTTATAAAGGTTTATACAGTATTATATAAGGTTACAGTAATATGTTTACAAATTTGTTTGGTTATATATTTAGATTTATATTAATACATATATGGTTATAGTATTATAAGTCTACAAATTTGTAAAAATATATCTCCGCTTCATATATATGTTGTTTTGCATATAATCTACAACTTTATATTTTTGAGATTTGACAAGACAGTGGTGGTATATCATTTCAGTTTATTTTATGATAAATGTATGTGTATATTTTAAAATATAAGTGTATATGTTAGATTTTATACATTTTATTATTGTAAGCATGTTTCATATCAGATAGATTTCATGTGTGCAGTTTGCATGTATACACATTTATTTTATTTTGATTTTAGACACAAATATACTTAGTTCATATAGGTAATATGTATATATATGTGTGTGTGTGTGTTATTTTATATTAAAATTTAATTATTGATTTTTAATAAATACGTTTGTTTTAATTTAGTATGGGTTTAAATTTAGAATATTGTTTCATAAATATAGTTATATATATAGGTTCACTTATACCAATTATCTTCATCGATTCAGATTTTGATTTACTTCATTGATTCTATCTACCAGCTTTGATCGTCAAATTCGTTCCAATCTCACCTTGCTTTGGATTCGTAACTCATCGTATTTTTGGTCACCTCTAACCTCGAAAAGTAAGTAATCACTCACATTAACGTTCTTATATTTATTATATTTGATTTCAATTGAAATATGCTGTTGCAGTTATTTTCATTATTATATATGCTATTATCTGTACATGCTCACATGTGACATCTGACACCATTATCTGTTATTTATATTGATGATATATGCCTGTTATATTATTATCATATCTGTTATCACTCTGCAAGTTCCCTTATTAGTATAAATTCACTATGGGTGGAAATGATACATACCCGAACGATCTGTAGAATAGGAGAAAATCGTTATGGGTTGAAATGATATACCCAAGCGACTTTCATTGAATTTGGGATTGCGGATTGAAATGATATATACCCACATTTATATTTAAATTGTGGATTGAAATGATAAATATCCGTATCACTTGACAATAGGATAAAAAATTATATACAGACACAATGGTCTATATATATAAAATATTTTGAAATGATTTCTATGGTTTTGGAAAGAAATATATGGTTTGATATGAATATAGATTTCAAAAATTATATAAAGGTTATTTTATATATAGTTAAATTCTTAATTTTAAGCTATATATAAATTTGTTTTTTTTAAAATAAGTTTAATAATAAAGTTTAATTTTATTAAAATATAATATGGTTAAGTATTTATATAAATTATAATTTAAAATAGAGTTATAATGATTTTTCTAAATTAAGTTTGAGAAGATGGATTTGAAATTGATTTGAAATTGTATTTAATTAAGAATTTTATTTAATTAAAATCGATTTGGAACTTATTGAATTTGAGATTTTTTGAAGGATATGACTTTATAACTTGATGTTGGTTTAAAGTGGTTAATGAATATTTCAAGTTTGAGTTTTACTTAAATGATATTGAATTTATTAAATAAATATTTCAAAACTAAATAATAATAAATTGAATTAAGATGCATATGAAATTTATCAAATTTAGTTCTGAAGTTACTGAAATTTTAAGCTTTGACATAAATCGAAATTGAAGTGTTTTATTCTATGGTCCAAATTTGAATTTGAAATCGATATAATCTGAAATGGTTTATTGAGAAACTGAATTGAATTGAAATTGACGATTTGAGATTTGATAAAATTTGAGTTTTGGAATTCGAGTTGTTTAGGTATTAATTTGTGTAATTGAGGAAGCTATTTTATTATATAAAGTACTTTAATATCTAAACCGTTTAAGTGGTGGAAGTTATGCCAAAGTTATGAATTTCAAAGTATTATGTTTTGAAAGCATTATAATTTCAAATGTTTGGTTTCGAAAATGTTATAACTTTGAAAGTGCTATGATTTTGGAAATGGTATCTTATTGATTTGGGTTTTGAAATGGAAATGGTAATTTGGTTTTAAAGTATATACTATTTTGAAAATAACCGTGGTGTAATAATAACGTTTGGTGGTTAAAGAGATCGGGAACGGAAGTTGTCATACTCTTTGCCAACTCCGAAAACCACTTTAAAAACTATGTACGTGGTGGAGATTCCAGAATGAAGTAGGATGGTGCGACGTCCTATTGAGGTATATATGTAGACCCAACTCCTGTGAGTTGGCATAAGGTGGCTAAAACAGGAGCGATTCTTGGGCCAATGAGGTAGCATCTCTGATCGGACACACCCCTTTAATATTTTATTCAGAATTTGTGATTGATTTGGTGGCCACTTTTGATTTTTGATTTGGGGGTGTGGCTCGAGCTGGGCAGTAGATGCGGCTATGCGTTACCACCATCCAGGATGCGTAATTGGTATATCTACCCCGGCATTGCCTCGTTGTGCCATGCCACCTACCCTATCGCGCCTTGTACGAGTTAATTGATTTGGGTCGTACCTATGGATTATTTATGGTAGCCACCCGATCTGGAGGTACAACGGTACTGTATAGATTATTGGCACTATAAAATGTGTTAAGAGGTGTATGGGTAACGCCTTAACGTTATTTTTAAATATATTATACTTTACTTTAGACTTTATTATAATAGCATATATTACTACATAGTAGATAGTTTAACGGATCCTTAGAGGATGGTTATCCCAAACATCATTTGAGTTACTTGTATTTCAGTTGTTATTTCACTTGATTTGGATTTATTGATATAAGAATGTTAATCTCGACTCGAGTGTTATGTTTTTCTTTACACTCGGATTAGACTGAGTGATACAGCTTTTGAGACTCACCTTTGGAGTTGGAGCTTCGTTAGGAGATCCATCTACATCTTTTAAGCTTGGAGTTATTCAGTTGATTCCAGTGATGTATTCTGATCTTGCATTTGACTATTGTATTCGAGACTTCTGTTGTACCTTATTTAACACTGTTATGTATATATATAGTAGCTTCATGAACTATTATTCTCTTGTTTCCGCTGCATTATTGTTATATTACTCTGTGTCTATGATTCTGTGATTTACTTATTTACTATATATGTTGAGTTTTTCCAAATATAAATTTACAATCTGGTATTTTGAGCAATTCAATTCCAACGTGTGTGGATGCGAATGGTTGAAAATACCGGGTCGTTACATTTGGTATCACAGCTTTGGTTTTCAACAAAACTTAGTATATAAAGTAAATGTAGTTGTAGAATTACTTTCGTTCGAGCTTGAATCCCTTCCTCTTTGACTCGGTTTCCATTAAATTTTTGGAATGTTCCCCTCGATTCCAGAATCCATCCTTATCTCTTCCTTGTCATATTCTGGAGTATCCCATAACTCCACTTCAAACAATCTCTATAATAAATCGGCGGTCACGCCAACTTCGAATGATTTGTAAAGGGGCAAAACTCCTTTACAATAAGCATTGATTCACCGAAGTTTTATGTATCCTTGGTTTACTACGTTGTTATCTTTTTCTATGCCCAAATTTTATCTCTTGTGATCTGATGCCGATTTGCCTTGGAATTCTACAACAATTTCATTCTTGAAGTCATGGTCGACCCGGTTAAGGTTACCCGCGATTTGTATAAACTTATCCATCTTCCTATTTTGTTATTTGATCATCTTATCTTTGTTTCGAACCTATCTTAGAATCAAAATTCTCTTTGATTTGAGTCCATCAAATTTGAATCTCTATCCTTGCTTTGAAATCCATTCTTGTATCGTCGAATGAGGAAGTCTATTTGTAAATTTATATTAAAATGTTTTATATATATATTGTGTTGTTTGAGTTGTTGATGTTGATTTGGGTCTTTGATCGATTCGTCTGATCAATGTTATCGATAGGATTTCCAAAACATTTGAGCAGAGAAAACTGACACAATATTATTTTCAAATTTGGTAAATAAAATAATCGTGAATGCTTATGTTATATATAAGTATAAATTTTTCTGAAAGTAAATTGTTAATGAATTTGTTGTCAGAAATGATAATATTTGATATTCATTTATTTTTTTGTAAACCATTGACTATTGCATAATAAATAAATAAATTTTATAAAAGGTGGTTATAATTTAAATTAGAATTGAAAGGAATTTAAATTAAGAATTTGAGAATTTAATTTTCAGTGATTTCAAACTTTGGTTCTAAAGTTTTAAATTTTTAAAATGCATATTATTTAAAGTATTTTCAAGTAGAAATTGTTTCAAAGAAATTTTAAATGTTTAAATTAGTACTCTCCTCTTTTGTCGCTGGAAAATAATTTAGATGATGATGGTCGCATCATCGACATTCATTTTCGAGTTTTAGAGTGGAGAGACCATTCTGTAGCTTTGCTACACTTTGTTTTGGAAATTAAATTGATTTGAATCTCTTAAATATGACCTATTATATTATATTGATATATAATGTATGGTTGTAGATTTGATTTGATATATATTATATATATTTATCTCTAAATTTTTTGAAGTTAATCGGAAATTTGATTCTTAAATTTTATGTTAAAAAGATGATTTCAATTATAAAAATGAAGCTAAAAATTTTAATAAGAAATTAAATTTGAAATGATTGAATTGGAAATTTACTTGTATAATGCCCAGTCTCATTCTAATACAACTTGCCTACTATTCAGAAGTTGAATATGTATTTGGATAATATACAATATAGAATGATTTTATAAAAAAATGAGTGTTATAATAAATGTTAAACACTTAAATTTTAATTATAAAGTGTTAATAGAGATAAATAGAATAATAAGTTGATTAAATAGTAAACGAGGCAAATTAAATAAAATTGTGATTGAAAGAAACCTTTTTGCAACAAATATTTTTAAATTGAAATTTAATCAGATTAATGAAATACTTTGGATTTAAAATCAATTTTTGAATAGTAGTTGAGGCAAATTAGACATTAGATAATGAATAAATAAATAGAAATTAGGAATAGTTAAGATTGAGTTATAAGAAAATTTACTTAAGTAAAAAAGTCAAGTGGATCTAATAAATGAGATAAACAACAAAGTAAATTTTGTTTTGAAACAATTTTTTTTTGCAACAAATATTAATATAAACTGAAACAAATCAACTTAATGAATGATTTTGAATTTAAAATCAATTATTGAATATTAATTAATTTAAATTGAAATTCATATGGTTTAAAATTAATTGTTGTGATATGTATTTCAATCTATATTTTGGTTGTCTTCTTCTCCTACCTCCTTCCTTTTCGAGGACGAAAAGTTTTAAGTGGGGGAGAGGCAACGACCCGTAAATTTTTAATAATTTTATTTGTTTTATTAATATATTTAAATGAAATTTTGTGAAATTTTAGATAATAAAATTTTGAAATCAAAATTTAATAATTGAACTACATCTACTTAAAAATAGTAACCGGTAAAGTTTCATCAGATAATATTGAAATCTATTTTCTTATGTAATTTTATTTCAATTTATATTAGTTAATATTTGATCACAATAAAATAATTTCTAAATCTGATATTTTTATGTACAGAAAAATCGTAAATCATCTTCCGAGTGAGACGTCATATTTTGTTTTTCCAAATTTTGGCTGCTATTGCTCCGTTTTTTTATTTTCGGCAAAATAGCGGCATTTTCGATACCGAATATCGACTTTTGGTCGGATGATCCTATAACTAATATCTATATACCTTTTGATCATCTCGTCATGGTGATCTCCGTAGTATATTCAATCATCAATTTCCGAGTTCAGTTCGACCGTAATCGGCAAAATGATTGAATTGTACCGGTATCCAAATCCCGACTTTTGGGTTTCCATGACCTTTAGTCTTTCTAGCTGATGAAACAAACAGCTGTTTGTCATTAATAATTTCTAAAATCAAAACCGTTCACTTTCACCCTTTTCCATATTTAATATAATTCTAGTACGTCCTTTTATTTCCAATCTCTTTCTCCTACTATTCATTTGCAACTGAGATTTGCATTTTTCCTTCTTCCTCCAATCTCTTTTTTGTTGCTTCACGCATCACCACACAAACCAAAACTGACGCCACAAAGCCTTCCAGCTTCCACCTCGCCTTCCACCAATCATCCCTGGTTGCTACACACAGTTCGCACCCAACACTTCTCCCATCAGCGCCAGTCTTGTCTCCACCATGCGCTGTAAACAAAGTTGTCCACTCATGAGTCACCCTCCACCCTTGTTCACCACCGAACTCATCCTTCTCACCTAAAGCCAGTCCACCAACTCAACTGACCGAGCACTGCTTCCAAAATCCACCATTCCATCCGAGCACATTATATCTTCACCCTAGCCTTCCCATCCCACCACTCTTCCCCTCACCATTCTGAACCCGCACTTCTATCCTTAGCCAAGACCAACCAAAGGCTTGAACGCCTTCTTCTTCTCTGAGGTATATATATATTATAAGAAATATATGTGTCAATTTTCATATGTGTGTATATATATATTTATGTATACATTTGAAATTATATTCAGGAAGAAGAAAACTTTATCTAGCCATAATATGTATTTTCGGTAATGCGTCGGTATTGTTTATTGGCGGTGATATTTTAGAATTTATATATTTTGATTTTAAGAATACAAAGTTTGTATAAATTTATTTAGGTTATGAATAAGTATATTTTATGTTGTTTCATGCGCATGTTAGCTTATATATGTAGTATGTGTATATAGTTATGTAATTTATATATTTAAGCATGAATATAAGTTATTTGTATATACAGGTTGTTGTATATTTTATATATTAAATTTGTATATAAAGTATTTATTGTTGTACTATAATTTATAAGTTATATAGTATAGGTTATACAGGTTAGTTATACAATTTACATTAGTATAATGCGTTTGTTTTATACGTGTGCGATATATATTATACAGTTTATAAAGCTATAAAGGTTTATATAGTATTATATATGGTTACAGTAATATGTTTACAAATTTTTTTGGTTATATATTTAGATTTATATTAATACATATATCGTTATAGTATTATAAGTCTACAGCTTTGTAAAAATATATATAGGCTTCATATATGTGTTGTTTTGCATATAATCTACAACTTTATAATTTTAAGATTTGAAAAGACAATGGTGGTATGTCATTTCAGTTTACTTTGTTATAAATGTATGTGTTTATTTTAAATATAAGTGTATATGTTAGATTTCATATATTTTATGATTGTAAGCATTTTTCATATAGGACGGATTTCATGTGTACAGTCTGCATGTATATACATTTATTTATTTTTGATTTTAGACACAAATATACTTAGTTCATATAGGTAATATATATGTTATTTTATATTAAAATTTAATTATTGATTTGAAATAAATATGTAAGTTTTAATTTAGTATGTGTTCAAATTTAGAATATTGTTTCATAAATATAGTTATGTATATAAGTTCACTTATACAAATTATCTTCATCGATTCAGATTCTGATTTATTTCATCGATTCTATCTGCCAGCTTTGATCATCAAATTCGTACCCTTCTCACCTTGCTTTGGATTCGTAACTCATCGTATTTTTTGTCATCTCTAGCCTCGAAAGGTAAGTAATCACTCAGATTAACGTTCTTATATTTATTAAATTTGATTTCGATTGAAATGACAATTGAAATATGCTACTGTAGTTATTTACATTGTTATATATGTAATTATTTGTAATTATTCACTTGTGACATCTGACACCATTATTTATTATTTATATTGATGATATATGCCTGTTATATTGTTATCATATTTATTATCAATCTACAAGAACCCTGTTACTATAGAATTCACTATGGACTGAAATGATACATACCCGAACGATTTGTAGAATATGAGAAAATCATTATGGGTTGAAATGATAGACCCAAGTGATTTTTATTGAATTTGAGATTGCGGGTTGAAATGATAGATAACCGTATTTACATTTAAATTGTGGATTGAAATGATAAATATCCGTATCACTTAACCATAGGATAGAAAATTATATACAGACACCATGGTTTATATATATATAAAATATTTTGAAACGATTTCTATGGTTTTGGAAAGAAATATACGGTTTTATATAAATATAGATTTCAGATATTATATAAAGGTTATTTTATATATAGTTAAATTCTTAATTTTAAGCAATGTATAAATTTGTTTATTTTAAATTAAGTTTAACAATAAAGTTTGATTTTATTAAAATATAATATGGTTAATTATTTATATAAATTATAGATGGATTTGAAATTGATTTGAAATTGTATTTAATTAAGAATTTTATTTAATTAAAATCGATTTGGAACTTATTGAATTTGAGATTTCTTAAAGGATATGATTTTGTAACTTGATGTTGGTCTAAAGGGATTAATGAATATATCAAGTTTGAGTTTTATTTAAATGATATTGAATTTATTAAATAAATATTTCAAAACTAAATAATAGTAAATTGAATTAATATGTAAATGAAATTTATCAAATTTAGTTTTGAAATTATTGAATATTTAAGCTTTGAAATATATCAAAATGAAGTGTTTATTCTGTGGTTCAAATTTGTATTTGAAATCGATATAATTTGAAATGATTTATTGAGAAACTGAATTGAATTGAAATTGATGATTTGAGATTTGATAAAATTTGAATTTTGGAATTTGAGTTGTTTTGGAATTTATTTGTGTATTTGAGGAACCTATTTTATTATATAAAGTATTTTAATATCTAAACCGTTTAAGTGGTGGTAGTTATGCCATAGTTATGAATTTCAAAGTATTATGTTTTGAAAGTGTTATAATTTCAAATGTTTGGTTTTAAAAATGTTATAACTTTGAAAGTGCTATGATTTTGGAAACGGTATCTTATTGATTTAGGTTTTGAAATGGAAATGGTATTTTTGTTTCAAAGTATATACTATTTTGAAAATGACCGCGGTGTAATAGTAACGTTTGGTTGTTAAAGAGACCAGGATTAAAAGTTGTCATACTCTCTGCCAACTCTAAAAATGACTTTAACAACTATGTACGCGATGGAGATTCCAGAATGAAGTAGGATGGTGGCGACATCCTATTGAGGTATATACGTGGACCCAACTCCCGTGAGTTGGCATAAGGTGGCAAAAAGAGGAGCGATTCTCAGGCCAATGAGGTAGCTTCTCTGATCGTACACACTCCTTCGATATTATATTCAGACTTTGTGATTGATTTGGTGGCCACTTTTGATTTTTTATTTGGGGGTGTGGCTCGAGGTGGGCGATAGCTGTGGCTATTACCACTAGCCCGAATGCATAATTAGTATATCTACCCTGGCATTGCCATATTGTGCCGTGTCACCTACCCTAGCATGCCTTGTACGAGTTTGATTTCTGTCGTACCTATGGAGTATTTGTGGTAGCCTCCCTATCTGGAGGTATGACGGTACTGTATAGATTATTGGCACTATAAAATGTGTTAAGGGGGATAGGGTAACGCCTTAACGCTATTTCTAAATATATTATACTTTACTTTAGACATTATTATAATAGCGTATAATACTATATAGTAAATAGTTTAACGGATCCTTAGAGGATGGTTATCCCAAACATCCTTTGAGTTACTTGTATTTCAGTTGATATTTCACTTGAGTTGGATTATTGATATAAGAATGTTAATCCTGACTCGAGTGTTTTGTGTTTTGCTTTACGCTCGGGTCAGACTGAGTGATACAGCTTTTGAGACTCACCTTTGGAGTTGGAGCTTTCTTAGGAGATCCATCTACATCTTTTCAGCTTGGAGTTATTCAGTTGATTCCAGTGATGTATTCTGATCTTGCATTTGACTATTATATTCGAGACTTCTGTTGTATCTTATTTAACACTGTAATGTATATATATATATATTAGCTTCATGAATTACTATTATCTTTTTTCCGCTGCATTATTGTTATATTACTCTGTGTCTGTGATTCTATGATTTACTTATTTACTGTATATGCTAAGTTTTTCCAAATATAAATTTACAATCTGGTATTTTGAGCAATTCAATTCCGACATGTGTGGATGCGAATGGTTGAAAATATCGGGCCGTTACACAGATATTGTGCGCCTAATTTAACACAAGGCCGGCCTACCCCATACGCTGGATAGTACTGAATATGTCATCACCCCGGTCGTTACCGACCTTTAATGGGTACTCGATTCATACATCCACCATATTCTTAGACATGTGCAGAGTAAATCTAGAAGGATGATGACATCTCCTAATTGGAAGCGACCTACTTAGCCTTGCTGCTTCTACCCTATTTTGTCATTTTCAGATGATGAGGCCTAAGATAAACGATTATCTTTTCACATAGAACATCTTCTTTGAATGCCACATTGTTATTTCCGTTGACTACTAATTGCCTTCTATAAGAATACAACCCTTGAGCTCGTACGTCTCAAGGAGAGTGTTAAGCTAAGAGAAGTTGCCTTCTCCACTACCACTAATGTACGTTTGTAAAAACCAATATATGTAATCTTTAAAAATGCAATGTCAGATAAATGTCCATACAAGTTGTCCAGGAAAAGGACAAACCGAAGGCACTCTCCTACTACCATTAGTAGCGAGTAGTCCTTGCATACCGAAAAATCTCCACTACGAGGAGGCCACTGCAATAAATAACTCTATAATTACCCAGAGCATGTTCAACAAGCATTCCTCATGCTATGAAGATACAAGGTCTTCAATAATCATTATCTTCAACATGTCTTCACATTCGAATGTATACATTGGTTCGAAGTGGTTTTCTGATTGGAATCACCCAAATCCAACCCTGGTTCCTTCGAAATCCAATTATTGATAAAAAGTGAATATGAGTATATAGGATTTATTAAGTCTCTTTTCACTTTAATTCTTCTCAGATGATTTCAAAATCTCTTTCTTTTGAACTAGGATAATCCTAAGTATTCATCCTAAGTAATCTGTTTTTACACGTGGACGTGGCCTTATAAGATACCCTTCTTTTAAAGGTTTTAAACCGGCATCAATCTATAAATCGAGTATCTCACGCTTTGTTTATCAAGCTTGAACCGGGTATTTTAAATACTTGGGTCAGATCTGGGTGGATTCAGGTTTAGTTGAAGACACTTGGAGTTCTCAAAAAAGAGTTGGAGATCTTCATCTAAGTATGGACGTATTCTATTATCAGCTGCATGTACTGCATTTGTTTTGTTAGATTTTCGGCATTTTTAGGGACAGGAATTTATAACTGTCCAGGCTGAATCCAGGTTAGACTCTTATATTACATTCGAAGTTTTCCACTGTACAAATTATATATTGAAATAATATATGTTATTCCACTCGTATGAGATTCTTTTCTATCTTTATTTTCTTTTTACCCTAACGATCGGGCTATCAGGCACTTGAATTGTGGTAGGTGAATATCAAGGATGTATTCATGTCGATTTTCAAGGGTCAAAAACCCCTTTGGTATCAGAGCTAGGGTTAAGCAAACGCCTAGACTTTGTTGGGGTAAAACTCAATATAGACGGGGCTAGTAATACCGACTCATTAGAGATAGGGTTAGTAACACCCTAGAATGAGTTTTGAGAGTATTATATACGAGCGTGTATTTGTTATTTGGTATAAAAATATTTTGTGTTGATTTATCATTTGAGCGCTTTATAGATTCTGGTCGATGCACCTGGTCACCGTAATCGGTAGGGGTTTCTAAGCAATTAACTAGGCAGATCGACACATTGTTTTAAAAGGATTATATTTTTAGTATGAAGAAATATCTTTTGAAAGATATGGATATTTGTGTGTGTCAGTTTATGGTTAAGGGAGTAATAATATTTAGTTATTATCACTTGTTGATTGAACGAACATCTTATGAATTAAGTTTCACGATTTGACTACAAGATGTTTGATAAGCGTATGGGATTAAGTTTAATGAATTTGGATAAGATAATAAAATAAGAATGTAGTATAAAAATGTATTGTATACAAAATAATTTTGTAAAATGTGGATATGAAAGATATGTTACATAAATTAGAGAAGCTAAATTTTTTTATTTTGGAAAGGAATTATAAATTCCAAAAGGAAGTAAGTTAATATATGATGATTTTATGAAGATATTTATAAAATGGATTTTATAAACAAATTTAAAAAATGGTTTTTTATAACCTAGGTGAAATAAGCGAAATTATATATAAGCTGTGATGGTCCGTCTTTCCCGTACCCTTTGAATCGACAATAAACCACACATGTCCAACTCAAATTGCATGAAAAGACAAAACATGAAGGATAATAAAGAAAAATAGATAGGACAGAATATCACTCGAATGGAATAATATATAATATTGAACACATATCTTTACAGGGGAAAAACTTTTAAATACATATATCAGAATCTAACTTAAATTCAGCTTGGACAGTTATAAACATCTGTCCTTACAAATACTCACAAACATCAAACTAAAACTAACAAACTACAGCGGACAATAGAATACGTCCATACATAGATGAATATCTCTTGCTCTCCTCTGGAAACTCTAATCGTCTTCGACTAAACCTGAAACTACTCGGATCTGACCCAAGTATTGAAAATACTTGAATTAGGCTTGATAAACCAGCGTGAGAAAAACTCGATAATAGATGATAGTGTCATATATCAGCCTTGAAATAAAATCTTTTGAAAAGAAAGAATATCTCATAAGACCACGTCCACACATAAACACAAATGGGTTTTTGCTTTATGATAACTTAAAGCACTTTTATATATCAAAACATTTGATATTATTTCTAATGACATTCTTTGAAAACATTTGCAAATAAACTTATTAATGTCAGCCGAAATTGTTACATTATTAAATTCCAGCATACCACCTTGTAAGACAAGGCTTTCTACATCTAAAATCGTGAAGGCACTTATTGGAGGATGGATTCCATACAAATGACAATGTAAGGGATTACCTTCCGATAGTACACCTCTAGAGGGACACACCTAGGGTCCAGATACTGGGCGCCTAAACCAACACAAGGCCGGCCTACCCCTCACGCTGGATAGTATCGAATATGTGATCACCCCGGTCGTTACCGACCTTTAACGAGTACCCGATTCATACATTCACCACATACTTAGGCATGTGCAGTGTAAATCTAAAAGGATGATGACATCTCCTAATTGGGAGCGACCCACTTAGCCTTGCTCTTTCTACCCTGTTTCTGTCGTTCTCGGGTGAAGAGGCCTGAGGTAAACGATTACCTTTTCATATAGCACATCTTCTATGAATTCCACATTGCCATCTCCGTTGACTACTAATTTCCTTCCATAAAAATACAACCATTGAGCTCGTACGTTTCAAGGAGGGTGTTAAGCTAAGAGAAGTTGCATTCTCCACTACCACTAATGTATGTTTGTAAAAACAATTGTACGTGATCTTAAAAAATGCAATGTCAAACAAACATCCACACAAGTTGTCCAGGAATAGGACAAATCAAAGGCACTCTCCTACTACCACTAGTAGCAACTGGTCCTTGCAATCCGAAATATCTCCACTACGAGGAGACCACTACTATAAATAACTCAATAATAGGAGCTACCCAGAGCATGTCCAACAAGTAGTTCTCATGCTATGAAGATCCATGGTCTTTAATAATCATCATCTTCAACATGTATTCACATTCGAACGTATACATTGGTTCGAAGTGATTTTCGGATAGTAATCACCCAAATCGGACCCAGTTTCCTTCAAAATCAATTATAGATAAAAAGTGAATATGTGTATACAGGATTTATTAAGTCCCCTTTCACTTTAGTTCTTCTCGGATCTATTTCTTTCAAATTTGGATAATTCTAAGTAATTCATTCTTTGGCTTTGGAAAATATCTCAAATTTCCTCACTTAACTCTTGATCCAAATTTCTTAACTTTTAGGTGGGTGAAAAACAATGTTATTGAAGACATCGTTTATGATAAACCCTAAAATTAATCTTGGAAAAACATTATTGAGTAAATAGGATCAAAGAAATCATTCATTTTGGAGATTGCTCAAATTTTTATGATACCAATCTTCTTTTATTTTGGAAAAAAATAATATAATCTTTTTATCTTAGATTATTCGAGCTTTCATTTCGACTTGTTTCACTTCTCGCCCAAGGAAAGAGAACATAGGCCAGGTAAGTGTAGGGCGCTGGTTGTTTCATCCCTTACCTTAGTTAAACACCTTGTTTTGTCTTCCTAGATCTCACAGGTGGGATAAATGTACTAGTCGTTTCTACATACTCAGTTATCAACTTCATTTCGAAATTGATTATAAAGATTCCGATTTATCATTTAAACACTTAATTTTCCTTTTAAAAAGATCCATAATTGATCCTAGGAAAAATCATTACATTTAAACTCATATTCAAAAAGTTATACAATTCGCATCATAAAAGTGCTGCGGAAAGCGCTATATAATCTTATTTGATTTAAACAATTTTTTTAATATTTGAAACTTTATATTTTCTAATCGAAATCTCTTCTAAAATATTTAAATGGATTTATCAAATTCATTCCATACTTTTCCATACTTGAAAACATTCATTTAAACATATTTCCTATTAAGGTCACTTAACTACACTAACGCATTTTTTCTAGAAAATTGATTTGGACTTTATTTAAAATTTACTCAACGAACTTTGATTTTCTTTCTTCATTTAGAAGATACAGATATATTAGTCCGAAATTTTTTACCTCGAAGAATTCCAAGATATATCCCACTCTATACACTCATTTGAACTTTTCGATGCGAAATCGCGAACTACCATTGCGCAACGCGTCTAGTTTTACTTATTTTTCAGTATTTGAAATAATCAACTAAATTTGAATTTTATCACTTATAAAATCATTACAAATCATTTTAAATCGATATTTTCACTTTTTATAGTATTTAAAATGAATTTTCTCTATTACCATATTATAATAATATTATATTCCTATTATTTTAATATTAAATTTTAAATTCCAATTCCATTTATGTAACATCCCGCCTTTTCGCACACTTTAAACCGACACACGTGCCAATTCAAAGCATACGCAAGGGCGGATTGTTATGGGGTAAATAAGAAAAAAACAGAGAAGAAATAAAACAAAATAGAATCTCACAGCGGAAGGATAAAATATAATAATCAATATACAGTTCGTGATAACTTTTTACAAAATATTTATTTTACTTATACAATGAATATCAGAGTTACACATACCAATACAATCAATGCAGCGGAACAGTATGAGTGTGGTGCAATACTATAGATAATAATAATACGAATCCTTCGTCTTCGTCCTTCAAAGCTAAAGTCTTCGATCTTGAAACGCTCGGACTGACCCGAGCGAATTTGAAAAGACAAAAACACTCGAGTCAGACTAAAAGATCTTATGTGAGATAAATTAACAGAAATAAATATGAGTACAGTAACTCAAGAGATGTTCGGGATTTACATCTCCTAAGGATCCGTTAAACTATTTACTATGTAGTATATTGCGCTATTATAATAGTGTCTATTTATAAAATAAACTTACTTTTAAATAGCGTTAAAGCTTTACATTTTCCACCTTAACACGTAAAATGCCAATAGTCTATACAGTACCGTAATACCTCCTGATCGGGAGGCTACTAGAGGATACTCCATAGTTACGACACAAATAGAAACTCGTAGTAAAGGCTCGGTATGGTAGGTGACACGGCACAACTAGGCAATGCCAGGGTAGATATACCAATTGCTATCCAGGCTGATGGAAACGCGTAGCCGCAGTTACCGCCCACCTCGGACTAACTCCCCAAAATCAAAATATAGAAGTGGCCACTGAATCAATCCAAAATCAAAGTATAATATCGAAGAGGAGGGTCCGATCAGAGGAATGACTTCATTGGCCTGAGAATCGCTCCTATTTTAGCCACCTTATGCCAACTCACGGGAGTCGGGTCCACGTATTTACCTTCAGGAAACGTCACCACCACCTACTTCATTCTGGAATCTCCACCGCGTACACGGTTAGTCAAAGTGGTTTTCGGTATCGATAGAGAGTATGTCCATATCCGATCCCGGTCTCTTTGCCAACCCATCGTTATTATAACACCGCGGTCATTTAAAAATAGGTTATACTTTAAAAATCAGAATAAACATTGCATTTCATAACCATGAATACGATATCATTTCAAAACCCAAAACCATATTTTATCACTTATCCCAAATATAATTCTTTTCCAAAATCATAATGCTTTAACTTCATAACATCTGAAAATCAAATATTTTCAAAGCATAATATTTTGAAAATCATAATTTAAAACCATAACTTCTAAAAAAAACTTGAATGGTTTGGACATTCAACGGTATATGAATTAAATGGTTTAACTTAAATGTTACTTTGTAAAGAAATAGTTCTCATGGCTTTACAAATACATTTCTTTATTAAAGTCTAAACCAAAATTTATATTATCTCTCTCAAGTTCCAAAACCACTTCAATTTATTTATATATACGTATATCCATTTTGAGTAACAATATTTCAAACTAAAATTGGATTTTATTCTTTCAACAGATCAATTGTTCTATTAATTAGTCTTGAATATTCACATAAAATCCATAAATAATAAGACTTCAATTTCTAGTAATAAAATATATATATTTTCCCAATTCAAATTATACTAGAATATTCATTTCAATTTATTTTGGGAAAAATCCAATTATAAATATCATATCTTAAAATTTCCAAACTTAACATTTAAACATATGATATAAATTATTAAACTCCATTTTCTTAATTTTCTTCCATTTTTAATAAAGATTTTAATACACCTTTTAATTTCAAAATTTTCAACTTCATATGTATATATATATGGAAGAAAAATATTTATACAATATAAAATTTAAGATTATTATAAACCGTATTCCATCCAAACCATAGAAATCACATTAAAATAGTTATATATAGACCGCGGTGCCTGTATAAAATTTTCTATCCTATGGTCAAGTGATACGGATATTTATCATTTCAATCCGCAATTTAAAAGATATAAAATTTTGCGGTTGTATATCATTTCAAACCACAATCCCGAATGAAAGGAAATATGCATGAAAATTTGCAATTTAATGATATACAATAAAACATCCATCAACATCACCCATCATCCAATCACAATCATCAAGCAATATCAATCAATAACAATTTATATTTGATAATATATATAACAGGTAATAACTGGCAATTTTATTCAGATTAAATTTAACAACTACTAATCTAACAGTTTATATTCAGTAATAATCTATATAACTGTTAACTAGCAGTTTATAGGCAAACAAATAAATTCTAACTATCAATTAATACGCAATAAATAAATTAAATTAACAGTTAAATTTAATAAATGCAATTCACAAATATGAGTGAAATAAACAAGCCAAATACTCATAAATAAATTTCTATTCATTTCTAAAATTAATTTAACAAACATAAAAGCTTCTAGTAGTTGTGAGTGGGTTTAAACACTCACCTTTGGAATTTAAATCGAATTTAAATTCGATTTAAACCCAAAAATTCGCCCTTCTCGGAATTCGTCCAATCCAGCGTCATCAAATCCGGAATTAAATTACGATCCTCACAAAAGAAATTTCGTGTGAATCCGACTTCGTATGAGAAAGTTATGGCGAAAAATGATGATTGAATTCAAAATTGAAAATAAATAAAACGACACACATTCATCACTTACAAATATATGTGCCACGTCACTCCTTCTATTCCCAGAAACGCACGCGGCCCCCTTCCAGAAACCCTAATCGAAGATCTACGACGATCTAACCGTTGAATCGACACAAAAACTATATAGATGCGATCCCCATCGTCCACTCTACAAAACCCAGAAAAGGTTTGACGATCCGACGAAGTTTGCGACGACGATGATGAATGGTCACGGACTGTTTGAATTAATTCTGGTCAAACGAATGTTCAAAACAGAAAACGAATTGCACCAGTAGATTACGTGCCTCGAGAACATTAACATATATTTTTGTGGAATTTTTCTGAAGTGTTTGCATTTTCACTGAAATTCGGATTGGGGTAGATCTAGGTTGCATTCATTTGAGGAGGAGAAGGAGATGAAGAAATGAACGTACAGCGAAAGGGAAAATAAAATGGGGCTAGGGTTTATAACAGGTTATATATAGACAAGGCTGAAAAATAATAGATGGATCGGATTGGATCTAAACATAAGTTTAAATTTAGGCATAAACATATATGTAATAAAGTAGCATTAAATTTTGAAACGTGAATTGATTTAATTGGAAATAAATTACCCAAATGTTCTTATTCCATCAAATTTTATTTACTGAAGGTTGCACTTAATCTACTTTATACATCTTGCCCCTTTTGTCTTTAAATCAATAAATCTTATATAGTATGTAGATTTATCATAAATTTTATCTATTCTTCCTTTTTAGGAAATGTTCTATATATTAGATTTCATTTATATGCAATAAATCATACTATCGTAGTTATATCCAATTAAATAAATAAATGTTGATTCCTACTCTTTTTATCCAACAATTGTTTACGTTTTATTCCATAAATACTTCTACACACATCCTGGATTGTGTGTAAATGGTTGTAACGTTAAATCTTGTCTACTTCCCATTTTATATTTAAGGTTTCTAAAACCGATTAATATTATTCCCTAGTCCAAACACCCTTTTGCCCAATTTATATTAACATATCCTTAAATTATTGCAATTGATTATCTAACATACAACTTAATCTATTTCTAAATTTTCATAATTCATTAACACCTTACAAAAGTTTACAAATACAGGGCTTGTATCGGATAAAACTTATTTTCATTGATGAATTCAATACTTGCCTTTATTTTATTTATTTCCAACTTAATATCCAATCGCAACAATTTCCACTATTACACTTATTAATTTCAATACATAATTCAATTTTAATAAATTCAACATTATAAGTTTAATTAAATTTATTAAATTCACTTTCTTTCTATTATTCAAGGTTATTGATGTCAAATTAATGAAACTAACATTGGCTCAATATCTATACATTAAAAATCTCAATTCTAAACTTAGATCTCAACTTATGAAATAGTTCAATAATAAATTCCATCTAAATCTACATCTTCCTACTATCTAAATATTTAGAAAAAACTTACCACTTTTTATTGTAAATTTCTAAACTAGTAGATTTGTGTCATTCCTAGCCCTCTGGATATTTTAAATTAACTAAAAGCAAATTTCATATAATTTCCATCATCAATTATTTTAGTGAATAAATCTTCAAAGGTTACTGCAATTTATCCCCTAAATTGCAATAAATTCTAATAAATTTGACTCTATTTGATTACAACTCACAAATAAATCAATTATTTCCCAACTACAAAGTTACCATTTCTTATATATATATCACTACAGTAATACTTCCAAATGTTCATCTTTTGTTTTGCATAAATTACTGTATTCAATTGAATTGTAATATTGTTAACTTACACAATTTGTTGTCATAAATATATTTTATAAGTCTACACTTAATTATTATCTTACAATACGTTTTTACGTTACTATAAAATTTATACACTCTTCCGTTACCATATTAATAATTACTAAAGTAACGTTCATTCTTAATAACAACGTTATACTATTCAACATATAAAAGGACTCCAATCCCCAAATACATTCATTTATATTTATTCCCTTAAAGTTCTCCTTTATTGACTAGACACATAAATTTAGATTCATTTACATCGAATGCCCTTCTTAGCTATATACTCAATACATGTTAAATCTACATAATTTTTACCTTTTTATTCAAATTCACTTATACCATCAATAACAAAATGTTGCCCTAAATTTAGATTCAATTATATACATTAGATAAATGGGTAAACTTTTGTAATTATCCCATATATGAAAATATTTTTATGCATACATTTCCACTTACTTACTATGCATTCATTTATTAAATTACTAATTGCCTTAGTCAACTTATCCCCTATTTACTACCAAATTCCAAATTTAATTATAGCTTATCAATACATAAAATTTACATAGGCAAAACAAATTTTATTACTATCTTAAGTCCATTTATTATTGACAACATTCATTAAATCTCCTTATCACACTTATTGCATTGATTTATTCAGCGGTTGCCTTTTATTTAGTTACTATCCATTTTACAATCCAAATGTAAGTCTTCCACTATTTATTTTATATTAAATGAATTCCATTCTACTTAATCTTTTTATTGATATTCACTAATTCAACCCTTATATCAGTTTCTTATATTTAACTTTAAATCAAATTGTGACAATCTACATTATCCAAATCTATTGTCATAAAATTTTATTGTTACACTAAATTACAACTACTATACCAAATTTCTACATTTATTCTAAATTAGATTAGAAATTATATTAATTCAATTCATTTAATATTATTAATTTAACGGGTCATTACAATCTCCCCCACTCAAAACTTTTCGTCCCCGAAAAGGAAAAAGAAGGGAGAAGGAAGAATAAACAGTACATCTTATTTCAAATATTAACTTATAAACAATAATTTACTGGATTAATTTCCTTTAATGAAATATACCCGTTTATAATCATTACAACCTTTTATACTTAAATCATTAAAGTTTGGAAAATATTCAACAAAATTCTAAGTCCAAAATTTACGAAAATTTTTGGCAGAGTCTCCTTTGTACGGTGAGGCTCGGGAGAAAATATAATATCAAAATATACAAATATATTACATATATTATCAAAATATTATATCCCAACACGGGAAAAATAGCGCTTTAAACGTAATCCGAAAACGTACCTATTTGTCGGGCAATATACGCTTATTATTTTGGAACCAAAAGCAGTAGCAGTTGCTTCCATCACCTGTATTCACTTATATAATCTAAAAGGTTAAATATTTATTTTAAAGTGAACTATTCAAGTGGATTCAATCATTAATCAACCAAACAATTCAACAACCATCAACCTTACAAACAACATACATACACAAACAAAGCAACCATTTAATCCATCAAACAAATAGTTGTTTGGGTTCAAACTTGAAATTTGTATGAAATGAAATTAACTATCAAGTGCATCCTTTACTCAACAGTCTTAGATGGAACAAAGATAGATACTTATTCATTTAACCACTTCAAATTTCTTACCCAACAACATAAATCAAACAACACAATTCAAACCAACACCCAAATTTATTTATTATACATTTATCTCATGCTTCAATGGTTTGATTTTCTTTCTTTCATTTATGGAGTGATTTCTTTATTTCTTACAAATTTTCATTTTCCATTTATCACAAAATTCATTATATTTGTATTCCAATTTATTTACTAAAGTTTCTATCATCTATTTATACTACTTACCTTTACTTATAGTAAAATTTCCAATTTAACTTAAGTCTATACAATTAATTCTCATTAATAATAGCAAATTAATAGAATACCTTTATTACCTTACTCTTCACTTGTAAGATTTCCCCTTACATTTTCCTGCTAACATTGCAACTTTTTATTATATGGTAAGTTATGTATGTTTTAAGAATGTAAGTGAAAATTTACAAGTTTCTTCTCCATTCCTTTAATTCTTATATATTTGTTTTATAAATTACAATTTCGACTTACCTTTAATCTCATTCATTTATTTAATGTTGAAGTTTCCATTATATTTAATTACAGTAACCCTCTACTTACACTTAATTTATTAACCTTATAACTTGCATTCCTATAAGTGAAAGATTTTACTCATTCATTAACTATGGATTGCAGTCATTTATATTTTTCCTACTTTCCATTATATTAGAATAGGGGAAATTAAGGTGTACTTAAGTTAATAACCCTACAATCAAACTTTATAAATTAAGGAATTTCATTTTTTTTCTTTCTTAAGGTTAAAATCACCTATTAATAATACAACCTTTAATTTTAGTAAAATTCCAATCATCACTTAAGTTAATACCATTAAATTCTTATTTATAACAGTAATTTATTGAATACTTCATTATTTCCAAAAATTCTACTTGTATAATATTCTATTCCACTCTTAATTTACATTTCAACTTTTTATACTTGGTAAGTTATTTATGTTAAAGAAAAAGCAAAAGAACTTATACAAGTTTAATCTCAACCCTTTTAATTCATTGATTACTTAACCTTTATTTCACTAACCTAAATTTTTTTTTTTTACAACTAATTAATGGAAATTCAAGAATTAATACCGGGTCAAATTCCAAAATTACTTTAAAATAATAGATAATTAATTTCTTACAACTTTTATATCTCTAATTACCTTTAACCAATTAAAATTTTAAATAATTTCAAAACAAATCTGCAGTAGAGTTTACTACAGTGGCCTTTCCCTTCGAAACTCGAAAATGAAAGTCGATGATGCGGCCGTCATCACCGAAATTATTTTCCAGCGACAGAGAGGAAAGTACAAACTTATTTTCTTCAAAATCCTCTTTAAATCAATTCTTTCGAATTATACTAAATATTTATATAAGAAAATATTTATAAACCAAATCATTATATTTCATAAATCCTTTGAAAGAAGATTTCAAAAATCCCGGACTTAAGTTCTAAAATCTCCAATTCGATTTATTAAAATTCAATCTTAGCTTTAATTCATTACAAATATTTTTATTACCTAACACCCAACTATAGCAACCAAAATATATCTTTATAAAAATATTTTTATATATAGAAAATATAATAGGCAAAATTATTTCATTCACCTATATTAAAAACAAATATTATGTCGGTCTGTCCTATTAAGTGTTTAGAAATCCCTATTGATGACATAGCGTCCCATGCATCAAGCAGAATTTATAAATACAAAGCGGAACAGATTAACACAATATCAAAATCCTTTATTAATACTAACAAATACGCTCTCTCATATATATATACACTCAGTGACTCCCATAGGGTATTACTACCCTATAAATAAAGAGTCGAACCCCACAAAGCCAAGGTTTATCGCTAAACCAAAGCTCTGATACCAACTGTAACATCCCGCCTTTTCGCACACTTTAAACCGACACACGTGCCAATTCAAAGCATACGCAAGGGCGGATTGTTATGGGGTAAATAAGAAAAAAACAGAGAAGAAATAAAACAAAATAGAATCTCACAGCGGAAGGATAAAATATAATAATCAATATACAGTTCGTGATAACTGTTTACAAAATATTTATTTTACTTATACAATGAATATCAGAGTTACACATACCAATACAATCAATGCAGCGGAACAGTATGAGTGTGGTGCAATACTATAGATAATAATAATACGACTCCTTCGTCTTCGTCCTTCAAAGCTAAAGTCTTCGATCCTGAAACGCTCGGACTGACCCGAGCGAATTTCAAAAGACAAAAACACTCGAGTCAGACTAAAAGATCTTATGTGAGTTAAATTAACAGAAATAAATATGAGTACAGTAACTCAAGAGATGTTCGGGATTTACATCTCCTAAGGATCCGTTAAACTATTTACTATGTAGTATATTACGCTATTATAATAGTGTCTATTTATAAAATAAACTTACTTTTAAATAGCGTTAAGGCTTTACATTTTCCACCTTAACACGTAAAATGCCAATAGTCTATACAGTACCGTAATACCTCCTGATCGGGAGGCTACCAGAGGGTACTCCATAGGTACGACACAAATAGAAACTCGTAGTAAAGGCTCGGTATGGTAGGTGACACGGCGCAACTAGGCAATGCCAGGGTAGATATACCAATTGCTATCCAGGCTGATGGAAACGCGTAGCCGCAGTTACCGCCCACCTCGGACTAACTCCCCAAAATCAAAATATAGAAGTGGCCACTGAATCAATCCAAAATCAAAGTATAATATCGAAGAGGAGGGTCCGATCAGAGGAATGACCTCATTGGCCTGAGAATCGCTCCTGTTTTAGCCACCTTATGCCAACTCACGGGAGTCGGGTCCACGTATTTACCTTCAGGAAACGTCACCACCACCTACTTCATTCTGGAATCTCCACCGCGTACACGGTTAGTCAAAGTGGTTTTCGGTATCGACAGAGAGTATGTCCATATCCGATCCCGGTCTCTTTGCCAAACCATCGTTATTATAACACCGCGGTCATTTAAAAATAGGTTATACTTTAAAAATCAGAATAAACATTGCATTTCATAACCATGAATACGATATCATTTCAAAACCCAAAACCATATTTTATCACTTATCCCAAATATAATTCTTTTCCAAAATCATAATGCTTTAACTTCATAACGTCTGAAAATCAAATATTTTCAAAGCATAATATTTTGAAAATCATAATTTAAAACCATAACTTCTAAAAAAACTTGAATGGTTTGGACATTCAACGGTATATGAATTAAATGGTTTAACTTAAATGTTACTTTGTAAAGAAATAGTTCTCATGGCTTTACAAATACATTTCTTTATTAAAGTCTAAACCAAAATTTATATTATCTCTCTCAAGTTCCAAAACCACTTCAATTTATTTATATATACGTATATCCATTTTGAGTAACAATATTTCAAACTAAAATTGGATTTTATTCTTTCAACAGATCAATTGTTCTATTAATTAGTCTTGAATATTCACATAAAATCCATAAATAATAAGACTTCAATTTCTAGTAATAAAATATATATATTTTCCCAATTCAAATTATACTAGAATATTCATTTCAATTTATTTTGGGAAAAATCCAATTATAAATATCATATCTTAAAATTTCCAAACTTAACATTTAAACATATGATATAAATTATTAAACTCCATTTTCTTAATTTTCTTCCATTTTTAATAAAGATTTTAATACACCTTTTAATTTCAAAATTTTCAACTTCATATGTATATATATATATGGAAGAAAAATATTTATACAATATAAAATTTAAGATTATTATAAACCGTATTCCATCCAAACCATAGAAATCACATTAAAATAGTTATATATAGACCGCGGTGCCTGTATAAAATTTTCTATCCTATGGTCAAGTGATACGGATATTTATCATTTCAATCCGCAATTTAAAAGATATAAAATTTTGCGGTTGTATATCATTTCAAACCACAATCCCGAATGAAAGGAAATATGCATGAAAATTTGCAATTTAATGATATACAATAAAACATCCATCAACATCACCCATCATCCAATCACAATCATCAAGCAATATCAATCAATAACAATTTATATTTGATAATATATATAACAGGTAATAACTGGCAATTTTATTCAGATTAAATTTAACAACTACTAATCTAACAGTTTATATTCAGTAATAATCTATATAACTGTTAACTAGCAGTTTATAGGCAAACAAATAAATTCTAACTATCAATTAATACGCAATAAATAAATTAAATTAACAGTTAAATTTAATAAATGCAATTCACAAATATGAGTGAAATAAACAAGCCAAATACTCATAAATAAATTTCTATTCATTTCTAAAATTAATTTAACAAACATAAAAGCTTCTAGTAGTTGTGAGTGGGTTTAAACACTCACCTTTGGAATTTAAATCGAATTTAAATTCGATTTAAACCCAAAAATTCGCCCTTCTCGGAATTCGTCCAAACCAGCGTTATCAAATCCGGAATTAAATTACGATCCTAACAAAAGAAATTTCGTGTGAATCCGACTTCGTATGAGAAAGTTATGGCGAAAAATGATGATTGAATTCAAAATTGAAAATAAATAAAACGACACACATTCATCACTTACAAATATATGTGCCACGTCACTCCTTCTATTCCCAGAAACGCACGCGGCCCCCTTCCATAAACCCTAATCGAAGATCTACGACGATCTAACCGTTGAATCGACACAAAAACCATATAGATGTGATCCCCATCGTCCACTCTACAAAACCCAGAAAAGGTTTGACGATCCGACGAAGTTTGCGACGACGATGATGAATGGTCACGGACTGTTTGAATTAATTCTGGTCAAACGAATGTTCAAAACAGAAAACGAATTGCACCAGTAGATTACGTGCCTTGAGAACATTAACATATATTTTTGTGGAATTTTTCTGAAGTGTTTGCATTTTCACTGAAATTTGGATTGGGGTAGATCTACGTTGCATTCATTTTAGGAGGAGAAGGAGATGAAGAAATGAACGTACAGCGAAAGGGAAAATAAAATGGGGCTAGGGTTTATAACAGGTTATATATAGACAAGGCTGAAAAATAATAGATGGATCGGATTGGATCTAAACATAAGTTTAAATTTAGGCATAAACATATATGTAATAAAGTAGCATTAAATTTTGAAACGTGAATTGATTTAATTGGAAATAAATTACCCAAATGTTCTTATTCCATCAAATTTTATTTACTGAAGGTTGCACTTAATCTACTTTATACATCTTGCCCCTTTTGTCTTTAAAACAATAAATCTTATATAGTATGTAGATTTATCATAAATTTTATCTATTCTTCCTTTTTAGGAAATGTTCTATATATTAGATTTCATTTATATGCAATAAATCATACTATCGTAGTTATATCCAATTAAATAAATAAATGTTGATTCCTACTCTTTTTATCCAACAATTGTTTACGTTTTATTCCATAAATACTTCTACACACATCCTGTATTGTGTGTAAATGGTTGTAACGTTAAATCTTGTCTACTTCCCATTTTATATTTAAGGTTTCTAAAACCGATTAATATTATTCCCTAGTCCAAACACCCTTTTGCCCAATTTATATTAACATATCCTTAAATTATTGCAATTGATTATCTAACATACAACTTAATCTATTTCTAAATTTTCATAATTCATTAACACCTTACAAAAGTTTACAAATACAGGGCTTGTATCGGATAAAACATATTTTCATTGATGAATTCAATACTTGCCTTTATTTTATTTATTTCCAACTTAATATCCAATCGCAACAATTTCCACTATTACACTTATTAATTTCAATACATAATTCAATTTTAATAAATTCAACATTATAAGTTTGATTAAATTTATTAAATTCACTTTCTTTCTATTATTCAAGGTTATTGATGTCAATTTAATGAAACTAACATTGGCTCAATATCTATACATTAAAAATCTCAATTCTAAACTTAGATCTCAACTTATGAAATAGTTAAATAATAAATTCCATCTAAATCTACATCTTCCTACTATCTAAATATTTAGAAAAATTACTTACCACTTTTTATTGTAAATTTCTAAACTAGTAGATTTGTGTCATTCCTAGCCCTCTGGATATTTTAAATTAACTAAAAGAAAATTTTCATATAATTTCCATCGTCAATTATTTTAGTGAATAAATCTTCAAAGGTTACTGCAATTTATCCCCTAAATTGCAATAAATTCTAATAAATTTGACTCTATTTGATTACAACTCACAAATAAATCAATTATTTCCCAACTACAAAGTTACCGTTTCTTATATATATATCACTACAGTAATACTTCCAAATGTTCATCTTTTTTTTGCATAAATTACTGTATTCAATTGAATTGTAATATTGTTAACTTACACAATTTGTTGTCATAAATATATTTCATAAGTCTACACTTAATTATTATCTTACAATACGTTTTTACGTTACTATAAAATTTATACACTCTTCCGTTACCATATTAATAATTACTAAAGTAACGTTCATTCTTAATAACAACGTTATACTATTCAACATATAAAAGGACTCCATTCCCCAAATATATTCATTTATATTTATTCCCTTAAAGTTCTCCTTTATTGACTAGACACATAAATTAAGATTCATTTACATCGAATGCCCTTCTTAGCTATATACTCAATACATGTTAAATCTACATAATTTTTACCCTTTTATTCAAATTCACTTATACCATCAATAACAAAATGTTGCCCTAAATTTAGATTCAATTATATACATTAGATAAATGGGTAAACTTTTGTAATTATCCCATATATGAAAATATTTTTATGCATACATTTCCACTTACTTACTATGCATTCATTTATTAAATTACTAATTGCCTTAGTCAACTTATCCCCTATTTACTACCAAATTCCAAATTTAATTATAGCTTATCAATACATAAAATTTACATAGGCAAAACAAATTTTATTACTATCTTAAGTCCATTTATTATTGACAACATTCATTAAATCTCCTTATCACACTTATTGCATTGATTTATTCAGCGGTCACCTTTTATTTAGTTACTATCCATTTTACAATCCAAATATAAGTCTTCCACTATTTATTTTATATTAAATGAATTCCATTCTACTTAATCTTTTTATTGATATTCACTAATTCAACCCTTATATCAGTTTCTTATATTTAACTTTAAATCAAATTGTGACAATCTACGTTATCCAAATCTATTGTCATAAAATTTTATTGTTACACTAAATTACAACTACTATACCAAATTTCTACATTTATTCTAAATTAGATTAGAAATTATATTAATTCAATTCATTTAATATTATTAATTTAGCGGGTCATTACAATTTAAATTTCAATCCTAACTTTAAATTAGACTCATTTAAAACATAGATGTCAAATATAATTTCAATTTAAACTCAAATTAAACCTTAATCTCAAATTCAATTTTCAGAATCGATTTCAGTTTCAGTTTCACTATTCATCTCAATTTCAATTTCTCTTTAACTGTCCTTTTTAATCCCTTTTAACTTCAAATTTCAAATTCTTTTTTATTTTTACTTTAATTTCACTTCTAATTGAAAAGAGACTTATTCCTCCAAAGTGTATAATATTACCCAAATTGGTCTTATTTAACAAAGGGATTACTTAATCAATAATGATAGAAATTTGATGTACATATTAACATTACAACCATACAAACAATCATATGACATTAACAATTTTAATACGTGTATAGTATGATAAAGGTCATAACATTACTATGGATTATCCAACATTCAAACAATTATTCGAATGATCATATTATACAATGATGATTATCTAACATAGCAATTAAACTAGATAAACAATATAATTCAAAAAGCGATGAAAATTTCTCACCTTTAACCAAATTGATTAACTTCCTTCCAACATTCAAATCACAACAATACTTCATCTAAATCATTACTAAACTCAACTAAAACTTGCACAATTCAACTCCTTACTCCTTACTCTCTGCCATCACTTCTACCTTTGCTTTGATCCCGGCCATGCCTCCCCACCTCAATATTTCTCACGACCTAGCGCCATTAAAGAAGAGAAGAGGAAGAAGTAGATTAAGAAGAGGTTAGAGAGTAAAAGTGGATTAGAGCTTAAGCACTCCACTATTTTTAATCCTCCTACATCTCTTAAAGAAATAAACCATTAAAATAACTTTAAAGGAAGAAGAAGAAGAAGACGAAGAATGAGAACTATGAAGAAGATGAGAAGAATGGATAGGTATTTATAGGAAAAGTAAGGAGTGGTGAATTACAAAACTATATCTTTACAAAATTACCAAAATATCCTTACCGTATCTTACTTTTTCAACACTTACCATCATCTTATCACATCATCACTTTATGTCTTAATCACTTAATATTTAAGTAAAGAAAAGTAAAGGTTTGGTTGGATTTGATGTGACATGTTTTGTCCTTTTGTGTTTACTTTTGCTAATTGTTTCTAAACTCGTTTAGTAAAAGTAAACTTGATTAGTGAATTAAATAATATTCACACTATTTGAATATATGTTCATATATAAGAAAATAAAGGTGCAACAACATCGAGACCACTTTTAATTGACAAAAAGTTGATTTTCGACAAAATGTTTTACGGTCACATTTTGGCATTTTAGTTAAACTATTCAATTATGTAAACCAAATTTAAAATGAACTTTTTTACTTATCTAAATAAATTAAAACATGTCTCTTTATATTTTAAAATCAAATTTAATTAATATCAAAATCTCTAATTTTACAGTGTATGTAAAACTGACAAAATGCGACAAAATTTAATTATTTTTGTAAAACATTTATTAACATATTTTTAAATCTTTTAATATACTTTTATTATCTTTATTTGGTGTTTTTAATAAGATTTAACTTTTCAAATAAATATTTAAATCCCTTTATTTAAGGCTTTGTTTATTTTTAACAAAACTTAACTTTTGCTGATTTGTTCTAAAATCCAAATTTTTTCTTTTTATTAAGTTGTTAAATAATTCCTATATTATTATTATTATTTATTATGTATAACTTATTTATTTAAGTTTTAAACCCTTTTTTAAATTTAAAATAAATAAAATCTCTCATTTTTGAAGTAGTGAAATTATGGGTCGTTACATAAGTACGAATTTATAAATGTGATTTATAAAGTAAATTTAAAAGAAATATGAAAAAGAATTAAACTCACTTTAGTCGTTGGAAAATAATTCGGATGATGACTACAACATCATCAGTATTCATTTTCCAGTCTCTAAGTGATGAATTTCTACATTAATATTATTGAAGTTTTGTTTTGATAAAACAAGATTTGATTGTAAAATTCCACGTATGATTTGATATAAAAAATAAGTTTTTGAACTTATAAATTTGGAAATGGTATAAAAAAGGAGGAGTAAGTTTACGACTTATGAATTTGAACAGGAAAGTAAAACCAAATTTTGAAATGCTGGGACATTTTGGTTAAGCAAACAAAAGAAAATTTGAATTTAAGATATGAAAAAATTAACTTGAGTAAGTTAAATAGTTAACTTAAAAAAAGTTAAATGAAAGTGAAGTGAATTTGATATGTAATGAAATTAATGAAATGAATTAAATAGAAATAAGGATTTGACATTTGAAATGGAATGAACTTATGTTGTAACGTAATAATAAACATGAGACTATGTTGTATTAAAATGTTTATGAACTTAAGTTCATGGAATGGATTTATAAATATGACGTTAATTAAACTTCTCTTTGGATTATCCTCTCAGAGCACTTCTTCTATCTTATATCCAATCAAATTTAATATGATAATTTGAAATAAAAATATTATATAATATTACGAAGTGTCCTTATAAAAAGTGTTTAAAATTAAGAAGCTAGTTTAAGAATATATTTTATAAAAGTATATTCTATGAAATAAAGTGTAATTAGCAAAAATAAAATGATAATTGGGAAAGATGGATTTTAAAATTTATATCCTAATGGTTTGAAAAAAATATAAAGGGAAAGTTATGTGATATAAAATAAGTTTGGAATTAAATTTATAAGGAGACTTATTAACAAAGAAATCTCTAGGAAATTTGAATTAAGAATAATTATGGTATTATTCCAAATAAGGGATAATCGATTTCTTATAATGTAAGTATTATTTCTAATAACGGATTTTGAAAACAAAAAAACAGTCCTATGGTTAATCAATCCGAGTGGCTCGAAGTAACAAAAAATGGGCAAGAGATTTGTTCGGATGGTTATAAATTTTGATAGTCATCTTTACTTTAAAAAGAAATTACAAGTCATAACGCTTTACTCCAAAAATCAACCAGTTGCAAATGTTAATGGATTTCAACATCGAACTTCGATTTTCTATTTTTAAAGTTCGAATTCCAGTTCTAAAAATGCAAACTAATAGTTGAACACAAGTAGATTTTGAAAGGACATAAAAATCAGAATGAAAACCAACCAAAGTTTCATGATTGTAAAATAGAGGTAGTCAAGTTAAAGCTATAATTTGCAAATAATGGAAATTCCAAATAAGCATAGACCCTTAAACGACAATGAGGTGATCAGTGAACGAATTTGGATAATAATTGTGGTGAAATGATCTTTTGGAAAGAAAAACACATGCCTAATTTTCCCTTTATTTCCATTGAAATCTAGACATATAAAAATCTAGTTGAATTATGAAGATCAATAGCATTGTAGACATATAAAAATAAAGTTAAATTAGAAAGAACAATGTTATTTTTATTTTCCTAGATAAAATCATAAATAAATTTTATGTTTATAATAGTCATAGTTGTGCCAATATCAGCTTATTAATTTAAAAATCATATATAAATATATGCATTCAGTAAGTGTGTTATGTCCTTACATCTTATCTCTCATTCACACCACTTCCATAATTTTCTTAAAACCAATACAAAAAAATTCCTATCGATAATGAGAATAATCATGAAGGAAACTAAATTTTAAAAGGATAAATTAATTTGTAGTTCAAAAAATTGCAGTTTGAATTTACAAATTCTTGTTTCTTTTTCATTCCCAACTAAAATAATACTAAATTCCTTTCTGAATGGTTTACAGTCATTAAACGTCTCTAGCGTGTCATTTGCAATAAAATAAATATCAATACACATGGGAATAATTGCCAAAGTATAAAATCTAGGAATAACAATCAAATTACCATAATAATGTAGAAATAGCCGATTTTAATTTGACGATTTTTTTTTCCATCGTGATCTTACATCCAATATTCCAACTTGCTATTCACGGTTTTGATTTCTTTGGATTGGAGTAGTAATCTAGGGTTCGAAGTTGAGAAATGCGAAACTGAAACCCCTAAAAGCAATGGACATGGAAATCAACTACATACACTAATTTGGGTTAGACGGTTTTCATATGGGAATAACAAAGGCGCAAGGAATTAATTTGATATTACTTGTATATTATAATGTTGATGATGGTAAACGAGGGAAAATGACCTAAAAATTGCACAAACCCAAATATAGAATTCCATGCATAAGTTACTAATCTAGATTAAACTTTGACTTTGCCGGAGTTGTCATGTACATGCAAGCACACGTTCGTGAATTTCGTTCCAGGCGATGGAAAAATGGAACAGGAGGAAGAAGAGTCGTGTGCATACAGGTTGGGGTTGTGAGGCTTGCGCTTGGCCCATTTGCTATGTTGGGTGAGAAATTGTTTTATTTATTTTGTTTAATCACATAAATTTACTCTTTAACTTTAAAATATGATATCTCACTCGTATTAAATCTGTTTAACACACGGATTTTTGCATTGAGTTTGTATGAATGAGTACATTGGTGTATTGTAATTTATTGATAGCTTTGGAGAATTTTAAATTTATGATATATTTAAATGGACTGAATTTGAATTAAATTATTTTAATTAATAATGTCGTTTAAATTTATATACCTTAAATATTGATGTTTATTAGGCCAAATAAGTTATTGTTAAGATAAATTGGATTGAATATGGTTATTAGATATCTTTTTAGTGGAATAAAACATCGTTCCGCTAATTAAATTAATTTTAAATTTAATTAGCAGAATAAATCCCTGTTCTGGTATTTTATAGACTTAGACATTTGAGTGTACATTGTTAACTAGTATCCTACTTTGAATAAGTGATGTATTAACCAATGATGGTTAAGTGTTGAATTTATTTATATAGTCTTTGATTGTAAATATCTGTAATTAACCTGAAAAGTTAAATTGAATAATATGATAGCTAGTTTAAATACGATAGTGATCATTACACCTCTTTCAAATTTGAAAAGTTAATTATTGATTTGATATTAATTATTATTTAGTAATAAGATTTAAAAGGGGGTAATAACTTACTACAAATTATATTTTTAAAAATAATTAACAATTGTTTTTAATAATGATGTAAGTCAATTATTTTATAATTCTTAAAAGTTATTTCTTAATGTTATTTTAGAATGTTCAATTATTATTTTAATGTTATTTAATTATTATTTCAAATTGTTTTTATTTATTTAAAGTGATTTAACTATACTTTAATTTTTAATTATATTTATTCAATTATATTAACAGGAAAATGGGATGGAGGAAGTTTTTATTTCTGTTTTTGGGCCTACGGACGTGGATGATTTTTTTCGTCTGAAGGACGCGGGCTTTATTTTTTCGTTCTAAGGACAAACTTCTGTAAAAATTAAATTTTCGTCTTTATTTCTTTTCTACCTTCATTCTGATATTACTAATCTTAGTTCATCGATCTTCTCGATTCAAGGACGTGTTTTGTATTTAATCTTCTCGATTTTCATCGATCTTCGTCGTATTTTTTATCGTTGATCTTCATCGTGCTCTGGATCTTTATCAAACAATTTCCTTACATTCAGGTATATTGCTTTTATTTGTTTTGATATTCTTTTTATCTTTCTCTGGTAAAACACCGTTCGATTATTAAGTATATTTTTGTTTATCTAGGTTTCATAGTTTGTCTTCTTCCAGATTTCAGTTCCTATTTTGGATTTGTTTCAATGGCAACATAAGATTTTATCGTGTATCATTTTGTTTCTTCAGTATAGTTTAAGGTTTTACAAGTTTACTGTTCATCTATCTTTCTAGTGAATTTCATATGTAGTTTTTTTTCATTATGCTGTTTTTGTGTAGCATTCTTTGCTGTTGTATTCATATTTTGTTTTAATTTGATTGTACTATGTTCATTTATCATCTGCTTTTTAATTAATTTATATTTCTTTCATTTAGATCTTAATTTGATTTCAATTTGTTATGCTATGTTAATTTAACATTTTCTATTGTTGCTGTATCATAACATTAAGTAAGTTTGTTAATTGGTTTTTTAATTTCTTTTGCAGGACTGATATCTACAATGATGAAGCAAATAGTTTGCTAGTTATTTTTGAACATAATGAGAATTGTTATTCTACTCGACTCAAAACAGGCTCTTCTTTGTTTTCTGTTAAGACTGAAATCTATGAAGTTTAGCCACATCTCAGTCCATTTTCTATTGAGATATCTTATGTTCTTGAGAATAAGAATATAATCATTGATACTGATTCAGGTTTGATTAGTATTATGTGTTTTCTAATTTTCAAGAAGAGTCGGTATTTTAAGTTTACTATTAAGGAAAATGTTTGTGTTAAGGAAGCTGATATTGCTGGCTTTGTTTTAGGCTATGCTAGTGTTCAAAGCACTTCAATTGGTAGTAATTCTGGTTCAAATAGTGATTCACATGCTGATTCTTCTTATTATTTGAAAGATATGTTGAAGAAAGGTTCTCAAAAAACTATTGTGAATTTTCTTTGTGACGACCGCCCATGACTCCTGCACCAAACAAGGAAATTATGTGCTGAAAAGTGTGCCAGGACGCCATGGACGATCATAAGGGTAAGGTAAACGCAGAATAGTCTATCGTATTACTCACAGCGCATGGATAAAATACGATAGAAAGTATACATAGTGAAGCTCTATAGAACGGAATCCATCATATAAACTCATAATAGTTTGGTACAACAATTAAAAAAGTCAATGCATCAAGCCTCACTACATAACACTCAAAGAATCATACAAACAGCGGAACATCCAGTACATATAGTAAAAAAAACAATATGCAAAAGCCTCCAGCTCGTCTTCGTCGTCGACAGCGTTAGTCACTAAGAACAGCACCTGTCACCTGCTACCTAGTCTGCCCATCCCAACATGGATGAACAGCCCAAGGTAATAAGAGTTGAACATAAAACCTTGAGTCAGACAAAAGTCTTAGTGAGCAGTAAATCAGCTATCAAACATACCAAAAGAGCATAAAGGGTAAAAGGAATAGGAACCCAATCATCCCACTCCACCTCTTTCTACAGTGATAGCCCCCAGACCCACTAAGCAGGAATAAACATAGCAAAGCAGACAATTAAATTAAAGCAATTATCACTCGAGTCAAGGTCGATGTTTTCCAAGTACAAACCCCCAAGGCCTAAACCAAGATCAGATAAGCACCCACAAAACATTGCTCTTGAGACCGAGTGACGATACAACCAAAGCATCCAAATATCCATGACTCCGGCTATCACTGTTATCATTGCTTCGATATCACCGTTAATTGAATGAACGGCTCATTCTTTCATCCGTCCGTCAAGGGCTAATGGTAACCCCGGTTCTAGACATAACTCCGCACGTCGTCGCAGCCCGTGCCTAGGACTATCGAATCTGCCCAGAGTACTTGGCACGTCGTCGCAGCCCGTGCCTGGGATTATCGAATCTACCCAGCGTACTCTTGCTTTGAGCATGCTAGAACCTTCAATAACGATGAAATCTCAGCCTCCTAATCATCCTCCTTGACGACTATTCTCAAACTAGCTCAAGCGCCTCTCGAGCCATCTATTATAACCAAACTCGAACCATATCACCGAGTTATCAACATGCTTGGTATGATCCCGTCTGGATTAAACCAAGGCTATCTCACATCATGCTTTGCTTCATCACATCATAGTAAAGTCCCATCTCAACATCATCATCAAATCTATCTATATGAGCTTTATCATCCGCTTCATATGCCACAAGCAGCTTTCCTCATTCAAAAGCCTTTCCACTTGGCTTTTGGATCATCTTCAACCAACTTGTCCAAATTCAACCATCAATCAACTAACTCATAACAATCAATCAAATCAATCATTAATCCAAATAATCAATCGTTCAAACAAGATCTAAATAAACGATTATAACTATAATGGCAATTTAGTAAATAAAGAGTCCAAATCTAACAAGCATAAATTCTAAGTAACAACTTGATGAAGGATCTATCATAGGTTAACATGTAGTAGAATGGATATCAAAATTTTATGGACAATGGATCTACATGCAGACTTAAAGAAAATGCATGAAATCACTATCTTTAACATACAAACAAGCCACCGATCCAATATACTCCTTTGGGTCCGTGTGAGAGATAACCACCACTCACCGAATCACCTAAACACTTCAAAAGCTACCAACTCCAGATCTGGACAGCAAAGGATCTAGCTTGATCCAACAAGATTTCCCTTCAAACGATGAAATCTCTCTTCAATGGATGGAGATCTTCAACTTTGGCTCTTGAATCTTCGATTTGATCTTCAATTAAGATGGATGGAAGCACAAGATTAAAGTGGAGAAAAAGAAGTGAAGAAGTGTCGTAGTCGAGCTCTCAAAATAGCAGCACTTCGTCGCTCCAAAATCCCGTGCCAAAAAGTGAACCAAAGCCGTGTATTTATAGGCAGAAATTTAGGTTGCTCGAATTTAGGTCGGTTGCTCTTAGGTCGGTCACGACCTAACGACCTAACGACCTAACTATATAGCCGACCTAACGACCCAACAGCTTAGGCACTCACGCGACCTAACTCTAAGTCGTTCCGCGACCTAACAAAAGTCACGACCCAACACACACACACGGCTTAGTACGCACACGACCTAACACTCAACGCAACTGCGCAACCTAATGGCTTAACGACCTAACACATGTGCCGACCTAACGAAACAGACCACCTACGACCTAACAAACCCAACGACCTACCTTAGGTCGTTCAACGACCTAACTATATTGCCGACCTAACGCATAGCCGACCTAACTAAACATACGGCCAAGCGATCACGACCTAGCTTCCTTAGGTCATTAACTCGCTTCGACCGACCTGTCACTAAGCCGCTAGCCACTAACTCGCTTCACCCTCTTAGGTTGCTTACTCCACTAAGTCGCTAACATCTATAGGTCGGTCAATACCCTAGGTCGCTCCAAATCCTATAGGTCACTCCATCGACCTAAGCACTACATGATCTAAACACTTAGTTGCTCTATCTCCTTAACTCGCTCCAACTCCTTAGGTCGCTAACTTTCCCCTAACTCGCTCACACGACCTAACTTCCACACGAGCTAACTCTGGATGACTTAAACAATACTAACGACCTAATGACAATTATTCTACAATTTATCGACACGTAAAATACGGGTCGTTACATTCTCTCCCTCTTAGGAATTTCACCCTCGAAATTCCAAACAATCAAGAGCAATCAAAGACTATTCTGCATGCCTACCATCCATAACAATCAACAGACCATGCATCCAATTACTAGCCTAGCATGCAGAATTCTAAGACTAGGACAAGTTACAAATTCATGAGATGTCACGACACCTTAGGGCCATACCTTGAAGAGTTCAGGATGAGCTGCCTTCATCCTCTCTTCCTCCTCCCATGTACAGTCGTTAACATCTTCACTCCATTGTACCTTGAGCAACTTGACTACCTTCCTCCTAAGCTGTTTCGTGTCAGTTTCCATAACACGAAGCGGTTTACGAGGTCTTATAACAACTGGATCAACTCCCAAATCTTCATAGCTATCAACCGAAACCATTGTACATGGGTCATGCAAATACTTCCGTAGATATGATACATGAAAAACATTGTGCACACCCGACATCTTTTCTGGTAATTCCGACTTATAAGCGAGCTTTCCAATTCGCTTGACGATCGGGAATGATCCAACAAATCTCGGAGTCAATTTTCCTTTCTTCCCTAATCGAATAACATTCTTTAGTGGAGAAATCTTCACAAAAACCATATCTCCTACGTCGAATTCCAAATCCTTACGACGCTTATCGGCATAACTTTTCTGACGGTCTTGGGCTGCCTTCATTCGTTGCCGAATGATCTCTATGCAATCGGAAGTCTATCGTATCATTTCTAGCCCAAGTATCAATTTTTCTCCTGTTTCCAACCAACATGTCGGAGACTTACATGGTCTTCCATACAATGCTTCATACGGTGCCATACCAATACTTGACTGGTAACTGTTATTATATGCAAATTCCACCAAATGAAGATGATCCTCCCATGATCCTCCGAAATCTAAAACACATGCTCTAAGGAGAACTTCCAAAACTCTGTTGACTCTCTCGGTCTGTCCATCTGTTTGGGGGTGATAAGATGTACTCAAACACAACTCGGTTCCCAAAACTTCTTAGAAGCTCTTCCAAAATCCACTAGTGAACAATGGGTCTCGATCGCTTACTATACTCTTCGGAATACCATGGAATCTAACTATCCACTTAACATACAACTCAGCCAATTTCGATGCAGTCCTAGTTGATCGAACAGGAATGAATCTTGCACTCTTAGTCAAACGATCTACGATGACCCAAATCCCTTCATTTCCTGCCCTGGTTCTAGGTAACCCATCGATAAAATCCATCGATATTTGCTCCCACTTCCATGTAGGAACTTCTAATGGCTGAAGCAATCCACTTGGCTTCTTCTGTTCGGCTTTTACCAACTGGCAGTTCATACATTTGGAAATAAAATTTTCAACATCCTTCTTCATACCTTCCCAGTAATAGGTTCTCTTCATATTCCGATACATCTTATTCCCTCCTGGATGAATTGTCAACTTCGAGTGATGACTTTCCTTAAGAACTTCATCTCTCAATCCATCTATATCGGGAACAACTAGTCTTCCTTGCTTCCGAAGCCAACCCTCTCGATCAACTTCGAATCCTTTATCCTTCTCTTGGTCTGATCCAGATTCCAAATCTCGGATAATCCTGACAAGCTTATCGTCTCGCTTTTGGCTCTCGCCAATTCTTTCCACAAGAATAGGTCTTATCGATAAGTTTGCCAACATCTCAGGTTCTAATTCACATCTAGGCCTGAAGTCAAATCCAGCTAAATACTCGAGACTCTTCCATTCTGAAAACATGGCTCCCAATCCTGCATGTCTTCGACTTAACGCATCTGCCACTGCGTTACCTTTTCCCGGAGTATAGGCTATACCAAAATCATATGATGCTAAAAACTCTAGCCATCGTTGCTGTCGAAGATTCAAAACTTTTTGGGAGAAGAGATACTTCAACGACTTATGATCTGTAAACAACTCAAATCGAACTCCCAATAGATAATGTCTCCACATCTTCAGAGCAAATACAATCGCCGCTAACTCCAAATCATGAGTCGGATAATTCCTTTCATGCGGCTTCAGTTGTCGACTTGCATATGCAACAACTTTATCCTTTTGCATTAGCACTGCTCCAAGTCCAGTACCACATGCATCGGTGTAAACCACCATCTCATCATTCCCACTTGGAATAGTTAAAACAGGAGCACTTGTTAGTCACTCTTTCAGGATTCCGAAAGCTTGCTCACACTTAGCATCCCATCTGAATACTTGGTTCTTTTTCGTCAATCCTGTTAACGGTGCAGCTATCTTGGAAAAGTCTTTGATAAACCGAGGATAATATCCTGCTAATCCAAGGAAACTTCTCACATCAGATGCATTCTTAGGTCTAACCCAATCCTGGATTGCTGCCACCTTTGCGGGATCAACCGCTATTCCACTTCCAGGGATAACATGGCCTAAGAATCTCACTTCACTCTTCCAAAAGTGACACTTCGAATACTTAGCCCTCAGCTGATGTTTTCGCAAGATTTCTAAAACAATCCGCAAGTGCGTCTTGTGCTCTTCCTCAGTTCTGGAATAAATCAAAATATCATCCACGAACACAAGTATGAACTTGTTCAACTGATCTCTGAACACTCTATTCATAAGGTCCACAAAATATGCTGGTGCATTGGTCAATCCAAACGGCATTACCAGCCACTCATAGAATCCGGATGGTGTCCTAAAAGCAGTCTTTGGAACACTATCCTTTGCCACTCTCAACTGGTGAAATCCCGTTGCCAGATCCATCTGAGAAAACACCTTAGCTTCGTGAAGCTGATCAAACAAGTCATCTATTCTCGGCAATGGATACTTGTTCTTTTTAGTCACTTTATTCAGTTCACGATAATCCACACACAACCTCCACGATCCATCCGCTTTGGTTGCAAACACAACTGGTGCACCCCATTCAGACACACTACGCCGAATGAATCCTTTCTGTAAAAGGTCATCAACTTGCACCTTCAACTCTTGTTGTTCCCTAGGCGCCATCCGCCTAAGAGGCATCACAACGGGTCTGGCTCCTTCAACTAGATCGATACGAAACTCCATCTCCCTATGCGGCGGTAACCCTTTGACCTCGTCAAAGACATCCTCAAATCCATTCACAATAGGCACCGATGACAGTCCATCCCGTGGAACAACCAGCGAATACATGAAGCTCATGAGGACGCCATCCTCATGCTTACATCGTATCACAACCTTTCGCCTCTCCACATTCTCGACTGTCACCTCAAGCCTCTCGCAATCAACCTTTGCCGCATACTTCCTAAGCCAGTCCATACCCAAAATAATTCCGAACCCCGCAAAGTTCAGAACAAAACAATCACAAACAAAAGAGCAATCATGACTCGATACCACTAGACCACGGCATACCATACACAAACAAGACGAACCCCCAACTGGATTAGTCACAACCAATGGTCTATCAACAATATCCGGTTCCAAACCCAACCGGCCTACAAGTTTATTACAAACAAAAGAATGCGACGCTCCAATATCAAACAACACCCTAACTGGTACACCACAAATGGAAAGAATACCTTGAACCACCACACTCTTTCCTTTCTCTTCCGCCATAGGAGCTTTCGAAGGCGATGGCACAGCCCCCAAAGCATAAGCTTGCACAATCTGCTTGTCCATCCTCGGTTCCGGACAATTCTTCTTGAAATGCCCCGGTTTGTCACAGTTGTGGCACTTCGCCAGCACCTTTGGATTCTTACAATCTCTGGAGAGATGTCCCTTCTGCTGACAGTTGTAGCAGGTCACTTCACCCTTCGGCCTTTTGTGGCCATCCTTACCCCTCTGTTGCTGCTGCTTCCTTTTCTTGTTTTCACCCTGCTGTGTTTTAGACCCTTCCTTGGTTACAGCAACAACAGATCCTTCTTTAGGAAACATATTCTCATGTCTGAGAGCTTTCTCCACAAGCTTCTCAAATGGGTCATCCAAATGATCCACCAACTGCCTCCCAATATAACTGTCCAAGCCTGTCACAAACTTCTCATTCTTCTGATAAGGAGATTCAATATATGACCGAGCATACTTGGACAAGGCTTCAAACTCAGAAACATACTCAAGAACTGGTCTTCCACCTTGCTTGAGTTCCACAAACTTCTTAAACAGAACAGATTTCTGAGCTGTAGAAATGAACTTAGCTTCAAATCTAGCTTGGAATTGCTCCCAAGTGATCTCTTCCTCTGGAGTATCAATGGTGACTGAGTTCCACCAATCAGAAGCTCTTCCTTAAAGCTGTCTTGATGCAAGCTTCCTCTTAGTTGCATCCTCAACTCCCAAATCACCAAAGATCCTTCTACAAGCATCTATCCATCTCTGGACTTCTATGGTTGATTCTGTTCCCAAGAAAACCTTTCCTCCAAGAGCAGTATAGTCTTCACACAACTTAGCAAAATCCACTGGTTTTGGAGTTTGAACCTGAACTCCAACATCTACTGATGGCCCCGGAGCTGGCATCCTTCTCATGATCGAAGTCATCATAGCCTCGAACATAGAAGCATAATCAGCAGCCCCCTCAACAGTACGGCCTTCCCTAGCAGCCGGTCTCCCTCTTCGACTCATTCCTAATATCTAAAAGAAATGATTAATATATCCTGAGAAACAACTACATAAGAAGTTCAAATCCTTCTAAGCTACTATATTATATATAGTAATCATCCATCAAAATAAAATTACGTCTCTCATACGTAGTTACGTCAGCGAGCGTTGGCTAAAATCGATTAACCTCGCTCTGATACCAAATGTGACGACAGCCCATGACTCCTGCACCAAACAAGGAAATTATGCGCTGAAAAGTGTGCCAGGCCGCCATGGACGATCATCAGGGTAAGGTAAACACAGAATAGTCTATCGTATTACTCACAGCGCATGGATAAAATATGATAGAAAGTAAACATAGTGAAGCTCTATAGAACAGAATCCGTCATATAAACTCATAATAGTTTGGTACAACAATTTAAAAAGTCAATACATCAAGCCTCACTACATAACACTCAGAGAATCATACAAACAGCGGAACATCCAGTACATATAGTAAGAAAACAATATGCAAAAGCCTCTAGCTCGTCTTCGTCATCGACAGCGTTAGTCACTAAGAACAGCACCTGTCACCTGCTACCTAGTCTGCCCATCCCAACATGGATGAACAACCCAAGGTAATAAGAGTTGAACATAAAACCTTGAGTCAGACAAAAGTCTTAGTGAGCAGTAAATCAACTATCAAACATACCAAAAGAGCATAAAGGGTAAAAGGAATAGGAACCCAACCATCCCACTCCACCTCTTTCTACAGTGATAGCTCCCAGACCCACTAAGCAGGAATAAACATAGCAAAGTAGACAATTAAATTAAAGCAATTATCACTCGAGTCAAGGTCGATGTTTTCCAAGTACAAACCCCCAAGGCCTAAACCAAGATCAAATAAGCACCCACAAAACATCGCTCTTGATACCGAGTGACGATACAACCGAAGCATCCAAATATCCATGACTCTGGCTATCAACTATTACCATTGCTTCGATATCACCGTTAATTGAATGACCGGCTCATTCTTTCATCTGTCCGTCAAGGGCAAATGGTAACCCCGGTTCTAGACATAACTCCGTACGTCGTCGCAGCCCGTGCCTAGGACTATCGAATCTGCCCAGAGTACTTGGCTTGTCGTCGCAGCCCGTGCCTAGGATTATCGAATCTAACCAGCGTACTCTTTCTTTGAGCATGCTAGAACCTTCAATAACGATGAAATCTCAGCCTCCTAGTCATCCTCCTTGACGACTATTCTCAAACTAGCTCAAGCGCCTCTCGAGCCATCCATTATCAACAAACTCGAACCATATCACCGAGTTATCAACATGCTTGGGATGATCCCGTCAGGATTAAACCAAGGCTATCTCACATCATGCTTTGCTTCATCGCATCATAGCAAAGTCCCATCTCAACATCATCTTCAAATCTATCTATAGGAGCTTTATCATCCGCTTCATATGCCACAAGCAGCTTTCCTCATTCAAAAGCCTTTCCACTTGGCTTTTGGATCATCTTCAACCGACTTGTCCAAATTCAACCATCAATCAACTAACTCATAACAATCAATCAAATCAATCATTAATCCAAATAATCAATCGTTCAAATAAGATCTAAATAAACGATTATAACTATAATGGCAATTTAGTAAATAAAGAGTCCAAATCTAACAAGCATAAATTCTAAGTAACAACTTGATGAAGGATCTATCATAGGTTAACATGTAGTAGAATGGATATAAAAATTTTATGGACAATGGATCTACATGCAAACTTAAAGAAAATGCATGAAATCACTATCTTTAACATACAAACAAGCCACCGATCCAATATACTCCTTTGGGTCCGTGTGAGAGATAACCACCACTCACCGAATCACCTAAACACTTCAAAAGCTACCAACTCCAGATCTGGACAGCAAAGGATCTAGCTTGATCCAACAAGATTTCCCTTCAAACGATGAAATCTCTCTTCAATGGATGGAGATCTTCAACTTTGGCTCTTGAATCTTCGATTTGATCTTCAATTAAGATGGATGGAAGCACAAGATTAAAGCGGAGAAAAAGAAGTGAAGAAGTGTCATAGTCGAGCTCTCAAAATAGCAGCACTTCGTCGCTCCAAAATCCCGTTCCAAAAAGTGAACCAAAGCCGTGTATTTATAGGCAGAAATTTAGGTCGCTCGAATTTAGGTCGGTTGCTCTTAGGTCGGTCACGACCTAACGACCTAACTATATAGCCGACCTAACGACCCAACAGCTTAGGCACTCACGCGACCTAACTCTAAGTCGTTCCGCGACCTAACAAAAGTCACGACCCAACACACACACACACGGCTTAGTACGCACACGACCTAACACTCAACGCAACTGCGCAACCTAATGGCTTAACGACCTAACACAGGTGCCGACCTAACGAAACAGACCACCTACGACCTAACAAACCCAACGACCTACATTAGGTCGTTCAACGACTTAACTATATTGCCGACCTAACGCATAGCCGACTTAACTAAACATACGGCCAAGCGATCACGACCTAGCTTCCTTAGGTCATTAACTCGCTTCGACCGACCTATCACTAAGCCGCTAGCCACTAACTCGCTTCACCCTCTTAGGTTGCTTACTCCACTAAGTCGCTAACATCTATAGGTCGGTCAATACCCTAGGTCGCTCCAAATCCTATAGGTCGCTCCACCGACCTAAGCACTACACGATCTAACCCCTTAGTTGCTCTATCTCCTTAACTCGCTCCAACTCCTTAGGTCGCTAACTTTCCCCTAACTCGCCCACATGACCTAACTTCCACACGAGCTAACTCTGGATGACTTAAACAATACTAATGACCTAATGACAATTATTCTACGATTTATCGACACGTAAAATACGGGTCGTTACATTCTTGGTTTTTGTTTTAATGGAGCTAAGGATTTTCGGGATTTTTAATGGCATATCAAATAAAAAATGGTTATGATTTGATTTTTGTAATAAATTCTCTAGATAGAATTTTGGTTAATTGCTCTTGGTTGAAGGATGGTTGTAAGTTTTATCTTAATGCTTCTTTAGATCCTGGTCTACTCTCTCGGTTTTTTATTAGAACTTATAATTTTGATCATTCGTGTGGAGCCGGTCTTAGAGATGTTAATCAAGTTAATATTTCAAGTAGATTTGTCAAATCTTTGATTGTTGATCATATTCGAGATGCTCCTATGAAGAAGCCAAAAGATATTATGAAGGAATTTAGAAGAGGGTAGCAGCTATGGATAAAATTTCTTTGAAAAACACTAGCATGAATTTTTCGAAGGGTGTTTGTTTTAAAAATTTAATTGATCTACAAGATAACCTCCTTTTTCCTTAATTTTCTAGAAATTTTTTACCATTGGCAGTAAGCTACATCTATACTGAATTTTTTCTGAGATACTTTCTTTGGTTTTTTTCCTTCAGATGTTTTTGCTTTCTTCAATGTTTTACCTTTTGATCCCGGTACAAAAAACTTTGAACGAATAATTCGGTATTTAACAAACTATAAAGTTATTTTCATGTTTCATTTTTTAAATGCTTTCTTATTTTTATCTATCAATTTTTTCAACTATGAAAGCATAATTTACTAGCGCTATATGCATCTATCATTCTTTTTTCAAATGCTATATTTGTCTACCATTTCTTTTTTTAATGTATGCTTCTAAAGTAGAAAGTTTGAATGCTATGTTTGTCTATCATTTTTTTGATGCTATATTTGTCATATTGTTGTCTATCAACCATCAAAAACTGAATGCTATGTTCATCTATCATCTCATATTTCAATATGATGCATATAAATCAAATGATATATTGAACTATCATTCAATAACTATCAATATAGTAAATCAAATGATATATTGAACTATCATTCAATAACTATCAATACAGTAAATCAAATGATATATTAAACTATCATTCAATAATTATCATTTATCATACCATCCTAACAAATACAGTAAATAAAATGATATATTCAACTATCATTCTATCATGATATGTTTGTCTAACTTTTTTTCAATGCTATATTTTTCTATCATTCCATAAATATTCATCTTATTATTGTCTATCATCTGTCAAAGACTGAATGCTATGTTCATCCATCATCTCATATTTCAATATTATACATGCAAATCAAATGATATATTGAACTATCATTGAATAAGTATCCATCTAATTATTTTTATTGTCTACCAAATATTGAAGTGCTATTTTCATCTATCATTGCATCATCACACCTACTGTAAATAAAGTGATATATTCAACTATCATTCTATCATGCTATGTTTGTCTAACATATTTTTTTCAATGCTATATTTTTCTATCATTCTATAAATATTCATCTTATTGTTGTCTATCATGTGTCAAAGATTGAATGCTATGTTCATTCATCATCTCATATTTCAATATTATACATGCAACAAATCAAATGATGTATTGATCTATCATTCAATAACAAATCAAATGATAATTGAACTATCATTGTAAAATTTTCTTTTATTTTAAAAAATAATCAGTTGTTATACCTTTATTTTTCTTTTTCTGTTGACATTTTCATCACTAAGTTGTTGTTTCTTCGTGTCGTCTTCATTCATAGTTTTACATGCCCTAGATTTTTTCGTCCTCTTTGTATCTTCGTCAATCTCATTCAAATCGACATCCATGGATGAAGTAGTTTTTCGCCTTCTCTTTACTACTGTACGCGTAGCATTCGAAACCCTACTTTTTGAAATCATAGGTTCATCGTTTATTTGTTCAGGATTTATTGAAATATTTTGATTTACGTTCATCGACTTAGATTCTGAAGTCGATTGCGCTTGTAATCAGTTTGAAGAAGAAAATTGATTTCGATTTGGGTTGTAATTGTTTGATGAAGAAGAAATTTTGTTTATAGAAGGAACGAAACTAAAAAAGCAGGAACGATCAATAAATTTTGGCGCTTGTCCTTGAGACGGAAGTTTAATTTTAACATCCTTTAAAATTAAATTTTATTAAACATTTTCCTTTAAACTAATTCCCTCATTATATTAATTTAAGTTATTTAATTATATTTATAGGTTAATAATTTTCATATTAATATTAGTTTAAAGTTAATTGATTATTTTATTAGTAATGTTTTAAAGTTAATTAATAATTTATTAATATTGTTTTAAACTTAACTTATTAATACAATAATAGTGCTTAAAATTAATTTAATATATTATTAATGAGACTTTAAGCTATTATTTTAAATGAAATTTAATTTAAATGAAAAAGACGGATGTTAAATAATAACTTATTATTTAAGGTTATTTTAAATATTATATGGTTTATCAATGGAATCTTACTGACTTGAAAGTTTGGTAAGTAAGTTGTTGAATATGGAAAGAGTTTATCAATGGTTCTACACGTTTAAAAAATAAATTATCAGGGATTTTTTAAAGATTTGAAAAGGAAAAGTGTTATAAATGTGGTTTGAGATTTAGAAATAATATTTATAAAGAATGTTTATATATAGATTTGATGTGTATACATAATGTTTTTAAATAGATTGGAGATTTATAAAGAAGCTGTATAAATAGATTTGGAGATACTTAAGGAATAAAAGAGATTTATAGACGGAATGGTTGATTTTTCATGGCCTACGCCGAGAGGCAAGGATTGCCTATAGTTTAGTATGCATTCCTTGGGATGGCAACGTAATCATTGTGTAAGTTGCAATCGATAGTCGATATTGAACAATGCTTACCATATCTATTTTTAAACATTTTCAAGTATTTTAAAAGAAATCGATTGTGAATACACTTATTCTGGTGAGATAAGTATATGAATTTTTGATAAATATTTCGGAAGACATTTTAGTTAATAGAAATTTAATTAAATGAAGCTAAGTGATTTTTATGGGAAATATAGTTCTTTTTTGAATGTCCGTATATTTAATAGTTAAATAATCGAGTATCAAATCTTGGACTAAATATGTAATCCTTCTTAATTTTGGTGGTAGGGAGTCAATTCCATACTTAACACCAAAGGGTTTTAACTCTGGAAATATCTAGGGTAAATACGGGGATTATGTGGTACAGTTACCGTCGGTGGTGCTATACTGTACATATAAGCTCGTTTCATTCTTTTAGGACAAATGATAAAGAATCCGTCCACCTAAACAGTTTTGGGGTGATCCCCGCACTGGAAACAATTAGGGGCTATAATATTCGTTCCATGGAACAGCCAAGTGCAAGGATCAACCCTTAACCATTTAAGTGGACAGATCTTCTTATCATTCATCCTAAAAGAACAAAACAAGCTTATGCGTATAGTATAACACCACTGACGATAGTTATACCATATAATCCTTTTTTCTTGCCTAGATATATCCAGAGTTAAAATTCTTCACTGTTAAGTAGGGAATTGACTCCCGTCCACCAAAATTAAGAAAGATTTCATATTTAGGTCAAGATTTGATAGTCGGTTATTTAACTATCAAATAAACAAGCATTCAAAACAAGAACTATATTTCCCATGGGAATCATTTAGCCTCATTTAATTAAATTTTCGTTAATTAAAATCTCTTCCAAAATATTTATCAAATATTCATATACTTATCCCACCGGAATATGTATATTTACAAACCATTTCTTTCAAAATACTTGAAAACATTTAAAAGTAGATATGGAAAGCATCGTTCAACGACTATGGATCAAAGCTTATACAATGATTATGTTGCTATCTCGACCCATGGTTACTGTAGGCAATCCCTGCCCCTCGAATTACGCGATGAAAATTAACCATTCATTTCATAAATCTCTTTTATTTCTTAAATATCTCCAAATCTATTTATAAAGGTTTTTTTTTCGATAAATCTCCAATCTATTTATAAACATTCTTTATAAACATCAAATCTATTTATAAACATTCTTTCTAAATCTCAAACCTCATTTGTAACACTTTTCCTCTTCAAATCTTTAAAAAATTAATGATAAATTATTTTATAAATTTCCATAACTATTTATAAACTCTTTCCATATTTAAACAACTTATTTACTAAACTTTCAAGTCAGTAAAATTCCCTTGATAAACCATAAATTATTTAAAACAACATTAAATAATAAGTTACTATTTAACACCCTTCTTTTTCATTTAAATTAAATATCATTTAAAATAATAGCTTAAAATCTCATTAATAATATATTAACTTAATTTTAAACAATATTATTGTACTAATAAGATAAGTTTATTAATATAATATTTAATTTACATTAAAGCGTTACTAATACAATAATCAATTAACTTTAAACTAATATTTATAGGAAATTTAGTTAACCTATAAATATAACTAAATAACTTAAATCAATATAGTTAAATAACTTTAACTAAAAACTTAAGTATAGCTAAACCACTTTAAATAAATAAATAAAGTTTAAAATAATAACTAAATAACTTTAAAATAATAATCAAACATTCTTAAAAAACATAAAGAAACAACTTTTTAAGAATTATATAATTGTTAGCACCAAAATTGGTCACTAACTCCCAAAGAAAGATTTGTGTAGAGAGATTAATGAAGAATAGAAAATTAAAATAGAGGAATGTATGTAAAATTAACCGCAAAAACTAGAATACAGGATTTATGGTGGTCCGGTGTAACTGCCTACGTCCACTTTGAGTTTAATCTTTATTATTTTTTCAAATAATTGAATATAGATACAATCGATACACCAACAACTTGAATACAGGTTGTAACAAAAATGAAATGAGTCTTGAAAATGGCAGAGTCTCCCCGAGTTCCCCAAAAAAGGTCCTTTTTCACTGCGCCCCTGCCCTTCTATTTATAGGCGAAGACGGGCTGGACTTCCTTCATAGGCCCACGAACACGGTATCTCGACCCAGAGTAAGCGACTTCTGTGCATTGAGCCAGGCATGAAGAATGAGACATGCTAGTGAAGAAATACCGATCGAGAAATGCCGACACATCATGTCTGGTCGATTATCAAGTGACTCGAAGTAAAACCCTCAAGAGACCCGAAGGAAATACCGGGTTGACTCGAAGCGAAGTCATGCCGATCGCCTCACTTTTGTAGGCCTGATAGCCTACTAACTACTCTAGAATGCACCGAGTGATGTGTGTCGAACATTCCATATCGAGCTACATGCGCTAACCATCTAAGCCGAGCGACATGTGTCTATGCTTCCTCGACTAAACCATATCACTTTAACTTCACTGGCCAAACGGTGATTGCCAAACACGTTGCCGAGCGAAGCTAGCTGAGCGACGCTTTGTCGAGCGATGCTGCCAAATGATCTTGCCAAACAATGTTGCCGAACGGTATTGCCCGAACGAGAAATGTCGAGCGACGATAACTAAAACATTCAGAACGAATGGTATTCAATGTACTATTCAGACTGAATGAGGGATCCCTTCCTTTGGCCAAGCCATATGTTACCCCACTTTGTTTGGTCGAACGGTACATGATGAATGGTATTGACAGAATGAGGCTTGCCGAGCCATCTGGATGGACCGACGTGTGCCGAACCGTACTTGTCGAACCGTACCTAAGTGCCAAAACATGTCGACTGCATCAAACTCGTATATCACTTGGCTCCTCTTGGTCAAAACTTTGTCTCATGCTCAAGAAAACGTTAATTGTCGCTTTGTATCCCGGCCAAGGTGCTGGGTAACGTTTTCCCCCCAAAGTGTGTCATGTGAGTCAACACGACATGCTTTCGGCAATTAATTCTTAATGTCCAAAAGTTGAATGTGTTCAATGAAGGTTGAAAAATGGCCATCTTCCTTAGCATTTTGTACAATTCTGAGTCTATTTTCTTCTTTCTTTTTCCTTAAATATAAACAAGGGGTCGTTTGGCATATAGAACCGGCCCACACAATCGACTTACTCGAACTAGGCCATACACATCCAACAACTGACTTCTCAAACCAAGATGACCGGTCCAACAGGAGATAGCATGTTCACCTCTCCTCCCCATATATAAGAGCTTTCTCTTTCTTCTTCTCCTCACTTTACTTTATTTTTCTAAGATTTACCAAATTACCTTCCCCCGAACCTTAGCTATCACTCCAGTTCCCCTTCCTCTCCCTACTTCATGTGTTTCATAACTACCTCATTTAATAAACCCGAATGAATTCCACTCTAACTCGCGACCCCTACAATCTCCGAACCATTCCTGTATGTACGAATCTCTTATTCGACCCATATTCCCAAATCAGGAATTTTACATGAAGCTCGGGTTCATGATTACACTTTTCTCTTCTTTTTCTTTTTGTTTAGTAGGAGTTATTATATACGAGGGAGGTCGAATTGGAAATAACGACATGTATTAGGTTAAGAGCTTGACAGGGCTTGAATAGATGTGAGGCAGGGAGAGAAAAGTGAGAATAATATTGGTGGTTACTTGGAGATAAGTTCTTGTTAGGCCACTGAGTGAGAAAGAGTGGCTGCTCGGTTAATGAGATAGGGCTAGGTTGGTGCTTGAGGTCGTTCGAAGATCAAGGAGCAAGAGAGAAGAGAGTGTGAACGGGTCGCATTTGTATTTTGGGTGGAAGTCGGCTGCTCGGTGGACTTCTTGTAAGAGTAATGTTAAGGAGGTAGAAGAATAGGGCGTCATTCAGTCTAGAGAGAGTGCCGTTCGATGATGTCGTGTGTCAGTCAAAGTTTGATGGAGGGAGTTCGCTTGGTTTTTAGGAAAAGATAAGAAGCGTGTGGGTCGGTCGGTATGAATTGTTTTTGGAGTCAGGGATGGTGGTTCGGTATGGTTCGGTGTTAAGGGAGAGAGTATGGCGTAACCAGTTACGGGTTATGTTAGGGCTCGGTCAGAGACCACAAGGTGGTTTCGATATACCGAGCGAGTGCGGTTCGGTATACCCCGCGAAGGTTGTTCGGTGAAGAGAGAGTGTCGAAAAAGAGAGTGAGTGATTCTTTGGTATCGGTCTAGTGAGTCGCTCGGCTTCAGGTCCTAGGGTCGGTGTTAATAATCATGACTGTCTCCACTTAAGTACAGCGCATATCAAAACTACATACTTCCATGCCTTACCATATAATAATGAACAATCGACAACAATTTAGGCATACAAGCAGATTGAACTGATTTTAACTGATAACTCCCCAATTCAAACAACTATAAACCTGAGTTCAACTCGATAAAAACAAATAATAGCATTCAACATATAGTGTTAATGTCCGAGTTCAAGACCAAAACCGTCATAGGGCAAGCTTTCGGAGACGGTCAGCGACGAGGGTCTTCGAAGATGACAGTTCAATGCTTAACCTTACTTTATCAACTTTTGGACTTTTAATTCTTTTACACTTATACTCAAACAATTACACTAGTCCACACACCACATGAGGGGAGTACTTTTGTCGTTATGTCTAATATCGATTATCTTTCAAGTATAGTTCAAACAGGTATTTATCCAAATTCGATGCCCATTGAAGATGTCTAGAAAGTCGAGCTCTGCCACGGTCTCAGATAAACCTGAGCCAAGTTCTCAACAGAAAGTAGTGGGAACTTCGAATCCATCGACAACTCCTGCATAGAATATCCCAAGTCTAATGACTGCGACTATTGACTTGGCTTCTGATGCCATAGATGGAGCAATTATTCTAGACAATCTGGTTGATTCTCAAGCTTCGAGAATCAATGAAAATGCTCTTCGTCGACTATGCTCGATTCATGAAATTCCATTTGACGATGTACTGGTTCCATCGGGACAAGATCGTCCTCACCTACCCCCATCTAGATATACTGCCCGCAACAAGTTCATGTGTTGGGTCGGTAGAGTTCCACCATTCAACTCCTTCCTCCATGATGTGCCCAGCACAGTTACATCCCAATAGTCACGCATTCATATACGGCACGTGTATTCTTGTCATGATCATTCTATTCAGGTTCCCCACTCCCGATGATATCCGCTATAAATATCGTTTCAAGTGGCGGTCCGACAGCCCATCTTTCATATTCCTTGAGCCACATAACAAGTGCCAAATCCTGACGGGGGAGTGGAGCAAATTTTTCCAATGTAAGTAGGAATGGTTTTAATGCACTGCCCCCCTGGCTTTGCGAGGAGATGGCTAGAAGGGAGTAAGTAAGTTCCTTTCTGGATAAATATTGTTACGCGGTGGAAAGTGCATTCTTTCTAAACCTTTTCTCGACTTTAAAGGTATCATCCCATGTCTCGAAGGCCTCGGGTACTCTGAGACCGTCGAAACTATTCGAGATGTTCACGTGGGAGACCTGGACATCATATCCATCATTTCCAATGAATCGCTCTCAAAATTTGGGTTGTTGGCAGAAGGTCGCCGAATAAGTCTACCTCACAGCGCCACTACAACCGGACCTTCCTTGGAGAAAGGAAAAAGGCAAGCTGGGCCTTCCAAGCCTTCGACATGTGGTGCCCCCGACACGCCCGTGGAGGGCGAAATTAGAGAAATTAGGGTGTTATAAGCACTGGGTGAGAATGTAAGTCCTACTTCAGACCCGGTGGTTGAGGCACATGGCACTAACAAACTGCCTCCCCCTTTAAAGGGAAAAAAGAAACTGGCTTATAAACTGAGGAAAAAGACAGTGGATGAAACCTCAAAGGTCACAATTACTCCAATCGAGAAAGAGTTGTCTCCACAACACTTAGAGGGTTCATTGAAAGGCTTATATGACCTCACTATACCAGACGACTTGCTCAACTACGGCTTCAACGATCCAGAAGCCCTAAAACTCCATTCTCCTGCGAGAGGCGATGAAGGCGTTCAAGCCTATAATCAAGGAGAAAAAACTCTGATAAGTAAAGCTAAAGAAACTGGTCCGTCGGGGGGAAACACTAGGATACACACACTAACACTTACACCTCACCTTGCACTTAAACTTCATCCACCATGTTATTCTTGCTAAGTCGTGCTCACTTAATTTCTATGTAGGTGATATGGGATGCTCTCATGGATTCGACCGCCTTCGCAGATCCTTTATTTTCCATCATTCCAGTGGGGATTCGGGGTCCGACAAACATCAAGATAGAGACGACGATAGCAATAGAGACTATCGCCCCCAGGATTCGTCGTCTCGAAGAAAATTTTACATTCACTCTTCATACCCCCATGATCCTCCCCCTTAACAAGAGCAAAGCAGGGATAAATCTAATCATAAAGGGTCCCAGTCTGAGTCTCACCGTGACCAACACTCCGGTTCATCTAGCACCAAGCAATCATGGAAACCTCACAAAAAATATGTAATATCTAGACAAACTTCTTCTGCTCCTGCATATGATCCATCGATAGAAGAAAAGCTAACCGAGCTTAAGGCCACGTTCCCAAAAATATGTTTCAATGGTCTGAAGTTTCTTCCAACGATTCATCCTATTCCGGGGAACGTTAAACAAAGTGTCGTTGCTTGCAACAATGATGTCTACGTCCAACATGACGCATTTGTTCATTTTGCAGAAAAAGTTTCAGAAGTCTCTATCGAACGCCAGCATGAAATCGATCGTCTGAAACTTGAAGCCATCCATGACTGTAATGACCCAGAACTTCTGTCATTTGAAATTCCTATATTTAATTAAATTTAAATATTCACGAATGAATTTATATAAGCTAAGTGAATTAAATTTCGAATATCTAGATTTAATTAGATAATTAAATCGATAATTTAATATTTGAAATTATAGAAATAATTGGAAATTGGGTTTGATGTGATTAAAATTGATTTGTAAAGTTGTATTAAATTATATTGGAGTTAGAATCATGTTATAGAACTTTTAAAATTGAATTAAAAGTTTATTTATGAAAATTTAATATTTTAATATTTAATTGACTAGTGAAAAATAGCCATTTTTCAAACAGTCTCAGATTTCGATGAAACTAATTTCATCGGATCCGTAATGTTATATTATTATAAGATTTCAAATTTCGCGTCAATCAGATTTACGGTTTGTCTGGGGCAAGCCAAAACGCATAGAAATTAGTTTAGCCGATTTAATTTAAATTTGATCGTTTATTTCCAAAACTCGTACATATGATCGAATTTGCTTCCGAAAAACGTTCCTTTGTGTCTGAAACGCGTGTAAAACCCTAGAAACGTCAGCCGGTACGCTTAGTTTGGAGTTCGGAAAATTTCGAGTGAATAGTGTTTTGGCGAATTTTCTATAAAAGGACCTCCACTCTCACAATTTGCTCAAAACCCTAACCCTAAAGCTCAGCCGCCACCCCTATCTTCAACGGCCGAAAACATACCTTCTTCCTCCCTCAATTTCTTCAAATCCACACATCGATTCAACAAGCTTCCAACTACAAAGATGAAGAGGAAGATGAGAACTATATATCCAACGGTCACGATCGCATTCGGAGCCATGGATCGACGGCAATTCTCGTTCAAAGGCCAGTCGTTCGCTCATGTTTTTCAAGGAGGATAGGCAGCCGAGCTTCGTGAAAATTATGCCGAGGTTTGAGCACGAGATGAGCTACGATAAGCTAGTGGTCGATCATTTTCAAACTACAAGATGGAGGCTCGAAAATTCGAAACCTAACAGCGGCTATGGGTCTTGTACGTGACATTAACCTGGAGATGGAGAAGATTGCGTTCGGCGGCCCTGATCTGTGGAAGCAAAAGGAACAGCTGTGATGATTTAGGTTTGTAATATAAAAAAGAAACTGTGAATTAATTTTATTATTAATCGTATAAACTTTGTAATGTTGTAACTTTTTTCATACAAGGTCTGTTTTGGACGAAACGAATTGCGTTGGAATCGTATTGACGAATACTACGCTATTGAAAATAAGGTGAGAACTTCTCACTCAATCGAATTGTTTCGATTTAAATTTTAAATAGTTATATTTAAAATTGCTTGATTGTGTGATTGGATGATAAATTATTATCATTGTTTTGAAATAGACCCTATACGCCGTATTTTAAGTGGAGGTTATTTATTAAACACATATACCGCGATATTCCATCTTGAAGTGGAATTGGTATTATATATGTACTTAGAGTTGATTTTTCCGCATTATATAGCGGATGAGACCCTATTGTGCCGCATAATAGAGGATAATATTTTATAAAACCCATGTACCGCGATATCCCATCTTGAAACGGGATTGGTATTGTGCTAACATCTGTGGACGCAGGGAAACAGGTTGGAGGGATCCAACTGGATTCCTCAACAGTATTGATTTATTTATAGATATTTGCGATATATTCTGTTATCATATTGATATATGATGTTTGAGTGTCGTGGTTGATATATTGTTGCTGTTGCAGCATTGGCCTATTTTTGGAGTTTTAAAAAATGTTAAAGTAACGATTTCGAGTTTAAAAGGATTTTCAAGTGATTTTTGAAAGTACACCTTTTATTGAGTTTTGGAATTGATCCATTTTAAATAAATAAACGATATAATTTTTATGTTGTAAAAATTATGATTTTTGTGAAATATAACCGAAATGTGATTTTTGAAATAAGTAGTTGATTAATTTGTAAAATGGTTTAAATTGGGATTTTTGAATTATTATAAACGGTTTATATAAAAGATTTATAAAATTGATATTTATAAATTAAAAATATTGGAATCATAAAACGAATTTTTATAAGTGTTAAAAGGAAGTATAAATGGATTTCATAAGTGAATAAAATTTATAGATTTATAAATTGTGAAGTTATAAAATGAATAGATTTTGTAAAATAAAAGATTTATAAGTAATTAACTTATAAATTGGATTTTGGTATTTAAATGAGATATAAATAGAATTTGTTAATTAAGGGATTTTATAAGTTGAAGTTTTTAGAAAATATATTTATAATGTGAATTCATAAATGTTGTTTTATAAATCCGAAACCAATTGAATTTGATAAGTAAATATGAAAGCTTATTAAAAGAGATATATCCATGATTTTGGACAGTGGATAATCCTTTAAATTAAATAAAATGTGTAGAAATGTTGAATTTGGTTAACGAAGTATATTCACGATTTTGGACAATGAATAATATATTAAAGAAATGTTTTGGGGAAGTGACATTTTAAATAGAATTAAAACCATTTAAAGATGTTTTAAAATGTATTAAGTATTGAAACCATAGATTTCAACATTCATTGTTGAAATAGACGTTTTCGAGAGATAAAAGAAAATAGTGGACTATAACACTGTTGTATAGTAAATGATTTTCGAAAGGAAATGTTTTATATAATATTGGGGTTTATACATCTATCTTAATTTCGAATCCCTATACTAGTGATTTTGGGTTGTTATAACGATGTTTTACACAACATTCGTTTTGACTCAAACAAATGTGATTAGGAGGATGTTTTCCTTAAAGAATGAAATATATACTTAATTGTGATTTGAGTATATTGAATATTATCCAAATGTTGAAAATAAATAAATTTGTGAATTACTTATTTTTAAATAAGTATGGAATGTTTTCCAATATGAAGTGAATGTTTTGAGATTATATCTTTTAAAGATAAACTGAAAGTGCATATTTGAAATCGATTTGAAAATCATATTTCAATGGATATTTGGAAATTTAAATTCACCATGGAATTTATAAAGGAAAGGGAAATTTGTTTAGAAACAGACATTGATTTATTTTTAAAGTGTGGAAATAAATTTATGGATTTAGAACGTAAATTTAAAATAAATCGGTAAGGATTAATTTGATTGATTTAAATGATCCATTTTGAAATGAAAATGAATAAATAATTGTGAATATATCCCATGTAGGGAAATGAATTGAAATTTGTTTTCAAAGGATTGAAAAGTGATTTGAAATTTGTTTTCCAAGGATTGAAGTGTGAAAATATATCTTGTGAAGATATTTTGAAAATAAATAATTGGGAAAATTATTTAAACCTGAAAATTGTTGTGAATATTGATTGATAATTAAATAACCAACTATAAATATTTGCCTTTAAATGGCGTTTAAATTTCGATGCGACCGGGGGTCGGATTCCAAGTGGATATCCGAAAACCACATCGAACCATTGTGATTGTGATGAATCTTTTACTTAAAAGATTGAAGTGGAAAATTGTTGTGATTTGCTTGAATTTGAATGCTGCACTTATTTGTAAAATAAGCGCTCGTTATTCGGTTTAGCCGGGGGAGGACCTTTGTGTCATATAACCCATTCTGAATAGTGATACGACGTATATGGATAGCATTGAAGACCGGTGGTGAAGACCAGGTATTTGCGAGAATGATAGGATGACCTGTCGATTTTCTCTGCATCATGGCTCAGGTATAGAGATTCCCTAAGTGATGGGAAGTCCGATCGGGATTGTGAATACCCGGATTGCAAGGACTTCTTTGGAAGTGCCTTCGGTTCTGTTTGAACCCGGAACAGACTTGTATGGAAGTATGTCTGACGTTACATTTTGAGATGTAAAGCTGGTTTCTATCAAATACATTTCTGTTGGTGATAGAGAATTTATTCCCTTATCTTAACACCCTTCTCTGAGACGCACGAGCTCAGAGGTTATGTAGTTGATAGTTACTAGTGATACATTTCCACTTTGGTAATGTAGCATACGAAGTGCTGCTGATCATTTGTTGATCGAAGCATGGCTTTGTGAAAAAGCATAGCTTTGAGGACGCGACTTCGTCGAGTCTCACAACCCGGAAATGGTCGAAACAGGAATGTTGCGGCAAGGTTTTGTTTGGGGGTAGTTCCCCTAGAGTAAGTTCATTTCCTTCTAGATAGAAGGTGATATCATGGTATAGAGCCCAGATATCGAACCTATGTGGTTGCTGCAAATTTATTACTTTGTGGTTGTTGGTTGTCGGGATCGCGGAATAAAGGTTGGTTATGACCGGAGGATAGCATAGCTCGTGTGTTAGCTACCTAGTTACAGTTGTACAGCGTGAGGTAGCGTCGATGTGTTAGTTACCTAGTAATAGCTGCACAGCGTGAGGTAGTGTCGGCCTTGTTTAGCAGAGATCCGGTTAGGTTCTCGGGGGCGTCCTTCCAGAGGCATTCCATTTCGGTATGGGAAGTTCCTTAGCCCGATCATTTGTTGGAAAATCCAAAGAAAAAATACGTACCTTGTACGGTTTTAGTTGTATAACCTGCCATGGAATGTGGCGGTAACCTGCTATTGAACATGGTAGCTATAGTTGGCATAAGTGCGTAATGCCCATGCTGACTAAGGTTACTATTATATTTTCGAAAGTTTCTGCACTATGCACTAGTAATAATATCAAAATGGTTTTCGCGTATCAAACTTTATTTTTGACTGTCATAAGGAGAAATCTCCTCCAAGTGTGTACTTGCATTGTGTGTGTGGCGGGAGGCCTTATGGCAGTTTCATTTTCCAAAAAGCATCGTGAATTTCTAAAGAAAATTCTTTTGGTTGCTTTTAAAGATAAACTATTTTAGTTCTCACACCAGTCCCATGACTGACCTGAACTTTATTGTTCCTTTCCTAAACTCTGGGTGCCCACCAATTTCCACATGGGCAGTCTAGAGTTAGGTTATCAGGATATTCTAGAATTCAGGAGGTGCTATGGAGCTCAGGAGGCAAGCTGGATGGCGTGGCGTATCAACTAGTATATAGTATTTCTTGTCCGCTATTTTTGTTGCACACTCTGATAATGTAATGTAATGTGACGTAATGTAATAACTGATATAGTTCTTTGTTTTAAAGATATTCATTTATCTATTATATGTTGTTCCGCTGCGATTGTGAGATTCTGATATTGTTTATGTTGCTTCATCTTTCTTTCTTTTTCTACCTCTTCTTATTTAACCCTAACAATTCAATTTTTCCAGCCTTCGATTTATCGGCAGTTGATACAGTGGACGTATTAATGTCGATTTTTGGAAGTCGAAAATCCCATACGTTACAATGTGGTATCAGAGCATTTGGTTAAGAGACAACCTTCGCTCTGTTAGGTGTTACTCATTAGAGATAGCTACAGTAGTGCTCTAGAATGAGTTTGAGTGTAATAATAGCTATGAGAGCGTACTTTTTAGTGAATAAAAATTGTTTTATATTTTGTTGATTGGTTTGTTGAGTGGTATATGGATTCTGGTCAATATGAGTAATTAACGTTATTGATAGGAATCTCTAAACACTTGTACAGAACAAATTCGACACAATATCGTTTTAAAATAGGGTAAATGAAACAATTTTACCTAAATTATTTTCGTATATAAAAGAGAAAAGTGAATTATTATAATATATGATTGTATGGTTGCTAAAATCCTAATTTCCTTTAATCCACCTGTAAATCCTGCTAACCATAATATCCATTTTCATTCAATCTCACATCATTAATTTCATTTGAATTCAATTTACAATTTCAATTCTATTTGGATTCAATTTACCTTCTGAATATTGAATTTTATCAATTATTTTTCATTCACAACTGATTCATCTTGCTATTTTAAATTAGTTTCTTTTACTAATTCATTACAAGTTCTAACTCATTTCATCCCGCACAATTCAAATTGGTTTTCAATATTCAGCTTTCAATACCAGTTTATAACCACGTATATTTAAACTGGATTTCAAATTCCATATGAATTTAATTTACCTATTATTTATAAATGTTGAATTCAATTAATTTCAACCCATATTAAATTTGTCATTTCTTCAATTAGTTTTACTTACTAATTTTATTTTAATACTTAGCTTCGTTTGATCCAATTTGACAAAAAAAGTTAATTGCTCGACGAAAAGGTATGTATTTCAATTTCGGCATGAAATTTGATGATTTTCTTGTCTAGCCACTTGGCTTTTTCTTTTCTTTTTGGAATCTGGGGGCCGTTGTGCCATTTTTGTAGTCGTACCGAGCTAGCCGCGCAAAGGAGACGCTGGCGAAATTTTTCGAAAATTTAAGGCGTTAGAATATTTTTTGAGAAAAATGGAAATTTTTTGAGACTATAACTTTGATATTGGAGTGAAAAGTAAAAGATATAGTTGGTTTTGAAAAGATAACTAAGTATGATTTGAAAACTTAGTAAAGTTATTGTAAGAAGTCTAACTATGGATTTTGGAAAAGTTAAACTGTTTAAATGAATTTAAAATTTAATTTGAATGATTTTTTTTTGAAAAGTTAATGGATTTCAAGACTTTTTCTTACTTGGTAATTTCGAGGACGAAATTCTTTTAAGGGGGAAGTTTGTAACAACCCAGAACATCTGTCATTTGAAATTTTTATATTTAGTTAGATTTAAATATTCACGAATGAATTTTATAAGCTAAGTTGATTAAATTTCGAATATCTAGATTTAATTGGATAATTAAATCGGTAGTTTAATATTTGAAATACAGAAATAATTGGAATTGCGTTTGATGTGATTAAAATTGATATGTAAAGTTGTATTAAATTATATTGGAGTTAGAATGATGTTATAGAACTTTTAAAATGGAATAAAAGTTTATTTGTGAAAATTGAATATTTTAATATTTAATTGACTAGTGAAAAACAGCCATTTTTCAAACAATCTCGGATTTCGACGAAACCAATTTCATCGAATCCGTAATGTTATATTATTTTAAGATTTCAAATTTCGTGCCAATCAAATCTACGGTTTATCCGGGGCAGGCCAAAACGCATAGAAATTAGTTTAACCGATTTAATTTAAATTTGATCGTTTATTTCCGTAACTCACACATATGATCGAATTAGCTTCCGAAACACGTTCCATTGTGTCCGAAACATGGGTAAAACCTTAGGAACGTCGATCGGCATGCTTCGTTTGGAGTTTGGAAAATTTCGAGTGAATAGTGTTCGGCGAATTTTCTATAAAAAGGACCTCCACTCTCACAATTTGCTCAAAACCCTAATCCTAAAGCTTCAGCCACCACCCCTATCTTCAATGGCCAAAAACGTGCCTTCTTCCTCCCTCAATTTCTTCAAATCCACACATCGATTCAACAAGCTTCCAACTACAAAGATGAAGAGGAAGACGAGAACTATATATCCAAGATCGCATTCGGAGCCATGGATCGACGGCAATTCTCATTCAAAGGCCCGTCGTCCGCTCACGTTTTTCAGGGAGGATAGGCAACCGAGCTTCGTGAAAATTATGCCGAGGTTTGAGCACGAGATGAGCTTCGATAAGCTAGTGGCCCATCGTCTTCAAACGGCAAGATGGAGGCTTGAAAATTCGAAACCTAACGGCGGCTATGGGTCTCGTGCGGGACATTAACCTGGAGATGGAGAAGATTGTGTTCGGCGGCCCTGATCTGTGGAAGCAAAAGGAACAGCTGTGATGATTTAGGTTTGTAATATAAAAAAGAAATTGTGAATTAATTTTATTATAAATCGTATAAACTTTGTAATGCTGTAACTTTTTTCATACGAAGTCCGTTTTGGACGAAATGAATTGCGTTGGAATCGTATTGACGAATGCTACACGATGGAGCTGAATTGGAATCGTTTGGAGCTAGTGATAATTTTGGGTAAAATTAAACTCGCGTTTAATTTTATTCGAAATAAACGCTGAAGCCGCTATTAGAAACAAGGTGAGAACTTCTCACTCAATCGAATTGTTTTGATTTAAATTTTAAATAGTTAGATTTAAAATTGCTTGATTGTGTGATTGGATGATAAATTATTATCTATTGTTTTGAAATAGACCCTATACGCCGTATATTAAGCGGAGGTTATTTATCAAACACATATACCGCGATATTCCATCTTGAAGTGGAATTGGTATTATATATGTACTTGGAGTTGATTTCCCGCATTATATAGCGGATGAGACCCTATTGTGCCGCATAATAGTGGATAATATTTTATAAAACCCATGTACCACGATATCCCATCTTGAAACAGGATTGGTATTGTGCTAACATCTGTGGATGCAGTGAAACAGGTTGGAGGGATCCAACTGGATTCCTCAACAGTTTATTTACAGATATTTGCGATATATTCTGTTATCATATTGATATATGATGTTTGGGTGCCGTGGTTGATATATTGTTGCTGTTGTAGTATTGGCCTATTTTTGGAGTTTTAAAAAAATGCTAAAGTAACGATTTCGATTTTAAAAAGATTTTCAAGAGGTTTTTGAAAGTATACATTTTATTGAATTTTGGAATTGATCCATTTTAAATAAATAAACGATATAATTTTTATGTTATAAAAATTATGATTTTTGTGAAATATAACCGAAATGTGATTTTTGAAATAAGTAGTTGATTAATTTATAAAATGGTTTAAATTGGGATTTTTGAATTATTATAAACGGTTTATATAAAAGATTTATAAAATTGATATTTATAAATTAAAAATATTGGAATCATAAAACGAGTTTTTATAAGAGTTAAAAGGAAGTATAAATGGATTTCATAAGTGAATGAAATTTATAGATTTATAAATTATGAAGTTATAAAATGAATAGATTTTGTAAAATAAAAGATTTATAAGTAATTAACTTATAAATGGCATTTAAATGAGATATAAATAGAGTTTGTTAATTAAGGGATTTTATAAGTTGAAGTTTGTAGAAAATATATTTGTAATGTGAATTCATAAATGTTGTTTTATAAATCTGAAACCAATTGAATTTGATAAGTAAATATGAAAGCTTATTGAAAGAGATATATCCACGATTTTGGACAGTGGATAATCCTTTAAATTAAATAAAATGTGTAGAAATGTTGAATTTGGTTAACGAAGTATATTCACGATATTAGACAGTGAATAATATATTAAAGAAATGTTTTGGGGAAGTGATATTTTAAATAGAATTAAAAAGATTTAAAGATGTCTTCAAATGTATTAAGTACCGAAACCATAGATTTCAACATTCATTGTTGAAATAGACGTTTTCGAGAGATAAAAGGAAATAGTGGACTATAACACTGTTGTTATAGTAAATGATTTTCGAAAGGAAATGTTTTATATGGTATTGGGGTTTATATATCTACCTTAATTTCGAATCCTTATACTAGTGATTTTGGGTTGTTGTAACGATGTTTTACGCAACATTCGTTTTGACTCAAATAAATGTGTTTAAGAGGATGTTTTCCTTAAAGAATGAAATATATACTTAATTATGATTTGAGTATATTGAATATTTTCCAAATGTTGAAAATAAATAGATTTGTGAATTACTTATTTTTTTAAAAGTATGAAAATGTTTTCCAATATGAAGTGAATGTTTTGAGATTATATCTTTTAAAGATAAATTGAAAGTGCATATTTGAAATCGATTTGAAAATCGTATATCAGTGGATATTTGGAAATTAAAATTCACCATGGAATTTATAAAGGAAAGAGAAATTTTTTTAGAAACAAACATTGATTTATTTTTGTAACATCCCGAAAATTTTGAATTTAAAATTTAGTAATATATTTGAAACTTTTTGAAATTTAAATTGAAAAGTTATAAAGAAATAAAATATGAACAAAGTTTAGTGTTTTTAGTTAAAACTTTTAATAGAATTTAAAATTGTTAAAGTAAGTTATGATAAATTTATAAAAATTCAAATCACATAATTATAATCTAACAAGTAAACATCCAAACAAATAAACAAATAAACCTATGAATAATTAAACAAATAAACAAATAATCTAACATTTAAGCAATATAAACATATAAACAAATCAAACAAAATAACACTTATAAAAAAATGTAAAAACATATGAACTGTACCTATAAAAGAAAATGCAAGAAAGTAAAACATTCAAACAAATAAACATGTTACTAAATCAAATCAGGTAAGTCTAAGAACCTAAAACAAAACAAAATATGCTGAAATTAGCAAAGTAACTACAAACTAGTCAACTAAAATATGTAAGTAAAAGAAAATAAAAGAAAATAAAACAAACTCTTACATTAGCAAAATAAACAAGACAGCATGCTGAGAATATACAAAGCATGAAACACTACATACTTTCATTAAATGCAAGCATCTACAAAGAACATACCTGCATTCAATGCTTTTACTTCCAGCATGGTTTATCCTGTACTTGTTTTAATAAACTTCAGTAAAAAAAATCTGTTATAAAGAAACATCAACCTGCCTCTTTATTTCATTCAACAAACTTCTGCAAACCTGAAAAAGAAAACATCATATTTCATAAATTCAAAAGCATTCAGGTGATTAAAACAGAAAGTAAAAAGAAGTTAAAAAAAAAAACCAAACCAGAGAAGAAGAAGCAAACTGCAGTTAAAAAGATACAAAAATAGTCTCTGTTTCTATATTGTTCAGGTGAGTAAAATAATCTTTAAAAGCTTAAATCTATTTAAACAGTTTAAATTCCATTCATAAGCTGTTTATGTATATGCTTCAGTTTATAAATAGGATTTTGTATGCTCTGCATTTCATCTTCTCTGTATTTATCACAGCACTTGATCATTTATTCAAAGAATTAGATTTATTTACATTGAAACATTGTTAAGTAATAAAAATCTTAAACCAAAATATGTTGTGTAAACTTAACTCACAGTTTAAAATTTTATTTTAAGTTTGAAGTGAAACTTTTTGGCTGTGCAACCTCAAACCTTACAGTAAATCAAAATGGTGATAAATTCAAGTGTGATTAATCATTGATTTGATTGTATAATTCGAGTAAGTATACAAAAATGGGATTTTTAAACTAAATATGATGATTTTTACTTGGGTATCTTAGGAGCAGTTTGTATTTTAGCAAATGTTGCTTTTAAGTCAATTCCTGTAAATCAAAAGACTTTTGAATGTTGAGATTTCGCGTGGAGCTAGTTTAATACTCAAGAATGTTGAGAAAAATACAAATTTATTTTTCTATTGCGTGAATGGGGAGTACGAGCTCGAAGTAGGGTTTAGTTTTCGAAATTGATACGGTCTGTAAACTGGGTGCGTACGCTACCGTGGATGCATCGAGTTCGAAGATTTTGTGGGTGATGATAGCATGGGGTGTTGTCGAACTGTGGACGAAGTTTCTGGGTTTCTGGCGGCGTCTGGTGGCGTGGCGAGGCGTTGACAGGGACGGTGGTAGTTCCAGTGTATGTTGCAGGTTTGCGTGCTCGAACTAAAATTTGAATTCGAGATGATAAATAGGTTTGGGTGATCAGGGATTGGACTAGGGGGGAGTTCTGACTTACTCATCGATGCAGCGACGCCTGAAGATCATCAATGGCATTGTGCACGTATACGTGCACGAATTTATGACCTGGAAGAAATTTGATTTCCTGAAGCATTTCAGGTTTGTACTCGTGTGGGTGACTTGAAGTTCTGATCGGGGAAATAGGGCAGAGACTCGAAGGGAGACTCGGGAGGTTTCAGGGTTTTATTGTGACAAAAATTGGGACTTAGCAAAATTTGCAAAAATTTTTATCACTCGGGTAGCTTTGGGAGGAAACTCGAAGCAGGAAGTGTTTGAACTCGAGCGTGACTCGGGGGAGACTCGGGTTGGCCACCTGAAACAGCAAGTTCAGTTGAGGTTTGTCGAAAACTTAAGTTTAAACAATGTTTATAAGCATTGTTTATAAAATGAAGAAAGTTTGTAAATGGAATGTGAAGTTAATAAATTAATGATAAAATAATTTATGATTTAAATTTTTTTTTTAATAATAATAAATAAATAAAAGCAATTAAATTAAAGTTGTAAATTTAAAAATCATTAAGTTGATAATTTAAAATGATTGATTCAAAATTGATAGTTACATTAAGATAATTTATTAAGGAATAATAAATTAATATAGTCAATTGAGATTTAATTCAATTGTGATTATAAAAAAAAATCATCGTTTTAAAGTAATCAAGAAAAATAATAATAATAATATTTATATGGTTAATTTATTAAATCCAGATACATCATTTTACCAAATTGTTTAATAAGTAAATAATGTAGTTTAAAATGATAATTAAGGTAATTGATTTATAAACAATTAAGTGTTTAAATGAATTTGTAAGTAAGAATTTGTAAATTTTGAAACAATAAATTGAGTAATCAAAATTTAGTTTATTTATCCAAATTCTCATCATTAAATTAAATTAATTTAGTGGTAAATTTATTTAAATCACATTGGGAAGTAATTAACTATTTTGTTAACTTATATAAATATCTCTGTTCTGTTTGTAATTCTGTATGATGATATTGCCATGTTATTGCACTGTGATTATGATTGTTCTGTATTGCTGTGAAAACCCTGTTGTTTGTAAACCGACATTTAAACTTCGATGCGACAGGGTATCGGATTTCAGTTGGTTATCCGAAACCCACATCGAACCTGTGAATATTTGTGAATGACATCCACATGTTTTAAAATTTGACACTCACTATTCGAATTAGCCGGGAAAGGACCTGTGTGTCATATAACCCATTTCGAATATGTGATTCGACGTTATGGATAGAATGTGAAGACCGGTGTTGAAGACCGGGTATTTACGAGAGCGATAGGATGATCTGTCGATTGACTCTGCACCGAGTTGCTCCGGTATAGAGTTCTCCATATGTGATGGGGAATCCGATCAGGATTGTGGATATCCGGATTGCAAGGACTTCTTCGAAAGTGCCTTCGGTTCTGTTCGAACCCAGAACAGACTTGTATGGATTGTATGTCTGACATTACAAATTGAGAGATAAAGCAGATTTCTTTCAAATATATTTCTGTTGGTGGCGGAGAATTTATTCTCTTAGCTTAACACCCTTCTCTGAGACGTACGAGCTCAGAGGTTATGTAGTTGAAGTTATCAGCGATATATTCCCAATTTGGTAATGTGACATACTGAGTGTTGCTGTGAAATGATCATTGTGTTGATTATTCGTGATAGGATCATTTATTTGATCGTCTATCTTTGTGATCATTTCTATGATCATTTGTTGACCCAAAGCATGACTTTGTATAAAGCGTGTTTTTGTGGACGTGACTTCGTCGGACCTCACACCCCGAAATGGTCGAAACAGGAAAGATGCGGCAAGGTTATTGGGGGTAGCACCCCTTAGGGTATGTACATTTCCTTCTGGATAGAAGTGGTATCATGGTATGGAGCCCAGATACTTAACTTATGTTGATATCACAGATATATATATATATATATGATTTTGTGATTTGTTGCTGGGGCCCCGGTTAAAGGTTGGTTACGATCGGGAGATGGCATACTCGTGTCAGTAGTTACCCAGTTAGGGGTAACCCGGCCTTGTGTTGGCAGAGATCCGGTTTGGTTCTCGGGGACGTCCTTCCAGAGGCGTTCTCATGTGGCAATGGGAAGTTCCTTGGCCTGACCATTTGTTGGAAATCCAATTCCAAATACGAAACCCTGTACGGTTTTAGTTGTAGAACCTACCATCTAATATGGTAGCTATAGTAGGCATAGTATAATGGTACCTATGTCGGCTAAGATTAATATTCTATTTTCGAAATGATTTACTATCACTATGCACTAGTAATAATATCAAAGAATTCTTTTCTCGTACCAAGCATATTTAACTATCATAAGAAGAAATCTCCTCCAATTCTGCGTTTGCATTGTGTGTGTGGCGGGAGGTCTTATGGTAGTTCCATTTTTAAAAGCATTCCGAAAATTCTTTTATAAATCTTGTTTATTTAAATACAACTGTTTTGTTTACTCATACCAGTCCCATGACTGATCCGGAGTTTATTGTTTTCTTTCCTAAACTCTGCGTGCCCATTATTTCCACACGGGCAGCCTAGTAGCAGGTTTCTGTATTTTGGAGTAGCAGTATTTTGGAGCTCTTATCTTGGAGCTATCTTAGGAGCTTTTGGAGATTACAGGTGTTAGCTTTTGGGAGTTCGTTATCATCTCTCATTTGAGAACTTTTGGATATATGTTCACTGTTGTATTATCATGATGTTGTATTTGGAGTTGTAGTGTATGTATTATGTACTCTGTTGCAGTATGGATATTATGTTGATGTTGTAACAGTGATGTTATTTATGAGATTGATTCTGTTCCGCTGTTTTATATACATCTAATTGTTGTTATAAGCTCCGGCGATGCGAATTTGATGTCGTTTATTGGACATCGAGTTTGGGTCGTCACAAATTGGTATCAGAGCTGTTGGTTGAGTAAGAACTTTAGCTACGGAGTATAACACATTAGATGGCTCATTAGAGATAGGGTGAAGTATACCCTAGAATGAGTATAATCAAAATTGAAACTTTGAAATTTCTTAGTCTATTTCTTTTTACTGCTGATATTCCTTAAGATATTTCGCCTGTATATCTAAATCAATTTTCTTACTAATCTCAGATAGTGAAAATGAGTGGACGCAGAGGAAGAACTAGGGGTCAAGGCAATGCTGCAGCACCCAATCAAATTCCCGCAGCCGCAGAAGCAGTAATAGAAATTCAGTAGCAGCCGGACTTGGCTGAATTATATAAGAAATTTGAAAAGCTTGGTGGCAAACCATTCATTGGCAAAGAGTCAATTATTGACGCTCAAGCTTGGGTAAGATCGTGTGAAAAGATTTTTAAAGGGCTAAAACTGCAGGATGAGCAGAAAAGACTTATAGCTTCTTGGCAACTCCAAGGAGAAGCTTCAGCTTGGTGGGAAACCATCATTATAGATGAACCCGAGGAAGAATTTACTTGGGATCGTTTTAAAGAAGTGTTTGAGAAACGTTACATGCCATCGGCGGGAGTTTCCAGAATGTATCAGGAATTTTTGGATTTGAAGCAAGAGAGTTTGTCGTTTGAAGAATACTTGAATAAATTCAGTGAACTATCTCGGTTTGGTCCGGAATTGCTAAATACACCTCTGAAGAAAAATGAAAGGTTTATCCGGGGAATGAACCAGAAATATCATGGAAGAATGACAGGTCATGTTAAAGAATCTTTTTCGGATTTGGTAGATATGGGGTACAGGTACGCTACTCTTGATATACAAGAAGCAACTGTGGAGAAAGGTAATTCAGGTAGTCAGAATTATAAAAAGCGTAAATTCGGAGGCAAGAAACCTTGGCAAGGCAATGAGAAGAAGAGGAACACTCAAGGAAGAGCAACAGAAAATGTCACTTGTTACAACTGCAAAGAGAAAGGCCACTATTCAAATGACTGCCCAAAACCGAAGAAACCAGCTAGAGAATGTTACAATTGTCATAAACCAGGACATTTAGTTAAAGATTGCCCAGTGATGAAGCCAGCACAAGTGGCAAAGGTTTACATGATAAAGGAGGACCCCTCATCTTCAAAAGCTGATAAAGGGAAAAGCGTTTTGGAAGGTAACCTTACTATTAATAATAGAACTGTTAAAGTTTTATTTGATATAGGAGCTTCACATAGCTTTATCTCCCAACAAACCGTAAATGAATTAGGACTTGAAACTAAATTTGCTGACGATCTTATTTGCGTGAAAAATCCGGTTGGAGGTCCCGCAAATCTTTGTTCATATTGTAAGAGAGTTCCTATTTCATATGCTAGCTATAAATTTCCTATCAACCTTTATGTCCTCGAATTTGATGAATTTGAAATCTTACTCGGTATGAACTGGTTAACGAGATACGATGCTAGATTGGAGTGTAGTAATCGGACAGTTTTAATCAAAACAAGTTTTGGAAATTTTATTGAAATCTCTTGTGAGAATCCAAGTCCAAGGAGCGACAGATTGATATATACTTTGGGAAATCTTGAACCCACTTTACAGTCTATACCTGTTGTTCGGGATTTTTCCGACGTATTTGAAGAAGTGAAATCTTTACCTCATCATCGAGAAATAGAATTCCGAATCGATCTTGTACCTAATACTCGTCCTGTTGTTCACGCAAGTCGCAGGATGGCACCCAGGGAAAAGATTGAATTGGTTCATCAAACTAATGAGCTACTAGCAAAAGGATTAATTCGACCCAGTGTTTCTGAATGGAGTTCAGCCGTCGTATTTGTTGCCAAATCAGACGGATCTTTGAGATTGTGTGTAGATTACCGCGATCTAAATAAACAAACTCTCAAGAATAAATTTCCACTGCCCAGAATTGATGATTTATTTGATCAGTTGCATGGCGCTCGTTTCTTTTCAAAAATGGATCTAGCTCAGGGATTCCATCAATTACGAATCGCCGAAGATTGTGTCCATTTGACTGCTTTCAGAGGTCCTAATATGTTCTATGAATGGTTAGTTATGCCTTTCGGGCTAACCAATGCTCCAGCATACTTCGTAGATCTTATGACTCGTGTGTTTCGGGAAGTTTTGAATAAATTTGTGCTTGTATTCATTGATGACATCTTAATTTTCTCCAAAACTGAAGATGAGCATGCCGAGCACCTTAGAATTGTCTTAGAAATTTTAAGGAGAAATGTTCTATATGCAAAATTTTCCAAATGCCATTTCTGCGTCAATGAAGTCAAATTCCTTGGCCATATTGTTAATGAAGAAGGAATTTCAGTAGATCCTAGCAAAATTTCCGCTATTCTTGATTGGAAACAACCCACTACACCAAGAGAAGTTCGAAGCTTTTTGGGTTTAGCAGGCTATTATCGGAAATTCGTTCAAGATTTTTCTAAGTTAGCTAGTCCGCTGACTAAGTTAACCATGAAAAATGCAAAGTTCATTTGGACTTCAAGATGTGAGGAAGTTTTTCAAGAGTTGAAAAAGAGATTGACCACTGCTCCTGTTCTCACTATAGTTAATGGGAACCGAGGCTTATCTGTCTATACTGATGCATGTGGTGAAGGGGTAGGTGCAGTATTAATGCAAAATGGAAAGGTGGTTGCCTACGCAGGTAGACAATTACGTCCGCATGAGAAGAACTACCCAACGCACGATTTGGAACTTTTGGCTGTTGTTTTCGCTTTGAAAATATGGCGACACTATCTCCTGGGTAAGAATCTTTTCAGCTTTCTTAATAATTTGCGAAATTGACTAAAGAAATATACTTAATAAACTCTCTTTATTTTAGGTGAAAAATTCGAATTATTCACCGATCATAAAAACTTGAAATATCTTTTCACCCAGAAGGATCTGAATCTGCGACAACAACGTTGGTTGGAATTTCTAGCATCATATGACTTAGACATTCTGTATACGCCCGGAAAGGCCAATGTAGTTGCAGACGCTTTAAGCAGAAGTTATGCTGTTCTTGCTTATCTTGTTATCACTCCTACTCTTCTTGAGAAAATCGCTAGTAAGCAACATGAAGACAAATTCCTTCGGGGTATTTATGGAAAAATTCTTCGAGGCGAAGATACAAGTTTTGAGACAAATCATAGTGGAGTTATTGATTAAAAGGCAGGATTTGTGTTCCAGATTTCCCTGAACTGAAACGTGAAATTTTGGATGAATGCCACAAGTCAAAATTCAGCATTCATCCAGGAGTCAACAAAATGTATCGTGATGTTAAAAGAACATTCTGGTGGAAAACGATGAAGAGAGACATATCTATTTATGTGAGTCGTTGTGCTACTTGTCAGCAGATCAAGAGCGACCAAAAGAAAGTGGCCGGTTTACTTCAACCTTTAGAAGTACCGAAATGGAAGTGGGATCAGGTATCGATGGATTTCATCGATGGATTGCCACGAACCAAGAAAGGCAATGAAGCGATTTGGGTTATTGTAGATCGTCTAACCAAAAATGCTCATTTCATTCCAGTTAAATCTACTCGGACTGCGGCAAGCTTGGCAGGTATATATATAAAGGAAATTGTTCGCCTCCATGGTATTCCCAGTAGTATAGCGAGTGATCGTGACCCGATCTTCACTAGTAGATTTTGGGAAGCATTTCAGGATGCATTGGGAACGAAATTAAATTTCAGTACTGCTTATCATCCGCAATCTGATGGACAGACTGAGAGAGTTAACCGAATTTTAGAAGACCTACTGCGTGCTTATGTTCATGATTTTGGTGGTTCTTGGGAGGACCATTTGCATCTGGTTGAATTCTCTTATAATAACAGTTATCAGGCCAGTTTAGAAATGGCTCCTTTCGAAGCTTTATATGGTCGTCCGTGTCGATCACCTACATGCTGGATCGAATCAGGTGACAGACTTGTTCTTGGACCGGATATGATAAAAGAAGCCACTGAGAAGGTAAATTTTATTCGAAAGAAGTTATTAACTGCCCAAAGCCGTCAGAAGAGCTACTATGACCGTCGAAGGAGAAATTTGGAATTTCAAGTTGGAGATTCTGTATTTCTAAAAGTATCTCCGATGCGGGGTGTGTTGAGATTCGGGAAAACTGGAAAGTTGGCACCGCGTTATATTGGTCCTTTTCCTATTCTGGAAAGGATTGGTTCTCTAGCATATAGAGTGCAGTTACCCAGCTGGTTGTCTGGCGTACATGATGTGTTCCATATTTCTAATCTTCGGAAATATGTGCACGATCCAGATGATATTATTGAAGAAGCTGCTCAGCAGGATCTAGAAATCACTCCCAACTTGGCAGTTAGAAGGGAACCGATGAAAATAATTGATCGTGATGAGAAGCGATTGAGGAACAAAATTGTGAAATTGGTCAAAGTTAAATGGAGTGGCGATCCAAAGGACTGTACTTGGGAGACTGAAGAGAATATGAAGAAATCATATCCCAAATGCAGAATTGACATCTCGACTTAAAACTGTAAGTCATTTCCTTGTTTCCGAATTCGTATATTATTTGTTTACGTTTCTCTCTCTTTCAATTTCGAGGACGAAATATTCTTAAGGAGGGGATATTGTAACATCCCGAAAATTTTGAATTTAAAATTTAGTAATATATTTGAAACTTTTTGAAATTTAAATTGAAAAGTTATAAAGAAATAAAATATGAACAAAGTTTAGTGTTTTTAGTTAAAACTTTTAATAGAATTTAAAATTGTTAAAGTAAGTTATGATAAATTTATAAAAATTCAAATCACATAATTATAATCTAACAAGTAAACATTCAAACAAATAAACAAATAAACCTATGAATAATTAAACAAATAAACAAATAATCTAACATTTAAGCAATATAAACATATAAACAAATCAAACAAAATAACACTTATAAAAAATATAAAAACATATGAACTGTACCTATAAAAGAAAATGCAAGAAAGTAAAACATTCAAACAAATAAACATGTTACTAAATCAAATCAGGTAAGTCTAAGAACCTAAAACAAAACAAAATATGCTGAAATTAGCAAAGTAACTACAAACTAGTCAACTAAAATATGTAAGTAAAAGAAAATAAAAGAAAATAAAACAAACTCTTACATTAGCAAAATAAACAAGACAGCATGCTGAGAATATACAAAGCATGAAACACTACATACTTTCATTAAATGCAAGCATCTACAAAGAACATACCTGCATTCAATGCTTTTACTTCCAGCATGGTTTATCCTGTACTTGTTTTAATAAACTTCAGTAAAAAAATCTGTTATAAAGAAACATCAACCTGCCTCTTTATTTCATTCAACAAACTTCTGCAAACCTGAAAAAGAAAACATCATATTTCATAAATTCAAAAGCATTCAGGTGATCAAAACAGAAAGTAAAAAGAAGTTAAAAAAAAACCAAACCAGAGAAAAAGAAGCAAACTGCAGTTAAAAGGATACAAAAATAGTCTCTGTTTCTATATTGTTCAGGTGAGTAAAATAATCTTTAAAAGCTTAAATCTATTTAAACAGTTTAAATTCCATTCATAAGCTGTTTATGTATATGCTTCAGTTTATAAATAGGATTTTGTATGCTCTGCATTTCATCTTCTCTGTATTTATCACAGCACTTGATCATTTATTCAAAGAATTAGATTTATTTACATTGAAACATTGTTAAGTAATAAAAATCTTAAACCAAAATATGTTGTGTAAACTTAACTCACAGTTTAAAATTTTATTTTAAGTTTGAAGTGAAACTTTTTGGCTGTGCAACCTCAAACCTTACAGTAAATCAAAATGGTGATAAATTCAAGTGTGATTAATCATTGATTTGATTGTATAATTCGAGTAAGTATACAAAAATGGGATTTTTAAACTAAATATGATGATTTTTACTTGGGTATCTTAGGAGCAGTTTGTATTTTAGCAAATGTTGCTTTTAAGTCAATTCCTGTAAATCAAAAGACTTTTGAATGTTGAGATTTCGCGTGGAGCTAGTTTAATACTCAAGAATGTTGGGAAAAATACAAATTTATTTTTCTATTGCGTGAATGGGGAGTACGAGCTCGAAGTAGGGTTTAGTTTTCGAAATTGATACGGTCTGTAAACTGGGTGCGTACGCTACCGTGGATGCATCGAGTTCGAAGATTTTGTGGGTGATGATAGCATGGGGTGTTGTCGAACTGTGGACGAAGTTTCTGGGTTTCTGGCGGCGTCTGGTGGCGTGGCGAGGCGTTGACAGGAACGGTGGTAGTTCCAGTGTATATTGCAGGTTTGCGTGCTCGAACTAAAATTTGAATTCGAGATGATAAATAGGTTTGGGTGATCGGGGATTGGACTAGGGGGGAGTTCTGACTTACTCATCGATGCAGCGACGCCTGAAGATCATCAATGGCGTTGTGCACGTATACATGCACGAATTTATGACCTGGAAGAAATTTGATTTCCTGAAGCATTTCAGGTTTGTACTCGTGTGGGTGAGTCGAAGTTCTGATCGGGGAAATAGGGCAGAGACTCGAAGGGAGACTCGGGAGGTTTCAGGGTTTTATCGTGACAAAAATTGGGACTTAGCAAAATTTGCAAAAATTTTTATCACTCGGGTAGCTTTGGGAGGAAACTCGAAGCAGGAAGTGTTTGAACTCGAGCGTGACTCGGGGGAGACTCGGGTTGGCCACCTGAAACAGCAAGTTCAGTTGAGGTTTGTCGAAAACTTAAGTTTAAACAATGTTTATAAGCATTGTTTATAAAATGAAGAAAGTTTGTAAATGGAATGTGAAGTTAATAAATTAATGATAAAATAATTTATGATTTAAATTTTTTTTTTTAATAATAATAAATAAATAAAAGCAATTAAATTAAAGTTGTAAATTTAAAAATCATTAAGTTGATAATTTAAAATGATTGATTCAAAATTGATAGTTACATTAAGATAATTTATTAAGGAATAATAAATTAATATAGTCAATTGAGATTTAATTCAATTGTGATTATAAAAAAAATAAATCATCGTTTTAAAGTAATCAAGAAAAATAATAATAATAATATTTATATGGTTAATTTATTAAATCCAGATACATCATTTTACCAAATTGTTTAATAAGTAAATAATGTAGTTTAAAATGATAATTAAGGTAATTGATTTATAAACAATTAAGTGTTTAAATGAATTTGTAAGTAAGAATTTGTAAATTTTGAAACAATAAATTGAGTAATCAAAATTTAGTTTATTTATCCAAATTCTCATCATTAAATTAAATTAATTTAGTGGTAAATTTATTTAAATCACATTGGGAAGTAATTAACTATTTTGTTAACTTATATAAATATCTCTGTTCTGTTTGTAATTCTGTATGATGATATTGCCATGTTATTGCACTGTGATTATGATTGTTCTGTATTGATGTGAAAACCCTGTTGTCTGTAAACCGACATTTAAACTTCGATGCGACAGGGTATCGGATTTCAGTTGGTTATCCGAAACCCACATCGAACCTGTGAATATTTGTGAATGACATCCACATGTTTTAAAATTTGACACTCACTATTCGAATTAGCCGGGAAAGGACCTGTGTGTCATATAACCCATTTCGAATATGTGATTCGACGTTATGGATAGAATGTGAAGACCGGTGTTGAAGACCGGGTATTTGCGAGAGCGATAGGATGACCTGTCGATTGACTCTGCACCGAGTTGCTCCGGTATAGAGTTCTCCATATGTGATGGGGAATCCGATCAGGATTGTGGATATCCGGATTGCAAGGACTTCTTCGAAAGTGCCTTCGGTTCTGTTCGAACCCAGAACAGACTTGTATGGATTGTATGTCTGACATTACAAATTGAGAGATAAAGCAGATTTCTTTCAAATATATTTCTGTTGGTGGCGGAGAATTTATTCTCTTAGCTTAACACCCTTCTCTGAGATGTACGAGCTCAGAGGTTATGTAGTTGAAGTTATCAGCAATATATTCCCAATTTGGTAATGTGACATACTGAGTGCTGCTGTGAAATGATCATTGTGTTGATTATTCGTGATAGGATCATTTATTTGATCGTCTATCTTTGTGATCATTTCTATGATCATTTGTTGACCCAAAGCATGACTTTGTATAAAGCGTGTTTTTGTGGACGTGACTTCGTCGGACCTCACACCCCGAAATGGTCGAAACAGGAAAGATGCGGCAAGGTTATTGGGGGTAGCACCCCTTAGGGTATGTACATTTCCTTCTGGATAGAAGTGGTATCATGGTATGGAGCCCAGATACTTAACTTATGTTGATATCGCAGATATATATATATATATATATATATATGATTTTGTGATTTGTTGCTGGGGCCCCGGTTAAAGGTTGGTTACGACCGGGAGATGGCATACTCGTGTCAGTAGTTACCCAGTTAGGGGTAACCCGGCCTTGTGTTGGCAGAGATCCGGTTTGGTTCTCGGGGACGTCCTTCTAGAGGCGTTCTCATGTGGCAATGGGAAGTTCCTTGGCCTGACCATTTGTTGGAAATCCAATTCTAAATACGAAACCCTGTACGGTTTTAGTTGTAGAACCTACCATCTAATATGGTAGCTATAGTAGGCATAGTATAATGGTACCTATGTCGGCTAAGATTAATATTCTATTTTCGAAATGATTTACTATCACTATGCACTAGTAATAATATCAAAGAATTCTTTTCTCGTACCAAGCATATTTAACTATCATAAGAAGAAATCTCCTCCAATTCTGCGTTTGCATTGTGTGTGTGGCGGGAGGTCTTATGGTAGTTCCATTTTTAAAAGCATTCCGAAAATTCTTTTATAAATCTTGTTTATTTAAATACAACTGTTTTGTTTACTCATACCAGTCCCATGACTGATCCGGAGTTTATTGTTTTCTTTCCTAAACTCTGCGTGCCCATTATTTCCACACGGGCAGCCTAGTAGCAGGTTTCTGTATTTTGGAGTAGCAGTATTTTGGAGCTCTTATCTTGGAGCTATCTTAGGAGCTTTTGGAGATTACAGGTGTTAGCTTTTGGGAGTTCGTTATCATCTCTCATTTGAGAACTTTTGGATATATGTTCACTGTTGTATTATCATGATGTTGTATTTGGAGTTGTAGTGTATGTATTATGTACTCTGTTGCAGTATGGATATTATGTTGATGTTGTAACAGTGATGTTATTTATGAGATTGATTCTGTTCCGCTGTTTTATATACATCTAATTGTTGTTATAAGCTCCGGCGATGCGAATTTGATGTCGTTTATTGGACATCGAGTTTGGGTCGTCACAATTTTTGAATTGTGGAAACAAATTTACGGATTTGGAACGTAAATTTAAAATAAATCGGTGAGGATTTATTTGATTGATTTAAATGATCCATTTTGAAATGAAAATGAGTAAATATTTGTGAATATATCCCGTGTGGAGAAATGATTTGAAATTTGTTTTCAAAGGATTGAAAAGTAATTTGAAATTTGTTTTCAAAGGGTTGAAGTGTGAAAATATATCTTACGAAGATATTTTGAAAATAAACAATTGGGAAAATTATTTAAACCTGAAAATTGTTGTGAATATTGATTGATAGTTAAATAACCGACTATAAATATTTGCCTTTAAATGGCGTTTGAATTTCGATGCGACCGGGGGTCAGATTCCAAGTGAATATCGAAAAACCACATCGAACCTTTGTGATTGTGATGAATCTTTTATTTAAAAGATCGAAGTGGAAAATTGTTGTGATTTGCTTGAATTTGAATGCTATAATTATTTGTAAAATAAGCGCTCGTTATTCGGTTTAGCCGGGGGAGGACCTTTGTGTCATATAACCCATTCCGAATAGTGATACGACGTATATGGATAGCATTAAAGACCGGTGGTGAAGACCAGGTATTTGCGAGAATGATAGGATGACCTGTCGATTTTCTCTACATCATGGCTCAGGTATAGAGATTCCCTAAGTGATGGGAAGTCCGATCAGGATTGTGAATACCCGGATTGCAAGGACTTCTTTGGAAATGCCTTTGGTTCTGTTTGAACCCTGAACAGACTTGTATGGAAGTATGTCTGACGTTACATTTTGAGATATAAAGCTGGTTTCTATCAAATACATTTCTGTTGGTGACAGAGAATTTATTCTCTTATCTTAACACCCTTCTCTGAGACGCACGAGCTCAGAGGTTATGTAGTTGATAGTTACTAGTGATACATTCCCAATTTGGTAATGTGGCATACGAAGTGCTGCTGATCATTTGTTAATCGAAGCATGGCTTTGTGAAAAAGCGTAGCTTTGAGGACGAGACTTCGTCGAGCCTCACAACCCGGAAATGGTCGAAACAGGAATGTTGCGACAAGGTTTTGTTTAGGGGTAGCGCCCATAGAGTAAGTTCATTTCCTTCTGGATAGAAGGTGATATCATGGTATAGAGCCAAGATATCGAACCTATATGGTTACTGCAAATTTATTACTTTGTGGTTGTTGGTTATCAGGATCCCGGAATAAAGGTTGGTTACGACTGGGGGATAACATAACTCGTGTGTTAGCTACCTAGTTACAACTGTATAGCATGAGGTAGCGTCGGTGTGTTAGTTACCTAGTCACAACTGTACAGCATGAGGTAGCGTCGGCCTTGTTTAGCAGAGATCCGATTAGGTTCTCGGGGGCATCCTTCCAGAGGCGTTCCATTTCGATATGGGAAGTTTCTTAGCCCGGACATTTATTGGAAAATCCAAAGAAACAATACGTACCTTGTACGGGTTTAGTTGTATAACCTGCCATGGAATGTGGCGGTAACCTGCTATTGAACAAGGTAGCTATAGTTGGCATGAGTGCGTAATGCCTGTAGGATCTAGATTAACCCTAGAGGGGGGGTGAATAGGGTTATAGCAAATTTTCTCGATTTAAACGTAAAAACAAACTGCAGAAATAAATATGCTGAAAAGTAAATCACACACAAAATTTACCCTACTTCGGCAACCCCGGCCTACTGCTGCGTTCCTAGATTTCTATTAGAATTAAACAGTATCTCGCTTACAAACACTCTACTAGACTCGCAAACCCTTGCTGCTGCTCACAAACACTCTCATAGACTCGCACACCCTGCTCCGCCTATAGAGTTTCGCTTACTCGCAAACTCTGCTCCGCATATAGAGTTTTGCAAACTCGCACACCCTGCTCACTGAACTAATTCTAACTAGACAATCTGACACTACCTACAACCTAGGTGGTGATTTACAAATTCTTTGACTCGAAAAGGAAAAAAAACTTCAAAAATACAAGCAGGAGCAAAAATTAAAATATAAACTTGAATCCCTAATTTTTGCTCAAAATAAAACTTAAAAAACCCCCTTTTATAAAACCCTAAATGAAAGTAAACTAAAGCCCTTTTATAAGAATACAGGCCGGCCCTTTTAATTCCTCTAGCCCGATCTTCTTTCTTTTGCTAGTTGCAGTCGATCTTCTTTGTTACAGAAATTAGGGTTTCGACTCGCGATCCAAATTTGGGGCTTTTCTGGAGCACGCCTATGTTGATTCTTTGGTTAACATGTTGCTCCTCTGTTGATCGATTCTCGTTGCTCGGCTTGCTCGTTCTCTGATGATCGAGTTCGTTGTTTATTCGGTATGTAATTTCTCTTCGTTGCTGGTTTAGTGATTTGCTTGACTCGATGCCGATGATGAGTTTTTTGGTTCAGTATTTATATGAATTCGAAACACTTGATTTTGCTCGTATCAATTTGGTACTTTCCTAATTTTTCTATTACTTGATGCGCACGGCTTTCCTGATATAACTTCGACTTGTTACTCACGGCTTTGATTATCAAACGTTTGATTTATCTTTGGTTCATACGGCAGAAACCTTCCCTTTTTAATTTGCTTTGATTTGGACTTTTTCAAAGACACGAATTTGATTTTTGAATTCTGACTTCGGCCATCTCTGCAATGTTGAACTTCGTCCATCCACTGTATCATCGATTTGCACGGCATTGACTACGTTGGCACGTCTGCATCCATATCCGCGTTCATCTCTGCACTTTTCTTTTTCACTGTAATATTTGTTTTGTGTCTGCATTGACATTATTGCTACCTGGTCGACATTTGATGTTTGTAGCTTGTGATGCCACTGTGTTGCATTGTTATTGATACATGATTGTTCTGTGCTTTGATATTGTGACACTATTGCTTCAACTTGTCACTTGATATTGTTGACTAATGTTCACTTCACTTCATGTTTGCTGTCATTACTATATTGAGATCACTGTAGTTCGTGGCTACACTTGTGCAGTTCTTTGTTCTTGCATCTTCATTTGGTTGTTGCATTCTTTTCATGTAGTTTCATTGTAGTTGCACACTTTGACTTCAGTGAGTCTCTGTTCTGTTCACCTGTAGTCTTCATTGTAGTATGCATCACTAGTCTCGGTAGTTGTAACTGAACATGTCCACTGCGGTTTCTTCACTTGGTTGTTGACACTGGTCTGCTGTCATGTTGCACTTCACTGAGTTTCACTGCCATACATATACTTCTGGTTCTTCATGCATGGTTGATCTGCATTTTTGGTTTATCACTTGCTGTTGTCGTTACATTTGGGGTCTTGTTCTTGTGCATGTAGATAGCTCATGCGTTTGTGTTGTGCACTGACCATATGGTCTTTGCTTGTATACTGCTGTTATTTCATTTATGTTGGTTGCTGTGCACTTTTGTGCTTCGGTTTGAACTTGCAGTTAAGAACAGTTGCTTTTGGTCTGCATACTTAAGCTTTGCATTTGTGTGAGATTCTGGTGGTCATGTTGCTTTCATTGTTGTGCACATTGTTGCATTGTTGATGTTCTTTGTAGTTTGGTCTGGTCTAGTTCATTCAATTCATTGATCCTTGTACCTGTTGGCACTGGATTTTGCTGTAATCTTTATTACGTCGAATTGCATATACTTCGTGTTGACATTTGCTATGCTTTGACACAGATGCTTCACTTGTTCATATTGTTGAGTTGTTTCTTTGACATTGAGACATGTAGTTGTATACTTGTGTACATCCTTTGTCTCTGATATTTTGTACATTGTTTCTCGGCATTGCATACTTTTGTTGAGTTGTTTGGAATTGGACTTCTGGTCTTTGCATCCTTTCATGTTGATTTTTGAAATTTCACTTGAGTTGAATCCAGTTTCAAAACTCGGGTTTGACCTTGTGCTCGTGTCGTGATTTTCAATGTATTGCACGTGAGTTGAACCCGGCTTTTCATTTGGGTTTGACCTGTGCTCATCTGTCCCTGTAGCATTATCAAGTGTATACCGATGTGCATGGCCTTGTGGCATGTACAGTGATACACTGTGCATGTCACATTGTTCGTGAATGATGAATTCAAATGTAAATGATGACGAACAACCCAAATAACGGAGGCAAATCATATTTTCAAATATCATATTTCATTTTATATTGCAAAAATATTTCTTTTTTAATTTTACTGCGTTAGTGAATATTTTTGCAGATTGCTCAGATGCTGGATTCAAACTGGAATGAAGTTGAAGACAAAATACGAGTGTGAGTGATATGTGGTGAGGTTATTAATGTAAAAACAATTGTGATGTATTCAAAAATGTATATGTATAGTGAGAGCTTGAATTTGTACTATTCAAGATTGTAATAAAAATTTGTTTGAATAAAATTTCTATTTGAATTCAAATTCTGTGTAACTTGTTCTGTTTGAATTCAAATTCTGTGTAATTTATTTTATTCAACAAATATTTATTTAATCTATGAAAAACAAAATAGTACATTACCAAATACATTTAAACGAATGTATATATGTTTATTATCATCAAACAAAAATCATATAAGCGCAAAGCGTATATTCATACAATCTCCCTCTTTTGATGATAACAAACATATTTTTAAGATTTTGACTGAGTTAAATGTATTTGCTCAATGATATACACTAATTGCTCCCCCTATTTAAATGCTTCCTCTCTACATGATGCTCCCCCTACATATATGCATACAAATAGAAATATATAAATGAGCCTATATGCAACTGGAAAAATATTTGACCTTTGCTTGATTCTATTTGACAAAATCTTAACTTTTCTCTCCCCCTTTTGTTATCAGCATAAGAATAATGGTGTTAGAGAAAAATAAAGATTAAGTGATCAATATTAGTCCAACATTAAACTCAAATTGAATATGAGTATTAAACTTCAATAAAAATCAAACAAAAATCATAACTACCCTTGTTAGGCGCATATTCCACTTTTAGAAATAATGGAAATGATGTTCTAATATAAAATCATACAATTGTATCAACTTGTGGTACATTTATATCAGGAATTTGAATATCTACTAATCATGCATAACCGTTAGGACTTTTAAATGAGATTAGTAGTATTCCAATTTAATTTAAAAATGAAATCAAGTATCTTCTAACCACGCATGACCGTGAGCACTTTTAAATGGGATTAGAATCAACTTGTCTATTTAATCAATTAATTTTGATGTGTGTTCCATACATGCATAACCGTAAGGACTTTTAAATGAGTATGGAAGCACATAATCAAAATTCCAAGTAATTCACCCATGCATAACCGTGAGGATTTTTAAATGAGAGTGAATACTTTGGATATTTATTTATTTTTACAAAAAAATGTGAAATGAAAAACAAACAATCCCTGAATATAGTACCACATATCGACAAACTATATTGAATATTTGATAAACCATGGTCGATAGAAATAATGATAGATATAGAAATGGTCATGGAATCTTTACCCAACAAAAAGTTTTATAACCCTTGTTTAAATTCCTAAAGAAATTTTCCAAATATATTCTCTTGAGTAATGTATGTTAAATATCAACACTTATCATCTTTTCAATCACTATTTATCTTTTTGATAATTAGGAGGGAGTCGGATTAGTCAAAATTTGTCATTTAAAATCAAGTAAAATGACTAAACTGAAAATATGGTCAAACAATTATTTTCTCGAGGGGGTTATATGAGAGAATTTTCTGCTATTTGAAAATTATTTGAAATGAAAAATATGCAGATATTTTCTTTGAAAAACGATGCAGTTACCAAATGTCTCAAAAATCACATTCAACTAGTAATTTTTCTATCAACTAGATTACCAGTGTAATCTGCATCCGAGTTTCTCTTTCAATCCAAAATATCACTAACTAAAATTGATAAACCAGACCATGAGAACGTATCAAAAATTTCAAACCCAATTTTAGCAACAATTTAAATGACATTCTTTGAATTTGAATTGAAGCCATGTAAATAGTCAGAAACTGAGAATATAGAGTTAGCCGAATTATGACCAAATGTATCCAACAAAACACAATGTTTAATCCAAACAAATATGTATGAAGTAGCTCGAAGAATTGTGATTTTTGCATAAATGTAATTGGCCAACTATGTTGAACAAGTTAGAATCAAAATCATCATCACATCATTATCACAATTTTGGCTGATTTAATTCAGAATATGGTGCAGATTATCACATTTAATTTATCGATCAAATATACCTTCACCCGTTTTACCTTTACGATAATTTCTTGTGATTGCCTATTGTGATTCTGTCACCTTTGTACTAGGCTAAGGAACTTTACTTTGTTGCCCGTTGTGTTTCTGGAACAGCTAAAATCCAGAGAACACTGTTGTTGTTCCTTAGCCTGCCACCATACCTACACGATGAAAGATTTTTGTGACCTGTTTTTTTTTATAGGTCCATGATTGTTAGTGGCAGAATATTTGTGAATAAACAAACCCTTTGGAACCCAAACTTGTTTAGTCCTTTTATTCTTGTTCCAATAGACATGAAATTTATTTGTAGAATTCTAGGAACCCAAACTTGTATAAATTTTGTATTCTTGTTCCTATGACTACAATTTTCAAAACGATGTTCAATTATTTCACATCTATCAAAGACACACTTCCCTTTTGCATTATCCTCAACTTGTGTTTTCCCAAAACCAACTCCCTTTCTGTTGTTAGCAAAAATTTGATTTTCCAATAACATGTTGAAAGATTTTTCGCCTCTTGAAAAGTTATTCAAAGATTTCTCAAGATTTTGGACTTTGGTTTTAAGTGATGTGTTTTCAGTTACAAGTGAGGTGCATCGATTTATAAAATCCTTTTTCCTAGTGTCGATGGTTTCCTTAAGACTCAAGTTTTCTTTTCAAGATTCTCAAAGCTATTCTTAAGTCTTGTGAATTTTGAATCTAAAATTTTACATTTTTTACATTCTAGGTTTTGAATATTTTCAAGTTCAGTTTCTAACCTAAAATTTTCACGAGCAAGTTCTCTCCTATCCGATTTTAGTTTTTCAATTTTAGATTCAAGAGCATCAACTACTTTAGTAAGATCAAGACATATAAAAACAAGATCTTTATAAGAATAGTCTCCTGCCTCACTAGATTCCTCTGAGCTTGCTTCTGAATCCGATTTTGCCATACGACACAAGTTAGCCTCCTCTGAGCTACTATTCGAAACTTCCTCTCCTTCTTTATCATCCCAAGTCGCTGCAAAGACCTTCTTCGTCTTTTTCTTTCCTCGATTGTTTTTGAGAAGTGGGCATTCTTGTTTGAAGTGGCCAGACTTGTTGCAGTTATAGCACGTCAATTCATTATCGGAATTGTTAGACTCTCTTGACCTATTACCAGATGTTTTCTTCTTGCGTGGCTTGAATCTTGACCATTTTCTAAGATTATTGACAGCCATTGCAAGCTCTTCAATCGGATCTTCTTCTTCTTCATCGCTCTCTTCTTTGCTCTTTAAGGCAATCGTCTTCTTCTTTGGTTTGGAGTTGTTGCGTTCCTCCTTTGCTTTTAGCTCAAGCTCATATGTCATCAAGTTTCCAATCAACTCCTCCATGCTTAGTTTACTCAGATCTTTTGATTCTTGTATTGCCGTGACTTTTGCCTCAAAGTTTATCGGTAAAACTCGTAGCACCTTCCTCACAAGCTCTACCACAGTGAATACCTTCCCAAGCGCTCTAGCGTTATATACCAAAGTTGAAAAGCATCCAAACATATCCTTTATGCTCTCGCCTTTGTGCATCACAAAGTTTTCATATTCATTGCTAAATAGGCTAGACGCGACTCATTGACTTGAGAAGTACCTTCATGTGTCACCTCCAAAGTGTGCCAAATTTCCTGTGCTGTTGTACAATGAGAAATTCTATTAAATTCATTTTTATCAAAAGCACATATCAAAGCGTTCATTGCTTTGGCATTTGTAGTTTTTAATTTCTTATCGTTAGCATCCCACCTATCCTTAGGTTTAGGAATCTCAGTACCACCAACAGTTATAGTGGGAGGTTTATAACCAGTTTCAATAATATCCCAAACATCATAATCAACAGAACTAAGATAAATACCCATCCTAACTTTCCAATAAGCATAATCATTCCCATTAAGCATGGGTGGCCTAGCAATAGATTGCCCCTCAGAAAAAGCATTATTTGGTGGATTCATGACTCTAGAGTTAAATAAAAATACCAGGCTCTGATACCACTTGTAGGATCTAGATTAACCCTAGAGGGGGGTGAATAGGGTTATAGCAAATTTTCTTGATTTAAACGTAAAAAACAAACTGCAGAAATAAATATGCTGAAAAGTAAATCACACACAAAATTTACCCAGCTTCGGCAACCCCTGCCTACTGCTGCATTCCCAGATTTCTATTAGAATTAAACAGTATCCCGCTTACAAACACTCTACTAGACTCGCAAACCCTTGCTCCCGCTCACAAACACTCTCATAGACTCGCACACCCTGCTCCGCCTATAGAGTTTCGCTTACTCTCAAACTCTGCTCCGCCTATATAGTTTTGCAAACTCGCACACCCTGCTCACTGAACTAATTCTAACAAGACAATCTGACACTACCTACAACCTAGGTGGTGATTTACAAATTCTTTGACTCGAAAAGAAAAAACAACTTCAAAAATACAAGCAGGAGCAAAAATTAAAATATAAACTTGAATCCCTAATTTTTGCTCAAAATAAAACTTAAAAAACCCCCTTTTATAAAACCCTAAATGAAAGTAAACTAAAGCCCTTTTATAAGAATACAGGCCGGCCCTTTTAATTCCTCTAGCCCGATCTTCTTTCTTTTGCTAGTTGCGGCCGATCTTCTTTGTTACAGAAATTAGGGTTTCGGCTCGCGATCCAAATTTGGGGCTTTTCTGGAGCACGCCTATGTTGATTCTCTGGTTAACGTGTTGCTCCTCTGTTGATCGATTCTCGTTGCTTGGCTTACTCGTTCTCTGATGATCGAGTTCGTTGTTGATTCGGTATGTAATTTCTCCTCGTTGCTGGTTTAGTGATTTGCTTGACTCGATGCCGATGATGAGTTTTTTGGTTCAGTATTTATATGAATTCGAAACACTTGATTTTGCTCGTATCAATTTGGTACTTTCCTAATTTTTCTATTACTTGATGCGCATGGCTTTCCTGATATAACTTCGACTTGTTACTTACGGTTTTGATTATCAAACGTTTGATTTATCTTTGGTTCATACGGCAGAAACCTTCCCTTTTTAATTTGCTTTGATTTGGACTTTTTCAAAGACACGAATTTGATTTTTGAATTCTGACTTCGGCCATCTCTACAATGTTGAACTTAGTCCATCCACTGTATCATCGATTTGCACGGCATTGACTACGTTGGCACGTCTGCATCCATATCTGCATTCATCTCTGCACTTTTCTTTTTCACTGTAATATTTTTTTGTGTCTGCATTGACATTATTGCTACCTGGTCGACATTTGATGTTTGTAGCTTGTGATTGCCACTGTGTTACATTGTTATTGATACATGATTTTTCTGTGCCTTGATATTATGACACTATTGCTTCAACTTGTCACTTGATATTGTTGACTGATGTTCACTTCATGTTTGCTGTCATTACTATATTAAGATCACTGTAGTTTGAGGCTGCACTTGTGCAGTTCTTTGTTCTTGCATCTTCATTTGGTTGTTGCATTCTTGTCATGTAGTTGCATTGTAGTTGCACACTTTGACTTCAGTGAGTCTCTGTTTTGTTCACCTGTAGTCTTCATTTGTAGTATGCATCACTAGTCTCGGTAGTTGTAACTGAACATGTCCACTGCGGTTTCTTCACATGGTTGTTGACACTGGCCTGCTGTCATGTTGCTTGTGCACTTCACTGAGTTTCACTGCCATACTTATACTTCTGGTTCTTCATGCATGGTTGATCTGCATTTTTGGTTTATCATTTGCTGTTGTCGTTACATTTGGGGTCTTGTTCTTGTGCATGTAGATAGCTCATGCGTTTGTGTTGTGCACTGACCATATGGTCTTTGCTTGTATACTGCTGTTATTTCATTTACGTTGGTTGCTGTGCACTTTTGTGCTTCGGTTTGAGCTTGCAGTTAAGAACAGTTGCTTTTGATTTGCATACTTAAGCTTTGCATTTGTGTGAGATTCTGGTGGTCATGTTGCTTTCATTGCTGTGCACATTGTTGCATTGTTGATGTTCTTTGTAGTTTGTCTGGTCTAGTTCATTCAATTCATTGATCCTTGTACCTGTTGGCACTGGATTTTGCTGTAATCTTTATTACGTCGAATTGCATATACTTCATGTTGACATTTGCTATGCTTTGACACAGATGCTTCACTTGTTCATATTGTTGAGTTGTTTCTTTTACATTGAGACATGTAGTTGTATACTTGTGTACATCCTTTGTCTCTGATCTTTTTTACATTGTTTCTCGGCATTGCATACTTTTGTTGAGTTGTTTGGAATTGGACTTCTGGTCTTTGCATCCTTTCATGTTGATTTTTGAAATTTCACTTGAGTTGAATCCAGTTTCAAAACTCGGGTTTGACCTTGTGCTCGTGTCGTGATTTTCAATGTATTGCACGTGAGTTGAACCCGGCTTTTCATTTGGGTTTGACCTGTGCTCACCTGTCCCTGTAGCATTATCAAGTGTATACCGATGTGCACGGCCTTGTGGCATGTACAGTGATACACTGTGCATGTCACATTGTTCGTGAATGATGAATTCAAATGTAAATGATGACGAACAACCCAAATAACTGAGGCAAATCATATTTTCAAAAATCATATTTCATTTTATATTGGAAAAATATTTCTTTTTCAATTTTACTGCGTTAGTGAATATTTTTGCAGATTGCTTAGATGCTGGATTCAAACTGGAATGAAGTTGAAGACAAAATACGAGTGTGAGTGATATGTAGTGAGGTTATTAATGTAAAAACAATTGTGATGCATTCAAAAATGTATATGTATAGTGAGAGCTTGAATTTGTACTATTCAAGATTGTAATAAATATTTGTTTGAATAAAATTTCTGTTTGAATTCAAATTCTATGTAACTTGTTCTGTTTGAATTCAAATTTTGTGTAATTTATTTTATTCAACAAATATTTATTTAATCTATGAAAAACAAAATAGTAAATTACCAAATACATTTAAACGAATGTATATATGTTTATTATCATCAAACAAAAATCATATAAGCGCAAAGCGCATATTCATACAATGCCCGTGCTGACTAAGGTTACTATTATATTTTCGAAAGTTTCTGCACTACGCACTAATAATAATATCGAAATGGTTTTCGTGTATCAAACTTTATTTTTGACTGTCATAAGGAGAAATCTCCTCCAAATGTGTACTTGCATTGTGTGTGTGGCGGGAGGCCTTGTGGCAGTTTCATTTTCCAAAAAGCATCACGAATTTCAAAAGAAAACTCTTTTGGTTGCTTTTAAAGATAAACTGTTTTAGTTCTCACACCAGTCCCATGACTGACCTGGAGTTTATTGTTCCCTTTCTAAACTCTGGGTGCCCACCAATTTTCACCCGGCAGTCTAGAACTAGGTTATCAGGATATTCTGGAGTTCAGGAGGTGCTGTGGAGCTCAGGAGGCGAGCTGGATGGCGTGGCATATCAACTAGTATATAGTATTTCTTTTCCGTTGTTGTTGTTGCACACTCTGATAATGTAATGTAATGTGATGTAATGTAATAACTAATATAGTTCTTTGTTTTAAAGATATTCATTTATCTATTATATGTTGTTCCGCTACGATTGTGAGATTCTGATATTGTTTCTATTGCTTCTTCTTTCTTTCTTCTTCTACCTCTTCTTCTTTCACCCTGACAATTCGGTTTTTCCTTCCTTTGATTTCTCGGCAATTGATACAGTGGACGTATTAATGTCGATTTTCGGAAGTCGAAAATCCTGTACGTTACAATGACAAAGACATTATTAAAGCCCTGGATAAAGAGCTTTCCTCATATAAGTCTCAGCCTGAAACTGCTCATAAGAATGCTAAAGACACAGCTGAGGCAGTTAATCGCTTGGAGGCCACACATAAGAAAGAGATCGATGAAGCGGTTCAATGCTGCGGTGCCTTAGCTTTAGAGAAAGACTCCATTCAAAAGGAGAAGAATGCACTCGCTCGACAAGTCAAAAAATTGGAAGAGCTACTCTCCAAAGGAAAAGAAGTGAAGACTGCCACTGAAGAGGACTCACAACGATATTGTGAAGAGATTGTTGCCACTCGACTCCTTAAAACAAAAATCGATGAGGAGCTCTCCAAGGCAGAAGCACTAAAGAATGAAGCCCGTGAGGAGGGAAAAAGAGTGGCACTTTCGAAAATTGACTCTTGCCTCGAAGCGGCTGCTGAGGTTGGGAGGGAGGAGATTAACTGCATGTTTGATCCGCTCATATCCAAGTACAATGCTCGAGTTCTCATGTATCGCGACCTAACATTTCTTGGTGAGGGTTACCTCGAATCTTTGGCCGAAGCATGGGAAACTTTACTAAAAATCAAAAAGGTTGAGTCAGGAACCGAAGGGGTTGACGAAGAAGCTTTAGTGAAGGAATTTCTCTGGGGGAATGAGCCTTTGGACTTGTCTACAGCAAAGGATCTTTATAGCAGAGACTCCTCCTCGTCAAAAGGAAAGAATGACACTATCGGTCCATCCGGAACCGTGTCTCCAGTTCCTTTCCCTATTCAATTGACTGGTCACCCATCACTTGACCCCTTCGAGCAGCACACTGGCTACGACCCAAAAGATCCTGGCCTTGATATTCATAATCTATCTCCTATTCCTGAGAGTGAACCTCCCCGAACAGTTGAGAGCCAGCCGGATATCGGTCCATAATTTTTCTTCCTTGAGTTTAAAGGGCCATCGTTTATAGCGAGCAGTAAATTCATTATAACACTAGTCTCCTATGATTTCGTACAGGCCATTCTAATCCCGAACCAACTGCAAGTAGCGATGTCTCCACAGAGAAGGAGGAGAAAACGGGAGAGGAAATTCAAACGGGAGAGACTCTTGGACCCAATGCTCAAGTAATCGAGGCGCTTAACGACGATAAATCTGAAAATCCATCACCCGTCGAAGAATACAACGAAGTTGAAATTACAGGCGCCTCCAAACATACTTCGAAATTGAGCATGGAGGAGCAACTTATGGATGAGAAGAAGAAGAAATTCGAAATCAAGGTCGATCGCCAAGTAGTGGAACTAGATGATCCCTTGAACAGGCCTTTTAAGGTCATTCTTCCCAATGGGACCAAGCCATTAGGAGTTCCTCTTCCTTCCTCGAACACTACTTCCCTTGCAAGCAAAGCGTCTACGAGAAAATGCAGGGGGGAGGAGTCGTCTGAGAAACCAAGGAGTTAAAGAAGTAGCTATCATGCTCGTTTAGCAAGTTTCAGCCTGGATTATGTAATTATTTCTATTTATTTTCATAATCAATTAATAGACGTTGACTCCGAGTCTAGGAGGAATTGTAGCGGAACTTTGTTTTGGGATTTGTGAATAAAACTTAATTTCTTTGTTTTTCGATGACTCTCCTTTTTTAGCTTATTGTCTAACTTGTTACCATAACTCGAAATTTGGTGAGTTACACTAGCTCTAGTTCACCTCCATGTGACTCGGAATTTTTTTGAGAATCGTAGATCCTCTATTCCATGCTTCGGGTACTTAGAATACTTTTAGTCCGCACTATGAGAACTTAAATATTTTCGAGTCGTTTATACTCTAATCTGCATTTTGGGGACTTAGAGTACTCCAGTCCCCACTCTGAGAACTTGGAGATTTTTGAGTCGTTTATACTCTAGTCTGCACTCTGGGGACTCAGAGTGGTCCAGTCCGCCCTCTAAGGACTCGAAGATTTTAAGTCGTTTATACTCTAATCCATCCTCTGAGGACTCAAAGTACTCCAGTCCGCACTCTGGGGACTTGGAGATTTTTGAGTCATTTATACTCTAGTCCACACTTTGGGGACTCACAGTACTCCAGTTCTCCCTCTAAGGACTCGGAGATTTTAAGTCGTTTATACTCAAATCTTTGCTCTGGGGACTCAGAGTACTCCAGTTCGCCCTCTGGAGAGTCGAAGATTTTAAGTTGTTTATACTCCAGTCCGCACTCTTGGGACTCAAAGTACTCTAGTCCACACTCTAGGGACTTGGAGATTTTTGAGTCATTTATACTCTATTCCGCACTCTGGGGACTTGAGTAATCAAGTCCGCACTTTGGGGTCAAGGAGATTTTTGAGTCGCTTATACTCTAGTCCGCACTTTGAGGACTCGGAGTACTCCAGTCCGCACTCTGAGGACTTAGAGATTTTTGAGTCATTTATACTCTAGTCCGCACTCTGTGGACTCAGAGTACTCCAGTCCGAACTTTAGGGACTTGGAGATTTTAAGTCATTTATACTCTAGTCCGCACTCTGGGACTCAGAGTACTCCGGTCTACACTCTGGGTACTCAGAGATTTTAAGTCATTTATGTGCGTGTTCATATGCCAGATAGAATAACGTAACTTTAATTTATGCCGTAGAATTACAATAGTTCATGGAAAAATGGCTTTAAGCCTTTATAAATGAAACGAACTGAATTGTCTTACAACATGCCGAAAACTAAGAATTAACGAAATAAAACCCTCATGTCTAGTCGATTATCAAGTGACTCGAAGTAAAACCCTCAAGAGACCCGAAGCAAAAAGCGGGTTGACTCAAAGCGAAGTCATGCCGATAGCCTACCAACTTCTCTAGAATGCACTGAGCGATGTATGCCGAACATTCCATACCGAGCGACATGCGCCGACTATCTAAGCCGAGCGATATGTGTCCGTGCTTCCTCGACCGAACCATATCAACTTTAACTTCACTAGCCGAACGGTGATTGCCGAACGACGTTGCCAAACGAAGCTAGCCTAGTGATGCTGCCAAATGATGTTGTCAAACAAGGTTGCCGAATGGTATTGCCCGAACGAGAAATACCGAGTAGTTGAAACATTTAGACCGAACGGTATTTAGTGTACTATTCAAATAGAACGAGGCATCCCTTCCTTTGACCGAGCCATGTGTTACTCCACTACATTTGGCCGAGCGGTACGTGTCGAACGGTATTGACTGAACGAGGCTTGCCACGCCATCTGGACCAAGTGATGTGTGTCGAACCGTACTTTTCGAACCATACCTAAGTTTGAAAACATGTCGACTGCATAAGCACGTATATCACCAGGCTCCTCTTTGTAAGAACTTTGTCTCATGCTCATGATAACGTCTTTAACTGTCGCCTTGTAGCCCGGCCAGAGAGCCGAGTAACAATAATAATTAACTTAAATCTTTATTTAAAAGGTTATTAATTATCTTTAAAAAATATTATTAATAATAAGTTATTACCCTTTTAAATGTGATTACTAAATAATAATTAAGTTCAAGTCAATAATTAACTTTTCGAATTTGAAAAAGGTTTAACGATCACCGTGGTACTTAAACAAGCTATCATATTATTCATTTTAACTTAATTTAGTAACAGATATTTACATATTCAACGACTATATAAACAAATTCAACACTTAATCCTCATTGGTTAACATATAACTTATTTAAAGTGGCATATCAATTAATGATATACCTTCAGATGTCCAAGTCTATAAAATAGCAAAATAGAGATTTATTCTGCTAATTAAATGTTAAGTTAATTTAATTAGTGGAACGGTGTTTTATTCTGCTAAAAGTTGTTTAATTACCATATTCAATCCAACTTGACACAACAGCAACTTGTTTGGCCAAATAAAAATCAATATTTAAGGTGCAAATATTTAAACGGCGTTATTAATTAAAATATCATAATTTAAGGAACGTAACTCTTTGCCTATAAAAATATATCCGTTGCAAAAGTTAATGGATTTCAACATCGAACTTCCATTTTCTAATTTTTAAAATTTGAATTCTAGTTCTAAAAATGCAAACTAATAGTTGAACACAAGTAGATTTCGAAAGGAGATAAAAATCCGAATGAAAACTAACCAAAGTTTCATGATTGTAAAATGGAGGTTGTCAAGTTGAAGTTATATTCCAAAAATAATGAAAATTCCAAATAAGCATTGTAACGAAGCGGATTTTGTCCGTTCGAAAATCGACATCCATACTTACATCGTACTCGAATGCCGTAGATTCAACCGTTCAAATTCGATTCGCCGGAGCTTATAACACCATTAAGTAAACAACACAGCGGAAGAAATAATGAATATCAATATACAACATCTGATACAACAACCTGATACAAAAGATGATACAATAGATATCGATATACATCAGAGATATGATACAATAAAATAGCAGCGGAAAAGAAAATAGATAACACCAGCAGCAGAACAAATAACTCCAATATAATCTTCAAGAGAGAACTCCAACAGCAGCTCGAACCAACAACACGATGGATTAAGACAAGCAAGTCTCGTCCATATCCAAAGACTGAACTAGCTCCAGATGATCAACTGAACCTAACTATCTGAAAAACTCAACTCTAGACTGCTCGTGTGGAAAATAGTGAGCACCCAGAGTTTAGGAAAGGAACAATAAACTCCGGGTCAGTCATGGGACTGGTGTGAGTAACAAAAACAGTTTTTCTTTGAAAACAAACAACAAGAAAATTTTAAAGTAAATTCGCAATGCTTTTAGAAAATGAAACTACCATAAGACCTCCAGCCACACATACAATGCAAACGCAGAATTGGAGGAGATTTCTTCTTATGTTAGTCAAACATGCTTGATACGTAGGAAATTTCTTTGATATTATTATTATAAGTGCACAGTGCAGAAAACATTTCGAAAGAAAAATATTAATCTTAGCCAGCATAGACATTCCGAACTATGCCTACTATAGCTACCATCCAAACAGTGGGGCGCCACCATAAGTGAATGGCAGGTAATACAACTAAAACCGTACAAGGAGCGTATTGTTTTGATTGGATTTTCCAACAAATGGCCAGGCTAAGGAACTTCCTACTGCCACATGGGATCGCCTCTGGCGGGACGTCCCGAGAACCTAACCGGATCTCTGCCAACACAAGGCCGGGTTACCTCTGTAACTAGGTAACTACTACTCGAGCAAGCCATTCCTCGGTCCTTTGGGACCTTTATCCGAGGCGCCTCTAAGCAACAACCACACAGTAAATGAGATTGGAGCTACCACATAGGCTAAGTATCAGGGCTCCATACCTAATACCACCCTTTACCAGAAGGGAATGACACACCCTAAAGGGCGCGACCCTCATAACCTTGCCGCATCTTTCCTGTTTTGACCATTTCCGGGGTGTGAGGTCCTGATGCAGTCTCGTCCACAAAGCTACGCTTTGGTACAAAGCCATGCTTTAGGTCAACAAATGATCAAAGTAATGATCACAACGATAAATGATCAAACAAATGATCATATCACAAATGATCAAACAATGATCATCAACACACAGCAGCTCTCAGCATGCCACACTACCAAATTGGGAGTATATTGCTGATAACCTTCAACTAGATAACCTCTGAGCTCATACGTCTCAGAGAAGGGTGTTAAGCTAAGAGAATAAATTCTCCGCCACCAACAGATATGTATTTGAAAGAAATCTGCTTTATATCTCAAAGTGTAGTGTCAGACATGTAACCATACAAGTCTGTTCCGGGTTCGAACAGAACCGAAGGCACTTCCAAAGAAGCCCTTGCAATCCGGGTATTCACAATCCCGATCGGACTTCCCATCACTTAGGGAATCTCTATACCGTAGCTACTCGGTGCAGAGACAATCGATAGGTTATCCTATCGTTCTCGAAAACACCCGGTCATCAACACCGGTCTTCAAATGCTATCCATAATGACGTATCACATATTCGGAATGGGTTATACGACACAAAGGTCCTCTCCCGGCTAAACCGAATAGTGAGCGCAATATTTAAAATATATGGATATGGGATTTCAATTAAGTCACAACTTAATAATTCAAAGTTTTCTTCAAATGGTTTTAACAAATTACCATTTTCAAATCTTTTAAACAAAAGATTTATTTCAACAACCTTCAGTGGTTTAAATAATTTCCACACTTTAATCTTTTAAACAAAAGATTTAATTCACAAAGTTGACCCCATTCACAAAGATCCATTTACGGATTTCAAATCAACCCCCATTTCAATTGGATTAAGTCGTTAAATCTTTAAATTAAAGATTTAACTTATAGCTTTCAAACTATTTCCATAACTTAGAAAAATCACTTTCATTTTTAACTCGAAATCCCTTTTTAACACAGTTTGGAAGTTTACTTCCTATATGAAGCTTTTTATTATTTGAAAACAAATATTTTCATTTCAAAAAGATCAAATTTTATTTACACGAGTTGAAGCCTTTGAATTTTAAATTCAGATTCCCAAATCAATATCTTTAAAATGGTTTAATCCATATATAACTGGTATAACATCTTTAGTCCCTAGTTCCCAGATTATAGAATTCAATTTTGAATATTGAACTCAAATTTAAATCAAAATGTTTAAATTTCAAAACTCAATCAAGTTATAAATTGCATCTTAGAAATTCTATTTCAAAAGCTTTTCACTTTAAATCCAATCCATTTCCAAAACGTTCGAATTTAAAATTCAAATTTAAAAATATTCACACATCTGTGACTTAATCGATTTCCTCGTGAAATCCATATTTGTGTGTGTATAAGTGTGGTCCAGGGGTTTAACACAATAGTGCAACAACATTCAATCATCACAGATTAAAATATAAAAATATAGTTGATAAGCGGTATAAACTATAATGCTTATCTTTTATTCACAGATCACAGATATATATATCACAGATAAATAGCTCACATGGCTCAAAACAAAACAAAGCATCACATATCAGGGATTTCAAACAATACAATTATCCAATAGAATGCAAACATGCATAAGTAAGGCCAGTTTATTGTTTGATTCATTCAAATCAAATTGCGACATTTTAAGGGCCAAGTTGTCTATTTAACTTAACAGTTCAATTTAATATCAAAAATAACATAACAGATATATCAGATAAATCATATACAGTTATCTCAGACATATCCAGAATATATCACTACATATCACAGAATAATCATCAAACAGATATCACAGTCAATCAACGTAATTATCAATGCATGCCAACAGTTTGGTTTGACTTGACTAAATTATTTGCTTAAGAATAGTTTATTTTATTCTGTTTAAATAATTACTGATATATTAACCTATTAATGATCAATTAATTAATTAGTCAATCATTAACTATTAATTTATCAATTATCTCATCTTAAATTAATTATTTAAACTAATTAACTTTTATTCATTAACTATTACTCAATTACTCAATTAATTAGTTGATTCTTAATTATTAATTATTAATTAATAACTTACTTACTGAAATGAATTAATTATTTAATTGTCACAAATTAATTTAATTATCAATTTAATAGCATAAGTCCCGATTAAACACTTAAGTTAATTTTCATTAACTAGCTTCCAGTAATAAGTTAACGTTATTAAGATTTCAAATTTCTTTAACATATAATTTATTTTAATTAACAAATTTACAGTTACCAATTTAAATTTTCAAGTATAAATTGATTAATATCAATCTAACTAATTAATCACTAACTTTGTTATATAATGCTAAACCCAAAATTAATGCTGAACATTTACTTGGTAAAGGACCCGAGACGTCTTCCTTTTTCTCGTGACTGTCTCGTGTTTGTTTTCTACCTTTCCCGTGTCTCTCCCATTCCCTTTCTTCTCCCCAGTTCTGCTTCTCTTCTCCTTTTTTTTTTAAAGTTAAGTTGTAAACGAACTGCTGTAGCTACTCTCGTACGCGACTCGGAGAGAAACACAAGAACACTCGAAGCAACCTCACAAATGTCTCGAGCAAACCCACGCGATAACCCAAAACCAAAATCGCGGCACTGATCACCACCGTGCACATGCACGGTGGTTCGCGTTGCCATCGGCGACTCGCGGCAAACCCCACGCATCACAAATTCCCTACTCAAACGAAATCAAAACCCAAAAGTTCGATTACAAGCCGAAAACAAATTTTGACCTGCAGTTCGAACATGGCAACAAACCTCCACTGTCAAAACCCTTCGTGCGGCCACCACCCATCACCGTAGGCGATAAAACTCCATCAGTACGTCGCTCACACCCCCCTCCAACTCCACCAAAAATGGCGCTTCACTCGGTTGTCCATTGAAGCCGCAATCTATTTTTTTTACAGAGCATAAAAAATATGAATCTTAAACCCTATTTCAGATTCAAACTCAAAACTTATGAATTCGAAAATTTGTTTGACATTTTTCTAGTGTTAATGCGACTTAAATATTTCTTCATTCCAAATTCCAGAAATTAAAATTCACTCAATCTTCCAAATTTGACAAAAATCAGTAAAACTCCTTTTTAAAAACTGCTCTGAAAATCTTTGCATAAAAATCTTAATTTTCATGTTAAAAATCATAATTACTTGTATGAAATCTAAATATGTTATTGAATTTTCAAATTTAAACATTTGAATTTTAAACTTTGATATCTTTTTTACCTGTAGTTGGATAATACAGTATTAACATCATGCTGTTAAACCTTAAACATGTTTGCAGGCCTTGTTAAAGCTAATCAAACTCGAATTAGCACAATACAAAGTTCAAATGGTAATATAAATAATTTTTTTGTAAATTTATTTGCTTTTCTTTGTTCAAATCTTGAAATACTGATCAAGCACAAGCATGTAAGTTTCCAGTGCAATCAACATACACAGAACAGTATGTTTAAACTATATCAACACATATCTTAAAGAAGAAAATATGCAAGCTAAGTTGAAATTAGTTTGTTTACTCACTTGTGGGATGAAGACAGAAAAGCAAAACCTGGAACTGCTTTTGATCTTGAGTTTGATCTGCTTTTTCTTGTTTGAGTTTTGTTGATGATAAGGTTTATATTATTTTTTTTTCAGTTTAGAAGATGAAACAAATGACATGAAGAGTTTGTATAAAAAGAAAGCTACAGGTGATGTAGGGTTTGAACAATGCAAAACATGGCTAAAGATGCTTGTTCAGGTGATATCTGGTTTTAACATATAGCATGGGTGAAGTTGCTTGTTTGATTTGTAGTTTGTTTAAGAGTGAGGTGGTATTGCTTCAGATTCTTGGCCAAGAATGAACGAATATAAATGAATAGCTTGACGTATAAAATGAGTATTCAGGGTATATCATTTTCTTTGTACTGAGTGACATTGTTTGTACAAGTGATCAGATATATTTTTTCTTCTTTTGGAGGATGGGAAAATGAGTTGTGGTGGCTGCATTTATTAGCATTGTACAAACTCATATATTTTTTTTCATTTTGTTTGTACAAATATAAGATATTTTCTTTGGCTCCCTTTGTAAGCTTCATTTACATGCCTATTCATTTGTCTACATACCTATATTTATTCTTCTTTATTTTTACTTTGTTTAGGCTGAGATGGTTATACTTTGTGTGCTAAAGATATGATATTGTTTGTAGATGTTTTTCTCTTGCATACTTTTGTTTCTATCATACTTCATTTGTATAACTTCTTTTGCAAGCTTCAGGGATATTTTTGTTTTACTTTGCAAGTTAATTCATACTGAACTATACATGTTTGTTCTATTGCTTTGTAGTGAAGTGTTAAAGTCAGTATATTGTATTGACTTTATATCTTAGGAACTATACCATTTATTTATATGCTGTTTGAATTTGTCTAATTTCTTTCTTTCTTTTCTTTTGTCTTGTTACTTTATAGTATAAAGGAAATTCTAAAATTAACATATCATTTGAATTTATTTTATAGTTTGCATAACTAAAATTTTAAGATATTTATTTCCCTATTTATAATATGAATTCAAATTATTTTCAAACCATTTACTTAAACTCAAATTCAAATGATTCAATAAATATTAAATTGAAATTTGGGGGAAACTCAAACCAATTTATCAATTAATTTCACATTTTTTTTTCAAAATTAAAATAAATTATCAATTTAAAATAAATTAAAATTCGGGATCGTTACAGACTTCCCCCCTTAAAAAGAATTTCGTCCTCGAAATTCGCTAGAGAGAGATAACGAAGATAGATGAAAGAGAAATATTCTTTCCAGATCAACTAGATATAAATTTTGCATTTGGCTTACCAAATTAGAATATCAACGATAAATACAAGAATGAATCTATTTAACACTTCATAAGATATTCGGGTTATCCAGATCTACGAAATGTGGAGAGACATCGATTAGTTAGAAGGGATAGCTAACCATTCGTAGAATATATCTGGACTCAAATTGTATTCACATATCTGTCTACTTTTGGGTATAATTTCAAAAAATTTAGTTTAGAAACCAAAGTATATCTATCAACCGTAGCAACCAAAGCACGCAAAGCAACCAATACATCCAAACAAACAATTTTGGCCTATTTGGAGTTTATGTCCCATACAAATATATCAAACCTTCTTCCTGTATTTACCAGGAATCATCGAAGAATTGAAAAGAGATGCTGAACAAAAGAGATAGATTCAATCTTCTACCATTTTTCAAACACAAGATATGGATTCCAAATTCAAGTCGGAATATCTCAATATATATATAATTTGTCCCTCTTCGGACTTTGATCAACCCAAGAAACTATAATAGAATTCCTAATTCGGTTTTAAACGGAATCGTTTTATTGATATAGTTCAAATTATCCTTCATGTTCTATTAATCGAGTTAACTCAATTTTAAAATTTTCAATTTATTTCAAATTTCAGTTTCAAATTTTCGATTCATTTTCATTAAGGTTTAAAATCAAAACTGATAAGAAACCGATGAAGACACGAAGTAAGAATTTCCTACAACGATTCGTAGGGCTATCATCACACCGAAACTTCTTTCTGGAGCTGTCACGAAGCAATCAAAAAGAATTTGGAAACGAATCAAATGAAATTGATAGAGAAAGATTGTTCCCACTGTTGCAGGGCATTGACCATTTATAGTCGTATTTCCTTGTCCCCTATCTCGTTCTCTTCTTGCACTCATACTCACTATCAGTGGATAGAAAGAGAATTTACTGAGGCATTCAAACGGATATCTTAGGGATTAGTCATTCTAGGGATACTTCACCCTATCTCTAATGAGCTACTTAATGTGTTATACTCCTGAGCTAAAGTTCAACCTTAGCTCTGATACCAAATGTAACGAAGCGGATTTTGTCCGTTCGAAAATCGACATCCATACTTACATCGTACTCGAATGTCGTAGATTCTACCGTTCAAATTCGATTCGCCGGAGCTTATAACATCATTAAGTAAACAACACAGCGGAAGAAATAATGAATATCAATATACAACATCTGATACAACAACCTGATACAAAAGATGATACAATAGATATTGATATACATCAGAGATATGATACAATAAAATAGCAGCGGAAAAGAAAATAGATAACACCAGCAACAGAACAAATAACTCCAATATAATCTTCAAGAGAGAACTCCAACAGTAGCTCGAACCAACAACACGATGGATTAAGACAAGCAAGTCTCGTCCATATCCAAAGACTGAACTAGCTCCAGATGATCAACTGAACCTAACTATCTGAAAAACCCAACTCTAGACTGCTCGTGTGGAAAATAGTGAGCACCCAGAGTTTAGGAAAGAAACAATAAACTCCGGGTCAGTCATGGGACTGGTGTGAGTAACAAAAACAGTTTATCTTTGAAAACAATCAACAAGAAAATTTTAAAGTAAATTCGCAATGCTTTTAGAAAATGAAACTACCATAAGACCTCCCGCCACACACACAATGCAAACGCAGAATTGGAGGAGATTTCTTCTTATGTTAGTCAAACATGCTTGATACGTAGGAAATTTCTTTGATATTATTATTATAAGTGCATAGTGCAGAAAACATTTCGAAAGTAAAATATTAATCTTAGCCAGCATAGACATTCCGAACTATGCCTACTATAGCTACCATCCAAACAGTGGGGCGCCACCATAAGTGAATGGCAGGTAATACAACTAAAACCGTACAAGGAGCATATTGTTTTGATTGGATTTTCCAACAAATGGTCAGGCTAAGGAACTTCCTACTGCCACATGGGATCGCCTCTGGCGGGACGTCCCGAGAACCTAACCGGATCTCTTCCAACACAAGGCCGGGTTACCTCTGTAACTAGGTAACTACTACTCGAGCAAGCCATTCCTCGGTCCTTTGGGACCTTTATCCGAGGCGCCTCTTAGCAACAACCACACAGTAAATGAGATTGGAGCTACCACATAGGTTAAATATCAGGGCTCCATACCTCATACCACCCTTTACCAGAAGGGAATGACACACCCTAAAGGGCGCGACCCTCATAACCTTGCCGCATCTTTCCTGTTTTGACCATTTCCGGGGTGTGAGGTCCTGATGCAGTCTCGTCCACAAAGCTACGCTTTGGTACAAAGCCATGCTTTGGGTCAACAAATGATCAAAGTAATGATTACAAAGATAAATGATCAAATAAATGATCATATCACAAATGATCAAACAATGATCATCAACACACAGCAGCACTCAGCATGCCACACTACCAAATTGGGAGTATATTGCTGATAACCTTCAACTACATAACCTTTGAGCTCATACGTCTCAGAGAAGCGTGTTAAGCTAAGAGAATAAATTCTCCGTCACCAACAGATATGTATTTGAAAGAAATCTGCTTTATATCTCAAAGTGTAGTGTCAGACATGTAACCATACAAGTTTGTTCCGGGTTCGAACAGAACCGAAGGCACTTCCAAAGAAGCCCTTGCAATCCGGGTATTCACAATCCCGATCGGACTTCCCATCACTTAGGGAATCTCTATACCGTAGCTACTCGGTGCAGAGACAATCGATAGGTTATCCTATCGTTCTCGAAAACACCCGGTCTTCAACACCGGTCTTCAAATGCTATCCATAACGACGTATCACATATTCGGAATGGGTTATACGACACAAAGGTCCTCTACCGGCCAAACCGAATAGTGAGCGCAATATTTAAAATATATGGATATGGGATTTCAATTAAGTCACAACTTAATAATTCAAAGTTTTCTTCAAATGGTTTTAACAAATTACCATTTTCAAATCTTTTAAACAAAAGATTTATTTCAACAACCTTCAATGGTTTAAATAATTTCCACACTTTAATCTTTTAAACAAAAGATTTAATTCACAAAGTTCACCCCATTCACAAAGATGCATTTATGGATTTCGAATCAACCCCCATTTCAATTGGATTAACTCGTTAAATCTTTAAATTAAAGATTTAACTTATAGCTTTCAAACCGTTTCCATAACTTAGAAAAATCACTTTCATTTTTAACTCGAAATCCCTTTTTAACACAGTTTGGAAGTTTACTTCCTATATGAAGCTTTTTATTATTTGAAAACAAATATTTTCATTTCAAAAAGATCAAATTTTATTTACAAGAGTTGAAGCCTTTGAATTTTAAATTCAGATTCCCAAATCAATATCTTTAAAATGGTTTAATCCATATATAACTGGTATAACATCTTTAGTCCCTAGTTCCCAGATTATAGAATTCAATTTTGAATATTGAACTCAAATTTAAATCAAAATGTTTAAATTTCAAAACTCAATCAAGTTATAAATTGCATCTTAGAAATTCTATTTCAAAAGCTTTTCACTTTAAATCCAATCCATTTCCAAAACGTTCGAATTTAAAATTCAAATTTAAAACTATTCACACATCTGTGACCTAATCGATTTCCTCGTGAAATCCATATTTGTGTGTGTATAAGTGTGGTCCAGGGGTTTAACACAATAGTGCAACAACATTCAATCATCACAGATTAAAATATAAAAATATAGTTGATAAGCGGTATAAACTATAACGCTTATCTTTTATTCACAGATCACAGATATATATATCACAGATAAATAAGTCACACAGCTCAAAACAAAACAAAGCATCACATATCAGGGATATCAAACAATACAATCATCCAATAGAATGCAAGCATGCATAAGTAAGGTCAGTTTATTGTTTGTTTCATTCAAATCAAATTACGCCATTTTAAGGGCCAAGTTGTCTATTTAACTTAACAGTTCAATTTAATATCAAAAATAACATAACAGATATATCAGATAAATCATATACAGTTATCTCAGACATATCCAGAATATATCACAACATATCACAGAATAATCATCAAACAGATATCACAGTCAATCAACGTAATTATCAATGCATACCAACAGTTTGGTTTGACTTGACTAAATTATTTGCTTAAGAATAGTTTATTTTATTCTGTTTAAATAATTACTGATTTATTAACCTATTAATGATCAGTTAATTAATTAGTCTATCATTAATTATTAATTTGTCAATTATCTCATCTTAAATTAATTATTTAAACTAATTAACTTTTATTCATTAACTATTACTCAATTACTCAATTAATTAGTTGATTCTTAATTATTAATTATTAATTAATAACTTACTTACTTAAATGAATTAATTATTTAATTGTCACAAATTAATTTAATTATCAATTTAATAGCATAAGTCCTGATTAAACACTTAAGTTAATTTTCATTAACTAGCTTCCAGTAATAAGTTAACGTTATTAAGATTTCAAATTTCTTTAACATATAATTTATTTTAATTAACAAATTTACAGTTACCAATTTAAATTTTCAAGTATAAATTGATTAATATCAATCTAACTAATTAATCACTAACTTTGTTATACAATGCTAAACCCAAAATTAATGCTGAACATTTACTTGGTAAAGGACCCGAGACGTCTTCCTTTTTCTCGTGACTGTCTCGTGTTTGTTTTCTACCTTTCCCGTGTCTCTCCCATTCCCTTTCTTCTCCCCAGTTCTGCTTCTCTTCTCTGGTTTTTTTTTTAAAGTTAAGTTGTAAACGAACTGCTGTAGCTACTCTCGTACGCGACTCGGAGAGAAACACAAGAACACTCGAAGCAACCTCACAAATGTCTCGAGCAACCCCCACGCGATAACCCAAAACCAAAATCGTGGCACTGATCACCACCGTGCACATGCACGGTGGTTCGCGTTGCCATCGGCGACTCGCGGCAAACCCCACGCATTACAAATTCCCTACTCAAACGAAATCAAAACCCAAAAGTTCGATTACAAGCCGAAAACAAATTTTGACCTACAGTTCGAACATGGCAACAAACCCCCACTGTCAAAACCCTTTGTGCGGCCACCACCCATCACCGTAGGCGATAAAACTCCATCAGTACGTCGCTCACACCCCCCTCCAACTCCACCAAAAATGGCGCTTCACTCGGTTGTCCATTGAAGCCGCAATCTAATTTTTTTACAGAGCATAAAAAATATGAATCTTAAACCCTATTTCAGATTCAAACTCAAAACTTATGAATTCGAAAATTTGTTTGACATTTTTCTAGTGTTAATGCGACTTAAATCTTGCTTCATTCCAAATTCCAGAAATTAAAATTCACTCAATCTTCCAAATTTGACAAAAATCAGTAAAACTCCTTTTTAAAAACTGCTCTGAAAATCTTTGCATAAAAATCTTAATTTTCATGTTAAAAATCATAATTACTTGTATGAAATCTAAATATGTTATTGAATTTTCAAATTTAAACATTTGAATTTTAAACTTTGATTTCTTGTTTATCTGTAGTTGGATAATACAGTATTAACATCATGCTGTTAAACCTTAAACATGTTTGCAGGCCTTGTTAAAGCTAATCAAACTCGAATTAGCACAATACAAAGTTCAAATGGTAATATAAATAAATTTTTTGTAAATTTATTTGCTTTTCTTTGTTCAAATCTTGAAATACTGATCAAGCACAAGCATGTAAGTTTCCATTGCAACCAACATACACAGAACAGTATGTTTAAACTATATCAACACATATCTTAAAGAAGAAAATATGCAAGCTAAGTTGAAATTAGTTTGTTTACTCACTTGTGGGATGAAGACAGAAAAGCAAAACCTGGAACTGCTTTTGATCTTGAGTTTGATCTGCTTTTTCTTGTTTGAGTTTTGTTGATGATAAGGTTTATATATTATTTTTTTAGTTTAGAAGATGAAACAAATGACATGAAGAGTTTGTATAAAAAGAAAGCTACAAGTGATGTAGGGTTTGAACAATGCAAAACATGGCTAAAGATGCTTGTTCAGGTGATATCTGGTTTTAACATATAGCATGGGTGAAGTTGCTTGTTTGATTTGTAGTTTGTTTAAGAGTGAGGTGGTATTGCTTCAGATTCTTGGCCAAGAATGAACGAATATAAATGAATAGTTTGACGTATAAAATGAGTATTCAGGGTATATCATTTTCTTTGTACTAAGTGACATTGTTTGTACAAGTGATCAGATATATTTTTTCTTCTTTTAGAGGATGGGAAAATGAGTTGTGGTGGCTGCATTTATTAGCATTGTACAAACTCATATATTTTTTTTCATTTTGTTTGTACAAATATAAGATATTTTCTTTGGCTTCCTTTGTAAGCTTCATTTACATGCCTATTCATTTATCTACATACCTATATTTATTCTTCTTTATTTTTACTTTGTTTAGGCTGAGATGGTTATACTTTGTGTGCTAAAGATATGATATTGTTTGTAGATGTTTTTCTCTTGCATACTTTTGTTTCTATCATACTTCATTTGTATAACTTCTTTTGCAAGCTTCAGGGATATTTTTGTTTTACTTTGCAAGTTAATTCATACTGAACTATACATGTTTGTTCTATTGCTTTATAGTGAAGTGTTAAAGTCGGTATATTGTATTGACTTTATATCTTAGGAACTATACCATTTATTTATATGCTGTTTGAATTTGTCTAATTTCTTTCTTTCTTTTCTTTTGTCTTGTTACTTTATAGTATAAAGGAAATTCTAAAATTAACATATCATTTGAATTTATTTTATAGTTTGCATAACTAAAATTTTAAGATATTTATTTATTTCCCGATTTATATTACGAATTCAAATTATTTTCAAACCATTTACTTAAACTCAAATTCAAATGATTCAATACATATTAAATTGAAATTTGGGGGAAACTCAAACCAATTTATCAATTAATTTCACAATTTGTTTTCAAAATTAAAATAAATTATCAATTTAAAATAAATTAAAATTCGGGATCGTTACAAGCATAGTCCTTGAAATGAAAATGAGGTGATCAGTGAAAAAACTTGGATAATAATTATGGTGAAATGCTCTTTTGGAAAGGAAAAATACATGCCTAATTTTCCCTTTATTTCCATTTAAATTTGGATATGTAAAAAAGCCTAGTTGGAAACCAAGTCATCCCAACAATAAATTACCAAGCGCAACTAATGGTTGTTCCACATACATAGCCTTAAAAACTTTAATTTGCATCGTGAAGATCAATAGCATTGAAGGTAGAACAACATTATTCTTTATTTTTCTTGGTAAAATCATAAATACATAAGATGTTTATAACAGTCATAGTTGTGCCAACATCGGCTTACTAAATTAAAAATCAAATATAAATGCATTCAATAAATGTGTTATGTCCTTACATCCTATCTTTTATTCACACCATTTCTCTAATTTTCTTAAAACTAATACAAAATAAATTCCTATCGATAATGAGAATAATGATAAAGGAACCAAAATTTTAAAAGGATAAATTAATTTGCAGTTCAAAAACTTGCAGTTTGAATTTACAAATTCTAGTGTCTTTTTCATTCCCAACTTAAATAATTCTAGATTCCTTTCTGAATGGTTTGCAGTCATTAAACAGCTCTAGCATATCATTTTCAATAAAATAAGTATTAATACGCAAGGAATGATTGCTAAAGTATAAAATCTAGAAATAACAATCAAATTACCTCAATAATGTAGAATTAGCCAATTTAATTTGGTGATTGATTTTTCCATATAACAATCTTACATCCAACGTTTTAACTTGCTATCACTGTTTCAATTTCTTTGGATTGGAGTAGTAATTTAGCGTTCGAGGTCGAGAAATGCAGACTAAAAACCCCAAAAACAATAGACACGGAAATTAATTATATATTTTGATTTGGGTTGGATGGTTTTTGTATGGTAAACAAGTGAAAATGACCATGAAAATTTCACAAACCCAAATATTCAATTCCATAAAGAAGTTCAAACAATAACTAATCTAAATTAAATTTCGATCGTGACTAAGATTCAATAAAGTTACAATAAACTTGTTTAGATAACTGCCGAACAAAAGTGAAATAAATTACCCGATAAATAAGTAATATAAAATAGAAGTTAAAACTGAATAAGCATAGAAAATTTCACCTTTTTACTTTTCTCGTTCTTCTGTAAATCATGTGACGCAAGCTATCCCATTAGGGGAAATAGCGGACTTATAGAATCCTAAAAAAAAGGCTATTGTAGGGTGAAGATTGTATTGTTCATTGCTTAAATAGACGGACAAGATTTGATTATGGTAGGGCAAAACCTGACCTCTGAATAGAAAAGGATATGAAATACGTCGCAATAATAGAATAATATACAACTCACCTTTCATGTTATATATATATATATATATATATATATATAATTAAACCATTTAAGAATTAATCGTTTACACCCATAACTACAGAATAATATAACTTCCATTTTTAAGCCTTGCTCAAAACAACATAAATGTTTTATGTTTTCCTTTCAAAATTAAAAACTATAGAATAATTTTTTGCTCGTTTCCTTATATTTATTTCTTTTATTTAAATATTTACTTAAATTGTCGCTTGCTTTAGATTGAAATAATAGTCTAGTTAAAGAATTCAAAGACTAAATTTTAAATGATTTGTCAACTTTTTGGTAACTTTTCTCTGCTTATTAACTTCAAGATTTTATTACTGGTAAAAATTAATTTTTTTTATTTAGTTATATTTCATACCAAGCACCTTCCATTTATTTAATTCTAATATCATTTGAGTTTTATATTTGGAATAATAAATGTTCCATTCTAAAATTAGTAAATATAGAATGATATTTTGGTTCTTTATGTTTATTTTTTTATTCAGGACTGATTTTTTTATAGCTACCAAATTTGTTCTAACTTTTTAAATTGAAATGATGGAATAATATAGATGTATCTTTTTCTAACCAAGTTCCATTTAGTTTGAGTTTTATGTTACAAATAATAAAAATGTATTGAATTTTCCATTCTAAAATTAAGATCAATATATATTAATGATTTTTAGATCATTTCTTTATGTCTATTTTTTGATTAATTGTTGATATTTTATATTGATACCTAATTTGTTATTGGCTTTGGGTTGAAATAATGTAATCAATAAGTCAGAGAGTCGAAAAATTAAACTTCAAATAATTTTTCAATTTTGTGGTAACCTTTTTATATTTCTTCACTTAAAGATCTTTTATTACAAAACTAAAATTTAATTTTAACGTTTGGCATTAAGTTTTTTTCTAAAGCACTTTATTTATTTAGTTCTAATTCTTATTTGAGTTATAAATTTTGAAGATGTATTGAATTTTCCATTCTAAATTATTAACTACGATTTCACATGAGTTTATTTGTAAATTTTGGAATTTATTTTAAAAAAATTGTTAAAATTTACATGTATGTGTTTTTCTTTTGTGCTTTTAGTTTAAACCTTAATTTCTAGATTAGAAAAAATATTTTTTTAATGAATCTAACAAAGAAAATGCTTGATCCAGTAAATGAATTTTTTTTAATAACATGTTTTTTTGGTTACGATTTTAGTGATATTATAAATGAATAATATTTCATTTTTCAATTTCGATTTAAGTTTATTAATTGTATGAAAATTAATTCCTTTAATTAACATCAATGAGGATTTGATGTAGAATTACTATGAAATAAATTAAATGATTCATATTCCAATCAAGCTAGAAAGATTTAGTTTTAATCTGAAATCAAATTCAAATAATAAATATATTTACCATAATTTACTCTATTCCATATAATAATATCTTTATTAATAGTTGGCTTGGAAGCGCAATCTTTTGGTCTGAATATGAAGTTTCAAAATTGCCCTTTATATACAATTCTTTATTAAAATTCTTCACTGATCGATCCTAAAAAAGAGCATCTACATATCTGTTTCTAAACTTAGTGCATCTATTAATTAATCCTAAAAAATAGCATCTACATACCTGATCCTAAATCCATGCATATAATACCGCACTTTTATTACGTATAATATTATTACCGCGAAGTTCCAAAATTGCCCTTTATATATTATTCTTTAAAAAAATTCTCCGTTAATCGATCCTCAAAAATAGCAACTGCATATCTGTTTCAAAACTCAATGCATCTACTAATTGATCCTAAATAATAGTACCTACATACTTGATCCTCAACTCATGCATATAACATGCATTTTTATTACGTATAATATTATTATCAACTACATACTATGATGACTGGCGTTAAGAAGATCAACCTTTTATTGTACGTTAGATTCAAAACAGGTTGAAATAGGGAGTTTATTATTATAATTTTTTGTTCCTAAATTTAAGTGAAAGCATGATATTTGTCTGGTATCAACATCAACTTACAAAAACATGTCTCTATGGATATTGACAAGTGTTAATATCACTTAAAAATAGGATCTAGCAAATATACCTTTTTGCAAATTCATAATGCTATTTTAAATATATTGCCAAACCTAATATCGTTTACAAATATGATCTAACAAATAAATTTTCTATACATTTTTACTTTTTATTAATTGAAAACGGAAAAAAAATTCAAACTAACAAAAAAGATTAAACGATACAACTTAGAAACAAAAATTCAAACTAATAAAAAAAAATTAAATGATGCAACTTATAAATAAAAATTCAAACTGACTACACACTGTTTCAACGCAAAATCATACCTAAATATTTATGAAAATCATTTTTTGAATATGTTAAGTATAAATAATTAAAAAATTAATTTATCCGCGAAGGGTGTACTACTGTCATGCGTGAAGCGCATGCTGTAATACTCGTAATAATAATGCGTATTCAACCTCATGCGATCCCTAATTCTAAGTTGGCTAGTACTGGAAATTTTATACTTATCTCTTTGAATTGAAATGAATTTAATGTCATTTATTTCACATTTTAAGTTTTGGTAAATGTATTTACTATTTAAATTTAATTAGAATAATATATTAATTTAGATTATTATAATTTTTAACCTCCAATTCGATTCTAATTTAAATAAGGGTTATATATCAAATATTATTATCATGCAGACGGAAAAACTTAATTGCTAACAAATCAATTTATGAAATTGGAATTCTTAGTAATGCAATGCTTCCAAGTTAGGAAGAACTTATAATTGATGTTAGTATTTGTTGTATAAAGCCTGCATCTCTAAAACTATCATTTATACTTTGTGCGCTTTGAATAGTGGTGACTATTGGGCGGGTCCAGGGTCTAAACCCAAAAGATATGGCCCTGTTTTGACCCGTCAAGACCCGTTCCATAGGTCATCGACGCAGGTAGACCCATGTTCAATACTTAAGAGTTCCGGATCGAGGGTCGGATTATGGATTGGCAAACCCACCTAACCCGACCCACACTATTGAGATCTCGTAGAATCGTTTTATTACTATGACAATGATTTGTTAATCATTTTATACATAGTGGCTATAATATGGATATTCTAATGTTACATCTAATAAGTATAACACAAAACAGTCACAGATATTCATATCACTAAGGCAGAAACAGATATGAAGATAACGCATAGAAGTGTACATCAAAGTAGTGGCCGTATAAAATCCACTACATCACAAAAGAATAGGTACAAGTGCTAGACAAAAGAATATGTATCCATCAAGGAGTCTCTATCTCGAATGTATAAAAATAAAAAAAACTACTAAGCTAAAGTAGTTAGCCAAAAGTCAGATGACGATCCCAGATAAGAAGTCAAGTAAAAGCTCCTGAAACACATCAGTCTGACCCGAGTATTATTTAAGAAGAAAAATAATAAACTGATCAGTCTAGCTATAAGTATCATACAAAATGAGAGAGGATAAGCGATATAACAGAAATATAAGATGATAATGTAAATCATAGAATATCTCAAATCTTCTCAAACACCAAAAAGAATGTCATATTCTTTAGATTATTCACCAAATCTCGAATATTGCAAAACATATCAATGCCAATTCGCAATAAATGGTTAATCACAAATTCCAGAAATCAATAAATGGTAATCCAGAAAACACAAAGGGGAGGGCCTATCACAAATGGGAGCATGAAAACTCACCAACACATGTATCAAAAACGGAACACTATCCCGTGGTCGCTAACCATAGAGCCAGTGCAACGACGTAGTACAACGGTATGCCTAAGGAACCTGAAACTTAAATAATTCAGAACAACAACATAGTATGACAGTATGCCCGATGAACCTGATAAGCCGGAACAACGACGTAGTACAATGGTACGCCCGATGAACCGAACTTAATAAAACCCATAGGTCGCTAGCCTATAAAAAATGAGAAGAAGCTTAAAAGAATAGGGTACAGTCCTCCACGCGGACAAAGAGACATCGCATATCGCTAGTCTAAACCATAAAATGATCACCATTGATCAATAAAAAGTGTGAATTACACTAAGCTAGTAAATAATTGAGTTTAGCTTCATGTCCCATAACCATTGGCTTAACTTAAATATTTACGAATACATTGTAGATTTCCACTCGAAAATTGTCACAAGATTTCAATCGAATATATTCAAGAATTAACCGACAAAGAAAACACAAGTGTTTCATACCACTTGTTTCGCTAAGTCCTTTAATTAGATTTCTCATATGAATGAGGTAAAGGTTTGTATATACTAATAATTGAAAAAAGGTTTTAAAAACGAGCTTTGTATTAAAAATAACATTGAAATCATTTTTGTGAAAGAGTTTGAATATTTACTACTAGTACAGAAACCTTTGTAGTTTAAAGTGAAAAATCACAGAAATGATTGTAAAAGAAATCAATCGCTAAAAATTCACATTCGATAATGTGAATCAAAACCATAGAAATCGGTATCAAATCCATCAAATGGATAATCCCAAAAATCTAGAAAAGAAGTCATCAAAGTCGATAAAAGTGATAACAACTAATCGGATCAACCAAAAACTGATATAAATGGAAACCCACATAAAATAGGCAAATTGGCTGAATATAACAGCTCCAGACGTTTGGTGGTTATCCCATACGTCTAAGCTGTAAGACTGGAATTTTCTTCCAGATCGCTTGGACATCTACGAAATAAGCTCAGCCATCTGAACTATAAGTCTGGAATTTTTATTCCGTAGCTTCAGACGTCTGAGCATATTACCATACGTCTGAGTTGAAGCTCAGGGCAAGATTTAGCCTAGGCTATTGATGGCCAAATTATCTCGGATGCGATCGAATGGCAAAAGTGGCTAGGGATTTATGCCAAGCGACAATCCAGCCCTAAAGACTCATCAATACACTCCGAACAACATGTCCAAACATCGATATAAGGATTTTCATAGATTTTGCCTTCAAAATGCCAAAAATTGGAAAATTTGCCAAACCAATTCAATTCAAAAGCAAATGGACATGAAATAGGTATTAGGAATTCACATCTAACAACTATCAAAGGTATATACATATATGTAATTTCAATAACTCAGCTTTAAACCCAAAAACAACAAGTGAGAAGCATTAAATTAAAGGAAAGATCAACTACTCTTCAACTTCAACTCTAGAAGCTCCAATTCATGATCATATACAAATATTTCCTTAGTTAGGTTAAAATTTATAAAAATTCAAGAAGAATTGAGATGGAGAAGATGAAGAGGATGCTTACCAAAGCTTCTCTTTGATTTCTAGAACTTGAATTTGAATTTCCTAAGAATCTAGGGCTTAGGAATTTTGATTTCTTTTCTTCTTCCCCATTTTCTTTTAGCTTGAGAGTGTTAGGAAATTAGAAATGAAATGAATGAAGATGAGTGGAGTTAGGGTATTTGATTGAGGAGTTGGGTCCCTGGTTAGGTTAGTGGGCTGAAACCCAAACCCAAAGCACCAAATGAAAAAATCAAAATTCTAGTCCACTCCAAACATATCGATGTTTATACTCAAAAAGGTTGTAAACGCTGTTTTGGACTCAATGGAAGTAGTCTGGAGTCCTAATTCAAGTTTTTACAAAAATTAGCATTTCGGACTTTAATCCGACTAACGATGCTATATAAAACATTTAAATATACAATCATAAAATATGCGGGTCGTTACAGGCTCCCCTCCTTAAAGAAATTGCATCCTCGCAATACTTAAGTAGAAAAATAAAGATCAACAACCATAAAAGCATATCAACATAAAAGAAAATTTTGAAGTGAGAAGATCACCTTAAGGAGCATGAGAGAGTAAGTCTAAATATGTTCACTCGATGAATTCTCTAGATTCCCAAGAGCAATCCTTAGGATTTGAGGACCATTGAACTTTCACAAGCGGTACATCTTTATTTCAAAGGCATTTAACCTCTGTAGCAATGATACGAATAGGATGTTTCTCATAAGTCAAATTAGGTGAAACTTCAATTTCTTCAGTAACACCGGGCTCAAGAATAGAATCGTAATCTCTAAGGCATTTCCGTAGTTGAGAAATGTGAAATATATCGTGAATAGCTGAAAATCGGGCCGGTAATAAAAGGTGATAAGCTACGAAACCAATGCGTTCGGCAATGGGAAATGAGCCAATATATCGAGGTGCTAAATTTACTAATCGACTGAAACGCATAACACACTTTATAGGTGAAACATGAATAAATATAAAATCTCCCATAGAAAATTCTAATTTCCTTCTTCGGTTATCGGCATAGGATTTTTGCCTACATCGAGCTTCTCGTATCCTATGATGAATAAGGTCAATCATTTCTGTGGATCACGAATAAAATATAGACTTAAAACCAGCTTCTCACCGGCCTCAAGCCAACAAGAAGGAGATCGGCATTGCCTTCCGTAGAGTGCCTCAAAAGGTGCCATACTAATACTAGATTGGAAGCTATTATTATAAGAAAACTCAACAAGTGAAATATAATCTTCCCAACTTCCACCAAAATCAAGAACACATGCACGAAGAAGATAATCAAGATTTTGATTCACACGCTCTGTTTGTCCAACAGATTGAGGATGATAAGCGGTGCCAAAAATAAGCCTCGTTCTCAAAGCTTTTTTAAGACTCTTCCAAAATCCACTAGTAAATAATGGATCACGATCACTAACAATACAAGTTAGAACTCCATGCAATTTAACAATTTCTTCGACATAGAGTCTAGCCAAAAGCGGTAAGGTCTGATTAGACCGAATAGGAATAAAATGGGCGGATTTAAGCCTATCTACAATCACCCATAAACTGTCATGACCCGAACGAGAACGGAGAAGACCGTCAATAAAGTCCATGGAAATTTGATCCTACTTCCAATCGGGAATGTCTAAAGGTTGCAATAACCTACCGGGCCTTTAATGCTTGGCCTTTACAAGTTGTCAAGTCATGCAACGCTTAATAAAGTTAGCAACATCAGATTTCATTCCATCCCAATAATAAAGTTGCTTCATATCCGTGTACGTTTTACTACTACCAGGATGAATGGTAAATTTAGAACGATGAGAATTTTCTAAAATGTCTTTACAAAGATCACTAATATTTGGCACAATAAGTCTAATAAATTTTCGAATACCTCCATTAGCATCTATTTCAAAGTCTTTCAAACCATCAACATTTCTATCCCTACAACTTTGGCTAAGAAGAGTCAATTCAGGATCATACCTTTGAGCTTCAAGAATGCGGTCTAAAAGAGAGGGATGAACCCCAAGGCTACATAAAACAAAAGATGAACATGATTCGTATTCACAATCTCGAATCTCACAAGTGAATATAGTATCGAGATAAATCCATTTGGATATCATCATAGAAACAACGAACGTTGCTTTCGGCTAAGGGCATAGGCAACCCAATTTCCCTTACCGAGAGTATAGAGAATATCAAGATCACAAGACGCAAGGAATTTGAGCCAACGTTGTTGACGCAAATTAAGTTCCTTTTGAAAGAACAAATACTTCAAAGATTTATGATCGGTGTAGAGAACAAATTTCTCTCAAAAGATAATGATGCCAAATTCTAAGGGTGAAAACAATGGCCACGACCTCTAAATCGTAACTGGCATATATAGTCTCGGCAGGCTTTAATTTCCTAGAAGCATAAGCGATAACATGTTCCCTTTGCATGAGAATGGCTCCCAAACCGACACGACTAGCATTGGTATAAACAATCAAGTCTTGGTTCCCTTCAAGAATCATAAGAATAGGAGCATCGGAAAGGAGTTATTTTAATTTCTGAAAAGAAGCTTCACATTTGTCTGACTAAATGTACTTAACTCCCTTCTCTGTCAAACTAGTAAGAGGTACGGAAATTTTAGAGAAGTCTTTTATGAACCGACGATAATAGCCCGCCAATCCAAGAAAGCTATGAATTTCCATCACACTCTTCGGTTTCTTCCAATTTTGAATTGCTTCAATCTTTGAAGGATCTACGGAAATTCCAGATTCAGAAATAATATGACCTAAAAAATTTCACACGAGATTTCCAAAAGTGGCACTTAGAAAATTTTGCTTTCAACTGATTTCTCCTAAGAGTTTCCAATACAATCCGAAGATGTTTTTCATGCTCTTCCTCGATTTTAGAATAAACAAGAATATCATCTATAAAGATGAGAACAAATCGATCGAGGAAGTCCTTGAAAACTCAATTCTTAAGGTCAACAAAATAAGTTGGAGCATTTGTTAAACCAAATGGCATAATAAGCCATTCATAAGATCCATAACTAGTATGGAACAACGTCAAAGGAATGCTATCCTCTGTAATACGAAACTGATGAAAACCGATTTCTAAGTCTAACTATGAAAGACTCTAGCACCGCAAAGTTGATCGAATAGATCATCAATCCGAGGCAAGGGATATTTATTCTTGATGGTAAGATCATTAAGCTTGCGGTAGTCAAATGCAAAGCCTAAGTGTACCATCAGATTTCTTCACGAAGATAGTTGAAGCTCCCTATGGAGAGGAACTAGAACGAATAAACTATTTCCCCTCCAATTCGGATAATTTCTTGCGGATCGCCTCATTTTCCTTATTGGACATACGATAAGGAGGACGAATGACAGGTAAAGCTCAAGGAATGAGATTAATTCTGAACTTAATTTCTTTCTTAGGTGATAATCCTAAAACGGGCTCAAATATATCGAGAAATTCACAAACAATGTGAATGAGGGAAATGACATCTTCCTTATCATCATTATCGTCATCATGTGGATTTAGAGAATAAGGATGCCGCCGAGATGAAATTTGAATCTCTAAGAACAATAGAAATCTTCTTAACAGATTGAGGATGTCAAAGATGGATAGTCTTCTCAGGACATAGGATGTGGGCTTCATAACGGTTAAGCCAATCTATTCCCAAAATCATTTTGAAACCTAAGTAACGCGTAATATAAAAATCGGCTCGAAAAGCATAATCACATAAACTAATCTCGACATCTCTACAAAGTAAACTGAGTGTTGTGGATCCACCAACCGGATTCGCAATTCTCAGTGAAGTCATCAATCACATGTCATTTAAAGACAAAGTATCAATAAGTTCTTTTGATATAAAAGAGTGAGATGCACACGTATCAAAAAGAACTCGAATAGGATGATCATGAAACATAATAATGCCATCAAGGACAGAATAACAAATACCTCGACCAAAAGAAGTGTTACTAGGAGCTTACACAACGTTAAGATTTCCCTCTTTCTTGCCATGAAGTTTGGGACGTGAAGATAAAAGATGACCTGAACTTTTGCAATAACGACAAAAAAGGGGTTTCGGACACTTATTTGCATAATGGTCCTTAGAACCACAATTGTAGCATTGTCTGTGATTAGGGGTAGGAGTCTTTGCTATCAAGTTGCTTGCTTCCCTTTCTTGTTGGGATTAGGGCCTTTGAATTTAATAGGCCTCTTCTTGTTGATGTTGAAGTTTTGTTTGGCACCCACAACTTTAACATCACTTTCTTTATCGGCCTCTTCAAGTCGAAGATCGATACCTACAAGCTGATCGAAAGAAAAACTTCTAGTTTCAGAAGTAAATCCTTCTTGAGGTTCTTATTCAACCCATAAATGAACCATTGATTTTTCTTCAATGGGGTACTAATATATTCAACCACATATTTAGAGAGAGATTCAAAAGATGCGACATAGTCTGTCACAGAAGATTCACCTTGAAAAAGGTCAAAAAAGCACCGAGCTAAAGTTACTTTTTCAAATTATTGCAGAAACTTCAACTCGAATCTTTCCCAAAATTGCTCCCATGTAAGATCCGCATCAATAGTCTCGAAAACCAAAAGCTCGTACCAATCTAATGCTCTTTCCTGGAGCATGCTAGAAGCCACTTAGACACGATGTAGATCTATAAGATTCATGCGAGAAAAGATGCAATCGCATGTTCTAATCCAAGCTTGGACATCTATAATGCTTTCGAAACCTTGAATGGCCTTCCATCCAAATTGGTATAATCACTGCACAAACGTGCAAAACTGGATTTAGGATGAGTAGGCTCAGGAATAGGTCCGAAAGGTTGGGCATTCTTTACAAGATCTAAAAGCTTTTGAGCAGACATGAATATGCCATCCTAAGGAGTGGCACTAGATTGACAGGCGTTGGGATGGCCAGGTCTAACCATTTCTCTTCTTTAAAAGAATGAAAGAAGAGGAAAAAGGTTATTCTCAGAATGAGTATCAAACAAACTTGATTGATAAAACAAGGCATCATAAAAAGAAAATAGGATAGAACGGGTTCTAAGACTCCTAAGGCATGATTCCTAAGAGAGACTTAGGATAATGATCCTTGCTAGACTATTCTATATTGTTCCAAAGTTTGGATTTGATACCAAGCGGTGACGCCCCACCTCTATACTCACACTATCCAAGGACACTATGAGGTAATGTCATCGACTAGCAAAAAGAATAAGACTGTTGAGGAGCGACCATCTATGTAATTGCTTTGTGCGAGTACCGATACGTTAGATAGTATTATATGCATTTCGTTTCAAGAGAAAATATGACACATCAATTGCAAACTCAAAACAACTACACAGTGGCTATGTAATCTTCGAAAAAAAATATAAAATAAGCATAACACAAATAAGTCATAGATGTTCATGTTATTAAGGCGGAAACAGATATGAATATAACACATAGAAGTGTATATCACACTAGTAGTCATACAAGATCCACCACATCACAAAAGAATAGGTACAATTGCTAGACAAAAGAATATGTATACATTAAGGAGTCTCTATCTTGAATGTATAAAAACAAAAACAAAAACTACTAAGCCAAAGTGGTTAGCCGAAAGTCAGATGATGATCCCAGATAAGAAGTCAAGTAGAAACACCTAAAACACCTCGGTCTGACCGAGTATTATTTAACAAGAAAAATAATAAACTGATCAGTCTAGTTATAAATATCATATGAAACGAGATAGGGTAAGAGATATAACAGAAATATATGATGATAATGAAAATCATAGAACATCTCAAATCTTCTCAAACACCAAAAAGAATGTCATATTCTTTAGCTTATTCACCAAACCCCAAATATTGGCAAAACATATCAATGCCAATTCGCAATAAATGGTGAATCACAAATTATAGAAATCAATAATTAGAAATCCAGAAAACACAAAGGGGGAGGCGTATCACAAACGAGAGCATGAAAACTCACCAACATGTGTATCACAAACGGGACGTTATCCCATGGCAGTTAACCATAGATCTGGTGCAACGACGTAGTAAAACGGTACACCCGAGGAACCTGAAACTCAAAAAATTTGGAACAACGACGTAGTACAATGGTATGCCCAATGAACATGATAAGCCAAAACAATGACGTAGTACAACGATACGCCCGATGAACCGAACTACATAAAACCCATAGGTCGCTAGCATATAAAAATGAGACGAAGCTCAAAAGAACTAGGTACAGTCCTCCACGCTGATAAAAAGACATCGCATATCGCTAGTCTAAACCATAAAATGATCACCATTGATCAATAAAAATTGTGAATTATACTAAGCTAGTAAATAATTGAGTTTAGCTTCACGTCCCATAAACACTGGCTTAACTTAAATATTTACGAACAAATTGTAGATTTCCACTCGAAAATTGTCACAAGATTTCAATCGAACATGTCTAAGAATTAACCGACAAAGAAAAACACAAGCGTTTCAGACCACTTGGTTTGCTAAGTCATTTAATTAGATTTCTCATACGAGTGAGGTAAAGGTTTATATATACTAATAAATTGAAAAAGGGTTTTAAAAATAAGCTTTGTATTAAAAATAACATTGAAATCATTTTTGTGAAAGAGATTGAATATTTACTACTAGTATAGAAACTTTTGTAGTTTGAAGTGACAAATCACAGAAATGATTGTAAACACAATCAATCACCAAAAATTCACATTCAATGACGTGAATCAAAACCATAGAAATTGGTAACAAATCCGTCAAATGGATATTCCCAAAAATCCAAAAAAAAATGTCCTAAGAGTGGATAAAAGTGATAACAACTAATCGGACCAACCAAAAAATCGATATGAATGGAAACCCGCATAAAATAGGCATATTTTCTTAATTTAACAGCTCTAGACGTCTGGTGGTCATCCCAGATGTCTGATTGAGACACTCGTCGGGCTTTTGAGCTAGGTGAGTCTACTCTGACCCGTACGGTTTCTAGGTACAGGGCAAAAGTCTAAACCCGCACTGGGTTTATGGGGCGGGTATGGGGCATAGAACACCCATTGCCATCCCTAGCTTTGAATGTATTTAAGCATATTTATAATTTAAGATCTGTTAGTTATGTTCTAGGAAAACCCAATTCGAAAAAATTCATAGCTAAAAATGATGCTTCAAGATCATTAGCTAGAAGAAAAAAATCCGTAAATGCAAAGTTAGAAAATAACTAAAGCATGTCATTATTCTTACAAATTGATATGATAATACAATATAGGCACTTGGTTATTTGAGGTATGTGAGTAAATATAGCACTCGATAAATTTTGAATAATCAGATAAATAATTAATAAAGGGTAAAATAGTAATTTTTCTCTTTTAAGTAATTGGAATTTTCACAAATAGGTGAATTATGATATTGAACTTATATCGTTACGAAAGTATTTTTTCAGTGGTTGAGAGCTAAGTCGATTACTATAATATTAAAAGTCTGGATTATTATTATATGATTATTGACCTCATGGATTATTTATCAGGCTAAGAGTCTACAAAGTTTGTAACCCCATATACATCGATTATATCGCCATTGAGGATAACTAGAGGTGCTGAGAGCACGGATTTAGACCATGCACCTATATTTTATTTAGTTATCTAGGAGGTGACCCTAGATACCGAGGGTATGCCATGTTTATATTTTTTGTATGTTTGATTTTGATGATTGTTATGTGTTTTTATATATGTTGAGTAAGATAGATCATGGGTATTTGTATTTTATGATTCCCAAAGACAACCTGACATTGCTATGAGCAGGCCGAGTGATGTTTAATGACCTCTTAAGTATGTTGCTAGTCAGAAGTATGGTTGTTTCCCCACTTAGTAATATGGCTGTTCTATGTATTAATCGACTTTACCTTGAGATGGGTTATCTTTTATGTGAATGGTTTAGAGATATTTTGACACTTGAGATATGCACTAGTGACTTTTGTTACACTTATTTATAACATACCAGATGATATTTTATATAGACATCTATATCCTAAATATAGTCTAATTCGTGTGTTATTCATGTAATACTTGGGTAAATCCGAGACATTTCAGGTGATAGAGTTAGGGGTATGCCCTGGGGGAAATTATGCATATATCAAACTCGCCGAACAATCTTATTCATAATAAAGGCGTTTCTTTCTATTATATACCCGATATAATGTGGTTATATTGATTAATTAATTTAATTAGAAGTATATTTACTAGAAAATCCATAAATGAAATATTTTTTGATAGTAGTAAGGAATTGTTGTAACCATGAGTAATTTATCACAATAAAACAAATATACCATTTTAAATATTTCTAGTAAAGATGCATCGAGACTGGATATCGATATATCTGTTGAGATAAGAGTATGTAACACTCTCCAAATGTTGGGCAGTGTATTACTCATGACTATTGGAGGTACCTACAGGTTACATACTGATAGTTATTGGATAACTATGGAACGACTCGCTCAATAGTTTTCTGTTGGTTAATTTAACTAAGGACAAACAGAAAATATCGATGTAACTGATTTACATAGTTCTCTCGACTTGAGAATACTATGGATCTTCAATATGGAAGCTCCGCTTTGATTATAATCAAATCATGACATGGCGTTCCGTCGAGTGACTGTAGTTGGATCGAGTGGAAGTATTGGAAGTGAAGCACTATTCAAGAGAGGATTCATCTCCTCAGTTATAGGGTAGTATCATGGTCGACTGAAGTCAACTCGAAGTCAAAGTCTCTGTCCAGAGCATTTTGGTTAATAATAATTGTTATTATTGAAGCAAGGACTTTGTAGTTGGACTATAAAATTGAATGTGCACGGCATTAGAATTTTGGCCATTACCAAGTTAAGTCCTAATATGATACAGTTTTGACGAAGAGAATTGGTGAAAATAACTGTCACTATTAGGTCCCGCTTATAATAAGTAAAATTTGATTTTTACATAAAAGACAGGTGAGCGATGAATTCAGCCAAATTGTTATACCACTGCTAAGTGATGGGTGAACATTAATATTTTAATTGTTCGATATTAATCTCTGACTAAATTCACACCTCTAAGTCGCACTATGAATTTGTGATTTCTCCTGAAACCACACAATTTTAATAAGTTAACATCAATTTATGGAGTTAAATTTTTAAATAAGCTCACTTCCAATTAAATTTCCAATTTATCTTTCAGTCTTGATTTATTTGAATCATTTATAACTCTATATATATACAAGAACTTAAACTCATACTAAATCGTCTAATATAAATTATCAAATGCCATTTTTCAACCTATTCATTTTATTTAACAGATTTATACATAGCTTAAATTCAACGATTTAACTATGTATGTATAAATAAAATATTTTTATATCATATCCAAATTTAATATTTATTGAACCGTATCATATCTAAACCATAAAAAAAATCCTTTCAAAATAATTTTATATATATACCGCGGTACCTGTATAAAATTTTCTATCCTATGGTCAAGTGATACGGATATTTATCATTTCAATCCGCAATTTAAAAATGAAAATGCGGTTGTATATCATTTCAAACTGCAATCCCGAATGAAATGAATATGCATGTTAACTTGCAGTTTATATAAGATAGAACAAATCATCCATTCATCCAATATCCATCATCAACCAATTTATTTCAATCATCATCAATTTAAACAAACATCAACATATAGCATATACATTATGACAGGAAATAAATGACAGTTATTAACTAACAGTTTATATTCAAAATAAATTTATTAACTGTTTAACTATCATTTTATATGCAAATAAATAAATTTTAACTGTCAATATGCAATAATAAAATTAAATAACAGTTAAATTAAATAAATGCGATTTAACAGAGATGATGAATAAAACATGCCAAACAGTCATAAATAAATTTCTAATCATATCTTGAATCAATTTAACAACCATAAGAAATTTTAGAAGTTGTGAGTGGGTTAAAACACTCACCTTTTGAATTTAAATTGAATTCAAATCCAATTTAAACCCAAAAATTCGACGGTCTCAGCATCTGTCCAAACCAGTGTCAAAATCTCTAGAATTTTATTACGATCCTAATAAAAAAAAATCGTGCGAAACGGAGTTCGTATGAGAAAGTTATTCGATTTGAATTGTTTGAAACAAATTTATTAAACACAAAACAAACCTTAATTAATAATATGCCACGTCACAAGCTTCTTCCACGTGAACGTGATTCCCAGGCCGTGCCCAAATCCTACGCACGCGAACGGAACAGAACCCATATTTTGCTCCTTTGACCAAGCCTTTGACCCACGAATACGCCACCTACGGCCATCGCCCTTCAGGCCGACCACCACCACGCTACTCGCCTAGCCGAGGCGCACGCAACCCCCCAGGTCCGGTCCTCCATCTCTGCCGCCGGCCGCCCCCTTATTCACAACCCTAATCGATCTTCGTGTTGAATCCAACCGTTAAAACGACTTGCAACCTGTCCCGATGGAATCCCTTTTAGACTCTCTACAATACCCAGAAGCAATTTCCCGATCTGACGAATTTTTGTGGGGACGTGATGAACGGCCCTACTTCATTGATTTCTTCTGGTCAAACGACAAACCAAAATGAAAAACAAGTTGTACCAGCAGATTACGTATTTCGAGGGCTTTAACATATAATTTTTAGAAATTTTTCTAAGATGTTTGAATTTTTGACTTTTGATTTGGATTGAAACTGGATCTAGGGTTTGCAGCCATTAGAAAGGAGGAGTTGAGGAAATAAACGCACAAAGAAATGAAGATGGATGGAAGCTAGGGTTTATAATTGGGTTTATATAGGTTAGGTTAGAAATAGAGTAGATGGATCCGATAAACAAACGTGCTGAACGATAATTGGCCCAAAAAGCTCGTTCTGAACCCGGAACGAAATTTGTTAAACCCATATATTCAAATAGGTGTTTTAAAATATTCTGAACGCGATGGAAAAAGTTTCACGTCCAAATTCCATCGTATGAAGAAGTTATGCTGTAAACAATATTTTCAAATTGATTTCGAATTGATTTTAATTAAATCGATTTCAAGGCGTTTCGCGTTCGTACGATCAAACGACAAGTCTGATTGCTACGAAACTTAAAACCCTACAAAAATTCACTGATACGGATCCGATGAAACTGGTTTCGTCGAAATCTGAGTTAGCGGCCAAAATGGCTATTTTATATTATCTAAATAAATTCAAAATTTATTATTAAATCAACTTTCAAATTTTAAAATTTAAAACTCAACAAATTTTATTACCATATATATTCTCACTTATTTACGATGACTTAAACAAATCTTTATGTAAATTTAGTGTAACGACCCGACTTCCTACGCCTAGGAAGACGTATCGTTTTTAAAGAAAGAAAAGGGTGAGAAAATAGAAAAGATAGAGAAGAAAGAACAACAACATCAGAATCTCACAGCGGAACGAATAAATTATATTAATCACATAAGTATTTACATAATATATAACATCAATCAGAGTGATACATATAGTACATCACATACTAGACAGTTATAAACACCTGTCTAGTTAATGCACCTCAATACATAAAACAACACAGAGATACTAACACAGCGGAACACTATATCTACAACGCTGAAGCCTCCTGCTCCATTGCTCCTCCATAATTCGTCAAAAGCCAACCTGAATCCCTTGGCTACCCGTAAAAATTTGGGTACCTGAGAGTTTATGAAAAACAAAAATAAACTCCGGGTCAGACATGGGTCTGGTATGAGTAACAGGTTAAAGTTGCTTAATTTTGAAAAAAAATCCTTTGAAAACAAAAGGTATCACGTAAGACTTCCCACACATAAACATGGAAAAGTTTTTACCTTACGCTAACCAAAACATTTGATAGAAAATCCAGTGATATTATAATAGGTCTAGGGTTTTCAAGTAAATAGAAAATAGCGAAAATTGTTACATCTATTAAATTCCAGCTACTAGCCACAAAAGTGGGTAATACAATCAAAACCGTTGGCACTTATTGGATTGTGGATTCCATACAATGGCAGGGCTACTGGGGTACCGCCCTTCACAGTACGTGGCCTAGATCAACGTACCGAGGATCACTCCCGACCCCCTGCAACACAAGGCCGGAACCATTCCTTACTAAACAGTCCCGAACAAGATAAACCCCGCAGTTGGCTACTGACCAACTGCCCACACAGCCGAATAAAAAGGGACATCTAGACAGGGGAATATCCTTGTCTTGCTTGGGCATGACCCACCTAACCTTGCTGCACCTCCCCTGTTTTAGCCATTCCCAGTTGATGAGGCTTGAGGTTACGACTACCTTTATAGAACATATCTCTTAGAATGCTCATCGCCCACCCGACGATGTGTTGAAAGCATTCAATCCATAAAAGTTCGTTCCGGGTTCGAACGAAACCGAAGGCATTATCTTGTTACACTCGTTTTGGAATCACCCTCAGAGTTAACGACGATAATCCTTGCATTCTGAATCTTCATCTTCACTTCAGATTCACGACCTATCGTAAATTTGGAATCGGTGTGGTTTTCGGATGTTCCAAATAAGGAAAACCGATCCCGGTCTCATCGAAATCCAAAATGTGCCTTTTAAGGCCAAGTTGTCTATTTAGTCTTAACAATGAATTCAATATTATCAATATGCACAGATAGATAATTCACACCTCATAATAGATAATCACATTATCATCATAAACAGATAATTAATATCATCATCCAAACAGATAATTAAATATTATCATACTTAAACCATACATCCATATCACGTAGATATTATCATCCCATATCTGAGATCACAATCAATCAATGAAATATCAATATCGTCCATAAGCAATGATTTATGAATCACAATTTATAATTAATTTAAAATGAATTAAATTAACAACTTCCATCTTTAATTAATTTAAAATAAAATAAATTAATCATTCATTCCATAAATCCTACTTCCATAATCATTAATTGATTATAAATCAAATTAATTAATCATGCTCTAATTACAAGAAATAATTTAGCCTTTAATTAATTTCTCAAATAAGTTATTCTAAATCATTCATAGCAGTTAACATTTAATTACTTTCCTATTAATTATTCCTTAATTAACAATTCTTAATTACATCATTAATTATATTAATCAATGATCTCCAACTTATATTAAATTGCTTTATTTAAATTAATTACATTATGTGGTTAATCTTTAATTAAACACAATTATTAATCACCCTTGGTTAATAACAAACCATTAATTAACTAACTTTAATTACTCATTAATCATCCCATGATTAATTAATTCCATAAATTAATCCTTTGGTTAATTACAAAAGAAATTACTCAAATTACTCCACTTACAAATCATCTTGTATGAATTTCATCAAGTAATTATCATCTAATCACTATTCTAAGTAATTATACTCCATTAATTACACTAAGTAATTTCACATACCAAATGCTCAAATGATTTCTTAAATTAATTAACTTAATTTAATCTTATCATCAATTAATTTTATATTCCAATCGTCTTTGATTTAAATATCCTTTGCTATCTTCCAGTAGTTTTCTTTAACTTATTTATAGTAAATTAATCTTGGATAAATCCATGAATTAATTACATTTATATCGATTTATTACCATTTAATTATCTTGTTGATTTATTATTCCAAAATAAATCAATCTCTAATCCCATCATTAATTATATTAATTAATGGTTTCTAATTACATTTTCATTTGTTATTTATATTAAGAATACAAATCTTCAAATCACATATATTAACCCTCTTGATTAATAACATACAGTAATTAACCGTCCTTAATTAATTACTTCCTAATAACAAGCTTAATTAATCCTTTGATTAATTTCAAGTAATTATATTCCAATTACTTCCATTAACAACATCACCCAATGATTTCATCAATTACTTCACTAAGTAATTTACTTCCAAAATATCAGTTAATTAAACTAAATTAATTAACTCAAAATAAATCAATTTACACAATTAATAAGTAATCAATTTACACAATTACAATGATTATTATTGAATTAATTAATCCAATTAATTTATTAAAAATCAATTACATTAATTAATTATAAAATAAGCTAGTTAATGATCTTCATTAACACTTATTTAATTATTCTCCAAATAATTAACTTATATTAATCATTATTAATTATAAGTTTGATTAACCATTAAAATTTATTAATTTAAATAAAAATCTAATCTATGGTTCTTAATCATATATTAATTACTTAATATATTATTCAACTTTGATTAATACATTTAAATTCATAATTACTAATTTAAATAATATCAATCATTAATTATTCATACTTAATTAACTTAAAGGTTAATGCATATAAATTGTAAATCTTCATTACTTAAAGTAAACTGTCTTATCATTGATTTAAATTTTCACTCCCAATATGTTTTAAACATTCATTTCAATTTACTTTCTAAATAAATCCCAATTTATCCTTAATAAAGTTTTAACACTAATTTATTTTTTCTCAAAACCCTTTGTAAACTCACATGTTCAATTGCACTTAAAACTTATTTGAATAAATTTAAATTATAAAACTTTATTTTAGTTCCAAATCTAGAATTTCAAATCTAAGTCCTGATTTCCAATTTTGGAGTTAACTTGTGCCAATCTTTCCTTAACAGTTTATATTTTCATTTGAACTCGGCACTAGTTTGAAAATACTTTAATTATTAAACACTGTAAAGTTATTAAAATAATTTAAATTATGAAACTTTATTATTTCCAACTCTATTCAAAACTAACTTAAATTCATTGTTAAACTTTAATTTAGTACTAGTTTTAACTTTGATTTTAAATTTAAAACAAAAGTCTCAAACAGTTGAAAACTGTTACAGATTTTTAAAACTTGAAATATCAATAACCCGAGCACCCCCCCTCTTGTTTGCTTCGAGTTAAACGTACGAAGTTCCCCGAGAAAATCAACCACTTGCTTTGAGTTTTCCCCAGGCGCGCAACAACTAAATAAAAACCAGACTCTTCCCTGTTACTTCGAGACCAACCCCAAAGTCTTCGAACCAATACCCGAGAACACCCTTCCTGAACCCACTTCTTCCCAATGTAACATCACCTGATACCGATGATGTCGCATGCACATGCACCACTCCATGGTAATGCTTCCACCATCGAGACTGCCCAGATAGGTCGGCGGTGACCTACGCCCCCGCTCCCGATCATCAAAATGATGAAAACAACATCAAGGCAAAATCGAGAAATCCAACACCTTCCAGAACCCAAACCCATCACCTAAACCTCCCTCGTCCAGGCGCTTCCCATCACCGACACCTCTAAAATTCCGGCCACAACACCGCAACCCTCCCATGCAACCATCCCCCTGGTTGCGATCGCTTCCGGTGGTCGATCGTCGACGAACTAAGCTCCCAAACCATCGACCAAAAACACCCCTTCGAACCCTAGTTCGCCTAATTCCGGCCACCTCGGCCAATGATAAGTGCCCCGAGCATTTTTCCCAGACCCATCCACCTTCCAGCCTCCTTCGACCCCAAGCTCGACGCCGACCACCGCGTTGATCACCAGAAACCACCCCATATGCAAAAACTGAACACACTCGAACTGCTCCTATAATCAAACACTAAAAATTATGATTTCACTCCTAAAATTTATGTTTTTGGATAGAGTTTCAGATTACATGCACAAAACAATTAAATTAAGATATTGCATTTGAACAAAACTTAAGCTTGCTCTGTTCTGCTTGATTTTCCAGAGCATTTCAATTTTAATTTACTTCAATAAAATTTTAAACTTAAATTCATGATTAAACAAACAAAATTCGTTTGAGTCCTAAGTCCTAATAGTGCTTGGTTCAAGAGATAATGAATTTTATCAAAATCTTAGTTTAAAAACAAAAAAAACAGGCAAGAACAAACACAACAGCGAGCATTCATCTATACAACAAATCCAATCATATACATACACTCAGTACATACTTTACTTTCAAAAATCTATATGCAACCAGATATTCATATTTAAGATTTCTATCATTTTTAAAACTGATGATGTTACTCACCAATTTGCAGAGAAGAACAGAGGATCCTTTATTCAGCAACAGGCTTGAAATTTACAGGCTAACACTCTTCTTTGATTCTCAGTGGTATAGAATCTTGGTTGATGTTCAAGTAGAAGCTTTGTTTGAGTTTGAAATAGGTTTTTAATGAAGTTTTATTTTAGTCTTTACCCAGCTCGAACTGAAATGAAGATTTATAGAAAAGAAAGAAGACAGGGATATATAATTATGTTTCATAAAACTGTAACAATATTTGTACAAGACAACACAAAAATCTTGTTTGTACAGATTTTAAAACAGAGATATTTTAGATGGAGGCTGATATGAAATACATTGTGTGCTAGAAAGATTTTTCATTAATTACTTTTGTTTGTTTGCTTAAGAATGCATTACACAGTCTTCCTTAGCAAGCTTTCATGTATACATTTGTTTTTTGTTTATTTCAGCCTGCACACATTTGATTTGTTCCTCTATGTCTTAAGTCAGTTTTCAACTTGAAGATTCTTTGTTACTGTCATTTGCTTCATGTTCATGCCTATCACACTACAGCTTTTCTTATGATTGTTCACAAACTTGAAAATTTATTTGTTTCTAGATTAATTGTTGACTTGTTATTATATTTTGAAATGTATGTGAATGTTATTTCTTTTGTTTTGTTGTTTGAAAACTAAATGAACTTTATAGTTGTTATGTTATTATAATTTAACCAATGTACTTACTTTATATTTTTTCCAATTTATCTTGTAGTCTTGTATTATTATATGTACATTTTTATTTTATTTATATTATAAAAACACATTTATCAATTTGAAATGATAGATAAAATAAATTATCTTTTCATTATAAACTACATATTTTATTAATGTACCACTTGACAAAAATTTACATTAAAACTCATATATAATTTTAAATCCATATTTTAATCAAGCTATACTAAAAAGAAAAGAAAACAAATCTTTTTATTAATAAATTTAAATTTTAACTTAAGCTTAAATAAGTTTTTAAACTATTTAAACATTTATCTTATGTATTTAAGATCACATATTTATTTATTTATTAGCTTTGAAAAGTTTATATTAAATAAAACATAATTCCTAATTCACTAAAATGTATATTAGCACTTGAAACTCTATATTAAGTTAAACTTTAAAACAAATCTCATCTATTTACAATGTATACAAATATATACATATATAAATAGAAAACAATGGATTTATTTTAACAGATAAGATTTACCAATTAGATATTTATTAAAAGAAAAGTATCAATCCAGATCTAATTAATATAGATATATCAAATCAATTTAATATTTAATGCAGATTATTAAATTGATATTGCTCGAAAATTCTGGGTTGTCACATTCCTCCCCTTTAAAAGAATTTCGTCCCCGAAATTTAAAAGCAAATGTGATTTAATACTCTATTTAAGATTTTAAATTTTAAATCACACTCATATATCAATCATATGCTAACAATCATCACAACCAATCTACTCAATCAACAAGGCTAACTATCCAGACAAAATTCTGGATAGAGCTCCCTAGAGTTTCCCAGTATAATACCGGAATACTCGATCTATAGAATCCAAACAGTCTATACTACTAATCTATAGAACTCCTTTGAATCAGAGAAAATTCATCCAAAATGAAATCTCCGACTCCCAAATCCAAATTTCTTTGTCTCTTATCCACCAAATTCTTCTCATGATCCAGAGCTTGCTTCATCCCTACTGATCAGCTCAACCTTTGCTGATAACTCCTGAAATAATCTGAATCCAAAAACAATCCAGTAGAATGATTTTTCTCAAGATCAACCAAAATCAAGAACACAACCTTTACTATCATTAGTAGAAAACAACTTCTCCCCTCCAGAAAAGAAAAACAGATGCACTTCTAACTGCTTCCGCTGCACAACTCTGATCTCGGTAGATGAAAATGCTGATGATACACATAAGCACAAACTGGACAATACATTACAAAAATATGATTCAATAGATCCAAAATAAAACTCAGAAGTTCCTCCAAAATCTGAGCTGCTTTACCAATTCCTCTCTCTAGAAACCATTCTACTCCTAAGCTGAACCATCGGCACTACTTCTGAAATCCAGTCGATACCAAACTCAACTCCTCAAATGCTAAGGCAACCCACCGACCTCTTCAAAGATATCCAGAAAAAGATTTTTGATAAACCAAGAGAATGCCCAATTATCGCAAGTCACCTTTGCGATCAACCTAAGCTAATATCCAAAGAAAACTGTACTCTCATTACCAATCTGAACAGCTTAAGCTTATCTAGCCAATCCATTGAAGAAATGGATCACAAAACTGCCTCTGAACTTCACCTCTAAAGAACTGCTGACCGATGATCTCCTCGCGTGCCGGCAGAACAATCTAAGCTGCAACACTGCTACTGATGCCAAAAATTTCTTAATCCAAAATTCCTCGAAAAACTCGGGCCTCAAAGCCAAACACAACATTCAGCTGAACTCAACCTCAAAACTAATGCAGACATACTTCCTTATCCAAAGATCTTTGAGAACTTCTTCGGAAACAATCCATCGCTACTGCATCTCAACACACAACTACTACTTCTTGAGTTACCAAGATAATATTTCTAGCTTCTGCTCAACTGACAAAAATCCAAATTCTACTCATCCAAACTTGTACAACAAAAATGGACTCCAAATCTTAACAGTTTCTTCCAGAGATTTGGTGAAATGCTTACACCATGAATTTACTCGAGACGGTATTTGGTCTACAGTCTCATCAGATATACTTCTAACCACAGGTAGTCACCACTACCCTATCTACCCTTATACTTATATTGGAAAACCCGAACAGGCAATCCAACAAATAGATGAAATATATATATATATATATATATATATATATATTAAAATTACAAATACGCTCTCTTAGGAAAGAAATCACTCAGGAGCCCAGGTATTCACTCAACCTAGCGCTCTGATACCACTGTAACGATACGTCTTCCTGGGCGTAGGAAGTCGGGTCGTTACATTTAGAGTTGATAAAACTATCAATTGCAGTGCCAAAACTTCTATTTCATTATATTCAAAATTATAAATTAAGTTCCCCAAAATTTCTTTTAAGTTAAAAAATCAATGATTATTCCATCTATAAATTTTAAGTAGATGGATTCAAATGTTGGGTTCAGAAACTATTAATTTAATATTCTTGAATTTCAGTTAAATCTCTATAAACGTAATACTTTAAATGTTAAATTTCATTTATTTTGAAATACTTCAATTAAATTAATAGATATTGCTTTCTATACTTAACTCTATATTAACAAAACGTTAGATTTGGATCGACAGAAATCAATTTACCAAAGTTTACGTACACATTACATAAATAAACAACTATATAAATTTTCCACCTATTAGCTCTTAATTTTTATTCTTAAGTTTGTTACCTATCAATTTCGATTATACTTCCATCTATAGTGCAAATCCAATCTCCTCTAACTGCATAAATTAGGGAAATTTATTGCAATTGATTTCCCATTAAACTTCATAAATTATCAAATTGAAACCTAAATAAAACGTTTATTTATTTAAAAATCTTGTTGTTTAATTGAATTGACCATTTACGAGTATAATTTACATTGATTTCCAATTATTACTTAAATACATCACAAAACGTTAAGTCTATATTCATTACAAATTTTTACCAAAATTTATTTAACGAAATCAATTACGCCCTTTAAAAAAATTATTCATTCATTAATTGCTAATTTTTATTCAATTAAACTCATTCATTTGATTTCCCTATTATGCATCAATTATAAACCCATCATTTTAAAGGTGATGTCAACATTTTATACTATAAATTTACCCTTTTATATTCCAATATAAATAAATGCTCACATACAGATTAAGATTCTAAATCCAATTAATTATCCCATTTAATCCATTAATTTATTAACTTTAATTATTGCAATTCCTTGTCTAACATAAATTTGAATCTATTTCCTAATTTTCACATTTCAATGTGTTAACACCTTACAATAGTTTACAAATAAAAAAGGGATTGTACTAAATAAATTATTTATTGTCCTGCATTACTTTATTACCTCCATTTACATTCAATCTTCATAAATAAATAATTTATTTCATTGATGAATTCAATACTTGCCTTTATTTACTTATTTAACTTTATATCCAAATGCATAAATTTTCACTATTCCAATTAATTGAAATAAAAAATTAAATTTGTAAATTTTAATTACCCCTGATACATCAAATTTCAATATTTGCTTTCAAATAAATTAATAAGATTTTTACTTCTTTCTAAATTTAAATAAAAATCTATTAATTTAAATCATTTTAAACATCGGATTTATATGGGTCGTTACACTCTCCCTCACTCAAAACTTTTCGTCCCCGAAAAGGAAAAGAAGGGAAACGAAGAACTAAGAAGTCAATATACCTTATTCAAACATTAACTTTATAAACAATTAAATTTATACAATTAATTAATGTAACATCCTGCCTTTTCGCACACTTTAAACCGACACTTGTCCCAATTCAAAGCATACGCAAGGGCGGATTGTTATGGGGTAAATAAGAAAAATAGAGAAGAAATAAAACGAAAATAGAATCTCACAGCGGAAGGATAAAATATAATAACAAATATACAGTTTCATAAACAGTTTACAAAAGCTTGATTCTTCTTTTATAATAAATATCAGAGTTACACATACCAATACAAGCAATGCAGCGGAATAGAAAAAGTGTGGTGCAATACTATATGTAAAATAATACTGATTCTTCGTCTTCGTCCTCCAATGCTAAAATCTGCTATCCTGAAACGTTCGGACTGACCCAAGCGAATTTGAAAAGACAAAACACTCGAGTCAGACTAGAAAATCTTATGTGAGTTAAATAAACAGAAATAAATATGAGTACAGTAACTCAAGAGATGCTCAGGATTTACATCTCCTAAGGATCCGTTAAACTATTTACTATGTAGTATATTGCGCTATTATAATAGTGTCTATTTATAAAATAAACTTACTTTTAAATAGCGTTAAGGCTTTACATTTTCCACCTTAACACGTAAAATGCCAATAGTCTATACAGTACCGTAATACCTCCTGATCGGGAGGCTACCAGAGGATACTCCATAGGTACGACACAAATAGAAACTCGTAGTAAAGGCTCGGTATGGTAGGTGACACGGCACAACTAGGCAATGCCAGGGTAGATATACCAATTGCTATCCAGGCTGGTGGAAACGCGTAGCCGCAGTTACCGCCCACCTCGGACTAACTCCCCAAAATCAAAACATAGAAGTGGCCACTGAATCAATCCAAGTCAAAGTATAATATCGAAGAGGAGCGTCCGATCAGAGGAATGACCTCATTGGCCTGAGAATCGCTCCTGTTTTAGCCACCTTATGCCAACTCACGGGAGTTGGGTCCACGTATTTACCTTACAGGAAACGTCGCCACCACCTACTTCATTCTGGAATCTCCACCGCGTACACGGTTAGTCAAAGTGGTTTTCGGTATCGACAGAGAGTATGTCCATATCCGATCCCGGTCTCTTTGCCAACCAATCGTTATTATAACACCGCGGTTATTTAAAAACAGTTTATACTTTAAAACCAGAATATAATCCCTTTCAAAACCATAATATTACGATATCATTTCTTCTTTAAAAACACAAACAATTTATTTTCATATTATTTTATAAAAGCCCAAATCAATGATATCGTTTCCCAAATAAAATTTTCCTTTCCAAAAATTATGTCACTTTTTATTATTTAATATCCCATGTAACCAATATTTTGTTTGTAACTTTCAACATAATTCTTCGAAAATCCATAGTATTTTAAAACCATTATTTTCAAAACTAAATGGTTTGGATATTCAACGGTATGCGAATTAAAAAGGTTTAACTTTACTGTTGTTTTATAAAGAATAAATTACATGGCTTTCCAAATATTTCTTGTTTTAAAGTTAAACCAAAATCCAAAATATTACTTCAAGCCCCAAAACCATTTCAATTTTATATATATTTATATCCATTTTTGAGCATTAATATTTCAACTAAAGTTGGATTTTTATCCTTTCAAAATCAATATTCTATTAATCAATCTTGACCATTCACATAAAATCCATAATTAATAAGACTTCAATTTCTAGTAAAATATATATATATATATATATAGAATTTTTCCACTTCAAATTATACTAGAATATCCATTTCTATTTATTTTGGGAAAATCCAATTACAAATATCATATCTTAAAATTTCCAACTTTACATTTAAACATAGGATATAAACTTACCAAACTCCATTTTCTAAATTTCTTCCATTTCAATAAAGAAATTTATATTCCTTTTAATTTCAAAATTTCAACTTCATAGGTATATAAATATGGAATAAAATATTTATACAATATAAATTTAAGATTTATAGACCGTATTCAATCCAAACCATAGAAATCACATTAAAATAGTTATATATAGACCGCGGTGCCTGTATATAATTTTCTATCCTATGGTCAAGTGATACGGATATTTATCATTTCAATCCGCAATTTAAAAAATAAAACTTTGCGGTTTTATCATTTCAAACCACAATCCCGAATGAAATGTAAAATGTATGCTAACTTGCAGTTTAATGATATCAAATAAAACATCCATTCAACAACACATCCATCATCCAGTCACAAACATCAAGCAATATCAACCAATAAAAAAATATGTTTGGGAATATACAACAGGTAATAATTGGCAGTTTAATTCAAATTATATTTATCAACTATAAATCTAACAGTTTATTTTCAGTGATAATTGACATAACTGTTAACTAGCAGTTCTTATGCAAACAATAATTTCTAACAGCCAATTAATACGCAATCAATCAATTTAATTAACAGCTAAATTCAAAAATGCAATTCAACAGATATGGGTGAAATAACATGCCAAAAGCTCATAAATAAATTCCTATTCATTTCTAAAATTTATTTAACAAACATAAAAGCTTCTAGTAATTTGTGAGTGAGTTAAAACACTCACCTTTTGAATTTAAATCGAATTTAAACCCGATTTAAACCCAAAAATTCGCCCGTCTCAGAATTCGTCCAAACCAGCGTCGTCAAGTCCGGAATTAAATTACGATCCTAACAAAAGAAATTTCGTGTGAATCCGAATTCGTATGAGAAAGTTATGACGAAAAATGGTGATTGTATTCAAAATTAAAAATAAACAAAATGACACACATTAAAATATAAACTTGCCACGTCATTCTGAAAGATGCGCAACATCAGCTCACGCGCACGAATCATTTTCCCAGGCCACCACATATACTTGCAACCCTAAATGAATAAATCTCCCAATCCAACCACTGATTCGATGCAAAAACCACATAGATGCACTCCCCTACGTTCCCTCGTCAAAACCCAGAAATCGTTTCTCCATCCGACGAAGTTTTGTGCGACGATGATGAACGGTTTTGGGGCTGTTTGAATTTATTCTGGATGAACGACAGCTCCAATTGAAAAACGAATTACACCATGAGATTACGCGTATCGAATACTTCAACATATATTTTTTCTGGAATTTTCTGAAATTTTTGAGTTTTGACTTTTGATTTTGAACTGTGGATAGATCTGGAATTGGATCTGAGATGTATACATTTGGGGAAGAGAAAAGAGTGAAGAAAATGAACGTACAGCAAATAGACAATAGGGTGAAGCTAGGGTTTATGATCGCATATATATAGACAAATAGAAGAAGGCTGGGTGGGTACGGATAACGAACGCGCTAGACGGGTGAACGTACGCAACAAACTATGGCCCAAAAAAACCCGCTATACCTCCGGAACCGAATTTTTTAAATCTATATATCCAGATAGGTATTTTAAAATATTCTGAACGCGATGGAAAAAGTTTCACGTCCAAATTCGATCGTATGAAGAAGTTATGCTGAAAACAATAATTTCAAATTCAATTTATTTCAATGCATAAATTTGAAGGCGTTTCGAGTCCGTACGATCAAACGACAAGTCCGATCGCTACGAAACTTGAAACATTATTATAATTCATAGTTACGGATCCGATGAAACTAGTTTCGTCGAAATCCGAGTCCGTGACAAAAATGGCTATTTTTAATATTTATTAAATCAATTAAATAAATCATAAAAATCCAATTTTATTTTTCAACCTCTAATATTGGCCAAATTTCATTACTTATAAAAATTCAATCAGTTCCACATGATTTACCAAACTTGGATGTGAATTAAAATCTATCAGTATATAAATTTGCAGTGTTAATATCTGCACTTTCTTATTAATTGGGAAGTATAAATTATATTCTAAAACTCAATTATTAAAGCTTATATTCTTATACTCTCAACAAAAATCCAATTAGGTAAATAGATTTGATTTCCATTCCAACTCATGATTGCAAATAAACTTTTACCATATATTAAATTTCAAATTATTAATAAACTTTATTCCCATTTATCCGCCTTAATTTATTTAAGGCAACCTTACATTAATATCTATTGCTATGGTTTCAAATTATTATTCCCTCCTTTTCTTAACTATTATCAATTCCAATCTTAATGAATTCAATATTATAAGTTTGATAAATCTATTAAATTCACTCAATTGTTTACAAATTCCATTTTAAATTCAATAATGTAATAATTAACATTAGAATCCGTTTTATTATGCATAAATTCCAAATTTTACTGTCCCAAATTATCTTCTTTTCATTCATATCAATTGTCAATTTCATAAGAAAAATTAACATTTGGTTCATACCTTTTTACAAATAACTCCAATTTCTTCCAAATAATAATTACATAAACTATTTAATATTAAATCCATTAGATTGCAATAAATTCAATTGATTGCAAACAAATTTGGATTTTTATTTGGTTATACACAAAATTTCCGTTATCACTTACCTAACAAAGTTATTATCACTTATGATCTCATTGCATTCACATTTTCACATTTCCACTTACTGATTTCTTTACTTTATTCTACATACTTTATTACAAATGGGATTTTCTTTGGTTTTCATCTTATCTGTATTTAACGTTTCTCAATTACCAATTATTTCACTTTAGCTGCGGTAAATTGGCGGATAAATTGAATAAATTCCCAAAATTTAAAATAACAAGAAACAAGAATAGGTAACATACAATAGTCGTTAAATCTAAATTCTAGTCACCTAAATAGGCTTTTATTACTTGCAAATAAATATTACTATTTATTTTCATAGTACCAATCTCAATAATCATCCCATTTAATTTGCTTAGGCCATTTATAGTCCACTATACATATCTACATAAATGGGCAATTTATTCAATTTATTAAGTATCAAATTCTATTAAGCCCTGTTTATATTTACATGCATTCTTCTATTACTTTACAAAATGGAATAACTTTTAAACTCATACACTTAATAACAAAACCGTTATAAATCCAATAAATTCCAAATCGTAGTTTGTACATATTTTACACAACTATTATGATTTCTCACAAACGTTGAATTTATTAAATGACCATTTATTAAAATTTAATTCCCTTAATTGAATCAATTGCTTATTATTATATATATTCATTTCATTCTACCATTCCTTCCCATTATAAATTCATTAACGTATTTACACATCTCTATCTTTCAAATATTAATAACCAAACTTGATTACAAGCACTGTCCTTATCAATCTTCATAAATTTGTTCAGATCTATACTCCTTTATATAATTAGAGTTTATGTCTCTATTAGATTTCTTTTTCACTACAGGCATAAATTATTACTATCTACACTAATTACATCTTTGTATTAATGAACACCATTCAAGTTAATATTTATACTAACATTCACAAATTCAACATTTATCGTTTCTTCAAAATTACTTTAAATCAAGTTGTGAAAATTTACATTATCCACATCTATTATCATAAAATTTTATAGTTACACTAAATTGCGACCACTATACCAAATTTCTACATTTATTCTTAACCAAATTAGAAATTATATTAATTCATTTTATTAAATATCATAAATTTAACGGGTCGTTACAATCTCCCCCACTCAAAACTTTTCGTCCCCGAAAAGGAAAAAGAAGGGAGAAGGAAGAATAAAACAGTATATCTAATTTCAAATATTAACTTATATTTTACTGGATTAATTTCCTTTAATGAAATATACTTGTTTAAAAAAATCGTTATATCCTTTAATACTTGAGTTAGTAAAGTTGGAAAAATATTTTTAACAAAATTCTAAGTCCAAAATTTTCGAAAATTTTTGGCAGAGTCTCCTTTGTACGGAGGGACTCTGGAGAAAATATAATATCCAAATATACAAATATATTACATATATATCCAAAATAAAATATCCCAACACGGGAAAATATATAAAATAGCGCTTTATTCGAAATCCGGAAACGTACCTATTTGTCGGACACTATACGTTTTTTATTTTGGAACCAAAAGCAGTAGCAGTTGCTTCCATAACCTGTATTTTCTTATAAGCCTAAAAGGTTAAATATTTATTTTAAAATGAACTATTCTAGTGGATTCAATCATTCATATCCAATCAAATGCAACAACCATACATTTTAACAAACAGCACACACCGCAAACAAAATCATTCAATCAAACAAACAATTAGTTGTTAGGTTCAAATTCCGAAATTGTACGAAATGTAAAATAACTATCAAGTGCATCCTTTACTCAACAGTCTTAGATGGAACAACGATAGATTATTTCTCCATCCAACAACTTCAAAATTCCTTACCCAACAACCATACATCAACCAAACAATTCAAATCAACACCAAAATAGCTTATTATACATTTATTTCATAATTCAGTGTTTTGATTTTCATTCCTTCATTTATGGAAGAATTTCTTTATTTCTTACAAGTTTTATTTTCCAATTATCCCAAAATTCATTACAATTGTATTTCCTTTTTATTACTTAAGTTTATAAAATAAATTCCCATTAGTAACAACAAATATTTTGAATATCTTCATTTCCTTACTCTTCATTTGTAAGATTTCCCTTAAATTCTTAATCTGCTAACATTCATTCTTATAAGTGGAAGTTTTTATTTATCTATTAACTATGGATTACAGTCATTTCAATTCTTCCTACTTTCCATTATATTGGAATAGGGGAGATTAAAACATACTTAAGTAAATAATCTTACAACATGTCACCTATTAATAATACTTAACTTTATTTTCAATAGAATTTTAATTATCACTTAAGTTTATACCATTTAATTCTTATTTATAACGATAATTTATTGAATATTTCATTTTCCTACATTCCTACTTGTAAAATATTCAATTCTAGTTTCACATTTAACATTTCAACTTTTATGTTTGGGTAAGTTATTTATGTTAAGGAAATTGCAATTGAACTTATACAAGTTAAATCTCCATTCTTAATTAAATTTAATGTTTATCCATATTACTCTTTGTCTCATGTGTATTCAAATTCCTCTTTATAGCTTTGCAATTATTCTCATATTTCAATTAGAGGTTTCAATTCATTTATTACTTAACTTTTATTTCACTAACAATTTATTAATGGGAGATTTTAGAATTTAAATTCCGGGTTAAATCTCAATTTATTTCAAAATAATAGATAAATAAGTTCTTACAACTCAATATCTCTAATTATATTTAGAACAATAAAAGAAAATTTTTAGAAAATTTCAAAATAAATCTACAGTCGAATTTACTACAGTGGCCTTTCCCTTCGAAACTCGAAAATGAAAGTCGATGATGCGGCCGTCATCACCGAATTTATTTTCCAGCGACAGAGAGGAAGGTACAGAATTTAGTTCTTTTCCAAAATCTTCTTTAAAACAATTCTTCCAAATTATACGAAATATTTATATAAGAAAATACTTATAAACCGAATCATTATATTTCATAAATTCTTTGAAAACAGATTTTCAAAAATCCCGGACTTAAGTTCTAAAATCTCCAAATTTGGTTTATTATAATTTCACTTAGCTTTAGTTATTATAAATATTTTATTGCCTAACACCAAATCTATAGCAACCAAATATATATATATATCTTTATAAAATATTTTTATATATAGAAAATATAATAGGCAAAATTATTTCATTCACCTATATTAAAACAAATATTATGTCGGTCTGTCCTATTAAGTGTTTAGAAATCCCTATTGATGACATAGCGTCCCATGCATCAACCAGAATTTATAAATACAAAGCGGAACAGATTAACACAATATTAAAATCTTTTTATTAATACTAACAAGTACGCTCTCTCTTATATATACACTCAGCGACTCCCATAAGGTATTATTACCCTATTAACAAAGAGTCAAACCCCACAAAGCCAAGGTTTATCGCTAAACCAAAGCTCTGATACCAACTGTAACATCCTGCCTTTTCGCACACTTTAAACCGACACTTGTCCCAATTCAAAGCATACGCAAGGGCGGATTGTTATGGGGTAAATAAGAAAAATAGAGAAGAAATAAAACGAAAATAGAATCTCACAGCGGAAGGATAAAATATAATAACAAATATACAGTTTCATAAACAGTTTACAAAAGCTTGATTCTTCTTTTACAATAAATATCAGAGTTACACATACCAATACAAGCAATGCAGCGGAATAGAAAAAGTGTGGTGCAATACTATATGTAAAATAATACTGATTCTTCGTCTTCGTCCTCCAATGCTAAAATCTGCTATCCTGAAACGCTCGGACTGACCCAAGCGAACTTGAAAAGACAAAAACACTCGAGTCAGACTAGAAAATCTTATGTGAGTTAAATAAACAGAAATAAATATGAGTACAGTAACTCAAGAGATGCTCGGGATTTACATCTCCTAAGGATCCGTTAAACTATTTACTATGTAGTATATTGCGCTATTATAATAGTGTCTATTTATAAAATAAACTTACTTTTAAATAGCGTTAAGGCTTTACATTTTCCACCTTAACACGTAAAATGCCAATAGTCTATACAGTACCGTAATACCTCCTGATCGGGAGGCTACCAGAGGATACTCCATAGGTACGACACAAATAGAAACTCGTAGTAAAGGCTCGGTATGGTAGGTGACACGGCACAACTAGGCAATGCCAGGGTAGATATACCAATTGCTATCCAGGCTGGTGGAAACGCATAGCCGCAGTTACCGCCCACCTCGGACTAACTCCCCAAAATCAAAATATAGAAGTGGCCACTGAATTAATCCAAGTCAAAGTATAATATCGAAGAGGAGCGTCCGATCAGAGGAATGACCTCATTGGCCTGAGAATCGCTCCTGTTTTAGCCACCTTATGCCAACTCACGGGAGTTGGGTCCACGTATTTACCTTACAGGAAACGTCGCCACCACCTACTTCATTCTGGAATCTCCACCGCGTACACGGTTAGTCAAAGTGGTTTTCGGTATCGACAGAGAGTATGTCCATATCCGATCCCGGTCTCTTTGCCAACCAATCGTTATTATAACACCGCGGTTATTTAAAAACAGTTTATACTTTAAAACCAGAATATAATCCCTTTCAAAACCATAATATTACGATATCATTTCTTCTTTAAAAACACAAACAATTTATTTTCATATTATTTTATAAAAGCCCAAATCAATGATATCGTTTCCCAAATAAAATTTTCCTTTCCAAAAATTATGTCACTTTTTATTATTTAATATCCCATGTAACCAATATTTTGTTTGTAACTTTCAACATAATTCTTCGAAAATCCACAGTATTTTAAAACCATTATTTTCAAAACTAAATGGTTTGGATATTCAACGGTATGCGAATTAAAAAGGTTTAACTTTACTGTTGTTTTATAAAGAATAAATTACATGGCTTTCCAAATATTTCTTGTTTTAAAGTTAAACCAAAATCCAAAATATTACTTCAAGCCCCAAAACCATTTCAATTTTATATATATTTATATCCATTTTTGAGCATTAATATTTCAACTAAAGTTGGATTTTTATTCTTTCAAAATCAATATTCTATTAATAAATCTTGACCATTCACATAAAATCCATAATTAATAAGACTTCAATTTCTAGTAAAATATATATATATATATAGAATTTTTCCACTTCAAATTATACTAGAATATCCATTTCTATTTATTTTGGGAAAATCCAATTACAAATATCATATCTTAAAATTTCCAACTTTATATTTAAACATAGGATATAAACTTACCAAACTCCATTTTCTAAATTTCTTCCATTTCAATAAAGAAATTTATATTCCTTTTAATTTCAAAATTTCAACTTCATAGGTATATAAATATGGAATAAAATATTTATACAATATAAATTTAAGATTTATAGACCGTATTCAATCCAAACCATAGAAATCACATTAAAATAGTTATATATAGACCGCGGTGCCTGTATATAATTTTCTATCCTATGGTCAAGTGATACGGATATTTATCATTTCAATCCGCAATTTAAAAAATAAAACTTTGCGGTTTTATCATTTCAAACCACAATCCCGAATGAAATGTAAAATGTATGCTAACTTGCAGTTTAATGATATCAAATAAAACATCCATTCAACAACACATCCATCATCCAGTCACAAACATCAAACAATATCAACCAATAACAAAATATGTTTGGGAATATACAACAGGTAATAATTGGCAGTTTAATTCAAATTATATTTATCAACTATAAATCTAACAGTTTATTTTCAGTGATAATTGACATAACTGTTAACTAGCAGTTCTTATGCAAACAATAATTTCTAACAGCCAATTAATACGCAATCAATCAATTTAATTAACAGCTAAATTCAAAAATGCAATTCAACAGATATGGGTGAAATAACATGCCAAAAGCTCATAAATAAATTCCTATTCATTTCTAAAATTTATTTAACAAACATAAAAGCTTCTAGTAATTTGTGAGTGAGTTAAAACACTCACCTTTTGAATTTAAATCGAATTTAAACCCGATTTAAACCCAAAAATTCGCCCGTCTCAGAATTCGTCCAAACCAGCGTCGTCAAGTCCGGAATTAAATTACGATCCTAACAAAAGAAATTTCGTGTGAATCCGAATTCGTATGAGAAAGTTATGACGAAAAATGGTGATTGTATTCAAAATTAAAAATAAACAAAATGACACACATTAAAATATAAACTTGCCACGTCATTCTGAAAGATGCGCAACATCAGCTCACGCGCACGAATCATTTTCCCAGGCCACCACATATACTTGCAACCCTAAACGAATAAATCTCCCAATCCAACCACTGATTCGATGCAAAAACCACATAGATGCACTCCCCTACGTTCCCTCTCAAAACCCAGAAATCGTTTCTCCATCCGACGAAGTTTTGTGCGACGATGATGAACGGTTTTGGGGCTGTTTGAATTTATTCTGGATGAACGACAGCTCCAATTGAAAAATGAATTACACCATGAGATTACGCGTATCGAATACTTCAACATATATTTTTTCTGGAATTTTCTGAAATTTTTGAGTTTTGACTTTTGATTTTGAACTGTGGATAGATCTGGAATTGGATCTGAGATGTATACATTTGGGGAAGAGAAAAGAGTGAAGAAAATGAACGTACAGCAAATAGACAATAGGGTGAAGCTAGGGTTTATGATCGCATATATATAGACAAATAGAAGAAGGCTAGGTGGGTACGGATAACGAACGCGCTAGACGGGTGAACGTACGCAACAAACTATGGCCCAAAAAACCCGCTATACCTCCGGAACCGAATTTTTTAAATCTATATATCCAGATAGGTATTTTAAAATATTCTGAACGCGATGGAAAAAGTTTCACGTCCAAATTCGATCGTATGAAGAAGTTATGCTGAAAACAATAATTTCAAATTCAATTTATTTCAATGCATAAATTTGAAGGCGTTTCGAGTCCGTACGATCAAACGACAAGTCCGATCGCTACGAAACTTGAAACATTATTATAATTCATCGTTACGGATCCGATGAAACTGGTTTCGTCAAAATCCGAGTCCGTGACAAAAATGGCTATTTTTAATATTTATTAAATCAATTAAATAAATCATAAAAATCCAATTTTATTTTTCAACCTCTAATATTGGCCAAATTTCATTACTTATAAAAATTCAATCAGTTCCACATGATTTACCAAACTTGGATGTGAATTAAAATCTATCAGTATATAAATTTGCAGTGTTAATATCTACACTTTCTTATTAATTGGGAATTATAAATTATATTCTAAAACTCAATTATTAAAGCTTATATTCTTATACTCTCAACAAAAATCCAATTAGGTAAATAGATTTGATTTCCATTCCAACTCATGATTGCAAATAAACTTTTACCATATATTAAATTTCAAATTATTAATAAACTTTATTCCCATTTATCCGCCTTAATTTATTTAAGGCAACCTTACATTAATATCTATTGCTATGGTTTCAAATTATTATTCCCTCCTTTTCTTAACTATTATCAATTCCAATCTTAATGAATTCAATATTATAAGTTTGATAAATCTATTAAATTCACTCAATTGTTTACAAATTCCATTTTAAATTCAATAACGTAATAATTAACGTTAGAATCCGTTTTATTATGCATAAATTCCAAATTTTCCTGTCCCAAATTATCTTCTTTTCATTCATATCAATTGTCAATTTCATAAGAAAAATTAACATTTGGTTCATACCTTTTTACAAATAACTCCAATTTCTTCCAAATAATAATTACATAAACTATTTAATATTAAATCCATTAAATTGCAATAAATTCAATTGATTGCAAACAAATTTGGATTTTTATTTGGTTATACACAAAATTTCCGTTATCACTTACCTAACAAAGTTATTATCACTTATGATCTCATTGCATTCACATTTTCACATTTCCACTTACTGATTTCTTTACTTTATTCTACATACTTTATTACAAATGGGATTTTCTTTGGTTTTCATCTTATCTGTATTTAACGTTTCTCAATTACCAATTATTTCACTTTAACTGCGGTAAATTGGCGGATAAATTGAATAAATTCCCAAAATTTAAAATAACAAGAAACAAGAATAGGTAACATACAATAGTCGTTAAATCTAAATTCTAGTCACCTAAATAGGCTTTTATTACTTGCAAATAAATATTACTATTTATTTTCATACTACCAATCTCAATAATCATCCCATTTAATTTGCTTAGGCCATTTATAGTCCACTATACATATCTACATAAATGGGCAATTTATTCAATTTATTAAGTATCAAATTCTATTAAGCCCTGTTTATATTTACATGCATTCTTCTATTACTTTACAAAATGGAATAACTTTTAAACTCATACACTTAATAACAAAACCGTTATAAATCCAATAAATTCCAAATCGTAGTTTGTACATATTTTACACAACTATTATGATTTCTCACAAACGTTGAATTTATTAAATGACCATTTATTAAAATTTAATTCCCTTAATTGAATCAATTGCTTATTATTATATATATTCATTTCATTCTACCATTCCTTCCCATTATAAATTCATTAACGTATTTACACATCTCTATCTTTCAAATATTAATAACCAAACTTGATTACAAGCACTGTCCTTATCAATCTTCATAAATTTGTTCAGATCTATACTCCTTTATATAATTAGAGTTTATGTCTCTGTTAGATTTCTTTTTCACTACAGGCATAAATTATTACTATCTACACTAATTACATCTTTGTATTAATGAACACCATTCAAGTTAATATTTATACTAACATTCACAAATTCAACATTTATTGTTTCTTCAAAATTACTTTAAATCAAGTTGTGAAAATTTACATTATCCACATCTATTATCATAAAATTTTATAGTTACACTAAATTGCAACCACTATACCAAATTTCTACATTTATTTTTAACCAAATTAGAAATTATATTAATTCATTTTATTAAATATTATAAATTTAACGAGTCGTTACAATTAATTTAGATAATATATATCAATTTATAACCATTAAATCTTTTTATACTTAAATTACTAAAGTTTGGTAAACATTTCAGAATATTTCTAAGTTCAAAGTTTAAGGAAAATTTTGGCAGAGTCTCCCTTGTACGGAGAGGCTCGGGAGAAAATATAATATTAAACAATTATATTACATATTTTATCCAAAATATTGTATCCCAATCCCGGGAAAATATATAAATTAGCGCTATAAACCGTAATCCGAAACGTACCTATTTGTCGGGCAATTTACGCTAAATTTATGGAACCAAAAGCAGTAGCAATTGCTTCCATAACCTGCATTTCACTTATAAAATCCAAAGGGTTAACAATTTATGTAAAGTGAAATATTTGAGTGGTTTCAATCACTAACAACAAATCAATACAACAACCATCAATTTTAACAACAGCATACACAACAAATTCAAAGCAACCATTCAACCAATCAAACAAATAGTTGTTCGGGTTCAAAACCTTTATATTGTACGGAATGAAGAATAAACCATCAAGTGCATCATTTACTCAATAATCTTAGATTAAACCCAATGGATTATTCATCCATCCCAACAAAGTTAAAGTTTCCTTACCCAACAACCACAATCAAACAATAACAATTCCAATCAACAAATCAAATTAACTTATTATAAATTTTATTTCATACATCAGTTGTTTGATTTCTCTTTTTATTTATACCACACAAATTTTTCTTTTATAATTTACATTTATTTCTAACAAACATTTAATTTCATTATAATTATTCATTCATTTATTGCGTGCCCTCATTTGCTTACATTTGTTTATCAATAGTATTCATGTCCCATTTAATTTCTTAGCAATTTCATTTTATTTACTTAAGTTGATATTCATCTATTTGAATTACTTACCCTTAATTATATTCACTTATAGTAAAATTCCAATTGTAACTTAAGTTGATAACATTAAATTCTCATTTATAATAGAAAATTCATTGAATACTTCACTACCTACTTTTACTTGTACAATTTTCATTACATTTCTTATTAAAACATTTCAAATTTTTATATTTGGTAAGTTATATATGTTTTTAAAGAATGTACTTGAAAGTTATACAAGTTTTCTCATTACCTATGATTAATTTAACGTTCAGTAATAATATTCTTTATTTCATAGGTTATAAATTCAAATTCTATTTAATACCATTTATAACCTATCATTAAATCTCTTATTTCCTTTAGAGGTTTTAATTTATTAATTACCTATGTTTCAATTCACTACAATAATTAAAACAATTAATTGATGGAAATTTTAGAATTTAATACCGGGTTAAATTTCAAATTATTTTAAAATAATAGATAAATATATAGAAAATATATTCTTACAACTTATATATCTCTAATTATATCTAAAACAATTCAAATTTTATATATTTTTTAAAAATGAATCTACGGTAAAACTACTACAGTGGCCTTTTCCCTTCGAAAATCGAAAATGAAAGTCGATGATGTGGCCGCCATCATCGAAATTATTTTCCAGCGACAGAGAGGAAAGTACAAAACTTATTTTCTCCAAAATCTTCTTTAAAACAATTCTTCCGAATTATATTGAAATATTTATATCAGAAAATACTTATAAACAATATTATTATATTCCAAAATTTATTCGAAAGAAATTTCAAAACCCCGGAACTTAAGTTCTAAATTTCCGAATTTCATTTATTTTATTTTTCAATCTTGTTTCTATTATTATTTATACACTTTATTACCTAACAACCAATCTATTGCAGCCAAATATAGATATCATTTGAAATTTTTTATTTTATATATAGAAAATATAATAGGAAAAATTATTTCATTCACCTATATAAAAAAAATATTATGTCGGTCTGTCCTATTAAGTGTTTAGAAATCCCTATTGATGTCACAGCGTCCCATGCACCAACCAGAATTTATAAATATGAAATGGAACAAACTAACACAATATTAAAACCTTTTTATAACACTAACAAATACGCTCTCTCATATATTCGCTCAGTGACTCCCATAGGGTATTACTACCCTATTAATAAAGAGTCAAACCCCACAAAGCTAAGGTTTATCGCTAAACCAAAGCTCTGATACCAAATGTAACGTCCCGCCTTTTCGCACACTTTAAATCGACACACATGCCAATTCAAACCATACGCAAGGGCGGATTGTTATGGGGTAAATGATAAAAACAAGAAGGAAAAAACAAAACAGAATCTCACAACGGAAGGATAAAATATAATAATCAAATATACAGTTCATGAAGTTGTTTAAAAAAAACATTTGATTATATTCACATAATATATATCAGAGTTACACATACCAATAACAATGCAGTGGAACAGTATGAGTGTAGTGCAATAGAATAAATAATAATAATACGAATCTTCGTCTTCGTCCTCCAAAGCTAAATCTTCAAATCCTGAAACGCTCGGACTGAACCAAGCGAATTTAAAAAGACAAGAGATTGCTAAGAAATATCAGTGTAGTAACTCAAGAGATGCTCGGGATTTACATCTCCTAAGGATCCGTTAAACTATTTACTATGTAGTATATTGCGCTATTATAATAGTGTCTATTTTTAAAATAAACTTACTTTTTTTTCTTAGCATTAAGGGGTTACCCATATAGCCCTTAAAACGTAATAGTCCTAGTAGTCCATCCAATATCATAGTCCCTCCTGATCGGGAAGCCACCAGAGGATACCACACGGGCTACGGGAGAAAACCAAACTCGTACTGGGCGCGATAGGGTAGGTGAGATGGCACAACTAGGCAATGCCAGGGTATATATACCAATTACGCATCTAGGCTGGTGGAAACGCGCAGCGCGCAGCTACCACCCACCTCGAACAAACTCCCCAAAATCAAAAATAAAGGTGGCCATCGAAATCAATCCAAAGTCAAAGTATAGTATCGAAGAGGAGTGTCCGATCAGAGGAATGACCTCATTGGCCCGAGAATCGCTCTTGTTTTAGCCACCTTATGCCAACTCACGGGAGTCGGGTCCACGTATTTACCTCAAAGGAAACGCCGCCACCATCCTACTTTATTCTGGAATCTCCACCACGTACATGGTTGTTAAAGTGGTTTTCGGAGTTGGCAGAGAGTATGACAACTTCTGATCTCGGTCTCTTCAACAACCAATCGTTATTATAACACCGCGGTCATTTAAAAATAGTTTATACTTAAAACCAGAAAATAATTATCCATTTCAAAACCCATAAATACGATATTATTTCCATTTCAAAACAACTCATTTTGATATTATTTTTATAAAAACCCGAATTAATATAATATCATTTTATTTCAAATATATATTTCCTTTCCAAAATCATATTGTTTCCAAATTTATAATAATTGGAAACCAACATTGAATTATAACTTTCAAACTATAATACTTCGAAAATTCATAGCTTTAAACCATAATTTCAAAACTTAAATGGTTTGGATATTCAACAGTATATAGAATAAAACAGTTGAATTTAAAAATTTTAAGTAAATAATTTCCACACCTTCACAATTTTTATTCACTTTAAATTCAATCTAAACCCATAACTTTTAGATTCACTTTCAGTTTGAATAAATCATTTGGATTTCAGTATTTTCAAACTTTGAGAATTTAATGAATTTCAAAACTAAACTTGGGAATTTCAAATTAACAATTAATTTTCCTATTATTTAGTTTGAAAGGTTTATAGATAAATCCATAACCATTTAAAATAACTAAATTTATTAACACTAAAATTTCCTTCCATTTATTTACTAGAATTATTCGTTAAATCCAGTTATAAATCTCATACCTTTAAAATTTCCAATTTTAATAAGTTAACATCAATTTATGGAGTTAAATTTTCAAATAAGCTCACTTCCAATTAAATTTTCAATTTATCTTTCAATCTTGATTTATTTGAATCATTTATAACTCTATATATATATATATATATATATATACAAGAACTTAAACTCATACTAAATCATCTAATATAAATTATCAAATGCCATTTTTCAACTTATTCATTTTATTTAACAGATTTATACATAGCTTAAATTCAACAATTTAACTATGTATGTATATATAAAATATTTTTATATCATATCCAAATTTAATATTTATTGAACCGTATCATATCGAACCATAAAAAAAATCCTTTCAAAATAATTTTATATATATACCGCGGTGCCTGTATAAAATTTTCTATCCTATGGTCAAGTGATACGGATATTTATCATTTCAATCCGCAATTTAAAAATAAAAATGTGGTTATATATCATTTCAAACCGCAATCCCGAATGAAATGAATGTGCGTGTTAACTTGCAGTTTATATAAGATAGAACACATCATCAATTCATCCAATATCCATCATCAACTAATTTATTTCAAACATCATCAATTTATTTCAATCATCATCAATTTAAACAAACATCAATATATAGCATATACAATATGACAGGAAATAAATGAAAGTTATTAACTAACAGTTTATACTCAAAATAAATTTATTAACTGTTTAACTATCATTTTATATGCAAATAAATAAATTTTAACTGTGAATTTATATGCAATAATAAAATTAAATAACAGTTAAATTAAATAAATGCGATTTAACAGAGATGATGAATAAAACATGCCAAACAGTCATAAATAAATTTCTAATCATATCTAGAATCAATTTAACAACCATAAGAAATTTTAGAAGTTGTGAGTGGGTTAAAACACTCACCTTTTGAATTTAAATTGAATTCAAATCCAATTTAAACCCAAAAATTCGACGGTCTCAAAATCTGTCCAACACAGTGTCATAATTTCCGGAATTTTATTACGATCCTAACAAAAAAAAATCGTGCGAAACGGAGTTCGTGTGAGAAATTTATTCGATTTGAATTGTTTGAAACAAATTTATTAAACACAAAACAAACCTTAATTAATAATATGCCACGTCACAAGCTTCTTCCACGTGATTGTGATTCCCAGGCCGTGCCCAAATCCTACGCACGCGAACAGAACCGAACCCATATTTCGCCCGTTTGACCAAGCCTTTGACCCGCGAATACGCCACCTACGGCCATCGCCCTTCAGGCCGACCACCACCACGCTACTCGCCTAGCCGAGGCGCACGCAACCCCCCAGGTCCGGTCCTCCATCTCTACCGTCGGTCGCCCCCTTATTCGCAACCCTAATCGATCTTCGTGCTGAATCCAACCGTTAAAACGACTTGTAACCTGTCCCAATGGAATCCCTTTTAGACTCTCTACAATACCCGGAAGCCATTTCCCGATCTGACGAATTTTTGTGACGACGTGATGAACGGCCGCTACTTCATTGATTTCTTCTGGTCAAATGACAAACCAAAACGAAAAACGAGTTGTACCATCAGATTACGTATTGCGAGAGCTTTAACATATAATTTTTAGAAATTTTTCTGAGATGTTTGAATTTTTGACTTTTGATTTGGATTGAAACTAGATCTAGGGTTTGCAGCCATTAGAAAGGAGGAGTTGAGGAAATAAACGCACAAAGAAATGAAGATGGATGGAGGCTAGGGTTTATAATTGGGTTTATATAGGTTAGGTTAGAAATAGAGTAGATGGATCCGATAAACAAACGTGTTGAACGATAATTGGCCCAAAAAGCCCGTTCTGAACCCGGAACGAAATTTGTTAAAACCATATATTCAAATAGGTGTTTTAAAATATTCTGAACGCGATGGAAAAAGTTTCACGTCCAAATTCCATCGTATGAAGAAGTTATGCTGAAGACAATATTTTCAAATTGGTTTCGAATTGATTTTAATTAAATCGATTTCAAGGCGTTTCGCGTTCGTACGATCAAACGACAAGTCTGATTGCTACGAAACTTGAAACCCTACAATAATTCACTAATATGGATCCGATGAAACTGGGTTTGTCGAAATCCGAGTCAGTGGCCAAAATGGCTATTTTATATTAACTAAATAAATTTAAAATTTATTATTAAATCAACTTTCAATTTTTAAAATTTAAAACTCACAAATTTTATTACCATATATATTCTCACTTATTTACAATGACTTAAACAAATCTTTATGTAAATTTAGAGTTGATAAAACTATCAATTGTAGTGCCAAAACTTCTGTTTCATTATATTAAAAATTATAAATTAAGTTCCCCAAAATTTCTATTAAGTTAAAAAATCAATGATTATTCCATCTATAAATTTTAAGTAGATGGATTCAAATGTTGGATTCAGAAACTATTATTTTAATATTCTTGAATTTCAGTTAAATCTCTATGAACGTAATACTTTAAACGCTAAATTTCATTTATTTTGAAATACTTCAATTAAATTAATAAATATTGCTTTCTGTACTTAACTCTATATTAACAAAACATTAGATTTGGATCGATAGAAATCAATTTACCAAAGTTTACGTACACATTACGTAAATAAACAACTATATAAATTTTCCACCTATTAGCTCTTAATTTTTATTCTTAAGTTTGTTACCTATCAATTTCGATTATACTTCCATCTATAATGCAAATCCAATCTCCTCTAACTGCATAAATTAGGGTAATTTATTGCAATTGATTTCCCATTAAACTTCATAAATTATCAAATTGAAACCTAAACAAAACGTTTATTTATTTAAAAATCTTGTTGTTTAATTGAATTGACCATTTACGGGTATAATTTACATTGATTTCTAATTATTACTTAAATATATCACAAAATGTTAAATCTATATTCATTACAAATTTTTACCAAAATTTATTTAACGAAATCAATTACGCCCTTTAAAAAAATTTATTCATTCATTAATTGCTAATTGTTATTCAATTAAACCCATTCATTTGATTTCCCTATTATGCATCAATTATAAACCCATCATCTTAAAGGTGATGTCAACATTTTATACTATAAATTTACCCTTTTATATTCCAATATAAATAAATGCTCACATACAGATTAAGATTCTAAATCCAATTAATTATTCCATTTAATCCATTGATTTATTAACTTTAATTATTGCAATTCCTTGTCTAACATAAATTTGAATCTATTTCCTAATTTTCATATTTCAATTAATTTACACCTTATAATAGTTTACAAATAAAAAGGGGATTGTACTAAATAAATTATTTATTGTCCTGCATTACTTTATTACCTCCATTTACATTCAATCTTCATAAATAAATAATTTATTTCATTGATGAATTCAATACTTGCCTTTATTTACTTATTTAACTTTATATCCAAATGCACAAATTTTCACTATTCCAATTAATTGAAATAAAAAATTAAATTTGTAAATTTTAATTACCCCTGATACATCAAATTTCAATATTTGCTTTCATATAAATTAATAAGATTTTTACTTCTTTTTAAATTTAAATACAAATCTTATTAATTTAAATCATTTTAAACATCGGATTTATACGGGTCGTTACATTATATATATTACAACACTCCCCCTTGAATATGTGTATGTAAGGATGATAAGAGTAATTGTCTCCTTAAAAACCTTGTTATGAAAAAAATCCAGTGGGAAAAAAATCATAAACAAGGAAAAGAGTGCAACATGTCCATCTTTAAGTAACATATATTTTATAATGTTACTACGAGGCTTGATACTTCTAGATCAAGATAATGCCTCATTAAACCTTACTAATAAAAACCCAGTGGGAAAAAATATTAGTGAAGGAAAAAGAGTACATTATAGTGTATTTCATACGCTCCCCCTGAATTATAACGCATTAATCAATTAGTTTGTTGATGCAGCCGGCGCATACCAATTTTGTACACCATCTTCTGAAATGTTGATTTTGGAAGCGCCTTTGTGAATAAGTCTGTCGGATTTTCTTGGGATTGGATTTGTTTCACTTCTATCTCTTCATCCTTTTGTAGCTCATGTGTGAAGAAAAATTTAGGAGAAATGTGTTTCGTCCTATCACCCATAATGTAACCCGTTTGAATTTGAGCTACACAAGCTGCATTGTCTTCATAAATAATGGTTGACCTTTCCGTTACTGATGGAAGTTGGCAGCTTTTTCGAATATGCTCAATCACTGATCTTAGCCAAATACATTCTTTACTTGCTTCATGTAGTGCTAGTATTTCATAGTGATTGGATGATGTTGCTACCAATGTTTGTTTTGTAGATCGCCCTGAAATTGCTGCATTGCTGTTATTAAACACATATCCAGTTTGTGATCTTGCTTTATGTGGGTCAGAAAGATAACCTGCATCAACATAGCCAACTAGATTTGGATTATTACCTGTGTTAGAGTAAAATAAACCCAAATTTTTCGTTCCACGAAGATATCTCATGATATGTTTTATACCATTCCAGTGCCTTTTTGTTGGTTCCGAACTGTATCTTGCTTGAAGATTTACTGAAAATGCAATATCTGGTCTTGTGCATTGGGCCAAATATAACAATGCACCAATGATACTAAGATATGGCACTTTTGGGCCAAGCACATTTTCGTCTTCTTCTTTTGGGCGGTAAGGGTCCTTTTTAATATCTAAAGATCTAACAACTATCGGCGTACTAAGTGGATATGCTTTATCCATTTGAAAACGCTTTAGAAATTTCGCAATGTAGTTTGATTGATGGATTAATATGCCATTAGTACTATGCTCAATCTGTAGACCGAGACAGTGCTTAGTTTTTCCAAGATCTTTTATTTCAAATTCCTTCTTTAAATAATTTATTGTTTCATCAATCTCTTCTGGAGTCCCAATCAAATTTATGTCATCAATATAAACTGCTAAGATAACAAATCCCTTTACCGATTTCTTTATAAAGACACATGGACAAATGAGATTGTTTTCGTATCCAACTTTTACCAAATATTTACTAAGACAGTTATACCACATCCTTTCAGATTATTTCAAGCCATATAGTGATCGTCTTAGTTATAATGAGTACATGGATTTTGATTTTGCTTCAGGCAATTTATATCCATCTGGAATTTTTATATAAATATTGATATCTAATTCACCGTAAAGATAAGGTGTCATAACACTAATTATATTACTTAAACATAAAAGCATACTCACTTATACATTTACATATATTATAACACTCCCCCTTGAATATGCGTCTTCGAAATCTTGGATGCTCATATGGTTGCTAGAAATTGTTTCTTTTAAAACGTCCATGACAATTGCCTCCCTTCATTATTATCTTTCTTTCATACATCCATTCAGTCGTCATAAATATTGTCTGTTGCCTCATTAAAAACCTCTGTTAGGAAAACCCAGTGGAAAAAAAGCATGAACGTGGAAAAGAGTGCAACTTGTAAAATCATATTGAAAATGATATTCTTTCTAAAGGGTTTGATACTTTAGGAACAAAACAATGCCTTATCAAAACCTTACTAAGAAAAACCCAATGGGAAAAATCCTAGTGAAAGAAAAAGAGTACAATACAGTATTACATATTTCAATAATTTACAGAGTCAAATAGAGTTTGATACTTCTGGATCAATACAATACTTCATTAAAAACTTTATAAAGGAAAACCCGATGAAATTCATTGAAATGCTCCCCCTCATTATTATCTTGCTTGCATTTATCGATTCAGTCGATATAAATATTGTCTGTTGCCTCATTAAAAACCTCTATTAGAAAAACCCAGTGGGAAAAAACCTTGAACGAGGAAAAGAGTGCAACTTGTGAAATCATAAATATCATACTAAAACTGATACTACTTATAAGAGTTTGATACTTCAGGATCAAAATAATGCCTCATTAAAACCTTACTAAGAAAAACCCAATGGGAAAAATCTTAGTGAAGGAAAAAGAGTACAATGACATATTTTATTTTCTTATTTCTTTAAATAAAGCTTGATACTTCTGGATCAAACTAATGCCTCATTAAAACCTTACTAAGTAAAACCCTATGGGAAAAATCTTAGTGAAGGAAAAAGAGTACAATATAGTATGTCATATTTCAATAATTTACTACATCAGATAGAGTTTGATACTTCTGGATCAATTTAATACTTCAGTAAAAAACTTACAAAGGAAAACCTGATGGGAAAAACCTTAGTCAAGGATAAAATATAATTTAACTTAAATAACATATTTGAGACGTTATTCCTTAAAAAGATGCTTGATTCTTCTAGATCAAGATAATGCATCATTAAAACCTTAATAAGAAAAACCCAGCGGGAAAAATCTTAAATAAGGAAAAATAGTACATTATAGCTTAATTCAAATGTTACTAGGGAGTTGATACTTCTAGATCAAGGTAATGCCTCATTAAAACCTTACTAATAAAAACCCAGTGGGAAAAATCATAGTTAAGGAAAAAGAGTGCATTATAAAATACTTATGAATGCTCCCCCTAATTTTAAATTTTCCTCTAAATTCATATTTGTCTTTCGATAACTCAAACTGGTTATAGATACTTCTAGATCCATAAATATATATCTCGTTAATAATACAATTTATTAATAGTTTCCTTCGATACAATCAAATTTTCTAAGATTGTTTCTTCCAAATATGGTTTGCATTTTATGCATTTTGTGTGCTACTTTTATGAAAAACACTTCATGTGCTTTTTTTTTTTTTTGTGCTTCAAATTAGTTTTGCGCATTACAACTATACATCTTTCATGAATATTAAAAAATTTATTATAACATTACTAGAAAGCAGGAGGTAATCTACTCATCTTGAAGTATATCAAGATTTTCATTACAACAATACTTAGAAGAAATTTGTAATCTATACTTCATGTCTTTTGCATTCTTTATAACTAGAAAAGTTATATATATTCTTAAGAAATTTGTATACTTTAATAAGTATTTGCATATCGCAACTATCACTTTAATGGATGTTAATAGTTTCACTACAACGATGCTTAAAAATAGGAAGTAATCTACTCATCATGAATTATATCAAAATTTTCATTACAACAATACTTAAAAGTAGGTTGAAATCTACTCTCCTTGTTCTTTGCATTCTTTATAACAATGAAAGTTAATTATATTCTTCAGGAATTTGTATACTTTCATTATTTATAATGTTTTAAACAATATTTATACCTTCATGGTATTTTAAGTGTTTCAAACGCTTTCGCTGCTTCAATCAATTCAATTATTTATAAAAACATGATGCCTAGAGCATTTAACACGATGTAGCACTACATGTGCTTCAGTAATTTCAGTGTGTTTTTCTATTATATATGTGTGTGCATGTGTTGCGAACTGCAGGTTCACATTTCTTATTTAGGAGAATATCATGATGGCCAATCATGTTTTCTCTAATCCAGGATCTTCAATCCATTTATAAACATAAGTGCTTTGTTATTTATACATTTATCATCAATGATTATTTCTTGTCAGTTCTAAACATGATTTATTGAGATCTCTTTAATTATCATATTTTAGGTACCTAACCCACTTTTAGGGTTATTTGAAAATCATATCATGGATCTCTTTCAGAGCATCCTTAAGTGTTTCTTTAAGAACACTCACCTCCTTTATTTGGCATCTTTATTACTTACTCCAAAAATATTTTGAACTGACTTTGGAACCATATTTCAGATGTGGTTTACAAATTTTGATCCTTCAGGGATTCAAATCTACATTGGAGAAAGTCTATGAGGGATATTATTTATAATTTATTCAATTTACTTAATATCTTTCATCATTGTATATTTTAACAAATATTTAATACTGATGATCAAAATGAGCTTGCATCCATTTATCCTCCCCCTCAATGTTGACAAACATTGTCACATTAAATAATAATCATCTTTGGACTCTCATTTTGATCCATTATGATATTGCTACTAGAAAATACATCATACATATTAATAATAGGAGGATAATTCTTTTATTAGTTCATAAGATGCATTCAATTGATATTGATTATTAGAGTTTGTTCTCATTCATTGATCTAAGCAATTGGAGGAATTTACTTATTGTGTAGATCATTTGAATACATACATGACTTCAAGTCATTCAACATTTATGTTGCTTGAATTTTAAATCACTAAATAATATCTATGCATAATCTATAAGATGAGCTTATAACAAACTTCAAGTTGTTAGCTAAATATTTACGTGCGTCCACGTATCACATATATATTATAAAATTTTCATATTCTTTCTCATTTGAATTAGTGATTTTTAGAACAAACTATTACAAGGATCCAAACTATTAATTTCTATTTATAAATCAATGTCAATGCAAACCTGTCAAAACCGCATGATAATGTTCAAAACATTTGGTTTGAAACCATATCGAACTTCTGCTTCGAACAACTTCACGTTGTTAAGTTTTGTTCCTCAATTATATCTCAAGTATAAGTTTTGAACATTAATTATATTACTAATCAATGAATAATTTGTAATTGCATATGGACATTTCTACACATCTCTATTGAGAGTTCTGTAAAAAAATTATAGCAAAAATAATAAAAGTATCTTTTGGATACTTGGAATGTTACAGGTACAGATTTCCTCAGGACCGTATGTATAGCTTTAGTGAAAAATGATACGACATATAGATTATCTCTTCAGGAGCATATCTAAAGATATTTCTTCAATAATTGTTGTGCATATAATATTTGATTCATCGTAAGTTCTGAAAAGTAAAAGGTTACATATCACTATTTGTCTAATGGAGCTACGGGTCCATGACAATAGACGATTGAATTTTAGATAATTTATTATCACATTTGAAAATATTTTATAGGCAATTCATTTATAGTGCTATACGATGATATAATATCACTTCTGGGGATATTTCATAAACACCGCTTCTAGAGTGGTACATATCACTTCTAAAGATACTTTATATGCATTGTTTTTGGGATGTCATTAATAATCAATATCTTTCTCTACGTAATTGACATAATTCTACAACATCTCTTCTTGGATGTTTGGATTTTGAAATATGAAAATCATAAAACATCTCTTCAAGAGTATGTCATATGGATTATCTCTTCTGGAGAATATTAAAATGTACTTCTTCAAATATATAGTTTGGAAAACACACCCAAAGATTATCAAAACTTGGGTTTTACCAACTTCAAACTGATTTATTGAACTGAAATAAAATAAAATCCATATAGCAGATTTCAGGCTACTATTATTGATCAATTCGACCATATCATCTATTACTGCACTTAGATTTTCATCATTAATGAAGTTTCCTTCATCTTAGAAGAAATGATCTAACTTCAGGTTAGTATTACTAGACAATCCTTTCACATAATTTTAGTTTAGAAGTAATTTTAATATAGAGGAATTGTATTTCCTGGTAGATTTAAAGACATAAAACTTCAAGTTCAACCACTCATGTCTAGTGTTTAAAAGTGTGACCATATTTTTGTGGTCATAACGCTCCTTCAGGGAGTTCCATAGGTAAAGATGATCTTTTTTAGTTAAATCTGTGTAATATGCAAGTCAAGTTAACCAAGTATAGAAAATTTGGCAACAAAAAAAAATGTTGAATAAAAATATATATTTGCATCGAATCAATTTCAATACTCACTAATATGAATGACACGAGCATGTGCCCTGAAACATATGATTAAGAAAAAAAATGACATGACTTGTACCATACAATAAAATAGAAACCTGATGAAACTTTGTTTCTTGTGTTGCTTAAATTCATTGATCAAATAGTGGACTAACCATTTTTTTATACTTCAATGAATGTCAAGCACCAAATAAAACAAGATGGTATGGTAATTATTAACATTAGCCGTATAATTCAAATCAAATGCTAGAAATTGAATATAATGTCCATAATATATGCACAACTTTTATAAAGAATGAAGAATCAATTTAATAGAACTTTGTAAGCTGAACATAGTGGAATACCTCATCTGAACATGGTTAATTCCTAAACAAAAAAAAAAGATATAATCACATAAATTCTAAATTATTTCTAAATGAAAATATGAACATAACGGAACTTTGTTTTACTCAATGCGTGAATGAAACCCGATTCTCATAGCAAGAGCAAAAGTGCGTGTTTCCATTAAAAGGAAACGTGTTTTAAACATCGACGAATGAAAATGGAACAAATCAAAAAATAAGTACCATCGATTCGATTCCCACTACTGGAGTCATTAAAAATTAATCGATTTGCTTCTCCTGCAACTCAAACCTCTCTGTACTATTAAATCAGCAATAATATATATATAATTACACACGCTACAAATATAAAACTATTTTATGTAGATATTTGATAATCAACATTAATTTGGTAGAAATTTCTATATAAAATCCTTCATAACAAAGAATATCAATTAAAAATAATGAAAGATCAATGAGATCTAAAATCAATCCTTATACCATATCAAGGCTGCGGATCAAAAAGAAAAGCAACAGTATATAAAATATAAAATGTTATAGATCTATAAAATTAGATCTATAATAGAATTAGATCAGAAAAGTTAGATCATATTGAGATCAACATAATAACATCTACAAATAAAATCAATTTAATAAGTCTACAAATGAGATCTGAAAAATGAAGTCTACAAAGTTAGATCTATACAAATAAATAATATTAGATTCACATAATTAGATCAACATTATAAGATATACAAAATGATACCCAGAGAAAGAAATGAGATCAAAACAAATGTTTACAAAATGAAATTTGATCTACGAAATAAAATTAGATCCCAAGAGAAAAGAAATAGATCTTAAATGCATAAAGAAAATCTTAAAAATAAAACATTGTGCTGATAACGTGTTATAGAATAAAGAAAGTGAAGCCATTAGAGAGAGAATAATTTTATTCATTCAGAAATAGATATCTATTTACATTACATGGCCTACTTTATATAAAGGCTTTAGAAGTAAGGACTGAACTTATCCCACGATGTGGGACTAAACAAAACAGATTATGTTCCAATGACTCCAGTAATGGGAATCGAATCGATGGAATTAACCATATTTAGATGAGATATTCCATTATGTTCAGCTTACAAAGTTCAATTAAATTAATTCTTCATTCTTTATAAAAGCTGTGCATATATTATGGGCATTATATTCCATTTCTAGCATTTGATTTGAATTATATGGCTAATGGTAATAATTACCATACCATCTTGTTTTATTTGGTACTTGACATTCATTGAAGTATATAAAAAAATGGTTAGTCCACTATTTGATCAATGAAATTAAGCAACACAAGAAACAAAGTTTCATCAGGTTTCTATTTTATTGTATGGTACAAGTCATGTCATTTTTTTCTTAATCATGCCGCAATAATGGTAAATTGTATTCATTTTTTTAATCATAAATGCATTAAATGTTGTCGTCATGGTAATAAATTAAATTACCATATCATCATAAATGCACTGACTACAGTTAATTAAATGACGTTGTATTTTTATGTTTGGAATAAGAATAGGCATATGGTTTATTATATGGTGTATTCATTTTGGCAAACAATGCTTGACATAATGAAAGAAATAAGTTTGAACAACAACCTGAAGTTGTGCAAAGATTTTTTTTTCCAACCAGAAGTTGTATAACTCAAAGAGTCGTAGACATAGTGATCAACAACCTGACTTTGGAACCATATTTCAGATGTGGTTTACAAATTTTGATCCTTCAGGGATTCAAATCTATATTGGAGAAAGCCTACTAGGGATATTATTTATAATTTATTCAAGTTAATTAATATCTTGCATCATTGTATATTTTAACAAATATTTAATACCGATGATCAAAATGAGCTTGTATCCCATTATCCTCCCCCTCAATGTTGACAAACATTGTCATATTAAATAATAATCATCTTTGGACTCTCATTTTGATCCATTATGATATTGCTACTAGCAAATACATCATACACATTAATAATAGGAAGATAATTCTTTTATTAGTTCATAAGATGCATTCAATTGATATTGATTATTAGAGTTTGTTCTCATTCATTGATTTAAGCAATTGGAGGAATTTACTTATTGTGTAGATCGTTTGAATACATACATGACTTCAGGTCATTCAACATTTTTGTTGATTGAATTTCAAATCACTAAATAATATCTATGCATAATCTATAAGATGAGCTTATAACAAACTTCGGGTTGTTAGCTAAATATTTACGTGCGTCCACGTATCACATATATATTTAAAAAAATTCATATTCTTTCTCATTTGAATTAGTGATTTTTAGAACAAACTACTACAAGGATCCTAACTATTAATTTCTATTTATAAATCAATGTCAATGCAAACCTGTTAAAAACGCATGATAATTTCCAAAACATTTGGTTTGAAACCATATCGAACTTCTGGTTCGAACAACTTCAAGTTGTTAAGTTTGTTCCTCAATTATATCTCAAGTATAAGTTCTGAACATTAATTATATTACTTATCAACGAATAATTTATAATTACATATAGGCATTTTTACACATCTCTATTGAGAATTCTGTAAAAAAATTACAGCAAAAATAATAATAGTATCTTCTGGATACTTGGAATGTTACAGGTATAGATTTCCTCAGGACCGTATGTATAGCTTTAGTGAAAATTATGATACGACATATAGATTATCTCTTCAGGAGCATATCTAAAGATATTTCTTCAAGAATAGTTGTGCATATAATATTTGATTCGTCGTAAGTTTTGAAAAGTAAAATGTTGCATATCACTATTTGTCTAATGGAGCTATGGGTCCATGACAGTAGACGATTGAATTTTAGATAATTTATTATCACGTTAGACAATATTTTATAAGCAATTATTTTTTAGTGTTATACGATGATATAATATCACTTCTGGGGATATTTCATAAACACCGCTTCTAGAGTGGTACATATCACTTCTAAAGATACTTTATATGCATTGTTTTTGGGATGTCATCAATAATCAATATCATTTTCAACATAATTGACATAATTCTACAACATCTCTTCTAGGATGTTTGGATTTTGAAATATAAAAAGCATAAAACATCTCTTCAAGAGTATGTCAAATGGATTATCTCTTCTGGAGAATATTAAAATGTACTTCTTCAAATATATAGTTTGGCAAACACACCCAAAGATTATCAAAACTTGGGTTTTACCAACTTCAAACTGATTTATTGAACTGAAATAAAACAAAATCCACATAGCAGACTGCAGGCTGTTATTATTGATCAATTCGACCATATCATTTATTACTGCACTTAGATTTTCATCATTAATGAAGTTTCCTTCATCTTCGAAGAAATGATCTAACTTCACATTAGTATTATTAGACAATCCTTTCACATAATTTTAGTTTAGAAGTAATTTTAATATAGAGGAATTGTATTTCTTAGTAGATTTAAAGACTTAAAACTTCAAGTTCAACCACTCATGTCTACTGTTTAAAAGTGTGACCATATTTTGGTGGTCATAACGCTCATTCAAGGAGTTCCATAGGTAAAGATGATCTTTTTTAGTTAAATCTGTGTAATATGCAAGTCAAGTTAACCAAGTATAGAAAATTTGGCAACAAAAATAATGTTGAATAAAAATATATATTTGCATGGAATCAGTTTCAATACTCACTGATATGAATGACGTGAGCATGTGCCCTGAAACCTATGATTAAGAAAAAAATGACATGACTTGTACCATACAATAAAATAGAAACCTGATGAAACTTTATTTCTTGTGTTGCTTAATTTCATTGATCAAATAGTGGACTAACCTTTTTTTTATACTTCAATGAATGTCAAGTACCAAATAAAACAAGATGGTGTGGTAATTATTAACATTAGCAGTACAATTCAAATCAAATGCTAGAAATGGAATATAATGTCCATAATATATACACAGCTTTTATAAAGAATGAAGAATCAATTTAATAGAACTTTGTAAGTTGAACATAATGGAATACCTCATATGAATATGGTTAATTCCTAAACAAAAAAACAGGTATAATCATATAAATTCTAAATTATTTCTAAATGAAAATATGAACAACATGGAAATTTGTTTTACTCAATGCGTGAATGAAACCGGAAATCTCATAGCAAGAGCAAAAGTGCGTGTTTCCATTAAAAGGAAACGTGTTTTATACATCGACGAATGAAAAATGGAACAAGTCAAAAATATAAGTACCATCGGTTCGATTCTCGTTACTGGAGACATTGGAAATTAATCTGTTTGCTTCTCTTGCAACTCAAACTTCTCTGTACTATTAAATCAGCAATAATATATATAATTATACACGCTACAAGTATCAAAACTATTTCATGTAGATATTTAATAATCAACATTAATTTGGTAGAAATTTTTATATAAAATCCTACATAACAAAGAATATCAATTAAAAATAATGAAAGATCAATGAGATCTAAAATCAATCATTATACCATATCAAGGCTGTGGATCGAAAAGAAAAGCAACAGTGTATAAAATATAAAATGTTATAGATCTATAAAATTAGATCTATAATAGAATTAGATTAGAAAAGTTAGATCATATTGAGATCGACATAATAACATCTACAAATAAAATCAATTTAATAAGTCTACAAATGAGATCTGAAAAATGAAGTCTACAAAGTTAGATCTATACAAATAAATAATATTAGATTCACATAATTAGATCAACATTATAAGATATACAAAATGATATCCAGAGAAATAAATGAGATCAAAACAAATGTGTACAAAACGAAATTTGATCTACGAAATGAAATTAGATCCCAAGAGAAAGGAAATAGATCTTAAATGCATAAAGAAAATCTTAAAAATAAAACATCGTGCTGATAACGTGTTATAGAATAAAGAAAGTGAAGCCATTAGAGAGAGAATAATTTTATTTATTCAGAGAATAGATATCTATTTACATTACATGGCCTACTTTATATAAAGGCTTCAGAAGTAAGGACTGAACTTACCCCACGATGTGGGACTAAACAAAACAATGTACAAGCATATTCACTTCCAATATATATATATTATAACACTCCCCTTAAATATGCGTCTTCGAAATCTTGAATGCTCAGATAATTTGGAAATTTCCGTTTCGAAACGTGTATGATGATTGCTCCCCCTCATTATTATCTTGCTTGCATTTATCCATAGTAGACTTTCTCCAATAAATTATAAAAACCTTAATCAAGGATAAAAATACAATTTGACTTAAATAACATATTTGAGATGTTATTTCTTGAAAATACGTTTGATTCTTCTAGATCAAGACAATGTCTCGTTAAAAGCTTAGTAAGAAAAAGCCAGTGGGAAAAATCTTAAATAAGGGAAAAGAGTACATTGTAACTTATTTTCAAATGTTACTAGAGAGTTGATACTTTTGGATCAAGATAATGCCTCATTAAAACCTTAATAATAAAAAACCAGTGGGTTTTTCTTAGTAAGGGTTTTTAATGAGGCAACAGACAATATCTATATCGACTGAATCGATAAATGCAAGCAAGATAATAATGAGGGGGAGCAATCATCGTACACGTTTCGAAATGGAATATTTCAAATTATCCGAGCATTCAAGATTTTGAAGATGCATATTCAAGGGGGAATGTTATAATATATGTATACTATGAAGTGAATATGCTTATATATTGTTTTGTTTAGTCCCACATCGTGAGATAAGTTCAATCCTTAGTTCTGAAGCCTTTATATAAAGTAGGTTACGTAATGTAAATTATTACCAATCTCTGAATGAATAAAATTATTTCTAAATGAAAATATGAACATCATGGAACTTTGTTTTACTCAATGCGTGAATGAAACCGGAAATCTCATAGCAAGAGCAAAAGTGCGTGTTTCCATTAAAAGGAAACGTGTTTTATACATCGGCGAATGAAAAATGGAACAAGTCAAAAATATAAGTACCATCGATTCGATTCCCATCACTGGAGTCATTGGAAATTAATCTGTTTGCTTCTCCTGCAGCTCAAACCTCTCTGTATTATTAAATCAGCAATAATGTATATAATTATACACGCTACAAATATCAAAACTATTTCATGTAGATATTTGATAATCAACATTAATTTGGTAGAAATTTTTATATAAAATCTTCATAACAAAGAATACCAATTAAAAATAATGAAAGATCAATGAGATCTAAAATTAATCATTATACCATATCAAGGCTGTGGATCGAAAAAAAAAGAAACAGTATATAAAATGTTATAGATCTATAAAATTAAATCTATAATAGAATTAGATCAGAAAAATTAGATCATATAGAGATCAACATAATAACATCTACAAATAAAATCAATTTAATAAGTCTACAAATGAGATCTGAAAAATGAAGTCTACAATGTTAGATCTATACAAATAAATAATATTAGATTCACGTAATTAGATCAACATTATAAGATATACAAAATGAGAACTAGGAAAAAGAAATGAGATCAAAACAAATGTTTACAAAACGAAATTTGATCTACAAAATAAAATTAGATCCCAAGAGAAAAGAAATAGATCTTAGATGCATAAAGAAAATCTTAAAAATAAAACATCGTGCTGATAACGTATTTTAAAATGAAGAAAATGGAAGCCATTAGAGAGAGAACAATTTTGTTCATTCAAAGATTGGTAATATATTTACATTACATAGCCTCCTTTATATAAAGGCTTCAGAGCAAAGGATTTAACCTATTCCATGATGTGGGACTAAACAAGAGAACATAAAAGCATATTCATTTTATGATTTACATATATTGTAACACTCCCCCTTGAATATGCGTCTTCAAAATCTTGAATGCTCTGATAACATGAAATTTTACATTTCGAAACATGTATGATGATTGCTCCCCCTCATTGTTATCTTGCTTACATTTATCAATTCAGTCGGTATAGATATTATTTGTTGCCTCATTAGAAACCTCTATAAGGAAAACCCAATGGGAAAAACCTTAAAAGAGGAAAAACGTGCAACTTGTGAAATCATAAATATCATACTAAAAATGATATTCCTTCCAAGAGTTTGATACTTCGGGATCAAAATAATGTCTCATTAAAACCTTGCTAAGAAAAACCCTATGGGAAAAATCTTAGTGAAGGAAAAAGAGTAAAATATAGTATAAGATATTTCAATAATTTACAGAATTAAATAGAGTTTGATACTTCTAGATCAATATAATACTTCATTAAAAACCTTACAAAGGAAAACCCGATGGGAAAAACCTTAGTCAAGGACAAAAAATACAATTTGACTTAAATAACATATTTGAGATGTTATTTCTTGAAAAGACATCTAAATCTTCCGGATCAAGACAACGCCTCGTTAAAACCTTAGTAAGAAAAACCTAGTGGGAAAAATCTTAAATAAGGAAAAAGAGTACATTATAACTTATTTCAAAAGTTACTGGGGAGTTGATACTTCTGGATCAAGATAATGCCTCATTAAAACCTTACTAATAAAACCTAGTGGGAAAAATCTTAGTTAAGGAAAAAGAGTGCATTATAAAATACTTATGGATGCTCCCCCTGATTTAAAGTTTCCTCTGAATTCGTATTCGTCTTTTGATAACTTAACTTGGTTATAGATACTTCTGGATCTATAAATATGAATACAATAGTTTCCTTCGATACAATCAAATTTCCTAAGATTGTTTCTTCCAAATATGGTTTGCATTTTATGCATTTGTATGCTACTTTTATGAAAAACACTTCATATGCTTTCGTTTTTGTGCTTCAAATTATTTTTGCGCATTGCAACTTTACATCTTTTGTGAATATTAAAAATTTCATTATAACATTACTAGAAGGAAGTAATCTACTCATCTTGATGTATCAAGATTTTCATTACACCAATACTTAGAAGAAATTTGTAATCTACACTTCATGCCTTTTTCATTCTTCATAACTACAAAAGTTATATATATTCTTCTGAAATTTTTATACATTAACAAGTATTTGCATATCGCAACTATCACTTCAATGGATATTAAGAGTTTCATTACAACGATACTTAAAAATAGAAAGTAATCTACTCATCATGAATTATATCAAGATTTTCATTACAATAATACTTAAAAGTAGGTTGAAATCTACTCTCCTTGTTCTTTGCATTCTTCACAACAATGAAAGTTATTTATATTCTTCAGGAATTTGTATACTTTCATTATTTAATATGATTTAAACCACATTTATACCTTCAGGGTATATTAAGCATTTCAAATACTTTCGCTACTATGCGGACTACATGTCCATATTTCTTTATTGGTAAAGGATTCATGATGGCCAGTCATGTTTTCCCTTAATCAAGGATCTTTAATCCATTTATAAACATAAGCGCTTTATTATTTATAAATTTATTATCATCGATGATTATTTCTTGCCAGTTCTAGACATGATTTATTGAGATCTCTTTAATTATCATGTTATAGGTACCTAGCCCACTTCTAGGGTTATTTGAGAATCATGTCATGGATCTCTTTCAGAGCATCCTTAAGTGTTTCTTCAAGAACACACACCTCCACTATTTGCATCTTTATTACTTACTCCAAAAAATATTTCCACCTATATTCTCTATCACACTTCAGATGTGATTTATACCATTTTTAGTTCTTCTAGGATTTTACTTATATTGGAGCAAGTATACTAAGAATATTGTCAATAATTTATTCAAGTTACTTAATATTTTGCAACCAATATTTAATTTTGATAATCAAAATGTACTTGTATCTCTTTTAATCCTTCCCATCAATGTTGAAGAACATTGAATAATAATCATCTTTGGATTCTTATTTTGATCCATTATGATATTGCTACTAGCAAATACATCATACATATTAATAATAGGAGGATAATTCTTTTATTCATTGATAAGATGCATTCAATTGATATTGATTATTAGAGTTTGTTCTCATTCATTGATCTAAGCCATTGGAGGAATTTACTTATTGTGTAGATCATTTGAATTCATACATGACTTCAGGTCATTCAACATTTATGTTGATTGAATTTTAAATCACTAAATAATATCTATGCATAATCACTAAATAATAGCTTATAACAAACTTAAGGTTGTTAGCTAAATATTTACATATATGGATGTATACGTGCATCCACGTATCACATATATATTATAAAATTTTCATATTATTTCTCATTTGAATTAGTGATTTTTAGAACAAACTATTACAAGGATCAAAAATATTAATTTCTATTTATAAATCAAAGTCAATGCAAACCTGTCAAAACCGCATGATAATGTTCAAAACATTTGGTTTGAAACCATATCAAACTTCTGGTTCGAACAAAATATACACACAACTTCAAGTTGTTAAGTTTTATTCCTCAATCATATCTCAAATATCAGTTTTGAACACTAATTATGATTACTTATCAAGGAGTAATTTTTAATTGCATATAGACATTTCTACACATCTCTATTGAGAGTTCTGTAAAAAAAATTACATCAAAAATAATAATAGTATCTTCTATATACTTGGAATGTTACAGATACATATTTCCTCAGGACTGTATGTATAGCTCTCAAACTTTTAGGATCTAATCTAAGCTAAATTAGGATCCTTTATAAACAAATTTATGTACACTTATTTGGTTTAATAAAATTACCAAATATATAAATAAATCTCTTCTAGAGATATGTTATCATTTTCAAATTTATAAATCTCTTCTAGAGATATATTAGTATCACCACTTCTGGAGTGAACTTTCTCTTCTAGATATATATATATATATATATATATATATATATATATATATATGCACTATTTGAATGCCATATCAATATACACTGTTTATTTTATATATATTACATAATTACGTTTACAGTAGCATAAAATATCCATGCTGGAGATTTTTATTGTAATTGCTTTTAAAATGGCATATCAAACTTTAAGTAAAGTGACAAAATTAGATTCACCAACTGAAAGTAAGATGCAAGAGATAAAACCACTACTTCTGGAGTGTAACATTGGTATACAATATCATTATTCTTTTTTTGGATAAATTATTGTTATTACTCAAAAAAAAATTATATCATTATTCCTTGATTATATCTCTAATATTACTACTGAACATTAGTTATGATTGTTTATTAGAGAATATATACTTGGTTATAATTATATATAAGCATCTCCTCTAGAGAGTTCAGTAAAATAGATATATTTACAACATAAATAAGAGTATCTTCTGGACCCATGAAATGTTGTAAAAATAAGAAATTATAATGGTTGCACATACTGATTTGTTCAAGACTGTATTTATATAGCTTTAGTGAAAATTATGATACGACAAATAGATTATCTCTTCAGGAGCATATCTAAAGATATTTCTTCAAGAATAGTTGTGCATATAATATTTGATTCATCGTAAGTTCTGAAAAGTAAAAGGTCACATATCACTATTTGTCTAATGGAGCTACGGGTCCATGACAATAGACGATTGAATTTTAGATAATTTATTATCACATTTGACAATACTTTATAGGCAATTCTTTTATAGTGCTATACGATGATATAATACCACTTCCGGGATATTTCATAAACACCGCTTCTAGAGTGGTATATATCACTTCTAAAGATACTTTATATGCATTGTTTTTGGTATGTCATCAATAATCAATATCTTTTTCTACATAATTGACATAATTCTACAACATCTCGTCTAGGATGTTTGGATTTTGAAATATAAAAATCATAAAACGTCTCTTCAAAACTATGTCAAATGGATTATCTCTTCTGGAGAATACTAAAATGTACTTCTTCAAATATATAATTTGGCAAACACACCCAAAGATTATCAAAACTTGGGTTTTACCAACTTCAAACTGGTTTATTGAACTGAAATAAAATAAAATCCATATAGCAGACTTCATGCTGCTATTATTGATCAATTCGACAATATCATTTATTACTGCACTTAGATTTTCATCATTAATGAAGTCTCCTTCATCTTCGAAGAAATGATCTAACTTCAAGTTAGTATTACTAGACAATCCTTTCACATAATTTTAGTTTAGAAGTAATTTTAATATAGAGGAATTGTATTTCCTAGTAGATTTAAAGACTTAAAACTTCAAGTTCAACCACTCATGTCTAGTGTTTAAAAGTGTGACCATATTTTGGTGGTCATAACGCTCCTTCAGGGAGTTTCATAGGTAAAGATGATCTTTTTCAGTTAAATCTGTGTAATATGCAAGTCAAGTTAACCAAGTATAGAAAATTTGGCAACAAAAAAAATTGTTGAATAAAAATATATATTTGTATGGAATCAATTTCAGTACTCACTAATATGAATGACGTGAGTATGTGCCCTGACATATATGATTAAGAAAAAAACATGACATGGCTTGTACTATACAATAAAATAGAAACCTGATGAAACTTTGTTTCTTGTGTTGCTTACTTTCATTGATCAAATAGTGAACTGACCATTTTTTTTATACTTCAATGAATGTCAAGTACCAAATAAAACAAGATGGTATGGTAATTATTACAATTAGCCGTATAATTCAAATCAAATGCTAGAAATGGAATATAATGTCCATAATATATGCACAGTTTTTATAAAGAATGAAGAATCAATTTAATAGAACTTTGTAAGCTGAACATAATGGAATACCTCATCTAAATATGGTTAATTCCTAAACAAAAAAAAACAGATATAATCATATAAATTCTAAATTATTTCTAAATGAAAATATGAACATCACGGAACTTTGTTTTACTCAATGCGTGAATGAAACTGGAAATCTCATAGCAAGAGCAAAAGTGCGTGTTTCCATTAAAAGGAAATGTGTTTTAAACATCGACGAATGAAAAATGGAACAAGTCAAAAATATAGGTACCATCGATTCGATTCTCATTACTGGAGTCATTGGAAATTAATCTGTTTGCTTCTCTTGCAACTCAAGCCTCTCTATATTATTAAATCAGCAATAATATATATAATTATACACGCTACAAATATCCAAACTATTTCATGTAGATATTTGATAATCAACATTAATTTGGTAGAAATTTTTATATAAAATCCTTCATAACAAAGAATATCAATTAAAAATAATGAAAGATCAATGAGATCTAAAATCAATCATTATACCATACCAAGGCTGTGGATCGAAAAAAAAGCAACAGTATATAAAATATAAAATGTTATAGATCTATAAAATTAGATCTATAATAGAATTAGATCAGAAAAATTAGATCATATTGAGATCAGCATAATAACATCTACAAATAAAATCAATTTAATAAGTCTACAAATGAGATCTGAAAAATGAAGTCTGCTAAGTTAGATCTATAGAGATAAATAATATTAGATTCACATAATTAGATCAACATTATAAGATATACAAAATAAGATTCAGGAAAAAGAAATGAGATCAAAACAAATGTTTACAAAATGAAATTTGATCTACAAAATAGAATTAGATCCCAAGAGAAAAGAAATAGATCTTAAATGCATAAAGAAAATCATAAAAATAAAACATCATGCTGATAACGTGTTTTAAAATGAAGAAAATGGAAGCCATTTGAAAGAGAACAATTTTGTTCATTCAGAGATTGGTAATATATTTACATTACATAGCCTCCTTTATATAAAGGCTTTATTTAAAGAAATAAGAAAATAAAATATGTCATTGTACTCTTTTTCCTTCACTAAGATTTTTCCCATTGGGTTTTTCTTATAAGGTTTTAATGAGGCATTATTTTGATCCTGAAGTATCAAACTCTTATAAGGAATATCATTTTTAGTATGATGTGACGCCCTACCTCTATGCTCACAATAACAAAGAGTATAAAAAGAAATATTGTCCGTTATTACGAAGAATAAGGCTGGATAGGAGCGGCCATCCGTAGTTAGGCCTTACACTAATATTGGTTATCTCGATAGGAGTGGTATATATTTTTATTTTTCATCTCTTATTTATTTACTCCCTCAACATATCCAATTCCAGTGTAAAACGAACTACAATGGTTCATAATAGTTTAGGACAATAGATATAATAATAACACAGATAATTCAAATGCGGAACACAGATAAACAAAAAATCTCATATATATAATAACTGATGTCAGTTACAATACATGTGATACAGTACATATGATACAACTACAACTGTCGACTCTAAAAGTTATATATACAAGTACATTATCGTATATAATATACATGAATACATATCTTCCTATGCTACGACACGACAACTCCAAAAGTATGAAAACACTTCATAGCTCTAGCAGCAACCCAAAGTAAGATATCTACAACCTGTAATAACTCGGTCTGACCCGAGTATTAAATTCAAAAGAAAATAATACGCGGGTCAGTCTAATTCAAACTCAGTTATTGGTGCACAGAAGCAATAATAATTAAGTAACAAATAGACGACAGTCACAATAAATCTCGTCTATCCGATCCTTAAATAAAGAAATCGGACAACGATAAATATAACACGTAACAGTGTTAAACAATAATCAGCAGATTAAAATCATCAACAAAGATAAGTGGAAAGAATATTAATGAAGATAATTTGGAAAACATCAAAATTGCTAGATAAGTGAAAAGAATATCAATGAAGATAATTTGGAAAATATCAAAATTGCCTAATCGGCAATTAACAACAAAATCATCAAATTAAACCAATCAAAATGCAATTCAAATCATATTGAATTGAATAAGCGAAACAGTTTAAACAATTGAAATATCAATTGAAATAACAATACGGGTAGGGCTGCAGTACACGCACGCATGCACTGCCTCGCCACTACAGCATACGGAATGCGCAAAAGATCAGTAAATCAAAAAAAAAGGATATCAATAAAAACAAGACCGTGTGGCTGCAGTTCACGCTTGCGTGCACTGCCTTGCCACTACAGTGATGATGTACACAAAAGCTCAATACCGTGTGGCTCCAGTTTACGCTTGCGTGCACTGCCTTGCCACTACAGTGATGATGTGTGATACCCCGGAAATTGGGCAATATAAATTTAATAATCTGTGTTAGAAATTAATTTGATTTGATAATTTTTGATAATAAAATTTGAATTGATTTAATAATCTTCTTCTAATAAATATTTAAATTAGTAGATTTTATCTTTTAAAGCTAATAAACTGTTTTCTGTTTATATATATATATATATATATATATATATATATATATATTTATATATATACATATATAATTGTATATCTTGTAAATGGATAAACTTTGATTTAAAACTTAGTAAATGAATCAATTTTTAATTTTTATTTATATTTGGTAAAATTGGAAATTTGATTTAAATTTAACATTTAATTGCTCTAAACAATTTAATAAATAATTATATAGGTTATATTAAAGGAAAATTTTATGTGTTTAAATTTATATTTAATTAACTTGAATATGAATTTAAAATTAGATTAACATAAAAGCTTTGTTCTATTTCCTTTTTAAATTATTGCTTGAATTTATATATAAGAATTTAAAATAAAATTTACATATGATCTTAATTTATTAAGTAATAGAAGTAATTTATGATATCTTTTATAAATCATTTTAAATATTGTTTAATTTGTTATTTTCAAATGATATTGAGAATACTTAGTTTTTATAAACATAAATAAATTTTGTTAGAAATAGGATTTGTTATAAAATTTAATAAGAGTTACATATGCACACATATATAACTTGATTTTTATTTTGAAGTTTGTAATCTAATTTGAGTTTGACTTTGATGTTGTGAAATTTAAAAGAGTAAATACTTAAAATATTTGAATAAACTTTTATTTATAAATTGTTTTGTTTTCATTTCTTTTTAATTTAAAAAGAGGTAAATTCATTTATATATAACATAAGAAATAAAATAAGATTTAAAAGCTCTTATAAAATAAGTTAGAGTTTTATAAACAAACTAAATTAAATTAAAATACTCTTAATTTACATGTGTGATCTCTTAAAGCACCTTAAATACATGTGTTAAGTTATAAAACTATTAAAGTGACAAATGTTAGAACTAAAACAAGTGTTTTTTTTTAAAATTAAATCAAAAGGTTTCTATTATAAACCCATCTCCTCTAAAATTCATTCTCTTTTCTATTCTTTTTCTTTTCAAAACCTTAAGAAACTTTTCTGGTAAGAATTATGAAATCAAAACTAAAATCTGCAAAACTTCATCTTCATGTTCAAACAAAGATTCCTGTAAAAATCTCCTCAAAAACCAAATGAAAATTTGTTCAAATGAAATCTGAAAATCTCCTTAAAAACCATCTGAAAATCAATCTTCCTCAAGTCTGAAATGAAATCATCCTCAAACCTGTAACCCTCCAAAAGAAAAAAAAAAGAACCAGAAAATCAATTCTGCAAATTCCCAAACCTGCATGCATCTGGAAATCACTGCATTTCTGTTTTGAACTTCATCAAATTTGCATGCAAACCACAAACCTCAATACAAGCCTGCAGTCTTCATTCTGTTTTAAATCAAACCAAGTCTGCATTTTTCTGGAAACAAACATGCATGCATCTGGAAGCAAGCATTGTGCAAAAACAAGATGAATGTTTCAAAAAGAAACAAGCTGCAGTTTTAAAAAGAAACTCAGGATCATGCTTTTCTAAAATAAGGGCTCTGCTCCTAAAATTAAGGTGAGTAACAAATTTTACTAAATAAACTTTAAGTATTAAATTACTTGCTTGTTTACTTCTGGAAATAAGTGTGTTTGCATGTTATATTTCAAGTTCATTTTTGATTAATACTGAATGTATGCATGCAGTTGAATATGTGATCTTGCATGTCCATGATTCAGATTTAAATTCTGTTCAAAAATCATGATATCATACTCAAATCCTTGTTATAGTTTAATATATAAACATAGTATGTTATGTAAAATAAGTTAGAGTTTAAAACTTTATTAATATAAGAAGAAGAAAAAAATCTCTGTAATTTACTCTGTAAGTCAAAATATAACAGAAGAACTTTTTGTAAATAGAAATTTGATCATCCAGTTTTATTAATTCAACAATATAAATCAATTACTTTAACTAATACTTGAATTTTAAAACTGAAATCAGAAATTTAGTTTGAAATGGGAAGAGCATTTCTGGTTTAATCCAGAAATCATATTTAGGGGTGTTCTGTCGATCTAGAGAGATTGGATGGCCAGCATTGTTTCTGGTGACAGAATGGTAATGGTAGAATCATGGAAAAATGGTGAGAAGTGAATCAAAGCACTGTGGTGATAGTAATTAAGGATTGGAAATTTTAGCCCTAGTTTTCTGTTGCTCGTAATTATTGATCACCGCAACATCTTCTGTTGACCGAGCTTCACCATATTTTGACGAGGTCGTGGCCGGAGTTGAAGCCACTCTGGTGATCGATGGCGAGAGCTTTTTGGTGATTCCCAGTTTCGACTATGTTCCAGTTTTGAGCTCGAAGCTCGATTTTGATCTGTAGCCTATGCAATTGGATTGAAGGTCGAATTGGCGTTGGGTGATGATCGGAGACATGCGCGAGTGGCCACGAGAGGCCGGAGTTGGGTGAAGTGTTGGTGTAGGTGCACGGTGATCTTTGTGCATCAGGTTGTTTGGGGAAGAAGTATACTCGAGTGATGTCCGGGGTGTTGCGTGCTTTTGCTCGAAGCAGATGTGTGGGTGACTCGAAGTCTTTGAGTTGGGGTCACGGGTATTCTATTGTTACAGGATTTGTTAAACATGTCAGTACCCATATGTTAGAATAATGCAAATGAAAGCTACTCGAGTTTTACTCGAGTTTACTTAGCGTTTAATCGAGTGAATCCTTTGAGTTCGGGTTAGTTTCCAGTTTAAATATTTGTCATTTTCAAATTATAAAACAGAAAATTTAAATCATTAAGAAAAGATTTAAAATGTGTTTTAAATCTAATTTTGTATTATGGATTCAAGTTTTGATTTGAATCATAGTTGGAAATGATTAAGTTTTAAATTCAAATTTGTTTAAATAAACTTTAAAGGGGTTTATTTTTAGAAATGATTTAAAGAAATTTGAATCTAAATTTGGAAATTGAAATATAAAGTAACGTTTAAAGAAAGTTTAAATTTGATTCAAATTTGGGATTTGAATCTTTGTTTCAAATTAAATTTAAGCTTTATAAATATAAGTGTTTGAAACAAATCTGAGTAATAATATAAAGTTTAAATGGTTTTCAATTTAAAAGGAAATTTGTTTTAACTTTTGAAAAATTTATTTTATAATAAAAGTATTATTTATCACTTAAAGGTTTTAGATTGATTTTTAAAACTTGTTAAAGTTAAATTATAATTTAATAATTTGTATTTCGTTTAATTATTAGGGTAATTAAATGAATAATTAATTTATTTAATAAATTAATGAAATGAATAATTACTCAAAGTAATTAAGGGTTTAAGGTTAATTATTTTTAGAATAATTAACTTGTAATTAAGAATAATTAATTAAATAAGGTTTGATTTTAATTAATGATTAATAATCAATTAATCAAGTAATAATGGATTAATTAATTTTTAATTAACACTTAATTATTTAATTAACTGGGGATTAATTAATGAGTTACTAATGATTAGTTAATTTGAAATTAATAATGATTTAAAATAAGTTAATTATTTCAGATAAGTAATTAATAAATTGTTTAATAGTTAATGAAGGTCATTAACTAAGGATTATTTAATTAATTAATTAATGTGATTAATTTTAATAATTAATTGGATTAATTAATTTAAGGATAATCATTTGTGTAAATTATTAAGTATAATTATTTATGGAAGTAATTAAGTAAATTAATTACTTATTATAATTAATTGAGTTTAAATTTGATTAGATTAAGTTAATTAATTCAGTTTAATTAATTTAAAATAATTATTTGATGATTTGTGAAGTATAATTACTTAATGTAATTAAATAAAGAGAAATTACTTAGGGTAGTAATTAATGGTAATTACTGGATGTAATTAATTGAAGATGATTTGATAACTGAAGTAATTTAAGTATAATTACTTTGTGAATTAATCAAGGGATTAATTAGAGATAATTAATTATGGAGTAGTTAATTTATTTGGTAAAGTAATTAGAGGTAGTTAATTACTGAATGGAGTTAATCAAGGGTGATTAACAATTATGGTTTAAACTAAGATTAATTACTTAATGTAATTAATCTAAATAAGGTACTTAATTAAATTGTAATTAGAAATCATTAATTAATATAATTAATGATGTAATTAAGATTGATTAATTAAGATTAATTAATTAATAATAAGTGATTAAGGGTAATTAATTGACATAATTAATTAAGAATTAATGTAGTTAATTATAGTTAAGTAATTTAATTAAGGTTAATTATTGTATTTGGTTAAGTATAATTAATTTGTAAAATTAATTAAAGAATGATTACTTGAATGTAATTAAGAATAATTATTCAAGGGTGATTAATTAAGGTGATTGATTAGAGATTAATTAATTAATTAATTGTAATTAATTAATAATGATGTAAGTAAGATTTATATTGATTAAGCAATTAATTTAATTCACTTTAAATTAATTTGGATGATGTAATTAATTAAATTCATTTTAAATTAATTATAATTGGTATGGTAAATCATTGATTATATGGTTGAATAATGATTGTTTGCCTTGATTGGTTTGAATCTCAGAAATGAGATAAGTAATATTGAGTGATATGGATACACGGTTGCATTGTGATGATGATTTGGATTATCTTTTGATAATGATAATGTTGATTATCTATTATGAATCTGTATATTATCTATCTGTGTGTATATAGATAATGAAATTGAATTGTTTTAAACCTTTAAAACAACTTGGCCTTAAAAGACAGGCTTTGGATTTCGATGAGACCGGGATCGGGTTTCCATATTTGGATATCCGAAAATCACATCGATCCAAATTAACGTTAGGTCGTGAATCTAAGTGGAGCAAGTGAAGACTCGAGGTGTAGGAACTATACGTCAGTATAACTCTATGGGTGATTCCGTAATGAGTTTGACGGAATAGTACTTATAGGTTCGAGATGGTGATTTAGAGTGCAAGGGTTATCGTCGTTAACTCTGAGGGTGATTCCAATACGAGTGTAACGAGATAATGCCTTTGGTTTCGTTCGAACCCGGAACGAACTTGTATGGATTGAATGCTTTCAGAACATCGTCAGGTGGACGATGAGCATTCTAAGAGATGTGTTCTCTAAAGGTAATCGTAGCCTCAAGCCTCATCAACTGGGAATGGCTAAAACAGGGGAGGTGCAGCAAGGCTTCGGGGGTAGCCCCCACTTGAGAGCAAGATTTTCCCCTGTCTAGAGGTCCCTTTTTATTTCGGCTGTGTGGGAAGTTTGGAGCGTACGACAACTGCGGGGTTGTCTTGTTCGGGACTGTCCCGTAAGGGATGGTTCCGGTCTTGTGTTGCAGAGGAGTGGTAGTACTCCTCGGTACGGTGATCTAGTCCACGTACTGTGACGGGCGGTACCCCAGTAGCCCTGCCATTGTATGTAATCCAAAATCCAATAAGTGCCAATGGTTTTGATTGTATTACCCACTTTTGTGGCCACTAGCTGGAATTTAATAATGTAACAATTTCGGCTATTTCATATTTACTTGAAAACCCTAGACATATTATAATATCACTGGATTTCCTATCAAATGTTTTGGTTAGCGTAAGGTAAAAACTTTTCCATGTTTATGTGTGGGAAGTCTTACGTGATACCTTTTCTTTTCAAAGGATTTTCAAGTTAAGCAACTTTAACCTGTTACTCACACCAGACCCATGTCTTACCTGGAGTTTTTTTTTTTCATAAACTCTTGGGTACTCAAATTTTTACGAGTAGCCAAGGGATTCAGGTTAGCTTTGACGAATATTGGAGGAGCAAATGGAGCAGGAGGCTTCTGCGTTGTAGACAATAGTTCCGTTGTGTGTTCTCTGTGTTGTATCTCTTTGTTGTGATATATTGAGTTGTAAATACTATACATGTGTTTATAACTGTCTAGTATATGTGATATGTATGTTGTGTAACTATGATTAGTGTTGTATACTATGTAATACTTATGTTATTAATATAATTTATTCGTTTCGCTGTTTAGATTCTGATGTGTTGTTTCTTTATTCTTCTCTTTCTTTCTATTCTCTATCCCTTTCTTTCTTATTAGTGATACGTCATTTTATGGAGACGGATGGCGGGTCATTACATGATGTACCCAAAAGATCAACGAACCAAAATCATATAAAGAAGCAAATACACAATGAAAATTCACAAACGAACACAAGGTCAAACCCGAATTACCTGATTCAACTCAAATGAATTCAAAAAACAAATCTGATTGCATCAATGCGACGCAAACCACAAGGCAAGACTGCGTACAAAACTAAAAGGCAGTCACCACATAAATGCTACAGTTCAAAAGAAACAAACTCAAAATGGTCAAAGTCCAAAACCCAGTACACTGCAGTGCATAACGTACGAACAGCAACTGTACTATAGCTTCACTTTGCAAAACACAGTGAAACATGTGCATAGCAGCAACAAGTATATGAAAAACTATAAGGAAATTAATATCTAACCAGTTCAAATGCCAAAGTGAGGCTCTAACCTCAATTAGCAAATATCAGCAGCATGGGACAAAGCTACATTCAAACAAAGGAAACTAGATACATACATGCAGTGGATATATGTATACGAATGAATACAATTCAGTACTCAATGCAATCCAATAACTCAAGTACGACAAATAAAGATGCAACTCAAAACAAAATGACCTAGATGGAACTGCAACAGCCGAAATAGCGACATGCAGTATGCAGTGATAATCGGTGACCAAGCCTTAACCAAATATAGTGACAACATGGAACTGCAGACTAATATATGCAGACTTTAAAAGACTATAATGTATACCAGTGCAGTGCAACTCAATGCAAACTCAAGTTAGTGCACATCGACAAAACCAACTGCATGATGCAGACAAGAACAACTACATGATGCAAACAAGAACATGAAGACAACTACCACATAATGGAACAAACAATAGTGCAACAGCCTCATCAACAAAGACCGGACTCAAATCAACATCAAGTATACAAATGGAGATGTAACTAAATCAACAACATCGAATAAACCAGCCCCCATATAAACTGTACAGATGCATAAAACTCAACCCAGTGACAGCGATCAAGTGTCAGTGAAACACAATGAACAGAACAAAAGTCAACAGGCAAAACCAAGAAAAAAACTATACGCAGTTCAATAATGCATCGGGTTCAAGTCACACAAGAAAACAACTAAATGCACTAGCAAACTGGAACTGTTTCGAAGTGAATGAAACAAATGCAAAGTCTAATGAATGCAACAGTGACTCAAAACATATGCAGAGAAATCAGAGGCAATGCTCAAGTCATACCCAAAATATTTCCATGAAATCAACATAATTCATTCAAGTGACCAAAGGCAACAGAAATCGAACTGTAGTGGTCACGAATGAAACCAATATCATCAACCAAACTCGAAACAGTGAAGACCGAAAAGAACGAAAAGTTCAAAATCTACAACAAGATCGAACTGCCGAAATAAATCAATTGACAATTTAATAAATTGCAGATTGAATTAGATGTGAGTGGATCACTCACCTTTGTTTTGAAGAGTACGAATCCACTCGGCCAAGGACAGCGACTCGATAACGAACGAAATCAAGCGGCCGAAGTATCTCAAGGAACGATTAACTAGCGAAGCACAGAAATCAAGTTGCAATTGGGATCAACAAATTAGCAGAAAGCCCTAATTTTCAAAGGGAAGAAGGAAGCACAACCACCATTTTTATTTTCCTTCGTTTATCGTATTAGGGTTTTCGAAATGAAAGAATAGTGGAATGGGTCTGGTTTGCCTTGGTAGTTTTCACGGCAATGACAAACAAAACATGGGCCAATGTGATTTTTACAGCCCACTAAAACTTGACAAATGTAATGCAAAGAATTTTTCAACCAATTAGAAACTCCAAATAGTAATTAGCAAGCCACATTAATCGTCTAATGACGAAAATTAATTTCCACAAAACACCGGGTTGTTACATATGATATTTATGATTTCACAAGTTGCACTCTTTTCCTCGTTCAAGGTTTTTTTTCCCACTGGGTTTTTCTAATAGAGGTTTTTAATGAGGCAACAGACAATATCTATATCGACTGAATCGATAAATGCAAGCAAGATAATAATGAGGGGGAGCAATCATCATACACGTTTCGAAACGAAAATTTCCAAATTATCTGAGCATTCAAGAATTTGAAGACGCATATTCAAGGGTGAATGTTATAATATATGTATATTATAAGTGAATATGCTTGTACATTGTTTTGTTTAGTCTCACACCGTGGGATAAGTTCAGTCCTTACTTCTGAAGCCTTTATATAAAGTAGGCCACGTAATGTAAATAGATATCTATTCTCTGAATGAATAAAGAAAGTAGAAACCGTTGGAGAGAGAGACAAAAGATATATTATTTATTCTGAGAATAGATGTATATTTACATTACATAGCCTCCTTTATATAAAGGCTTCAAAGTAAAGGACTTAACCAATTCCACGATGTGGGACTAAACAAAACAACATAAAAGCATATTCACTTATATATTTACATATATTATAACATTCCCCTTGAATATGCGTTTTCGAAATCTTTGATGCTCATATGGTTGCTAGAAATTTTTTCTTTTAAAAAATCCATGCCAATTGTCCCCCTCATTATTATCTTGCTTTCATACATCCATTCGGTCGTTATAAATAATGTCTGTTGCCTCATTAAAAATCTCTGTTAGGAAAACCCAGTGGAAAAAAAACCTTGAACGAGGAAAAAAGTGCAACTTGTAAAATCATATTAAAAATGATATTCTTTCTAAAGGTTTTGATACTTCGGGATCAAAATAATGCCTCATCAAAACCTTACTAAGAAAAACCCAATGGGAAAAATCTTAGTGAAGGAAAAAGGTACAATATAGTATTACATATTTCAATAGTTTACAGAGTCAAATAGAGTTTGATACTTCTGGATCAATACAATACTTCATTAAAAACCTTACAAAGGAAAACCCGGTGGGAAAAACCTTAGTCAAGGATAAAAATACAATTTAACTTAAATAACATATTTGAGATGTTATTTCTTGAAAATACGTTTGATTCTTCTAGATCAAGACAATGCCTCATTAAAACCTTAGTAAGAAAACCCAGTGGGAAAAATATTAAATAAGGGAAAAGAGTACGTTATAACTTATTTTCAAATGTTACTGGGGAGTTGATACTTCTGGATCAAGATAATGCCTCATTAAAACCTTACTAATAAAAACGCAGTGGGAAAAATCTTATTTAAGGAAACAGAGTGCATTATAAAATACTTATAGATGCTCCCTCGGATTTAAAGTTTCCTCTGAATTCGTATCCGTCTTTCGATAACTTAAATTGGTTATAGATAATTCTAGATCCATAAATATGTATCTCATTAATAATACAATTTATTAATAGTTTCCTTCGATACAACCAAATTTTCTAAGATTGTTTCTTCCAAATATGGTTTGCATTTTATGCATTTTGTATGCTCTTTTATGAAAAACACTTCATGTGCTTTCATTTCATTTTTTTTGTGCTTCAAATTAATTTTGCGCATTGCAACTATACATCTTTCATGAATATTAAAAAATTTATTACAATATTACTAGAAAGCAGGAAGTAATCTACTCATCTTGAAGTATATCAAGATTTTCACTACAACAATACATAGAAGAAATTTGTAACCTACACTTCATGTCTTGTGCATTCTTTATAACTACAAAAGTTAAATATATTCTTTAGAAATTTGTATACTTTAATAAGTATTTGCATATCGTAACTATCACTTCAATGGATATTAAGAGTTTCATTACAACGATACTTAAAAATAGAAAGTAATCTACTCATCATGAATTTATATCAAGATTTTCATTACAACAATACTTAAAAGTAGGTTGAAATATACTCTCCTTGTTCTTTGCATTCTTTATAACAATGAAAGTTATTTATATTCTTCAGGAATTTGTATACTTTCATTATTTATAATGTTTTAAACAATATTTATACCTTCAGGGTATTTTAAGTGTTTTAAACACTTCCGTTGCTTCAATCAATTCAATAAAATCATCATGCCTCGAGCATTTAACACGATGTAGCACTACATGTGCTTCAATAATTTCAGTGTGTTTTTCTATTATATATATATATATATATATATGTGTGTGTGTGTGTGTGTGTGTGTGTGTGTGTGTGTGTGTGTGTGTGTGTTGCGAACTACAGGTTCACATTTCTTATTTAGGAGAATTTCATGATGGCCAATCATGTTTTTCTCTTATCCAGGATCAGCAATCCATTTATAAACATAAGCACTTTATTATCTATAAATTTATCATCAATGATTATTTCTTATCAGTTCTAAACATGGTTTATTGAGATCTCTTTAATTATCATGTTTTAGGTGCCTAACCCACTTCTAGGGTTATTTGAGAATCATGTCATGGACCTCTTTCAGAGCATCCTTAAATATTTCTTTAAGAACACTCACCTCCTTTATTTGGCATCTTTATTACTTACTCCAAAAATATTTTGAACTGACTTTGGAACCATATTTCAGATGTGGTTTACAAATTTTGATCCTTCAGGGATTCAATCTATATTGGAGAAAGTCTACTAAGGATATTACTGATAATTTATTCAATTTACTTAATATTTTGCATCATTGAATATTTTAACAAATATTTAACATTGATGATCAAAATGAGCTTGTATCCCTTTATCCTCCCCCTCAATGTTGACAAACATTGTCACATTAAATAATAATCATCTTTGGATTCTCATTTTGATCCATTATGATATTGCTACTAGCAAATACACCATACATATTAATAATAGGAGGAAATTCTTTTATTAGTTTATAAGATGCATTTAATTGATATTGATTATTAGAGTTTGTTCTCATTCATTGATCTAAGAAATTGGAGGAATTTACTTATTGTGTAGATCATTTGAATACATACATGACTTCAGGTCATTCAACATTTATGTTGATTGAATTTTAAATCACTAAATAATATCTATGCATAATCTATAAGATGAGCTTATAAAAAACTTCAGGTTGTTAGCTAAATATTTACATATATCGATGTATACGTGCGTCCGCGTATCACATATATATTATAATATCTTCATATTCTTTCTCATTTGAATTAGTGATTTTTAGAACAAACTATTACAAGGATCCAAACTATTAATTTCTACTTATTAATTTATGGATCAATGTCGGTTTGAATCCTTCAAGACCGCATGATAATGTTCAAAACATCTGGTTTGGAATCATATTGAAATTTTGGTTCAAATAAATTATACACAACTTCAAGTTGGTAAATTTTATTCCTCAATTATATCTCAAATATCAGTTTTGAACACTAATTATGATTACTTTTCTAGGAATAATTTTTAATTGCACATAGACATTTCTACACATCTCTATTGAGAGTTCCGTAAAAAAATTACAGCAAAAATAATAATAGTATTTTCTGGAGACTTGGAATGTTACAGATACAGATTTTCTCAGGACCGTATGTATAGCTCTCAAACTTTTAGGATCTAATTTAAACTAAATTAGGATCCTTTATTATCAAATTTCTATGCATTTATTTGGTTTAATAAAATAACCAAATATACAAGCAAATCTCTTCTAGAGATATGTTATCATTTCCTAATTTATTAGTCTCTTTTAGGGATTGTTAGCTAAATCACTACACTTTCGGTACTTTGTGGACTACAAGTTCACATTTCTTATTAAGGAGAATTTCATGATGGCCAATCATGTTTTTCTCTAATCCGGGATCTTTAATCCATTTATAAACATAAGCGCTTTATTATTTATAAATTTATCATCGATGATGATTTCTTATCAAGTGTAGTGCAGTTGTTTCTTGCTAGTTTGTGCTCTTGCTTTATGTGGGTCAGAAAGATAACCTGCATCAGCATAGCCAACTAGATTTGGATTATTGCCTGAGTTAGAGTAAAACAAACCCAAATTTGTCATTCCACGAAGATATCGCATGATATGTTTTATACCATTCCAGTGTCTTTTTGTTGATTCTGAACTGTATCTTGCTGGAAGATTTACTGAAAATGCAATATCTGGTCTTGTGCATTGGGCCAAATATAATAATGCACCAATGGCACTAAGATATGGCACTTCCGGACCAAGCACATTCTCATCTTCTTCTTTTGGGAGGTAAGGGTCCTTTTTAAAATCTAAAGATCTAACAACCATCGGCGTACTAAGTGGATATGCTTTATCCATTTGAAAACGCTTTAGAATTTTCTCAATGTAGTTTGATTGATGGATTAATATGCCATTAGTACTATGCTCAATCTGTAGACCGAGACAGTGCTTAGTTTTGCCAAGATCTTTTATTTCACATTCCTTCTTTAAATAATTTATTGTTTCATCAATCTCTTCTGGAGTCCCAATCAAATTTATGTCATCAACATAAACTGCTAAAACAGCAAATCCCTTTACCGATTTCTTTATAAAGACACGTAGACAAATGAGATTATTTTCATTTACTAAGACAGTTATACCACATCCTTCTAGATTGTTTCAAGCCATATAGCGATCGTCTTCGTTTTAATGAGTACATGGATTTTGATTTTGCTTCAGGAAATTTATATCCATCTGGAATTTTCATGTAAATATTGGTATCTAATTCACCGTAAAGATAAGGTGTCACAACATCCGTTACTCTTATATCGAGTTTTTCAGAAACTACAAGACTTGTCAAATATCGGAATGTTATGACATCCATAACAGGGGAGTAAGTTTCCTTAAAGTCAAAACCTAGTCTCTGTAGGAAACCTTGTGCGGCAAGTCGTGCCTTGTACCACACGACTTCATTTTTATCATTTCGTATTCTAACTAATACCTATTTATAACCTACTGGTTTAACATTTTCTGGTGTTTTCTCTATTGGTCCAAGTACACCTTGTTTTTGAAGTGAATCTAGTTCCACTTGGATAGCATCTTTCCATTTTGGCCAATCGTGTCTTTTTCGACATTCATTTATGTTATTTGGTTCATTATCGTCATTCTCATTATTCTCATTATGGTCATGACTTTCAATTATTTCAGTAGCTACTGTGAATGAGAATATATCATCAATTATTATTTTACTTCGATCCCATATTTCTCCATAGTGCATATAAAATATTGAGATCTCATTATTATTAGGTACCATTTTATCGTTGGAATCTTCTTTTATCTCTTCTGGGATAATATTTCCTTCCGCACTTTTAGGAGAATTGGGATTTTCATTTGAGTGGTCTTTTTGATCATTTATAACCTCTTCAGGAGGTTCCTTAATTGATGATTTTTCATTAGACTTTCTTTTTCTAGGCGCCAAGTCTTTTGAACCAATTGGCCTTCCATGCTTTTATCTTGCTTTAGATTCATTTGCTGCTATATTTACTTTTGATCCTTCAGGGACATCAATTTTGCTGGTGCATTTGCTGCTGGAATGTGAGATTTAGTTATTTTTGCAGTGTCACTAAATGCATTTGGCGGTTGATTTGCAATATTTTGAATATGCAAAATTCTTTGTACCTCATATTGGCATTGTTTAGTACGTGGATCTAAATAAGACATAGATGGATTATTCCATGATATTTCACGCCGTTCTACTGGAACGGTCTTTTCTCCCCCTAACGGCAGGAAGATTGTCTCATCAAATTTACAGTCTGAAAATCTTGTAGTGAAGACATCACCAGTAAGAGGTTCAAGGTAACGAATTATCGATGGGGAATCAAATCCCTCATAAATTCCCAACCGTCGTTGAGGACCCATTTTAGTACAAAGTAGGGGATTAATGGGTATATGCACAGCACAACCAAATTTTCGTAAATGTGAAATATTTGGTTGAAATCCAGTTAAGAGCTGTGATGGTGAAAGCTGATAATAAGCTGTTGGTCTAATTTTAACCAATTTTGATGCATGCAAAATTGCATGCCCCTAAGTTGAAACGGGTAGTTTTGATTGCATAAGCAATGGTCTTGCAATAAGTTGCAAGCACTTAATTAATGATTCTGCTAGACCATTTTGAGTATAAACATAAGCTACTGGATGTTCAATTTCAATTTCCAATGATAGACAATAATCATCAAATACTTGAGAAGTAAATTCTCCATCATTATCTAGTCGAATCAATTTAATTTGATGACCAGGGAAGTGTGCTCTCAATTTTATTATTTGAGCAAGTAGCTTAGCAAATGCCAAATTTCTTGTAGAAAGTAAATAGACATGTGACCAACGAGTTGATGCGTCAATCAATACCATAAAATATTTGAATGGTCCACATTCAGGGTGGATTGGCCCACATATATCACCTTGAATTCTTTGTTAAAATGTTGGAGATTCAGAAGTGATTTTACTATATGAAGGTCGAGTGATTAATTTTCCTTATGCACATGGGGCACATAAGTAATCACTTGGTAAATTCAATTGGTTTGATAAATCATGTCCATTTGAGTTTTTGGCAATTTTACGCATCATAGTTGATCTAGGATAACCCAAGCGATCATGCCAAAGAATCAATGTGCTTGTATTTGTGAGATTCTAGCTCATGTTTATAGAGTGAGATTCAACTATGTCAATTTTTGTAAAATATAAACCAGTTAAAATTGTACCAAATTTTTCTAGGATAAGCTTCTGGCTTTCAATTCTAGAAATAACACAAAGATATTCTTTGTTGTTTTCATTTATAGTTTCAATATGGTATCCATTCATTCTTATGTGGGTAATGTTGATCTAATTATGTGAATCTAATATTATTTATTTTATAGATCTAACTTTGTAGACTCCATTTTTCAGATCTCATTTGTAGACTTATTAAATTAATTTTATTTGTAGATGTTATTATGTTGATCTCAATATGTTCTAACTTTTCTGATCTAATTCTATTATAGATCTAATTTTATAGATCTATAACATTTTATATTTTATATATTGTTGCTTTTCTTTTCGATCCACGGCCTTGATATGGTATAATGATTGATTTTAGATCTCATTGATCTTTCATTAATTTTAATTGATATTCTTTGTTATGTAGGATTTTATATAAAAATTTCTACCAAATTAATGTTGATTATAGAATATCTACATAAAATAGGTTTTATATTGTAGCATGTATAATTATATATTATTGCTGATTTAATAATACAGAGAGGTTTGAGTTGTAGGAGAAGCAAACAGATTAATTTCCAATGACTCCAGTAATGGAAATCGAATCGATGGTACTTATATTTTTGACTTATTCCATTTTTCATTCGTCGATGTATAAAACACGTTTCCTTTTAATGGAAACACGCACTTTTGCTCTTGCTATGAGATTTTCGGTTTCATTCACGCATTGAGTAAAACAAAGTTCCGTGATGTTCATATTTTCATTTAGAAATAATTTAGAATTTATATGATTGTATCTGTTTTTTTGTTTAGGAATTAACCATATTCAGATGAGGTATTCCATTATGTTCAACTTACAAATTTCTATTAAATTGATTCTTCATTCTTTATAAAAGCTGTGTATATATTATGGACATTATATTCCATTTCTAGCATTTGATTTGAATTGTATGGCTAATGGTAATAATTACCACACCATCTTGTTTTATTTGGTACTTGACATTCATTGAAGTATTAAAAAAAAGGTTAGTCCACTATTTGATCAATGAAATTAAGCAACACAAGAAACAAAGTTTCATCGGGTTTCTATTTTATTGTATGGTACAAGTCATGTCATTTTTTTTCTTAATCATATGTTTCAGGGCACATACTCACGTCATTCATATTAGTGAGTATTGAAATTGATTCCATGCAAATATATATATATTTTTATTCAACATTTTTTTTGCCAAATTTTCTATACTTGGTTAACTTGACTTGCATATTACACAGATTTAACTGAAAAAGATCATCTTTACCTATGGAACTCCCTGAATGAGCGTTATGACCACCAAAATATGGTCACACTTTTAAACAGTAGACATGAGTGGTTGAACTTGAAGTTTTAAGTCTTTAAATCTACTAGGAAATACAATTCCCCTATATTAAAATTACTTCTAAACTAAAATTATGTGAAAGGATTGTCTAGTAATACTAACCTGAAGTTAGGTCATTTCTTCGAAGATGAAGGAGACTTCATTAATGAAGAAAATCTAAGTGCAGTAATAAATGATATGGTCGAATTGATCAATAATAGCAGCCTGAAGTCTGCTATGTGGATTTTATTTTATTTCAGTTCAATAAATCAGTTTGAAGTTGGTAAAACCCAAGTTTTGATAATCTTTGGGTGTGTTTGCCAAACTATATATTTGAAGAAGTACATTTTAATATTCTCCAGAAGAGATAATCCATTTGACATACTCTTGAAGAGATGTTTTATGCTTTTTATATTTCAAAATCCAAACATCCTAGAAGAGATGTTGTAGAATTATGTCAATTATGTTGAAAATGATATTGATTATTGATGACATCTCAAAAACAATGCATATAAAGTATCTTTAGAAGTGATATGTACCACTCTAGAAGCGGTGTTTATGAAATATCCCCAGAAGCGATATTATATCATCGTATAACACTATAAAAGAATTGCTTATAAAATATTGTCTAATGTGATAATAAATTATCTAAAATTCAATCGTCTATTGTCACGGACCCATAGCTCCATTAGACAAATAGTGATATGTAACATTTTACTTTTCAGAACTTACGATGAATCAAATATTATATGCACAACTATTCTTGAAGAAATATCTTTAGATATGCTCCTGAAGAGATAATCTATATGTCATATCATAATTTTCACTAAAGCTATACATACGGTCATGAGGAAATCTATACCTGTAACATTCCAAGTATCCAGAAGATACTATTATTATTTTTGCTGTAATTTTTTTTACAGAACTCTCAATAGAGATGTGTAGAAATATCTATATGCCATTATAAATTATTCGTTGATAAGTAATATAATTAATGTTCAGAACTTATACTTGAGATATAATTGAGGAACAAAACTTAACAACTTGAAGTTGTTAGAACCAGAAGTTCGATATGGTTTCAAACCAAATGTTTTGAACATTATCATGCGTTTTTGACAGGTTTGCATTGACATTGATTTATAAATAGAAATTAATAGTTTGGATCCTTGTAATAGTTTGTTCTAAAAATCACTAATTCAAATGAGAAAGAATATGAAAATTTTATAATATATATGTGATACATGGACGCACGTAAATATTTAGCCAACAACCTGAAGTTTGTTATAAGCTTATCTTATAGATTATGCATAGATATTATTTAGTGATTTGAAATTCAATCAACATAAATGTTGAATGACCTAAAGTCATGTATGTATTCAAACGATCTACACAATAAGTAAATTCCTCCAATTGCTTAAATCAATGAATGAGAACAAACTCTAATAATCAATATCAATTGAATGCATATTATGAACTAATAAAATAATTATCCTCCTATTATTAATATGTATGATGTATTTGCTAGTAGCAATATCATAATGGATCAAAATGAGAGTCCAAAGATGATTATTATTTAATATGACAATGTTTGTCAACATTGAGGGGGAGGATAAAGGGATACAAGCTCATTTTGATCATTGGTATTAAATATTTATTAAACTATACAATGATGCAAGATATTAAGTAATTTGAATAAATTATAAATAATATCCCTAGTAGACTTTCTCCAATATATATTTAAATCCCTGAAGGGTTAAAATTTGTAAACCACATCTGAAATATGGTTCCAAAGTCAGGTTGTTGATCGTTATGTCTACGACTCTTTGAGTTATACAACTTCTGGTTGGAAAAAAAAAATCTTTGCACAACTTCAGGTTGTTGTTCAAACTTATTTCTTTCATTATATCAAGCATTGTTTGCCAAAATGAATACACCATATAATAAACCATATGCCTATTCTTATTCCAAACATAAAAATAAAACATCATTTAATTTACTGTAGTCAGTGCATTTACGATGATATAGTAATTTAATTTATTACCATGACGACAACATTTAATGCATTTATGATTAAAAAAAATGAATACAATTTACCATTATTGTGGCATGATTAAGAAAAAAAATGATATGACTTGTACCATACAATAAAATAGAAACTTGATGAAACTTTGTTTCTTGTGTTGCTTAATTTCATTGATCAAATAGTGGACTAACCATTTTTTTATATACTTCAATGAATGTCAAGTACCAAATAAAACAAGATGGTATGGTAATTATTACCATTAGCCATATAATTCAAATCAAATGCTAGAAATGGAATATAATGTCCATAATATATGCACAACTTTTATAAAGAATGAAGAATCAATTTAATAGAACTTTGTAAGCTGAACATAATGGAATACCTCATCTGAATATGGTTAATTCCATCGATTCGATTCCCATTACTGGAGTCATTGGAAAATAATCTGTTTGCTTCTCCTGCAACTCAAACCTCTCTATATTATTAAATCAGCAATAATATATATAATTATACACGCTACAAATATCAAAACTATTTCATGTAGATATTTGATAATCAACATTAATTTGGTAGAAATTTTTATAAAAAAACCTTCATAACAAAGAATATCAATTAAAAATAATGAAAGATCAATGTGATCTAAAATCAATCATTATACCATATCAAGACTGTGGATCGAAAAGAAAAGCAACAGTATATAAAATATAAAATGTTATAGATCTATAAAATTAGATCTATAATAGAAGTAGGTTAAATTAGATCATATTGAGATCAACATAATAACATCCACAAATAAAATCAATTTAATAAGTCTACAAATGAGATCTGAAAAATGAAGTCTACAAAGTTAGATCTATACAAATAGATAATATTAGATTCACATAATTAGATCAACATTATAAGATACACAAAATGAGATCTAGGAAAAAGGAACGAGATTAAAACAAAGGTTTACAAAATGAAATTTGATCTACGAAATAAAATTAGATCCCAAGAGAAAAGAAATAGATCTTAAATGCATAAAAAAATAAAACATCTGATAACGTGTTATAGAATAAAGAATGTAGAAGCCATTGGAGAGAGAGACAAAAGATATATTGTTCACTTCTGAGAATAGATATATATTTACATTACATAGCCTCCTTTATATAAAGGCTTCAGAGCAAAGGACTTAACCAATTCCACGATGTAGGACTAAACAAAACAACATAAAAGCATATTCACTTATATATTTACATATATTATAACACATTTATACATATATACACCACTATACACCGCACTTATACTTGATATAAATGAATGTATTTGATACATTCATCATATCACATACATTTATATATTTAAAGTTCCTTAAATTATCATATTGAATAAAATATCGATTTTATGTAAAAGAATATTTCGACAAGATCTAATTGCATTTAGACTTCATATGCCTGTTAATGATTCAAAATGGTAATTTTTTTGAAATTCACTCATTCCTTCTGCTGTGGGCTGGCCCATTCTAACACTAGTCTCACGGACGAGTTGTCTAATTGTGGATATTGGGAATAGATGGAGAAAAGAATATTTGTGTAGAATTTTGCATATTTATGATTGCATGTCTTCATTTGTCATATATATATATATATATATATATATATATATATATATATATATATATATATATATATATATATATATATATATACTGGGCGTATTATGTATCTTTTTTTATGATACTGGACATTTGATTATTTTATGGACTTGCTTGGACTCGTGTTTATTTATTATTATATGTTATCGCCATGTCTATGACTCTGTGTTCTCAGCGATTTATATTATAACGTATATTGTCATATACAAAAAGCAGCAGCTGATTTAACCAATGGTTAAGTACGTCGCGATGTAGTGCGCTTCAATAAAAGGAGTATAAATGAATGTACTAATTCATAACCAATCTATGAATGATTCCAAATGTCGAGAATTACATGACATTGTTATATGATAACAATGTTGTGATATAGTTTGTAAATGAACCTATAGCCTCCATTTTGCACTAAGCTCCTCTATCTCCCAATTATATAATAAGTTTGGATAGAGTACATAATATTATCCATCTTCCAATTATATAATAAGTTTGGATAGTAAATTAACCTTCTTCATAGAATTTTAGATATCCCACAACATTCTTCCCAAAAAAAGGAGAGCACACAATTCCCTTTTTAGAACAACCATCGGTCCACTTGCACAAACAAGTATAGTTGGACATAATTTTATTCAAACACGGATGTAGAGGTTACTATAACATAAATACTGAATCACTGTTATTCAAACCGAAAAGCAGGATCAAGCACTACAGCAAATTTCAGTAAATCCAGCGTCAGTCATACCCACAGTATATTTACATTAAAGACCATTCAAGTGTGCATCTCTCGTCATGTCCCTTCACAACTTACATGGTAGCCATGTAATCCTCATATCTAGTAAAACACTATAAAATATAACTGCAAGGCATCAAGGAAAAAGCAAAGTAAATCAATTATCTTGTAATTAAGGAAAATTAGAAATTATCATATCCGATTAAGATACTAAATTTGTTTTCCTTGATACGTTTTGATGTATTGACATTACATATATATGCCATTATGTTTTACTTATGTATGATATATACCAAAGCATGTCATTGTACTTCCTGCTTCATACATTCTAGAAATACTATAAGATATAAAAAAAAACTTACATATAAGAATTTTCAGGAATACTGATGTTCAACTTGATCTCAAATTGGTTCATTGACTTATTACAATTAATAGAACATGTCCATCTATTTTTTACCTCTTACCATCATCATATGAAAGAGATTCAACGAAATATAATACATTTCAATTTTTCAATTTATGGATGCCAACTTCTCTATTTGCAGCTTACTTAATATACTACCGCAGTACTCTTTATCCAACAATCCTGAAGTATAGAATATTGTATACTGAATGTGTGCAGCTTTGTTCGATCCATTTGAGGTACCATTTAAGTTCAACTAATGTTTCCCGTCGAAAAACACTCCTACTTGTTCTGTCTTGATCAGCGATGAAACGATGATGATGTTATAAAAATGGTTTTAAATAGGATTGATCAAACAAAAAATTAAATATATAATGCTTTTTCTGTTACCTTCGTCGTAGGTTTTTCTTCCCGGTTAATGGTTGAAAATACTATTTTAACATGTTTACATACATTGATTCGTACTATATTTCTATTTTTATACCACGGTAGTACATTTTCCTTCACAACATTTTCTATACCATTCTTGCTTGCTTCTTGTATGGTGGTATCGTCCACTGGTCTTAGTTATTACCGTGCTTTGTTCATATATGCTTGCTACAAATATAACTGCAACAATTGAACTGGTATTATTACACTAAAAACTTTTATTAATATGTCTGTAGATTGGAAGCAATAGCTAGTGGTTACATTGCAATAGAGGCTTTTGATTTGGCAGTCAGTTTTTTCAATACTCAATGACCTATGTCAACTAAATTATCTAATGCACTGAAATTTTCGGCTATATAAAGCTGTGTTTACTAAGGCTGGGAGAATGAGTTTGAACTGCACAATAATAATAGGATATATATATTAGCATTGGATTAGAACCCCTGTCATTGTTCCTAAACTTGCTCCATTGATATGACAGTTGAAAATAATAGGGAATGCCACTGAACATAGCACGGGCCACTCTATAGTAAATATCTTACCTCAAATATGTTAAGATCAGCAATAAGCATATCTTAAATATCGAAATCCATGAAATTAGGGTTTTGTTGATGCAAAATCTAAATCTAATTCGTTAGAATCAAACATTTGGAAAAGTCATTTAACCAGATGGTATAAATCAAATTACCTAATAATTTATATTTTAAAAAGATTATTCATAGAAATCCTGGAATTATTTTTGGATACGGTTCAAATGTTGAATAAGGGAACAGTAAAGAGTTCCAACATAATTATACATGCTTTAAAAGGGATCCAAAAAGAAAATTATGACTTTCTTTATGCTACATGCATTGATGAACTAGAATAATGAAGTGGAATTACAAAGATATATTCTGGCATACCAAATTATCACGCATAAGTACAAATTAAAACTAGTTACAGATTAGCCTCCACTACATGAATCACTTTCAAGAGTCTATTAGCTATGACATCACATAAATTTTCAAAAAAATTTAACAAATAGCTATAGTACAAATCTAGAACAAATGGTCCCTACATATATCAGTCCACACTATAAGGGGAAAAACGATTTCCGACGGCCGAAAACCGTCGGCGGCCGTCGGCTGCCGTCAGAAAAAGCCGTCGGTATAAAATGCGTCGGGGAGCAGTATTTCTGACGGCTTTCGACGAAGGCTGCCGTACTAGATTCTGACGGAGGCCGACGGAAAATAATGTGCTACAGGCCGCCGGAAGCCGTTGGAAGATGTTGGAAATTTTGACCTGTAAACTGTCAGTAGCCATCAGAAGCCGTCGGAAATCTGCTGTTCTTTTTTTAAATTCGCTGCAAATATAGCCTTCCAACCACATTTCTCTTCCAAACACTATTATATCAATACTGCACAATCCAATATACAATATTCCAACCAAATATCAAAACCCAAACTACAAAATATTCAATAAACACACAAATAAATAAAATTACATCAAAATAAAATACATAATATATATAACCATTCCAACATTAACAATAATCCTAACAATAAGTGTTCTACCATGTTATTAATGCACTAATTCATCAACATCCTCATCCACATCCTCATACAACCACAGAACCAAGTGTATCAAACATAATTATACATAAATCAACAATTACCTACGCCGTCTACCAAATCATTCTAAATTAAAACAAAACATACCTGCACAAACGAACAAGCAAGCAAGCAATGAATCAATCTCCTTCAGATCCAGAGCCAGCCGAGAAAGGGAAGCGGCAACCAAACTGCTATATGTACTCTAGCAACTGTGTGGTCTACATTGCCTGTTGGCGGTTCTGCTCCTCCAGCTGGGACACTCTAGTCCGCAATTCTTCTATATCTGCTAGATCGCTTTGAGCTCTACTCCGCCGTCCACTACTCTGACTACTGGCCTGCAATAATTGGAAAATGAATAAAATCCAACTTTATTGTTTTGAAAAGGTCAAAATATCATATTTGAAGTATTTTAAGAAAAAGTAAATTATTTATCACTAGATTGCCAAATCCGTATCATCGACCATGCTCTGTTGGATCCATAATGGACTCAAAAATAGCGTCCTCCTCATCGATCGTCAACTGATCTCGACCCGTATCAGCAAGGAGTTTCGACCGCTGCTCCATAAACTTCTCCTGCATTAACAAATTAATAATATCATATCTTATTTCATTATAGTTTAACAAGCAAAACAATTACTAATATTGAATAAAATGAAATATGCTTACATAGCTTTTGCTGGATTTATCGTCCTGCCATGTACACGAAACAGTCCCGTCGGAATTAACATGCTCGAAAGCATGCGTACGGGTGAACATGTCCATATAGCTGACAGGACCATGTGCCTCGGCTTCCTGAAGTTGATTGTTACATACAATTATTATACATTTAAAATCATATAGCATAAACTATTTACATTTATTATTCAGTAAATTTATCAACTCCTACCGATACTGCTGAAACGACTTTGATCCTCCGCGATGAGTGACGGGATTCTTATTTCTATTTGTAGAGTTTCAATCCGACTCTATCTGTACATTCAAAATTTGATACATTATTTCTCGATCACGTCAAATTAATAATTCAAAAAAAATTAGTATACTTGCCTTCGTCTCGTTCGTCTCCCAGTATCTCAACCAAGCTTGCCACACGCTCTCTCCCATCCACCATGGTTTCTTACCAGATTTCTTAATCTCAGATATCGTGTCCCTGTAGTTCTTGCGCATCTTCTTCATCCAGTATCCTCGTGTCAGCATCATATCGTCTGTCTGGATGTCTATCTCTGCCTGTGTTTCACGATAAAAAGTAAAAAAAAATTACACTTTAAACGATAAACAGTAGAAAAACGACAAAAAAGAATTAAAAATTGAAAACAGAAAAATATACATACTAGGACATCCTACCATATACACTCTATGATGTGAGGAGGGATGTTATCCCACTTCGGCCAGCAAGCACTCATCCTACTGCGATAAGAAGCTCTAGAGACATTCAGCACAACCTTCAAGGGAAGAAGGTCGAACCCCCTGTTTTTAAATACGATATAGATAAGTACGTACATATATCATAAAAAAATAAGATGCTGAATAAAATTTAATTCTTACCCCTCTGCTCTAGGGACTAACGAAACTACTGGACACTGTGGCTCTTGTGATGGGTCACCGCCATCGCCTCTTGACGATCGGGAAGAGCTCATGCCTCTATATGACATAATGATAAACATGTGACATATACACATCATTATATAAGAGAATAATAACATGATAATGAAATATATTTCATATGAAAATGACATCAACAGTATAAATTGCTTAATTAATGACTGAAATGGAAATAGAAATGGAAGTGTGTTATACCTGATTCATAATAGATGTACTCTTCCGATGATAAGCAGATTTCATTGCATTTTTAATAAAAATTGCTAAACAAATGACAAATGGAAATGATATAAAACATGTAAACAATGGTAAACGGATTTGGTTTCATAGTTACATCAATTTCATAATACATCAAGAATTCAACATAGTTACATCAATTGCAAATAATAATAAAAACAGATTCAGATTTATATCAGTCATCATCGTCTTCTGATTTAGATTCGGTCTCGTTTTCGACGATATTTTCCTCTGCACTGTCAAACGCTTCTACCAAAACATTTGATTCATCGATCAAAGGACCAAAATCTGTATGATCATCTGTAATTATTATTTCGTTATTTTGCTCAAGACCTATCTGATAAGCTTGTTCGTCAGGAATATTCTTCCCATCAAATGTGAATCTGGCCTTTGTTTTAAAAACTACAGACCAATCTGCTTTATCTCTTTTTAGAGACGGATAAGGAGCGTAATAAACTTGCAATGCTTGTTGGCTAGTACAAAGGGATCATACTTGTGATAGTGCGATGTATGCTTTATTTCGATAAGGTTATAATCCTTGTGCACATTAATTCCAAAACCTGGAACATTGCTAAACCAATTGCATCTAAATAGAAACACCTCCTCCGTGGGTCGTGAGAAATATGTCAGTTGCAAAATTTGTGTTAGAACGCCATAAAAATCATTTAAGTGATTTTCTGGATCGTCACTACCTTTAACAAATACACCAGTATTATTTGTTAATTTTTCTGCACCGTATTCTTTGGTGTTAAATTTATATCCATTGACGGAATATATTGGATATGTCTTGACCACTCTTTTTGGTCCCATCGCAAGATGTTTCAATTCTTCGTCAACAACACAATTTCTCGGCTCATAAACGTAATTTGAAAACCAACCGGAAAATTCTTCACTGAGATCTCCGTTCGGATATTCACGTTCATAAACATTGTTTATATAAACAAATTATTACATTAGGTTATACACGCTCATGCATTATAGAAAGGAATAAAACACAAATTATTATTTCAGATTACCTAACAAACGGTGCAACCTCGGCACAATTTAGAAGAATATAAGTGTGTGCTACATGAAGATCTCTATCGTCTAGCCATATTTCTACACATTTTACAGAAGGCCAACCATGTTGTCTAAAAATAGATAACATTGCTTAAGAGGACTCTTGTTCGTCGCCTTCGTCATTACAAGGAACACTTTGAAATGAAATATTCACATGGTTACTGATATAGTGAGAGAAAAAGAACGAAGCTTCTTCTTCGATGTAAGATTTACATATCGAACCTTCAACTCGTGCTTTTTGCCTCACTTTTTTCTTCAGATGATTCAAGTATCTATGCAAAATAAATTTATATTAACTTCATCTTTCAAATGCAATTAAATTACGTTATAACATATTACGTACCTCTCAAATGGATACATCCATCCATATTGGACAGGACCTCGAAGTCGTGCTTTAGATGGAAGGTGAACAGGTAAATGTTCCATTACATTAAAAAACCTGGCGGAAATATTTTCTCTAATTTGCAAAGCAATATAGGAATGTCCACTTCAAGTTTACGTAATCGTTGCACTTTTAAAGTAGTTGAACAAAGCTCTTTGTAAAACATACTAAGATCTGTTACTACCTTCCAAACTTTTAACGGCAGTAGTTCTTTGAACATTACGGGAAATAAATTTTCCATCATTATGTGACAATCATGACTTTTCATTCCGCTCAATCTACCATTTTTAAAGTCAACACATCTACAAAGATTTGATGATATCCCATCAGAAAATCTTAACCCTTCCACTCATTTCAATACAGCTTAACTTGATTATTATCTGATTCGTAACATGTTTTGGGTTTTTTTACTGTCATTTGGTTTCATATGAAGCTCGGGACGTTTGCATAGTTTTTCTATATCACGTTTTGATTTCAAATCATCCTTCGTCTTCCCTTTCACATTCAAAATTGTGTTAAAAACATTATCAAATACATTTTTCTCATTGTGCGTCACATCTATGTTATGGCGAAGCAGAAGATGTTTTCAATACGGCAACTCCCAAAAAATAGTTTGTTTGCACCAGTGATGAACAACTGATTTGCCTTCAATTGCTTTCCAGTTTCATATATCTTTGGATAGTCCTTAACAAGTTCGTATATGTCTTCGCATGACCATATCGTCGGTGGTTGTCTGGTTTCTACTCTATTAGCTAAAAAGTTTTTCTTGTCTCCTCTGAAGGGATGATTTACATGAAGAAAATATCGATGACAGTCAAACCATGAAATTTTCTTACAATGAGGTAAAGAAAACGCTCATGTTTCATCCATGCAATATGGACATGCTAGACGACCGGCAGTACTCCATCCAAAAAGCATTGCATAGGCAGGAAAATCACTTATAGTCCATAACAAAAAAGCAAACATACGAAAAAATTTCTTGTTGGACACATCGTGTGTTTCTACTCCTTCGTTCAACAGTATTTTTAACTCCTCAATCAACGGTTGTAAATATACATCGATTCCTTGTGTCGGATCGTCGGGGCCAGGAACGACAACAGTAAGAAACACATATTGCGTTTTCATACACATCCATGGAGGTAAATTATACGGTGCGACGATAATGGGCCAGGATGAATATTTAGAACCAAATTGAGAAAATGGAGAAAAACCGTCCGTACATAATCCTAATCTAACATTTCGACTCCCCGCTGTAAAATTTGGATACGTTTTATCGAAATGCTTCCATGATGCTCCATCGGCCGGATGTGTCAACGTACACTCTTCCTCCATTCTCACATTATGCCATCTCATATTAGATGCAGTTACAGAAGATGCATATAATCTTTGAAGTCTTGGAGTTATGGGTAAGTAATGCATGCGCGTGTACGAAACTTCCTTCTCCTTCTTTTTTCTTGGTTTGTATCTCTTCTGGTTACAAACTTTATAATTTCTAAGGTTTGCGTCTTCTTTCCAAAACAACATGCAGCCTTTTAAACATGTATCTATTTTCTGATAAGGTAAACTAAAAGCGGACATAAGTTTTTTAACTTCGTAGTGATTTTCACACATTAGTTTATCGGGCGGCATATGTCCTTTTGCAGCTTATACAACAGCCGTAAATCCAGCTTCAGTGATGTTGTATTTTGACTTCATCGCAATGTATTCGGCGATTACTGACAGCTGAGTGCCGCTTTTACAACCATCCCAAATAGGTTTCTTAGCAGCATCTAGTAAATCATAAAAAAAAATTGCTTCAATATTTAGTTCTTCAACATTTCCATCATCGTCGTCAACTTCAACCATAGGAAATATTGATCGTGCTGCGCCTTCGACCATATTTTCTATATGGGTCGTCGAAACTATTTCGTTAACGACACTTTCAGACTCTACAGAAGTATTTGCTACAACTTTTCCATGCCGATCCCAAACATAATACTCGGGTGCGAAACCGTGTTGGCACAAATGAACTTTCACAATATCTGATAACAAATACTTCAAATGTCTACACCTACCACACGGACAATGAATTTCTGAATCGTTTCCGTTATTACTTAAAACGAATTCAACAAACACGTTTATACCATTATAAATATCTTCTTTTATTGAGTCCCTCGGTCCTTTTCTTTGGTACATCCATCTTCTCCGATCAACAAAATAATCAATCATTTTTCCTATTTTACAAAATGAGAAGTTCAAAATTTAATATTTATTTTGAAGAATACAAATTCGAAAAAGATTATTTTCATGGTCGTATAATATTTGAATTTAAAGAACAACTTCACAAATTTAAAAATATTTTCAAATAGGGCACATTTTATTTTTTAACGTATCGATATAAAAATTTATATAAATTTTTTTCCATTGGTCAGGCATCCTACTTCCCATTACAAACACAGTAAGCATTTACATTTCGTATATAACTTTGTCTCAAACGATTCAACAAAATTTCGGCAGCATTTCCCTTTTATTCCCTGCATTGTACACAAATGCGTGTACGTAGGAAACAAAAAAGTAAAGTTAGGCCAAAATTTTATGAACCGTTTGAGACGAAGTAGTATACAAAATGTAAATGCTTACTGTGTTCATAACTTGTCCAATACAGGGACAAATCCGACAAACATTGTACCAGGTGAATATAAATGGTCGTTTTTTGAAAAAAACGACTATTTATACAACGATCATGTACAACACTCGTCAGACGGGGTCAAAAGGACATTTGTCAGTTACATGCGCGCATTTTACGAAAAAATACAGTTTTACTCACTGTTCACATTTACAAAAATATATATTAATTTAACACATTTATTCGACGTATTACATCAACTTAAGGCTGGTTTAACATTTTTGTCATTCTTCAATACACACAATTATAATTTAGAGTAATGCATTTTTTTTGTTTCATAAGTCAATACGTGCACAGTATAATACTCCTAGTCCATTCATTCATTTTATCTTATTCCAACTAACGTGTACAATCGTAGAATCAACGCATACACAACAATTTACATATACATAAACAACCACAAATTATACATGTTTTTCACAATTTCACGATAAAAGATGAAATAAATATACCATGTGATGCTATAAACCGTTATTACGCTATTGGAAACAATTGCAATCACTAATTCGCTCTAATTCATCAATTTATGCAAATCTAGAATTATGGTAAAAACTGATTTTTTCACAAAAATAAGAGATCATACCTGAGATTAAGAGTAATGGAGTTTGATTAGGCAGCCGTGGAGGATCCGGAAGCTCGAAATTAGGGATTGGATGCTTGGAGAAGCGATTTGGGGGCTTTTGGGTTTCATTTTCATATGAAATAATGAGGAAGAAGAGGTCTCCGTTGAGGCCTATAATCGCAGTTTTCCGACGGCTTTCGACCGCCGCCGACGGCCCGTCGAAAGCCGTCGGAAATTAGCCATCAAAAGTCGTCGGCCCTAACTGTCAGTATTAAAGCCTTTTCTAGTAGTGCCAACTAATCTGCTCATCGTGGTGAAATAGGAGATAAGTGATTGTAGAAAGCTCGAGAGGCCTCATCATCTTTAGAAAATGCAATGGTTATTGAGTGAAAGCCTTCGGTTTGGATTTCCATTTGATGTTCCTCAATTTACATGTGAAGTAATCAAGCTTGATCATTTTTGTTTCATTGAGGCATTTTTGTCGATTTCTATTGCGCTCAAAAAAAATGACCAAAGAAATATAACACTTATGGAATGACATGACGTAACATTCTTTTAAATCAAACACATTTTTGGCACAAAATGTGGATCAGCATATTATAGACTCCTTTTCTTAGATATAAACATATAGAGCTAACATAAAGCATAACAATTTACAAAAACATTACATGACAATAAATGACAGCCCTATGACAAGGAAGAGAAGCTGGAAGCACCATGACCATCAACGGCCGAGCTTTGAATGCTGGATGATTTAGAATAGTTGAGAAGACAGCACAAGTATAGCCCCGTGCGAATTCTGCAACTCTATGCAATGATTATACAAATCTAGAAGCGATGCCATTTAAGGGCACAGAATCAATCGTTGAAGTTCAAGCTTGGTTCCGTTCAAGTTAAAATATTTTTCAAGGGATTTGATATTTCAGATGGGCAGAACCGGTTCTTAGTATCTTGGCAGTTGCAAGATGGAGCTACGGCATAGTGGGACCTTGTTACAGCTAGTATGTCAGAAGATGATATTTCTTTGTCCAGATTTAAGGAGTTGTTTGAAGATCAGTTCATGCTTGCTGCAAGAAAAATTCGTATGCATAAGAGTTTCTTGATCTGAAATAGAGAGATTTATTAGTAGCAGAGTATGAGACTAAGTTGAATGAGCTGTCGCTTTTTGGTCCTGAGTTGATTAATATCACTCTGAAGAAGAACGGGATGTTTGTGATGGGAATGGGGAAGATTTCCAGCAAAAGATGATCGCCCAACTGAAGGGTTCTTTTATGGATTTAGTGGATATTTATACGAGGTATGAAACTCTTGAGAAAAAGAAGCCGGCAGCAGCACTAAATAGGAGTAGTAATAATCCGAACAAGAAGAAGTACATGAAGGGAAAGTCATAAGGAGACCAAGGGAACAAGTTCAAAAACGTTGAGTGCTATCAGTGTAAGCAGAAGGTTCGTCTTGCAAAGTTTATACTAATCACATGCCATTATCGAGTTTATTGTGTTTTCAAGTTTATGTTGATACATTATTGGTGTATGAATAGAACTGGCCTATATTGAGTGTCACATTATAAAATTAATGACTGTAGAATGTTTTCTTGACTCATTTTATATATTTATTTCTTTTATTTATGATTGGCTTTTATATTGTTTCCTAAACTATTGCAGGTTTTGCATTGAGATAACAGAACCGATGAGTTAGAGAACTTGCAGAATAAATTTCAAATGATTTTTGATTATGTGTTAATTTTTCTCTAATTATCCACTTCAAGATATTTTGTTTCAAAATTTAAAAAGTAAATTTATTATTTAGATGTGCTTTTTGATAACCAAGTTCCATTTATTTTGAGTTTTATTTTCAGAATAATATAAATGATTGAGTTTTCCTTCCTACATATATATATATATATATATATATGATATTTTTGGGTTATTCCTTTCTATCTATTTTTTTTTATTAAAGATTGATTTGTATATTGGTACCTAATTTGTTGTTGGTTTTGGGTTGAAATAATGTAATAAATAAGTCAAAGAGTTGAAAAATCAAATGTCAGATGATTTTTTAATTTTGTGGGAACTTATTTATATGTCTTCACTTTAACACCTTTTATTGCAAAACAAAAAATTAATTTTAACATTTAGCAATATATCTTTTTTCTAACACCCTTCCATTATTTAGTTCTAGTTCTGATTTGAGTTGTATATTCTGAATAATGTATCGAATTTTCCGTTCTAAAATTATTAACTACGATATCATATGAGTTTGTTTGCAATTTTGGAATTTATGTAAAAATGTTGTTAAAATTTACGTGCTTCTGTTTTCCTTTATGCTTTTAGTTTAAAATATAAATTTAGAATAGAAAAAGTATTTTTTCAAAGAAATTTAACATAGAAAATGCATAATTTAGTTAATTTAATTTCTTAATAGCTTGTTTTTTTGGTTAGGGTTTTTAATGATAGTATAAATGAATATTGTCGTATTTTTCCATCTTTTATATTATTTAATCAATTATCATCGAATGAATATGCCGATTAATGAGAATTAATTTCTCTAATTAGCATCAAAGAGGATTCATTTTAGAATTACTATGCACTTAGTTTATAATTCATATGTGAATCAAGCTAGAAAGATATAAATAGTTAGTAACTATAGTAATTTGTACTTATTTATCCTTTTAGTTTGAACTCAAATTCAAATAATGCATATGTTTATCATAATTTACTCTATTTAATATAATAATAATGCGAATTCAATCTCTTGTGGTCCCTAATTTTATGTTGGCTAGTATTGGAAATTTATACTTGCCACTATGAACTTAGATGAATATAATGTCATTTATTTCATATTTTAAAACATGGTAAATATGTTCACTATTTTAAATTTAATTAGACTACTAATATACAATTAACTTTGATTATTATTATTTTACCCTCCAATTCGACTCCAATTAGAATAAGGGTTATATATCAAATAACATTACCATGTTGATAAGAAGAATCAGTTACTAACAATTCAATTTAGAAATTTGACGTTCTTAGTAATGTATGCTTCAAAGTTAAGAATAACTTATGATTGATGTTAGTGCTTGTTGTATAACGCCAATGTCTCCAAAAATGTCGTTTATACTTTATGCGCTTTGAAACTTTTTAAGCATATTTATAATTTTACGTTTGTTGGTTGTGTTCAAGAAAAACCCAATTCGAAAAATTAACAGTCCAAAAGCATATGTTACACTATCATATAACTAGAAAAAATATCTATAAATGCATAGTTAGAAAATAAGTAAACCCCGCGTGTGTGACATGAGTTCACACTAATGTATCATTATTCTTGCAAATTGATAAGATAATATAACATGGTCACTTGGTTATTTGAGGTGCGTGAGTAAATGTAACACTCCGTAAATTTGAATAATATGAAGGGTACTGGTAATTTTACTTTTTGGGTAACTAGAATTCTCACAAACGGATGAATTATGGGATGAAACCTATACCATTACGAAAGTATATTTTTCTGATCAAGTTTCACCATAAGAACATATGAATTGGATAAAGTGACTAAAAGTAACAAGTATAGAATTGAAATTGAATTAGGCTAAGTTGGGTCCTAAGGCCTATGTACGTGATATGGTAAATCTAAAGAGTAGCAAATGTAGTTACTTCTAGTTATTTTTTTTTCTTTCCAAATGCAAAAAAAAATATTAAACCTAAACCTAGATTCACAATTTAAAAGAAAATCTTCATCAATTTTAACAAAAGCTTGGCCTAAAGAGGTCAGAATGATTAGAGCAACAAGTGGATATCAAAATCAAATGGATTCCTAGAGAGTCGAGAATAAGGAAAGGTCTAAACAACGAAAGAGAAGGAGTTTCTTGTCAAATTTAGGGTTTTCCCAAAATTTGTAAGTGGGAATTTGCATATGCTTTTAAATTCACTACTCATAGCCTAAGATAAATTAATGGCCTAATTAATATGGTTTAAATGTTGGTATATGTCCAATTTGGGATATTGCGATTGAAATTGAAGTTGAAAATGAGTTACAAGTAAAAACCTTGGTTTAAGAAAGGGAGAAGAAAATGAATAAGTCAAAGTAGATTAATGAAGTATGAATTAACTAACTCAATTTACATGACTATTAACGGCGGACAAGGAATACATAGTAAATATGATAATAAACTATGGGTGTCTAAGAAGAAACATTATGATGACAAAGGGAAAGAGGTAGGGAGAAGAGAACCATGAATATAACAAATAAAGACAATAAGGATAATAAAGATAAGTTGGGTATGAGCTTAGTGTGATAATCGTGATGAATTAGTCAAATGAACATTGTATTGTGTCAATGTAACGAAGTTCGGTTGGAGAAGTTATACATCCGGAATAAGGACACATGTCGATAATGGATTATGTGCTTCTTTTTAATAAGTTGGCTAAGTTTGGGTTATATCTTATGAATACTTCAGTAAAGAAGGCTGTAAAGTTCGCCAGGGGCCGAGATAACCACTTTAGGTTTGGTTCTTAGTCATATTCCAATGGGAACTGCTTAAAAATATTTGGTACAGATGTCATTATTGAATTTTGTGTCAAACAATGTAACCAAGCCCAAAAAATATAGCCAAGGAGGAGCTAAAGAAGGGGGCAATGATGGAAGTTGACCGACGAAATGGAAAGAGTTAGGAATCAAAGGACGATATAAACTTTTAAGAAGAAAAACCAGCTACATAGCTAGTGCCATCAGAGGAGTCATGTTGCTAAGGACTACAGAGTCAATATAGGGAGGATCAAGTATTTCATCCATAACCATCTTAGGCATATGAAGCATCAATGCCTCATCATAGGACGGAGTGGACCAGTTGTACAAGCTTATGCACTTGAGGTAGATCCTAGTGCTAGAAAGCCACCAACAGCAGTGGACAAGGGAAAGGTCATCATGGAAGGTATATTTCTAATTCTCTCATTCCTACCTTATTTGATGCTGGAGCATCTCATACCTTCATATCTAGTAGACTAGTAGATGAATTACAATGGAAGATAACATTGTGCATGATCCTATAGGATTTTCGAATCCAGTTTGGGGATCAATCTTGTTGTCCATGATTTTCCAAAACTTTAATTACATATGCTGTGGAATTTCTTTGTAATGTGTGTGTTCTTGGTTCCTCGGGGTATAGATTAATAGTGGGGATGGACTGGATGTCATATTACAGTGTAGTATTAGATTATGATAGCAAGATAATTATGGCGAGGAGCAGTGCAAGGCATGATTTAATCCTATATTGCTAGTCTGATATTCCTCTACTGTTGAGTTACTTGTATTCACTACACATGGCGCATGATGAGTCAGCTTCTTTCCTGGTATTTTTGGAATTCCCAAATATTTTTTACAAAAGTATAAGCCTTACCACTACAAAGAGAAATTAAATTTCGAATTGATCTTAAGGATGTTATGGCCCTAAAAGAAATGAATTGTATAAGTTTTTGAACCATTGCAAAAAGGCCTTATCCATCGAAATGTTTTTGAAATAGGGAGCACCAGTTGTCCTTGTCACTAAATTGGATGGTTCTTTGGGCTATGCATTGATTATTGAGCATTGAATAAGCTACCAAAAATGAATTGTACCATTGTCAAAAATAGATGACCTATTTGATCAATTGGTGCAAGGGAAAATATTTTCTTAGTTTGACTTAGCCACTAGTTTTTATTAGTTGAGAGTGGCAAGTGATAATAGTTCTAAGGCTACCTTTCATGCACCAAACAGACTATTTGAATAGTTCATTATTCCCTTCGGACTAACCAATGCTCTAGCCTATTTTGTTGATTGGATGAGTACAGTCTTCGAGGGGTAGTTTAATAAGTTTGTGATTGTTATTACAGGTGACATTCTTGTTTATTAAAAAAATGAAGAACATAAGCAGCATCTGAGGATTCTACTTTATTAAGATGGCATTAGTTAAAGGCGAAATTCTCCGAATGTCATTTCTGAAGAATGGAAGTTAGCTTTGTAGGCCATGTCATTTCTAAGCATGGATTATCTGTTGATTTGAGTAAGTTAGCGGTGGTTCAGGATTGGTGTATACTTTAGAATGCTATAGAAGTCTGAAGTTCTCTTGGTTTGGTCGGTTATTATAGGAAGTGCATTGAAGGCTTTGCTAAAGTCTACATAGAATGCAGGCATGCATTTGTTAGGATAAAGAAGCTATTGACCTGTGCACCTGTGTTGATGATTCTCGATGGCACTAAGCATTTTATTGTATATAATGATACTTGCGGTATTGAGCTTAGATCTGTATTCAGGTAAAAAGGTAGAGTAGTAGCATTTGCTAGTAGATAATTAAAGACCCACAAATGAAATTATCCTACTCATGAGCTTGAATTAGCAGCGATTGTTTTTGCGCTTAAGCCCAGAGACATTACTTGTTAGGAAATACATTTGAGTTGTATATGGATCGTATATCTCTTAGATATTTATTTTCTCATAATGATCAAAATATGAGAAAACAGAGGTGGATGGAATTTCAAGATTTGGCGTAGTATTTAAGAAACACCAAGTTTAGGGAATGTAGTGCCAAATGCTTTGATTAGGAAACACGCGACACTGAGTTCCAAATTGTTATTTCTTCCTGTCTTTTTCTATTTCTTTATGTTTGGTGTTTGCTGCGTGTTTTGGTGGTTTATTGGCGGCTCTTGTCTTGCTAGTGCATGCTGATTGTGACGTCATGACCATAAGTTGTTATAAGTTATGAATGAAACAAATAATAGTTTATCAGCAATTTTGTTTGTAAGTGGTTTTTTGGTAACCATATTGAAGGTAAGTTTTTCAGATAAGTGTTTTGTTTTTTATTTGCTTCACCATTAGAAAAAAAATGAAACTTCTCAAAAAAATGCTAAGACGATCCATTAAGGAACAATCAATGCTTTGTTGAACTTTTGAGTCATTCGGTTTTTTTTCTAGAAAGAATGCTAAGATGATATGGTGTCCATGTGTCTGTAACAGAAACATTATGTGACAAAAAATGAATAGTAACTTTGAACTAAAGATGAAAATTTTCAACCGCATAAAGTTTCAACATATTTATATAATAAATTTATTTAGTTCATTTACTTTTATGCTTAACCGAAGATAAAAATTAAAACTTGACAAGCATAAATCCATGGAACTCTAGTTTGTGCCATGCTATCAAAGATGGATTCTCTAAAGATGTGGATGAATGAACCATCATAAAAGATATTATATTTAGTATTTAAATGGCTAATTTTTAAGGTAATTTTACTTTTTTATAAAAAAAATTGTTCAGATAGGTAATGGCTAGATCCTATGTAACCCCTGCATACTTAGCATTAACCAACCTGTGTTTTGATGCACACACTTGTATAAATTATTAACACGAGATATGTTGGCACATGCAATGCACATGCATATAAAAAACCCTTACATGATATAAAATCGTTAAACTTTATTTTTTTTACATAATTTTGATAAGTAGAAGTTCAAAATTATTAAAAAAACATTGCGAAAATTACGTTGAGAATAGAATTTAAACTTGTAATATAATTTATGTATTAAAATTTTCATTTGAAAATAGTTGTTATTTTTATTTTGAGCAGGATTCAAACTTCTAAACTCTTATTTATATACAAAGGAATTATTGATACTTCGCGTCCGGACAAAAAAATTATAACTCTATTCCAATTATTAATGAATATGATATGATTTTCGAGTGCAGTTTTAGAACAAAGGGGGTTTTGATAAAAATTTACTGAAAGTTATATAGAAATTGTAGTTTTTTTGTTAGAACTATGTTTCGAACTTATAACCTTAGGTACATTTCAAAATTTCAATTTTAAAGTAAATGCTAATATCGGTTCTTCGTGATATTCAAACTCCTGACCTCTTATTTGTATATAAGGGTATTTTTGATACTTCGCGATCGGACCATAATATTATGTTTCTATTCTAATTATTAGTAAATATTAGAAGTTAAAATGTGAATTTATGTACTTCAGTTTTAAATTTGATCAATACCACCACTTCGCATAGGTATGACAGCCTAGATTGGTAATGAGATTATTATATGAATCATTAAAACCCATAGTTGTTCTTGATAACAGCATACTTCCCAACAACGTATCTTTGTTTGAATACTGAAAAACTTTGCTCTATAACATTTATTCTTTAATTGAACTTTATCTTCCAACATGTGCAAACGTATAATTTTGTTTTCATGTTCAACTGCACATCTTAATGACACCTATATCATTGTAGACGACAAAGCATCAAAGTTTATAGAAATTAGAGAAGTTTATAGTGTAAAATGCTATAGCGCTACCAGTTGTGACGCATTATTTAGATATTAGGTTGAACTTGTAAAAGGAAATATTTAAAATGCATTGTGCATAATAAACAATTTTTTTTACTTGTTTATTTTTATACATACTTATAAATTTAACCAAATGTCCACATAATTATATCTGCTAGTATTCCTTCAATTTTCAATGTATACTTTTTTAGTATTTAATAACTTTGATGCTTCTTGTTCAATGTCATAAAGATTGGCGGTTGAAACACGAAAACAAAACTATAAGCGTGTGCGCGCGCATGTGTATTGGAATATAAAGCTGAGTTAGAGAGTAAATGTTAAAAAGTGAATTTCTTCAATATTCAAACAAAGGCATGTCGTAAGGAAAATATTCTGTTGTCTAATTGGAAAAATATAAACAAAAATTTGATCGTTCTTTAGTTGTTAAAAATTGAGATTAATAGAAGATTATATCCGATCACTGCATATATTCTAAAGACTTGGATTTGATTATATTGGATGAATGGTAACTTTGGATGTTAATAATTCATGTAAATGTTCGTATCAATACACAAGTTGTTTAATTATATTTGGTTATCGGGAAGTATCCAATGCTGCATAGGATCTAGTAATGTAACGACCCGAATTTTTGGTCGTTTGATTTTGAATATTTAACGTTTTTAAATATTGATTTAGAATTTAAGTTGATTTTGAATATTAAGATTTAGGTTGAAATTATAAAATGAATTAAATTTCAAATATAACGATTTATTATAATATAGAAATGGCGAATAATTGGATTTTGAGTAGAATATGAATCGAAATGATTTCTAATGTTATTATAAGTTCTATTTGAATTAGAAATCAGATAGTAAGTTTTCAAAATTGAAATTTCAAGTGATTTCATCAATTTTTGAAATCGTCGATTTAATCGACGTTAAAATAGCAATCGGGGGCACAATCTCAAAGTTCGACGAAACCAGTTCCATTGAATCTGTAATAGTGTATTATTATCGGCTTCAAACTTTTTAGCATTTGGATTTACCATTTGGTCGTACGGGAAAAAACGCGTTGAATTTATTATCGAAAATTTAATATTATAATTAGGTTCAAAAAACTATCTTCTCCATACGATCGAATTGCGGTTCAAAACTAGTTCCATTGCATTCAAAATATGGGTATAACATCAGGAAGCCAAGCGGTGCGCTTCGATAGGAGTTTGGGATTTTAAGTTACTTTAAGCGAGATATTTTGGAATTAAATAATATTTTAAAATTTTAAAGTCAAACCCTCAACCGTTTTAGCATCTCTTCAGCCCACTCTACCCTGAGACAAGCCACCCTATCCTATGTTATCTCCCATCGCTTCCCTCTCTTATTTAAATGCAGTAAACAGAAAGAAAAAAGAGAAAATTGAATTCAAAATTAAATTCCCCAAAATCTACTTAATATAAAAATTTGGAACTAGCCCTATAATTTTTCATTCGATGGGTGCCTCAATCTGATATGCTTTTTGTGGGTTACAGCTTCGTTTTTGATGTTCGATAATGGGTTTTTGAGTGGAGTTTGGGCTAAGGCTTGAGATTTTGAACATTTTAATCATCGATTCGAGATATGGAGGATTGATTCAAGTTCGTCATGGAAATTAACAGCTGCGAGGGGATCTTAGTGATGTGCGGTGGTCTGAGGTCGAACGCGACATGATGGAGGTCACCGTTGATGTAGCAGGTCACGAATCTATGGGGACTGGAAGCTCGATTCTTAGGTTCCAATAGGTGGAGATTTCAACGAGGAGGTCATCGATGCGATTGGATTTGGATTTCGTCGAGTGATTTGCCATATCCTTGTTTATGCGTGCACGATTGAGGGAGGTGGAGTATCGGCTTGCATTTTAGGGAAGAAGGAAGGAGTAGTGGGCCGGTTGCATGTTGGGTTTGGTTGAGTGTATGGGTAATGTAATTAAATTAAATTTAGATAATATAAATTGATTTAGTAAATTTCAATTCTTATAAATTTCATAACTTTTTCGTTTTTGGTCGAAATCAAACGCGATCAGTCGCATTGCGCTCACATCATCGAGTTGTACAATTTGGAACTAAATTCGGGAAGATTTGAAATAGTTGAATTTTTAGCCATTCAACTATAGGCCAACCAAAACGCAAAGCAATAACTTGAAATTCTGGTGGGTAAATCTAACTCATTTTGGATTACTGGGTTTAGTTTATAATAATTAATACTGGATGATTGGTTGAATTGACATCTTATTGTCAGTTGGATGTTATATTATATATATAATTGTATATATATTAGTAGTTGGATATATTTTCCGCCGATTTGACCAGATGAGACACAATTTGCCGCGCATAATAGCAGACGACCCTACATTACTGTGATATCCCGCCTCGAAACGGGATTGGTATTTAATGTTATGTAACATATGTGGATGCAATGTAACAGCCAAGATTTTCGACCCTCGAAAATCAACATTAATACGTCCACTGTGTTACATGCTAAAAAATCGAATGCCGGAAAACCCGATAGTTAGGGAAACGAAAAGGAAGAGGTAGAAAATAGAAACAACAACACAGAATCTCACAATCACAGCGGAACAATATATAATAGATATTAACATGTCTTTATACAAAAATAAACTATAACTGCTATTTATACGTACCACCATCAGAGTACAACAAATCAACAAATATATACCAAACGGTTATAATAACTCATCCTCACCAGTGCTGACTATACAGCCTAACACACGTGGTGGAATATAATTAAGTACATGGAATACGTCTCTATCATCCAGCTTGTCTCCTGAGCTCCATAGCATCCTATCCTGAATCTATGATACTCAGTCTGGCGTGAGCATTATAATAAGATAACAACCGAGTTAGTCTGGAAAACCAGCGTGAGAAAACACACTCAATTTGAATTATTACTGCTATAAAAATCCTTTGAAAAACAAAGGCATCTCGTAAGACCGCTGCACAAATAAACATGATGGGTCTTTACCTTATGATAACCAAAACATTTTGTATCAAAATTCTCTGATATTATAATAGTGTTTAAGTACAAATACTTATTCAAGTAGCCAAAACTGTTACATAATTGAATTCCAGCATACTAGGTTCTACAACCAAAACCATAAAAGCATGTATTGGAAAATGGATTCCATGCAATGACTAGGCACTGGGGTACCACCTACCACAGTACATGTTTAGATAAATGTACCAAGGACCTCGTCGGAATCCCCTACAATACAAGACCAGTCGACCCCTAACCTGAATAGTACCGAATATGTTACCACCCTAGGTGTTTCCATACTTATCGAGAGCTCTATTTCCATGCACCACCGTATCCATAATTTATAATATATCTGAGAGTATCTAGAATGGTGATAAAATACCCTAATTGGGTGCGACACATTTAGCCATGTTGCATCTCCCCTGATTTTCAGTCATTTCCGGTTGATGAGGCTTGAGGCTACGTTACCTTTCAAGAACGATTCCACTTGGAATGTTCATAGTCCTCAAATGACGATGTTCTGATAGCATTCATCTATACAAGTCTGTTATAGGTCTGAACGAAACCGAAGGCGCTATTCCTACCACATCCATTTTGGAATTATCCTCAGGATTAGTAGCGATTAGCCCTTGCACTTCAATGCTCCAACTTCGATTCCATGTTCCTGTCTTCACTTCGAAAATGTATTCGTTGGATTGAGGTGGTTTTCGGATAACTTATCTGATCCCGGTCTCTACGAAACAACGTTCGATATTTTCGGTAAACTCAACCCCGATTCTTTAGGAAAAAATAGACGAAAATAAGATCGGAGATCATCTCCTAATCGTTAGTGGATAGATTTCCTTATCATCGTCCTAGAAGAACGAAACGAGTTTATACGTACAATATAGCACCTTCGGCGGTAACTGTACTATATAATCTTCGTGTTTCTCCTGGATATTTCCAAAGTATTGTTTTCGGTCTAGATTTGGTAGTCGGTTATTTAACTACCAAATAAACAATCATTCGGCCAAAGATTCCTTTTTCCCACTGAAATCACTAAGCCTTATTTAATTTAAATTTCAATAGAATTCAATCTCTTTATCAATAGGTACATATGTATCTCATCGGAATAAGTATATTCGAAACCATTCCCTTCAAAATATTTGAAAACTTTTTAAAATAAATATGGAAAGCACAATGTGGTATCAACCATGGATTCGTAGCTTAATGATTACGTCTCTATCCCAGAGAAATCCAAACTTACCTACAAGCAATCTCTACCTTAGATTTCCACAATGAAAGTATACCATTACTTTTCGAAAATATTATCTAAAAATAAAATATACTTTTAAACCATTAAAATAATTACATAACTTTGAAACAATAATTAATTCTGGCTTATTAATAAAATTCTAATCGTTTTACAAGACTTGTTTACAAGACTTGTTTACAAAACTTATAATTCATTTTGACAATTTAAAAATATTTAAATAACTAACTTTCTGAATATATTTTTATGCTAAAACATTTTTAAATTACCTACTTTAATAATTTAAAATCCTCTTCTTAAAACAAACTCAACTTCTCGACAAAATATATTTTTCAATTCCAATATAACTAATCTAATATTTATAAATCTCTCTCGATTTATCACCAATCGATTTACGTCCCCCGTTTCATAAATCCTTTTTTCACATTTCCAAAAGTAAAATCTATCATTTTTTTTTAAACCGATTTACCCATCTCATTATAAGTTCTTACCGTGAATTTATATCTTCAATTTGTCAAACGAGAATCATTTCACTTTACTTACAAACATTGTTTATATATCCCATAGTCTCATTTCCAGTTTACAATGGTTCACATCACTTAAATCCATTATAAATCGAGTTGTAAATTAAATTCCATTTATAATTCAATTTCTTAAATAACCCAAAACTATATTCCAAACCAACCAAATCTTGATTATACTTCCATTTTGTAATTTAGAAACCTTATTTAAGATCCAGTATAACCAATTTTATATTTATTTCCAAATTCCCTTTTATTCTCCAATCTATTTAAAATCTCAATTTTTAAACCTTTTAAATTTAAAAAAGTATCACTTAAGAATTATTATTTAAAATCCTTTATATACACTATTCCAAAATCTCTATTTACAACACCACGAAATAGTTAAGTACGAATTAAAGCCAAACCATTTATTTTATCTAAATCAGATTCATTTAACGAGTCCAAAATTCTATATAAATACTTCACCTCCAAAATCCCTTTTTAATTTTCTTTTCAAATTCAAAATATATATTTATGGTATTTTAAAATACCAAAATCTAGACCATTGCTACCATAGCATCAAATAAATTCAAATCACACAATAATCTGTTGCGGATTTTTCAAATATATCATATATCTCTATGTATGTAATTAATTTTAACATTTTTGAGAAAACTGGTTGGATCCTTCAACCTTTTTCCCTGCATCCACATATGCTCGATAATATAAAATATCAATCCCGCTTCGAGGTGGGATATTGCGGTAATGTAGTATCATTCACTATTATGTGGGGAGAATAGGGTCTCACCGCTCCAATAGGCGGGAATATATCCAACTACTAATATATATAATATAACATCCAACTCGAAAAAATAATTTAACTATTTATCTAGTCACCCAATGATTAATTATAAAATTAAACCAGCCATCCAAATGAGTGAGTTTTACTCACTTTGATTTTTTTTATTGTCGCTCCTGCGTTTTTGTTTCGATTAATTTCAAATGTGTTCGAATTTAGCTAAAATTTTGAGAAACTCTAAATTTAGCCAATTCAATTCCAAAATGTAGATATCATCAATACGAGTTCACTGCAACTGATCGCATCTCAGTCGGACCTAATACGAACAACTTATTTAATTTACAAGTTAACGATTTAATTTAAAACAATAAATTATATAATTTTAACAAGCTCTTTACCCTAAAAAAACAACCAAGCCCGTCCAATACTATATCTTCCTAAAATGAAAATTGTCTCTTTTCGCTTCTAGATTTTTGAAACTCCTTCATGGCGATACCTTCTCTCTTCCCTTACTCCTCCATATCTCAAAGAAAATCCAAGTCCACATCACCTACATCTTTCTCACCTCACTCTCCATCCAATCGCCACCTCCATATGATGTTCGACCCCTTAAAACACATTGCGATATTACTACTACAGCTGCTACAATGGTAATTGTTGCACCTCACAATCGGTGCTCCTCAAACTCTGGCCAAACAAGCTACTAGCTTCATCGAGTCCATATTTATTGTCCAATCCCCAAATCGATGCCTAATTCTCGAGAAAACCCAAACCCTAGCTTCCCATACCAAACTACCGAGCTATAAAACCACGTCACACCCCACAAACCCTACACCAGATTGAAGTTCTCAACGAAGGGAATTTTTTAAATTAAGTCTCCAATTTTTATATGGAATATAAATGCAAAAATGAGTTTTTGAAGCTTGCTCTTTCTTTCTTTTTTTCCTCTTGGGCTCAGTTGTGCTTTAAAATAGAAGAAGATACGATGCGTGTTGAAGGGGTAACAGTCATAATCGTAGGTTGCAGAAGATAAGATAGGTTTGATTTCAATTTTCGACTGAAGTGAAGTTTTGAAAATTATATATACACACACGCGCGCGCATTTCCCAATATATCTAGATATTTATTTCAAACCCCCGTGCCGCAAGCGTTCATAATGTTATACCCTTACTCCGAACATAATGGAAAAGGGTCTGAGTCCTAATTTGATCGTATAGAAAAAATATCTTTTTGGACCCAACTATTAAATTAAATTTTTGATATTAATTTCGTCTCGTTTGTATACCATACGAACAAATGATAACTCCAAACACTATGAAATTTGAAATCTGATAATAATACACTATTATGGATCCCATGTAACTAGTTTCGTCGAATTCCGAGACCGTGCCCCGGAAGGCTATTTTTATATGCTAATTTAAACGAGAAATTTTTAAAATCGGACAAATCACTTTTAAAATCAATATAAAAGTTCTATTACCTTCATTCTTATTAATATAAATTTAATAAGCCTTTAAATTATTATTATCAAGCTTAAAACTCAGGATTCAATTATTTAAGTAAATTCCAATTATTAAATTCCCCAATAAATCATTATATTTGAAATTCATGTTAAAAATTAACTTTTAAATATTTAAAATCAATTAGATATTCCAATTTCGAATAATCAAAATTCCGGGTCGGTACATGTAGGGAAACAGGTTGTAGGGATCCAAATGGATTTCTTAAAATGTATTGATCGTTTCATATATAGTGATATATGATATGATTGAATAATCCGTCATGGATTTGTTGTGTGATTTGTTTCATTGGATGATATAGTAGCACTGTCCCTAATTTAGGTATTTTAAATACCATTAATAATATTTTTGAATCACAAACAGAGATTCAAAGGTGATTTTGGAAATAAAATATTTATATGGAAATTGAAAGAATTTGAATTTAATAAAAGAATGGTTTCTGGAATACTATAAGTGATATTTTGGGTTTTAAAAATAAATTTAAATTGATTTTTGAAATAATCAGTGGTTTCGGTGAAATCTAGGATTATCGAAAAGAAATTGATTGTATAAAATAAATGACTTGATTTTGGGATTTTTACTTAACTATTTCCTAAGGGATTTTAAATGGAGATTTTTAAGCGATGGATAAAGTATTTGTATAATGAATTTTAAGTGATATTTATGAAAATATGGAAAAGGAATTGAAATCGATATTTAAAATAGTATGAAAAATATAATGGAATTTATAAAGGGATGGATTTATAAATGAGAATATTTTATAAAACAAGTGAAACTCGAGCGAGTTTTTAATTTGCAAATGATTTTTATAAACAAAATGAAACGATTAACATTTGATAAATGGGAAATATAAGTTCACAGGGTGAATTTATAACGAGGGGAGAAAATCGGTTATTGAAAGGAATAGTGGATTCTATTTTTAAAATATGAGAATGGTTGTGAAATTGGAAATGTAATCGATTGTTATAAATCGAGAGTGATTTATTAATTGAAATTGGTTATATTGGAATTTTAAAAATATTTTTTTTATTAAGAGGTTAAGTTTGTTTAAAACGGAAATTTTACTTATTTAGCCATGTAATTTAAAACTGTTTGTTGTATCGAAATATTTCATAAAGTTGATTATTCAAATATTTAATATTTGTTAAAAAGATATTTAAGTTTTTTTATAATAAGCTTTGTAAATTGATTAGTTTTATTGAAAAATGAATTAGAAATGAGTTATCGATGTTTATTTAAAAGTATTGATATTTTAAATAATTACTTAAACATGTTTTGAAAATAAATTATTATTCTTTAAAAATACTTATCATATATGTGTGTATGTGTATATATTGAAGTGATTGAAATTTATTTATAAACTCTATCAAGATTTGTAACGGGGTTTATTTAACGGATATGATTTTGATAAGAAGAATCTTATAAGGGATTTTTGAAGAAAATTGAATTTCCACAATGTTGAAATATGGGAACTTCGAAATTGAATCTAAATTCATAAAAGAAATTATAAATTGTTGGTTGGTTTGTAAATGAGTATAATCGGTTTTGGAAATTTTTTAAAAGGAATTTATACATAAATTTCAAAAATTTATGAGATAAGTTATGAAATATTTCCTAAGTTTGATATTAGAATAGTTTTAGAGATTCTGTCTATATATATTCTTCTAAGTATTGGAAAGAGGGTTTTGGTAAAACATTTTGAGTGTAAAATGAATTATATACAAATATTTTTCTAAGTGTTATGAATTGAATTTGAAAATATTTCTAAGTGTTGAAATGGTTTAAAAGTATCCTGTTAGCGATAAGTACTTGAATTTTTTTTTCAAATGTTGGAATACAAGAAGAGATTTGAATATATATCTTTGTAAAGATATTTTTAAATAAACGTTTTGAAAGAGTTATAACATGGGTCTAGTGACTGTTTATATGTGTAATTTGATATTTAAATAACCGACTATCAAATCTGGCCAAATTCGTTAATCGTTTCGAAGATACCGGGATCGGATTTGATTATCCAAAAACCACTTATATCCAATTTGAGCATTGTAAATTGTGATATCATGAAGATAATGAAGACGGTAATTTTAGAGATTTAGTTTGTTCAGACCCAGAACAACTTGTATGGATGAATGTTATTAACATATTGTCGTTGGAGGGCAATGAGCATTCTAAGTGTAAATTTCTTGAAAGGTAATCGTAGCCTCAAGCTTCGTCAACCGAGAATGACTAAAACATGGGAGACGCAGCAACACTATATGGGTCGCTCCCGTTAGCGTATGGTCATCACTCATCTAGAGTGGACATTTATCATCATCACTATCTATTGTTCATTGTGTTTCGAGGCCCATTAGTTGTGATCATATTCAGTACTATCCAGTAAAGGGTAGGTCGATCTTGTGCTGGCAGGAATCGATAGGGTCGATCTCGATACATTTTTCTAGAGGTGTTCTATGACGGGCGGTACCCCACTAGCCCTGTCATTGTATGGAATCTAATATACACTACAAGTCTGTACGGTTTTAGTTGTATAACTAATATGTTGAAACATGGGATGCAAGCATTTCAGTTATTTTATAGTTTATTTTCTATAGACACTATTATATATCAGATGATTTTGATATAAAATGTTTTGTTTATTGTAAGGTAAAAACCCGTCGTGTTTTTGTGTAACGCAGTCTTATGAGATTAATTGTTTTCAAAGGATTTTGATAACAATAATAATTCAAATTGAGTATGTTTCTCACACTAGTTTTTCAGACTGACTTGGATGTTATTTTAGTATAAATGCTTGGGTCAGACCGAGTATATTATAGATTAATTTGGATGCGTGGAGCTTTAAGAGAGGAGTTAGAGGCCCAGAGACATATTCACGTAGATGGTTATATTTTCTGTTATATTCATTGTTGTGTTTATAAGCAATTGTGAGGACAGACTGTTATAACTGTCCAGGCTGAAATAGGTTAGTATACTCTGATTGATGCCGTATATATAGATATATTACAGTTTTGTTTTGTGTAAAGATTTATGGTATATTATAGATTATTCATTCCGTTGTGAGTACTATGTTGTTTAGATTTCTCCTTCTTTCTTTCTTTCTTCTTCCCTCTCTTTTTCTTCCATGACCTTCCATCATTCTATACATTTTGAGTTGGACATGTGTGGGTTATTTTTGATTCAAAGGGTAAGGATTTTGCAGGTCGTCATACTTGGTATCAAAACTTAGGTTGAGTGAATACCTAGGCTTTGGTGGGGATTACTCATTCGAGATAGGGTCCGTAGTACCTTAGACTGAGTCTGAGTGTAATATAGATTTAAGCGCGTATTTGTTAGTGAATATTAATTGTTTTATATCATGTTGACTTATAGGTTGAGTGTTTATAAATTTTGGTCGGTACGGTCTAGACAACTGTATCGAGAAGGATTTCTAAACTCTAAACAAGTTAAATTAACATAGTATTGTTTTAAAGTGAGTAAATGATATAATTTTACTCAAATTATATTTTGATATAAAAGAAATAATTTTATGAAATAATTATAGTATATCGATGTGTTTGGTTGTTATTATAATAAACAAAACAAGATTAAATATTGGAATGGTCATATATAACCAAATTAAAAGTTGTAAGTATGTGTTGTACAAATTAGTTAAAACTAAAATTTGATTCAAACCAGAATTTGGAAATCTAAATCCTGGATATTTCAAAAATGTTTTCTCAGTGTTTGAAATAAATAATGGTAATATTATTGTGGAAAGGTATTTCAATAGAAAATATTTTCAAATGGATTTTAGAAGTGATAAAGCACTGAACTTACTTCATTCGCTGGAAAATAATTCTGATGATGATCGCGACATCATTAGTGTTCATTTTTGAGTTTCTAAGTGACGGATTGCTACAGTAATAATTTGATATGGACATTTTTTGTTTAGAAACAAGTGTTGTATTAAAAGTTCTGAAGGGAATTTGTTTTGGATAAAATCGAGTTGATTTTGAAAATTCCAAAGGAATGGTTTGTTAAACCACAAGGGACCATATATCAATTTTTCAAAATGATTTGAAATAAAAATCTGGGTGTTTGAATTCTGAAATTCCTAGCTAAATGTTTTAGAAAAATATCTGAAAATAAGTTTTTGAACTTATAAGTTTAGAATGATGTTAATAAGGAAAGAAGTGTGAAAATTGAATTTTGGAATTAAAATTTTAATTGAGTACGTATAAATGGACTGAACGAATTGAAATTTAACTCAAGCTAAGTTAAATAAAATTGGATTGAATTTGAAACAATATCAAATTGAATTGAATATAAATTTTAAGTTGTGAAATGAATATAGACTTGAGTTATGGAAATCAAATGAACGTTGAATCAATTGAGTTTGATTAAAAATGGAGTATAAACTCAAGTATAGAAATTATGGAAGTATGAGAAATAAGTTGTGTAACTTATAAATTTGAAAAGTGGAATAAAAAAATATAAATAGATTGATATTTTGGTAAAGAAATGGAAATCCAAATTTGAATTATAAGATGAATTTGAACTCAAGCCAACCAAATGGAATGATTTTTTAAATAAAAATATTTTGAATTATGAAATGGAAGCAAACTAATTAGATAAATTAATTAGTTAATTGAATATGGAAATGGAACTTATATTGGTTAAGTAAAATGGATTGTGGATTGAAATTGAAACTGAATGTGGAACTTGAGTTATAAATGGAATTCGATTTATGTGTAAACGAATTAAATATATTTTGAAATGGTTGTCAAATAAAATAGATATATATTGAAATGGTATTGACTTAAGTTATAAATGAATTCAATTGACGTGTGAGTAAATTGAATATCGTTGGGAATATTGTTGATATGAGTGAAATTCAGTTATGTAACTAGTTTATGAAATGTTTATAAATAAACTGGCATGGATTGGATTGTCATTGAATATAAAATTGAGCGAATAGGATTTTGGTAAATAAATTGAATGTGAATCCATAAAAGTGGATAAATTGATTCAGAAGCAATTTAAATTTGGCTTATAAACCGAAGTGGGTATTTTATTAGATGAATATCACGAATTTGCATGAAAAAAATTTATCGTTTGACATAGACGGAAGTAAAATAAATCATGCAATATATATGGTAAGTGAATAAATTGATTAGAGTTTATTTGTAATGATATGATTTGAATATTATGAATGTGAATATGAATTGGATGCAAATTAATTATGTGAATCATTTGAATTGAATGCAATCGTATATAAATCGATCCAAAGCCCGTAAACTAATGTTGGAACCTGGTAATTGTTTATAAATACATGTATAACATGTTTGGTTTATGCAAATGACATGTTTAACTAGTTAAATAAACGAAATGTTATTAAATTTCATGTTTTTGGTACTTATGGGTTTTATTTGAGTAAGTATAGGTACAAGAAGACTGTTTGGCTTGATTTTGGTTGTGCAATTGTATATAAATTAAGTGAATTCACTTAATAACGCTAAAATAAGATACTCTTACGAATTTAGTGCAAATAATAAAAATATTAATATATATATATATATATATTGCATTTTCCGACCACGAGAACTGATGTATATCTTTTTATCATATTTGTCATATTTCAAAAGGCTCTCCGTACAAGGGAGACTATGCCAAAAAAATTCGAAAATTCAGATTGTCAGAAAGATTTTGAAATTTTTTGTTGATAAACATTTTATTTTGAATTATAATTGAAATAAAGGGTTTTGATTTAGAAACGAAAAACAAATTGTTTTGGTTGAAGCTAAAACATTTAGAAAGGTGAGATGTTAAGTTTTAACAAAGTGGGTTTTGGAAAGTTATTGGGTTTGGAACATATTTCTACCTTGGAAAATTTAGGGGGCGAAATTCTTTTTAAGGAGGGAGGAATGAAACGATCCAAATTTTCCACGGTTTGATTTTGAATATTTATATGGTTTTAAATATTGATTTAGAATATAATTTGATTTTGAATATGAAAATTTTGGTTGAAATTATAGAATGAATTTAAATTTCAAATATAGTAATTTATCGTAATATGGAAATGGTGAATACTTGAATTTGGGTTGAATATAAACAATTTCTAATGTTGTTATAAGTTCTATTTGAATTAGAAATTAGATAATAAGTTTTTAAAACTTAAATTTCAAGTGATTTCGTCAATTTTTGAAATCGTCGATTTAATCGACGGTTAAATAGCAATCCGGAGCATAGTCTCAAAATTTGACGAAACCAGTTTTATTAGATCTGTAGTAGGGTAGTATTATTGGATTTCAAATTTAGTAGTGTTTGGATTCACCTTTTGGTCGTAAGGGATAGAAACGTGTTGGATTTATTATCGAAAATTTAATACTATAATTGGGTTCAGAAGGCTATCTTCTCCATATGATCGAATTAGGGTTCGAGGCTAGTTCCATTGCGTTCGAAATAGGGGTATAACGTTAGGAACACCAAGTGGCACGCGTCGATAGAAGTTCGAAATTTCAAGTTACCTAAATGAGATATTTCAGAATTAAATAATATTTAAAAAAATTAAAGTCAAACCCTCGGTCGTTTTAACATCTCTTCAGCCCACTCTAAACAAACCACCATATCATGTGCTATCTCCCATTACTTCCCTCTCTTATTTGAACGCAAAAAACAGAAAGAAAGAAAAAAAAATTGAATTCAAAATTAAATTCCTCCAAATCTACTTAACATAAAAATTTGAAACTAGCTCTATAATTTTTCTTTCGGTGGGTGCTTCAATCTGATATGTTTTTTGAGGGTTGCAGCTTTATTTTTTTATGTTTGAAAGTGGGTTTTCAAGTGGATTTTGGGCTAGGGCTTGAGATTTTGAACGTTTTAATCATCGATTCAAAATATAGAGGATTGATTCGAGTTCGTCATGGAAATTAACAGCTACGAGGGGATTTTGGCGATGTTCGATGGTCTGAGGTCAAACGCGAAAAGATAAGGGTCATCGTGTATGTAGCAGGTCGTGAATCTATGGGGCTGGAAGCTTGATTCTTGGGTTCCAATAAGGGGAGATTTCGACGAGGAGGTCATCGATCCGATCACATTTGGATTTCATCGAGTGTTCTGTCGTATCCTTGTTTACGCATGCACGATTGAGGAAGGGGAAGTATCGACGTGCATTTTAGGGAAGAAGGAAGGGTTAGCGGGCCGAGTTGCGTGTTGGGCTGGGTTGATTGTGTGGGTAATGCAATTAAATTAAATTTAAGTAATATAAATTGATTTAGTAAATTTTAATTCTTACAAATTTCGTAACTTGTTCATTTTAGGTCGAAATCAAAGTGATCGGTCGCATTGCGCTAATACCATCGAAGTGTACGATTTGAATCTAAATTCGGGAAGATTCAAACTAGTGAATTGTTAGCTAAAATCAAACATCGTTCGATTGTAGGCCAACCAGAACGTGAAAGCAACAATTTGAAATTATGGTGAGTAAATCTCACTCAATTTTAATTACTGGGTTTAATTTATAATAATTAAAATTAACTACTGAATGATTGGTTGAATTGATATATTATTATCAGTTGGATTATTTATATATTAGTATATACACTAGTAGTTGGATATATTTCACGTTGATTGGAGCGGATGGACACTATGCACCCCACATAATAGCAATGACCTTACATTATCGCTATATCCCGCCTCAAAACAGGATTGGTATTTTATGTTATATAACATTTGTGGATACAGGGAAATAGGTTGGAGGGATCCAACTAGATTCCTCAAAAATGTATTGATTGTTTCATATATAGTGATATATGATGTGATTGAATAATCCATTATGGATCTGTTGTGTGATTTGTTCCATTGGATACTATAGTAGCACTGGTCCTAATTTTGGTACTTTAAATACCATAAATAATATTTTTGAATCTTCAAAAGAAATTCAAAGGTGATTTTGAAAATAAAAATATTTATATGGAAATTTGGATTCTTTTAAAGGAATGAATTTGAATTTAATAAAAGATTGACTTTTGGAATATGTACGTGATATTTTGAGTTTTAAAAAAATAAAATGATTTTTGAAATAATTAGTGGTTTCGGTGAAATCTAGGATTATCTAAAAGTAATTGTTTGTATAAAATAAATGACTTGATAGTAGGATTTTTACTTAACTATTTCCTAAGGGATTTTAAACGGAGATTTTTAAGTGATGGATAAAGTACTTGTATAATGAATTTTAAGTGATATTTTTGAAAATATGGAAAAGGAGTTGAAATCGAGATTTAAAATAGTTTGGAAAATATAATGGAATTTATAAAGGTATGGATTTATAAATGAAATTTTATAAATGAGAATATTTTATAAAACAAGTGAAACTTGAATGAGTTTGTAATTTGTAAATGATGTTTATAAATAAAATAAAATGATTGTCATTTGATAAATAGGAAATATAAATTCACAGGGTTAATTTATAATAAGAGCTGAAAATCAGTTATTGAAAGAAATAGTGATTCTATTTTTGAAATATGAGAATGGTTGTGAAATTGAAAATGTAATCGATTGCGATAAATCGAGAGGGATTTATAAACTGAAATTGGTTATATTGGAATTATAAAAATATATTTTCTATTGAGAAGTTAAGTTTGTTTAAAAGGAAATTTTTACTTATTTAGTTACGTAATTTAAAACTATCTATAGTATCCAAATATTTCATAAAGTTGGTTATTCAAATATTTAATATTTGTTGAAAATAAATTTAAGTTATTTATAATAAGCTTTGTAAATTGATTAGTTTTATTTAAAAATGAATTGAAAATGCGTTATTGATGTTTATTTAAAAGTATTGATATTTTAAATAATTACTTAAACGTGTTTTGAAAATAAATTATTATTCTTTGAAAATACTTATCAAATATATAATATGAAATGATTGAAATTTATTTATAAATTCTCTCGAGATTTGTAATGGGGTTTATTTAACTGATATGATTTTGATAACAATAATCTTATAAGGGATTTTGGGAGAAAACTGAATTTCCAAAATGTTGAAATATGGGAAATTCGAATTGAATCTGAATTCATAAAAGAAATTATAAATTGTAGGTTGGGTTTATAAAAGAGTATAATCGGTTTTGGAAATTTGTAAAATGGAATTTATACATAAATTCTGGAAATTTATGTGATAAGTTATGAAATATTTCCTAAGTTTGATATTAGAATGATTTTGGAGAATCTGCCTCTAAATATTCTTCTAAGTATTGGAAAGAGGGTTTTGCAAAAACATTTTAAGTGTAAAATGAATTATATAGAAATATTTTTCTAAGTGTTATAAATTGAATTCGAAAATATTTCTGAGTGTTGAAATGGTTTTAAAATATCCTATTATGGATAAGTATTTGAAATTGTTTTCAAATGTTGGAATACTGGAAGAGATTTGAATACATATCTTTGTAAAGATATTTTGAAATAAATATTTTGAAAGATTTACAATATGGGCCTAGTGACTGTTTATGTGTGTAATTTGATAGTTAAATAACCGACTATTAAATCTTCCCAAATTCGTTAATCGTTTCGAAGAGACCAGGATCATATTTGATTACCCAAAAATTACTTCGATCTGATTTGAGCATTGCAAATTGTAATATCATGAAGATAATAAAGATGGTGATTTTGAAGATTTAGTTTGTTCAGACCCAAAACTACTTGTATGGATGGAAGTTATTAGCACATTTTTGTTAGAGGGAAATGAGCATTCTAAGTGTAAATTTCTTAAGAGGTAATTGTAGCCTCAATCCTCATCGACCGAAATGACTAAAACAGAGGAGATGCAGCAAGGCTATGTACGTTGCTCCTATTAGGGTATGGTCATCACTCATCTAGAGTGGACATTTATCATCATTGTTATCTATTGTTTATTGTGTTTCGGGGCCCATTAGTGGTGATTATATTCGGTACTATCCAGTAAGGGATAAGCCAGTCTTGTGCTGGTATGGATCGATAGGTTCAATATCGGTACATTTCTCTAGAGGTGTATTATGGCGGGTGGTACCCCAGTAGCCCTGTCATTGTATGGAATCTAATATCCACTATGAGCCTGTATGGTTTTAGTTGTATACCAAATATGTGGAAACATGAGATGCAAGCATTTCAGTTATTTAATAGTTTCATGCACTATTATAATATCAATTGATTTTGATATGAAATGTTTTGGTTATCGTAAGATAAAACCTATCGTGTTTATGTGACGACCCATAATTTTATACCCTTTGAGTCGATAACAAACCACCCGTGTCTAACTTAAATTTCACGAAAAGGCGAATCATTAGAAAGAAAATAAAGATAGAACAGAATCACACACGAATGGAATAACATATATTATTTCAATAATAATATTTACGGCGGAAAATTTTAAAATACAATATCAGAGTCTAACCTAGATTTAGCCTAGACAGTTATAAATCTCTGTCCTTACAAATGTTGAAAACAACAAAACAAATGCAATAGATGTAGCAAATAATAGAATACGTTCATACGATGATGAAGATCTCCAGCTCTCCTTTGGAAACTCCAACCGTCTGCAACTAAACTTGAAACTACTCGAATTTAACCCGAGTATTAAAAATACCTGGGTCAGGCTTGATAAACCAGTGTGAGATACTCAAAATTAAAATGACTATATTATCAAAACCTTTGAAAAAAGGGTATCTCATAAGACCACGCCCATACATAAATACGGACGGGTTTTTACCTTATAATAACCAAAACGCTTTTATTACCAAAATTATCTTTAATGACATTCTTTTGAAAACACTTTTCAAATAAACTTATTAAAATAAGGTATCAATACCCGGACTAAGTCTAAGGTAATATATCAGGACTAGGTCAATGGTGTTAAATCACATAGTTTTGATTCATGACGAGGTGACGCTCATGTATGCAAGAAAATACTCAAGTATGGTATCATGCAACAAAAAGAGGGACAAGAACAATGGTGATATTAATTATTTGTTTTTAAGTCTTAGAAATTTTGTAAAATCTATCCTCAAGAAAACACAACACAGACACATCTTGATTAATGGCTTGTATGTGCTGCAAATATACACCCAGTCGACTGGCAGTTTTTCCCAATCGACTGGTTCTATATATGCTGCACATACACGCACATCTGTGCATGAATTATTATCTTATTACTTTTCAGCGGACTGACCATTTTCGACCAGTTGACTGACCTGAGTCTAACTGTCATATTTTCAAAAGACATGTTGTATCTGCGAAGGGTTGTGACCGATCTGAACGAGAATAATTCCTTCTCTTCATCAGAACTCTCTACCAATGGCAGCAATTTTGTTTTCAATATATACTTGTTTCCCAACATTTTACAATCATCGAAATCATTCTAACTACTCTCTATCACTCTTGTGCTCTCAAATTCTTACATTCTAACAGCATTCTATATCTAATTGCTTTGAATCTCTAAATTACTTACATATTCCTTGATTCTAAGCAATATCTTCCTTTCCTATTCTCACATACATTTCATACACTTGAGGATTTGATTATAGGAAGCGTGTACTTCAAGACATATCTGTGTTATCAAGAAATACTTTTCAACAAAGTTTTTTCTATATCAAGTAGAAGTCATGTTCGGTTTCTCAAGCAGAAAGTCCTCTTCAGCTGTTGAGGCGAAAATTCTGTTTGGCTGCTAAGGTGTTAGTATACCTATTTCTTCAGGTTAAATGAGGGCTGTTGTTTTAGTGAAATTCCAGGAGTCTTGGACTGGAAGTGGGACGGTGCTCCGAACCAGCATAAAAATTCCTAGTGTCATTTTACTTTACTGCTTTTATATTCCGCAATATTTTCTATATAGCTATCATCACTACACTCTACATTAGCATATATCCATATTATACGATCCATAGCACACTTTCATTTGGTATCAGAGCTTTAGGTCATCCTATATTCGTCACAAAGATATTTTATATCTTAGTAATATGGGTAGTAACACTAACACCAGTTTTATTGAAGGTTAATCCACTGCACGACCTCCACTGTTTAATGGCATGAATTATAACTATTGGGCTACACGAATGCGTATATATATGCAAGAAAATAGTTTTGATTCATGGAACATTACACAGTCAGAGTATCGCATACCAACAATTGAATATTCAACATGGTCAAATACACAAAAATAAGATGCTTCCTCGAATTCCAAAGCCATGAACATGTTATTTTGTACATTAGATAAAAATGAGTTTAATCATGTTAGTATATGCAACACTGCCTATGAAATATGGAGAACACTAAAAGCCACTCATGAAGGTACTAACAAGGTTAAACAAATTAAATATCTATGCTTAAGAATTAATTTCAAAATTTTAGGATGAAGCAAGATAAATCTATAAATGATATGTACTCCAGATTTCAAGATATTCATCATTTTTTATTAGGACTAGGAGAGATATATTCCGACTTTGATATTGTTTCAAAAATCCTTAACTCTTTAACGAACGAAGTGAAAGAAAAGTCTTAGCTATTGAAGAAGCTAATGATCTTTCTACCATGAAACCGGAAGAGTTAATAAGAAATCTAATGTCCTATGACGTAAGTTTGCAGGCTAAAAGAGTACAAGCACAAGATAAGAAGAACATAGCTTTTCATGCTAAAGAAGAAGACTCAGATTCAGATGTGGAAGACCTAGCATTTATTTCCAAAAACTTTAAAAAGTTTTTGAAATATAGAAAAAGGAACAAGAGTAATGGAAAACGAAGCCCCAGCAAACCATCAACTTCAACAATAGAATGTTTCAACCGCCACAAAAAGGGACACATGCAAAAAGATTATCTAGAATAAAAGAAAGCATACAACAACAAAAATAAGAAGGACAAGTTCAAGAGAAAAGCTTTTTCAGTAACATGGGATGACTCAGATTCTTCATCCTCTGAAATCGAAAATGACAGTGATAATGAACAAGCAAATGTATGCTTCATGGAAAAAGATAATGAGGTTAGTGATCTAACTTTTAATGATATGATAGAAATAAACTCAGAACTTCTAGACAATTTAAAAAGTCTCAAAAGAAAATATAAATAGGCTTTGGAAAATCAGAAAAGAGCAAAATTCGAAAGAGATGTGCTTAAAGACGAGAAGAAAATATTAGAAGAAGAACTTGAGAAAATTCAAGATTCACTCTCTAACAATTCTCAACTCGCTCTTTTAAGTCAAGAAATAAAAGCTCAAAAAGAAAAGAATGATGCTCTAGTTTCTGAAAATCATGAGCTAAAGCAAAATTCAAAATTTTTGAGTTAGGTAACACTAGTCTCAAAACAAAGCTAGATGACATTATTAAAAACATTTCCAATGTTAATGAAGGATGAGAAAATTTATCCAGTATTATTGAAAATTCTCAACCTGTTTCAAACACAAATGGATTAGATTATGTTAAAAAATCAAAAGCTCCACCTAAAAATGAAAATAAAAGGAGAAATGATTATAAACCTTGGACTACAAAAAAATCTTTAAAAAGAAAATCCAATCTGAAAACTATAAAAATATGAATTCGTAAAACAAACAATAGTTTAATTAGAAAGAAATATATAAATTCATTTTTTGAATCAGTGCATAAAAATAAGAATTATATTTTCAAAGGGGATACTGAACCCTCTTGGGTTTGGTTTCCTAAGACCTAACTCTTAAGACCCTATTAAAAAGTGGGTCCCAATGTTATTCTTTATTTTCTTGCATGTCCGACTTAAAATGAGTGGAAAATGGATATTCGACAGCGGTTGCTCAAAACATATGACCTATGACAAAAATATGCTATCAAACATTACTTACTCAAATGAAGGCTCGGTCACTTTTGGAGACAATTCAAAAAAAATATCATTGGAAAAGACGACATCAGCAATATATTGGTGTTCGCCGACTGACTCGAAATTCTCTACGGTGGGCTTGATCAATATTCGCACTCTCAGCCTTATGAAACTACCGGCTCAACCTTCTCATTTTGATTCTTTCGAAGACCGACAACAACAACAAGGTCGCCGCCAATCCGGAAGTTCTTCTATTTTGAACCTGAAGAGGAAATTTGTCTTCCAACCTCATCTCATAGCACCGGTGAGTCTATCAACATTCTTTCTATAAATCTATTTATCTTAGACTCACGTCTTAAAAAGGTTGATAAAAAATTGGACAAAATCAAAGGCTTTTTCAATTCTTTATGGAATGCTATCTCTTGCTCCTCTTCGGCAAATACTACTACATTTGCTCCTAGTAACCGTCATGATCCTCATTTTACATGTTCTACATCAGAGGAACACAGTAGCATAGATACAAGTGCTGTTGGTAGCGGAGGACAAGGCATTGGCAGTATAAGACCCGGAAAGCAATTCGTAGAGGAGGAATAATTTGATTCGGATAAAGAATAGTCTAGACTTGGTTGGTATGGTAAGATTGGTAATTACTTATTATTGGCTACTTTTAGCAATGAAGATTCCGTATTTTTAGAGACTTGTAATAATTAGTCTCTTATTTATTTAAAATTTTATTATATATTATTTCTGACTGTTTGTTCTATTTGTGACTTGCAATGTTATTTGTGACTGAATATTATGTACTATTCTGAATTTGAAATTTTTATTAGCTATATTTCCTTTCTGTCGATGACAAAGGGGGAGAAAAGTTTGAACTAACCATTTTTTACTGGAACTAAAGATGTCACATATTCAGGGGGAGATCATAAATCTTCATATACTATAAATTTTTATCTTATATCTTACACAGGTTGTCATCAATCAAAAAGGGGGAGAATGTTAAATCATATAGTTTTGATTCATGACAAGGCGACGCTCACGTATGCAAGACAATACTCAAGTATGGCATAGTGCGACAAAAAGGGAGACAAGAACAATGGTGATATTGATCATTTGTTTTTGAGTCTTAGAAATTTTGTAAAATCTATCCTCAAGAAAACACAACACGGATACATCATGATTAATGGCTTGTATGTGCTGCAAACGTACAACCATTCGACTGGCAGTTTTTCCTAGTCAACTGGCTCTATATATGCTGCACATACACGCACATCTGTGCATGAATTATTATCTTACATGATTTTACTTTTCAGTCGACGGACCATTTTCGACCAGTCGATTGACCCGAGTCTAATTGTTATATTTTCAAAAGAAATGTTGTCTCTACGAAGGGTTGCGACCGATTTCTGAACGGGAATAGTTGCTTCTCTTCATCAAAACTCTTCACCAATGGTAGAACCTCTATGTTTTCTATATATATATATATATATATATATATATATATACTTGTTTCGAAACATTCTACAATCACCGAAATCATTCTAACTACTCTCTGTTACTCTTATGTTCTCATATTCTTGTATTCTAACAGCACTCTATATCTAATTGCTTTGAATCTCTAAATTACTTACATATTCCTTGATTCTAAGCAATACCTTCGTTTCTTATTCTCACATACATTTAATATACTTAAGGATTTGATTATAGAAAGCGTGTACTTCAAGACATATCTGTGTTATCAAGAACATACTTGTCAACAAAGTTTTTTCAGTATCAAGTAGAAGTCTTGTTCAGTTGCTCAGGCAGAAAGTCCTCTTCGGCTGCTGAGGCAAAAATCTTGTTCGGTTGCTTAGGTTTTTGTATACGTATTCCTCCGGGTTAAGTGAGGGCTATTGTTTTAGTGAAATTCCAGAAGGAGTCTGGGACTGGACGTAGGATGGTGCTCCGAACTAGTATAAAAATTTCTAGTGTCATTTTACTTTACTGCTTTTACATTCCACAATATTTTCTGTATAGCTATCATCACTACACTCTGTATTAGCATATATCCATATTATATGATCCATAGCACACTTTCAAATGGAATATACTAAACAGAATATATGATACCAAAAGCGGTAGCTGAAATGTTTGCAAGTCATTGCAGCTATTTTGGGAATACAATCAAAACTATAAATCTCGTATTGGTATTGGATTTCCAACATGATAGGAAACTAGTCTCTCTGATCCGTGCATAAAAAACATAGTTCCTACAGTGCCTTAATCACTTTTCCCAAACTAGTCACTTGGAACTGTACTTTCTATACTACCACTAATAACCGGTAGTTCCCTGCTTTACTCAAGCTAATCACTTTATCAAAATGGGGCATTAAATTCCTTGAGGAATGTATCCCCCAAAGAGCCCAACGTATTGGAAACCACCATACATACTCACTTATTCCGAATTTTATCTATCAGACCACATAGTATCCTATATCATCTTCCGAGATACGAGTCTAGTGAGGCTACGCTCAATTTCTACAAAGCCACGCTTTTCATACAAAACCACGCTTTTCATAATAGGTACCACTTTGAATGTCACTTTGATCACTATTTGACTCCCATAAGCATAAAATCTCTGAGCTCATATGTCTCAAAGAAGGGTGCTAAGCTAAAAGAAGTTGCCTTCTTCGCCACCAAGCAGATGTACATTTGTAAAAGTCAAATGTTGTGTCTAAGAAATGAAATGTCAGACATTCGTCCACACAAGTTCGTTTTAGGACTGAACGAAACCGAAGGCACTTTCCTGGGCCATTACTAGGCAAGAAGCCCCTGCAATTCGAAAAAATCTCCACAACGAGGTGTAACGACCATAGATTTTAATTTAATTTAAATTGATAATTTAAATGAATTTTTGAATTAAAATTGTAAAATTGATTATAAATGGCAGCGAGTTACCCCAATTCAAATAGAAAATATATATAAAGTCATATGGATTTAAATATTTGTATATATGTGAATATATATGTATACATTGGATTTGAAATAAAAATTTAAATAAATGGTTTTAAAAATAAATAGAAATCGAAATGAGAATATTTATATATGATGAATTATAAATTATGAAGTAAATAAAATTAGACGAATTTCAAATAACATAGGGACTATAGAAATTTATTTACATTGTAAAGCGATGTACAAAGCAAGGAAATAAATATAACAACTTTAAAATATGAAAACAAATGCAGTATAAGTATGTAAACGAATTAGTTAAGAAACAAACACCATTAGAACAACTATTATAATATGTACATGAAGTAAAATAAAATAGAAATCTATCAAACATAAATAAAGTAAAATATGTGAACATATCTATGAAGCTACAGTACAAAGTAAATAAATTAAACAAAACCAGATTTGTGTAAAATAAAAATAAAAATAAATAAACAAAACAAAAGTATAAATAAAAGAATTAAGGCATAAGCTTATAAAAACAAAGTAAAATAACAAGACAAGGCAATAGAACAAAAGTAGATAGTTAAATGCATTCAAATGTGCAGGCAATAAAAGAGTAAGTAAATAAACATAAAATAAAATAAATAAGGTAAGGTTGTAGACATTAAGTACATGTACAAAACAAATAGAGGCTGTAGACAAAGTATAGAAACAGCAAGTACAAAGTATCATCCCTAAGCACATACAATATCCTAGCACACATTTTTCATCTCAGCAAAAGATGTAGGCTGAAGTAAACGGATACATTTATATGTATAAATAAGTACAAGCAAGCACATTCACCCATGCCTATTGTCCAAACAAAGTGATATCCCTGTGCATTCCTTTTCTTAAATATATCAAGACTTATACCACCTCAGTCTCATTTATTCAAAGCTAAGAGGACTGAAGCAATCATTGTTTAAAATTTAAAACAAAAAAAAATGGAAGCAAACATTAACTGGAAAGCAAAGCTTCAATTTGAAAGGAAATTCCAGTTTCACTGTGCTTTGACTTCATGCCTGGTGAGCTAACTACCCTCTGGTTTTGTTTATATATTTTGATATCAGTGATTGATATGGGTATGTTGTGAGTAGCTTATAGCTGTTTAAACTTGAATGTATGTTGCCATTTTTCTGTGTATGAATATCTACGTATATGTATTAGTGTATCTCTCTGTTTGGTCTCAGGACATAGAACAACCCAAGAGGATTCAATTTCTTCTCTCCTAATCAATATTAAGCTTTGATTTTAAAACAAATTAGTTGTATTTAAGTATGGATTACAATTTAAAAATGTCTTCATGAAGTATATATGCATATAAAATGAAAGATCAGGTTTTTACAGTAAAAACTTAAATTTCTGGAAATTTTGTCTATCACGAATCATAAATTCAAGAATATAACTTGAATCTATACTAAAAGTTATGATTTTTAAGCGTGGTTTGATGATTTTTAGTTGCGTGGTTCAATAGCAGTTCGAAGATGATCAAAATGGGTATTTTGGCCAATTGCCGGTGATATGATGAACTGGAGGTGTCGGGGTTGTGTGAGGAGGTGGTCGAGCCTATGGTGGTAGTAGGAAAAATGACCGGAGGTGGCCTCGATCTTGGTGGCGAAAGCGGCGTTCGATTTTCTTTCGAAAACCTAAATTTTTGAGGGGTTGAACATTGGGTCGCCGCGCCTCCTCTCGTGCATCGAGCTGCACGACCTTCCAGGGGGAGTTAGGTGAGGGTGTGTCGAGTTCATGGCTGGAGGCTAGTGACCTCACGTGGTTGAAGTCGCGGTGTCAAGGCGTTTCTTTGGTTGGAGGTCTGTTCGGAGTTGATCGAGTCGTACTCGATTTCGACTTGTTGCCATATGGGATCGTCTGGGTGGCCGGAGTTGGTTTATGGGTTGAGTGTGACATGCCGGAGGTCCTGAAGATGGTCGGAGATGGTTCGGTCGGGTGTACACGTGCATGTGCACGTTTGGTGCTCGAATGATTTTGGTTGGGGAAGAAGACGAACAATAGGATTATGCTCGTGATCGACTCGGGAAAATGATCGCTTTGCTCGAGTATGTGCTCGTGTGGGATAGCCTAGTGCCGCAGTTTTAAATTTAACCAAGTAAAAGAAAAAAATAAAGGAAGAAGAAGTCCAGGGGAAGGGATGATGTTCCATCGGGTTGGGTCTCGCGTGAAGGCCTGTGCAACTCGAAGTAAAATAGAAGAGCCTCGGGTAGTTTTTCTTTTGTTCAGGTTTTAAAACAAAAATCTGCTCCTATTTGAAGTTTAAATTAAATTTTAAAATTTTAAAGCAAGCTTAGAACTAATATTTAAATCAGGGAATTAACTAAGCCTTCATTATTAAATAGTCTACTAACTGTGTTTAAGTATTTAAGAGGATATAAATATAACTTGGGCTTTGAAATTGGAATTTTAAAATCTTGGGTTTAAAATGAAAATTAGAAAGAAATTGGGAAAATAAATGTTTTTAAAACGTATTGTGAGTGATGATTAAATCATAAATAAGAATAAGTTTAAACTTAAGTTAATGGAGATTTGATGATTTCTAATCCATTAATTATTGAGTTAATTAGGATGAATAATTTACAATTTGTATTAGATTTATCAATTATAAATTGTTAAATGTAATTACTTAATGAAAGTAATTAAGGATTAATCACTCATTGTAATTAATTTTGGATACTTTAATTTATTAAAGTTAATTAATTTAGTTTAAGAAAATCGTTAGATTTAAATTGGAAATTAATGATTTCTTGTTATGAGATAATTACTTTATGATCAGTAATTAAAAGTTTAATTTCTTAAGATAATTACTCAAGGGGTTAATTTATTATGTAAATGGGTTCGGAGGTTAATTTAATTAATATGATTAATTAAGAAAATTTTAATTAATTAAAGTGTTTGATATATTAATTCATATCAAATGATTTGGAATTAATAAATCTGAATTAATAATAAATTCATAAGTAATTAATTAAATTGGAAATGAATTGAATTAATTAGGATTAAACAGTTAATTATTCCTGCTTACAAATGTTTATTGAATGCTTATGAATGATTGTATTGTATGAGATGCTTTGAATTGATTATCCTATCTGATTTGTGATATTTTGTTCTGTAGTTTGAGCTGTGTATATTTATTTACATTTGTATACTATCTGTGAATCTGTGAATGGACGATGAGCGTTATAGTTTTATATCGCTTATCAACTATATTTCTATGTTTTAATCTGCGATGATTGAAATGATGTTGCACTAGTGTGTTAAACCCCTGGACCACACCATACACACACAATTATGGATTTCACGAGGAAATCGGTTAAGTCACAGATTTTTGAAATAGTTTTAAATTTGAATATTTGAATTCAAATGTTTTGGAAATGGATTGGGTTTAAAGTGAAAAGCTTTTGAAATGTAATTTCATAAATGAGATTTATGTTGAATAACTCAATAAAATATGAAGTTGAATAATTTGATTTGAACTTAAATTCAAGATTTGAAATTGAATACTATGATTTAAAAATAGGGATTAAAAATGTTATACCAGTTATATATATATGGGTTGAACTATTTTAAAAGTATTGATTTGAGAATGTGAATAGAATTCAAGGGCTTTAACTCGTGTAAATATAATTGGATTTTTCTGAAACGAAAACTGTTTGTTTTCAAATAATAAAAGCTTTCACATAAGAAATGAACTTCCAATTTGTGTTAAAAAGATTTCTAGTTTAAAATGAAAATGATTTCCAAGTTATAGAAACGATTTGAAAGCTATAAGTACATCTTTGATTTAAAGATTTAACGGGTTAATCCTATCGAAATGAAATTGTTTTGGAAGTCTATGAATGGATCTTTTTGAAATAAATCTTTTTGTTTAAAAATTTGAAATGGTAATTGATTTAAACCATTTGGAAGAAAAGTTTTGGGTAATAAGTTGTGACTTAATTGAAATCCCAATATCCATATATTTCTTGTAAATATTGCGCTCACTATTCGATTTAGCCGGGAGAGGACCTTTGTGTCATATATCCCATTCCGAATATGTGATATGTCGTTATGGATAGCATTTGAAGACCGGTGTTGAAGACCGGATATTTTTGAAAGCGAAAGGACAACTCGTCGAATGTCTTTGCATCGACTGGTCCCCGGTATAGAGACTCCATCTGTGATGGGAAGTCCGAACGTGATTGGTGAATATCCGGATTGCAAGGACTTCTTTGTAAGTGCCTTCGGTTCTGTTCGATCCCGGAACAGACTTGTATGGATTGTATGTCTGACATTACAAATTGAGATATAAAGCCGATTTCTTTCAAATATATTTCTGTTGGTGGCGAAGAATTTATTCTTTTAGCTTAACGCCCTTCTCTGAGACGTACGAGCTCAGAGGTTATATAGTTGATGGTCATCAGCGATATATTCCCAATTTGGTAATGTGACATACTGAGTGTTGCTGTGAAATGATCATTGTGTTGATTATTTGTTATAGGATCATTTGTTTGATCGTCTATCCTGGTGATCATTTCTATGATCATTTGTTGACCCAAAGCATGGCTTTTGTATAAAGTATGTTTTTGTGGACGTGACTTCGTCGAGCCTCACACCTCGGGAATGGTCAAAACAGGAAAGATGCGGCAAGGTTATGAGGGGTAGCGCCCTTTAGGATATGTGCATTTCCTTCTGGAAAAGGGTGGTATCATGGTACGGAGTCCAGATACTTACTCATGTTGAAAACACTTTATGATTGTGTGAATTGATTGCGAGCGCTCGGTTGAAAGGTCCCAAAGGACCGGGGGATGACATATTCGGTCAGTTGTTACTCAGTTAGGGGTAACCCGGCCTTGTGTTGGTAGAGATCCGGTTTGGTTCTCGGGGATGTCCATCCAGAGGCATTCTCATGTGGCAATGGGAAGTTCCTTGGCCTGATCATTCGTTGGAAATCCAAAGAAACAATACGAGACTTGTACGGTTTTAGTTGTATAACCTGCCATGGAATGTGGCGGTAACCTGCTATTGAACATGGTTAGCTATAGTAGGCATACGATAATGGTCGTATGCTGGCTAAGATTTATATTCTACTTTCGAAATGAATTTTTCTTACACTATGCACTAGTAATAATATCAAATGTTTCTTTTAATGCGTATCAAGCATCTTTGACTATCATAAGGAGAAATCTCCTCCGATTCTGCGTTTGCATTGTGTGTGTGTGTGGGAGGCCTTATGGTAGTCTCATTTTTAAAAAGCATTGCGAATTGACTTTGAAAATCTTTTGTTGAATGTTTTTAAAGATAAACTGTTTTTGTTGCTCACACCAGTCCCACGACTGATCCGGAGCTTATTGTTTCTTTCCTAAACTCTGGGTGCTCATTATATTTCTACACGAGCAGTCTAGAGTTGGGTTTTACAGATAGTTAGATATAGTGGATTATCTGGAGTTAGTTCAGTCTTTGGACCACACCAGTCTTGCTGAGCTAGGTGATATGTTATTGGGGGTTCGAGCTTCTGCTGGATTGATTCTTGGAGATGGAGTTGCAGTTCTCGGAGTTCTCTTTTGAAGACTATCTTAGAGTTATATTGTTCCGCTGCTATTTATTGTATCATATCTTTGATGTATATTGATATCTACTGGATCATCTGTTGTATCAGATATTGTATCAAAGCTGTATATCAATGTATTATTCTTTTATTCCGCTGTGTTATTTACTTAATGTTGTTATAAGCTCCGGCGAATCGGATTTGAACGGTCGAATCTATGGCATTCGAATACGATTTGAAGTATGGATGTCGATTTTCGAGCGGGCAAAATTTGTCTCGTTACACGAGGAGACCACTGCTATAAATAACTCTATAATGGAAGCGACCTAGAGCATGTCAACAAGCAGTCCTTATACTATGAAGATCCACCATCTTCAATAATCATCATCTTTAACAAGTCTTCACTTTCGAACGTATACATTGGTTCGAAGTGGTTTTCGGATAGGGATCACCCAAATCCGACCCTAGGTCCTTCGAAGCCATTTATCAATTTAAAAGATGTTAAGTTCATATATGGATATCAATCATCAATCAATTTCTTCATCTTTTATTTAAATCAAATATCTTTCTTATATATATTCTTTTCAATCTATTCCATTTTCTTTTCAAGAGTACATGGAATCATTAAGCCTCATTTATCAAATCATTTAGTTTATTAAACCTTTCTTAAATTCTAGAATAGTTCCAGAACATTTTCTCTTTTACTTAGGAAAACTTTTCAAAATCAATACTAAATCTTAATCAACGATTTCCTTCTTATATTCAAGTTATAACTTTTAACTTAGGGAAAATATTCCCAAATCATTCATTAAATCTTTAATCATAGATTTCTTTCTTAACTTCAAATCAAATTCCTACAAGTCGAAGATTTTCATAATATAGCACTACTGCCACCTTAGATATAGTAAATTTCACCTCCAGGGACTAATGGCAAGTAATCCTACATCATGAAGATCTTTGTCATCAGTGATCATTGTCTTCGATATATTTTATTTCGAAAATTAGTTTGAAGGGGTTTTAAAGTAGGAATTACACAAATCTGATACCGGTTCTTCGAATAGGAATCACCTAAATATGATCCTGGTTCCTTCATACCAATCATCGAATAAAAGATGTTAAGTGGTTAATTAACATTCAAAGAATTTGTTTCTTTTCATTTATCTTGGAAAAACTTAAATACGATCTTTTAGAGCATCCGGGCCTTCCATTCAATCTGTTCCACCCCTCGTCTAAAAAGAGAAAATACAAGTCAGCTAAGTTCAGAGCACTGGTTGCTCCATCCCTAACCTTAGTTAAACACCTTGTTTTATCTTTTCAGATCTCATATGCGGGACAAATGACTAGTCGTTTCTACATACTCAGTTATTAGCTGTATTTTGAAATTGATTATAAGATTACATATTATCTTTTAAAAATCATAATTTATTCTAGGAAATATCATTACGTTTAAACTCGTATTCAAAAGGTTATAGAATTTGCAGCATAAAAGTGCTGAAGAAAGTGCTATATAAGCTTATTTGATTTAAACAACTTTTTAATATTTGAAATTCATATTTTCCATTCCAAAACTCTTTCAAACCATTTTAATAAATTTATCAAATTTATTTCATATTTTTAATCATTTAAAAATAACATTTATAAAGAAATCCCTTTTTGGATTCCGAACTACAAAACCGCGATATTTTTAGAAAATTGTTTTGGACATATTTCAAATTGTACTTGATGAAAGTTTGATTTTCTTCCTTCGTTGGAAAACTATGAATATAATAGACCGGAAAATTCTTATCTTGGAGAATTCCGAGCTATATTCCACTTTGTACACTCATTTAACTTTTATGGCGCGAAATCGTGAACTACCGTTACGCGACCACCTAGTTTTGACTTATTTTTCAATTTCTTTTCAAACTTCATGGAAACACTACTAAATATTTATAAAACATTTCTAAATCGTTTTAACCTCGTTTTAAACAATATTTTTATATTTCAAACTCATATTCCATTTCGTTTCACTTTATAATATCATATTATTATAGTATCGTTTTCAATCTTTTTAGACAATTTTGAAATCATTAGGAGACTAAATAATTTACATACACGCATTTTTATGGATTTAATTCTCGTTTAATTTACTATGCTTATAAACAATTTATCTTATCATTTATCAAAACGAGTTATCATCCATATTACAAACAAATAATCTATCATAATATCAACCAAGTTATCATCCATTAAATCATCCAACATATACTAAACTTTTCATATTATTAACTTGAAATATTTTTAGGAATTATTAACTTAAATTATGAGTACTCACCTTTAACCCAATCCGTTAACTTCCTACCAACATTCATATCATCCGACACTTCACTAAATCATCTTAACTTCACTAATCTCTTTTATGGACTTTCCCTTTGATTCCGACAGCACTTCCTTCTTTTTTTCTCGCTCCAGAGCTCCTTGAACTTGCTCCTCCTCTTCCATAGGTTCGGTCACACCTTGATCCTCCCTTCCTCCATCGTTTCTTCACTTCTTAGATGCTAAACCACGTTTTAATGATATTCTAAGGTCTTTGGCAAATTTCAAGGGTGTTTTGACTTTGTTTGATATGGTGTTGAAAAGTTAGCAAGGAAAATAGAAGAGAAGAAGCCACTAGAGAAGTGGATGAAAGCTTGAAAAATGAAGAAGTGTGAGAAAGTGAGAAAGTTGATGCTCATTTATAGAAAAAGTTTTGGATTAAAATAATATTTTGTAAAAAGACCAAAATACGATTTACTTACTTTTTAAGCAACCTTATTTTTTCAACGTTTGACATCACATTTCAAATTATTATTTTATTTCATTTTCACTTAAGTATTAAGTAAAGAAAATAATAATTATGTTTAGTTTGATTTGATGTTTACCTTTTGCTTTGAAATGACACGGTGTCCTTTTGTGCTTACTTTTTGTTAATTATATTCAAGAATTTCCTAAGTATGTTTAATAAAAGTAAAATTAATTAATGAATTAATTAATATTTATACTATTTGAATATATGTTCATGTATAAGAAAATAAAGGTGCGACAATTTAATAGACAAAACGTTGATTTTCGACAAAATGATTTACGGTCATTTTGACATTTTAGTTAAACTAATTATTTGTGTAAACCAAATTTAAAAATGAACATTTACTTCTTTAAATAAATTAAAATATGTCTCTTCATATTTTAAAATCATATTTAAATAATATCAAAATCTCTAATTTTACAGTGTATGTAAAACTGACAAAATGCGACAAAATTGGGTTGTTTTTGTAAAATGATTATTAACAAACTTTTAAATATTTTAATATACTTTTATTATCTTTATTAAATATTTTCAATAAGATTTATCTTTTCAAATAAATATTTAAACCAATTTATTTAAACATTTATTTATTTTTAACAAAACTTAACTTTTGTTGATTTCTTCTAAAATCCAAATTTATATTTTTTTAATTATCAACTATAAGAATAAATAATTTCTCTATTATTATCTATTATATATAACTTATTTATTTAAGATTTAAACCATTTTAAATTTAAAACAAACAAAATCTCTCATTTTCGAAGTAGCGAAATTACGTATCGTTACATACTCCCCTACTTAAAGGAATTTCGTCCTCGAAATTACCCCCAACAAAAGTTTGCCAAAAACATTTATCTTCAAAATTAATTCCATATAATATACATAGATCATCCATATGAAATATTCTATTCGATCTCCTATTCGAATACACAACTTTATTTCCGAACTAGTATCGACTCCCTGATCCTCTAGTGTGGACTTTAATCAAGCTCTTTGCTCAGCAACCTTTGCTTTCCTTGCATAGCTCTCAACTATGATATAAAACTAAATTACCTAACCACAAACCCTCATCAATGTTCACGGTCAAGAATCGAGTGATAAATCCTTTTTCAGATTGGTGTAAACACCTCAAAGTTCCGAACTAGAATCTTAGATCAAAATTGTATGATGAGATGATCAACATATGACATATGTATTTATTAACCCTCAAAACTTTCATAAAAACTTTATCTTAAGCTCAAACACTTTATAAATATGCTTCTTTATATAATCCCTTTAATTATTTATTTTCAAATATTTTTATTCAAGAAAAATATTCCAAAGAAACCATTTTTCCACTCATAAATAATTTACCTTTATAAAAAAGTTATCCCACTATCTTTTTACTGAGTATATTTCCTTTAACACTAATATTATTTATGAATCATTTCGTAAAACTATTATTTAAGTTTATTTCGTCTTATAATGTATGCAAATCAATCATATTTTGAAGACTTAAGTCCAAATCCTTAATTAATGCTGGAATTCATTAATAAAACATTTTCTTGGTTATAATTACCTTTTTAAAGAGTTATTATTTTACTTAATAGTTCATGGCTGAAATCTATATTTGTATGATATAACTTTACATCCTAAGAGTATATACAAATCTCAAATTTCAAATTGGTTTTATATCCAGGTGAATTACAGTTTGTTGGTCGCTATCATTTCAAATTCATAATTACAAAATTTATTTTTGAATTAATGCTATTATAAATTTCTCCACTTTTGAATCCTTTTTCTTTATAATCACATTTATAAATTATACTTATCCAATTCATTTACTTAAAATATTTCGCAATCTTTTATCAATTTCTTAGCTTTGAGTTATGTATGATTCGGAAATTTTCGACTGTCCAAATTCATCGGAAATTCTGCTCTATCTTATCAATTAGCGATTCTAGTTTTCTTTGGTTTAAACACTTTTATAAAAATTACTAATCAATGATCACATTATTTCATTAACTTAATAACATTATTTAGATCGAGTAACTCTAAAACAATCCAAGGAACTGGGTATTACCAATAGTATCGTATATCCTCTTAACAAGAAGTGTAATACTTAAGAGAAGTGTTTACCATCCGAATACATCACTTGCCCATTTTTAGTTTATTTTCGAGCCAATCGAACTAGTTATCGTAAAATACCTCTTTTTATTTGAAATAAAACTATTTTCAAAATCCTTTAGAGATTACTTTATAAAACCTATTTTATAAATTCATTGAAATTCATCTTTTTACACAATCGTTTAAAATCATTTTTATCTTATGTGTTCATTCCTTAAATAAATCTTATTATCAAACACCTTATAGTCAAATTGTGAAACTTAATTCACAAGGTATTTGTACTTAAACTTTTAAATCAAACAATTGATCGATTTATGATAGCAACTTAACATTATCATTTCTTAATTTATTATTTCGGAATAAGTATGATAGATCTAAATTACCTTAATTGGATTTCTTACTTATCGATTATCTTTATGAAACATCTTATAGTCAAACTGTGAAATTCTAATCACAAGATGTTCATATTTAAATTTCACTAACCCTGATTTCTAACTATACAACTTTTCAAAATATATTCTTTATATTTAAAATATAATCCTAGGTAAAATTATTTCATTTACCAATTTTTTCAAAATCAGTGTGTCGGTTCGTCTTGTTTAAATGTTTAGGAACCCTCATCGATAACGACAATCTGACGCATCGATTAGAATCCATAAATCACTCAACAAATAAAATCAATATAAAATAATTTATATCCAAAAACAAATACGCGCTCATATATAATACACTCAAACTCATTCTAGGGTGTTTACTAACCCTATCTCTAATGAGTTACTCATCCTAGGGCATTAGTAACCCTATCTCTGATGAGTCTTTACCCCACCAAAGTCAAGGTTCTCGCTTAACCTTTAGCTCTGATACCATACATGACGACCGACAATTTCATACCTTTTGAATCAATAATAAAACACACATCTCTAACTCAAATTGCATGAAAATACGAATCATTAAGGGTAGAAAGAACATAAAGACAGAACAGAATCTCACACGAATGGAATAACATATATTATTTCAATAATAATATTTACAGTAGAAAATTTTAAAATTCAATATTAGAGTCTAACCTAGATCATCCTGGACGGTTATAAACCCTTATCCTTATAAATGCTGAAAACAACAAAAAAAATGAATAGATGTAGAAAAAAATAGAGTACATCCATAAAATGATGAAGATCTCCAGCTCTTCTCTGAAAACTCCAGCCGTCTTCAACTAAATCTAAAACTACTCGAATCTGACCCGAGTATTTATAATACGTGGATCAGGCTTGATAAACCAGCATGAGATACTCGAAATTTAAAATAACTATATTATCAAAACCTTTGAAAAGAATGGTATCTCATAAGACCATGCCCACGCATAAATACAGATGGGTTTTTACCTTATGATGACCAAAACACTTTTATTACTAAACTACACTTGATATTATCTTTAATGACATTCTTTTGAAAACACTTTTCAAATAAACTTATTCAAATAAGGTATCGATACCCAGACTAAGTCTAATATAATATATCTAGACAGGGTCAACGGAATATATCTAACGGAATATATGATACCAAAAGGGGATGGCTGAAATGTTTGCAAGTCATTATAGCTATTTTGGATACAATCAAAACCATAAATCTCGTATTGGGATTGAATTTTCAACATGATAGGAACCTAGTGGCCTTTTCTTCGATCCGCGCATAACAAACATAGTTTCCACGGTTCCTTAATCGCTTTTCTCTGCCACCAATCATATGCATTAGAGAATGGTGTTAAGCTAAGAGAAGTTGTCTTCTCCGCCACTAAGCAGATGTACATTTGTAAAAGTCAAACGTTGTGTCTTAGAAATGCAATGTCATACATTCGTCCATGCAAGTTCATTTTGGGACTAAACGAAACCGAAGGCACCTTACTCGGCCATTACTAGGCGAGAAGACCTTGCAATCCAAAAAAATCTCCACAAGGAGGATACCACTGCTATAAATAACTCTATAATGGAAGCGACCTAGAGCATGTCAACAAGCAGTCCTCACACTATGAAGATCTATGGTCTTAAATAATCATCATCTTCAACATGTCTTCACTTTCGAACGTATACATTGGTTCGAAGTGGTTTTCGGGTAGGGATCACCCAAATCCGACCCTGATTCCTTCGAAGCCAATTTTCGATTTAAAAGATGTTAAGTTCATATATGGATATCAATCATCAATCAATTACTTCATCGTTTATTTAAATCAAATATCTTTCTTAGATATATTATTTTCAATCCATTCCATTTTCTTTATAAGAGTACATGGAATCATTAAACCTTATTTATCAAATCATTTGGGTTATTAAACCTTTTTAAATCCTGTAATAATTCCAAATCATTTTCTCTTTTACTTAGGAAAACTTTTCCAAATCATTATTGAATCTTAATCAAAGATTTACTTCTTATATTCAAGCTATAACTTAGGGAAAATATTCCCAAATCATTCACTAAATCTTTAATCATAGATTTTCTTCTTAACTTCAAATCGTATTCTTGCAAATCGAAGATTTTCATAACAGAGCACTACTGTCACCTTAGATATCATAAATTTCACCTCCAGCTATCAACCATTTCTCTTATCATTTATCAAACCAAATTATCATCCACATTACAAACATATAATCAACCATGATATCAACCAAGTTATTATCCATTAAATCATCGAACATATACTAAAATTTTCATGTTATTAACTTGAAATATTTTTAGGAATTATTAACTTAAAATATGAGTACTCACCTTTAACCAAATCCTTTAACTTTCTACCAACATTCATATCATCCAACACTTCACTAAATCATCTTAACTTCACCAATCTTTTTCGTAGACTTTCCTTTTGATTTCGACAGCACTTTCTTCTCTTTTTCTCGCTCCAGAGCTCCTTGAACTTGCTCCTCCTCTTCCATAGGTTTGGCCATATCTTGATTCTCCCCTTCCTCCATCATTTCTTCACTTCTTAGACGTCAAATCATGTTTTAATGGTATTCTAAGGTCTTTGGAAAAGTTTGGTGGCGTTTTGACTTTGTTTGATATGGTTTTGAAAAATTTAGTAAGGAAAAGAGAAGAGAGGAAGCCATTAGAGGAGTAAAGAAAAGCTTAAAAAAGAAAGAAGAAGAAGTGTAAAAAAGTGAGAAAGTGGATGCTTATGTAAAGAAAAAGTCTTGGATTAAAATAATATTTTGTAAAAAAGACCGTTTTACTTACTTTTTAAGTAATCTTATTTTTTCAACATCACATTTCAAATCATTACTTTATGTCATTTACACTGAAGTTTAAGTAAATAATATAATAGTTATGTTTAGTTTGATTTGATGTTTACCTTTTGCTTTGAAATGACATGATTGTCTTTTTGTGCTTTCTTTTTATTAATTATATTCTAGAATTTTTTAAGTATGTTGAGTAATAGTAAAATTTATTAATGAATTAATAAATATTTATACTATTTGAATATATGTTTCTATATAAGAAAAATAAAGGTGCGACAACGTTGCGACAACTTTTAATCAACAAAATGTTTTACGGTCACATTTTGACGCTTTAATTATACTATTTATTTATGCAAACCAAATTTAAAAATGAACTTTTTACTTCTTTTAATAAATTAAAATATGTCTCTGTATATTTTAAAATTATATTTAAATAATATCAAAATATCTAATTTTACAGTGTATGTAAAACTGACAAAATGCCATAAAATTTATTTATTTTTGTAAAATGATTATTAACATACTTTTAAATATTTTAATATACTTTTATTATCTTTATTAAATGGTTTTCAATAGATCTATCTTTTTAAATAAATATTTAAACCTATTTATTTAAGCATTTATTTATTTTTAACAAAGCTTAACTTTTGTTGATTTGTTCTAAAATCCAAATTTGTACTTTTTAAAATATCAACTATAAGAATAAATAATTTATCTATTATTATTTATTATATATAACTTATTTAAATTTTAAATCTTTTTAAATTTAAAACAAATGAAATCTCTTATTTTCGAAGTAGCGAAATTACGGGTCGTTATAGTTTATGTGTGACGTAGTCTTACGAGATACCTTTGTTTTCAAAGAATCTTGATAACAATCATAATTCAAATTGAGTGTGTTTCTCACGTTGGTTTTCCAGACAGACTCGGCTGTTATTTTATTATAAATGCTCGGGTCAGACTGAGTATATTACAGATTAGTTTGGATGCTTAGAGCTTTAAGAAATGAGTTGGAGGCCCAGAGACGTATTCACATGGATGGTTATATTTTTTGCTATTATTCATTGTTGTGTTTATCAGCAATTGTGAGGATGGACTATTATAATTTTTCAGGCTGAAATAGGTTTGTATACTCTAATTGATGCCTGTTTATGTAGATATATTACAGTTTTATTTTATGCAAAGATTTATGGAATATATTATAGATTATTCGTTCCGCTATGAGATTCTATGTTGTTGAAATTTCTCCTTCCTTTCTTCTTCTCTCTCTCTCTTCTTTTCCATGACCTTTTGTCATTCTATACTTTTTGGGTTGGACATGTGTGGGTTATTATCGATTCAAAGGGTACAGATTTTGCGGGTCGTCACAAGTAATTACCTATGTTTTGTGCACAATACGCTCTTTTTGCATATATGTATACACACATATGTGTGCGCTTGTGCGCGTGTGCGGACGATCAGCACGTACGCATATTATATTTATTACAATACATGACACTTCTGTCCGAATAAAATTTCATAGAAACTGAACAATCTTTAAAAATAATCATTTAAATACTAAATATAACACCTTTTACGTAGATTCTTCAGTCCACACCTAAGGACAATCCACCTAGGAATAGCATTGCAAGAATAGCAATTCAATTGGTTTATAATTATCAAGTTTTAATTTTTATCTTCAGTTGAATATAAAAGTAAAGAACTAAATAAATACATTGTAAAAAGATGTTGGAACTATAAGTGGTCGATTCTTTTATCTTTAATCCAAAAGTTACATATCAATTTTTATAACATGATGTTTTTGTAAAATTGTTGTGCTATATTAACGCTGTATGTTCAAATCTAAGAAAAGTGGTATGTTGATGATCCACATTTTGTGCTATAGCAATTATGTATTTAATTCAAAAAAAATGTCATGGTATATGGTTCCATTCCAATTCTAATATTTATTTTTTGAATTTCAAAATTTTCGAAAATTCCAAAATCAAAATTTTAAATTTAAGTTATACTTTCAATCAAAATTCAAAATTTTCTTATTATGTATTTGAAAATTTTAATTTTTTTAATCCAAAGTCAAAGGAAAATTTTCAAAAGTTAAATTTTCAAATGTAAATTTAAAATTTAAATAATATAAAATTCAGACGTTCAATCATTCAAACCAAGAATTCATTTTTAAACTACAAATTAACATAGTGAAAATGTTAAAAATATAAATTTGAAAATTTTGAAGTTTCAAATTTAAAATTGTTATGGGAAATTTTAGCACGGCTACCCAATGATTTTGAGATGAATAAATCATCAAAATATTTTTCGAGTCAAAATTTACATACGAGGTGCAGCCTTTTGTTTGCTAAAGATCAACTGTTAGTTACCATGGAGAGCTAGTGTGTATTTTTAGAAGATGAAGTACTCGAACATTACATATTGTCCGTAATTTGTTGAGAGTTCGTTGGCTAAAGTCTCGTCTAATTTCGAGTTAGTATGAACAAGTTACTATAGTTTGAATGAAAAATTAGCAATCTCTGCCTTATCAAAGTTTAGACCCGATATAGCCTATTATTTGTTAAGTATAACGGTTAGTCGGCATGGATAACTAAATCATATGTTCAAAATATGAAGTATACGAGTGTTTTGTATTGTCCATAATTTAGATGCGCATACATTGGTCAAAATATCGTCTGATTCTGAATTAATATGAAAAAGTTATTGTAGTTTGAGCGAAAAAATAGTGATTTCTGCTTAGTTAAAGTTTAGATATGGAATGTAGCCTATTATTTGCTAAATAAAGAACAATGGAAAATTATGGATTATTTGAGAGTTCAATATCGTTTGTAATGATGATGCGAGTTCATTGGGTAAAATCTCGTACGATTCCAAGCCAGCATGAAGAAGTTATTATAATTTAAACAAAATAATAGCATTTCCAAATTCATGTCGAGCCAGCATAAAGAAGTTATTATGAAATTATTAAACGTTTCATAATTAAAAAGAAATTTTTTATGGCCAAAAAGAATTAAATGCATAATATATATATATATATTATTTATCATATTGCATTAATAAATATATACTTTATTTTATTATGAAATCTAGAATTATTTATGAATTAAAGAAGATTCTTTCGGCAACAAACAAATTTTTTGAATGTGTGTTGTTATATTAGTATTTGTGTGTGTGCGTGTGTTTATGTACATGTGTGTATGTAACAATTAAAAGGTATTTTATTTTGTATTTTACATATCCAAATTTAAAATTAAAATTATCTTACTAAGTCATAACTGGATATTTTAGATATTGAATTTGAATTCAAATTTTATTGACTTGGTCAAAATATAGTTAGATATATAAAAAAATGTTTATTTTATATTCACTATAAAATAAATTTTAAAATTTACCCACACAAACAGGAGGACGTGTGTGTGTCAACAGTTAATGAATACGTTATAGATGTAAATTTTAACATCTATATAAGTATACATTAAACACATACATATTATTATGTTGCACATATACATTATGTGCACATGGATATATAATAATATACTCATAAATAATACACAAACTAACTTTTAACTGTATTTTATTTAAATTAACTAGATTGGATCTAATAAGCCTCATTAGATTTCACAGTTCCACTACGATCTAAATAAGAAAAATAATTAAAATTCTTGCATTTTAACTAGTGAAGACCGGTCCTGCACATGAAAGACTATTATATTATTTATTTATATGAGACTTGCTTTTGAATAACCATTTCATTGAAAAACAACTTCAGTTATAATAATTAGGGTGTGCATTTTCCACATAATATAACTTATGTCGATCTAAATTTAATTTTCTACCAATACCGAGCCTGACCGTTAACTACATTCAACGTATTATCATTATCGTATTTAAAACATAAAGCCTGAAGAAAGCACAAGATTCAAAATTCAATCTCTACCCAATTTAAATAGAACTTAAAAGTCCCCGAAACATAGCTGTATAGCTTAAACACAGAAACCAAGTTACTTATCATTATAAAGAGCAAGCACATCTTAAATTGTTCATCGTAACAAAAATTAGGAAACAAATTCCCCTTTGATCCACCCAAGGTGGCAAACATTATTCTCAGGAACAACTTATTTTTGACCTGCTGGGCAACATGCAAAAATGGCCTTTCCATTTTAATTAGAAACCCAGTAGCATTACGTTAAAGAAATATTCGTAGTACAGTCCAAAAATAAAATGCAATTTAATTAAATATTTGCATGCACGTTATAAACGCATATAAAGGTGAAAAGGCTACAATAAATCAATTATCCAATAGTCAAGGAAAATTACAAATTCATTCAATAAATTCACTTTTGTTAAAAATCCAACAATAAAGCATACATGCTGCTAGTTAAATGCACAAATACAAGTTATTACAATATCAGTTACAAGAACGCCATAGGCGACAGCAAACTGAATATGAGGACAAACATTAGCAATAGATACAAAGTTACAGTCATTATAGTCTTGCTCACTTCGGCAACGAGCTCTTCTCCTCCATCCTTATCAAAAGAATAATACTTTTAACACACTGCTTTTGCAACTAGTCTTCACAACAAAGAACTACAAATTTCAGATATGATATGCACTGACATTTGTTCTATTAACTACAAAATATACATTTAATAAAGTAGATGAAACCATGTTCTATTACCTGCAAATTTCAGATAAGATAAGCCTTTTCCCTTGTCGCATCCTGCGTTCATAATATGCAGCCCAAAAAAAACTTCGTGCTTCAGCTCAGAGTCCAACTTCCTTAGTAGTTGTGACGATAATCTCTTCAATGTGACTTTGGGAGGAATGAACAAGCAGTTCATATAGTTTGCCACGAATTGTAAAGCAACCCGTAAGGACTCTATTCCTCAATCATATCAGATGCTATTTCTAAAACATACTATTTCCAATCCAAGGGTGGCATCATTTGATTAGCGGTGAATGGATATTGCTGAAATTTGCACCTATCAAAAGCCAAGTTGGCTTTTCTCAACCTATGGTTCGAATAAGCTGCAACTGCAATACGTGATTTATAAACTTTAGCACTTTGAGAATCTGAACATCAGTAGGTGCATTATCACAAACAATCAAATACCGGGAACTAACAGCCTCTATGACCTTTGAAGAAGTATTTCTCCATTGTTCTTCTAAGGGAATGTTGACGTTCTCTTGAAAGCTTGTCCACTTCATACAAAACTAATACTTTAAACTCTTTTTTTTTCATTTGGTGTCAATTGGTTGATTCTTTGCCATTTCCATGATAAATTTGCACAATGTATCTACCTTGAAAGCCTACATCAAATCACAAAATAACTTCTCCTATTTCTGATAATATGTTGAGAGAAATAAGCATACCTTATATATAAAAAATTATCCATATAGATCTTGAAGTTATTTTTGGATATGCTTCATATGTTGAAGAAGGGAATAGTGATTTCAACATAATTATACATGGTTTATAAGGGCTCCAAAAACAAAAGTACGACTTTCCTATGCTAATACACATTCACTGTAGCTATGAGGAGCTGGAATAATAAAATGGAATTACTATGCAATAAACATAAAGCGGTCTCTTAAAATATGAGAAGTTATAATATAGAATGAGAATTGTGGAGAAAGAATGCAAATATTCAAATATTCCCTTTCATATATAATAGAATAGATAGAATAATTTCAAATTTATTTTTGTTCAATATTATTAAGTAGTTTCATGTCCGATAAATAATAAATTTATATTTTAAAAATTATTATATTTAACTTTTTATCATTAGGTGTCATTTAAATTTTAAAATAGTATATAATTTATTGTACTATTACGGGCTTCTTCTATTTTAAACTGGTACGTAATATTTAGTTTTCCATAAATGAACATTATGTCCTACAAAATAAGATTTGAAATAATATTTACCATATTTCTACGTATAACAGAGTGAAAAATGGCTATGAATGCACCGTTGTTGGTCGAAAATACATTTTTAGAAAGTATTATAAAGGACATATATCATTGTATAAAAATTTAAAGGGTACGTGCACTTAGCTAAAATTTGAGATGACATATAATATATTACCATAATTACTAATATCACGATAACTACCCTACTAAGTTCTTTATAAGAAAGCTAATAGTAGACATCAATCGCATTATATAAAAAGCTAACACTGGAATATAAAAAGTTAAAAAAGTCAATCATTTTCTTTAGTCAAGCTCCAGTCTCTTTAATAAACCTTTATGGTCTCCACGTCGAAGGTAAGTATTCAAATTAGTATTTTATTTTTTATATGCTTCACCATCAAAAGAATGAAACAACTCTAAAAAATACTAATACGACACATGAAACTCTCAGTTTAAATTTTGAGTTATTTAGTTTTTTTACTATAAAATGCTAAGATGGTATGGTGTTCACTGTTTACTTATAAAAAATCTAGTAGGTATTCTTCATTTTTAAGTTATTTACATTCGAGTCATTCACGTTTTCGAGTCATTCATGTGTTCATATGGAGTTCATTTTTTTAATAATAAGAGTGATGTACTTTGTTAAAGCAGAACAGTCATTTTGATGTCTCGGGAGCTCGAACTAATAACCTTAGAACCTTTGTCTAAAGCGTTATATCTCTAACCACTTAAGCTAGAGTTCCTTGACCATATGATGTTCATTGTTTTTGAGTTATTCAGTTTTTTCCTTCTACGATTAGATGTTTGTTAAGAAAAAGATGTACTTGGTCCGTTTTTCATTTTTTAAAACCAAATATCATGTTTATATGTGTTTCCACACTTCTATTTTTTTAAGATTAAATATTTAAAAATATGTAAATGCGTTATTTGTATTTTTTCATGCCTATAAAATTGGCTAAATATATTATCACAGAAACAACATAACAACAATGAAGTTAACCATTATAATCAAATTACAAAGATATATTTCAACGTAACAAAATACCACACATAAGTAAAAAAAACTACCAACCACTTGCATATTTTAGCCTCCATTACATCAATCATTTTCATGAATCTTTTAACTACGACTTAAAAACAAAATTTCAAACAGGTATAACAAATGACTACACTACTAATCTAGAACAAACACTCCATGCATACGTCCAAACCTACATAATTTCATTGCTCATCGCAATGAAACAAGATATAAGTCATTTCACAAAGCTTGAAAACCACGCCCTCTTAGGAAACTACAATGTAGTCTTTTGCATGTGAAGAAACTTTACATGTGAAGGTACATTTATCAAAAAAAAATTACGTGCTTCCCATTTGAAAAGAAAAAAGTAACTCTAAAAATGCTAAGACAATCCACATGAGAACAATAAACTCCCTTTGAAACTTTTGAGTTATTTGGTATTTTTCTAAAAAATGCAAGCTAAGAAAATATGGTGTTCAAATGTTGGTTAAGAAAAATCGAATGGGTATTCTTTTTTTGTTGAGTTATTTAGTTTTGAGTTATCAGAGTTATTCGGTTTTTGGAGATATTCAGAGTTATTCATTTTTTCAAAAAAGTGGATGTCTGTTAAGAAAAATGGAGTACATATTCTCCTTTTATTCGCTTTTCTTTTATAACCCAATATGTTATTCATATGTCTTTTCTCTCTTATTTTTCTAAAGATATATTCTTAAGTCTTTCAAATTTGTACATGCATTATGAATATTTTTTCACCCCATAAATATGGCTAAATATATTAACAGTAAAGTATATTTTCATAATCATACTACAAAGATATATTTTGGCATAACAAATTACCATGCATAAGTACAAACTAAACTAGTTACAGATTAGCCTCCACTACATGAATCATTTTCAGGAATCTTTTAACTATGACATAAAATAAAATTTCAAACAGATATAACAAATAATTATAGAACTAATCTGGAACAAACAATCCCTACATATATGAGAGGAGATAAGTTATTGGAGAAAGCTTGAGAAACAAGCCGTCTTTAGAAAGTGCAATGGTTATTGAGTGAAAGCCTTCGGTTTGGATTTCCATTTGATGCTTCTCCGTTTTCACATGGAGTAATCAAGCTTGTCATTTTAGTTTCACAGAGGCATTTTTGCCGATTTCTAATGCACTCAAAAAAAATAGCAAAGGAAAATAACACTTATGGAACCATATGACGTGACATTCATTTAAATCAAATACATAATTGCTATGGCACAAAATGTAGATAAACATAACACGACTACCTTTCTAAGATCTAAACATATAGAGCTAACAGAGCACAACAATTTTACAAAAACATTACATGACAAAAAATGGCAAGTAATTTTTGGACTAAGATTAAAAGCCTCAACCACATTAAGTTTCAACATATTTATAAAATATATTTATTTAGTTAGTTCACTTTTATATTTTATCGGGATAAAAATTAAAACTTAATAGGTCTTCACGGAACGGTTGTTTGTGCCATGCTATTCGAAGAACACCGTAAAAGATATTATATTAGTATTTAAATGGTTATATTGAAGGTATTTTTATTTTTATATAAGAAAGTTTTGTCTAGATGTGTAATAAGTAGATCCTATGTGACCCCAGCATATTTAGCATTAACCAACTTGTGTCTTGATACAAACACATAAATGATTAACTTCCAAAGTTAAATTTTGAATTTCTATCTATTCCGGTTTTTAAATTTAGTCGGTACCACCACTTCGCATATGAATCATTAACGCCCAAAGTAGCTTTTGAAAACATACTTTCCCTGTAGTGAGTCTTTGTTTGAAGTCGAAGAATTTCACACTCTAACACTTGTTCTTTAATTCAACTCTCTTCCAATATGTTTAAAATTATAAATTTTTTCGTGTTCAATTACGGACCTTAATGATATCTATACCGATGTAGAAGATGAACATCAAAGCTAATAGAAATTGGTGAAATATGCATTGCAAAATGTGGCGGTGCTAGCAGATATGATGCAATATGTGGACGTTTGATCAAATTTGTAAAAATTATTTACAAAAATAAACAAGTAAAAAAAATTGCTTATTATGTACAATACATTAATTATATTTCTTCTTACAAATTTAACCAAAAGTCCATACAATGCATCACATTTGTTACCTTACAAATTTAACCAAAAGTCCACATAATGCATCAAACATGCTAGTACTACCGCATTTTGCAATGTATACTTCTCCAAAATATACTAACTTTGATGCTTCATTGTCCAAAAGGATACAGGTGTTATAAAGATCAGCAATTGAAACAAGATAATCAACGGTTTCTTTGGATGTTAACGATTCAGGTAACTATTCGTATCAAGACACAAGTTGCTTAATTACATTTGGTTATTGCTAAATATGCAAAGGCTACATATGATCTAGTAATTACCTATGTGTGCACGCGCGTGCACGCTATGTTTACGCGTATTATATATATTGCAGTACATAACACTGGTTTGAACAAAATTTCCTTTGAAATTGAAAAATACTTTAAAAATAACCATTTAAATACTGAATATAACACCTTTACAGAGGCCCACACCTAGGGAAAATCCATCTTTGAATAGCATTGCACAAATGTCGTTCAGTGGGATTCTAACGATCAAGTTTTAATTTTTATCTTCAGTTACGCATAAAAATAAACGAATTAAATACATATGTCACAAAAATATGTTGAAACTATATGTCGTTGAATATATTTTTAGTCCAAATTTTTTTAAATTTGCATATCCAAAGTCAAATGCGAAATTCAAAATTTAAATTTAATAAGAAATTTTAATATTCTAATATTCAAACCTAAAATTCAATTGTAAACTACAAATTAACCTAATGCAAATGTTTAAAATATAATGTGAAAATTTCAAAATTCTAATTGTTATAGGTAAATTTTAGCACGATTGCCCAATGATTTTGAGATAAATGAATCATCGAAATACTTTTGAGCCATAATTTTGATATGGGGTGCAGTCTGTTATTTGCTAAGTACAACTATTAATCATCATAAAAACTACAACGTGTTTTTAGAAATGAAGTAACTGAGTGTATCATACTGTTTGTCATTTAGATGGAAGTTCATCAATCAAAGTCTCGCTTAATTCTGAGTTAGTATGAAGAAACTACTGTAGTTTAAACAAAAAAAATAGACACGAGGATATAGATTATTGTTTCCTAAATACAACTCTTAGTCACCATAGAGAACTACGGATTCAAAATACGAAGTATCTCAGTGTTTTTTACTGTCCGTAATTTAAATGCGAGTTCATTGATTAAAGTCTCATCTAATTCCGGGTTAATATAAAGAAATTATTTTAGTTTGAAAAATAGTGATTTCTTCTTGGACAAAGTTTAGACATGGAATGTAGCATGTTATTTGCCAAGTACAACTATTAGTCACCATGGAGAACTACGTCATACGTTCAGAATCTGAAATATCTGAGTATTCCAGATGGTTTGTAATAATGATGTGAGTTCATTGGTCAAAATCTCGTCCTATTCCAAGCCGGTATGGAGGAACAAAAAAATAGCGACCTTTGTCAAGCCGTATGAGTAAATAATTTCAAAATTTTAAATTTCTAACATTCAGATTTCAATTTTGAAAATTTCAAAATTCTATTTTTTAAATCCATGTTTTCAAATTTATACTTTTAAACTCTAAGTCTTTAATAAATGGCTAAATGAGTTACCTATTTATAACCCTTTTAATAATGCATCAATTGATATATGATCCATTTAATAAAGATACATAAATGGGTCGACTCAACCCATTTATAAGTAGATGATCGCATTATACGTTGTTGGTTCTAAGAAATATTCTTGCGACATTTAGAACAATAACACAAGAAATATGTGGGTGAGAGCATGTAAAGTACATATCTATAATGTCGATGGATGACTAATTACAACTATAGGACGAATATCTCATAGGCACATAACAACTCTTTCCGTCATTTATTAGGTGAATAAAGAGGCCAAAACCATTCAATACCATTTACGCATCTCATGATATACTTGTTAGCAATAATAGGGCATTCTCACATTTCTTCAAACAACATTGAAATATTGTATCACTTAAATTATATAGATGTTAGTGCTATTATAATTCTCCATGTAAAGTTCAAGTGAAATGAGTGCATAATAACCCATATTTCTTGAAAAGCAAACTTAAGTGTAGGAAATCACCCATTGACAGTGGCTTATTATTACTCTAGGCAATTCAAAAACAAATGAATGCGGGATATTTTATAATTTTCTGGTGCATAGAAATAGATATATTTTAAAATAAAAAATAAAAAGTGCCAACATATATTATAGGATGTTTTATGCAGACAAATAAAATACTTTTTTGTATGTGTTGATTAGCATAAAATCATTTGAAGCTAGCAAAATCTCATTAGGGTTTATATAGCTGCAATTTTAGTAAACATTAGCAATGAGAGTTAAAATGAGGAATTAACAATCAAAATACGAATGTATTTAATTACATGAATTTGATCAAATTGATGAACTTTAGCATATCTTTATAGCTAATCTCGTAGTTTCATCTTGTACTAATCATCGAACCAATGAATTTAGCCAGTATAGAACAAATCTTTGTACGTACCATCATAGTTGGTTGTAACCTAAATTATGCATTTACACATAAAGTATCTTATGTATGTTGTACTTTCATAAACTGTTTTGTGATATCCTTTTCTTTTTGTACTTAATATGCTGACCAACGGTCACAGCTGACATAATTAGAAATAAAAAATTGATTAGTGGGGGAGAGTGTAACAACCCATAATTTTGTAAATATTTAATTAAGTTTTACTTGAAAACGTTGTTTTTTTAAAGTTAAATTTAAATAATTAAATTTTTAAGTTAATAAGTTTTGGTAAAAAAAGAGGGAAAAAACTTATTGTAATTTAAATTTAAGCCTTAATTAATGTAATATTTCTGTTATTGATTCAAATAGAAAACGTATGTAGTTTATAAATGTTTACATATGTTCACTATTTAAATCCAATCTTTGGGTTTGCATACTTTAGTTTAAAAAAGGGGGGGCTTCTTTATAAAAATAACTTGAATTTATTACAAAATATCATGATTCCTTTTATTTCCTTTTAAATTAACGTTAGACCTTAATTTATTGTTTAATATTAAAGAATTTACTAAGTTATAAATTTTAACATAAAGATGTTGTATTAAGTTTAAGACATTATCTACAATGATTTGTATATACGTATGTGCGCGCGTTAATTTGACTTAAGATTTATAAGATGGACTTGTATGCAAAGTCATAACTTTTTAATCTTAAACCCTTTTAATCTGGAGATTAGGTTCAAAATTGTTGTCTTTAATTTTAGGCTCATAAAATAGTGAAACTTAATTTTAACACATTTATATGTATAAGTCTATTATATATATACGCATACGTATATTGTAACAACCCGCATATTTATCGAGTTTGTATTTAAATATTTTATTTAAATATTAACTCGTTAATCGGATTTTGGTCCGAAAAGCTACTTTTTGCAAACGGTCAAATTAGGACTCGAGACCACTTCCATTGAGTTCGAAATGTCGTTTACAACTTTTTAAGTATAAACATCGATAGGTTTGGAGTTAGTGAAATTTCACTAACTTTTCCTGCTTTGGACTTTGGGTTAGTTTAGCCTATTAAGCCCAAGTTCCAACCCTCTTCTCCTCACTCTTCATAAATTTCCTAACTAATCAAGCTTTGGCATTAATGGTGGAGGGAATGGGAAATTAAAACTCCAAGCACAAATTCAATTGCAAATCCAACATTCAACTCCAAATTCAAGTAGAAGATATTGGATTCAAGCTTTGGATTGCTTCTCCTTGCTTTCAAGATTCATCTTTATAAACTTTAGTGCAAAGGTGAGATTTTTATCTCACAAATCTAGTCTATATCTATCTTGGACTGTTGGGAATGATTCCCTATCACTTTAGCATGCATATTTGCTTTTGGTTTGGATTGGATTGGCAAAAGACTCCGATTTTTGGTGTTTGGGTGAAATTTCTGCATTTAGGTCGTTCTGGCCGTTTTTAGCTCGCTCGGAGTTAGGTCGTGTGGATCTTAGGTCGTAGGTCGCGTACGAGTTAACCCCTAGGTCGTTCTGGCCATTTTCGTGTTTTCGGAGTTAGGTCGCTCAGGACCTTAGGTCGTAGGTCGTATGGCCGTTAGGTCGCTCTGCTTTGGCTCTGGCCATTTTTGCTCACTCGCAGTTAGGTCGCTCACGACCTAGGACTTAGGTCGCTCGCGAGTTAGTGGCTTAGGTCGTTGGGTCATATAACCCATTAAGTCGCGCCCCTTTAGGTCGTGAACCTTGTTAAGTCGTTCACCCTGAGCTTAGGTCTTAGGTCGCATCACCCTTAAGTCGTTCGACCTGATCCTTTCTTAGGTCGCATCACCCTTAAGTCGTTCGACCTGATCCTTTCTTAGGTCGCGCATCCCCTTAGGTCGCTAGGTCTTAGGTCGCGCCATCTTTTAGGTCGCGCCATCTTTTAGGTCGCGCATCCCCTTAGGTCGCTAGGTCTTAGGTCGCGCCATCTTTTAGGTTGCGCATCCCCTTAGGTCGCTAGGTCTTAGGTCGCGCCATCTTTTAGGTCGCGTACCATACTTTAGGCCGTAGTCACTTAGGTCGCTTGCACCTTAGGTCGGCCTCGTTAGCTCGCAGATCATCTAGGTCGCGTGGCCTTTAGACCGTTAGGTCGCGAGCGTTAGGTCGTTAGACCTTACCTTCCTTAGGTCGCTTGACCGGTTAAACCTTTAGGTCGCTCGACCCTATTCCCCTTAGGTCGTTAGACCTCATTTTGTCTTCACTAGGTCGTACCGTTTTGGTTGGGGCGCTGCCCCGCACCCCGCCGGGGGCGCTGCCCCCTGGACCCCCGCGACCTGACCGGGCAGGTCGAACCCCGTAAGCGGTGGCGTTGCCCCCGCACCCCCACCTTGGGGGGTTGCCACCCCCCCTGGACCCCCCCTCCGTAGGGGATCTTATCTGAAAAACATTGAGCTGATTTCCTTGGATTTTATTCACATCTCCGTATGCGATTTTTGTGACTGATTGTTTCTACAATTGCTTCTGTGTTTTGTCACTTTATAATATAAAGGTTTCAATACTAGTAGTAAATATCAAAACTCTTTTAACAAACAATTTCAACTCTATTTTTACTAACAAAGCTCTTTTCTTAAACCGTTTTCCAATCTATTAGTATATACAAACCTTTACCTCACTCAGATGAGAAATCCAATTAAACGACTTAGTAAAACAAGTGGTATGAAACGCTTGCGTTCACTTCGTCGGTTAATTCTTGGACTTGTTTGATTGAACCTCTTGTGACAATTTTATTAGTGAAGATTTACAGTTTGTTCGTAAATATTTAAGTTAAGCAAGTGGTTATGGGACATGAAGCTAAACTTCTATATTTACTAGCTTAGTGTAATTGACACTTCTCGTTGATCTTGATGATCGCTCTATGAATTAGACTAGCAATTGCGCGATGTCTCTTTCATTGCAAGGTTAGACTAGACACCACTTGTGTGATTCCATTCACACATACCTTTCTGCTTTTTGGTTAGTCTTGACCTTAATCTGTGTGATTCCATTCACACATGCGGGGTAGCTCCCCTTGGTCTTCGGACCATCATGTGATAGGCCTCTTTCCCTTTTTATGATTTCTGGTTCTCTTGTGTTGATTTCTGGAATTTATCTCTTTGACTTGTCATGAGTACAAGTTTAGGGTATGATGCCCTCTTCGAATCTTTGAGAAGATTCTTGTGATAATGATTATCTCTTATTGATTGATCTTCTGTTGATCATTATTTACATACTTATAGTGGTATGTCGTTATGGATGTTTATGTTTATGCCATATCTTATATCATGTCATCTGATATTTATAGCTAGACTGATCCGTTTATTATTTTCTTAAATAATACTCGGGTCAGACCGAGATGTTACAGGTGCTTCTGCTTGACTTCTTCCCAGGGATTCATCACTCTGACTTTTGGCTAACTGTTTAGATTAGCAGTTTTTGTTGTATACACTTGAGATATAGACTCATAGTTGTATTCTTTTGTATAGCACGTGTTGCTATTCTTTTGTATTATCGTGGATCTTACTGACCACTACTCTGATGTACACTTTCATGTGTTAGTTATATATTCATATCTTCTTCCGCCTTTGTGATATGGATATCTGTGACTGATTTGTGATATGATTATTTCTATGTTTGTTTCCGAAGATTATTTATAGCCACCGTGTGATAAGCAATTACATGGATGGTCGCTCCTATACAGCCTTATTCTCCGTGCTAGTTGACAGCACTACTCCGGAGTGTTCTTGGCTAGCGTGGGTATAGAGGTGGGGCGTCACATATATGTTTTTAATAATACTATGATAAATAAAGATATATATGAAGGAAACATTATTTTGTACACAATCTAATATTGCACTTACATAATTTACTGTAGAATACATTTGGACATAGTTACATTGCATGCCATGAATGAATAGCTTGTTAAGGACATTTAATCAATCAATCAATTTGATTAGAGAAAGAATGAAAGCTTTCTCTCTCCATATACATAATTAATCTCTAGATTAATTACCTGTTTTTAGGGAAAGAAATGAAAGGTTCCCTTAATTCTTGCCTTCTAGTTTTCCTAACATTTGTTCCTTTCTAGCCATTCATTCCTTTAGTTTAGCCGTATATTTTGCCTTGCAATTCACGTACAAGTTTCTCTTTTTCTCATCTTCTTTATTTTCTCATTTCCTAAAAGAGAGAAAAATATTACAAGCACTTTATTCTTTTATTTATAAAACCTTGGAATTTATTTTAATATAAAATTTTAATTTGAGTAAATCATTTCCCAAAATTTTATAATAAAAATGAAAGTTTCTGAAATTTTTAACTTTGTTAAGGATAACTCTAATTGGAATTTTAAATAAAGAAACGGATTATCTACTTTCTTTAAAAATGTGTAATATTTATTTTGAATAATAAATTTCGTTGGAAATGGTAAATAAATCAGAATAATATAAACATGTTAAGGAGTAACTTTTAAGAATTCAGTGTATTAATAGACTGTTACAATTACGCATAAAAAGGGCACGAATTTTTAATGGAATAAATAACGTATATAATAGGAAAACGTATTAATTTAAAAAAAAACGTTACCTTTGTTAATTTGGGTGTATATTATTGCATGGGTTTTGTGCATTTTAAAAATTCATACTGCAATTATATATGCATAAATAAATCAGTTAAAAATTTACTAGCCAAACGTTACACTTTCCATAACATTCATTTGTTTTAATTTGGTATAAAACTTTGAATAAAATAACGTTCAAATCCTCATTAATTTCTTGCCTATCTTTTACCACAATCAACGCACGTATATATTCTTTTCAAATTTCATTTCTAGTGAAAGCCATTTCTTTTCTGATAAATTCCTTTCCCTCTACACCATTTTTCAACACATCTTCTACGGGTAATAAATCGCATGCGAAGAGAAATGGTAATAAAAATAATTTCGTTTCCTGAGTAAACAAAAAAAAACGCATACTATAAATTACGCCTATTTTCATTTCGTGTGTTCCAAGCAAATTTCCCCTATAAATACTAGACACATCACAATATTTTCTCTACATCTCATTTTTGCTTCAGCCTTTGTTCTTGCGCAAGCTTCTTCAGGTATGGCTGTTTTCCTTTCCTCTTGCTTCTTCTTTTCTTTTTATTCTTCTTGCATTTTCTTTCTTTCTTTCGTGTTCCTCTATTTTCTTCCACTGTTCCACCACCTTGTCACAACCTCTTTTCCGTACGTGGCCAAGCACCCCCCACATAGTGTAGCCGAGTCCTGCTTTTTGAGTCAAAATATTTTGCATGAGCATGACAAGAAGGGTAGATGGGTTATAGGTTGGAGTTCGTAGTCTGCAGCGTGAGTATGTTTGCAAGAAAAAAAAAAGAGAAAAGAAGTGTTAATACGAAAGAAAGAAGAGAGGAAATGCATACGTAAGTTTATTACGCGTATGCGTTGAAAAATAAAATGAGAAAAATAAATAAATAAAAAATAAAGTTTGTACGTGAGTATATAAAAAGGGAGAAGGAAGAAATGCATGAGAAGATAGGATGGCCACCTGTACGTATAATAATCTTTAACCTTTACATATGATAATTTTCTCTCTTTATTTTCCATCTTTCCTCATCTTTACTCTCATCTAGATTACGTACTAAAATAAGTAATTTACAAATGCATTTATATTATATAGCAGTACTGTTAATGTAGCAATTTACATTGATTTACTAAAGTACAATTTATAAAGACAAAAATGCAACTACGGATTGTATATCACTGGTCATAAAAATTCTTCAATCTTTTATGCATTTTCACCTACTAGTTACATTCATCGGCATCTGCATTTCATATTTCTTCTGTTTCAAATTGTTCGGACAATACACAACATCTAGATGAGTCCCTATTTGAAATAAAATATATATCAATAAAGAAGAAGAATAATGATATGCAAGCGGAGAATATGGTTGGTCACCTGTACAAGTTAAGTCTAGGCCTGTGGAGGGTGCATCACTTTGCATTGTTGAATTAAAAACATATAGGGTGCATGCGTACGTTCATCTACTTAAGATTTGGGTAGGGCAAACTTCGTTGTTTTGGGTTGAGCCAGGTGGTGGAGTGGTCGAGTCAAATTTGATTCCATTCGTCCAGTATATTTCAAAATTTCGTGTTAAATTTTTTTTCTTAGTTTTGATTTTTTTAATTAATTCGTTTCCTTTTCAAAAATATAAATCTGGTCACAGCCTCCGCATCAGTTTGATCGTGCTTCCGTACGTTTTCTTTTTTTCAAGTGTGACCATCGTTTTAAATCAAATCTTCGACGACATTCAATTGAGTATTCCTCACCAGACAAACATACTTGTATATTTGTGAATTAATCACAAGTGTAATTGTAAACTTATTTTATTTAATTTTATCTGCCTGCAATATTAACTTATGATGTTAAACCCCATTATTTAATTGACACACCATCAGTTGTATTATCTATTGTTATATTTTGCAGTTATACTATTTATTATTATTTACTGTTTGAATCACACTACAAGTTCCCTGTAGAATAGAAATTGTTCAGGCTAAAATGATAGGCCCGAACGATAATTATTTATTCATTTATTTAATTATTTAATTATTTATTATTTAACTTGGGATTACAGGTTTGAAATGATAGAACCCGGGTTTTCTTTGTAAATTGCTGATTGAAATGATATATATCTGTATCACTTGACCTAGGCTAGAAAACTATATACAGACCCGTGGTTTATTTAATATTTTTCTGAAATGTTTCAAAAATATTTTAAATGGAAAATTTATAATATTCTGGTTTAAAATGTATTTAAATGATTTTTATAAAATTATAATGATTTTTGAATGAGTCGAAATGTTAAATAAATGAATGTTTAAGTAAAATTTTGAAATATAACTTATTTTCGAAAATTCTGAATTTTTGTTAAAAGTGAGATTTTAGTTAAGTAAAATAATTGATAATAAGTTATATTTTAGGAATTTAAAACTTAATTGTTAAGTTAATAATTTAATTAAAGAAATGGGAATTTAATACTTGGATTTGAATAAGAAATTCATAATAAAATTTGATTTTTGTATGAAAATTTACTTATAAATTCATAAAAATATGAGTATTGAAATTATGACTTTATAATGTGAAAATATATGATTTATATGAAATATTTACTTAGTTATGAAATCATAATTAAACCTTGAAATTTATATAAAGGATATTACAGCATTTGTAAATGTTGTTGTTAAATTTAAATGAACTTAAGGGCTAATTTGAACTAAAAGCTATTATAGCACTTAAATGTTGTCTTTTGTAAATGAACTGTTTAACCTATAACTTTAGGTAGCATTTTATAAGTGCGACGGAAACTGAATTTTTGATTGTTTTAATAAAATTTAATAATCTTTGGGAAAAAGGATTAAATTTTGGAATTTGATTTGTAATTAATAAAAATAAGGAATTGACTTTAAATTGTTTTAAATGGAAGAATTTAACTTATAAATGTGAGTTGAAAGGCAATAATTCCTAAATAAATTGAATAGATTTAAATGGTATGTTATATTAAATAAAATGACTGATGTTTAAATAAATGATGTTTGAAATGATATTATGATATTGAAATGTATTTGAAATTTATTTTGATTTTTAAAGTATAAATACCATTTTTAAAAGTTGTAACCACGGGTTATAATAACGTTTGGTTGTTAAAGAGACCGGGATCGGATATCTGCCATACTCTCTGTCGATACCGAAAACCACTTTGACAACCGTGTAAGCGGTGGAGATTCCAGAATGAAATAGGATGGTGGAGACGTTTCCTTTGAGGTAAATACGTGGACCCGACTCCCGTGAGTTGGCATAAGGTGGCTAAAACAGGAGCGATCGACGGATTAATGAGGTAGACCTCTGATCGGACGCACTTCTTCGCAGCCATTCTATTACTTTTGTGATTGTATTGGTGCGCACCTTTGATTTGGGAGTGTTATTCGAGGTGGGCGGTAGCTCCGCGCTACGCGTTACCATCGGTCCGGAAGCGTAATTTGTATATCTACCCTGGCATTGCCTAGTTGTGTCGTGTCACCTACCATAGCGAGCCTTGTACGAGTTTGGTTTTCTCCCGTAGCCCGTGTGGTATCCTCTGGTGGCTTCCCGATCAGGAGGGACTATGATATTGGATGGACTACTAGGACTATTACGTGTTAAGGGGAATATTGGGTCACTCCTTAACGCTATTTAAAAGTAAGTTTATTTTAATATAGACACTATTATAATAGCGAAATTATTACTATATAGTAAATAGTTTAACGGATCCTTAGAGGATGGGCGGTTCCAAGCATCTTTTAAGTTATTTGTTCTATATTACAGTACACTTGAATTATTTTACACTGTATAAGTATGTATGTCCTGACTCGAGTGTTCATGTTTTATTTTACGCTCGGGTCAGCCTGAGTTGCAGTTCAGTTTCATCCCAGAGCTAGGATTTCTGTAGATCACTTTCAAGCTGCTGGCAAACTTCGCTTCCAATTCTTTATCTAAATTTTGAAATCAAGACTAGTGGACATTTGGATTGTTCTACTGATGATTTAAAACTATATTTGGATTAAAGACTATGTAATTTTTATTTGATTGAGACTATTTATAGTGGCTTCATGAACCACTAAGTATTTTTAAATTCTGCAACGAGTTTTCTGATATCTGTGTCTGTGATTCTGTGATTATTTATTTACTGTATATTTTGAGATTTGCCAAATTTTATTTACAACGCGGTATTTTGAACAATTCAAGTCCGACATGTGCGGATGCGAATGGTTGAAAATATCGGGTCGTTACAGGCATGGAGAAGTTGTAGCTAATAATTGTGTAGATTCTGAAAGTGTCGTTGGCGAAGTAGTTACGACGACCCATATAGAAAATATGGTTGAAGATGCAGCACGATCGTGATTTTCCAAGAAGAAAATTTTTCATATGTTTGCTTCTTTGTTGTGGACTATAAGTGATTTTCCTGCCTATGCAACGCTTTGAGGATGGAGTACTGTCGTCGTCTAGCATGTCCATATTGCATGGATGAAACACGAGCATTTTCTTTATCCCATGGTAAGAAAATATCATTGTTTGACTGTCATCGATATTATCTCCATGTAAATCATCCCTTCAAAGGAGACAAGAAAAACTTTTTAGCTAATAGAGTAGAAACTAGACAACCACCAATGATATGGTCAAGAGAAAAAATATATGAACTTGTTAGAGACTATCCCAAGATATATGAAACTGTAGTGCAAACAGAAATTGAAGGCAAATTGATTGTTCATAACCGGTGCAAACAAAGTATTTTCTGGGAGTTGCCATATTGGAAATATCTTATGCTTCGTCATAATATAGACGTGATGCACAATGAGAAAAATGTATTTGATAATTTTTTTAACACAATTTTGAATGTGAAAGGGAAGACGAATGATGATTTGAAATCAAGACGCGATATAGTAGAATTATGCAAACGTCCTGAGATTCATATGAAACCAAATGACAGTAAAAAACCCAAAGTATGTTACGAATTAGATAATAATCAAGTTAAAGTTGTGTTAAAATGGGTGGAAGGGTTAAGATTTCCTGATGGGATATCATCAAATCTTTGTAGATGTGTTGACTTTAAATATGGCAGATTAAGCGGAATGAGAAGCCACGACTGTCAAATAATGATGGAAAATTTATTACCCGTTATGTTCAAAGAACTACTGCCGTTAAAAGTTTGGAAGGTAGTAACAGAGCTTAGTATGTTTTACAAAGAGCTTTGTTTGACTACTTTAAAAGTTCAACGTTTACGTAAACTTGAAGTAGATATTCCTATATTGCTCTGCAAATTAGAGAAAATATTTCCGTCGGGTTTTTTCTAATGTAATGGAACATTTACCTGTTCATCTCCCATCTGAAGCACGACTTCGAGGTTCTGTCCAATATGGATGGATGTATCCATTTGAGAGATATGTAATATGTTATTACATAATTTAATTGCATTTGAAAGATGAAGTTAATGTAAACTAACTTTTCATAGAAATCCAAATCATCTGAAGAAAAAAGTGAGGCAAAAAGCACGAGTTGAAGGTTCGATATGTAAATCTTACATCAAAGAAGAAGCTTCGTTCTTTTTCTCTCATTATTTCAGTGACCATGTGAATATATTGTTTGAAAATGTTCCTCATAATGACGAAGGCGACGAACAAGGGTCCTCACAAGCAATGTTATCTATTTTTAGACAACATGGTCGTCCTTCTGGAAAATGTGTAGAAATATGGCTAGACGATAGAGATCTTCATGTAGCACACTTATATTCTTCCAAATTGTGCCGAGGTTGCACCATTTGTTAGGTAATCTGAAATAATAATTTGTTTTTTATTCTTTTCTATAATGCATGCGCGTGTATAACCTAATGTAATGATTTGTTTATATAAACGGTGTTTATGAACGTGAACATCCGAAAGGAGATCTCAGTAAAGAATTTTCAGGTTGGCTTTCAAATTATGTTTATGAGCCGAGAAATTGTGTTGTTGATGAAGGGTTGAAACATCTTGCGATGGAACTAAAAAGAGTGGTCAAGTCATATCCAATATATCTCGTCAATGGATATAAATTTAACACCAAAGATACGGTACATAAAAATTAACGAATAATACTTGTGTATTTGTTAAAGTAGCGACGATCCAGAAAATCACATAAATGATTTTGTTGGCATTCTAACACAATTTTGCAACTGATATATTTCTCACGACCCGTGGAGGAGGTGCTTCTATTTAGATCCAATTGATTTAGCAATGTTTCAGGATCTGGAATTAATGTGCACAAGGATTATAATCTTTTCGAAATAAAGCATACATCGCACTATCACAAGTACGATCATTTTATACTAGACATACAAGCATTGCAAGTGTATTACGCTCCTTATCTGTCTCTGAAAAGAGATAAAGCAGATTGGTCTGTAGTATTTAAAACAAAGGCCAGATTTACATTCGATGGGAAGAATATTCCAGACGAACAAGCTTATCAGGCAGATCTTGAGGAAAATAACGAAATAATAATTACAGACGATCATACAGATTTTGGTCCTTTGAACGATGAATCAAATGTTTTGGTAGATGCGTTTGACAATGCAGAGGAAAATATCGTAGAAAATGAGATCGAATCTGAATCAGAAAACCATGATGATTAATAAAAATCCGAATTTGATTTTTTTGCAGTTGATGTAACTATGTTGAATTCTTGATGTATTATGAAATTGATGTAACTATGAAACCAAATCTGTACGTTTACCATTGTTTACATGTTTTATGTCATTTCCATTTATCATTTATTTAGCAATTATTATTAAAAATGTAATGTATTCTGCGTATCGTCGGAACATGAGACCCATTATATATCAGGTATAACACACTTCCATTTCTATTTCCATTTCAGTCATTAATTTAGCAGTTTATACGGTTGATGTATTCATTTACATATGAAATATATTTCATTATCATGTTATTATTATGTTTTGAAATGATGTGTATATGTATCACAGGTTTACGTAATGTCATCTAGAGGTAGGAGCTCCTCCCGATCAGGAGGCGATGATAATGGTCCATCGCAAGCACCACAGCATCCCGTCGTTTGTTTAGTACCAAGAGAAAAGGGGTAAGAATTAAATTTTATTCAGCATTTTTTTGATATACGTGCGTACTTATTTGAATCATATTTAAAAACAGGGGGTTCGACCTACTTCCCTCGAAGGTCGTGTTGGATGTTTTTAGACCGTCTTACCGGAGTAGGATGAGTGCTTGTTGGCTGAAGTGGGATAACTTCCCTTCCCACATATTAAAGTGTATTTGGCAAGATGTCCTGATAAGTATATTTTTTTATTTTTTATTTTTAATTCATTTTTTTTTCATTTTTTTACTGTTTATCGTTTACAGTTTAATATTCTTTTTGCTTTATATCGTGAAACACAGGCTGAGATAGACATTCAGACGGATGATATGCAGTTGGTATGGGAATATTGGATGAAGAAGATGCGCCAAAACTATAGGGACTCGATATCCGAAATAAAGAAATCAGGTAAGAAACCACGTTGGATGGGGGAGAGCGTATGGCAAGCATGGTTGGGATACTGAGAAACTGACACGGCGAAGGCAAGTATACTAATTTTTTTAAATTATTTGACTGGTAGTAAATATCAAAAAATACATGATCGATAAATAATGTATCAACTTTTGAATGTACAGCCAGAGTCGGAAAGAAACTCTGCAAACAGAAATAAAAATCCCGCCACTCATCATGGAGGGTTGAAGTCATTTCAGCAGTATTGGCAGGAGTTGGCAAATTTACTGAATGCATTTTTTAAATAGTTTGTGCCATATAATTTTAAATATACAATAATTTTATGTAAAAATCAATTTCAGGAAGCTGAGGCACATGGTCCCGTGGGCTATATAGACGTGTTCACTCGTACGCATGCTGTCGAGCATGTAAATCCGGACGGGACAGTTTCGTATACATGGCACGACGATAAATCCAGCAAGAGCCATGTAAGCATATTTAATTTTATGTAGTATTAGTAATAATTGTTCTACTTCTTAAAATATAATGAAATAAGATATGATGATATTAATGTATTAATGCAATAAACGTTTATGGAGCAGCTCCAGAAACTCCTTGCTGATACGGGTCGAGATCAGCTGACGACGGATTAGGAGGATGCTATTTTTGAGTCAATTATGGATCCATCGGAGCATGGCAGACGATATGGATTTGGCAATCAAGTGGTAAGTAAATAATATATTGGCAATCAAGGAGTAATTTCAAATTTATTGTTCTCATCATTCCCTATAGTTAATTTACTTATGCTAAAATGTTCAAAAGTTATATTAATTCAAATTATAAATCAACAATCTTGTCACTATAGTTATTTGGTGTTGCCACAATCTAAAATGTTATCAACATGCAAATACACTTACATAAACATCATAAACTAAATTAAATAACATTATCACAGTGCTAATCATTCACATATACTTACAAAGATCACACAGCTAAATTAAATATTTATTACAGGCCAGCAGTCAGAGACGGGGTAGGCAGACCAGAGTTCAGATCGATCTAGCAGAGATTGAAGATTTGCGGGCTAGAGTGGAGCAAATGGAGGAGCAGAACCGTCGGCAGGCCATAGAGATGACACAGTTGCTAGATGAGCGTATCGCCGAGTACATGCAGTGGTATAGTGGCCACTTCCCTTCCTCTGCTGGCTCAGGTTCTGGAGGAGATTGATTGATTTCTTTGGTCGGTAAGTTTTTTTCTGTTTTGTACGATTTGGTAGATGATAGAGGTACTTGTTGGTTTTGTGTACTATGTTATGCTACACTTAAAATTATGTGGATGTTGGGGATGTTGTGGATGTATATATTGAACATTTGGTATTGTGGATATTATTATGTATTGTACATTAGTTTGGGTGATGATGATTTGTATTGACTTAATTTTTTTTTTGGTGATTTGTGTATAGTGTGGTTTTTGATTGGAATATTATACATTGGATTCTGAAGTATTGGTGGAATAGTGTTTGTATGGAAAACGTGGATGGAAGCCTGCATTGCTGCAGAAATAAAAAAAAGTTTCAGCATATTTCTGACGGCTCCCGATGGCCTGTGGGTATTATATTTCCAACGGCGCCCGCCGTCTTTCGTGTCATTTTTATCGACGGATTCCGATGGCTTTCGACATTAGTCGAAAGCCGTCGTAAATACAGGACGGCGAGGTTCATCAGAAGCCGTCGGAAACACTGCTCCTTGACGCTGCAATTTTCGACGGCTTTTTCCGACAGCTACCGACGACTTCCGATGGCCGCCGACGGTTTCCAACGGTCGGAAAATGAGTTTCCTCTTGTAATGATCCATTATATCTCTCATAGTTCTATCAAATGCCTCAAAAGCATAACGATGTACCATTGTTGCTTCATCCCACATAAGAACAGTTGACTGTTTTAAAAGTTTTGCTAATTTTGACTGTTTGCTTATTGAGCATGTTGATGTTGCATTTGTTGTAATGGAAGTTTAAATCTTGAATGTGCGGTTCTTCCACTAGGTAGTATAGTTGCAGCAATACCGATGTAGTTGTTGCAATTGCAATACCACCATCTTTTCTAACCGTTAGCAGAATAGCATGTTATAAATATGTTTTTCCCGTCCCTCTAGGACCATCTATAAAAAACAAACATTTTTCTTTTTTTACAATTGCATTCATAATTGTATTGTAGTCCTTCAATTGTTCCTCATTCAATTTTTCAATAGCCAGTAAATCATCCTTGGAAGTAGAAATCGCTAACTCTTCTTCTATTATCTCTGAAATTTTATCACATTCATCACAATCATATGCTCTTGATATATTTGGAAATCATAACCAGTTGTGCTTCTGTTGTGTTGGAGAAGTAACATGTTTAAAACTTTCAAAAGATGATTTGTTAGAAGCATTTGGTTAGTAGTACTTGAATTTCGATAATCTTCTACCATATGATCAAAAAACTCATCTCATAACCTTCGCACACCTGATGGATTGCAAAAAAACAAGATAATAACAAATAATGCACTCAAAGAAAATGGCATCTTTGTACTTGAGGCTTCGGTCAAACATTATTTAATGCTATCATCATTTTCTAAAAGCCCTCTTTTCTTAGCGGCTTCTTTAAATGTTCAACTTCTAACTTTGTCGACTGTAAGTAAATCATTAAAAGAAGTCGGTCCTCTAATGTGATTCAAAAGAATTCTCAAGAAAAAACGTTCTCCTTCTGTAGGTAGGACTGTGTATATTCTACCAATCACCATTATATTAGAAACTCTTCTTTTCCATTTTTTTATATTTTTAATCCAATAATAGTGCTATGGAAATTCACGATATAAAAGTTTCCTTGCTTATTCATCAGTTGAATTTGTATAGAAAATGTAACAACCCGCATATTGATCGGTTGTATATTTAAATATTTTATTTAAATATGACGTCGTTTGTCGGATTATGGTCTGAAAAGTTACTTTTTGCAAACGGTCGAATTGGGACTCAAGACCACTTCCATTGAGTTCAAAATGTCGTTTGCGATCTTTTTGAGTATAATCTTTGATATGTTTGGAGTAAGTTGAATTTCGCTACTTTTTCTATTAGGTTTATGGTTTTGGTTCAGCCCACTAGCTTAACTAATACCCTAACTCAGCCCTCTCCTCCTCATTCTCTCATTCCACTCTTCTAAACTCAAGCTCCAATTGAAAATGGTGGAAGAGAAATAGAAATTGCAAACCATAGTTCTTCTTGCTAGCTCATATTCTTGCTCCAAAATCAAAGAGAAGCAATTGGTAAGCCTCTTCTTCATCTTCTCTATCTCTTTCTCTCTTCAATCTCAGAAATTCCTAAACCTAAACTTAGGAAATATTTGTTTGATCTTAGATTGAAGCTAGTAGAGTTGAAGTAGAGAGTGCTTGGCCTTGTTCCTTTGCATTTGAGCTTCTTCTTCTTGTTCTTGAGTTAAAAAGGTGAGTTTTGAACTCACATCTACTTCACTTGATTTCATGGATGTTGGGTATGAATTCCTAACAAGTATGCATGTGCCATTGCTTTGGATTAGGAAAGAATTTGCATTTCATTGAAAACAGGGCAGGAAGTGCAAATCATCAGGTTCGGCCGACCGAATTCAGGGTCCGGTCGACCGACCTGCTACTTGGGCACTTTCCTGCCTCTGTTTTGGAAGTGCAGAAATTTAGGCTCCGGTCAACAGACCCAGAGGTCCGGTCGACCGACCTGATGCCCCGAGCACTTCTCTATTTCTGGCCCGGTCAACCGACCCAGGGTGTCCGGTCAACCGACATGCTCCTGTTTTGCCTGTTTTGCCTATTTTTGCATATTTTGATTGGTTTCCAAATTTTATCAATTCAAGTTGCTTTTTAGTAGTTGTCATTGCATCTTTGGCTTTGATAACTTATTTTTAACTTCATTCATGGGTTTATCAAAATAATCCCTTTAAATTGCATTAAAAGCTTGCTTCTCCAAATTATAAATTCTATTTAAAACATACACACACGATTTCGCACTCCGAGCGAAGTGGGAGGAGAATTAAATGATTAGATAAAACACGTGCAATGAACACGTGCGTTCATCTTTTAAGTTAATTCCCAATCTATTTGTTTGAACGTTTTGACCTTTGGGTTTGGTTTACCGATGAGATGAGGTAAACTTTGTACTGCTTTGAGTGTGAAATTGACTAACGGATAGTAAACCGTTTAGTGCGAACGGGTGGTTATGGAACTCACGTTAACACTTCTCGGGTTCCTTTCTGGGAGTTGGTGACACATGCCGCCTTTGGGATAGTGTCTTCGGACTGTCTCCTTCTGGCTTGTTGCCTTTAGTATCTCTTTTGGAGTTGGTCCTTTGCCCCAGCTCGAGAGATATTTGGGATTGTCTGTTGCCTTTGGGATAGTGTCTTCGGACTGTCTCCTTCTGGCTTCTTGCTTTTAGTAGCGCTTTCGTGGGGGTTTCTTCACCACCGCTCGAGAGATATTGGAGTGGTTTCTTCACCACCGCTCATGAGATATTTAGGTTTGTTGCAATTGGAATTTTCTGATGTTTCACTGATATGATTATATTCCCTTGGTATCGCCCATCGGTGTTGGTCTTTTTGAGCCGCATGATGTGTAGCGCTTACCTTGTGGAACTTGTATACCTTATGGGTATTTGTTATTTGCCTTTTTGGCTTGCTTTGGGATATTTATATCCTTTGATTATCTATGTTGCCGTGATATGAGGCTTGTTTTATTATGTTCATCTTTTGTTAGATGATTGTGTTATCTCCCTTAGAGATATTTGTTATACTATATGATCTTGCAGGTTCATTATTGTTCAGTTTATCTAACTGATTTGTTTAGCTAGACTGACCCGTGTATTTTATACTCGGGTCAGACCGAGATGTTTCAGGTTAGGTGCTTTTGGACTTAGCCTCTTTTGCTTCCGCATGGACTATTCCGCTAGTTTCTTGTTTGTCATAGCTTTTATGTAGTCCTCTTCTGTTGTAACTCTGATATGTATTATTGACTCGTCTTTATATTGTGGTTTGCTATACCACTTGTCATGTATCGTTTTGTATACTCTGTTATGTATCAGTATATGTGCATGTGATGATTTACTGTTCTGTGATGTATATTACATTTGAGTTGTTATATTCTGTTCTGATAGATCCTCTAGCCAACTATGGTTTTGTTTTAAGTATTCATTGGACATGTCGATCTGCTAGGTAAGGGCAATTGTCGATGTATTCAATAGATAGTTAAAGCAAAACTATAGATGGTCGCTCCCATCCAGCCTTATTCTCCGTATTAGCAGATGGTATTATCTAATAATACTCTTTGCTAATGTGGGTATAGAGGTGGGGAGTTTACAGAAAAACTCTGTGAGCATTGTGTGTAGGTTGCTTTCATCGGCCAAAACTTCATTGATGGTTTGATCATTGGAAAACATAACACTTTGTTTAGTTGGAAGATGTATTTGAAGACGTTCAACTGATGGATATATCTTTCTAAGAGAGAACCAAAAAATCTTCCATTCAAGTTGGATTAACTCATTAAATCTTCCATTTCAGTGAGGCTCGACGAAGTCACGTCCACAAAGACACACTTTATACAAAAGCCGTGCTTTGGGTCAACAAATGATCATAGAAATGATCACAAAGATAAACGATCAAACAAATGATCCTATCACAAATGATCATCACAATGATCATTTCACAGCAACACTCAGCATGTCACATTACCAAATTGGAAATATATCACTAATAACCTTCAACTATATAACCTCTGAGCTCGTACGTCTCAGAGAAGGGTGTTAAGCTAAGAGAATAAATTCTCCGCCACCAATAGAAATATATTTGAAAGAGATCAGCTTTATATCTCAATTTGTAATGTCAGACATACTATCCATACAAGTCTGTTCCGGGCTCGAACAGAACCGAAGGCACTTCCAAAGAAGTCCTTGCAATCTGGATATTCACTAATCACGTTCGGACTTCCCATCACATATGGAGTCTCTATACCAGGGACCATTCGATGCAAAGACATTCGACGAGTTGTCCTTACGTTTTTGAAAATATCCGGTCTTCACCACCGGTCTTCAAATGCTATCCATAATGACATATCACATATTCGGAATGGGATATATGACACAAAGGTCCTCTCTCGGCTAAACCGAACAGTGAGCGCGGTATTTCAAAAACATATGGATATTGGGATTTCAATTAAGTCACAACTTAAAACCCAAAACTTTTATTCAAATGGTTTAAACCAATTATCATTTCAAATCTTTATATTACAAAAAGATTTATTTCACAAAGATCAATTCGTAGATTTCAAAACAATTTCCATTCAAGTTGGATTAACTCATTAAATCTTTAAATCAAAGATTTAACTCATAGCTTTCAAAATTCGATTAACTTGTTGAAACTTTAAATCAAGATTCAACTTATAGCATTCAAAAATCATTTCCAAAGATTCATTCATAGCTTGGAAATTATCTTCAATTTCAAACTTGAAATTCATTTTAACACAATTGGACATTCATTTCTTATGTGAAAGCTTTTATTATTTGAAAACAAACAGTTTTCGTTTCAGAAAAATTCAATTATATTTAGATGAGTTAAAGCCCTTGAATTTCACATCCCCAAATCAATACCTTTAAAGTAGTTTAACCCATATATAACTGGTATAACATTTTTAATCCCTAGTTTTAAATCATAGAATTCAATTTCAAATCTTGAATTTAAGTTCAAATCAAATTATTCAACTTCATATTTTATCGAGTAATTCAAAATAAATTTCATCTATGAAATTCCATTTCAAAAGCTTTTCACTTTAAATCCAATCCATTTCCAAAACATTTGAATTCAAATATTCAAATTTAGAACTATTTCAAAAATCTGTGACTTAATCGATTTCCTCGTGAAATCCATATTGGTGTGCGTATAAGTGTGGTCCAGGGGTTTAACACACTAGTGCAACATCATTTCAATCATCACAGATTAAAACATAGAAATATAGTTGATAAGCGATATAAAGTATAACGCTTATCTTTCATTCACAATTCACAGATAATATGCAGATGTATCATCAATAAATGAATAAAATACTCAGTTCAATCTACAGAACAAAATGTCATAGATCAGTTAGGACAATCAATTCAAGGTATCTCATACGATACAATCATTCATAAGTAAGGCCAAGCATTCAATAGTCATTTATAAGTCAGATTAATTAATCGTTTAATCCTAATCAATTCAATTTATTTCCAAGTAAGTTAATTAATTGCGAATAAATTACCCAATCTTGATTAATTAATTACAAATCATTTGATATCAATAAATTCATCAAACACTTTAATAAATCAAAATTATCCTTAATTAATCATATTAATTTAATCAACCCTTAAACCAATTACATAATTAATAAACCCCTTAATTTAATCATTCTAGGAAATTAAATCTTTAATTTCTTACCATTAAGCGATCATCTCATACCAATAAATCATTAATTACCGATTAATCTTTATCAACAAATAAATCAAAATATCCAATTTAAGTTACAATTAGTAATTAACCCCTTAATTACTTTCATTAAGTAATTAACAATTTACAATTGATTATCTTAATTAGTACATCAAATAAATTATCAATATTAATCACATTAATTTAATTACTTAATAATCTCTAGTTAATTATCTTTATTAACTGATAACATTTCCTTAATTACTTTCTCAAGAAAATTATCTTGGATTAATTCATCATTAATCATTTCTAATTATAAATTAAATCTAAATTACTTATTTATAAATTTAAATAAATCATTCTTTAATTATCATATTAATTAACTTAAATTAAAAATTAATTACTCCTGAACTAATGATTCTGTAACTATTAAGTAATTATAATTCATCAATTATTTAGTCAACATTAACAACACATTAATTGAATTACTTTTAAGTTAAGTTAAAAATGTAAAATATTTAATCATCTCCTTAATTACTTTGTTGAATTTTGTTTAAAATAACTACTGAAAATATAAGTTTAAAATATTCTTAACTTAAATAATTTAAATTATTTTAAAACCTTTGATTACCATTTTCAACTTATCAATAATTATTCATTTGAAAAGAATAGTTTTAAAAATCAATTTTAACTTAGATTTAAAAGTTAAAACTGAAAAATGTTATCACTCTAGAGCTGCTTCGAGTAACGCCCGAGACATTCCCTCACTTGCTTCGAGTTTTCCCCAAATCGACCCGATAGCTTCAATTTTTTTCTGAAAAAAAAAATTGTTTTTAAAAAAAACAACCAGGCATGCACTTGAAATTTACACGAGTTAACACTCGAGCCAGAGCACAGTTTCCCCGAGGATCTCTTCGCGTCGAACATCTTCTTCCACAAAACAACTGTGCACCGAGACCTGGTGCACATGCACCCATCGCCAGCAACGCTCCGGCGTCTGCGACCTCCCCCAACAAGTCGACTTTGACTTCCACAATCCATCGAACCATCCAGAATCAAAAACTATCACGAACTCGAAAGTTTGGCATATGGGTTCGACTAGAACCAAAAACTGGGTCATCTAAAACCGCCTCGAACTACCACCTCCGGTCGCCAGCGATCATGCCACTGTGCTCAAAGCTTCTTTGATGTCCAATGCTTCGAATCCCCCAGGACCGATCGTCTAAAACACTATGTCGACGACGAATTTTCCCCAAAACCAAACTTGACTAAATAAGGTCGTTAAACCCTAAATCCACCTCATCCCAACGCTCTGATCATTTATAAATTCATTTTGTATTTTTCCTTTCACCCTTAATGCTCCAGCTATCTTTACCGATGATCACGATCTTCACTTCGCCGTTTTCTGATCATCATACAATTGCTCGAAATTTACTCATTTAAAAATCAAGATTTAACTATCAAAATTCATCAATTCGTAACCCCTATCAACTTTCAAAATCCATTTATAAAATTAAAAACATTTATTTTTCATGAATTAACAGATTTTACTAATTTCTTTTATTTCCTGGAAATCCACTTGATAATTTTTCTTGAAAAAAATTCTTAAACTTCAAGCTTGATTATACAAACAAGTTTGATCTAAATTATGAAACCTGAAATCAATTAAAGAGGAAGAAATTGTAGTTTGAACAGGTTTTTGAAAACCTGAAACTAAAGACAGGGATGAACAACATGCACAGGCAAAATCTACATATATACCTAGATTTATACATATGCAAACCAATGCTCAATCTTGCTTCCATCATGGATTCAAATCACAGATCAAATACCAGAGTTTTCAAAAGATTTTAAAGTTTGCTCACTAGTTCTTTTAAATTCCAGAGACAAAACCAATTCGTTTAACTAAACTAAATTTTTAAACTAACATCTATGATATAACAATCATATTTCATTTGTAACTTAAATCTTAACAAAGCCTATATCAGGAGATAAAGAAATTTTAAATCAACATGAGCTTGGAATTTTTATTTTTATTTTTTTTAACAGAGATGTCTTACAGGTTAAACAACATACATTCATCCTATATCACACATACACAGCATTTCAACAATGTATAAACACAGATACTTGATTATCTTCATACTTAATTCAAGCAATCCAGATACTTAAGTATTTTTAAAAGAAAAAGTTACTCACAGTTTCCCAGGAAAGAACAGAGCTACTTATTGTTGAACAGAGTTGCTTTAAATTTTGACACAGACTTGACAAAGTTGAAATAGGCCTGCATTTGTTTGCTGAAATCTTCCTTCTTGATCTCAAATTTGCTTTAGTTGTGTTGTTGTTTAAATTTTGAAGCAATGTTTTCTCAGATTTTTTTTTCTCAGCTTTTAGAAATGAAACTGAGGTGAAGAGGGTGGTGTATATGAAGAGAAGTTGACTGTGTGATGTACTAACTTTGTACAGGGTATTGTATTGTTTTGTACACAATAGGTATGGCTGAAGATGACAGGGGAAAGTAATGTCTGGGTATATGCTTATCAGAGATTTTGTTGGCTGAAATCTATTTTTTTAACAATTCGAGTTGTCCTTTGCTTTGTTGACCATGCAAACTTTTTGTGGCTGATGAGAACACTTTGGGTGCTGCTATGATCTAGCTTTAGTGGCTAAAGATACTTGCATTTTTTTTATTTGCTTTGTTTATTCTTGCATATTTATTTTACTTTGTCTTGCTTACTTGTTTTTCTGTTGGTGGTTGCAACTTTATTTTGTTTATTAACTTGTATTTATATTTTGAATTTATATTTCTTTTTGCTTTGTTTTATCACTTTATATTTAAACTTTGTTTTGTCATTTCTTTTGTTCCATTGTCTTATTTTTATTCCTCTTTTATTTTAACTTAAATTGTTTACTTTACTTTAATATTTATTGTTTTATATTAAATTTATAAATTCAAATTATTATTAACCATCAATTGTAATACTTATTATTATCAATTATTATTAAACCATTCATTTACAATTCATATCTAATGTATATCCATATACATCTCTATATTTATTTTTAAAACCATTTATTTAAGATTTTATTTCAAATCCAATTTAAATATATATTCACATATATACAAATTGTCAAATCCATATGACTTTATATATTTTCTAGTCGAATCGGGGAAACTCACTTCCATTTAAATCAATTTATCTTACAATTTTATTCAAAAATTCATTTAATTATCAATTTAAATTAAATTAAAATCTATGGTCGTTACAGTAGATGGATGGTTCCTTAAGATAGAAGTTGGTGAAGCAACTCAGGTTTGGGAGGAACATCTGAGTTTTCTTATGGATCTGTGGAACCATATTTTTGTGCTGGGTTGTTTAGCCTGTGCTTGTGCTCTTCTTCAGCATTTTCTTCTGCTTCGGATCAGAGTTGTGCAGCGGAAGCAGTTTAGGGGGTGCTTCTGTTTTGTTTTTCTCAGATAAGAAGAAGTTTGTTCTGTCTTCTGTTGTTGAGAAGTTGAGTGTGTGTTCTTGGTTTTTGAGTAATCTTGAGGAGATCATTGGATTGTTTTGATCCAGTTTGTTATTAGTGGAATCAGCAAGAGTTGAGCTGATTAAGAGTGATGTTAGTAGCCTAGGATTGTCCGAAGAGTTTTTATGGATAAAAGATGGAGAAATTTGGACTCTGAAATTGGAGATTTGATTTGGGATAAGTGTTTTCTCTGATTCAAAGAGCTATAAGTTTGGGAAGCTAGCTCTGTAGTGTTTTTTTTTCTTCTGTGATGGGTTTGATCAGTGTTTGGTTTTCTAGAGTTAAATTGCCAGTTTGGATAACTGGGATTCAGGGTGTATCGCGTATCTCTGAGGGAGTACGTGTTTGATATTTCTGGTTTTAGAACCAGCAGTTTAGATTGGTTGTTGAGTCAGACTCGTTTGTAGTCTGATATTCTGTATAAATTGTTGTTAGGAGCTCTATAGCTTAGTAGTATTGATTGATTGTATTCTATAGAGCGAGTATCCCGATATATATATATATATATATATATATATATATATATATATATACCGGGGAAACTCGGGAAGGTTTTATCCAAAATTCTTTTGGGTAATTAGATTTGTTCTGATTGTGTGAATTGGTTGCTTAGGTTGTTGACATATGATTAACATATGTTGTGTTTTAAAATAAAATCTGTAAATAGATTATTAAATTACCTTTGTTTTAAAATTTCGGGGACGAAATTCTTTTAAGGGGGAAGGATTGTAATATCCCGGAATTTTGGACAATTTAAATTTAATAATCTGAGTTTAAATTTGAATTGAATTGATAATTTTTGTTAATAAATTTGATTTGATTCTGTAATCTTCTTTATTTAAATATTTAATTTGTAATTTTATTTTTAATAAGTTAATAAATTGTTTTCTATTTAATAATGTATATGTATTTGTATATATTTTAAATAGATGAGTTGTTAAATTAGCATAGCATAATTTTAAATGTTTTGAAAAAGGAATTGAGATTTGTTTTTGAATTTAAGCTTTTCAAGAAAATTTAATAAAATACTATATGATTTTTAAATATAAGAAAAATGTTTTAATTGGTTTAAAATTCATTTTAATTTAAGTTTTGATATTTAAAATAAGTTATAAAATGTTTGTGTTTTTCCTTTTAAACTATTAATTTATAAAATGAGATTTGTTAATTTAATTTGAAATTTAAAATACAATTTAAAATATGAACATGCATTCATTAAGTATAGTTTTTCTTTAACCCTTAATTAAATAACAAAATATTTACAAAGACATATGTAAGCTTAATTTACATATGTAAGTAATTTAAGATATAGGTTGACAAGTGTTAACAACACAAGCCATGTGTCATTTGTTTAATTTTTGTTTTTTCTTTAATTTTAATTTAAATCAAACATTGTTATTTAAACTTGCATATATTCATTCTTTAGCTTTTTCTCATTTTTTCTAAAACAAAGAAACCTGAAAGGAAAGAATTCATCTCCTCTAACCTGTAAATGCATTTGCATTCAAACATGCAATCTGCATCCAAAATAAAATCTGCATGCAACAAATTCAAGTTTGCATCTGCAATTTCAAATTGAAAGCATGCATTTCAAATTTAAGCAAGAAGGGTCTGCATCTCTTTAATCTGGAAGCATCAGGTTGGAAGCAAATGTTAAAATGCATTCAAGCTTAAAGTTTTAAGGGATTCAAGCAAATTTTCAACAGGATTTCAGTTAGCAATTTTTCATGACTGCAATCATCTATTTTTTTTACAAATCTGGAGCCTGCAATTTGAAAGTTTACTCTGCGTTTTGGTACAGGTGAGTAACACCTAATTTAAATAAATTAAATAAGGTTGCATGCTTGTTATCTGATGAGTTTAAATTTTGTATTTGTTTCTTTTAAACTGCCTGGGTATATATGATGGTGTACCTGAAGATTCTCTGTTTTCTTTGATTTCAAGCTTCAGTAAGATGTAATCCCCTTGCCTTTTAATTTAATCTTCATTTGAGATAAAGATCTATACAAATATGTTTGATTCATTATAAAACTTCATGTTAAAATTTGTACTTAAGTTAAAAATATAGAAATGGCCCTGAGATTCACAAAGGAAGATAAATCAGTAAATGATGAAATTTTAAGTTTAGAAATTTATGAATTCAGAATTATAAATCAAATCACCATACTAAATCACGATTTTTAAAAAGAAAATTATAAATTTTAATGCTTTATATAAAATGCAGTTCTAAAATTACTGTATTTTACATTTTGATTAGGTTCACTTGATTGTTGCATTTGATTTGCTTGAATCTGCTTCTGGAGGTAGTATAATCATCATAGATTATAGAAAAAAATATAGAATTGAATAAAATTCAATCTGGGTGATGCAAATTTGGGTTTCCAGGTCTAGAACCCTAGTTTTCAGGGCTGTAATGATTTGGACTTTTCTGCATTTTTAGTAAATCGAGTTCGATGTTGTTTTGGGAATTGGAAGATGATGGTGAGTTGATGTTATCGCCGGAGTTTCAAGATTTATGGTGGTCGGAGTGGGAAGTTGTTGCCGTTGTCAGGTCAACTTGAAAAGGGGAGGCTGTTCCAGGTTTCTGTTTTAAACACTTGAACTCAAATTCAAGTTGTATTATGGGATTTTGAGGGTTGAAGGTGGAGGTGGGGTTTTGGTCGATGGGGGATGGCCAGAGATGATGGCCGGTGATGGCCGGAGTGGGGAAGTGGATGCATAGGAGGGTTGTGCATGTTGGGGATGATGGTGGTGTTCTGTTTGTTGCAGGGTTTTAAAACCCGAGATGGTCTCGAGTTATTTGTGAAATGACTCGAAGCAGGGAAGCATTTTACCCAAAGTAATTTAGAGGATGGCTCGGGTCTGTTAAATGCTTCAGGGTTTTAGTTTTTGAGCAGAATCATATTTCCAGGTTTGTTAAGTTTTGAAGTAAAGATAAATTGCCAACTAAAATCTGGAAAGAAGTTTGAATCTAGGAATTAATTTAAATTCAGTAAGTTTAAATTTTAAATCTTTGAATTAAATTTTGAAATGCTTTTAAATTCAAGGTTTGTTTAAAACTTAAACACAGAAACTGTTTTCTGCTTTTAGATTTAAAAGTAAAATTTCAAAATTGTCAAATGGAGTTCAAATTTGAAATTTTAACCTGAAACTTAAATATGATTCAATAATTTAAATCTGATGTTTTGAATCATTTTTGAATTCAAATTTAAGATGTTAAATTAAAACAGGAAATTGTTTACTGTTTTTCTGTTTTAGCTTAAAAATAAACTTTAAAATGCAACTGAAATTTAAAAACAAGTTTAAAATCTGGAAAAAGAAATATGGAACCTGAGTTTGAATTTAAATCTGGAATTTAAAATTTGGAATTTAAATTTAGATTTTTAAACTTTACAGTATAAAGAACATTGATTTGAATTTTAAAACTATAAGTCTTAATGTATGAAATAAATTTAAACTAAGTTTAAATTTAGTTTTAAAAACCTGATATTTGATTTTAAAGTCAGTTTTTAAAATTTAAATAAGTTTTTAAATTTAAATTTGGTTTAACTATTTAGGAAGTTCAAATAAATTTGAATTTGAAAATGAAAATGGAGATGTAAGTAAAGTTTTAAATCTTTTAGTTTGAATCTAAAATAAAAATTTAATTTGTAATTCAGTTTGAAATTTAAAAGAAATTTTAAATTTGAATTTTTGTTTTGAAATAAAGTGTTTAAAATACTTTTGTATTAAGAAGAATGTTTCTTAATTTAGAATTCAAGAAATTGATTTCACTTAAATTATTTAACTAAATTTAAATGGAATATTAATTATTTAATTAATTAATATTGTGGATGTTTAATTAAGTAATTAATGATTTTTAAGTTAATTAATTAAGATTTGAGATTAATTAATTAAGGTTAATTAATCTAAAATTAAGGATGATTAATTAAATTTTAATTAATGATTAAGATTTATTTAATCAAGTGATTAATGATTAATTAAGATTTTAATTAACACTTAATTAATTAATAATTAGAGATTAATTAAAAGATAATTAAAGATTAATTAGTTGATAATTAATAATTATTAATTGAAGTTAATTCTTAATTATGTAATTAAGAAATGTTAATGAAGGTCATTAACTAAAGACTATTTAACAATTAATTAATGCGATTAATTTTAATAATTAATTAGATTAATTAATTAGTAATAATCAATTGTCTAATTACTTAATGAAGTAATTGATGAATTAATTACTTAGTGTAATTAATTTGATTAAGGTGATTAGTTAGATTAATTAAGTTAAATTAATTTAAACATTTGTGGATTATTGATAATTACTTATGTAATTAATGAATTTGTAATTACTTAAGGAAGTAATTAAATAATAATTATTGAATGTAATTAAGATATTTATTATAGAAGAAATTTGGATTTAAATTACTTTAGAATTAATCAAGGATTAATTGAAGATAATTAATTAAGGGTAATTAATTATGGGATGAGTAATTAAAGTAGTTAATTACAGATTATTAATCATGGGTGATTAATATATACGTTGTTTAAATTGAAGATTAATTACTTATGTAATTAATTTATTTTGAGAAAATGATTAATTAATGATGTAATTTGGAATTGATTAATTAAGGTATAACTAAAATTAAATGCTAATTACTTATTGTAATTAGAGATGGTTAATCAGTAATGATTAATTGGGATGAATATTAAGATAGTGATTATTTAATTGATTTGTAATCAATTAAAGATTAAGTTAAGCATAATTCTAATGATGAGTAATTAATTTAATTCATTTTAAATTAATTAGAGATTAAGTAATTAATTTAATTCATTTTAAATTAATTATAAATTGTGTGATCATTAGATAGTTGCTTATGTTTGATGAATCATACTGGTTGTCTGGTATGGTTTGTAATCTCAGCTATGAGATGAATAATGTTGTGGTATGGATGTATTGGATGCTTTTGGATGATAATATGGATTATCTGATTATGGTGAATTATCTGTTGATAATGATAATGTTAATTATCTATTGTGTTGTGAATTGTCTATCTGTGTATATTTAGATAATGAATTGAATTGTTTTAAACTTTAAAACAACTTGGCCCTAATAAGACACGCTTTGGATTTCGATGAGCCCGAGATCGGGTTTGCTCCATTACAGTGTGATAGGGGGTTCTCGCTTCGCGTTAGGTGGCGAACGGGAGACTCTTACCCCTACATGTCCCTTTTGGGTAGTATAAGGCCCTGGGTTGGTTGCGAGTCGAGAGGCTGGCCGTAAAAGCAAACCCGAGGTACCAATGTGAGCCACGGCGGGGCTGGGATGGTTGAAAAGCCTACCAGTCGAGTGCGCCGCTGTCGATGGTTGCAAAGCCTAGACTATCACACTTGGTATCAGAGCATTAGGTTGGGTGAATACCTAGTCTCTGTAGTGATGTCTATCTTGAGAGAGCGTATTTGTAATTTTAAATATGTATATATATAATTATTTCTACCTATTTGTTGGATTACCTGTACGGGTTTTTCCAATATAAGTTATAAAGGTATATGAGGTAGAAGTGTGTGTAACACGACTACCATTGGTTGGAGTTTGATGTTTGAGGTTGGAGGTGTATTTGCCGAGACTGTAGACCGAATGCCGTCTCGAGTAAGCTTTGTTTGGTATAAGTACTTCATCGATCTCTGAAGGTAACCTGTTAAAGGTTCGGAGTTCATCTTTGAAGTGCAGAATTGAGTTTGGATCTGTCGGAGGGCAGAAGCAAGTAAGTGATGATATCTTGATATCTCAGGAAGTTGTAGCTGCGTGAAGAGATGCAGTGACTATGGATATTTCCGAAGATGTTTCTTTGGAACAAGAGTAAGAAGTGAGTCTGCTCGGTGTTGTGGCTGAGTTTAGCAGAATGTTCTGAGTTGGTAAGGAGTTTTCTGGCTGAGTAGTTTTCTAAAGTGGAGTTCAGAAGCAGCAGAGTGGATCTTTTTCTCTGGTGAGTTGGCTAGGCCAGCATAAGCTGTTCTGTTTGGTTAAGAGAGAGCAATTTTCTTTGGATTTAGGCTGAGTTGATCGCAAAAGTGACTTGCGATAGTGTGTTCTCCATGATTGTTGGAGATTGTCTGGATTTCTTCCAGGAAGTCAGAGTTTGTCTGCATCTGGAGATCGAGTTTTCTTCTAGAAATGGAACTGGTGGTTCAGTTAGTAGATGTGACGTGACGGATTTTGCCCGCTCGAAAATCGATATCCATACTTCATATCGTACTCGAATGCCGTAGATTCGACCGTTCAAATCCGATTCGCCGGAGCTTATAACAACATTTAGTAGACAACACAGCGGAATAAAAGAATAATACATTGATATACAGCTTTGATACAATATCTGATACAATAGATGATCCAATAGATATCAATATACATCAGAGATATGATACAATAAATAGCAGCGGAAAAGAAAATAGATGACATCTAGCAGCGGAACAATATAACTCTAAGATAGTCTTCAAAAGAGAACTCCGAGAACTGCAACTCCATCTCCAAGAACCAATCCAGCAATAGCTCGAACTCCCAATAACGACGCACAAAGATAAGCAAGTGCGGTGTGGTCCAGAGACTGAACCAACTCCAGATAATCTACTAAACCTGACTATCTGAAAAACCCAACTCTAGACTGCTTGTGTAGAAAATAATGAGCATCCAAAGTTTAGGAAAGAAACAATAAACTCCGAATCAGTCGTGGGACTGGTGTGAGCAACAAAAATAGTTTATCTTTCAAAAACAAACAAAGAAATATTTTAAAGTTAATTCGCAATGCTTTTAAAAATGAGACTACCATAAGGCCTCCCGCACACACACACAATGCAAACGCAGAATCGGAAGAGATTTCTCCTTATGATAGTCAAAGATGCTTGATACGCATTAAAAAGAAACATTTGATATTATTACTAGTGCATAGTGTAGGAAAAATTATTTCGAAAGTAAAGATATAAATCTTAGCCAACATACGACCATTATCGTACGCCTACTATAGCTAACCATGTTCAATAGCAGGTTACCGCCACATTCCATGGCAGGTTCTACAACTAAAACCGTACAAGTCTCGTATTGTTTCTTTGGATTTCCAACGAATGGTCTGGCCAAGGAACTTCCCATTGCCACATGAGAACGCCTCGGGAAGGACGTCCCCGAGAACCAAACCGGATCTATGCCAACACAAGGCCGGGTTACCCCTAACTGGGTAACTACTGACACGAGTATGCCATCCCCCGGTCCTTTGGGACCTTTATCCGAGAGCTCTCTAATCAACATCACACCATAATAAATAAAGTGTTCAACATGAGTAAGTACTTGGGCTCCATACCATGATACCACCCTTTTCCAGAAGGAAATGCACATACCCTAAAGGGAGCTACCCCTCATAACCTTGCTGCATCTTTCCTGTTTTGACCATTCCGAGGTGTGAGGCTCGACGAAGTCACGTCCACAAAGACACACTTTATACAAAAGCCGTGCTTTGGGTCAACAAATGATCATAGAAATGATCACAAAGATAAACGATCAAACAAATGATCCTATCACAAATGATCAACACAATGATCATTTCACAGCAACACTCAGCATGTCACATTACCAAATTGGAAATATATCACTAATAACCTTCAACTATATAACCTCTGAGCTCGTACGTCTCAGAGAAGGGTGTTAAGCTAAGAGAATAAATTCTCCGCCACCAATAGAAATATATTTGAAAGAGATCAGCTTTATATCTCAATTTGTAATGTCAGACATACTATCCATACAAGTCTGTTCCGGGCGCGAACAGAACCGAAGGCACTTCCAAAGAAGTCCTTGCAATCCGGATATTCACTAATCACGTTCGGATTTCCCATCACATATGGAGTCTCTATACCGGGGACCATTCGATGCAAAGACATTCGACGAGTTGTCCTTTTGTTTTCAAAAATATCCGGTCTTCACCACCGGTCTTCAAATGCTATCCATAACGACATATCACATATTCGGAATGGGATATATGACACAAAGGTCCTCTCCCGGCTAAACCGAACAGTGAGCGCAGTATTTCAAAAACATATGGATATTGGGATTTCAATTAAGTCACAACTTAAAACCCAAAACTTTTCTTCAAATGGTTTAAACCAATTATCATTTCAAATCTTTATATTACAAAAAGATTTATTTCACAAAGATCAATTCGTAGATTTCAAAACAATCTCCATTCAAGTTGGATTAACTCATTAAATCTTTAAATCAAAGATTTAACTCATAGCTTTCAAAATTCGATTAACTTGTTGAATCTTTAAATCAAGATTCAACTTACAGCTTTCAAAAATCATTTCCAAAGATTCATTCATAGCTTGGAAATTATCTTCAATTTCAAACTTGAAATTCTTTTTAACACAAATTGGACGTTCATTTCTTATGTGAAAGCTTTTATTATTTGAAAACAAACAGTTTTCGTTTCAGAAAAATTCAATTATATTTAGACGAGTTAAAGCCCTTGAATTCTATTCACAACCCCAAATCAATACCTTTAAAATAGTTTAACCCATATATAACTGGTATAACATTTTTAATCCCTAGTTTTAAATCATAGAATTCAATTTCAAATCTTGAATTTAAGTTCAAATCAAATTATTCAACTTCATATTTTATCGAGTAATTCAAAATAAATTGCATCTATGAAATTCCATTTCAAAAGCTTTTCACTTTAAATCCAATCCATTTCCAAAACATTTGAATTCAAATATTCAAATTTAGAACTATTTCAAAAATCTGTGACTTAATCGATTTCCTCGTGAAATCCATATTGGTGTGTTTACAAGTGTGGTCCAGGGGTTTAACACACTAGTGCAACATCATTTCAATCATCACAGATTAAAACATAGAAATATAGTTGATAAGCGATATAAAGTACAACGCTTATCTTTCATTCACAATTCACAGATAATATGCAGATGTATCATCAATAAATGAATAAAATACTCAGTTCAATCTACAGAACAAAATGTCATAGATCAGTTAGGACAATCAATTCAAGGTATCTCATACAATACAATCATTCATAAGTAAGGCCAAGCATTCAATAGTCATTTATAAGTAAGATTAATTAATCGTTTAATCCTATTCAATTCAATTTATTTCCAAGTAAGTTAATTACTTGCGAATAAATTACCCAATCTTGATTAATTAATTACAAATCATTTGATATCAATAAATTCATCAAACACTTTAATAAATTAAATTATCCTTAATTAATCATATTAATTTAATCAACCCTTAAACCAATTACATAATTAATAAACCCCTTAATTTAATCATTCTAGGAAATTAAATCTTTAATTTCTTACCATTAAGCGATCATCTCATACCAATAAATCATTAATTACCGATTAATCTTTATCAACAAATAAATCAAAATATCCAATTTAAGTTACAATTAGTAATTAACCCCTTAATTACTTTCATTAAGTAATTAACAATTTACAATTGATTATCTTAATTAGTACATCAAATAAATTATCAATATTAATCACATTAATTTAATTACTTAATAATCTCTAGTTAATTATCTTTATTAACTAATAACATTTCCTTAATTACTTTCTCAAGAAAATTATCTTGGATTAATTCATCATTAATCATTTCTAGTTATAAATTAATTCTAAATTACTTATTTATAAATTTAAATAAATCATTCTTTAATTACCATATTAATTAACTTAAATTAAAAATTAATTACTCCTGAACTAATGATTCTGTAACTATTAAGTAATTATAATTCATCAATTATTTAGTCAACATTAACAACACATTAATTGAATTACTTTTAAGTTAAGTTAAAAATGTAAAATATTTAATCATCTCCTTAATTACTTTGTTGAATGTTGTTTAAAATAACTACTGAAAATATAAGTTTAAAATATTCTTAACTTAAATAATTTAAATTATCTTAAAACCTTTGATTACCATTTTCAACTTATCAATAATTATTCATTTGAAAAGAATAGTTTTAAAAATCAATTTTAACTTAGATTTAAAAGTTAAAACTGCAAAATGTTATCACTCTAGAGCTGCTTCGAGTAACGCCCAAGACATTCCCTCACTTGCTTCGAGTATTCCCCAAATCGACCCGATAGCTTCAGTTTTTTTTCTAAAAAAAAAATTTTTAAAAAAAAAAACAACCAGGCATGCACTTGAAATTTACACGAGTTAACACTCGAGCCAGAGCACAGTTTCCCCGAGGATCTCTTCGCGTCGAACATCTTATTCCACAAAACAACTGTGCACCGAGACCTGGTGCACATGCACCCATCGCCAGCAACGCTCCGGCGTCTGCGACCTCCCCCAACAAGTCGACTTTGACTTCCATAATCCATCGAACCACCCAAAATCAAAAACTATCACGAACTCGAAAATTTGGCATATGGGTTCGACTAGAACCAAAAACTGGGTCATCTAAAACCGCCTCGAACTACCACCTCCGGTCGCCAGCGATCATGCCACCGTGCTCAAAGCTTCTTTGATGTCCAATGCTTCGAATCCCCCAGGACCGATCGTCTAAAACACTATGTCGACGACGAATTTTCCCCAAAACCAAACTTGACTAAATAAGGTCGTTAAACCCTAAATCAACCTCATCCCAACGCTTTGATCATTTATAAATTCATTTTATATTTTTCCTTTGACCCTTAATGCTCCAGCAATCTTTACCGATGATCACGATCTTCACTTCGCCGTGGGTCATCGGAAATTGATAGAAATAGGTTTTCTGATCATCATACAATTGCTCGAAATTTACTCATTTAAAAATCAAGATTTAACTATCAAAATTCATCAATTCGTAACCCCTATCAACTTTCAAAATCCATTTATAAAATTAAAAACATTTATTTTTCATGAATTAACAGATTTTACTAATTTCTTTTATTTCCTGGAAATCCACTTGATAATTTTTCTTGAAAAAAATTCTTAAACTTCAAGCTTGATTATACAAACAAGTTTGATCTAAATTATGAAACCTGAAATCAATTAAAGAGGAAGAAATTGTTGTTTGAACAGGTTTTTGAAAACCTGAAACTAAAGACAGGGATGAACAACATGCACAGGCAAAATCTACATATATACCTAGATTTATACATATGCAAACCAATGCTCAATCTTGCTTCCATCATGGATTCAAATCACAGATCAAATACCAAAGTTTTCAAAAGATTTTAAAGTTTGCTCACTAGTTCTTTTAAATTCTAGAGACAAAACCAATTCGTTTAACTAAACTAAATTTTTAAACTAACATCTATGATATAACAATCATATTTCATTTGTAACTTAAATCTTAACAAAGCCTATATCAGGAGATAAAGAAATTTTAAATCAACATGAGCTTGGAATTTTTTTTTTATTTTTTTTTAACAGAGATGTCTTACAGGTTAAACAACATACATTCATCCTATATCACACATACACAGCATTTCAACAATGTATAAACACAGATACTTGATTATCTTCATACTTAATTCAAGCAATCCAGATACTTAAGTATTTTTAAAAGAAAAAGTTACTCACAGTTTCCCAGGAAAGAACAGAGCTACTTATTGTTGAACAGAGTTGCTTTAAATTTTGACACAGACTTGACAAAGTTGAAATAGGCCTGCATTTGTTTGCTGAAATCTTCCTTCTTGATCTCAAATTTGCTTTAGTTGTGTTGTTGTTTAAATTTTGAAGCAATGTTTGCTCAGATTTTTTTTTTCTCAGCTTTTAGAAATGAAACTGAGGTGAAGAGGGTGGTGTATATGAAGAGAAGTTGACTGTGTGATGTACTAACTTTGTACAGGGTATTGTATTGTTTTGTACACAATAGGTATGGCTGAAGATGACAGGGGAAAGTAATGTCTGGGTATATGCTTATCAGAGATTGTGTTGGCTGAAATCTATTTTTTTAACAATTCGAGTTGTCCTTTGCTTTATTGACCATGCAAACTTTTTGTGGCTGATGAGAACACTTTGGGTGCTGCTATGATCTAGCTTTAGTGGCTAAAGATACTTGCATTTTTTTTTATTTGCTTTGTTTATTCTTGCATATTTATTTTACTTTGTCTTGCTTACTTGTTTTTCTGTTGGTGGCTGCAACTTTATTTTGTTTATTAACTTGTATTTATATTTTGAATTTATATTTCTTTTTGCTTTGTTTTATCACTTTATATTTAAACTTTGTTTTGTCATTTCTTTTGTTCCATTGACTTATTTTTATTCCTCTTTTATTTTAACTTAAATTGTTTACTTTACTTTAATATTTATTGTTTTATATTAAATTTATAAATTCAAATTATTATTAACCATCAATTGTAATACTTATTATTATCAATTATTATTAAACCATTCATTTACAATTCATATCTAATGTATATACATATACATCTCTATATTTATTTTTAAAACCATTTATTTAAGATTTTATTTCAAATCCAATTTAAATATATATTCACATATATACAAATTGTCAAATCCATATGACTTTATATATTTTCTAGTCGAATCGGGGAAACTCACTTCCGTTTAAATCAATTTATCTTACAATTTTATTCAAAAATTCATTTAATTATTAATTTAAATTAAATTAAAATCTAGGGTCGTTACAAACTTCCCCCCTTACAAGAATTTCGTCCTCGAAATTCGCAGGCACGAAAACAACACAGAGATAGACTCAATCTTTACAATTTCTCAAATACAAGATATGGATTCCAAATTCAAGTCGGAATATCTCAGAATACATACCAATTTGTCCCTCTTCGGACTTCGACCAACCCAAGAAATTACAACAGAATTTCAAAATTTGGTTTTAAACGAAATCATTTTATCGATACAATTCAATTTATCCTTCATATTCTATTAATTATTTTAACTCAATTTAAAAATTTCCAATTTAATTTAAATTTTCAATTCCAAATTTCCATTTCATATTCATTAAAGTTTAAAATCAAAAATCGATAAGAAACTGATGAAAATACGAAGTAAAGATTCTTCTACAACGATTCGTAGAGCATCAACGCACCGAACTTCTTCCTGTAGCTGTCAGGAAGCAAATCAAAAGAATTTTGAAACGAATCAAAGAAGATTGATAGAGAAAGATTGTTTCCACTGTTGTTACAGAGCATTGACCAATTATAGTCGTATTTTCCTGTCCCCTATCTCGTTCTCTTCTTGCACTCATACTCACTATCACTGGATAGTAAGAGAATTTACTGAGACGTTCAAACGGATATCTTCGAGATTACTCATTCTAGGGATACTTCACCCTATCTCTAATGAGCTACTTAATGTGTTATACTCCTGAGCTAAAGTTCAACCTTAGCTCTAATACCAAATGTGACGTGACGGATTTTGCCCGCTCGAAAATCGACATCCATACTTCATATCGTACTCGAATGCCGTAGATTCGACCGTTCAAATCCGATTCGCCGGAGCTTATAACAACATTTAGTAGACAACACAGCGGAATAAAAGAATAATACATTGATATACAGCTTTGATACAATATCAATATACATCAGAGATATGATACAATAAATAGCAGCGGAATAGAAAATAGATGACATCTAGCAGCGGAACAATATAACTCTAAGATAGTTTTCAAAAGAGAACTCCGAGAACTGCAACTCCATCTCCAAGAACCAATCCAGCAATAGCTCGAACTCCTAATAACAACGCACAAAGATAAGAAAGTGCGGTGTGGTCCAGAGACTGAACCAACTCCAAATAATCTACTAAACCTGACTATTTGAAAAACCCAACCCTAGACTGCTCGTGTAGAAAATAATGAGCACCCAGAGTTTAGGAAAGAAACAATAAACTCCGGATCAGTCGTGGGACTGGTGTGAGCAATAAAAATAGTTTATCTTTCAAAAACAAACAAAGAAATATTTTAAAGTTAATTCGCAATGCTTTTAAAAATGAGACTACCATAAGGCCTCCCGCACACACACACAATGCAAACGCAGAATCGGAGGAGATTTCTCCTTATGATAGTCAAAGATGCTTGATACGCATTAAAAAGAAACATTTGATATTATTACTAGTGCATAGTGTAGGAAAAATTATTTCGAAAGTAAAGATATAAATCTTAGCCAACATACGACCATTATCGTATGCCTACTATAGCTAACCATGTTCAATAGCAGGTTACCGCCACATTCCATGGCAGGTTCTACAACTAAAACCGTACAAGTCTCGTATTGTTTCTTTGGATTTCCAACGAATGGTCAGGCCAAGGAACTTCCCATTGCCACATGAGAACGCCTCTGGAAGGACGTCCCCGAGAACCAAACCGGATCTCTGCCAACACAAGGCCGGGTTACCCCTAACTGGGTAACTACTGACACGAGTATGTCATCCCCCGGTCCTTTGGGACCTTTATCCGAGAGCTCTCTAATCAACATCACACCATAATAAATAAAGTGTTCAACATGAGTAAGTACCTGGGCTCCATACCATGATACCACCCTTTTCCAGAAGGAAATGCACATACCCTAAAGGGAGCTACCCCTCATAACCTTGCTGCATCTTTCCTGTTTTGACCATTCCGAGGTGTGAGGCTCGACGAAGTCACGTCCACAAAGACACACTTTATACAAAAGCCGTGCTTTGGGTCAACAAATGATCATAGAAATGATCACAAAGATAAACGATCAAACAAATGATCCTATCACAAATGATCATCACAATGATCATTTCACAGCAACACTCAGCATGTCACATTACCAAATTGGAAATATATCACTAATAACCTTCAACTATATAACCTCTGAGCTCGTACATCTCAGAGAAGGGTGTTAAGCTAAGAGAATAAATTCTCCGCCACCAATAGAAATATATTTGAAAGAGATCAGCTTTATATCTCAATTTGTAATGTCAGACATACTATCCATACAAGTCTGTTCCGGGCTCGAACAGAACCGAAGGCACTTCCAAAAAAGTCCTTGCAATCCGGATATTCACTAATCACGTTCGGACTTCCCATCACATATGGAGTCTCTATACCAGGGACCATTCGATGCAAAGACATTCGACGAGTTGTCCTTACGTTTTTGAAAATATCCGGTCTTCACCACCGGTCTTCAAATGCTATCCATAACGACATATCACATATTCGGAATGGGATATATGACACAAAGGTCCTCTCCCGGCTAAACCGAACAGTGAGCGCAGTATTTCAAAAACATATGGATATTGGGATTTCAATTAAGTCACAACTTAAAACCCAAAACTTTTATTCAAATGGTTTAAACCAATTATCATTTCAAATCTTTATATTACAAAAAGATTTATTTCACAAAGATCAATTCGTAGATTTCAAAACAATTTCCATTCAAGTTGGATTAACTCATTAAATCTTTAAATCAAAGATTTAACTCATAGCTTTCAAAATTCGATTAACTTGTTGAATCTTTAAATCAAGATTCAACTTATAGCATTCAAAAATCATTTCCAAAGATTCATTCATAGCTTGGAAATTATCTTCAATTTCAAACTTGAAATTCATTTTAACACAATTGGACGTTCATTTCTTATGTGTAAGCTTTTATTATTTGAAAACAAACAGTTTTCGTTTCAGAAAAATTCAATTATATTTAGATGAGTTAAAGCCCTTGAATTTCACATCCCCAAATCAATACCTTTAAAGTAGTTTAACCCATATATAACTGGTATAACATTTTTAATCCCTAGTTTTAAATCATAGAATTCAATTTCAAATCTTGAATTTAAGTTCAAATCAAATTATTCAACTTCATATTTTATCGAGTAATTCAAAATAAATTTCATCTATGAAATTCCATTTCAAAAGCTTTTCACTTTAAATCCAATCCATTTCCAAAACATTTGAATTCAAATATTCAAATTTAGAACTATTTCAAAAATCTGTGACTTAATCGATTTCCTCGTGAAATCCATATTGGTGTGTGTATAAGTGTGGTCCAGGGGTTTAACACACTAGTGCAACATCATTTCAATCATCACAGATTAAAACATAGAAATATAGTTGATAAGCGATATAAAGTATAACGCTTATCTTTCATTCACAATTCACAGATAATATGCAGATGTATCATCAATAAATGAATAAAATACTCAGTTCAATCTACAGAACAAAATGTCATAGATCAGTTAGGACAATCAATTCAAGGTATCTCATACAATACAATCATTCATAAGTAAGGCCAAGCATTCAATAGTCATTTATAAGTCAGATTAATTAATCGTTTAATCCTAATCAATTCAATTTATTTCCAAGTAAGTTAATTAATTGCGAATAAATTACCCAATCTTGATTAATTAATTACAAATCATTTGATATCAATAAATTCATCATCATTTGATATCAATAAATTCATCAAACACTTTAATAAATCAAAATTATCCTTAATTAATCATATTAATTTAATCAACCCTTAAACCAATTACATAATTAATAAACCCCTTAATTTAATCATTCTAGGAAATTAAATCTTTAATTTCTTACCATTAAGCGATCATCTCATACCAATAAATCATTAATTACCGATTAATCTTTATCAACAAATAAATCAAAATATCCAATTTAAGTTACAATTAGTAATTAACCCCTTAATTACTTTCATTAAGTAATTAACAATTTACAATTGATTATCTTAATTAGTACATCAAATAAATTATCAATATTAATCACATTAATTTAATTACTTAATAATCTCTAGTTAATTATCTTTATTAACTGATAACATTTCCTTAATTACTTTCTCAAGAAAATTATCTTGGATTAATTCATCATTAATCATTTCTAATTATAAATTAAATCTAAATTACTTATTTATAAATTTAAATAAATCATTCTTTAATTACCATATTAATTAACTTAAATTAAAAATTAATTACTCCTGAACTAATGATTCTGTAACTATTAAGTAATTATAATTCATCAATTATTTAGTCAACATTAACAACACATTAATTGAATTACTTTTAAGTTAAGTTAAAAATGTAAAATATTTAATCATCTCCTTAATTACTTTGTTGAATTTTGTTTAAAATAACTACTGAAAATATAAGTTTAAAATATTCTTAACTTAAATAATTTAAATTATTTTAAAACCTTTGATTACCATTTTCAACTTATCAATAATTATTCATTTGAAAAGAATAGTTTTAAAAATCAATTTTAACTTAGATTTAAAAGTTAAAACTGAAAAATGTTATCACTCTAGAGCTGCTTCGAGTAACGCCTGAGACATTCCCTCAATTGCTTCGAGTTTTCCCCAAATCGACCCGATAGCTTCAATTTTTTTCTGAAAAAAAAAATTGCTTTTAAAAAAAACAACCAGGCATGCACTTGAAATTTACACGAGTTAACACTCGAGCCAGAGCACAGTTTCCCCGAGGATCTCTTCGCGTCGAACATCTTCTTCCACAAAACAACTGTGCACCGAGACCTGGTGCACATGCACCCATCGCCAGCAACGCTCCGGCGTCTGCGACCTCCCCCAACAAGTCGACTTTGACTTCCACAATCCATCGAACCACCCAGAATCAAAAACTATCACGAACTCGAAAATTTGGCATATGGGTTCGACTAGAACCAAAAACTGGGTCATCTAAAACCGCCTCGAACTACCACCTCCGGTCGCCAGCGATCATGCCACCGTGCTCAAAGCTTCTTTGATGTCCAATGCTTCGAATCCCCCAGGACCGATCGTCTAAAACACTATGTCGACGACGAATTTTCCCCAAAACCAAACTTGACTAAATAAGGTCGTTAAACCCTAAATCCACCTCATCCCAACGCTCTGATCATTTATAAATTCATTTTGTATTTTTCCTTTCACCCTTAATGCTCCAGCTATCTTTACCGATGATCACGATCTTCACTTCGCCGTTTTCTGATCATCATACAATTGCTCGAAATTTACTCATTTAAAAATCAAGATTTAACTATCAAAATTCATCAATTCGTAACCCCTATCAACTTTCAAAATCCATTTATAAAATTAAAAACATTTATTTTTCATGAATTAACAGATTTTACTAATTTCTTTTATTTCCTGGAAATCCACTTGATAATTTTTCTTGAAAAAAATTCTTAAACTTCAAGCTTGATTATACAAACAAGTTTGATCTAAATTATGAAACCTGAAATCAATTAAAGAGGAAGAAATTGTTGTTTGAACAGGTTTTTGAAAACCTGAAACTAAAGACAGGGATGAACAACATGCACAGGCAAAATCTACATATATACCTAGATTTATACATATGCAAACCAATGCTCAATCTTGCTTCCATCATGGATTCAAATCACAGATCAAATACCAGAGTTTTCAAAAGATTTTAAAGTTTGCTCACTAGTTCTTTTAAATTCCAGAGACAAAACCAATTCGTTTAACTAAACTAAATTTTTAAACTAACATCTATGATATAACAATCATATTTCATTTGTAACTTAAATCTTAACAAAGCCTATATCAGGAGATAAAGAAATTTTAAATCAACATGAGCTTGGAATTTTTATTTTTATTTTTTTTAACAGAGATGTCTTACAGGTTAAACAACATACATTCATCCTATATCACACATACACAGCATTTCAACAATGTATAAACACAGATACTTGATTATCTTCATACTTAATTCAAGCAATCCAGATACTTAAGTATTTTTAAAAGAAAAAGTTACTCACAGTTTCCCAGGAAAGAACAGAGCTACTTATTGTTGAACAGAGTTGCTTTAAATTTTGACACAGACTTGACAAAGTTGAAATAGGCCTGCATTTGTTTGCTGAAATCTTCCTTCTTGATCTCAAATTTGCTTTAGTTGTGTTGTTGTTTAAATTTTGAAGCAATGTTTTCTCAGATTTTTTTTCTCAGCTTTTAGAAATGAAACTGAGGTGAAGAGGGTGGTGTATATGAAGAGAAGTTGACTGTGTGATGTACTAACTTTGTACAGGGTATTGTATTGTTTTGTACACAATAGGTATGGCTGAAGATGACAGGGGAAAGTAATGTCTGGGTATATGCTTATCAGAGATTCTGTTGGCTGAAATCTATTTTTTTAACAATTCGAGTTGTCCTTTGCTTTGTTGACCATGCAAACTTTTTGTGGCTGATGAGAACACTTTGGGTGCTACTATGATCTAGCTTTAGTGGCTAAAGATACTTGCATTTTTTTTATTTGCTTTGTTTATTCTTGCATATTTATTTTACTTTGTCTTGCTTACTTGTTTTTCTGTTGGTGGTTGCAACTTTATTTTGTTTATTAACTTGTATTTATATTTTGAATTTATATTTCTTTTTGCTTTGTTTTATCACTTTATATTTAAACTTTGTTTTGTCATTTCTTTTGTTCCATTGTCTTATTTTTATTCCTCTTTTATTTTAACTTAAATTGTTTACTTTACTTTAATATTTATTGTTTTATATTAAATTTATAAATTCAAATTATTATTAACCATCAATTGTAATACTTATTATTATCAATTATTATTAAACCATTCATTTACAATTCATATCTAATGTATATACATATACATCTCTATATTTATTTTTAAAACCATTTATTTAAGATTTTATTTCAAATCCAATTTAAATATATATTCACATATATACAAATTGTCAAATCCATATGACTTTATATATTTTCTAGTCGAATCGGGGAAACTCACTTCCATTTAAATCAATTTATCTTACAATTTTATTCAAAAATTCATTTAATTATCAATTTAAATTAAATTAAAATCTATGGTCGTTACAGTAGATGGATGGTTCCTTAAGATAGAAGTTGGTGAAGCAACTCTGGTTTGGGAGGAACATCTGAGTTTTCTTATGGATCTGTGGAACCATATTTTTGTGCTGGGTTGTTTAGCCTGTGCTTGTGCTCTTCTTCAGCATTTTCTTCTGCTTCGGATCAGAGTTGTGCAGCGGAAGCAGTTTAGGGGGTGCTTCTGTTTTGTTTTTCTCAGATAAGAAGAAGTTTGTTCTGTCTTCTATTGTTGAGAAGTTGAGTGTGTGTTCTTGGTTTTTGAGTAATCTTGAGGAGATCATTGGATTGTTTTGATCCAGTTTGTTATTAGTGGAATCAGCAAGAGTTAAGCTGATTAGGAGTGATGTTAGTAGCCTAGGATTGTCCGAAGAGTTTTTATGGATAAAAGACGGAGAAATTTGGACTCTGAAATTGGAGATTTGATTTGGGATAAGTGTTTTCTCTGATTCAAAGAGCTATAAGTTTGGGAAGCTAGCTCTGTAGTGTTTTTTTTTCTTCTGTGATGGGTTTGATCAGTGTTTGGTTTTCTAGAGTTAAATTGCCAGTTTGGATAACTGGGATTCAGGGTGTATCGCGTATCTCTGAGGGAGTACGTGTTTGATATTTCTGGTTTTAGAACCAGCAGTTTAGATTGGTTGTTGAGTCAGACTCGTTTGTAGTCTGATATTCTGTATAAATTGTTGTTAGGAGCTCTATAGCTTAGTAGTATTGATTGATTGTATTCTATAGAGCGAGTATCCCGATATATATATATATATATATATATATATATATATATATATATATACCGGGGAAACTCGTGAAGGTTTTATCCAAAATTCTTTTGGGTAATTAGATTTATTCTGATTGTGTGAATTGGTTGCTTAGGTTGTTGACATATGATTAACATATGTTGTGTTTTAAAATAAAATCTGTAAATAGATTATTAAATTACCTTTGTTTTAAAATTTCGGGGACGAAATTCTTTTAAGGGGGAAGGATTGTAATATCCCGGAATTTTGGACAATTTAAATTTAATAATCTGAGTTTAAATTTGAATTGAATTGATAATTTTTGTTAATAAATTTGATTTGATTCTGTAATCTTCTTTATTTAAATATTTAATTTGTAAGTTTATTTTTAATAAGTTAATAAATTGTTTTCTATTTAATAATGTATATGTATTTGTATACATTTTAAATAGATGAGTTGTTAAATTAGCATAGCATAATTTTAAATGTTTTGAAAAAGGAATTGAGATTTGTTTTTGAATTTAAGCTTTTCAAGAAAATTTAATAAAATACTATATGATTTTTAAATATAAGAAAAATGTTTTAATTGGTTTAAAATTCATTTTAATTTAAGTTTTGATATTTAAAATAAGTTATAAAATGTTTGTGTTTTTCCTTTTAAACTATTAATTTATAAAATGAGATTTGTTAATTTAATTTGAAATTTAAAATACAATTTAAAATATGAACATGCATTCATTAAGTATAGTTTTTCTTTAACCCTTAATTAAATAACAAAATATTTACAAAGACATATGTAAGCTTAATTTACATATGTAAGTAATTTAAGATATAGGTTGACAAGTGTTAACAACACAAGCCATGTGTCATTTGTTTAATTTTTGTTTTTTCTTTAATTTTAATTTAAATCAAACATTGTTATTTAAACTTGCATATATTCATTCTTTAGCTTTTTCTCATTTTTTCTAAAACAAAGAAACCTGAAAGGAAAGAATTCATCTCCTCTAACCCGTAAATGCATTTGCATTCAAACATGCAATCTGCATCCAAAATAAAATCTGCATGCAACAAATTCAAGTTTGCATCTGCAATTTCAAATTGAAAGCCTGCATTTCAAATTTAAGCAAGAAGGGTCTGCATCTCTTTAATCTGGAAGCATCAGGTTGGAAGCAAATGTTAAAATGCATTCAAGCTTAAAGTTTTAAGGGATTCAAGCAAATTTTCAACAGGATTTCAGTTAGCAATTTTTCATGACTGCAATCATCTATTTTTTTTACAAATCTGGAGCCTGCAATTTGAAAGTTTACTCTGCGTTTTGGTACAGGTGAGTAACACCTAATTTAAATAAATTAAATAAGGTTGCATGCTTGTTATCTGATGAGTTTAAATTTTATATTTGTTTCTTTTAAACTGCCTGGGTATATATGATGGTGTACCTGAAGATTCTCTGTTTTCTTTGATTTCAAGCTTCAGTAAGATTTAATCCACTTGCCTTTTAATTTAATCTTCATTTGAGATAAAGATCTATACAAATATGTTTGATTCATTATAAAACTTCATGTTAAAATTTGTACTTAAGTTAAAAATATAGAAATGGCCCTGAGATTCACAAAGGAAGATAAATCAGTAAATGATGAAATTTTAAGTTTAGAAATTTATGAATTCAGAATTATAAATCAAATCACCATACTAAATCACGATTTTTAAAAAGAAAATTATAAATTTTAATGCTTTATATAAAATGCAGTTCTAAAATTACTGTATTTTACATTTTGATTAGGTTCACTTGATTGTTGCATTTGATTTGCTTGAATCTGCTTCTGGAGGTAGTATAATCATCATAGATTATAGAAAAAAAATATAGAATTGAATAAAATTCAATCTGGGTGATGCAAATTTGGGTTTCCAGGTCTAGAACCCTAGTTTTCAGGGCTGTAATGATTTGGACTTTTCTGCATTTTTAGTAAATCGAGTTCGATGTTGTTTTGGGAATTGGAAGATGATGGTGAGTTGATGTTATCGCCGGAGTTTCAAGATTTATGGTGGTCGGAGTGGGAAGTTGTTGCCGTTGTCAGGTCAACTTGAAAAGGGGAGGTTGTTCCAGGTTTCTGTTTTAAACACTTGAACTCAAATTCAAGTTGTATTATGGGATTTTGAGGGTTGAAGGTGGATGTGGGGTTTTGGTCGATGGGGGATGGCCAGAGATGACGGCCGGTGATGGCCGGAGTGGGGAAGTGGATGCACATGAGGGTTGTGCATGTTGGGGATGATGGTGGTGTTCTGTTTGCTGCAGGGTTTTAAAACCGAGATGGTCTCGAGTTATTTGTGAAATGACTCGAAGCAGGGAAGCATTTTACCCGAAGTAATTTAGAGGATGGCTCGGGTCTGTTAAAATGCTTCAGGGTTTTAGTTTTTGAGCAGAATCATATTTCCAGGTTTGTTAAGTTTTGAAGTAAAGATAAATTGCCAACTAAAATCTGGAAAGAAGTTTGAATCTAGGAATTAATTTAAATTCAGTAAGTTTAAATTTTAAATCTTTGAATTAAATTTTGAATGCTTTTAAATTCAAGGTTTGTTTAAAACTTAAACACAGAAACTGTTTTCTGCTTTTAGATTTAAAAGTAAAATTTCAAAATTGTCAAATGGAGTTCAAATTTGAAATTTTAACCTGAAACTTAAATATGATTCAATAATTTAAATCTGATGTTTTGAATCATTTTTGAATTCAAATTTAAGATGTTAAATTAAAACAGGAAATTGTTTACTGTTTTTCTGTTTTAGTTTAAAAATAAACTTTAAAATGCAACTGAAATTTAAAAACAAGTTTAAAATCTAGAAAAAGAAATATGGAACCTGAGTTTGAATTTAAATCTGGAATTTAAAATTTGGAATTTAAATTTAGATTTTTAAATTTTACATTATAAAGAACATTGATTTGAATTTTAAAACTATAAGTCTTAATGTATGAAATAAAGTTTAAACTAAGTTTAAATTTAGTTTTAAAAACCTGAGATTTGATTTTAAAGTCAGTTTTTAAAATTTAAATAAGTTTTTAAATTTAAATTTGGTTTAACTATTTAGGAAGTTCAAATAAATTTGAATTTGAAAATGAAAATGGAGATGTAAGTAAAGTTTTAAATCTTTTAGTTTGAATCTAAAATAAAAATTTAATTTGTAATTCAATTTGAAATTTAAAAGAAATTTTAAATTTGAATTTTTGTTTTGAAATAAAGTGTTTAAAATACTTTTGTATTAAGAAGAATGTTTCTTAATTTAGAATTCAAGAAATTGATTTCATTTAAATTATTTAACTAAATTTAAATGGAATATTAATTATTTAATTAATTAATATTGTGGATGTTTAATTAAGTAATTAATGATTTTTAAGTTAATTAATTAAGATTTGAGATTAATTTATTAAGGTTAATTAATCTAAAATTAAGGATGATTAATTAAATTTTAATTAATGATTAAGATTTATTTAATCAAGTGATTAATGATTAATTAAGATTTTAATTAACACTTAATTAATTAATAATTAGAGATTAATTAAAAGATAATTGAAGATTAATTAGTTGATAATTAATAATTATTAATTGAAGTTAATTCTTAATTATGTAATTAAGAAATGTTAATGAAGGTCATTAACTAAAGACTATTTAACAATTAATTAATGTGATTAATTTTAATAATTAATTAGATTAATTAATTAGTAATAATCAATTGTCTAATTACTTAATGAAGTAATTGATGAATTAATTACTTAGTGTAATTAATTTGATTAAGGTGATTAGTTAGATTAATTAAGTTAAATTAATTTAAACATTTGTGGATTATTGATAATTACTTATGTAATTAATGAATTTGTAATTACTTAAGGAAGTAATCAAATAATAATTATTGAATGTAATTAAGATATTTATTATAGAAGAAATTTGGATTTAAATTACTTTAGAATTAATCAAGGATTAATTGAAGATAATTAATTACGGGTAATTAATTATGGGATGAGTAATTAAAGTAGTTAATTACAGATTATTAATCATGGGTGATTAATATATACGTTGTTTAAATTGAAGATTAATTACTTATGTAATTAATTTATTTTGAGAAAATGATTAATTAATGATGTAATTTGGAATTGATTAATTAAGGTATAATTAAAATTAAATGCTAATTACTTATTGTAATTAGAGATGGTTAATCAGTAATGATTAATTGGGATGAATATTGAGATAGTGATTATTTAATTGATTTGTAATCAATTAAAGATTAAGTTAAGCATAATTCTAATGATGAGTAATTAATTTAATTCATTTTAAATTAATTAGAGATTAACTAATTAATTTAATTCATTTTAAATTAATTATAAATGGTGTGATCATTAGATAGTTGCTTATGTTTGATGATTGATATTGGTTGTCTGGTATGGTTTGTAATCTCAGCTATGAGATGAATAATGTTGTGGTATGGATGTATTGGATGTTTTTGGATGATAATATGGATTATCTGATTATGGTGAATTATCTGTTGATAATGATAATGTTATTTATCTATTGTGTTGTGAATTATCTATCTGTGTATATTTAGATAATGAATTGAATTGTTTTAAACTTTAAAACAACTTGGCCCTAATAAGACACGCTTTGGATTTCGATGAGACCGGGATCGGGTTTCCATATTTGGATATCCGAAAACTACATCGATTCCAAATAACGTTAGGTCGTTAATCAAAATGGAGCGAGTGAAGACTCGAGGTATAAGGGCTATACGTCAGTATAACTCTGTAGGTGATTCCGTAATGAGTTTGACGGAATAGTACTTATAGATTCGAGATGAAGATTCAGAGTGCAAGGGTTATTGTCGTTAACTCTGAGGGTGATTCCAATATGGGTGTAACGAGATAATGCCTTCGGTTTCGTTCGAACCCGAAACGAACTTGTATGGATTGAATGCTTTCAGAACATCGTCAGGTGGACGATGAGCATTCTAAGTGATATGTCCTATAAAGGTAATCGTACCCTCAAGCCTCATCAACCGGGAATGGCTAAAACAGGGGAGGTGCAGCAAAGCTTCGTGGGTAGCACCCACTTGAAAGCAAGATTTATCCCTGTCTAGAGGTCCCTTTATTTTTCGGCTTAGTGGTGCGGTTGCTGATCACAACTGCGGGGTTGTCTTGTTTGGAACTGTTCAGTAAGGAACGGGTCCGGCTTTGTGTTGCAGGGGATGAAGGGAGTAATCCTCGGTACGGTGATCTAGGCCACGTACTGTGACAGGCGGTACCCCAGTAGCCCAGCCATTGATGGAATCCAAAATCCAATAAGTGCCGTACGTATTAGTTGTGCCCAACTATGTTGAAATGTGAGATGTAAGCATTTCAGCTATTTCTGTATTTTACTTGAAAACCCTAGACACTATTATAATATCATCGGATTTCCTATCAAATGTTTTGGTTAGCGTAAGGTAAAAACTTTTCCATGTTTATGTGTGGGAAGTCTTACGTGATACCTTTTCTTTTCAAAGATTTTTCAAAAGTTAAGCAACTTTAACCTGTTACTCACACCAGACCCATGTCTGACCCGGAGTTATTTCTGTTTTTCTATAACTCTTGGGTACTCAAATTTTTACGAGTAGCCAAGGGAATTCAGGTTAGGATTCAGGATTAGCTTTGACGTATTGTGGAGGAGCAAATGGAGCAGGAGGCTTCCGCGTATAGTTATATAGTTTTCCGCTGTGTTAGTATCTCTGAGTGTTTGTCTTTAATGTATTGAGTTGTAATAACTAGACAGGTGTTTATAACTGTCTAGTATGTGTTGTATATGACTATGTACTCTGATATTTGTTGTATACTATGTAATACTTATGTTATTAATATAATTTATACGTTCCGCTGTTGAGATTCTTGTGTCGTTTCTTCTTTTTCTTCTTTATTTTCTCTTTTCTATCCCTTTCTTTCTTAAAGATGATGCGATTTTCCGGGAGTGGAAAGTCGGGTCGTCATCCAGGTCGAACTTGCATTATAACGCGTTCTAGACCTTTGTAGACATTTTTGTAAAGATATTTAACGCTTTTTATACTACTACATATTTCTACATTGATGTGACTGTTATATTTACATAGTAACCAAGGATTGTAAGGTACAATCCATCTGTTATCAACCATCAACTTTTCATTTCTATCAATAGGAATAGATTTTCCAGTATCGCATCTTCTGTAAATTGGGTATGAATCTGTGCCTTGAATAGTCACATTTGAATTTTTTTTTGGATACTCTCTTTTACAACTACCATTTTTCATGCAAGGACAATTTCGATTTTGAGTACCACATGGTCCATGAATCATCCACTTCATTACTGCCACATGTAACTCTGATTCTTCGTTAGAATCTAGTATTTCTGCTCTAACAATTTCATCATATTCATCTAAGTTAGTCAATTTGTCTTCATCTTTGTAGATAATTAGCATATGAACATGTGGTAAACCTCTTTTTTGAAATTCAATCACATGGACATGAGCAGCTACTTTTCCAAGTGCTCCTTCAGTGAAAATATCTTTTTTAAATTCCTCGTATTTTGCACGAAATATCCTTGTTGTCAAATCCGGTCTATCTGGGGGTCTTGACCGGATAGCAATTCGGTAACAATTTCATCCCAAAGTGGATTGCCTGTCATTGTAATGAATAAATCGGGTTTGTCATGCTTATTTACAAAAGCCATTGCATCTTAATATCATTGAAACATATCACGTAGATAACCAATATAAGAAGAAGGTAGTACTGTCCATGTTCCAACATTACCTAAATAAGAGAATTTGTTAAAAACTTCATAAATATGAAATTTAATTACGTAAATGTATAAAATGTACTTAATATAAGAGCGGGTTGTCAAATTCACAAACTATGGACTTGCATCATTTTCCCTGGCGTTTAAAGCATCTTAAATCCTTGGTACATTTCAGCTCTAATGGTTTTTTTATTACTCCTATACCATCTTAGCCTGCTGGTATCTATCTTAACATAGTTATCAACCACGTATTGCTGAAACAATCGTCCGCCTCGAAGAAAAAGCGATTTATCATTTTCTCGAATCTATAAAAGAACATTACATATTGATGAATATTAAGAAATAAAAAATATAAATATATAAAATGTGTTATATATTAAATTGTATATACCTATAGAATATTAGCATAATACCCACAACATGAAAATTTATTGCCATTTTCATTTATTTATATCCCATCTGTAACTTCCATACGGTAATAAAAGTGGATATTGCAATGGATCATAATAACCAGCTGTTTCAGGAACAGTTATGAGATGTCCATAATTTGTCTCAACTACAATATCTATTTCATGTATTTCTTCATTTTCAGCTCCTTCTACCCAAATTCCAGCAACTTGTGAAGAAGTTGGTAGAGTATATTGTTTTTGATTTGAAGATTGTCCTTTTATGACCAATTTACAATATTGGATATTTGGTTTTTGTCCAAGCTGTCCCAATACAGCTACAAATCTATTATATGTATTAAGAGCTTTTTGCAACTTCTCCTCAATTTCTCGTATCAGAGTATTATTTTCAAACAATCGATTTTAGATTTCGTGCTCTATATCATATATGTAAAGTTGTAGAAATCTTGGACGATCACCGGATGTAGGTAGCAAGCTACCTATTTTATTATATATACTACCATGAGCACGAAATGTATATACTCCATCTCTTCCATTAGCTAAGTTCTCATCAACATGTACTCCCATTGATGTAAATGCAAACATATGTTATAAGCTCGTATTTTTTCCTAAAGTGTTTCCCTTCATCTGATTGGTTAGTGTACAATTCAAATATCTCATCCGGTGATGAAATTGACTGTAAAATTATTTTTCCATTTAAGCAGCAAAAACTATTTGATTCTCGATAAAAGAGTTTTGCTTTGCAATATGTACATATCCTTGATCGTGGTAAACAGAATTTTGAAAACCGAAATGATCTGTAAAGCTTCTTTCACAATTATGTCTTGCGATAGAACTTTGACATGGTTGAATAATTTTGTTTGTTCTTATGGTTTGTTCCAGTCATCTTTATGTTCAAAAGGTAATGTAGTAATGTCTTCTTGTTCTTCATTATTCATTGGTCCACTAAGATCTTGATCTGCTTAAAAATGTTGATAAATAAATTTTGTAAGTTTTTTTTAACATGAAGTGACTCGATAAACTATGCGGGTGATAAATTTAATAAGACTTGGGTTCATAAATAATACTTTGATTATATTGATAAATATATTACTATTATATGATGATAATGAAGCTACTTGTACTACTTGTTTGTGTATCATTATATGCATTTGTACATAGGCAAAATAAACTTTGGTAAATATGTAACTTTTATTGTTCTCACAATATAACATACTGAATTATAAGGAATAGTTCTCTGAAGTAATACCTTGTATATTGTGAGGCAAGGTATCGAAAAAGAACTACCGGTACTACTTGTTTGCGATGCATCATCGCTGATATTCTTTTCGACTCTTCTAATTTTTCTACTACGATAAATAGTACGTTATTGTTCATGTTTTGCCTCTTTGTCCTCTTCAGTCATTAACTTTTTTCCTTCTTTATAGTGAATACGACGGTGCTCTAATTGTTTTTCCCTTTGTTCAGAACTTAATTCAGAACGACGTTATCTTTTTCTTTCGGCCTTGATTTGAGCATCCAATAATGCTTCTTGTTGAGCCCTCTCAATGACTCTAGGGCTTCTACGCAGTACTGGGGGTGCTTGAGTACATTGCGTTTCTTGACGTTGGTTTCTTTCAATAATTCTCGGACTTCTACGGGGCAATAAGGGTGGTATGCAGTTGGATTCAATTTGGTGATGTTGAACTCTATTAATAATTTCCACCCTTTGTAAGTTAGGGACTTGGTTAGCTTTCGTTGTTTGATGTTGAGTTCTCTCGTTGAATCCAGGACTTCTACGTGGTTTTAACTTGAAAAATTGATTGCCTTCCATGAGTTGATGACGAAATTCACAAAGTTCCAAATGGAATTTGTTTGACCTATAATGCTAGAAAAAATACTTAATTTGTATTATAAGTGAACATCACCATTTAAGCCTTAAGAGCTAAGTTGCATATATTTAATAGTAAAACTAAAATACCTAATATAAGTAATAATATGTTTCATGTTTCATAGTAACAGTTGGAACATGCTTTACAACATGTAGATGCAGCAGAAAATATGTAAAAGAATTTTTCATATAATGGGAAGTAATTGTAGTTAACAGAATAATTATTTAACAAAAAAATATTTAACTTATATTATGCAGTTAGTAGGTGGAGCATGTTATTATGAATAGAATATAAAAATACATATCTTCCACAAACATCATCGTATGTAATGTTTGGGTAAGCTAAAAGAATATGAGATATCAACAAAGTAAGTTGCTTTCGCTATTTAATTTTTACCAAATTTGAATTTCCAAGACGTACCTCTTGTGTAATAATCAAAGTTGAGCGATGAAGACAAAAAATTCTTCTGATAATATAAACTGCAGAACAAACAAATTGAAAATAAGACAAAAAAAGAAAAATGCAAGAGAACTTAAAATATAATAATGCAATAATAAGAAGAATAAGTTTTTAACAATGCAATAATAAGAAGCGTAAGGTTTTGACAATGCAATAATAATCAAGTATAAGCAGTATCACAAAATTTTTAATCGCAACTTATGTATTATATAATTGACTTCAAAAGAAAATGCATGTTAAAAATAAGTATAGCTGTTTTTGGTGAATGAAAGATATTGGTTGTCTTATTTGTTAATGTCCAAATGCCTCTGTTAAAATGCATACAACTCCTCCCTTCTGTCTAAAACAAATTAAAGCTTTATGGGACTAAAAGCTTTAATTTCGACAGCACTTCACTTCTTTTTCGTCTACGCATAACTTTGCATCCAAGGGGTATATTCATATTGTGTTTTCTAAAATAAATTAAAGTCTTTTGGGACTAGATACTTTAATTTGTTTTTGTTGTATTTGTTAAAATAATATTAATGGTTAATTTCATATGTCAGCAAAAAAAAATATATATACAACACTAACAATGAAATATATATTTGTTCAAATTTGGATAATATATGATTATTAAAAATTGGGTTGCGCATAAATTGCATTTAAAACTTAATCTTACCTACAATATTCATAAGAATATATAGACAAACTCCTTAGCAATGTCGTTGATGAACAATACAGAGAATATGCACCTCTTTGTCCTGTAAAAGACCAGAAAAGATGAAAATCAATCAAGTGAGTACAACAATGACAAAGTTTACCACTGAAATACTGATTACAGATGAAAGTATTAATATACTGACCATTTGTATTTTTAAGAGAAACGAAACAATGAATTTAGAATCAGAAACAACAGTCTATCAACCAAAAATTAGGGTAATACAAACCAGGAAGTAAGAATATGTAGCATAAATCCATTCAGTAGTTTAAAATTAAGGCTGACCTAATATAACTTTAGAATCGTGTTTGAACTGTTAATGCCGACCATCACCATAATTGGTGTCAAAGCACAGTTCTAATAATAACATTGTTTCAAATAAATATTGTTCTGCCAAAGAATTTCATTGTTCAAACCGTACTATTTGAAATGTAATCCAAAAAATGATGCTATTATAACGAAGTACAAAATATCTCGATTTTGCTAGCGAAATCGATGACATGACATCAGGGAGTTTGGAAAACATAAAAACAGTAAATTTCAAGCGGCATCACACCATTAAACATCACAAATTCTTATTTACAAAAATTATGTGTAAAAAATAATAATAAGTACTATCGCAGAGAACAACGCCAATTTCAATAACTAAATAAATACATAGTAAAATCATTGTAATCTGCGTGAACTTTGTCATCACTGCATGCCATAATGCGACCATATTAGTAAAATGATAAGTACAACTTAAAACTATAGAATTAGTAGATTAGAGATTGTCATTTAAAATTTTAAATGCATAAAATCTACTGACATATATTGGTATTAAAGTTTACCGATTTACCTCATATTTTAGTAAATGATCTTATTCATAAAAAAAGTTATAAAAACATGATAATATTATAAATGATTGATATATAACCAGACGATTAATATAATGGAAATTCTAGTAAGGCACGGCTAACATAACCACGTTACAATTTATAATTACCAGGCAAAAGACTACATGTTCAAATAAAATAAAACATAATATCGGTCACAAAACGTTGCACATGCGATGATACAAGATGACTGTAATTCAAATATGGTGTAAATAATCTCATCTTCTAATATACTAGAGTGTCGTAGAGCTTTAGCCAAATAGTACACAATCTACTTATTATTGAGGTTGTGTACAAAGTAGAACATATTCATGCTAGTAGCAAAGGAGTGATGTAGTATCATACACACTGCTGCAACCAAAAAAGCATTAACCATACATAGCACAACCAACTTGACTGCCCTCAATATATTTTGTAAGTAAATATGATCACACACATCGATTTTACTGTCACTTCTAAGCTAACCCTATTTACACGAGGAAACAAACATATACTAATACTCTTTTTTAAATTACACCTTATGTTGTCACCATTTAACAATTGGAACCAACTCCAACCATTATATTTCACAACTTTTAGCTAATTCAAAAGAGCTTACCAATAGCTTACCTTTTTTTGCACAGTTCAGACTGGAAAGATTTTAAAAAAGTAATCTATGATCCACAAAAACAGTACCAACACATGGAAAAAAAGATTTACTTATGAAGTAGTGATCAAATAGGTGAAATAAGCTAACGGTTGAAAAAAATAATTTTCATGAAGATTTGAATACAATACATGGACTGCACAATTATATACCAATAAAAACATTATAGTATATCAAAATTTAATATATTAAATAAACTTTTAGGGTTTGAACAAACTCTACAACTCAGAAAATGGTCCATCAATCCAACTAGACATTGGTACAAATAAATAAAAAATGATATGGGTTTGTTCCGAGCATTTATGTTTCTGTAAAATTATGATTTAGGTAATCTACCTATCGACGTTGATGCCGCATAGGGCAGCAAAATAAGGAAAATGGCCGGAGCCAGTTGACGAACAGTGGCAGAGTAAGAGGTAAAATGGACGAAAATCGGAATGGTACCCTTTTCGAAGCCCAGTAGACATCGAGTAGATGCTATTTGAGCGTAGTCATCAGTGAGGAGTAATCGTCGTTAAATGGTCAAATCGATGCTGGTTGAGCGCAATCGTCGGTGAGGAGTAATCGTCGTTAAATGGTCAAGTCGATGCTGGTTGAGCGTAGTCCTTAGTTAGGAGTATTCGTTGTTAATTGGTGACTAATTTATTCAGGGGAAGGACGATGCGAGACTTTTTAGGGTTTTTAGTTTAGAGGAGGACAAAGTGAGAAGAGTAGAATGTGGTGGAAGCAGATGCGAAAGAAGACTGATCCGATATGAACATCGTGCGAAAGAGAAGAAATAAAAGGGCAATTTGGGGATTTCAAAAAGACACCATGCAAATCAGTTCATTGAGTTTTTATTATTAGTAGTAAAGATATATAGATATAATGTAAAATGTGTTACGTATACATATATGATAGGGTGTGTATTTATGTGTTATATATGTGTATATAACATATAAACAATGTTGCATTGACTTCGGACAACTTACGTTCGATAAACCATTGCCAATCGAAGAACCGATTCCCGATCACATTTTCACTAATTTCATCGAATTCCAAGACTGTGCCCCGGATCGCTATTTTAACGCGTCGATTAAATCGACAATTTCCAAATTTTACTAAATCACTTTAAATTTCAGTTTGAAAAACTTACTAACTCAATTCTAATTCAAATAGAATTTATATCAGCATTTACAATTCATTTCGATTCAAATTCGACTCTAATTTTAATTTTTCACCAATTCCGCATTATGATAAATCGCTGCATTTGAAATTTCAACTCATTTTACAATTTCAACCAAATCTTCATATTCTGAAATCAATTTCTATTCCAAATCCAATATTTGAAACCATACAGATATTCAAAATTAAATGTTGCAAAAATCCGAGTCATTACAACAACTATTAGTCGTCGTGGAGTACTAAAACGTACATTCAAAATATGAAGTATGTGAGTGTTTTTTATTAATATATTTTAAATTCAGTTCATTGTTCAAAATCTCATCCGATTCCGAGTTAATATGAAAAAGCTATTGTAGTTTGAATAAAAAAATAGTGATTTGTCAACTTTAGATATGAAATGTAGCATGTTATTTGTCAAGTGCAAACACGTAAGTAATCTGGAGAATGAGACATACGTTCAGAATAAGAAATATCTGAATGTTCTACATCGTTTGTAAATAATGATGTGAATTTATTGGCTAAAATCTCATCCGATTTAGAGCTAGTATAAAGGAGTTCTAATAGTTTAAACAAAAAAATAGCGGCTTCTACCTAGCAATGCGAGTAGATAATTGCAAGTTTTAAAATTTCAAATTTTAAATATCAATTTTTGAAATTTAAAATGCTAATTTTTTCGATTCATATTTCAAAATTTATACTTCTAAATCACAATTCTTTAATAAATGAGTAACCCGTTTATAACCCTTTCAATAATGGACCAACTGATACATGATCCATTTAATAAAAATACATAAATGGATTGACCCAACACATTTATAAGTTGGTTGTCTGGACAGGGTTAATAGGTTGGGTAATATTTTGACGGATGTGCTTTTAGTTGATCACATTATACTTTGTTGGTTCTAAAAATTATTCTTGCAGCATATAGAAAAATAACATGAGAAATATATCAGTGAGAGCATGTAAGGTAGATATATAGGAAGTTGATGGATGCCTAACTACAACTACAAGAGAATATCTCGTAGGCACACTTAAAATAACCACTCTTTCAGTCATTTATTAGGTGAACAAAGAAGTCAAAACATTCAATATTGCATCACTCAAATTATATTGATGTTAATGCTACTACAATTCTCCACGTAAAGTTCAAATGAAATGAGTGCATAATAACCCATACTTTCTGCAAAGCAAACTTAAAGTTTCACTGTAAACCAATTTTGTGCATCAACAACATATAATTGAAATCATCAATTGATAGTAACTTATTACTCTAGGTAATTCAAAAACAAATGAATGCAAAATAGTTAATAACTTTCTGGTGCATTGAAATAGATATATTTTAAAATAAAAAATAAAAAGTGAACAAATATTATTGGATGCTTTATGCAGATAAATAAAATTCATTTTTCTATGCGTTGATTAGCATAATATCATTTGAAGCAAGCAAAATCTCATTAGGGTTTACAAAATTGCAATTTTAGTAAACATTAGTAACGAGAGTAAAAATGAGGAATTAACAACCAAAATACGAAGGTACTCAATTACATGAATTCAATCAAATTGATAAACTTTAGCTCGTCAGACTATGACAGAATCCATGCCCAATTTAATCGTACAGTAGCCATGGCATATAACCAAGATAATAAATAACGACAAACAGAAAGTAATACATACAAAATGCTATAATGTGTGTTCACTCATTATCGACTGAGCACTTACATTAAATTATTATGAATTTTATTTGGTTCTCTAGGTATAAAACATATAAAGCGTAAATTATACAAAGCTAAAGGAACACTGAATAGTAGCTAGTCTACTAAAAGAGGACCCGACAAGAGCAACATTATTATACTTGTTTGAAATTAAAATTATCTTAAACTTGCAGACATGTTAATAGAATGATGCACTTGTACGCTCTGTGCTTGTATTCATCCTAGACCCTCATGGTGTGTAGCAGCAGCAGTAGCAGTATGCAGTTGTTAGGATGAAGCTAGGTTTAATTCCACCTGGCTGTACTTCTGAACATGGAGTTGGAATCCATGCATGGCCGCCTAATTGCCTGCAATAGCTAATAATTTGAAGCCTAATAACTACACTGAATATCAAGTTAAAGGCTGAAAATGGAAGCCTGGCGCCGCTGTCTACAATCCATAAGTTTTATGGGCTTGTATAACAGCCAAAAAAGTGCATGTTACTAAATTAAGCTAGAAGCATATTTACTAAACAAACACCCAGATCAACGACATCACCCGCATCAGACCCATCATTTGCGTATAGATGGCCGCAGTTTGACTTGGCCAGCAGCAACCCACCCTTTCGGTATTCTGGTAAGCTCTCCGTGGATTGGTTCGAATTAGGGTTATTTTCACTCAATATATAGCGTTTCACAATTTATGTTTTTTTGTTCTTATTATATATATTTTCAGTTCACTTATAGAGGAATCTTGTGCTTGGCTAAATGGACTTAAAAAAAAGGAAGATATGATTTAGGAGCACAGAACAAACTAGTCCAACAGTCAACATATAACACAGAACAAAGCTGATTTTGAAGGTTTTTTTTAATACATGTATATATACTCTGGATATATATTAATTAGGCACACAAACCTTATATGTACGAGGGAGAACAAGATGTATACGGTAGACTACCTGGAACCAAGGACTTGTATAATGGGAGGATGATGCCAACTCTTCCTGGAAGCCATAACCAAAGCAAGTATCCAACCGGCGTTGCCAAAGATGAGCCAGATGTAGTTTTGACTCTCATACTTTAGATTTTTACTTGTTCCTTACCATTAGTCACCTAAATGTACCAGTCCACCCTTTTAAGTTTCATCATCCTTTGTTAGCTACTTCGACATTTTTGCTAATTGTTTGACGTCTGCAATTAAGCTTTCGGTAAATGACGCTTTTAGACTTTATTGTTTATACTTGATCACTCTAGTCAACTAATGTTATGTTTTCATGCAATTTAATAAAAACAAATAAACTCAAAAGTTTCAAGTATGTCATGCAGTAAATAACGCAAAGATAAGATTTTATTTTCATTAGAAAAATTAATAGAAAAGGAACAAAGGAAAAAAAATGAAAATAAAAAGAAATTGTTTTACATTTAAGGAAAAAGCAACCAAGGTAAAATTTCAAAAGGGATTCGGAGATTTTACTATTTTGCATAAAGAACGGGGTTATTAATAAACAAGTTTTCAAAAAAAATAAGGAATTTGAATATTTTACTTCTGCAAATGTCATTCATAAAATGCACGTGCAGCAATATATCAAAATCAAATAAGTTTTCAAATAATTACTCATGAATGCATGCTTGCACATTGTGATACTATACGTACACATAGTACTAATAATAATAATAAATAATTGAATAAAAATCTCCTTGCTGTAAGTACATGATTAACGTTGTTGCATAATTTGCAATAAATTACTCATGTGAATGAATATATCCCATAAAATTTTCAACTTGACATTTATGTACATTGAACATTGATAAATACTCAATATGATTGTGCTTCATATATGGTGAGGGTATCTATTCTTCCTTGTATTTTCAGCTTATATATACAAATTAGCATTTGCTTTTGAATATGCATGGCATATACTATTTGTGCCAGTACAATACATGTTAACTTAAGATACATAATCTTCCTCCTTATCAACTTTAAGTATACAAATATAATATAATTGATATATTAATTAAACATACCTTAATAGACTTAAGGTACATTATGATATATCACTTTCCACCAATTTCACCATACACACACATACGTACACGCGCCACAACGAAAATGAAACAATAATAATAAAATCAGACGGGGACATTAAACAAATCAGAATTATCAAACATTAGAGAAGCATCATTAGACTCTAATGAAGGTATGGATTTATCATCTTCATTAGCAATATGTACGAAATTAGAGCCGAACCAGTAAAGTTCAATAAAAGGACACATGGAAAAAATAGAGGAACCTGAACCTAAAAACTAATGCCCTTGTAAGTTTTTAGGTTCAGCTTCCTCTCTGTGTTCTTTTATTGAACCTGCCTCGTTCAGCTCTAATTTCATGCGTACTGCTAATGAAGATGATGAATCCTTGCCTTCATCATAGTTAATGATGTTTCTCTAACGTTTGATAATTTTGAAATGTTTGATATCTCCTTTGATTTTATTACTATTGTTTCATTTTTGTTGTGGCGTGTGTACGTATGTGTGTATGGTGAAATTGGTAAAGTGATATATCATACTGTATGTTAAGACTATTAAGGTATGTTCAATTAAAATATCAATTATATTATGTTTGTATACTTAAGTTGATAATAAGGAAGATTTCATATCTTGACTTACTGGCATAAATAGTTATATCCCATGCTTATTCAAAAGCTAATGCTAATTTGTATATATGAGTTGAAAATATAAGAAAGATGAGATACACTCATCAAATATGAAGAAGAATCATATCGATCATTAAACGATGTTCAATGACCATAAACGTCAAGTTGAAATTTTTTATGGAATATATTCATTCACATAACTAATTTATTGCAATTATGCAACAATGTTGAAATATCGTGTAATTATAGCAAGAAGATTTTGTTTCAACTATTGATTGTTATTAGTGCTATGTGTATATATAGTATACACAATATGCAAGCGCGCATTCTTTCTTAAATAATATATAATAATAATATAAGATAATTATTTGAAAAATTATTATGATACATTGCTACATGTGCACTTTATAAATGACATTTGCGCATGATTCAAAATATAAAATATCCAAGTGTTTTTTATTGTCTGTAATTTAAATGCGAGTTCATTAATCAAAGCCTCGCCTGATTTGGAGTTAATATAAAAAAATTATTTTAGTTTGAATAATAGTGATTTCTTCTTAGACAAAGTTTAGATATAGAATGTAGCATGTTATTTGTCAAGTACAACTATTAGTCACCATGGAGAACGACGTTTAGAATATGAAATATCTGAGTACTCCATGTAGTAATTATACATGCAAATCACGTGGAGGTCTGGCGTGCAAATCTTTATAGAAAATATATTAGAAAATATATTTGGAAGTATTAGCGTGTCAGACTATGAAGCAAACCCATGCACGATTTAATCATACAGTAGCCATGACATATAACTAAGATAATAAATAATGACAAATAGAAAGTAATACATACAAAATACTATAATGTATGTGTTCACTCATTGTCGACTCAGCACTCACATTGAAGTATTATGGATTTCATTTGGTTCCCTACATATAATAGCAACATTATTACACTTGTTTGAAATTGTAATTATCTTAAACTTGCAGACATTTTAATAGTATAATGTACCTGTTCACTCTGTGCTTGTATTCATCGTAGACATTCATGGTGAGCAGCAGCAGCAATTGTAGCATGCAGAAGATTACAATCCATCTCTTTCTTCTCCTTCTCATCATATATAATGTTGAGACTTTGTTACGAAACCAATAAGATGAAGCTAATGACACCAAACTGTACGTCTATGGCGGAGATTGCGATCCATGCTTGGCTGCCCAAATGCCTGCAATAATTAATGGTTTGAAGCCTAACAAAAACACTGAATATGCAGTTGAAGGCTGAAAATGCGAGCCTGGTAACACCATCTACAATCCACAAATTTTATCTAATTGTTAATTCTATTAGCATTGTAACATAAACTATACTACATGACATATTTTATTTTGGTAAGCTAAAAATTAACTATGTTACTGCATATTGTCTTTGAGTTTTATGGGCTGGCCTAATTAGCCAAAAAAGGTGCCCGTTACCAAAAAAACACCCAATACAATATATTAAACTTATGTTGAAACATTTGTATAATTTCATGGCGACATTAGTAGATATTATCAAAGCTAAAGCATGTTTTTGCCTCGAATTCCAGACAATCTAAATGGTGGCATTTTTCATTTCCTATTCCCACTCTCGTTCTATCATTCAGCTTTTAAGTTATGTTCATAGTGTATGGATTTTTCGTGTACTTTCAGATAATGATTCAAGCCAGTGTAACCGCACTAATTTGATGATGAAAGGTCCTAATTTCTACAAGCAAAATATTGTGATTTCATGACTAAATGATGAATATGTTTCAGTATTGTTACTGACCTGATTACAAATTATCACAAGTTATGGTGAAAATAAAATTCAGCTGTGAAAAAAATCTTGACATATCTACAGACCGCCCATGGTGCAATGAGAGTCGTAACTGCAGATATAGCACCAATCAGGAGAAAAATCCGATCATAACAAACATATAGACACCAAAATAAAGTTTCCAACCATCATCTTTCCTTTTAAAAAAAAATCATGTGTGACATGTAAGGAACAAGACATTATGTTGATACAACGATAAATTAGAAAACTAGATAACTCGTGGACTTGCATTTATATAACCCGACGAATAATGAGAATATTCCAGGTACACAAATCAAAGGAAGCAAAGCTGCGACAAAATCCACCTTCATCGGTACTCTATCTACCTGAGAATTCACTACTTCTCAATATGTCACTCCACAAAAAGCAACAAGAACAACTAAACCAAAAACTAATAGTTTAGAAATGAAATAAATATGATTATAATAAGGAAGATATTATGGTGTAGTTTAGCTTACTTGAAAATAATGCATCAAGCAGAAGAGATATAAAATCGATATGTGGCAAACCATGAAATGATGGTAGAATAGCAGTAACTGGCAAAGCGATTACAACAGTTACTGCCCATTCATGATGACCACTCCATCCCTTGTAACCTAAAGCACGTAAGGGCTTTACAGCCGCAATTGTGCCAAGGGCTACAACTGATCCAATAAATATGAATATGCTGATAAAAAATAATACTCCCTGTAAAAGAAAATCGGCATAGAAAATTTATCCAAAAATATAAGTTGATTAAGTCTATGAGATATCAAGTGCATCCAGTAAATAAATGAATCATAAAGAAGTTAATGTGCTACAGACGTTTATAAATAACAATCAAACCACCTTTAAAACTGGGCAGATTATATCCTTTGGTTGCATTATCAGGGAAATAAAAAATTATTTGTGCACAAGAATTGCCATTTACTTAAATGTGTGATGATATGAAAAGAACAGAAAAATCTTGAAAAGATGCATGTAAAATGTAATAATATCTCATTCCCACGACTTTGATGATTATTTATGTGAGTTACAAAATCTGGTGTAAAAGCTAAAAACAATATCTTTAACTAAGAGAACTAATAGCTTTTAAAGCGAAATCAAAATCCGAGCTGTTGGCAAGATTGTAGCCACAACCTGCAGCTAGTGAGGAAGGAAACAAAAACATGTAGTCCTATGTTCACTCTGTTACATCAACCACCCATAAACCCGAGCCATGCACTTGACCAAGTTCGGTAATACAGCAAATATAGAATAGTTGTTTAGATGACAATTTGATGAATTAACAATAAATTCCATAGGAAAAATTTTCTTAACCGCACAAATGCTGCCAATTGAATAATTTACTACACGATTTAGCACATGAGTTGTGAAACGATTTATATAAAAATATAGTGATGAACATAAAATATTTTCAGAAAACAATCCTGTTATAATGAGAATTACATATGATTTCCTCTATATAATGAATCATGGTACATATGGTTCCTTGATCATCCCACTTTCCATTATCTTTTATAAACAGTAAACTACAACCCACTAAATCCATGAACGTTGGCTAGTCGAATTATTATACACAACCAAATTTAAAATCTAGTAGTCAAAGTAAATATATGTGAAATTTGAGTGGCACGTGTTAAGATTAAGACAACACTAACATGCCCATATATATTCAATAAGTTTAGAAATTGTGAGGTCTAACTATCGTATTAAGTGCTATGTAACAACTCATGGTTAGCATTTACCTAAAATAACAAGTGTAAAGTTGTTAACAGTTAATAGTATTTTCCTAGCTAGCATCTCAAGAAAATCTTGTTATTTATACTGACATGTATTTTTTACTAAAAAACACAATGGTTACAAATTTCGACAATCATGTTTTCTATAAGAAAAATTATAAGTCATAACTCTTTGCTAAAAAATATCAATCAATTGCAAAAGTTGATGAATTTCAACATCGAATTATAATTTTTAAAGTTAGAATTCCAGTTCTAAAAATGAAAACGGATGGTTAAGCATAAGTAGATTTTGCAAGGACATAAAAATCAAATGAAAACTGATCCAGGTTTCATGGTTGTAAAATGGAGGCAGTCAAATTAAAGCTATATTCCAGAAATAATGAGAATTACAAATAAGCATAGTCAAACACCTTAAATGATAATGAGATGATCAGTGAACAAATTTGGATGATAATTGTGGTGAAATTCTTGTAAAAAGAAAAAAAACATGCCTAATTTTCCCCTTATTTCCATTTAAATATGAATGTGTAAAGATCTAGTGGGTTAGCAAGTCATCCCAACCACAAACTAGCAAGCGCAACTAATGTTTGTTCCACATAAGTAGCCTAAAAAACTTTAATTTGCATTGTGAAGATCAGTAGCATTGAAGGAAGAACAACATTATTCTTTATTTTTCTAGATAAATCATAAATACATCTGATGTTTATAACAGTCACAATTGTGCCAATATCAACTTATTAATTCGAAAATCAAATATAAAGATATGCATTCAGTGAACGGTTTATGTCCTTGCATCCTATCTCTTGTTCACACCATTTCCCTAATTTTCTTAAAAACTAGTGCGAAAAAATTCCTATCAATGATGAGAATAATGATAAATGAAAATAAAATTTAAAAGGATAAATTTACTTGCAGCTCAAAAATTTGCAGTTTGAATTTACAAACTCTAGTTTCTTTTTCATTCCCAATTTTAATAATTCCTGATTCCTTTTTTGAATGGTAGTCAGTAAATGTCTAGCATATCACTTGCAATAAAATCAGAAACAATACGCAAGGGAATAAGTGCCAAAGTATCAAATCTAGAAATAACAATCAAATTACTTCAATAATATAGAATAGCCAACTTTAATCTGACTACTGAATTTCCCATCACGATCTTAAATCCAATGATCTCACTTGCAATCGCGCTTTGAATTTCTTTGGATTGGGGTAGTCATCTACGGTCATGAAAATCAACTGCATATATAAATTATAACAATGATGATGATAAACAAGGGAAAATGACCCTAAAATTTTCACACATTCAAATATAGAGTTCCATAGACACAAGTTCAAATCAATAACTAATCTGAGTTAACCTTTGATCGTGACCAAGATTCACAAAAGTTGCAGCAATCAACTTGTTTAGATAACCGCCAAACAAAGGTGAAACAAAATTTCCCAGTAAATTAATATAATTATAAGTAAAAACAGAAAAAGCGCAGAAAATTTCACCTTTTCGCTTTTCTTGTTCTTTCTGTAATTCATGTGAAGCAGGCTAGCCCCTTGGGAGAATTGCGGATTTATAGAATCCTACAGAGAAGATGTTATTGTAGGGTGAAGATGGCATTGTTCATTGCCGAAATAGACGGAAGTGATTTGACCATGGAAGGGTAAAACTTAACCTGTGAGTAGAAAAGAAGGTATGAAATACATTCCCAAGGATAGTTAATATATATGACTCACCTTCACTCACCTTCACTGTTATAAATAGGTTTAAAATTAAATCATTTCATAATCAATCATTTACAACCATAATTACAGAATAATACAGCTTCCATTTTTAAGCTTGCTCTAAATAACATATATGTTTTATGTTTTTCTTTCAAAACTAATAGCTATACAATAATTTTTTGCTCATCTCCTTATATTTATTTCTTTTATTTAAATTGTTGCTTGTTTTAGACTGAAATAATAGAATCTACTTCAAGAATTCAAAGACTAAACTTTAAATGATTTTTCAACTTTTTGGTAACTATTCTCTACTTATTTACTTCAAGATTTTATTACGGATAAAAAATAAATTTTGTTATTTAGCTATATTTTTTAACAAGCACCTTCCGTTTATTTAATTCTAATCTCATTTGAGTTTTATATTCGGAATAATAAATGTATTAAGTTTTTCATTCTAAAATTAATAAATATATAATTGTATTTTTGGTCATTTCCTTGTGTTTATTTTTACTCAAGACTATTTTCTTATTGCTATCTAATTTATCATAGTTTTTTAAATTGAAATAATGGAGTCAATGAGTCATATCGTTGAAAGATTAACTTCAGATGATTTTTTAGTTTTTCTAGAAACTTATCTTTGTTTCTTCACTTAAAGTTCTTTTATTAATATTAAAAATATATTTATTATTTGGTAATATTTTGTCCCGACCACATGGCACTACTGAGTTTTTGTTATAGATTATTATTTTATGAGTAAAATTGACCTAAATTGAATTTTACATTCAAAAATTAATGATTGTATAATGATTTTTGGCTCATTCTTTAACTTTTATTTGTTTAATTTTGGATTAACATTTTTATTGCTTCCTAAATTGTTGCCTGTTCTAAATTGGTATAACAGAAGCGCCAAGTTAGATAATTTACAAGTTGAATTTCAAATGATTTTTGATTTTGTGTCGACTTATCTCTGTTTTTTTTACTTTGAAATATTTTATTACAAAATTAAAAAATTAAATTTAATATTTAGATGTACCTTTTTACTAAAGTTCCACTTATTTTGATTTTTATGTTACAAATAATATAAATGTTTTGACTTTTCCATCAAAAATTAATATGCGTGTGTGTATGATTTTTAGATCATTTCTTCATGTCTATTTTTATTTCTTCACTCGATGATCTTCTATTACAAAACTAAAAGTTAATTTTAACTTTTAGCGGTAATTTTTTTTAGGCTAATACCCTGCCATTATTTGGTTCCAGTTCTAACTTGAGTTGTACATTTTGAATAATGTATTGGGTTTTCCATTCTAAATTTATTAACTACGATATCGCATGAGTTCGTTTGTAAATCATAGAATGTATGTTAAAAAATTGTTAAAATTTACATTTGTCTATTTTTCTTTCGTGCTTTTAGTTTCCTAAATTCATAGAGTAGGAAAAATATTTTTTATTAACAAATTTAACAGAGAAAATGCATGATCTGGTTAATTTAAATTTTTCAATAACAAATGTTTTTTGTTGGGTGTTTAATGATATTATAAATGAATATTATCATATTTTTCCATCTTTGATATTAAGTTAATTGATTGCTATTGAATTAGTATGCCCATGAATGAAAATTAATCGCTTTAATTAGCATCAAAGAGGGTTCGATCTAGAATTACTATGTAATTAATTATATGATTCATATTTGAATCAAGCTTGTAACGCCCCGAAAATTTTCGACTTTCGAAAATCCGACATCGATACTCACTTTATCGACTGCCGAGAAATCAAAGGCCGAAAACCGAGATGTTATGGGTTTTAAAAAGAATTTAAGAAAAGAAAAAAAAAGAGAAGAAGAGAGAAGATAGAAAATAGAAAAGAGAACAGAAAATTTAGAAGAGAGAGAGGAAAGATAATAGAAAACTTTTAAAATAGAAGAAAATAGGACGGAATAGAAAACAACAGAACAACAATAGAATCTCACAATTCGCAGCGGAACAACATATAATAATAAATGAATAATCTTAAAAAAAAGAACTATATCAGTTATTACATTACATTATATTACATTACATCAAATCATCAGAGTGAACAACAACATACAACAATGCAGCGGAAAAAGGAATACTATATAAACTAGTAATACGCCATGCCATCCAGCTTGCCTCCAGCAACTCCAGAATATCCAGAATATCCTGATAAACCTAACTCTTGACTGCCCGTGTGGAAATTGGTGGGCACCCAGAGTTTAGGAAGGAAAACAATAAACTCCGAGTCAGTCATGTGACTGGTGTGAGAACTCAAAACAGTTTATTTATCTTTAAAATCAAAATAGAGGAATATTTTTAAATTCAATTCGCAATGCTTTTAAAAAATGAGACTACCATAAGGCCTCCCGCACACACACACAATGCAAACGCAGAATCGGAGGAGATTTTTCCTTATGATAGTCAAAGATGCTTGATACGCATTTAAAATAATATTTGATATTATTATTAGTGCATAGTGTAGTAAATTCTTTCGAAAGTAAAGATATAAATCATAGCCAACATACGACCATTATCGTATGCCTACTATAGCTACTATCCAAACAGTGGTGACCACCATAAGTGAATAGCAGGTTCTACAACTAATACCGTACAAGTTTCGTATTGAGAATTGGATTTCCAACAAATGGTCAGGCCAAGGAACTTTCCATTGCCACATGAGAATGCCTCTGGATGGACATCCCCGAGAACCAAACCGGATCTCTACCAACACAAGGCCGGGTTACTCCTAACTGAGTAACAACTGACCGAATATGCCATCCCCCGGTCCTTTGGGACCTTTATCACCGAGCGCTCGTAATCAATTCACACAATCATAAAGTGTTTTCAACATGAGTAAGTATCTGGGCTCCATACCATGATACCACCCTTTTCCAGAAGGAAATGGACACATCCTAAAGGGTGCTACCCCTCATAACCTTGCTGCTTCTTTCCTGTTTTGACCATTCACGGGGTGTGAGGCTCGACGAATTCACGTCCACAAAAACATACTTTATACAAAAGCCATGCTTTGGGTCAACAAATGATCAACACAATGATCACAAGGATAGACGATCAAATAAACGATCCTATCACAAATAATCAACACAATGATCATTTCAGCATCACTCAGCATGTCACATTACCAAATTGGGAATATATCGCTGATAACATTCAACTACATAACCTCTGAGCTCGTACGTCTCAGAGAAGGGTGTTAAGCTAAAGAATAAATTCTTCGCCACCAACAGAAATATATTTGAAAGAAATCGGCTTTATATCTCAATTTATAACGTCAGACATACAATCCATACAAGTCTGTTTCGGGCTCGAACAAAACCGAAGGCACTTCTTACGAAGCCCTTGCAATACGGGTATTCACAATCCCGATCGAATTTCCCATCACTTAGGAGATCTCTATACCAGGAGCTACCCAGTGCAGAGACAATCGATAGGTCATCCTATCGCTTTCACAAATACTCGGTCTTCAACACCGATCTTCAAATGCAATTCATAACGACGTATCACATATTTGGAATGGGTTATACGACCCAATGGTCCTTTCCCGGTTAACCCGAATAGTGAGCGCTTATTCAAAAATAAGTGTGGCATTCAAATTCAAACAAATCACATCAATTTCCCATTCAAAGGAAATATTGATAGTCGGTTATTGAACTATCACTGGATATGCACACATCACCAGATTCCAAATAATTTTCCAAATTATTTATTTTCCAAAAATATCTTCACTAGATATTAAATTTCAATACCTCAAAAATAAATCAAAATTTATTTTTAAACAAATTCTTCTTTTCATTTATAAATTCCATAATGAATTTATATTTCAAAATATTCATGAATATACGATTTCAATTATCCATTTTCAATTTATCTTCAAAAAGATAAATTCTAATTATTCACTTCATATTGGAAACAATTCCATACTAATTAAAAATAAGTAATTCACAAATCTTTTTATTTTCAACACTTAGAAAATATTCAATATACTTAAATCGAATTAAGTATATATTTCATTCTTTAAGGAAATCATTTACTTAAACATATTTATTTGGGCCAAAACGAATGTTGCGTAAAACATCGTTATGACAACCCAAAATCACTAGTATAGGGATTCGGAATTAAAATAGATATATAAATCCCAATACTATACAAAAACATTTCCATTCGGAAATCATTTACTATAACAATAGTGTTATAGTCCACCATTTCCTTTTATTCCTCGAAAACGTCTATTTCAACAATAAATGTTGAAATCTATGGTTTCGAATCTCAACATCTTTTAAAACATCGTTAGATCGTTTTAATTCTGTTTAAAACACCAAATCTAAAACAATTTCTTTAACGTGTTATTCACTATTCAAAAACGTGAATAAACTTCGTTAACAAATTTCATCCTTTTATTCATTTTAATTCAAAGGATTATTCACTATTCAAAAATGTGAATATAACTCCATCTATAGGTTTCAACAAATTTTCTCGTCAAAATAAATCATTTGCAAATTTATAAAACAACGTTTATAAATTCCATTTCTAATTATTTATAAAAACTTCCTTTTTATAAATTCCTTTATTAACCTATTCCAGTTTATAACTAAATTATAAACTAAACGTTCATATTATAAGTTAATTACTTATAAAACGATTATTTTACAAAATCGTTCCTTTAGAGACTTTCCAATTTATAAATCTTATAACTTATAAGATCCATTTATTTAACCAATCTATTCTTCAAATAATTTCACCAAATTTATAAATCTTACTATTTATAAATTTCTTTTATAACTTCACAGTTTATAATTCTATAAATTTCATTCATTTATGAATTTCATTTTCACTTCATTCAAACACTTATAAAAACTCGTTTTATAATGTCCATATTTCAATTTATAAATATCCATTTATAAATCTCTTAATATAAATTAATTTATATTATTCTTTAAAACGTCTTTAAATTCTTTTAAAAACTTCACCATTCTGATTTATAAAATAATCAAATTTTATAAATCTTATATTCAAACTTTTAATAATAAACTCAAAAATCCAGTTTAAACTATTTTATAAAATCATTGGTTCATATTTCTCAAAAATCAGCTTTTAACTATATTACACAAAAACCATAATTTTTATAACAATAAAAATTATAACGTTTATTTATTTAAAATAGATCAATTCCGAAAATCTTATATATTTTCAAAAATCACTTTAAAATCATTTTAAAATCCCAAAATCTGGGTCCAATGATGCTACACACCAAATAGTCAATCACGACTACAACGACATCATATATCGTATATGATAATCCATCAAATATCAAAATATCTGAAATCAAATAAAAACTGTTGAGGAATCCAGTTGGATCCCTCCAACCTGTTTTCCTGCATCCAAAAACATTAGCACAATACCAATTTCGCTCCAGTACGAAATTATCGCGGTATATGTTTTTATTAAATATTATCCGCTTAATAACGGCATAATAGGGTCTCATCCGCTAAACAAAAAATGCGGGAAATCAACAACTGCAATATATACATATGCCAATATATATATATTGATATTATATATAATACCAATTTCACTGTTTATGAAATATTCGCGGTATATGTTTATAATAAATAACATCCGCTTACTAACGGCGTATAATATCTATTTTAACAATCAATAGATATCAACCAACATTCAAATATGCATTCAAATATTTTAAATCTAACTATTTAAAATAAAATCGAAACTGATTCGATTGAGTGAGAAATTCTCACCTTGGTTTTAATTTCCGTTTTAGCGATTTATTTCGAATAAAATTAAACGGACGTTTAATTTTACCCGAAATTCTCACTAACTCCAAACGACTCCAAACCAACTCCATCGCGTAGTGCTCGTCCATACGATTCCAACGCAACTGAGTTTGCATTTTTTCGACCTCGTATGAAAAAGTTATGCATTTTTGAAGTTACACGTATTTATATAACATAATTTCAACATAAACTTAACTAATTTTCAACCTAAGCCACTGGATCTCAAGCCTGCAACATCAAGACCCTTGAACGCACTCCTTCTCTTCTTCATCTTCTACAGGCCGACACCCCCCCTATAGTCGAACCCAACTCTAACAATTAGGGTTTGATTATACTCATCGATCACACAACTACACTTCATCAAACTACCACCATCACATTGCTCTCGACCTCCTCTACCTCTGGCCCCAAGGACATAAGGCTCGGCCTCATATTTCACCTGGAAATGCGTGCGTGTCCTAGCACGGTCGGCCCCCTTTTTCTCCCCCTACGATGCTCCATTCCCGGTCATATCCGTATGGATTTAAAGCTCATCTCGTGCTCTTCATCTTTGTAGTGGATGGCTTCGTGAATCGATGAATGGATTGAGAGATTTTGAGGGAGGAAGGAAATTGAATTCTGGCCATTGGACCTGGTGGAGGCGGCTACAGTAGGAAATTAGGGTTTAGTGATAATTTTTTATCAAATTTATGAAGATGGTGGTCTATTTATAAGGAACGAGCGACACTATTCATCCCGGAAATTCCAAACTCCGATTTAGACGCCGTAACCAGCGTTTCTAAGGTTTACCCCGCGTTCCGGACACAATGGAATAGGTTTCGGAAGCTAATTCGGAAGTATGTGCGAGTTATGGCTGAAAACGCTCAATTTAAATTAAACCGATTTAAATCGATTTCTAGGCGTTTTAATTCGTACCGGACAAACGGTAAATCCAATTGACTTGAAATTTGAAACCTTACAATAATATCACATTACGGATCCGATGAAACTAGTTTCGTCGAAATCCGAGACTTTTTGAAAAATGGCTATTTTGACTCGCCAAATTTAAATTAAAAACAAATCGATGCGTTTCGAGCTGCCACGATCAAACGATAACTCCGATTGATACGAAAATTGAAATCCGGTAATAACTAACTATTACGGATCCAATGGAACTGGTTTCGTTCAATTCTGAGACTGTTCAAAAATTGACTATTTTACAGTCGATTATTAAATATTAAAATATTCAATTTTCACAAATTAACTTTAAATTCGATTTTAAAAGTTCTAAAATATCATTCTAACTTCAACATGATAAAATAAAATTTTACAAATCATTTTCAATCATATTTAACCTCATTTTCAATTATTTCTATAATTTAACGTATTAAATTATCGATTTAATTATCCAATTAAATCCAATAATTCAAATAAAAATTTATTCGACTTATAAATTCAATTATTAATATTTAAAATAAATTAAATATTCAAATTTTAATTAAATAAAATTCTGGGTCGTTACAATCTTTCCCCCTTAAAAGAATTTCGTCCTCGAAATTACAAGTAAGAAAATTACAGAATCTATTAACTTTCCAAAATTCATAATTAAACCTCTTGCAATAACTTACTAAGTTTCCAAATCATACTTAGTTATTCTTTTCAAAACAAACTATATCATTTAACTTTCAATTCCAAAATCAAAGTTAAAGTTTTCAAAATTTTCCAATTTTTCTCAAAATTTTTCTAACGCCTTAAATTTTCAGAAAAATTCGCCATAGTCTCCTTTGCGCGGCTCGATCCGAAAAAAAAATGACAGTATATATATCACAAATATACATCTCATCAAGTAATGAGGCATCCCGAAGGGAAAAAAGTGTAAAAGTACGATATTTAATCCGAGATATGTACCTTATATTTTATTAGCAAGCATATACGGCTAATATAGCGCTAAAGCGAACTCCAAATGCGAAGCAAACGCGATCCGCACCTACTAAACTCAACAAACAACATGAGAATCATGCATATATGAAAATAATCTCAATATACAACATATATCTCCATAATAACTATATATGTCACATAGCACATGTAGTAAAACAACAAATGCAATATATATTCAACCATCAACCAATTATCATTCATAATCAATAATATTCATTCATATTTTCATTCATATACAATGAATTGGTTTTCACTTTAAATTACATTTGATTCATTTACAATGGATTTACTAACATTCATTCTCAATTTTAATTAGTTTGCATTCACTAATTAAATCCAATTCACGTTCAATTCTATTCAAATTTATTTACTTTCAATTTGAATTAAATTTCATAGCTTCCAATTTCATTAACACTTAATGAATTATATACAATCAATCAACAATCATATAACAACCAATGTATATTAATTACAACCAAATTCCTTTGCTTTCAATTGGTTTAATTAAATTGATTTTCATTCTATTATTCAACTTCCAATGACATTAGATTTTAATGAATTACACTTACATTCATTATTTCATATCAATTATTCACATTTAATTGATTAATATTCAATCCATTCATTCAATTCAATTACTAAAGTTGAATTTCATTTAAATAACTTAAGTTCATATTTATCACTTAACTTTATTAATTTAGTTTGATACTAATATCAACTTAATTCAACATCTTCTAAGTTATATTCCATTTAACTTTAAATTCATTTTTTATTTACAACTCATATTCATAAATATATTCATATAGTTTTACTTCATATATTTCGAAGGTGCTGAATCCCCGAAACATTGATGTGAATAGAATGTTGCTCAAAGTCAAATCTGGTGAAACTTCAATTTCTTCAATAATACCGGGCTCAAGAATAAAATCGGAATCCCTAAGGCATTTCCGTAGAAGGAAGACGCGTGAAACACGTCATGAATAACAGAAAATTGAGCCGGTAATAAGAGGCGATAAGCCAAGAAACCAATACGTTCAGTGATAGGAAATGGCCTAATATATCGAGGCACTAACTTTCCCAACCGACTGAAACGCACAACACCTATCATAGGTGAGACACGAATAATTTGGAACAACAGCGTAGTACAATAATGATACGCCCAATGAACCGATCACCATAAAAGAACATCAGACGTAAGTCCATAAAAGGAATGAGACGAAGCTCAATAAAATGAAATACATCTAAACGTCTGATGAACTTGGTAAAAAGGTGATTCCATTCGGACATCATCGAAGAAACAACCACTTGTTGCCTACGACAAGTGCATCGGTAACAAGATTTTCCCTTCCGGGAGTGCAAAGAATAACAAGATCATAAGATATAAGGAACTTGAGTCAACGTGGTTGACGAAAATTAAGTTCCTTAAGAGAAAATAAATATTCCCAAGATTCAAGATCTTCACCCAAAAATAATGATGCCAAATTTTCAAGAGCGAAATCAATAGCCACGAGCACTAGATCATGAGTGGCATATCTAGTCCCAATAGGCATCAATGATTAAGAAACACAAGAGACAGAACGTTCTCTTATGCAAGAGAATGGCATGCAAACCAATACGATTAGCATTGGTACAAACTATAAAGTCTTGGTTCCCCTCGGGATTCGCAAGAATAGAAGTATCGGAAAAGAGTTGTTTTAAATAATATTCTTTCCCGAAAAGCTAAAACTTTCGAAATTTACGATTTACTTTATGTAATTATCTTTTCAGACAAATTTACATTTTAAAATTCAATTTACTGTGTTTGATTGCCTCATCAAAGCGTCTAGGAGATTCCTATCGATAACGTTGATCAAGCGCATCGACCAGAATTCTTAAAGCACTCAATGGGCAATACAATCACAAAATATTCTTTTAATTTCATAAAAGGAATTCACAGATTTTCAACCTCAAACGGACAAGTCCGGAATTAAACGAATCAGTAAAAGAAAGGGGTCATAGTCCTCGATTTTGCTGAAACGTTTAAATCTCTTTCTCATTCTTTTGAAAGCGTAAACTATAAAAATTTTGAAAACGATTTTTATTTTGAAACAATTTTTAAAACACGTGATTAAAACAGCGATATCAGTAGCAACTTCGATAAGTGGATTTTCATTCATCAAAAATGTCACAAGAATCTTCTCAAAGATAGAAAGGGGTATCATACCCTAAACTTGTATTCATAACAAGTCAATGACACACGAATTCACCAATGCACAAAAATTGATAAAACTTATCAATAGAAATCACGAAAATTGGTGAAGCACAAATTCCAGAAGACTACACAAGAAATCCAGAAATCACAAGATAAGAGTATGAAAACTCGAACAGGAGTATGAAAACTCGAATGAGAGTATGAAAACTCGAACGGAGTATAAAAACTCGAAGGAGAGTATGAAAACTCGAACGGAGTATGAAAACTCGAAGGAGAGTATGAAAACTCGAACGGAGTATGAAAACTCGAACGGAGTATGAAAACTCAAAGGAGAGTATGAAAACTCAAACGGAGTATGAAAACTCGAACGGGAGTATGAAAACTCGAACGGGAGTATGAAAACTCAAATGGGAGTATGAAAACTCACCTACACGCGAGCATGAAAACTCATCAGCACATGTAACGCAAAGCGAGAACGGGAGCATGAAAACTCACCTACACGCGAGCATGAAAACTCATCAGCACATGTAACGCAAAGCGAGAACGGGAGCATGAAAACTCACCTACACGCGAGCATGAAAACTCATCAACACGTGCAACGCAAAGCGAGAACGGGAGCACGAAAACTCATCTACATGCGAGCATGAAAATTCATCAACATGTGCAACGCATAAAGAGAACGGGAGCACGAAAACTCACCTACATGCGAGCATGAAAATCATCAACACATGCAACGCAAAGCGAGAACGGGAGCACGGAATCTCACCTACACGTGTGCATGAAAATCATCAACACGGGCAACGCAAAGCGAGAACGGGAGCACGGAATCTCACCTACACGTGAGCATGAAAATCACCAACACGTGCAACGCAAAGCGAGAACGGGAGCACGGAATCTCACCTACACGCGAGCATGAAAAATCATCAACACGTGCAACGCAAAGCGAGAATGGGAGCACATAATCTCACCTACACGCGAGCATGAAAAATCATCAACACGTGCAACGCATAACGAGACGCTATCTCATGGTTGCAAGCCATTAATTTTGACACACGAATGGCCCGAAGACCGTGGGGCGCTACCCCACATGTGTGAGTCGGAATCACACAGATTGAGGTCTAGACTAACCAAAAATCAAAAAGGTATGTGTGAGTGGAATCACACAAGTGGTGTCTAGTCTAACCTCACAAACAAAAGAAAAGTATGTGTGAGTGGAATCACACAAGTGGTGTCTAGGCTAACCGAAAAGGTATGTGTGAATGGAATCACACGGGTGGTGTCTAGCCTAACCAAAAAGCAAAAAGATATGTGTGAACGGAATCACACAAGTGGTGTCTAGGCTAACCGAAAAGGTATGTGTAAATGGAATCACACAAGTGGTGTCTAGCCTAACCAAAAGGAGACGTCGCACAATTTCTAGTCTAAATCATAAGAATGATCGTCATGATCAACGAGAAGTGTCAATTACACTAAGTTAGTGAATATAAAAGTTTAGCTTCATGTCCCATAACCACTTGCTTAACTTAAATATGTACAAACTAACTGTAAATCTTCACTAATAAAATTGTCACAAGAGGTTCAATCGAATAAATCCAAGAATTAACCGACGAAGCAAACGCAAGCGTTTCATACCACTTGTTTTACTAAGCCGTTTAATTAGATTTCTCATCCGAGTGAGGTAATGGCTTGTATATACTAGTAGATTGAAAAACGGTTTAGGAAAATAGTTTGATATTGAAAATAGAGTTGAAAACATTTTGATAAAAGAGTTTTGATATTTACTATTAGTATTGAAACCTTTATATTTTTAAAGTGACAAATCACAAAAATGATTGTAAAAACAATCAATCACAAGAATTCACACACAAAGATGTGAATAGAATCCAAAGAAATCGATACTGTACCCATCAAAAGGTATGTTCATGAAAATCTCGAAGAAAATGTTATCAAAGTTGCTAATAAATGATAGCAACAAATCGGGGAATTAACAAGAATCGATTAAGTTTGGAAACCAAATGAATTCACTAAAATTCACATTCAAAAACGTGAATTAAAAATCCAAAGAATTCGATTCTAAATCCATCAAAGTAGGAATATTCAAAAATTCCAGAAATAGAAGTTATCAAAGTCGACAAAAGTGATAACAACTAATCGGAAAAGAAGAATCGATCAACAATTAGAAAAACGAAGCAAAACGAGCATAAATGCATGAATGACTTTAACAAAAGTAAAAGTCAAGTCAATGTCGATATCGACAAGGCAAAGTCAAAGACAATTTCTTTTATACCAAAGAAATTTTAAAACTATCAGAGAGAGGCACATGAAAGCCAACAAACAATGGATAACCAGACAGAGTCGATAATTGAAATGCAATTTGTCTCAAAGATTGATACCCAAAACCCAATTGTATGGAGACTGCATTAAGTACACGAATCAGAGATAAGAATGCATATATACAGAAGTTCGAATAAACAATGCGAGTTCAAATCGAAGTGGGTACGAGTTGCAGCAATATGCAACTTGGTAAAGCATATACACAATAATACTTAGCAGTGCATACTCGAATGAGCAAGTGCAACAGAGAATAGCAGCAATGCTCATGAATAAGAGTTAAGAATTCATACCTAACAAATCAAAGACGATCTTAGGCAAAGGTGAGAAATAAAACATCGACAAATAGTTGTAACACATGTACTATCTAAGTTATGTTTTATATTTGTTCTAAACCCCAGGCTCTGATACCAAGCTGTGACGCCCCACCTCTATACCCACGCTAGCCAAGAACACTACGGTGTAGTGCTGTCAACTAGCACGGAGAATAAGGCTGTTGAGAAGCGACCATCCATGTAATTGCTTTGTGCGAGCACTGATATGCCAGATAGTAAAGATGTGCATTTCATTTCAGGAGGAAATCCGACATGCCGATGCAAACTCAAAGCTACTACACAGTGGCTATAATAGTCTAGGACAAAAATATAAAATAATAACACAGATAATATAAATGCGGAACACAGATGAAACAGAAAGTCTCATATATATATATATATATATATATAATAACTGATGACAGTTACAATACATTTGACACGGTACATGTGATACAACTACAACAGTCGACTCAGGAAGTTATATATACAAGTACATTATCGACTAATATACGTGAATACATATCAACCTATACTATGACACGACAACTCCAAAAGATAAGAAAAGTCTTCATAGCTCAAGCAGCATCCCAAAGCAGAATATCTACAACCTGAAAATACTCGGGTCTGACCCGAGTATTACATTCAAAAGAAAATAATACCCGAGCCAGTCTAATTCAAACTTAGTTATTAATGCACAGAAGCAATAATAATCAAATAACGAATAGATGACAGTCACACTAAATCTCGTCCATCCAATCACTAATAAGGATGAATTGGACAAAGGAAACAATCTAGAAATTGGAAACATCAATTAAGACGTCAACTCGAGTAGGGCTGCAGTATACGCAAGCGTGTACTGCCTCGCCACTACAAGATATGGAATACGAAATAATTCCATAAATCAAAAGCAAAAGAAATAACAATAAAACCAATACCGTGTGGCTGCAGTTCACGCTTGCGTGCACTGCCTTGCCACTATAGTGACGATGTACCCAATGAATACCGTGTGGCTGCAGTTCACGCTTGCGTGCACTGCTCTGCCACTACGGTGATAGGTACACAATAAAAATTCACAAACGAACACAAGGTAAAACCCAAAATACTGGGTTCAACTCAAGGCAGTGAATAAAGTAGCAAGACATGTACACCAAAACAAAATCAAGAAACGTATAAATGCACATGAACAAGTGCTGTGCATATACAAGTGCACATGAGAGGGCTGCACATGGTCAAAATGGACCAGAGGTGTAGCAAAGAATTGCACATGGCAGGGGTACATGTATATGCAGGTCTGACCACAAGAGCAGGTCACAAGTCAAGGACCAGGACATCAAAACACTGCCGAAGTCATTCAAGCAATGTGACAGTGTAATTAGGTGCACATAAGAGATTCTACATGTATGCAACCATGAGACTGAAAAATGCAAGTAACAAAATCGAGTACTAAGACAACAAACTCAAGTGCAGTGCTCTTAATTATAAACTCAATTGAGAATGAAACCACCATGTTGCTTCAATTGAAAACAATATTACCAGTGAAGTCTAAATGAAATCAAGGCATCAAGAATGCAATATTTAATGCACCTGTATAGTTCAGTGAACTAAAGTGAAGTCACAAGTGGAAAACTACACCAGACCAAGTACCACCAAGTACACAAGTGAAGCATAACCCAAGTGTATCCCAAAATACAACATGCATTCAACTGTAAACTGGACAGTGCTAATATCATGATCAAGAACAAGGCACAATGCCGAAGAATAGGCAAAGGCCAGCAAATAACAGAGTACGAGGCGGTGACAATATAAAATGAGGACCAGGCTACAATATACTCAAGTGAAGTCAACAGCATCTGGTTGAATGCAAGTCAATGATCGAACAAATCAAACTAGTTATACTCATGAATGAACATTGGTGGTAAACGAGGTAAACACAGACAGAATTCAAAACAAAGTTCAGTGCTATGCAAGTGCAAATCCGAGATAACACCCCAGGTTCACTGAAGACAGTGAAACCACAGCCGTGATAAAAATGCAGTGATATGCAGCAGAATACATAACACGTTGAAGCAAATCGAGCAAGGTACCAGAGGTAGTTTTAGTCAAGTAATCGAAATTCAACAAAGTCAAGTGGCCGAAGCTAATTCACCTAGGAAATGCAAAGTCGAAGCCAACTCGAAGTCAACCTCGTGGTGGCCGCGAAGTTAATCCAAGCTGATACACAAAAATTCATATGGCCGAAGTCATCAATGTACAGTAAAGTGGAGTCGAGAGCAAAATAGACCGTGTCGAAGAAAGATCAAAACCATGTTACCCGAATAAACAAGAAATCAAACCAAACCAAATCAAAGAGTCGAACAAGTCAAGCCAAAATCAAAAGCAGCCCCAAAATCAACTCAAGGCAGAAAAGCATCAACACGAACAAATATCAAATCGAAGTCGAAACAACCACGAAAACAAATTAAGCATACAAAGTCAATCAGTTTCGAATTAGAAGTGAGTAATGTAAATTACTCACCTTTGCTTTGGAAGTGAAGACGGCTCGACCAATTTTGAAGTAGCCGTTCGAATTGGGGGGATCGATTGCCGAAGCCCTAGCTGCTGAAGACGTGCGAAGGCTCCATGCTCCATCGAAGTTGAACTCGATTGAAATGAAGATGAAAGAAGGAGCACGAGGCTGCCACCATTTTTATTTTCTTTTCATTTTAGGTTTTAGGGTTATAATGAAAAGAAAAAAAGAAAAAGGGGAACGGGTTTATTTGTTTTGCAATTTTCATGATCCAACAAATGAAAACGTGGGCCGAGAAATTCCAAAACCCAAAAATCCTTTTAACCATATATAAAATAATTTTCAATTCAATTTAAAGACTTCAATTGGCAATTTGCAACCATATTAATCGTCTAAATGTCGATTATTAATTGATGCGAGAAAAAAACCGGGTTGTTACATAACTCGTTCACCACTACAAGTTCACAACTTGTAATAGTCAACACTTATATGCACAGTCAATCTCTAAGTACCTTTACTTAGATTTAAATGGTCCAGTCATTTAAATTATTCCATTTCAGCCTATTGATATTCCATTCCACCCAAACATCATATCACAAACATTTCATACCAGAGATATCAACCAACTCAAGGCATTTAACATCATTCAGTCACTCATAAACAAAATTGATCACTTTCCAATTAATTTAATTTATCTCTAATTAAATTAATAACCGACTTTAATCGCTAAGATTACCTTTACTTGACATTAATTAATTATAAACCAATTAATTAATCATCCTTTAATTATCCATCTTAATTAATCATCATTGACTAATTATCCTTTAATTACAATACGTAATTAGTTCTTAATAAATTTCACAAATTAGCCTTCCCCCATCACATTAAATAATCCCTTAATTACTTTGTCCACTGTATCCAATGCTGCACAGTCGAATGCAGAAAAACCGAACCGTTAGGGTTTAAGAAGAAGAAGATAGAAGAAGAAAACATAAATCAATAACAGAATCTCACATTTCGCAGCGGAACAAATATAATAGATAAATGAATAATCTTTAAAACAAAAATACTATATCAGTTTATACATCACATTTAACAGAGTTTACAACAACACAATACAGACACTTGCAGTCTTTATAACTTGACCATATAAAAATTGATTTGCACTAACCATACGCAACAGACACTATATAGTAAAGAGATACATCTCGCCATCCAGCTTCAACTCCTAATCTCCACAGCAACTCTTTTCCGACTTCGCTCTAGAATAATGCTAACCTGACTCTAGGCTGCCCGTGTGGAAAATTGTGAGCACCCAGAGTTTAGAAAGTGAACAATAAACTCCAAATCAGTCATGGGACTGGTGTGAGATCTTAAAAACAGTTATTCTTCACAAAGAAAATAAAAAAAGAAATCCGCTATGCTTTTGTAAAATGAAACTAGCATAAGGCCTCCCAGCGCACACACAATAATCGCACACTTGGGGGAGATTTCTCCGTATGATAGTCAAAAATGCTTACTATGCAAAAATCTTTTTTGACATTATTATTAGTGCATAATGGAAAACATTTCAAAAGTATAATAATAATCTTAGCCAGCATATGTACCATTATAGTATGCCTACTATAGCTACCATCTTAGATGGCAGGTTATACAACTAAAACCGTACAAGGCATGTATTGGTAATTGGTTTTCCAACAAATGATCAGGCTAAAGAACTTCCTGGGCCGCATGGGTACGCCTTTAGGGGGACGCCCCGAGAACCTAACCGTACAAGCTCGTACGTCTCAGAGAAGGGTGTTAAGCTAAGAGAATAAATCTCCACCACCAACAGAAATATATTTGATAGAAACCAGCTTTACATCTCAAAGTGTAACGTCAGACACACATCCATACAAGTCCGTTCCGGGATCGAACGGAACCGGAGACACTTTCGAAGAAGCCCTTGCAATTCGGATATTCACTAATCACGTCCGGAATCCCCATCACAAAGGGTGATAAAATCTCTATACCAGAGCAACCCGGTGCAGAGACATTCGACAGGTAATCCTTTCGCTTTCGAAAATACCCGGTCTTCAATACCATCTTCAAATGCAATCCTATTTCGTCGTATCATTATTCGGAATAGGTTTTATGACACAAGGTCCTCTCCCGGCTAATTCGAATAATGAGCGCTTATTTTAAAAAATAAGTGTTCACTTAGATTCAAACAAATCACAACAAATTTTCACTTTGATCTTTTAAATAAAAGATCGATCACAATCACAAAGGTTCGATGTGGTTTTCGAATATCCATTTGGAATTCGACTCCCGGTCACATCAAAATTCAAATGACATTAAAAAGGCCAATATTGATAGTCGGTTATTTAACTATCAATCAACAATCATAACAATCATTGGATTTCAAATAATTTTCCTCTAATTATTAATATCTTCGCAAGATAAAATTTTGCCTTTCAACACTTTGAAAACAAATTCAAATCAATTTCTCATACTTCAGTCCTTTGAAAATAAATTTCAAATCAATTTTTCCTTACGCGGATAACATTTCCAATATTTATTCATTTCTACTGAAAATCTACCGAGTTCAAATATTTTAAAGTAATATAAAATACTTATTCAAAATATACTTGGAAACATTTAAAACAAACTATTTTAGAATATTTGCTTAAATATTAGTTGTGAAAAATATTATACTAATATCTCATATAAAAATTCAAGTCCAAAACTAATTTTAAAATAAAATTAGTAGATAGAGTAGAAATATTTAAATATCCAATTTCTAAAACAAATATCAATTTAAAACTTTAAATAATCACTTCCATAATAGTTTAAAATATTTTAACTTTAAAGATTTTCAAAATAACTTAAGTAAATAACTTTTCCAAAACATTCTTTCCTTAAAACCATCTTTACAACTTCAATCTGTATTTATAAACTACATTGAAATCATTCTTGGCTTTCATGGAAAGTACACATTCCATTCTAAAATGGTTCATTCAAATCAATTAATAAATTTTTCTGGATTTATTTTAAATTTACGTCCCAAATACGTAAATTCCTTTCCACACTTTTAAAAATAAAACAATATTTATTTTTTTAAAACAAATTTCCCTTTCTTTTATAAAATTCCCATTGTGGATTTAAATTTTTAAATATCCACTAATTTACGATTTTCAAATCGATTCCCAAGTATTCACTTTCAATACCAAATCAATTTTCAAATTGATTTCCAAATTTATTCCAATTACCAAATTGATTTCTAAATTTATTTCAAACAAAAAATAAAATTTTCATATCAATTTCCCAAAGGTTTATATTTAACACCAAAATAATTTCAAACCGATTTCCAATTTATTCCCAAAACACAAAATCAAATTTCCAAATCGATTTCAAAAATTTATTTTAAATCTAAATTAAATCCCAAATCGATTTCAAAAATTTATTTCAACTCCAAATTAAATCTCAGATTTAATTTCTAAATTTATTTCCTTTTTAAATAAATTCCTTTATCTCTTTCAAATGTTTAAAATCCATATTTTAAATAAATTATTCAACTATTCAATAATATTATTCGAAATTCCTTTATTGAAATATTTTCCCATAATTTCAAAATCCAATTTTTTTTATTTATATACGGCTAAATTATAGCCTTCAACGGTTTCAATCACAAATAATCACACACATATTATAAATAATCAACACACGACATACGAAACAAATTAAATATTTGTGGAATCTAGTCGAATCCCTCCAACATGTTTCCCTGCATCCACAGATGTTAGCACAACAATTAAATACCCATTCCACTTCAAGGTGGAATATCGCGGTATATGGGATTTATAAAATATCATCCACTATTATGCGGCGCATAGGGTCTCATCCGCTATATAATGCGGGAAATCAATCACTCTAAATACATATATAATGCCAATTCCACTTCGAGGTGGAATATCACGGTATATGAGTTTAATGTAATATCATCCTCTATTATGCGGCGCATAGGGTCTAAACTAATATAACTAATAATAAATCAATCATCCAATCACACAGTCAATCAATTTTAAATCTAACTATTCCAAATTTAAATTAGAAAAATACTTGATTGAGTGAAAAGATACGCATGCAAATTCATTTCCATTCCAACCTGTTGTCACGATTTCTAGACCTTGTATAAATAATTTTACAATTTATTAATATTCAAAATAAATCGAATAATCCAATTGCCATTATTATTATTTTTTTAATTCTAATCCAACTAATAAATTTCAAATAATTTTTCTTTCCCTTTATTTTCTAAAAGCTTATTCACATATATATAGAATTAGACTAAACAGATTTAAACTTTACTGTAAATATTTCAGCTTCCTGTATATATATATATTTCTGAAAAAAAAATTACTGCTTCCAATTATATATATATTTTTACTGTTGAAAATTTTAAAATGGTAATACAAAAAAATTTCTTTTACTGTAAAGATTTTATTTTCTGCAAATTAAACAGTAATTAACCTTACTGTTAAATTCAACATGATTTATATTTTTTTTCTTCTGAAATATATTCGTATATAAGTGTTTATTAATTTACATCGAAACACATACCTTGTCGCCACGATTCGAACCTTTCTCTCGTTCGCCACCATGACTTTCTTCGCATGCGCTGTCACCGAGAACGCGTCCCAAAAATCGAGCGCGCCCATCGCTTCATTCACGCGATCGACTGCGACCATCACAACGTACATGTGACCCAGCTCTCGAACGCGACACGTTGCCCTTGCGAATCACGCACGCCACACCTCGACAATGTCGAGTCACGCCCCACCTTCTCACTGTCGCGCCTGACCTTGAGCCCAAAATCGAAGAGCAAAACCCCCAAATTGCCTTGCTCCACTTGCCGCGCCTCCCATCAATCCTTCCCAAACCCTAGCGTCGCGCGATTGAATTGACTGAAGGAGAACGAAGGGAAACTCGCAGCTTCACCTGAACCGCTCTCGATCGAAATCGATTTCAATGAAGGCCATTCTTCGATTCGAACTGTGTTTCATATTTATTTTTTAAGGTGGATCTCGAATTTGACTACGAAAAGGAGAACATCCATTTATCTTTATCGGCCAAGCAACTGAATTTAGGGAGAAATCGTTTTTTGTCCATATTTCAAAAGAGACATGCATCATTTTTTTATTCACCTTAAAACGAACGCGTGTATAAAATTTTCCAAGTGTTTGTAAACAATCGCCAGATGTTAGAAGAAAGAAAACGTGTAAACTTTGTCTTGTAAAACAATCATTATAATTTAAACTTAAATTCAAATCGTTTTGATTTCCGTGGCTAAAATTTTTGATCTCTAATCGAAGCGTGCTGCCAGGCATTTATAATGTTAAACCCTTATTTCGCACGCGATGGAAAAGGTTTCGGATCTAAATTCGATCGTATGGAGAAGATAGCTTTTTAACCCGGTTATTAAGTAAAATTTCGATATAATTTTCAGCGCATTTGCTTATCGTATGGCCAAACGATCACTTCAAACACTACGAAAATTGAAATCTGATAATAATACAATATTACGGATCCAATGGAACTGGTTTCGTCGAAATTCGAGACCGCGTCTCGGAAGGCTATTTTTAAATATCGATTTAAACGATAAAATTTCAAAACTGAGCAAAACATTTTCAGATTAAATTCTGAAGCTTCCATTATCTCTAGTATTCTCAATACAAATCTTCTAAGCCTTGAAAATATTTTTGATCAGCATAAAACTGAAGATATAATATTTTTCCTAAATTTCAATAATTAAATCTAATAATTTAATTGCCAAATTCATATTTATATTTTGAAATTCAAGTTAAATTAACTTTCAAATATTTAAAATCAATTAAATATTTCAATTTCAAACGTTGAAATTTCCGAGTCGTCACATCTTTCCCCCCTTAAAAGAATTTCGTCCCAAAATTACTAGTTAAGAAGAACGATCCTTAACCCATTTGCTATCTTTCCAAAACCAAATAGTTTTATTAGCTTGCCAAAACAAATCTTTTTATTAAAGACCCATTTACTTCAACTAATTTTCCAAAATCTTTCATAGTTTCCAATAATATTGTTTACTTCACAATTCAAATTTAAATTTCAAACTTTCAAAATTTTCTCGAAAAATTTCTAACACTCTAAATTTTCGAAAAATTTCGCCAGTGTCTCCTTTGCGCGGCTAGCTTGGTATGACTACAAAATGCCACAACGTGCCCCCAGATTTCAAAAAGAAAACGAAAAGCCAAGCGGCTAGATAAGAAAGTTTACATACCTTTTTGTCGAGCAGTTAAATTATCTTCAAAATCAAATCCCAATTTATATTTTTCCTATAACACACCTGTATATTCTACTAGCCATAATATCCAACTACAACATTCAAATATCATTTTGCAATTTCATTACAAAAGTTTGAATATTTACTTCTTATACCATTTTTACATCACTATTGAAGTTATATATCCATTTTCATTCAATCTTACATTTTCAATTTCATTTGAAATCAATTTACAATTTCAATTCTATTTGGATTCAACTTACCTTCTGAATATTGAATTTTTATCAACTATCTTTCATTCATAACCGATTCATATCACTATTTTAAATTAGTTTTATTTACTAATTCATTACAAATTCCAATTCATTTTATCTATTTCTTTACTTCACCTTTATTATCTTTAGTTCACTTCGAACTAATTTTACAACTTCATTTTATTTCACACAATTCAAATTGGTTTTCGATATTCAGTTTTCAGTTCCAGTTTTATTCTTTTGCTCATTCCCAAAAATTTATTTTCAATTCATCATTTTCGTTTATAACCACTTATATTTAAACTGGATTTCAAATTCCATATGAATTCAATTCACCTTTCATTTACAATTATTGAATTCAATTCATTCTAAACCATATTTTCCTTATCATTCGTTCAATTAGTTTCACTTACTAATTTTATTTTAATACTTCGCTTTGTTTATCACAAACCAATTTCAATTCCAACTCCAGTTCTATTTACTTACAAATTCGAAATGAATTTCAACATTCAATACACTTTCATTTATTTGCAATTGCAAATTTATTTATTCGTTCACAATTTATTTTCTATTTCAATATATTTTCTATTTCATGACTATTTTTATTAAAATTCCAGAGTCTTTCCATCCTTTCAAAATCATTTTTGAAATCAATTCAAATTATCCTTTTTGAATTCCCAAAACCGAACCCAGTTTGCAAACAACTTTCATTTAAAATCATTTGTCTGCAACTCCTCTTTTGGAAACCCGAAAATGAACATCAATGATGTTGCAGTCATCACCGAAGTTATTTTCCAGCGGCCGAAAAGAGTTTAGAGCCTTTATCCTTTCAAAACATATTCCAAAACCTTTGAAAACCATTTCCAAACTCAAAAGAATTTAATTTTTTTAATCTCCAATCCTTTCCAAATTTCAAAGCTTTCAAACCCTTTCAATTCTTTTAAAAAACATTCCTCTGGAATTCCATTTCAAATTACAAGTCGCATTTACAATTTACATTCTCAAATTCCATTTGTATGTGATTTAATTCTCTACTTTAGAGTTAAGATTTCAATTTCCTATTCAATAATCAATGATAATAATTTAATATTATCACTTCCCAACAACCAAGCAACCATATACTATAATAATTTACAGAAAATTATTTCTTGTATATACAAAAATAGTTTGGGTAAAATTATTTCATTTGCCCGATTTTAAAACAATACCGTGTCGGTTTATCTTATTTAAGAGTTTAGAAAACCCTATCGACACAGTTGGCCAAACTGCACCGATCAGAATCTATAAACAATCAACCGAGAAGTCAACATAATATAAAACAATTTGTATTCACTAACAAATACGTGCTCATATCTATTAATATACTCAAACTCATTCTAGAGTACTACTGACTCTATCTCTAATGAGTAATTCCCACCAGAGCTAAGGTTGTCGCTTAACCAAATGCTCTGATACCACATTCGTAACGACCCGATTTTTCGACTTTCGAAAGTCGACATCGATACGTCCACTGTATCCAATACTGCACAGTCGAATGCCGAAAAACCAAACCGTTAGGGTTTAAGAAGAAGAAGATAGAAGAAGAAAATGGAAATCAATAACAAAATATCACATTTCGCTGCAGAACAAATATAATAGATAAATGAATAATTTTTAAAACAAAAATACTACATCAGTTTATACATCACATTTAACAGAGTTTACAATAACACAATACATACGCTTGCAGTCTTTATAACTTGACCATATAAAAACTGATTTGCACTAACCATACGCAACGGACACTACATAGTAAAGAGATACGTCTCGCCATCCAGCTTCGACTCTTGATCTCCACAGCAACTCTTTTCTGACTTCGCTCCAGAATAATGCTAACCTGACTCTAGGCTGCTCATATGGAAAATTGTGGGCACCCAGAGTTTAGAAAGGGAACAATAAACTCCAGGCCAGTCATGAGACTGGTGTGAAATCTTAAAAACAGTTATTCTTCACAAAGAAAATAAAAAATAAATCCGCTATGCTTTTGAAAAATGAAACTAGCATAAGGCCTCCCGGCGCACACACAATGCAATCGCACACTTGGGGGAGATTTCTCCTTATGATAGTCAAAAATGCTTACTACGCAAAAATCCTTTTTGATATTATTATTAGTGCATAGTGGAAAATATTTAGAAAGTATAATATTAATCTTAGCCAGCATACGTACCATTATAGTATGTCTACTATAGTTACTATATTAGATGGCAGGTTATACAACTAAAACCGTACAAGGCGCGTGCAAGTATTTGGTTTTCCAACAAATGGTCAGGCTAAGGAACTTCTTGGGCCACATGAGTATGCCTCTGGAGGGACTCCCCGAGAACCTAACCGGATCTCTGCCAACACAAGGTCAGGTTACCTCTGCAAAAATAGGTAACTACTGACACGAGTATGTCATCCTCCAGTTGTAAACAACCTTTATCCGAGGATCCTCAATACCAACAACCACAAAGTAATAAATTTGCAACAACCACATAAGCTAAGTATCTGGGCTCCATACCATGATACCACCTCTATCCAGAAGGATATGAACATACCCTAAGGGGTGCTACCCCTATAACCTTGCTGCATCCTTTCTGTTTCGACCATTCCGGGGTGTGAGGCTTGACGAAGTCCCGTCCATAAAGGTACGCCTTTCACAAAATCCATGCTTTGATCAACAAATGATCAGCAGCACTTCGTATGCCACATTACCAAATTGGGAATATACCACTAGTAAACATCAACTACATAACCTCTGAGCTCGTACGTTACAGAGAAGGGTGTCAAGCTAAGAGAATAAATTCTCTACCACCAATAGAAATGTATTTGATAGAAACCAGCTTTACATCTCAAAGTGTAACGTCAGACACACATCCATACAAGTCCGTTCTGGGATCGAACGGAACCGAAGGCACTTCCAAAGAAGCCCTTGCAATCCGGATATTCACAAATCATGTCCGGAATCCCCATCACAAAGGGTGATAAAATCTCTACACCGGAGCAACCCGGTGCATAGAAATTCGACAGGTAATCCTTTCGCTTTCGAAAATACCCGATCTTCAACACCATCTTCAAATGCAATCCCATTTCGTCGTATCATTATTCGGAATGGGTTTTATGGCACAAGGTCCTCTCCGGGCTAATCCGAATAATGAGCGCTTATTTTTGAAAATAACTGTTCATTCAGATTTCAAACAAATCACAACAAATCTCCACTTTGATCTTTTAAATAAAAGATCCATCACAATCACAAAGGTTCGATATTGTTTTCGAATATCCATTTGGAATTTGACTCCCGGTCGCATCGAAATTCAAATGACATTAAAAAGGCCAAAATTGATAGTCGATTATTTAACTATCAATCAACAATCACTGGATTTCAAATAATTTTCCCTCAATTATTAATATTTTCGCAATATAAAATTTCACTTTTCAACACTTTGAAAACAAATTTAAAATCAATTTTTAACACTTCAATCTTTTAAAAATAAATTTCAAATCAATTTTCCCTTACGCAGAACACATTTTCAATATTTATTCATTTCAACTGAAAATATGCCGAGTTCAAATATTTAAAAAAATATAAAATACTTATTTAAAATATACTTGGAAACATTTAAAATAAACTATTTTAGAATATTTGCTTAAATATTAGTTATGAAAAATATTATACTAATATCTCATATAAAAAATCAAGTCCAAAACAAATTTTAAAATAAAATTAGTAGATAGAGTATAAATATTTAAATATCCAATTTCTAAAACAAATATCAATTTAAAACTTTAAATAATCACTTCCATAATAGTTTAAAATATATCATAACTTTAAAGATTTTCAAAATAACTTAAGTAAATAATTTTTCCAAAACATTCTTTCCTTAAAACCATCTTTACAACTTCAATCTATATTTATAAACTATATTGAAATCATTCTCGGCTTTCAGGTAAAGTACACATTCCATTCTAAAATGGTTCATTCATGTGACGACCCTGACTCGGCCTTCGAAAATCGGCATCGAATACGACACTCGTATTCAAATGCCGCAGATCCAAACGCCGAATCTAGTTCGCCGGAGCTTATAACACATTAAGTACAACACGACGGAAGAAACAGAATATATCAATATACAACATTTGATACAATATCTGATATAATATGATACAACAGATGATACAATGAATATACATCAGAGATATGATACAAGATAATAGCAGCGGAAAAGAAAAGATAACACAACAACGGAACAGCAACTCTAATATGGTCTTCAAGAAAGAACTCCATCTTCAAAGCACCAATCCAGAAATAGCTCGAACTCCCAATAACGATGCACAAAGATAAGCAAGTACAGTCGTGATCCAAAGACAGAACTAGCTCCAGATAATCTACTAGACCCGACTATCTGAAAAACCCAACTCTAGACTGCCCGTGTGGGAAAATAGTGGGCACCTAGAGTTTAGGATAGGAACAATAAACTCCAGGTCAGTCATGGGACTGGTGTGATCAAACAAAACATTTGGTCTTTAAAACAAACAAAAGAATTTAAATTTGAAATTCGCAATGCTTTTTAGAAAATGAAACTACAATAAGGCCTCCCGCCACACACACAATGCAAACGCAGAATTGGAGGAGATTTCTCCTTATAATAGTCAAATATGCTTAATACGAGAAATTCTCTGATATTATTACTATAAGTGCAAAGTGCATAAAAACCATTTCGAAAGTATAATATAAATCCTAGCCAACATACGACCAGTATCGTATGCCTACTATAGCTACCATCTAAACAGTGGGGCGCCACCATAAGTAAATGGCAGGTTCTACAACTAAAACCGTACACGGCGCGTGTTGGATGAATGGATTTCCAACAAATGGTCAGGCTAAGGAACTTCCTACTGTCTATGGGATCGCCTCTGGCGGAATGTCCCGAGAACCTAACCGGATCTCTGCCAACACAAGGCCGGGTTACCTCTGTAACTAGGTAACTACTACTCGAGCATGCCATCCCCCGGCCCTTTGGGACCTTTATCCGAGGCGCCTCAAAACCACAAATGTAACGACCAGGTATTTTCAACCATTCGCATCCATTATAAGTGTATAGATAGACACTCATGCCGGAATTGGATTGCTCAAAATACCGTGTTGTAAACAAAATTTTGGCAATCCTCAGAATATACAGTAAATAAAATCACAAATCACAGACACAGAGTAATAATAATGCAGCGGAAGAAAAAGAGATAGTAGTTCATGAAGCTACTATATAAAATATAAGATACATCAGGGTTAAATAAGATACAACCGAAGAGTAACAAGATACATCAGGTACAAATCAGATACATCACTGAAACACTGGATACTGAAACAAAATAGATGGCTGGATCTTCAAGGAAAGCTCCAACTCCGAAGGTGAATCTTGAATGCTAACTCAATCAATCTGACTCGAGCGTAAAGCAAAATACAAAACCCTCGAGTCAGGACATAAATACTTATAAATTGTAAATCAACTCAAGTGAACAGTAACAAAATGCATCAGTAACTTAAAGGATGCTTGGGACCGCCCATCCTCTAAGGATCCGTTAAACTATTTACTATGTAGTAATATACGCTATATACGGTAGTGTCTAATCAGTAAAGTATAATCATATAGAAAATAGCGTTAAGGGCATGGTGAACCTTAACGCGGTCGGATCTTTAAAACCAAAATCGTAGTGGGATCGATATAAGGATATGACACGGCACGCGAGGCAATGCCAGGTTGGATACACCGTTTGCACTCCCGGACCGGTGGTGACGGCAAGCCAGCAGCTTCCGCCCACCTCGAACAAAACCCCCGAATCAAAATGGCACCACCGAATCGAATCACAACAGTAATAGAATGGTTTCTGATGGAGCATGCTCGATGAAAGGGTGCGACCCTTTGTGTAGCCCGGTATAGCTCCTGTTTTAGTCATATATGTCAACTCACGGGAGATGGGTCCACGTAATATACCTCGAGAACGTCGCCACCATCCTACTTCATTCTGGAATCTCCACCGCGTACACAGTTGTTAAAGTGGTTTTCAGTATTGGTCGGCTATAAGACAATATCCGATCCCGGTCTCTTTAACAACCCATCGTTATTATAACCCATAGTTATAACTTTTTAAAACAATTTTATACTTCAAAATAAAATATGCTTTTCAATCCAAATCTTTATCAAAATAAAGATTAAATCATTTCCAAAACCATTTCAATATATCATCGTAAAATATCTTTCAATTCAAATATTTATCAAAATAAATATCAAGTCATTTCTAACCATTTCAATATATTAAATTTTCATACCCTTTAAACACTACCTTTCAGTTCCAAAATATCATATCTTTCAGAACTTCTTTTTAAATCATGTTAATATCAAAATGTCCTATCTTTCAAACTCCGTTTTTCAAATCATTTAATATCAAAAATATCATATCTTTCAAAACTTCATTTCAAATCATTTTAATATATCAAAATATCATATCCTTTCAAAACTTCATTTTCAAATCATTTTAATATATCAAAATATCGTATCTTTTCAAAACTTCATTCATTTCAAATCATTATTCATTTTATTCAATCTAAAATACCATTTCAATTCATATTTTAAAACAGTTTATATTCAAAAATTCTTTTTTTTTCATTTCAATGAAGTTATTATGCTTAATAATTAAATTATTAAATTTCCAAAAATTTCAACTTCCAAAGTTCATTTATTCACTTAAGTTTATCAAAACAGTGAAAATTCACTTTTCGCATCATTTAGAAAACTTATACGGAAAGTTACATTCAAAACAGTTCAATTTAACAAAAGACGGCATTTTAAAATGTTATAATAGGTTTACTTAAATTCGAATAACTTAGTTAAATTCAAAAATTATAGCACTTACAAAGATTGCTATAATAGCTTTTAATTCAACTTAGCTTTTTAGTTCATTATCATCAACTACAGCGTTTACAAATGCTGCAATATCGTTTACATTGTAATTAATAGCATTTCAAAAAAAATGCAGTCAATTAACTTCAAATATTCAATAAAATTTCTCATTCAATTATATTTTTATTAAAAACATTTTTAACTTATAAAATCATACATTTTCACATTTATAACATCATTTAATTTTCCTCAAGTTCATGATTTTATAAAGTAAAATTTCCATTCAAAAATCAAGATTTAATAATAATTCACTTATTAAAATGCAATGTTGAATTTTTATAATCCATTACGTTAAATTTAAAATTAACACTTAAGTTCAAATTCTCAGATATAACTTAGTTTTATTTTTATTTACTTAACTAAAAGTTCACCTTTACGTCAATTTCATAAATTTCCAGTTTTAGTTATATTTCAAAATTTCAACTTACAATATTCATTCATTTCACATTTCACATTTCACCTTTATTAAAATCATTAATATGATATAAAAATCACTTTAAATTCATTTAAATTCAAATTATCATAAATTTATCATAATTTCATATTCAATTAAATTTCCAATTATAATTAAATCAAAATTTCCAAAATAACTCACGTTCAAAATTTCCAACTTTTTCATTAATTCATTCCACTTACAATTATTCAGAAAATCAATAATATTTACAAAAATCTTATTTTTATTAAATTTCAAATCAAAATATTATAATAATTAAATTTCTAAAATATTTTAAAATTTTTAGAAAAGCATATTTTAACTACGGGCCTGTATAAAATTTTCTACGCTAGGTAAAGTGATACGGGTAATATATCATTTTAACCCGTAATTTACAAAGAAAATCCGGGTTTTATCATTTCAAACCCGCAATCCCAAGTCAAAATGAAAAATTCAGGCCTATCATTTCAGCCCATAACAATTTTTTTTCTAACAGGGAACTTGCAGTGTGATCATATGCAGAAATAATATCAACAATGTCAATATCACAATATACAGTCATACGTCAGATGTCAGGTGAAAATTAACAGTTTTAACATGGTAATAATATGGTAATAACATGGAATAGCATATCATATGATCATCATTAACTTGCATAAACATTTTTATTACTAAACACTTGTCATCAATTCACTTTTCATAAGTATAAATGTCAGAGTGAGAAAGACTCACCTTTTTCAAAGCTAGAGACCAAAACAACATACAAGCACGACTCCAAAGGCACGACAAGCACAATTGCACGACTTTTGATTTGAGTTGAAAGATAGCCAAGATATGATTTTGTATCAACAATACAAAACAAAACAAACAAGACAATATTTAAATATTCAACATAAAATAACATTGAGACAATTTTGAAATACAAAGCAAAATGAACAAGATAGATTGGACCTTGCTTCAACCACTTCAATGCTTGGCCTAAGGGACACTTATGCTTGGCTATGATGATGCTTTGGCTCAGGTATGACATCATATAGGTCAGGTTTAACATCATATAGGCAAGACAACAAGTGGAGATGAATGTGTAGTGGTGCAACATAAAGCATATATAGGGTCAAGGTTAAATAAGTTGAGTTTTTGTGACATTCTTGGCTCGGCCATGGGCATGTGGTGGCTTGGCCATGCTTGTACAGGTCTGGACAGTAGCTGGAGCAGCGACCAAGGTGGTGGAGTGGCTGGTGGTGGTGTCTAAGGGGTGTCCAAAGCAAGATATGGAGGGTAGGTGATGATATGTGTGGTCTAGGCAATGTTTTAAGGAGTTTTGTGGAAGTTTTGTGGTGCTAGCTTCAATGGATGGGCACGGCTTGGTCATGGTCTGATTTCCAGAGGGTGGTGGGTGATGTGGCAGAGGGTGGAGGTCAGGTCAGAGGTGGTGGAGGTGGCTATGGTGGTGGTTAAGGTGGTGGTTGAAGGAGATGAGGCAAAGGTGGTCAAACTAGCATTGTTCAAGGGCATTGTTGCATTTTTTTGGAGTTTTGGCACCATTGTGGGCTCGGCCTTGGTCAAGACCAGAGGGGTAGCTGGTGATGATGGCAGGGAAGAGGTGTAGGAGGTGGTGGCCATGGCTATGGAGAAGAGGCCAAGCAATGAACATGAGAAAACAAGGCAAAATATAAGAAAACAATGGAAAAAGAAGAGCAAAAAGAAGAGGAAAAGAGGAGCCATTACCAAACCTTTCTAGCCGTGAAAAATGAAGTGGAGAGGAATGTTTTCACGTGAAAACGAGGTAAGAAATGCACAGCTACAATAAAGAAAGGAATGGTCAAAGGAAATTAAATCTATTAATTGGAAAAGAAACGGAAGAAGAAACGTTAAAACGATTTTACGTTTCTTTGCTTTCAAACCTTTTAAACTTCCTATATATATATATTCATATACATCTTAAATAACTAAAAACACTTATAAATTTCAGTTAGAATTCGAAAATATAACAGATAAACAAAATATTAGTAATTAATTATTAATTAGATATGATTAAAATAAGAAAAATGGCACAGAAAATAAAAACTAGACTTAGGAATTAGAAATAACTTAAATACACTTTGGAAAAAATTTCTTAAATTTAAATACATGTAAAATGAATAAAATAAAGTAAAACACAGCAATAAAAGTGAATGTATAAAATAAATCAATAAATTTTAATTATATATAATTAAATTAAGAAAATGGCTTAAAATTGCAGACTAGGCTTTAAAAATTAGAAATAATTTCAAATGAACTTTAGAAAATCTTCATGGACCTGTAAAAATATTTATAACAAATAAAATAAAATGCATTCACAAAATAAAATAAAAATTAATTAAGTAAAATTTATATGAAGAAAATAGCAGAAAATTATAAAACAGCCTTTAAAAATAGGAAATAAATACAGTAAATTTTGGAAAAATTCTATTATCATTTAAAAATATTTAAAAGTCAAAATACACATAATAAAACATATTATTACATATTAAAATAAAATATAACAAAGAAGAAGTAATTTATTCAATTTAAAATAGTCATTGTTAAATAACCCTATATATGCACAATATTGTAAAGGGTATTACTTTCACAATTTACATCCAATTTCAACGAAATGAAAAGTGGTGTTCTTAGAATTTTATGTACTTTCATAATAAAATAAAAAAAATTTAAATTTCAAACTTTTAAAATTTTAAGTTAAAAGTCACAGTTTGACTGTTTTGACCAGAATCAACATTTCAAGCAAATATTTAACTTGCACAGTTTGGAATTATAACTCATATAAAATCAAGATTTTATATTTAAAAAATAAAATTTTATCATTCAAATAAGTAAAAATAAGTTTTTAAACCAAAATTTTACATTAAAATAATTAAAATATACAATAAAATAATTACAAAATATAGGGTTGTTACACTCTCCCCCACTCAAAACTTTTCGTCCCCGAAAAGGAATGAGGTATGGAAGGGCACAGAAAAGATAGAGTGAAATAGGATTAAAATAAGATGACAAGAAGATTGAAGTTATACCTGATAACTGTTGTTATAGGTAAGTTTAACAAGGTGGAGGTGATCTTTCCAAGATCCTCCAAAATCAAGAACACAAGCACGAAAAAGGTGGATTCAAAATGATTACCAAAGGTCTATCAAGATTATAAAAAGATTTCTAAACAGAAAGATTATAGAAGGATGCCTATACCGGTCTATAGCAAGATAAGGATAATAAGGACAACCAAAAGATAGTTTGAAAAACAAAATAAGGAAATAAATTTGAAAGCATGGAAATTTCAACTTAAATAGAGAATAAATCTTTACACAAGTTAAATGAATCTTAACTACCCCAAATTTCATTATCTTATTATCCAATCATCTTAAATTAACAATTTTTAAAACCATGGGTTTGAAAAATAATCATTTATTACACTCACATTGTACTTAATAAATTTAATTCTTCTTTATTCCTAATTAAACTTAAATTTATTCCTCTCAATATATTCATCACTGATGTTAAATATACTTACACTTATTATAACTGCTTTATTTTATTCTTAGTTCTTCTAACATTGTTTTATTGTAAGTTATTCAATTACCCTTTATTATTCTTTAACTCTGTTAATCGTTTTATAACTTAAAATTTAAGTGTATAGCATTTATTATAACCACTCAAATTTTATTTATATATCTTTTTTTATATTGTATATTGTCAAATTACATTTTTAACTTCTGAAATTTTGGTAAGTTGTATTTAAATGCAGTTGTATTATATAAATAAACCTTCCAATTAAATCATTTCATGCTTGATATTCATCCAAAATTTTGATAGATTGATTTTTTTTGGAATTATTCTTTAAAATAAAGTTTAAGAATTAAATTTCTGATTTCTTCAAACCATTTAGAGATAAGTAATAATATATATACATATATAATATGTCAAATCAAATTTCAATCATATATTTATATATATGTTATAAACCAAGTCATATTTTAGAAATTCAAATCAATTTAATTCCCAAAACAAAGCTGTAGCAAGACTACAGAACAGTCTCTTCACTCCGAAACTCGAAAATGAACGTCGATGATGCTGCAGTCATCACCGGAATTATCTTCCAGCGACAAAGAGAAGAGTACTAATTTTAAACTGAAAAATTCTTTGGAAACAAATTTCTGTTTGAAAATATTTTAAATATTATATCCCTTTAAACTTTTAAACAAAAGGTTTGGAACCATCGGAAATTAAATTCTCAAATTTCTTTTTCTAAATTCATTTAAGTTCCCATATAAACTTATAAACAATTATTTATAAATTCATTTATAGAACAATAAATGATGAATCAAGTATTATCATTTCAAATTATCAATTTGAATCATTTTATTAAGTTCCATAAATATATATATCAAAATTTTATTTCATTAACCAAAATTTTAAATAATATCGTGTCAGTTTGTTCTGTCAAAGTGTTTTAGAAATCCTATCGATAGCGTTGATCAGACGAATCGATCGGAAACCCAAATCAACATCAATAACTCCAACAACACAATATATAAAAAAATATAGATTGACAAATACAATTCAAAATGTTTGAAAATATGTTGGAAACAAAAGACAAGATGATTAAATACAGAGTAGGGAGGCGGATAAGCTAAAATAAATCACGGGCAACCTTAATCGGGTCAACCGTGACTTAAAGTATAAGATCAAAGTGGATTTTCTGGGGTAAATCTACATTCAACCTCAAGAGATAGAGTTTGGGATAATAGGAGATACTAGCATCTAAACCGAGGATATAAAATTTTTGGTGAATCGATGTTGTTGTAAAGGAGTTTCACTCCTTTTACAAGAAAATTTTTGAGATTGGCGGGACCGCCAATTCACTATAAAGATCATTCGAAGTGGAGTTATGGGATACTCCAGAATCAAGTGAAGATGCGTAGCGGGGAATAAGAATGGATTTTTGGAACCGCAGGGACGTTCCAAAATTCAAAGGAATCGAGTCAAAAGAGAGAGATTCAACTCGAATGAAAGTGATTCTGTAAATACATCTACTCCATATGCTGAGTTTTGCCTAGAGCTAACCAAAGCTCTGATACCAACTGCAACGACCAGGTATTTTCAACCATTCGCATCCATTATAAGTGTATAGGTAGACACTCATGCCGGAATTGAATTGCTCAAAATACCGCGTTGTAAATAAAATTTTGGCAATCCTCAGAATATACAGTAAATAAAATCACAAATCACAGACACAGAGTAATAATAATGCAGCGGAAGAAAAAGAGATAGTAGTTCATGAAGCTACTATATAAAATATAAGATACATCAGGGTTAAATAAGATACAACCGAAGAGTAACAAGATACATCAGGTACAAATCAGATACATCACTGAAACACTGGGTACTGAAACAAAATAGATGGCTGGATCTTCAAGGAAAGCTCCAACTCCGAAGGTGAATCTTGAATGCTAACTCAATCAATCTGACTCGAGCGTAAAGCAAAATACAAAACCCTCGAGTCAGGACATAAATACTTATAAACTGTAAATCAACTCAAGTGAACAGTAACAAAATGCATCAGTAACTTAAAGGATGCTTGGGACCGCCCATCCTCTAAGGATCCGTTAAACTATTTACTATGTAGTAATATACGCTATATACGGTAGTGTCTAATCAGTAAAGTATAATCATATAGAAAATAGCGTTAAGGGGATGGTGAACCTTAACGCGGTCGGATCTTTAAAACCAAAATTGTAGTTGGATCGATATAAGGATATGACACGGCACGCGAGGCAATGCCAGGGTGGATACACCGTTTGCACTCCCGGACCGGTGGTGACGGCAAGCCAGCAGCTTCCGCCCACCTCGAATAATACCCCCTAATCAAAATGGCACCACCGAATCAAATAACAACGGTAATAGAATGGTTTCCGATGGAGCATGCTCGATGAAAGGGTGCGACCCTTTGTGTAGCCCGGTATAGCTCCTGTTTTAGTCATATATGTCAACTCACGGGAGTTGGGTCCACGTAATATACCTCGAGAACGTCGCTACTATCCTACTTCATTCTGGAATCTCCACCGCGTACACAGTTGTTAAAGTGGTTTTCGGTATTGGCCGACTATAAGACAATATCCGATCCTGGTCTCTTTAACAACCCATCGTTATTATAACCCATAGTTATAACTTTTTAAAACAATTTTATACTTCAAAATAAAATATCCTTTTCAATCCAAATCTTTATCAAAATAAAGATTAAATCATTCCAAAACCATTTCAATATATCATCGTAAAATATCTTTCAATTTAAATATTTATCAAAATAAATATAAAGTCATTTCTAACCATTTCAATATATTAAATTTTCATACCCTTTCAACACTACCTTTCAGTTCCAAAATATCATATCTTTCAGAACTTCTTTTTAAATCATGTTAATATCAAAATGTCCTATCTTTCAAACTCCGTTTTTCAAATCATTTAATATCAAAAATATCATATCTTTCAAAACTTCGTTTCAAATCATTTTAATATATCAAAATATCATATCCTTTCAAAACTTCATTTTCAAATCATTTTAATATATCAAAATATCGTATCTTTTCAAAACTTCATTCATTTTAAATCATTATTCATTTTATTCAATCTAAAATACCATTTCAATTCATATTTTAAAACAGTTTATATTCAAAAATTCTTTTTTTTCATTTCAATGAAGTTATTATGCTTAATAATTAAATTATTAAATTTCCAAAAATTTCAACTTCCAAAGTTCATTTATTCACTTAAGTTTATCAAAACAGTGAAAATTCACTTTTCGCATCATTTAGAAAACTTATACGGAAAGTTACATTCAAAACAGTTCAATTTAACAAAAGACGGCATTTTAAAATGTTATAATAGGTTTACTTAAATTCGAATAACTTAGTTAAATTCAAAAATTATAGCACTTACAAAGATTGCTATAATAGCTTTTAATTCAACTTAGCTTTTTAGTTCATTATCATCAACTACAGCGTTTACAAATGCTGCAATATCGTTTACATTGTAATTAATAGCATTTCAAAAAAAATGCAGTCAATTAACTTCAAATATTCAATAAATTTCTCATTCAATTATATTTTTATTAAAAACATTTTTAACTTATAAAATCATACATTTTCACATTTATAACATCATTTAATTTTCCTCAAGTTCATGATTTTATAAAGTAAAATTTCCATTCAAAAATCAAGATTTAATAATAATTCACTTATTAAAATGCAATGTTGAATTTTTATAATCCATTACGTTAAATTTCAACTTAACACTTAAGTTCAAATTCTCAAATATAACTTAGTTTTATTTTTATTTACTTAACTAAAAGTTCACCTTTACGTCAATTTCATAAATTTCCAGTTTTAGTTATATTTCAAAATTTCAACTTACAATATTCATTCATTTCACATTTCACATTTCACCTTTATTAAAATCATTAATATGATATAAAAATCACTTTAAATTCATTTAAATTCAAATTATCATAAATTTATCATAATTTCATATTCAATTAAATTTCCAATTATAATTAAATCAAAATTTCCAAAATAACTCACGTTCAAAATTTCCAACTTTTTCATTAATTCATTCCACTTACAATTATTCAGAAAATCAATAATATTTACAAAAATCTTATTTTTATTAAATTTCAAATCAAAATATTATAATAATTAAATTTCTAAAATATTTTAAATTTTTTAGAAAAGCATATTTTAACTACGGGCCTGTATAAAATTTTCTACGCTAGGTAAAGTGATACGGGTAATATATCATTTCAACCCGTAATTTACAAAGAAAATCCGGGTTTTATCATTTCAAACCCGCAATCCCAAGTCAAAATGAAAATTTTAAAACCATTCAGGCCTATCATTTCAGCCCATAACATTTTTTTTCTAATAGGGAACTTGCAGTGTGATCATATGCAGAAATAATATAAACAAGGTCAATATCACAATATACAGTCATACATCAGATGTCAGGTGAAAATTAACAGTTTTAACATGGTAATAATATGGTAATAACATGGCATACAATATCATATGATCATCATTAACTTACATAAACATTTTTATTACTAAACACTTGTCATCAATTCACTTTTCATAAGTATAAATGTCAGAGTGAGAAAGACTCACCTTTTTCAAAGCTAGAGACCAAAACAACATACAAGCACGACTCCAAAGGCACGACAAGCACAATTGCACGACTTTTGATTTGAGTTGAAAGATAGCCAAGATATGATTTTGTATCAACAATCCAAAACAAAACAAATAAGACAATATATAAATATTCAACATAAAATAACATTGAGACAATTTTGAAATACAAAGCAAAATGAACAAGATAGATTGGACCTTGCTTCAACCACTTCAATGTTTGGCCTAAGGGACACTTATGCTTGGCTATGATGATGCTTTGGCTCAGGTATGACATCATATAGGTCAGGTTTAACATCATATAGGCAAGGCAACAAGTGGAGATGAAGGTGTAGTGGTGCAACATAAAGCATATATAGGGTCAAGGTTAAATAAGTTGAGTTTTTGTGACATTCTTGGCTCGGCCATGGGCATGTGGTGGCTTGGCCATGCTTGTACAGGTCCGGACAGTAGCTGGAGCAGCGGCCAAGGTGGTGGAGTAGCTGGTGGTGGTGTCTAAGGGGTGGCCAAAGCAAGATATGGAGGGTAGGTGTTGATATGTGTGGTCTAGGCAATGTTTTAAGGAGTTTTGTGGAAGTTTTGTGGTGCTAGCTTCAATGGATGGGCACGGCTTGGTCATGGTCTGATTTCCAGAGGGTGGTGGGTGATGTGGAAGAGGGTGGAGGTCAGGTCATAGGTGGTGGAGGTGGCTATGGTGGTGGTTAAGGTGGTGGTTGAAGGAGATGAGGCAAAGGTGGTCAAACTAGCATTGTTCAAGGACATTGTTGCATTTTTTTGGAGTTTTGGCACCATGGTGGGCTCTGCCTTGGTCAAGACCAGAGGGGTAGCTGGTGATGATGGCAGGGAAGAGGTGTAGGAGGTGGTGGCCGTGGCTATGGAGGAGAGGCCAAGCAATACACATGAGAAAACAAGGCAAAATATAAGAAAACAATGGAAAAAGAAGAGGAAAAGAGGAGCCATTACCAAACCTTTCTAGCCGTGAAAAATGAAGTGGAGAGGAATGTTTTCACGTGAAAATGAGGTAAGAAATGCACAGCTACAATAAAGAAAGGAACGGTCAAAGGAAATTAAATCTATTAATTGGAAAAGAAACGGAAGAAGAAACGTTAAAACGGTTTTACGTTTCTTTGCTTTCAAACCTTTTATATATTCATATACATCTTAAATAAATGAAAACACTTATAAATTTCAGTTAGAATTAGAAAATATAACAGATAAACAAAATATTAATAATTAATTATTAATTAGATATGATTAAAATAAGAAAAATGACACAGAAAATGAAAACTAGACTTAGGAATTAGAAATAACTTCAATACACTTTGGAAAAAATTTCTTACATTTAAATACATGTAAAATGAATAAAATAAAGTAAAACGTAGCAATAAAAGTGAATGTATAAAATAAATCAATAAATTTTAATTATATATAATTAAATTAAGAAAATGGCTTAAAATTGCAGACTAGGCTTTAAAAATTAGAAATAATTTCAAATGAACTTTAGAAAATCTTCATGGACCTGTAAAAATATTTATAACAAATAAAATAAAATGCATTCACAAAATAAATAAAAAAATTAATTAAGTAAAATTTATATGAAGAAAATAGCAGAAAATTATAAAACAGCCTTTAAAAATAGGAAATAAATACAGTAAATTTTGGAAAAATTCTATTGTCATTTAAAAATATTTAAAAGTCAAAATACACATAATAAAACATATTATTACATTTTAAAATAAAATATAACAAATAAGAAGTAATTTATTCAATTTAAAATAGTCATTGTTAAATAACCCTATATAAGCACAATATTGTAAAGGGTATAACTTTCACAATTTACATCCAATTTCAACGAAACGAAAAGTGGTGTTCTTAGAATTTTATGTACTTTCATAATAAAAGAAAAAAAAATTAAATTTCAAACTTTAAAAATTTTAAGTTAAAAGTCACAGTTTGACTGTTTTGACCAGAATCAACATTTCAAGCAAATATTTAACTTACATAGTATGGAATTATAACTCATATAAAATCAAGATTTTATATTTAAAAAATAAAATTTTATCATTCAAATAAGTAAAAATAAGTTTTTAAACCAAAATTTTACATTAAAATAATTAAAATTTACAATAAAATAATTACAAAATATAGGGTTGTTACAACAAAGAAATCACAAAGTAATAGATCTGTAGTATCCATATGAGTAAGTATCTGGGCTCCATACCATGATACCACCCTTTACCAGAAGGGAATGACACACCCTAAAGGGCGCGACCCTCATAACCTTGCCGCATCTTTCCTGTTTCGACCATTTCCGGGGTGTGAGATCCTGATGCAGTCTCGTCCACAAAGCTACGCTTTATACAAAAGCCATGCTTTGATCAAAAATGATCAACAAATGATCATCAACACACAGTAGCACTTAGCATGCCACACTACCAAATTGGGAATATATCACTGATAAATATCAACTACATAACCTCTGAGCTCGTACGTATCAGAGAAGGGTGTTAAGCTAAGAGAATAAATTCTCCGCCACCAAGCAGAAATGTATTTGATAGAGATCAGTTTAATATCTCAAAGTGTAATGTCGGACATACGACCATACAAGTCTGTTCCGAGTTTGAACAGAACCGAAGGCACTTCCGAAGAAGCCCTTGCAAATCCGAGTATCCACAATCCCGATCAGACTTCCCATCACTTAGGGAATCTCTATACTGTAGCTACTCGGTTCAGAGACAATCGATAGGTTATCCTAACGTTCTCGAAGACACCCGGTCTTCAACACCGGTCTTCATATGCAATCCATAACGTCGTATCACTATTCGGAATGGGCTATATGACACAAGGTCCTCTCCCGGCTAAACCGAATAATGAGCGCCATAGTTTAAAACATATGGATATGGGATTTCAGTTAAGTTACAACTTATTATTCAAAACTTTCATTTAAATGGTTTAAACCAAATTACCATTTCAAATCTTTAAACAAAAGATTTATTTCACAAAGTTTAACCAGCTTCACAAAGATCCATTTACGGTTTCCAAAACAATATCCATCTTAATTGGATTAGTTCATTTAATCTTTAAATCCAAGATTTTACTCATAGCTTCCAAACCCGTTTTCAATTATTCATTCACAACTTGGAAAACCATTTCAATTCAAACTTGAAATTCCTTTTATACACATTGGAAATTCATTTCTTATATGAAAGCCTTTATCATTTGAAAACAAGCAGTTTTCATTTTGGAAAAAAATCCGATTTCATTTATACAAGTTAAAGTCTTAAGGTTAAATTTAATTCCCAAAACAACACTTTAAAAATGGTTTGAAAACCCATATAAGCTTCTATAACCTTCTTACATCTTAAATTCTCAAAATAGAATTCAATTTCAAATTTTTGAATTCAAATTTAAATCAGATTTCAAAACTAAATTAAGTTATTCAAAAATAACTTTTATCTTTGAAATTCTTTTTCAAAGCTTTTTAGTTTAAACCCCATCCATTACAAAAACCATTTGAATCTAAAAATTCAATTTTAAATATTTTCAAAAGTCTATGACTTAACCGATTTCCACGTGCAATCCATATTTGTGTGTGTATAGTGTAGTCCGGGGGTATTACACGATAATGCACAACATCAATCACAGATATATCGATAAGCGGTATAACCCATAACGCTTATCTTCATCAACAGATTCATAGATAAAGTAAATTTATCAATCACAAAGATTCACTGATATGATTCGATGTGGGTTTCGGATAACCAACTGGAGTCCGACTCCCTGTCGCATCGAAGTTTAAATGTCGTTTTACGGGTAAAAGGGGTTTCACACATATATAGGAACAAATCACAAATCACAGTCCATCACAAAGCAATCACAACATCACAACAAAAAAATATATCAATCCAATACAAAACAATTGATGATAGTTAATCATCTCTAATTAGGGTGAATATGATTAAGTGTATTAACCACACAATTTATTTCATAAAATTTAAATCAACGATTAATTATTCTTAACTATAAATTGGTTCAATCCTAATTAATTTTATCGACTAACTTTTCTTAATTAATTATCTTAATTCATAAATCCTTAATTTGTAATTAAGTAAATCTTAGTTACTTTCACCCTTTAATTAAATCAACTTTTAATTATAAAGTAATGAAAAATTTTAATTGTTTAAAATCTTTATTTAATCATTATAAAGAATTTTATCTTTAAGTTAAAATTTAAATAATTGATTTACTCCTAAGTATTTTATCAAGTTAAATTTTTTTAAAACAATTTTTTTTTAAAATCTAAGTTTTTGAAATACTTCATTTATATAAATCAATTTGGTTTTTAAATTAACATTTAAACATTTATTTTACTTTTTTTAAAAAAATTTGTTAAGTTAAACTTTAAAACAACCTTTATAAAATTATAAATTTGAAATACCACTTATTTCATATGCTATTTATCATCATCATAAATTTATTCAGGAAGTAAGCTTACTGGTGTTTTCAAAAAATTAGTTAAAACTGGAATTTTCTGTTTCACTGACCATCCCGAGGCTTGCTTCGGGTCGTACCCGAGGATAACTCCCCCCTACTTTGAGTTTTAGCCAAATCTACCCGGGTGGAAAATTTTCACAAAAAATTTGTTAAAGTCCCAAATCAACACGATGCAACACCGAAACAACTCGAGTTGCTCTTCGAGTTCCCACGCGATTTCCCCGTGTCATGCTTCGAGACTCCAGTTCCTTCCCCCCCAAAACCACATACTGATACAACAACTCCCCTCGTGCACGTGCACCGGCACCGAAGGCAACTCCCACCACTGGCGAACATAGCCGCACGTCAACCACCAACCCAGCAACCATCTCCAGTCATCGAAGTGCCCCATCTCCCCTCAAACCAAAATCGAACTCTAAGCCTCGAGCTGGAAATCAATGGCTCCACTAAAACTACCCCGACCACGCGACGCCGACTACTTGCCTCGCACCACCGCGACCACATCACCTCCGATCACCCACCAAGCTATCCCCAGAATCCCCTCGAACTCGATGCACCCGAGAATCATCGGCGACCCATTCTTCAACCATGACCAAAACTAGGTTTAGGAACCTAAACCTATTCGCCACCGACGCCATGATGGTCAGGCACCTCTCTGACCATTTTTCCCTGTCTTCCCGATCGCCCCACCATCTCTAGAAGAAACCCAGACCTCCCCGATCACCTAGGTCGAACGGAATTTCCCAAAATTGATTTTTCAGCCATTCCTAAATTCCTACCTCGATACTAAATTAGAAATTTTGATTCTAGTTTTAAAAATCATGGTTTCCAAAATGAGTTCAAGTTAAAATCCTGAATCAATAAATTTTGATACTGGAAATTTATTATATTTGAGCCTTTTTCCTGTAATTCCCAGATTTCTTAAAGTCTTTGCTATGGTTTAACTTTAAATTATTTTTAGGGGTTGAATACTGTTAAAACAAACATCTTTTGTTTAGAAGATATTGTCTGATATGATTCAGAGAGGTGGGGAATGATTTTTAAACAAATGGAATGGCCTGTGAGCCTGGAAGTTCATCTTTTGTTTTGTTTTTACAGTCTCTAGAATAATGGAAACTTCAACTTTGCTTTTATTTAATTACTGAATCCTGGTCAAATTTCAAAACTTGTTTAGTTTTGTTACTGAAGCATGGTGTAAGCTTAAAGCACAAACTCCAACTTGTTTAATTTTACAATTGCAACAGGAAAGAGAGACAGAGGGAAAGAGAAAAGAAAGGTTTGACATACTATAGTGTTTTTACTTACTATCCTGGGTTTACAGTAAAACAATTTGATGATTTAATTAGACAATATCTTTAAGACTTGGATATTGATTTCGTAAACATAATTTGTTTATATCCTGAGTTTTATCAGTTATTTAATTAAAGGATGAGAATTTTGTTTGTAAATTTGGTCTGGAAGAGAACAAGAAACAGGGGCAACTTAATTTATACAGGCAGGCTTATATTTGAACTTCAACGTTTATTCACAGGAAACCTCTATGCAATCACAATCATATGCAAGCTCATTCACACACATTTATCAATACCAACTTCATGCAAACAAAAATATGTATAAGGTTAAGGGTTTGCTCACAATATTTTCCAGAAGAGCAGGAATGTTTCCTGACAGTTTTCAAAAGAAAATGAAGTCTGCAACTTTCCTTCCTTTTCCTATTTTAAATTTGGAGTTTAGATCTGCAAATTTTTAAACACAGATCTGTGATTATTCTTGTTATATTCATTCACTTATTTCATTAATAACAATAGTTTTCATTTTACTTACAGTTGGGATTTATAACAGAAGCTTTTTTTTTCTTCTGAGGCTACAAAACTGGAAATAGTTTTCAGTCTTTGATCTTATACTTTCCTGCAAATAAATTGATTGATTCAATTGGTTAAATTCCTATTTCATTCATGTTTAACAAATTGGACTTAAAACCTTTAAAAAAGTAAATCCACTTGCCTTGAATTTATTTTAGAAATCACTGCACTGTTTTCTGTCTAGCCAAACTTGAAGCATTTCTAACCTGCAGTGAAATCCATTTATATTAAAACTTGATTTCCAAATCATAATTTCATTAAACAATAAAGTTTTAGACTATCTGAGAGATGGAATTATAGCTTGAACTAGTTTATATGGTTTCAGATCTTCAAACTTTGGAATGAAGAAGATGAAGGCAATTTTTTTTCTTCTGTTTTGATGGTTTCTTTTTGAATTGAGTGATGATGTTTAGATTTGAGAAATCTTTGTGGTTGTATTTCAAAAGCTAGAGGCTTATAATTTCAAAATTTCTTTGGAAACTGAAAAGTTTCTTTAATTTTTTATGTGAATATTTTACCTTTTTATAAGACAATTCATGCCATTTGTAAAAAGCAATGATGAGAGCAAGATTTTGTTCATCCCCTTACTCCACCTCTCATGTATATGTATTTATATGTATTTACATTTTTATATATATTTTCTTCCAGGTCAAAAGGATATTATTATTATTTTGTTTTTATTTTTATTTTATTTTTACATATACATTTTATAAATAAATACATCCTTTATCTATTTATTACCATATATGGTTTATATATGTGAAAGGTTAAAAGAAAAGTTTAACCAAATTTACATTACATATGTTACATCTTAATGATTTTACATGCTACTAATTTTTTTTAAACATTTATTTTAAATTTAAATTCAATTTTCAATCTCAAACTTGAAATATAAACTTTCATGCCCATTTGTTATATCCACACTCACTCTGAACAAATTTAAATTAAATTTTAAATATGCATTCAATTTACTCATATTTGTAATATACACATATATATAAGATTTTAAATCTATATGACTTTTTACAATATTTATTATTTCAATATTTTAATCTCAAAATAGAATTGGGATTTAATTATATATTACTACCACTCATTTTTATTTGTTTAGGATTTTTCAACAAATTTAATTTGAAATTAAATTCCAAAAGTTTAAAACATATTATTTATTTAAATTGATAACTTTGGGATGTTACTTTTTATCTATAAGATTTTAAATATAGAAATTCAAAATCTCAATTAAATTTTAAAATCAATACTCAAATAAACAAATGTCTTATGGAATTTGAAAAATCCAAATTAATTTGCAATTTTATCCAAAAATTTATTTACATTATCAATTTAAATTTAATTAAAATCGGGATCGTTACAGATTTCCCCCCTTAAATAAATTTCGTCCTCGAAATTTGCAAGGAAGACAACAAATAATAGATGATAGATAAAGAAACGATTGATCAGATTAGATCGAAATATTTATTCTACATTCGGTTTACCAAATCAGAATATCAAATATGAGAATATACTCATACAATTATTTCACAAGATACTCGTGTCATCCGGTCTACAAATATGCAAGGACATTTATTAGTTCGAATGGATAACTAATCATTTGTAGAATATATCGGATCCCAGATAATAGATAGATGGATTCAATCTTTTACGATTTCTCAAACACTAGATATGGATTCCAAATTCAGGTCGGAACATTCCAAAATATATATCAATTAGTCCCTCTCCGAACTTTGATATACACAAGAAATTACAATAGAATTTCAAATTTGGTTTCAACCGTTATTGTTTTATTAATACAATTCAGATTCAGCTTCATATTAGTTAATTTTTACTTAATTTAAAATTTCCAATTTATTTAATTCAAATTTTCAATTTCAAATTCATTAGAGTTTAGATCGAAAAGATGATAAGAAACCGATGAAGATATGAAGTAAGGATTTTCTACGACGATTCGTAAGGCCACCATCACACCGAAACTTCTTTCTGGAGCTGTCACGAAGCAATCAAAAGAATTTAGAATCGAATCAGAGGAGATTGAGAAGAAAGCTGTTTCCACTGTTGCAGGGTATTGACCATTTATAGTGGTACTTCCCTGTCCCCTATCTCGTCCTCTTCTCGCACTCATACCCACTATCGGTGAATAGTAAGAGAATTTACTGGGGCATTCGAACGGATATCTTAGGGATATACTCATTCTAGGGTATACTTCACCCTATCTCTAATGAGTTACTTAATGTGTTATACTCCTGAGCTAAAGTTTTAATCCTCAGCTCCGATACCAACTGTGACGACCCTGACTCGGCCTTCGAAAATCGGCACCGAATACGACACTCGTATTCAAATGCCGCAGATCCAAACGCCGAATCTGGTTCGCCGGAGCTTATAACACATTAAGTACAACACAACGGAAGAAACAGAATATATCAATATACAACATTTGATACAATATCTGATATAATATGATACAACATATGATACAATGAATGTACATCAGAGATATGATACAAGATAATAACAGCGGAAAAGAAAAGATAACACAACAACGGAACAACAACTCTAATATGGTCTTCAAGAAAGAACTCCATCTTCAAAGCACCAATCCAGAAATAGCTCGAACTCCCAATAACGATGCACAAAGATAAGCAAGTACAGTCGTGATCTAAAGACTGAACTAGCTCCAGATAATCTACTAGACCTGACTAGCTGAAAAACCCAACTCTAGACTGCCCGTGTGGGAAAATAGTGGGCACCTAGAGTTTAGGATATGAACAATAAACTCCAGGTCAGTCATGGGACTGGTGTGATCAAACAAAACATTTGGTCTTTAAAACAAACAAAAGAATTTAAATTTGAAATTCGCAATGCTTTTTAGAAAATGAAACTACCATAAGGCCCGCCACACACACAATGCAAACGCAGAATTGGAGGAGATTTCTCCTTATGATAGTCAAATAGGCTTAATACGAGAAATTCTCTGATATTATTACTATAAGTGCAAAGTTCATAAAAACCATTTCGAAAGTATAATATAAATCCTAGCCAACATACGACCAGTATCGTATGCCTAGTATAGCTACCATCTAAACAGTGGGGCGCCACCATAAGCAAATGGCAGGTTCTACAACTAAAACCGTACACGGCGCGTATTGGATGAATGGATTTCCAACAAATGGTCAGGCTAAGGAACTTCCTACTGTCTATGGGATCGCCTCTGGCGGAACGTCCCGAGAACCTAACCGGATCTTTGCCAACACAAGGCCGGGTTACCTCTGTAACTAGGTAACTACTACTCGAGCATGCCATCCCCCGGTCCTTTGGGACCTTTATCCGAGGCGCCTCAAAACCACAAAGCAATCACAAAGTAATAGATCTGCAGTATCCACATGAGTAAGTATCTGGGCTCCATACCATGATACCACCGTTTACCAGAAGGGAATGACACACCCTAAAGGGCGCGACCCTCATAACCTTGCCGCATCTTTCCTGTTTCGACCATTTCCAGGGTGTGAGGTCCTGATGCAGTCTCGTCCACAAAGCTACGCTTTATACAAAAGCCATGCTTTGATCAAAAATGATCAACAAATGATCATCAACACACAGCAGCACTTAGCATGCCACACTACCAAATTGGGAATATATCACTGATAAATATCAACTACATAACCTCTGAGCTCGTACGTCTCAGAAAAGGGTGTTAAGCTAAGAGAATAAATTCTCCTCCACCAAGCAGAAATGTATTTGATAGAGATCAGTTTAATATCTCAAAGTGTAATGTCGGACATACGACCATACAAGTCTGTTCCGAGTTTGAACAGAACCGAAGGCACTTCCGAAGAAGCCCTTGCAAATCCGGGTATCCACAATCCCGATCGGACTTCCCATCACTTAGGGAATCTCTATACCGTAGCTACTCGGTGCAGAGACAATCGATAGGTTATCCTAACGTTCTCGAAGACACCCGGTCTTCAACAAAGGTCTTCATATGCAATCCATAACGTCGTATCACTATTCGGAATGGGCTATATGACACAAGGTCCTCTCCCGGCTAAACCGAATAATGAGCGCCATAGTTTAAAACATATGGATATGGGATTTCAGTTAAGTCACAACTTATTATTCAAAACTTTCATTTAAATGGTTTAAACCAAATTACCATTTCAAATCTTTAAACAAAAGATTTATTTCACAAAGTTTAACCAGTTTCACAAAGATCCATTTACGGTTTCCAAAACAATATCCATCTTAATTGGATTAGTTCATTTAATCTTTAAATCCAAGATTTTACTCATAGCTTCCAAACCCGTTTTCAATTATTCATTCACAACTTGGAAAACCATTTCAATTCAAACTTGAAATTCCTTTTATACACATTGGAAATTCATTTCTTATATGAAAGCCTTTATCATTTGAAAACAAGCAGTTTTCATTTTGGAAAAAAATCCGATTTCATTTATACAAGTTAAAATATTTAGGTTAAATTTAATTCCCAAAACAACACTTTAAAAATGGTTTGAAAACCCATATAAGCTTCTATAACCTTTTTACATCTTAAATTCTCAAAATAGAATTCAATTTCAAATTTTTGAATTCAAATTTAAATCAGATTTCAAAACTAAATTAAGTTATTCAAAAATAACTTTAATCTTTGAAATTCTTTTTCAAAGCTTTTTAGTTTAAACCCCATCCATTACAAAAACCATTTGAATCTAAAAATTCAATTTTAAATATTTTCAAAAGTCTATGACTTAACCGATTTCCACGTGCAATCCATATTTGAGTGTGTATAGTGTAGTCCGGGGGTATTACACGATAATGCACAACATCAATCACAGATATATCGATAAGCGGTATAACCCATAACGCTTATCTTCATCAACAGATTCATAGATAAAGTAAATTTATCAATCACAAAGATTCACTGATATGATTCGATGTGGGTTTCGGATAACCAACTGGAGTCCGACTCCCTGTCGCATCGAAGTTTAAATGTCGTTTTACGGGTAAAAGGGGTTTCAGACATATATAGGAACAAATCACAAATCACAGTCCATCACAAAGCAATCACAACATCACAACAAAAAAAATATCAATCCAATACAAAACAATTGATGATAGTTAATCATCTCTAATTAGGGTGAATATGATTAAGTGTGTTAACCACACAATTTATTTCATAAAATTTAAATCAACGATTAATTATTCTTAACTATAAATTGGTTCAATCCTAATTAACTTTATCAACTAACTTTTCTTAATTAATTATCTTAATTCATAAATCCTTAATTTGTAATTAAGTAAATCTTAGTTACTTTCACCCTTTAATTAAATCAACTTTTAATTATAAAGTAATCACAAATTTTAATTGTTTAAAATCTTTATTTAATCATTATAAAGAATTTTATCTTTAAGTTAAAATTTAAATAATTGATTTACTCCTAAGTATTTTATCAAGTTAAATTTTTTTAAAACAATTTTTTTTTAAATCTAAGTTTTTGAAATACTTCATTTATATAAATCAATTTGGTTTTTAGATTAACATTTAAACATTTATTTTACTTTTTTTTTTAAATTTTGTTAAGTTAAACTTTAAAACAATCTTTATAAAATTATAAATTTGAAATACCATTTATTTCATATGCTATTTATCATCATCATAAATTTATTCAGGAAGTAAGCTTACTGGTGTTTTCAAAAATTTAGTTAAAACTGGAATTTTCTGTTTCACTGACCATCCCGAGGCTTGCTTCGGGTCGTACCCGAGGATAACTCCCCCCTACTTCGAGTTTTAGCTAAATCTACCCGGGTGGAAAATTTTCACAAAAAATTTGTTAAAGTCCCAAATCAACACGATGCAACACCGAAACAACTCGAGTTGCTCTTCGAGTTCCCACGCGATTTTCCCGTGTCATGCTTCGAGACTCCAGTTCCTTCCTCCCCAAAACCACATACTGATACAACAACTCCCCTCGTGCACGTGCACCGGCACCGGAGGCAACTCCCACCACTGGCGAACATAGCCGCACTTCAACCACCAACCCAGCAACCATCTCCAGTCATTGAAGTGCCCCATCTCCCCTCAAACCAAAATCGAACTCTAAGCCTCGAACTGGAAATCAATGGCTCCACTAAAACCACCCCGACCACGCGACGCCGATCAACGCCTCGCACCACCGCGACCACATCACCTCCGATCACCCACCAAGCTATCCCCAGAATCCCCTCGAACTCGATGCACCCGAGAATCATCAGCGACCCATTCTTCAACCATGACCAAAACTAGGTTTAGGAACCTAAACCTATTCGCCACCGACGCCATGATGGTCAGGCACCTCTCTGACCATTTTTCCCTGTCTTCCCGATCGCCCCACCATCTCCAGAAGAAACCCAGACCTCCCCGATCACTTAGGTCGAACGGAATTTCCCAAAATTGATTTTTCAGCCATTCCTAAATTCCTACCTCAATACTAAATTAGAAATTTTGATTCCAGTTTTAAAAATCATGGTTTCCAAAATGAGTTCAAGTTAAAATCCTGAATCAATAAATTTTGATACTGGAAATTTATTATATTTGAGCCTTTTTCCTGTAATTCCCAGATTTCTTAAAGTCTTTGCTATGGTTTAACTTTAAATTATTTTTAGGGGTTGAATACTGTTAAAACTTGGATATTGATTTCCTAAACATAATTTGTTTATATCCAGAGTTTTATCAGTTATTTAATTAAAGGATGAGAATTTTGTTTGTAAATTTGGTCTGGAAGAGAACAAGAAACAGGGGCAACTTAATTTATACAGGCATGCTTATATTTGAACTTCAACATTTATTCACAGGAAACCTCTATGCAATCACAATCATATGCAAGCTCATTCACACACATTTATCAATACCAACTTCATGCAAACAAAAATATGTATAAGGTTAAGGGTTTGCTCACAATATTTTCTAGAAGAGCAGGAATGTTTCCTGACAGTTTTCAAAAGAAAATGAAGTCTGCAACTTTCCTTCCTTTTCCTATTTTAAATTTGGAGTTTAGATCTGCAAATTTTTAAACACAGATCTGTGATTATTCTTGTTATATTCATTCACTTATTTCATTAATAACAATAGTTTTCATTTTACTTACAGTTGGGATTTATAACAGAAGCTTTTTTTTTCTTCTGAGGCTACAAAACTGGAAATAGTTTTCAGTCTTTGATCTTATACTTTCCTGCAAATAAATTGATTGATTCAATTGGTTAAATTCCTATTTCATTCATGTTTAACAAATTTAACTTAAAACCTTTAAAAAAGTAAATCCACTTGCCTTGAATTTATTTTAGAAATCACTGCACTGTTTTCTGTCTAGCCAAACTTGAAGCATTTCTAACCTGCAGTGAAATCCATTTATATTAAAACTTGATTTCCAAATCATAATTTCATTAAACAATAAAGTTTTAGACTACCTGAGAGATGGAATTATAGCTTGAACTAGTTTATATGGTTTCAGATCTTCAAACTTTGGAATGAAGAAGATGAAGGCAATTTTTTTTCTTCTGTTTTGATGGTTTCTTTTTGAATTGAATGATGATGTTTAGATTTGAGAAATCTTTGTGGTTGTATTTCAAAAGCTAGAGGCTTATAATTTCAAAATTTCTTTGGAAAATGTGAATATTTTATCTTTTTATAAGACAATTCATGCCATTTGTAAAAAGCAATGATGAGAGCAAGATTTTGTTCATCCCCTTACTCCACCTCTCATGTATATGTATTTATATGTATTTACATTTGTATATATATTTTCTTCCAGGTCAAAAAGATATTATTATTATTTTGTTTTTATTTTTATTATATTTTTACATATACATTTTATAAATAAATACATCCTTTATCTATTTATTACCATATATGGTTTATATATGTGAAAGGTTAAAAGAAAAGTTTAACCAAATTTACATTACATATGTTACATCTTAATGATTTTACATGCTACTAATTTTTTTTAAAACATTTATTTTAAATTTAAATTCAATTTTCAATCTCAAACTTGAAATATAAACTTTCATGCCCATTTGTTATATCCACACTCACCCTGAACAAATTTAAATTAAATTTTAAATATGCATTCAATTTACTCATATTTGTAATATACACATATATATAAGATTTTAAATCTATATGACTTTTTACAATATTTATTATTTCAATATTTTAATCTCAAAATAGAATTGGGATTTTATTATATATTACTACCACTCATTTTTATTTGTTTAGGATTTTTCATCCAATTTAATTTGAAATTAAATTCCAAAAGTTTAAAACATATTATTTATTTAAATTGATAACTTTGGGATGTTACTTTTTATCTATAAGATTTTAAATATAGAAATTCAAAATCTCAATTAAATTTTAAAATCAATACTCAAATAAACAAAAATCCTATGGAATTTGAAAAATCCAAATTAATTTTCAATTTTATCCAAAAATTTATTTACATTATCAATTTAAATTTAATTAAAATGGGGATCGTTACAATTCAAATCAATTAATAAATTTTTTTGGATTTATTTTAAATTTACATCCCAAATCCGTAAATTCCTTTCCACACTTTTAAAAATAAAACAATATTTTTTTAAAAACAAATTTCCCTTTCTTTTATAAAATTCCCATTGTGGATTTAAATTTTTAAATATCCACTAATTTACTATTTTCAAATCGATTCCTAAGTATTCACTTTCAACACCAAAACAATTTTCAAATTGATTTCCAAATTTATTCCAATTAACATATTGATTTCTAAGTTTATTTCAAACAACAAATAAATTTTTCATATCAATTTCCTAAAGGTTTATTTTTAACACCAAATTAATTTCAAATCGATTTCCAATTCATTCCCAAAACAAAAAATCAAATTTCCAAATCGATATCTAAAATTTATTTTAACTCTAAATTAAATCCCAAATCGATTTTAATAATTTATTTCAACTCCAAATTAAATCCCAGATTTAATTTCTAAATATATTCCCTTTTTAAATACATTCCTTTATCTCTTTCAAATGTTTAAAATCCGTATTTTAAATAAATTCTTCAACTATTCAATAATATTATTCGAAATCCCTTTATTAAAATATTTTCCCATAATTTCAAAATCCAAATTTTTTAATTTATTTTTGGTATCATACGATACCAAAAATATATACGGCTAAATTATAGCCTTCAACGGTTTCGATCACAAATAATCACATATAGATTATAAATAATCAACACACAACGTACGAAACAAATTAAATATTTGAGGAATCCAGTTGGATCCCTCCAACCTGTTTCCCTGCATCCATAGATGTTAGCACAACAATTAAATACCCATTCCACTTCAAGATGGAATATCGCGGTGTATGGGATTTATAAAATATCATCTGCTATTATGCGGCGCATAGGGTCTCATCCGCTATATAATGCAGAAAATCAATCACTCCAAATACATATATAATACCAATTCCACTTCGAAGTGGAATATCATGGCATATGAGTTTAATATAATATCATCCGCTATTATGCGGCACATAGGGTCTAAACTAATATAAGTAATAATGAATCAATCATCCAAGCACACAGTCAATCAATTTTAAATCTAACTATTTAAAATTTAAATCAGAAAAATATTTGATTGAGTGAGAAGATCTCACCCTTGCCTATGCAAGCAAATTCATTTCCGTTCCAGCTTGTTGTCACGATTTCTAGACCTTGTACAAATAATTTTTCAATTTATTAATATTCGAAATAAATCGAATAATCCAATTGCCATTATTATTATTTTAATACTAATCCAACTAATAAATTTAAAGTAATTTTTCTTTCCCTTTATTTTCCAAAAACTTATTCACATATATATAGAATTAGACTAGACAGGTTTAAACTTCACTGTAAATATTTCAGCTTCATGTATATATATTTCTAAAAAATATTTAACTGCTTCGAATTATATATATTTTTTTACTGTTGAAATGTTTAAAATGGTAATACAAAAAAATTTCTTTTACTGTAAAGATTTTATTTTCTGCAAATTAAACAGTAATTAACCTTACTGTTAAATTCAACATGAGTTATATATTTTTTTCTGAAATATATTCGTATATAAGTGTTTATTAATTTAAATCGAAACACATACCTTGTCTCCACGATACGAGCCTTTTCTCTCGTTTGCCACCATGACTTGCTTCGCATGCGCTATCACCGAGAACGCGACCCAAAATTGAATGCCCCCATCGCTTCGTTCATGCGATTAACTACAGCCATCACAACGTACATGTGACCCAGCTCTCGAACACGACACGTTGCCCTCGCGAATCTCGCACGCCACACCTTGACAATGTCGAGTCACTCCCCACCTTCTCACTGTCGCGCCTGACCTTGAGCCCAAAATCGAACAGCAAAACCACAAAATTGCCTTGCTCCACTTGTCGCGCCTCCCATCAATCCTTCCTAAACCCTAGCGTCGCGCGATTGAATTAACTGAAGGAGAATGAAGGGAAACTCGTGGCTTCACCTGAACTTCTCTTGATCGAAATCGATTTCGATGAAGGCCATTCTTCGATTCGAACTGTGTTTCATATTTATTTTTTTAAGGTGGATCTCAAATTTGACTACGAAAAGGAGAACAACCATTTTTCTTTATCGGCCAAGCAACTGAATTTAGGGAGAAATCGTTTTCTCTCTCCTTATTTCGAAAGAGACACGCGTCATTTTTTTATTCACCTTAAAACAAACGCGTGTATAAAATTTGCCAAGTGTTTGTAAACAATTGCCAGATGTTAGAAGAAAGAAAACATGTAAACTTTGTCCTGTAAAACAATCATTATAATTTAAATTTAAATTCAAAACTTTTCGATTTCCATGACTAAAAATTTTGATCTCCAATCGAAGCGTGCCGCCAGACATTTATAATGTTAAACCTCTATTCCGAACGCGATGGAAAAGGTTTCGGATCCAAATTCGATCGTATGGAGAAGATAGCTTTTTGAACCCAGTTATTACATTAAATTTCGATATAATTTTCGGCGCGTTTGCTTATCGTATGGCCAAACGATAACTCCAAACACTACAAAAATTGAAATCCAATAATAATACAATATTACAGATCCAATGGAACCGGTTTCTTCGAAATCCGAGACTGCGTCTCGGAAGGCTATTTTTAAATATCGATTTAAACGATAAAATTTCAAAACTGAACAAAACATTTTCAAATAAAATTCTAAAGCTACCATTATCTCCAGTATTCTCAATACAAATTTTATAAGCCTTAAAAATATTTTTAATCGGCATAAAACTGAATATTTAATATTTTTCCCAAATTTCAATAATTAAATCTAATAATTTAATTGCAAAATTCATATTTATATTTTGAAATTCATGTTAAATTAACTTCCAAATATTTAATATCAATTAAATATTTCAATTTCAAACGTTGGAATTTCCGGGTCGTCACAATTTACTACATTTATCCTTAATTAATTACTCCAATTAATTATCCTATAATTACTTACATTGATTAATTATCCCTTAATTAATCACACTTCATTAATTAGCTAAACCCTTGATTAATTTCCTAAATTTATCAATCCTTAATTAATTACACTAAGTAATTAATTCTTAATTACTTCCCTTAAGTAATTTGGATTACTTAATTATTTTCTTCAAGTAATTACCCCAATGGTTGACTATTCCCAATAACTAACCTTAATTTTATTAATTAATTAACCTATAATCAAAAATTTAACTAATTAACCCTTAACAACTAATCCCTTAAATCCTCTTAAGATAAACCGTAATTATCTTAAGATAAAACCTTATCTTATTTATGCCTTAATTATCATTAAAATATTTTATTTAAAAATTAAATTTGTTTAATTAAATCATTAATTAAGTTTTCAAAATACTTGTTCAACTTGATAAATTAAAGTTTCAAACCACAACTTATTTTTAAATGCTTTAAACTATTATCAAGTAATATTTTTAAATCTATTATCAACTTAAATTAATAAACTTGCTTTTTAAAATCTTAAAATTTCATTTTTACACCAGTTTTAAAATAACTTTAACTTAATTTAGCAAGGTTTAAAATTAAACAAAGTTTCAAAACTTCATAAACAATGTTAAAGAAAACTTCTATTGTATAGTAACTTATATAAGAAAATTCAAAACTAATTTCATTTTTAAATTTAAAAAAAACAAAGTTTGAAGCTCTTTTTAAAAATTTGTTAAAACTTACTTTGGGTAAAACCCAAAGCCCACTCAGGCCTAACCCGGGTTCTTTTCCATTTCACCATTTTAGTTAGTTTTTAGTTTAAGTTTTAAATTACAAAACTATAACCAAAAACTGTTAAAAAGATTAAAACACCCAGGCATTACTCAAGTTCAAACTCAAGCGAACATCCCACATACTCGAGTTACAACTCGAGAAAATCCTTCTTCCCAAATACCACAACTCAAACCGAAAACACTGATACAGAACCATGCATGTGCACTTGCACCAACGCCAGAATCACCTCTGGCCTCCGATGATCCTTCCAACACTTCAACCATCATCGCAGAAACCCATCCCGACCATCAGATCATCATCTCAAGCTCGCAATCAAAATGAGTATCCCAGGTGAAACAGACACCCAGACCGTCACAATAAATCCCCTCGAACCCACAACGCCGACCATCATATCACCTGAAACTCTGGACCTGCCACTGCAAGCTTCCCATGCCGCCTCCTTGAAAATCCCAAGCGACTCGATGCCTTAGAACCCACGCAGCGTCCATAATTGCAAGTTCAACAAAACTAGGGTTAAAACTGAAATCATCACACCGCCGATGACACAGCGACTACTCGATGCTTCTACCATTTTTCCCAAGCAACCCGCAACTTCTTCCATGACTAGAAGAAAATTCAAGACCCCTCAACCTCTAGATCGCCTGAGATTGCCACAAATTCAATTTCCACTCAAACCAAATTGCATCCTCAATGCAATATTAATTTTTTTTATTTTAGTTTAAAAAATCCTAACTTTCTAATAGATTCAGGTTATAATCTTGAAACAATAAATTATGATGTTTGAAATTTATCGTATTTTGAACTTTGACTGTAAATTCCCAAATTCTCAGAAAAAACTTGCTTTGATTTACTTAAAACTATTGTTTAAATTTGAATCTTGTTAAAACTAAAAAGTTTTGTTTTGATCCTATTGTCTAAAATGAATCAGAGAATTGGGAAATGATTTTTGAATAAATCAAAGGCCTATAAGCATGGAAAAATAATCATATGTCTGATTTAAAAGTTTACTCACCTTTTAGAAAGTTTGAACAGATAGCCTGCATGCTTCTAAACAGGAAATTTGAACTTTGAAAAACTGAATTGCTGATTCCTTTTGAAACTTGTAAACTTTGTTATTGTTTTTTATCTAAGCACTAGAAACTTGAATGCTAGATAAACTTACTGGAACTTTGATGATTATATTTAAAAAAATGTATTACAGGATTAGAATTTTATTTCTAGCTTTAAAAGTGGATTGATTTTCAGATTGTTGATGAGGATTTGTTTTTGAGAATGGTTTACAAGCTTGAGTTTCTAAGCTTTAGAATAGAAAAAAGATAGAAGGAATGGAGGTGAGAAAACATTTTTTTTCATAAGTTAAAATGCTTTATTTTAAAAAAATGAAAGAAAAATAACATATGGCACTTGTTTAAAAAAACTTGACATTTGTCATTCCATTTGTTAATTAGTTTACATATGTTATTATCAAACTTTAATAAGTTTACATTTGTCATTTAAGAGATTATCATTTATTTTAGATATTAAAAATAAGCTTTATACTTAATTTACTATTTATAAATACTAAATGTGTATATATATATATATAAATTACTTTAGAGAAAATATAAATGAAACAATTTATATACATATAAAATCTTGTTCATATATTTTAAAATCCAAAACATTTTAAAATATCTCTCTTTTGAATTTTAATTTTAAATCCAAATTCAAATTCAAATTTAAAAGTCCAATTCAAAAATCAATTCAACAATACAAACCCAAATTCCATTTGTAATTAAAAATTCTATTTATCTATCTATATTTAAAAACAACCCATTATCATAATTATTTGAAAATAACAATTTTTATTAATTTAAAATAATTATAAAGAGGATTATCACATTTAATTTTGCTTGAAATTTCCAGAATATCACATTCTTCCCCCTTCGAATCTTTTCGTCCTCGAAAAGGAACGAAGCTAGAATTTATTAAAATACTTAATATCAGTTAAATTTTCTCTTTATATTTTTTTAAAACATTTTAAAATCTATATAATATTACAAAATTGTTTTATAAAAATACTTTTTATAACTCGATGTCTCAACCAGTCCATCCTTGTTCTCACAGAAATTCGATCATACGTTAATTAAGCGTAGGACTGAAAATCTATAAGTACTTGGTAAACCAGTTTTCAACACCCAGTGAAAATACTTTGAAAACGTTTTATTAAAAATATAGAAAACATTTTTGAAAATAGAGGAAATATCTTTGGTCAGAATGCCCTGAAAATCATCATCCCCATCCATGGTCGCAATTAACCCGATGATTACGTTTCCATCCCGGCAAAATCCATAGATAACTGTAGGCACTCCACGCCCCTCGGTTACGCCATGGAACCCGCTATAGATCGCAGCTACAACCGGGGTTACGTTGTTGTCACAGCAAAAACCCATATAACCGTGGGCCTCGGCGCCCTCGAATTTCGCTGCCAAAAGAATCAAACTTCTCCACTACACTCGACCATAGATCGTAGTCTATCGATGTTTCGTTGCCTTCTCGAAAAAATAAAGCGTAGACCGTTGACACTCACCTCCACACAATTTCCGCTATGGCCCACAGTAAATCGCAGCGACATCGAGTTACACTGTCGTCACAGCATAACCCAAATGCCTCTGTAGGCATCAGCGCCCTCGACTTTCACTACCCAAAAATCCTCAGTAACTAGTTTGCCCGGACTCCTCACAGGATCAACTTTAGAACGTCCCCCTTTGAGGCTCAAGGTAGTACCAATCTATGGTACTACTGAAAAGTTCAAACCAAGGGAGCGACTTTTTCTCCAGAGCCATTTTCAAAAACACTTTATACTATACACATACATTATCTTTCAAATCATACACCTAGTATGAATCCCATACAAATCTCTTTTCTAAAAATCAATTATCCCAAAATCGATAATTCTCAAGCTATGCTTTCCAAATTCAGTATTGATTTTACCTAAAAATCAATGCCTTTCCAAATCCAAAAGTTCTAAAAACCTTTCCTCAAAATCATTCTCATAAGATCCTTTATATATATATATATATATAACCTTGAAAAATCTTTGGATCTCTTCAAACCTGTATAAATTTTCTTTTATACTTAAAATACATTTCAAAAACTCTTTTCCTCTGGAAAAAGATTCAACAAGAGGAGTTTTATCTTATATAACAGATACATATTTAACTTTACTATACACCAAATCAAATATTCAAATTTGATTACTTTTCTATAAAGTTATTAACCATATTTCCCTTCCACCATAGAAATATCTAATTTCCACTTTATTTCATCATATATTTCACAAAATATATGTTTTCATTTCAAAAACCATTTTACAGTTCTTATCCATAAATTTTTGATATCAATTTTAATCAAACCGGTATGATGTACACATATCATCCGTACGCAATATCAATCTGATCGCTCACTCGATCACACAATTTCACTTCCGAACTAGTATCGTCCACCCGATTTCCTAGTGCGGACTCAGATCTGGTTTCTTGATCAGAAACCGTCATTCTCCTGGCATAGCTATAACTATGATAGAGAATATCCAGAACCAATCAAAAATCCATATCCAGGTTTTCCGTTGAAAATCGAGTGAAAAATCCCAACTCGGCTTGATACACTACCTCGAAATTCCATGCTCGAATCTGGATCAAATCACTATTCGAATAGAATAATATACGCACATCTTACGTATTTATCTTTATTGATTATTAGCCAAATTAATTCTTCTTTCTATTCACATTTCCTTTAATTCCTATTCACTTATTCACATTTTCTCCCAATATCCCTTTTGATTAACAATTCAATTCTTATCTCAAATGGATATTTAATTATAAACAATTTGCACTCTGATCATCTTAAAATTAGAAAATAGTTTGAAAAATTAAAAATAGACGAGTAGCTGAAAAATAGCTGTAAAATAGTTAAGTAGTTATAAAATAGTTGGAAAATAGTCAAATAGTTATAGAAATTTTAAATATTTGCAAAATAGTTGTAAAATAGTAATTAGTTATAAAGTAGTTGAAAAACAGTAGTTAGATTATAAAAAGTTGAAAATTTGTTAAATAGTTTCAAAAATAATTGTAAAATAAGTATAATTTAGTTTGGCTTTAAAAGGAAAGATTGTATAGTAAGTAGCTTGGAAAAATAGATTTATGTTAAAACCATTTATTTTGAAAATAGTCTAGAGCCAAACTGTTCAATTCCCAGTCTCCAATCCGATTAATTCAATTTAAATTTCCACTTCCATTTAAATTGACTCAATTCCAATTTAAATAGCTTCAATTTCCATTGAAATTGATTTAATCCCAATTCAAGTTGAATTAATCCTCGATTTCTTTCCTAAATTCAAATCAAATTCCATTTGAATTTACTTATTCAAATTCAATCACAGTTTCAATTAATTCAAATAAATTCCAAATTGAACCAATTTCAATTCGTATCAATTCCAGTTTGAATTAATCCCAATTCCTATTTGAATTTAAACTCATTCAACTTCAATTTCATTTCAAATTAATCCAAGTCAAATTTTCCATTTGAATTTTTAAACTTATCCATCTTCAATCACAATTCCAATTAATTCAAATCAAATCCAATTTGAACTAATTCAATTTAAATCTCAACTTTAAACCATTTCGAATTATAAATTCGAGTAAAATTTTTGATGTTGATTTAATCCCTTAAATCAAATTAACTTTTATTTTTAAAATCAATAATATAAATCTTTAAACAATTTTATTTTGAGTCAGAATTTCAAAATTCCATTTTAAATTATCTCTACTTAACTTATTTCAAAGTTCAAATAAGAATTCAAAAACAATTTTATCTTCAGACCAATTTTTTTACCGAATTTTAACTTCAAGACCAATTCTCAGTTTTATAGATTATTTATAATATCCGGATAAATAAACATCCAAATTTTTCCAAACACCAATTTACAGTATCCAATTTCAATTTCCAAATCTCAAACCCAATTTGAGATCACTCATAACTCCCATTTTAAATCAACCGTTTAACTTTCCAAGTTAAATCCCAATTTCATCTTGATATTTCCAATTCAGCTTGCTCGTTAAATTACTTAACTTTCCCAAAGTTAAATTCAATTCATTCATTCAATCAACCTAACTCAAATTTGAATTCCCACTTCAATTTTTAAAATTTCTAATAATATTCTTTCTTACTTATAAGTTCAAAACTTATATCACTCTGGGTTTTCGCATCACATTCCAAGGAAAAATCAAAACTCAACATTAGAGTTTATTTCAAATATACATATTTATTTCCTTTACACGCCAAGTTACTTTAAATTTCAAGCCACCTTTGGTTTTAAATTCAAAACAAATTCCTATAAATTTTCAAACAACTCTTGTTTGAATCAAGCTCTTTTATTCAAATAATACTATTTATTATTTCTTTCAAACACTTGTAACAAATTCCCTAATTTTCTGGACTTAGATTTAATACTTCGCCATTTAAACCCTTTTTCAATTTCAATTCATAAGTCATACTCACCTAAATGTTTACTTCCTTAAACATTTTATTTTTGCTAAATCATTAACAAACATTTCATCATTTTAGGAAAATAACCAAGGTTATTACAACTGGAAACCAATTCTTATTATCTTATTTTGAAAATTCTTCTTCGAATTCAAAATTTTAATTTCAGTTTGAATCTATTTCAAACTAATCTTTCTTCAAATTTCAGTTTGGTATTATTTCTATTACCACTTAACTCTCATTATTTTATTTCAAATAATGCAACAACCAATTACCTTAATATATAATGGTTAGAGGAATCATTGCTTTACATATAAACTAATATAAAAATCCTTTACTTTTAAAACCATTATATAAAAGTAACAAGTACGCTCTCATATATATAAACACACACACACACTCAGCTCATCCTAGGATACCATTGACCCTATCCTCAATGAGTAATCCCACAAGAGCTAAGGTTCTCGGTTAACCTTCAGCTCTGATACCAAACGTAACGACCAGGAAATTTCGATTCCAAAAATTCCAAATAGTTAGGAAAAGAAGAAAGAGAAAGATGAAGAAGAAACAGAAAACCAAACTCGGAATCTCACATTCGCTGCGGATAAAATATAATATCAAATAATATTCTTTACAAAAAGGAAGCTGTATTAGTCAATTACATTTTAATACATCAGAGTTATATCATATACACAAACACTGGACAGATACGATCAACATATCCCAAATAAACTACAATATATCACAGCGGAATACGCTCCATACGTTCCTGCCATCCAGATCGCCTCCTGAGCTCCAGAATATCCTTATCTGAAAATCTGTAATACTCGGTCTGCCCCGAGCATTACATCAAAGTAACACCCGGGTCAGGCTAGAAACCAGCATAAGTAAACCCATATAATATAATATTCCAATGCATAGAACTTATTTAAAGCCCGGGGTAACTCGTTCACCACTACAAGTTCACAACTTGTAATAGTCAACACTTATATACACATTCAATCTCTAAGTACCTTTACTTAGATTTAAATGGTCCAGTCATTTAAATTATTCCATTTCAGCCTATTGATATTCCATTCCACCCAAACATCATATCACAAAACATTTCATACTAGAGATATCAACCAACTCAAGGCATTTAACATCATTCAATCACTCATAAACAAAATTGATCACTTCCCAATTAATTTAATTTATCTCTAATTAAATTAATAACTGACTTTAATCGCTAAGATTACCTTTACTTAACATTAACTAATTATAAATCAATTAATTAATCATCCTTTAGTTATCCATCTTAATTAATCACCGTTTACTAATTATCCTTTAATTACAATAAGTAGTTAATTCTTAATAAATTTCACAAATTAGCCTTCCCCCATCATGTTAAATGATCCCTTAATTACTTTTATACAGTAATTAACAATGATTTATCACATTTATCCTTAATTAATTACTCCAATTAATTATCTTATAATTACTTACATTGATTAATTATCCCTTAATTAATCACACTTCATTAATTAGCTAAACCCTTGATTGATTTCCTTAATCTATCAATCTTTAATTAATTACACTAAGTAATTAATTCTTAATTACTTCCCTTAAGTAATTTAGATTAAATTAATTACTTTCTTCAAGTACTTACCCCAATGGTTGACTATTCCCAATAATTAACCTTAATTTATTAATTAATTAACCTCTAATTAAAAATTTAATTAATTAACTCTTAACGACTAATCACTTAAATCCTCTTAAGATAAACCATAATTATCTTAAGATAAAACCTTATCTTATTTATGCCTTAATTATCATTAAAATATTTTATTTAAAAATTAACTTTGTTTAATTAAATCATTAATTAAGTTTTTAAAATACTTATTCAACGTGATAAATTAAAGTTTCAAATCACAACTTATTTTTAAATGCTTTAAACTATTATCAAGTAATAGTTTTAAATCTATTATCAATTTAAATTAATAAACCTTGCTTTTTAAAATCTTAAAATTTCATTTCTACACAAGTTTTAAAATAACTTTAACTTAATTTAGCAAAGTTTAAAATCAAATAAAGTTTGAAAACTTCATAAACAATGTTAAAGAAAACTTCTATTATATAGTAACTTATTTAAGAAAATTTAAAACTAATTTCATTTTTAAATTTCAAAAAAAAAACCAAGTTCAAAACTCTTTTTAAAAATTTCTTAACACTTACTTCGGGTAAAGCCCGAAGTCCACTCGGGTCTAACCTGAGTTCTTTTCCATTTCACAATCTTAGTTAGTTTTTACTTTAAGTTTTAAATTATAAAACCTGTAACCAAAAACTGTTAACAAGCTTAAAACACTCGGGCATTACTCGAGTTCAAACTCGAGCAAACATCCCACATACTCGAGTTACAACTCGAGAAAATCCTTCTTCCCAAATACCATAACTCAAACCCAAAAGACTGACATGAGAACCATGCCTATGCACTTGCACCAACGCCAGAATCACCTCTGGGCTCAGATGATCCTTCCGACACTTCAACCATCATCGCAGAAACCCATCCCGACCATCAGATCATCATCTCAAGCTCGCGATCAAAATGAGTATCCCAGGTGAAATAGACACCCAGACCATCATAATAAATCCCCTCGAACCCACGACGCCGACCATCGTATCCCCTGAAACACTGGTCCTGCCACCGTAAGCTGCCCATGCAGCCTCCTTCCAAATCCCAAGCGACTCGATGCCTTAGAACCCACGCAGCGTCCATAATTGAAAGTTCGACAAAACTAGGGTTAAAACTGAAATCATCACAACGCCGATGCCACAACGACTACTCGACGCTTCTACCATTTTTCGTAAGCAACCCGTAACTTCTTCCATCACCAGAAGAAATTTGAGACCCCTCAACCTCTAGATCACCAGAGATTGCCACAAATCCAGTCAAACCCAAATTACATCCTCAATGCAATATTAAAAATTTTGATTTTAGTTTTAAAAATCTAAACTTTCTAAATAGATTCAAGTTATAATCTTGAAATAGTAAATTATGATGTTTGAAATTTATCATATTTTGAATTTTGACTGTAAATTCCCAAATTCTCAGAGAAACCTTCATTTGATTTACTTAAAACTATTTTTAAAACTTGAATCTTGTTAAAACTAACAAGTTTTGTTTTGATCCTATTGTCTAAAATGAATCAGAGAATTGGGAAATGATTTTTGAACAAATTAAAGGCCCGTAAGCCTGGAAAAATAATCATACGTCTGATTTACAAACATGCACGGCATCTTCATACATATAAACAAGTTTCAAATCTTAAAATCATCATGCAAGCACATTTTCAAACATACATCGCTAGTTTACTTCAACCATTTAGCATATGCATCAAATTTAAAGTGATTCATGTTTACAGATTAAAAAGCAGAGGCTCAAACTAAGATCATAGATAATTTTTAAAATCAATAGAAATACACACAGGCATTCATATATACAAATATGCAAAGAAATCATCACACAGTATTTCACAAGTTACTTAAGTTTTAAATTTAAAAGTTTACTCACCTTTTAGAAAGGTTGAATAGAGAGCCTGCATGCTTCTAAACAGGAAACATGAACTTTGAAAAACCAAATTGCTGATTCCTTTTAAAACTTGAAAACATTGTTATTGTTTTTGATTTAAGCACTAGAAACTTGAATACTTGATGGAACTTTGATGATATGATTTTAAAAAATGAATTACAGGCTTAGAATTTTATTTCTGGTTTTAGAAGTGGATTGATTTTCAGATTGTTGATGAGGATTTATTTTTGAGAATGGTTTACAAGCTTGAGTTTCTAAGCTTTAGAATAGAAAAAGGATAGGAAGGAATGAAGGTGAGAAAACATTTGTTTTCATAAGTTAAATGATTTATTTTAAAAATGAAATAAAAATAAAAAATAACATATGACACTTGTTAAAAAAACTTGACATTTTTCGTTCCATTTGTTAATTAGTTTACGTATATTATTTTCAAACTTTAATAAGTTTACATTTGTCATTTAAGAGATTTTCATTTATTTTAGATATTAAAAATAAGCTTTATACTTAATTTACTATTTTATAAATACTAAATGTATATATATACACATATATATAAATTACTTTAGAGAAAATATAAATGAAACAATTTATATACATATAAAATCTTGTTCATGTATTTTAACATCCAAAACATTTTAAAATATCTCCCTTTTGAATTTTAATTTTAAATCCAAATTCAAATTCAAATTTAAAAGTCTAATTCAAAATCAATTCAATAATACAAACCCAAAATCAATTTATAATTAATAATTCTATTTATTTATCTATATTTAAAAACAACCCATTATCATAATTGTTTGAAAATAACAATTTTTACCAATTTAAAATAATTTATAAAGAGGATTATCACATTTAATTTTGCCTGAAATTTCTGGAATATCACACTCTTCCCCCCTTTGAATCTTTTCGTCCTCGAAAAGGAATGAAGCCAGAATTTATTAAAATACTTAATATCAGTTAAATTTTCTCTTTAAAATTTTTTAAAACATTTTAAAATCTATATAATATTACAAAACTGTTTTATAAAAATACTTTTTATAACTCGATGTCTCAACCAGTTCGTCCTTGTTCTCATAGAAATTCGGTCATAGGTTGTTTAAGCGTAGGACTGAAAATCTACAAGTACTTGGTAAACCAGTTTTCAACACCCAGTGAAAATACTTTGAAAACATTTCATTGAAATATAGAAAATATTTTTGAAAATAGAGGAAATATTCTTGGTGAGAATGCTCTGGAAATCATCACCCCATCCATGGTCGCAGTTAACCCGTTGGTTACGTTGCCATCCAGGCAAAATCCATAGATAGTTGTTGGCACTCCGCGCCCATCGATTACGCCATGGAACCCACTACAGATCGCAACTACAACCGGGGTTACGTTGTTGTCACAACAAAAACCTATATAACTGTAGGCCTCAGCGCCCTCGAATTTCACTGCCAAAAGAATGAAACTTCTCCACTCCACTCAACCATAGATCGCAGTCTACCGATGTTTCGTTGCCTTCCCGCCAAAATAAAGCGTAGACCGTTGACACTCACCTCCACACGATTTCCGCTATGGTACATAGAAGATCGCAGCGACATCGAGTTACACTATCGTCACAGCATAACCCAAATGCCTCTTTAGGCACCAGCTCCCTCGACTTTCGCTTCCCAAAAATCCTCAGGAACTAGTTTGCCCGGACTCCTCACAGGATCAACTTTAGAACCTCCCCCTTTGATGCTCAAGGCAGTACCAATCTATGACACTCCTAAGAAATTCATTCCAAGGGAGCGCCTTTATCTCCAGAGCCATTTTCAAAAACACTTTATACTATACACATATAGTATCTTTCAAATCGTACACGTAGTATGAATCCCATATAAATCTCTTTTCTCAAAATCAGTTATCCCAAAATCGATAATTCTCAAGCTAGGCTTTCCAAATCCAACATTTATTTTACCCAAAAATCAAAAGCCTTTCCAAATCCAAAGGTTCTAAAAACCTTTCCTCAAAATCAATCTCATAAGATCCTTTATATATATATAACTTTGAAAAAAATTTGGATCTCTTCAAACTTGTATAAATTTTCTTTTTATACTTCAAATACCTTTCAAAACTCTTTTCTTCTGGCAAAAGATTCAACAAGGGAAGTTTTATCTTATATAACAGGTATATATTTAACTTTACTATATACAAAATCAAATATTCAAATTTGATTACTTTTCTATAAAGTTATTAACCATATTTCCTTTCTACCATAGAAATATCCAATTTCCACTTTATTTCATCATATATTTCACAAAATATATGTTTTCATTTCAAAAACCATTTTACAGTTCTTATCCACAAATTTTCGATATCAATTTTATTCAAACCCGTATGATGTACACATATCATCCGTATGCCATATCAATCTGATCGCTCACTCGATCACACAATTTCACTTCCGAACTAATATCGTCCACCCGATTTCCTAGTGCGGACTCAGCTCTGGTTTCTTGATCAGAAACCGTCATTCTCCTTGCGTAGCCATAACTATGATAGAGGATATCCAGAACCAATCAAAAATCCATATCCTAGTTTGCCGTTGAAAATCGAGTGAAAATTCCCAACTCAGATCGATATACTACCCCGAAATTCTGTGCACGAATCTGGATCAAATCACTATGCGAATAGAATAATATACATACATCTTACGTATTTATCTTTATTGATTATTAACCAAATCAATTCTTCTTTCTATTCACATTTTCTTTAATTCCTATTCACTTATTCACATTTTCTCCCAATATCCCTTTTGATTAACACTTCAATTCTTATCTCAAATGGATATTTAATTATAAACAGTTTGCACTCCGATCATCTTAAAATTAGAAAATAGCTTGAAAAATTAAAAATATACAAGTAGTTGAAAAATAATTATAAGTTTGTAAAATAGCTGTAAAATAGTTAGGTAGTTATAAAATAGTTGGAAAATAGTCAAATAGTTATAGAAATTTTAAATAATTGCAAAATAGTTGTAAAATAGTAATTAGTTATAAATTAGTTGAAAAACAGTAATTAGTTTATGAAACAGTTGAAACATTGTTAAATAGTTCCAAAAATAATTGTAAAATAAGTATAAGATAGTTTGGCTTTTAAAAAAAGATTGTATAGTAAGTAGCATGGAAAAATAGATTTATATTAAAACCATTTGTTCTGAAAATAGTCCAGAGCCAAATAGTTCAATTCCTAATCTCCAAGCCCATCAATTCAATTTAAATTTCCACTTCTATTTAAATTGACTCAATTCCAATTTAACAACTTCAATTTCCATTGAAATTGATTTAATCCCAATTAAAGTTGAATTAATCCTCAATTTCTTTCCTAAATTCAAATCAAATTCCATTTGAATTTACTTATTCAACTTTAGTCACAATTTCAATTAATTCAAATAAATTCCAAATTGAACCAATTTCAATTCATATCAATTCCAGTTTGAATTAATCCCAATTCCTATTTGAATTTAAACTCATTTAACTTCAATTCATTTCAAATTAATCCAATTCAAATTTTCCATTTGAATTTTTAAACTTATCCATCTTCAATCAAAATTTCAATTAATTTAAATCAAATCCAATTTGAACTAATTTAATTTAAATCTCAACTTTAAACCATTTTGAATTATAAATTCGAGTTAAATTTTAAATTTTGATTTAATCCCTTAAATCAAATTAACTTTTATTTTTAAAATCAACAATCTAAATCTTTAAACAATTTAATTCTGAGTCAGAATTTCAAAATTCCATTTTAAATTATCTCTACTTAACTTATTTCAAAGTTCGAATAAGAATTCAAAAACAATTTTATCTTCAGAATCCAATTTTATTGCTGAATTTTAACTTCAAAACCAATTCCCAGTTTCATAGATTATTTATAATATCCGGATAAATAAACATCCAAATTTATCCAAACACTAATTTACAGTATCCATTTTCAATTTCCAGATCTCAAACCCAATTTGAGATCACTTATAATTCCCATTTTACAACAACCATTTAACTTTCTAAGTTAAATCCAAATTTCATCTTGATATTTCCTGTTCAGGTTGCTTGTTAAATTACATAACTTTCCCAAAGTTAAATTCTATTCATTCATTCAGTCAACCTTACTCAAATTTGAATTCCCACTTTAAATTTTCAAATTTCTAATAATATTCTTTCTTACTTATAAGTTCAAAACTTATATCAATTTGGGTTTTCACATCACGTTCCAAGGAAAAATCGAAACTCAACCTTAGAATTTATTTCAAATATACATATTTATTTCCTTTACCCTCCAAGTTACTTTAAATTTTAAACCACCTTTGGTTTTAAATTCAAAACAAATTCCTATAAATTTTCAAACAACTCTTGTTTGAATCAAGCTCTTTTATTCAAATAATACTATTTATTATTTCTTTCAAACACTTGTAACAAATTCCCTAATTTTCTGGACTTGGATTTAATACTTCGCCATTTAAACCCTTTTTCAATTTCAATTCATAAGTCATACTCACCTAAATGTTTACTTCCTTAAACATTTTATTTTTGCTAAATCATTAACAAACATTTCATGATTTTAGGAAAATAACCAAGGTTTTTACAACTGGAAACCAATTCCTATTATCTTATTCTGAAAATTCTTCTTCGAATTCAAGATTTTAATTTCAGTTTGAATCCATTTCAAACTTATCTTTATTCAAATTTCAGTTTGGTTGTATTGCTATTACCACTTAACTCTCGTTATTTTATTTCAAATAATGCAACAACCAATTACCTTAATATATAGTGGTTAGAAGAATCATTGCTTTACACATAAACTTATGTAAATCCTTTACTTTTAAAACCATTATATAAAAGTAACAAGTACGCTCTCATATATATATACACACTCAACTCATCCTAGGGTACCATTAACCCTATCCTTAATGAGTAATCCCACCAAAGCCAAGGTTCTCGCTTAACTTTCAGCACCGATACCAAATGTAATGAACCGGAAATTTTAATCCCCAAAATTCCAGATAGTTCGGAAAAGAATAAAGAGAAAGATGAAGAAGAAGAAACAGAAAACCAAACTCAGAATCTCACATTCGCAGCGGATAAAATGTAATATCAAATAATATTCTTTACGCAAAGATAGCAGTATTAGTCAATTACATTTTAATATATCAGAGTTATATCATATACCCAAACACTGGACAGATACAATCAACATGTCCCAAATAAACTACCGTATATCACAGCAGAATACGCTCCATACATTCCTGCATCCAGCTCTCCTCCTGAGCTCTAGAACGTCCTTACCTGAAAATCTGTAATACTCGGTCTGACCCGAGCATTACATCAAAGTAACACCCGGGTCAGGCTGGAAACCAGCGCGAGTAAACCCATATAATACGAAATTCCAATGAATAGAACTTATTTAAAACCCGAGGTAACTCGTTTACCACTACATGTTCACAACTTGTAATAGTCAACACTTATATACACAGTCAATCTCTAAGCACCTTTACTTAGATTTAAATGGTTCGGTCATTTAAATTATTCCATTTCAGCCTATTGATATTCCATTCCACCCAAACATCATATCACAAAACATTTCATACCTGAGATATCAACCAACTCAAGGCATTTAACATCACTCAATCACTCACAAACAAAATTGATCACTTCCCAATTAGTTTATCTCTAATTAAATTAGTAACTGACTTTAATCGCTAAGATTAGCTTTACTTAACATTAATTAACTATAAACCAATTAATTAACCGTCCTTTAATTATCCATCTTAATTAATCACCATTGACTAATTATCCTTTAATTACAATAAGTAATTAATTCTTAATAAATTTCACAAATTAGCCTTCCCCCATCACGTTAAATGATCCCTTAATTACTTTTATAAAGTAATTTACAATAATTTATTACAATTATCCTTAATTAATTACTCTAATTAATTATCCCATAATTAATTAGATTGATTAATTATCCCTTAATTAATCACACTTCATTAATTAGCTAAACCCTTGATTAATTTCCTTAATCTATCAATCCTTGATTAATTACACTAAGTAATTAATTCTTAATTACTTCCCTTAAGTAATTTAGATTAAATTAATTATTTTCTTTAAGTAATTACCCTAATGGTTGACTATTCCCAATAATTAATCATAATTTTATTAATTAATTAACCTCCAATTAAAAATTTAATTAATTAACCCTTAACAACTAATCACTTAAATCCTCTTAAGATAAAGCATAATTATTTTAAGATAAAACCTTATCTTATTTATGCCTTAATTATTATTAAAATATTTTATTTAAAAATTAACTTTGTTTAATTAAATCATTAATTAAGTTTTTAAAATACTTATTCAACTTGATAAATTAAAGTTTCAAATCACAGCTTATTTTTAAATGCTTTAAACTATTATTAAGTAATAGTTTTAAATCTATTATCAATTTAAATTATAAACTTTCTTTTTAAAATCGTAAAGTTTCATTTCAACACAAGTTTTAAAATAACTTTAACTCAATTTAGCAAAGTTTAAAATTAAATAAAGTTTCAAAACTTCATAAACAATGTTAAAGGAAACTTCAATTATATAGTAACTTATATAAGAAAATTTAAAACTAATTTCATTTTTAAATTTCATAAAAAACCAAGTTTAAAACACTTTTTAAAAATTTCTTAACACTTACTTCGGGTAAAACCCAAAGTCCACTCGGGTCTAACTTGAGTTCTTTTCCATTTCACCATTTTAGGTAGTTTTTAGTTAAGTTTTAAATTATAAAACATGTAACAAAAAATTGTTAACACGCTTAAAACACTCAGGCATTACTCGAGTTCAAACTCGAGCGAACATCCCACATACTCGAGTTACAACTCAAGAAAATCCTTCCTCCCAAATACCATAACTCAAACCCAAAACACTGACACGAGTACCATGTCTGTGCACTTGCACCAACGCCAGAATCACCTCTGGCTCACTGATCCTTCCGACACTTCAACCATCATCGCAGAAACCCATCCCAACCATCAGATGATCATCTCAAGCTCGCGATCAAAATGAGTATCCCAGGTTAAATAGACACCCGACCATCACAATAAATCCCCTCGAACCCACGACGCCGACCATCGTATCACCTAAAACTCTAGCCCTGCCACCGCAAGCTTCCCATGCAGCCTCCTTCTAAATCCCAAGAGACTCGATGCCTTAGAACCCACGCAGCGTCCATAATTGCAAGTTTGACAAAACTACGGTTAAAACTGAAATCATCACACCGCCGACGCCATAGTGACTACTCGACGCTTCTACCATTTTTCCTAAGCAACCCACAACTTCTTCCATCACCAGAAGAAAAATCGAGACCCCTCAACCTCTAGATCGCCTGAGATTGCCACAAATTCAATTTCTAGTCAAACCCAAATCGCATCCTCAATGCAATATTAAAAATTTTGATTTTAGTTTTAAAAATCTTAACTTTCTAAATAGATTCAAGTTATAATCTTGAAATAATAAATTATGATGTTTGAAATTTATCATATTTTGAATTTCGACTGTAAATTCCCAAATTCTCAGAGAAACCTTGCTTTGATTTACTTAAAACTATTTTTAAAATTTGAATCTTGTTAAAACTAACAAGTTTTGTTTTGATCCTATTGTCTAAAATGAATCAGAGAATTGGGAAATGGTCTTTGTAGAAATAGATACGACGGACTGATTTCGTGAGTAGTTCTCTTCATAACTGGATTTAGACTATTGTGTTTATTTCAGAGTCTTGAGGCCAAATTCCTGATGTTGAATCCTTTGACGTATTTAATAAAATCGTGGTTTCTGCAAATTTGTACCTAACCTTTTATGTTTTCAATCAAGATCTATCACTTACTATTCAAGACTTTAAGTTTAAAATTTTCATGCCATGTAAGTTTTATGTGCTTCAATTTAGATTTATCAATTTTTCGTTATTCGGCTTTTATGCTTTCAACTTCATGTCAATGAACTTTTACATTTAGCTTATAAATTTCTGTTGGCTATTGCTGCTTGGAGCAATCTGATTTTTGACGAACGCAGCTCACCCCGGCGATAGTTCGTCCTGCTGTGGTAAGTGAGAATTTCCAACCTCCTATATTTTCTTAGTTCCCATCTTCAATTTACACCTTCATTTGGGTATAAGTTGGTAAATGCACTTTCTGGTTCATGGTCAAGTCAATTTTGTTGTTGTAATCTTTATTCCAAAGCTATACTACTAACTGTAACGGCTGATCTGATTTTCGACGATCGCAACTCTGCCCCAGTGCTGCTGTGGTAAATGGAAACTTCAAATCTCCTGTATCTGCTTGGTTTCCATCATTAATTTATATGTTATTTTGGGTATAAGTTGGAAAATGCCCTTCTAGGTTCATAGTTAGTCAATTATGTTGTTGTTACCTTCATTCTAAAGCTATATACTGATAACTGTGACACACTGAAATAAACTAAAAAAAACCTGACATATTTTATTCTTTATTGGTTGGTACGATTTGGACATACATGAAAACCAAGTCCGGCTGTTTGTGTATTGAGTGCCTCTGTAAAGGTGGAACCCTGTGCACGAGGCTCCCGCATGATAGCGGGCTTTGGAAAGGTCGATAATGTAAGCAGCATTTCTCGGGCATTGAGAAGAGACTGTTTTCGAACTCGAAACTGGGCACCCAGATCATCATACGGGTGACCTAACCGTCGCACCAAGGATCCACCTCTATTGAGTGCCTATGTACTTACCAAATTTGTTTTCCTTGATATGTTTTACTTTATTGACACTATGTGACGCCCCACCTCTATACCCACACTAGCCAAGAACACTACGGAGTAATGCTGTCAACTAGCATGGAGAATAAGGCTGCGGAGGAGCAACCATCCATGTAATTTCTTAGTGCGAGCACCGATATGTCAGATAGTATAGCATGCATTTCATTTAAGGAGGAAATCCGACATACCGATACAAACTCAAGGCTACCATATAGTGGCTATATATAATCTTCAGAAACAAATATAGAAATAAACATAACACAAATCAGTCACAGACATCCATATCACAAAGTTCGGAAAAAGATATGAATATATAACACATGAAAGTGTACATCAGAGTAGTGGTCTGAAAGATCCACAATAACACAAAAGAATAACAACATGTGCTATACAAAAGAATACATCTATGAGTCGATATTTAAAATGTATACAACAAAAACTACTAATCTAAGTAGTTAGCCAAAAGTAAGAGTAATAGATCCCTGGAGAGAAGTCAAGCAGAAGCACCTGTAACATCTCGGTCTGACCCGAGTATTATTTCATAAGAAAATAATAAACGGAACAGTCTAGCTATAAATATCAGATGACATGATATAGAATAAGAGATATGGCATAAACGTATGATAACCATAATGGCATACTACTATAAGTATGAAAATGATAATCGACAAGAGATTAATAAATATCACAAGAATCTTCTCAAAGATCCAAATCGAAAAAAAGGTAATGACACACAAACTCACCAAAAAACTTATCAATGAAAATCACAAAAATTGGTGAAGCACAAATTCCAAAAATCAACACACGAGACCCAGAAATCACAAAAAGGGGGAGGCTTATCACAAAATGGGAGTATGAAAACTCACCAACACGTGTATCAAAATACGAGACGCTATCTCATGGTAGCTAACCATTAATTTTGAGCCAAGGCTCCACAAGAATGGCCCAAAGACCATGGGGCGCTACCCCACATATGTGAGCCGAAACATCACACAAACGGGGTTTAGTCTCCCTCGTAGACAAAGAGACATCGCACAATTGCTAGTCTAAATCACAAAAATGATCGTCATTGATCATAAAGAAGTGTCAATTACACTAAGCTAGTAAATATATGAGTTTAGCTTCATGTCCCATAACCACTTGCTTAACTTAAATATTTACGAACAAACCGTAGATCTCACTCGAAAATTGTCACAAGAGGTTCAATCGAACAAGTCCAAGAATTAACCGACGAAGTAAACGCAAGCGTTTCATACCACTTGTTTTACTAAGCCGTTTAATTAAATTTCTCATCGGAGTGAGGTAAAGGCTTGTATATACTAGTAGATTGGAAAACAGTTTAGGAAAAGTGCTTTGTAATAAAATAGTGTTGAAATGGCTTTGATGAAAGAGTTTTGATATTTACTACTAGTATTGAAACCTTTATATTTTTAAAGGGGCAAATCACAAAAATGATTGTAGAAACAATCAGTCACAAAAATTCACATACGAAAACGTAAATGAAATCCAAGGAAATCAGTTCCAAATGCATCAAATTAGAAATACCCACGCGACCTAATCATGGCCGAGCTAAGGAAAGGCGCGACCTAACGGGGTGCCTACCTAATGTATAAGTAAGGCCGAGCGATTTAGTGGATGTGTCAAGCGACATAATAGAAACAGGGTCGAGCGACTTAAGGTGATACGACCCAAGTGGCGAACGACCTAACATGGAATCATGGTCGAGCGACCTAATCCTTTGAGGCCGAATGACCTAACTAACTCGCGAACTAAGGATTAACGGGCTGCGTAAGAAGGCCAAGCGACCTAATGAGGCGATAAGGCCGAGCGAACGACCTAATGATGCGCGCGACCTAGTGGGATATGCGACCTAAAGATAAGGCCGAGCGACCTAGGGCTAACGACCTAGAGAAATGCCGAATGGCCTAAGGGTTCACGAGCCAATTGCAAGCCGAGAAGCACATATCTGCAGGCCGAACGACCTAAAGACGAAGCGACCTAACAACTTAATGCCGAGCGACCTAACTAGGTAAGTAAGGCCGAGCGACCTAAGGAGCTACGACCTAACGGCGAATGACCTAGGCCTTATGGCGAACGACCTATCATTGCCGAACGAACTAAGGCTGGAAACGACCTATACTCTGTGTGCCTTTTCAACAGCGCACGACCTAAGGCCAGAAAATGCTAAAACACACGAAATTTGGAGTTTTTCACCAATTCAATCCAAACCAAATGCAAATGTACATGTTAAAGTGATAGGAATTCATTCCCAACAATCCAAGATAGTTATAGACAAGAATGTGAGATAAAAATCACACCTTTTCACAATTTAAACGAAAATCAAGCTTCAAAGCAAAGGGAGAAGCAACCACAAGCTTGAATCAATGGCTTCACTTTGGATTTGGAGTTAAATATTGGATTTGTAGTTGAAACCTAGGCTTGGAGTTTTAATTTCCCATTCCCTCCTCCATTTTTTATGAAGCTTGAATGTAAAAGAAAATAGAATGAAGTTATGAAGAGAAGGAGTGAAGGTTGGGCCTAATAGGCTAAGTCCAAACCAAAGTCCAAAGCGAAAAAGTAGTGAAATTCCACTAACTCCAAACACATCAAAGTTTATACTCAAAAAGATCGCAAATGGTGTTTTGAACAACCGTATGCAAAAAGTAACTTTTCAGACTAAAATCCGACTAATGATAAAATATTTAAATAAAATATTTAAATATCAAATCGTAAAATATGCGGGTTGTTACACACTCCCCTCCTTAAAGAATTTGCGTCCTTGCAATAATTAAGAAGAAAACATATGGTAACAACCATAAAAGCATATTCAACACAAGAGGAGTTTGAAATAAGAAATTCACGTCAAAGAGCACGAGAAAGTAATTCCGGATGTGTTCGCTCGATGAATTATCTAGATTACCAAGAGTTGTCCTTAGGATTTGAGGACCATTGAACTTTAACAAGCGAAACATCTTTATTTCTAAGGTGCTTGACCTCCGAAGCAATATTGCGAATAGGATGTTGCTCATGAGTTAAAGTAGGTGAAACTTCAATTTCTTCCACAACACCGGGCTCAAGAATAGAATCGAAATCTCAAAGGCATTTCCGTAATTAAGAAACGTGAAACACGTCATGAATAGCAGAAAACTGAGCCGGTAATAAAAGGCGATAAGCCATGGAACCAATACGTTCGGTGATAGGAAATGGCCCAATATATTGAGGCGCCAATTTTCCTGATCGACTGAAACGTACAACACCCTTCATAGGTGAAACACGAATAAACACAAGATCTCCCACAAAAAATTCGAATCTCCTTCACCGGTTATCGGCATAGGATTTCTGTCTACTTTGGGCTTCTTTCATCCTAAGACGAATGAGGTCAATCTTCTCTGTGGAATCACGAATAAAATCTGGACCTAAAACCAGCCTCTCACCGGCCTCAAGCCAATAAGAAGAAGATCAACATGGCCTTCCATAAAGTGCCTCGAAAGGAGCCATACCAATACTAGCTTGGAAGCTATTATTATAGGAAAATTCAACGAGAGAAATATGATCTCCCAACTTCCACCAAAATCAAGAACACAAGCACGAAGAAGATCCTCAAGAGTTTGATTCACACGCTCAGTTTGTCCATCGGACTGGGGGTGATAAGCGGTGCTAAAATTAAGCTTCGTTCCCAAAGCTTGCTGAAGACTCTTCCAAAATCCACTAGTAAGAAATGGATCACGATCACTAACAATAGAAGTAGGGACTCCATGCAATTTAACAATTTCTTTGATAAAAAGTTTGGCCAAAAGAGGAACGGTTCGATTAGACCGAACAGGAATAAAATGGGCGGATTTAGTAAGTCTATCAACTATCACCCATAAGCTATCATGACCCGAACGAGAACGGGGAAGGCCATCTATAAAATCCATGGAGATTTGATCCTACTTCCAAATTGGAATTTCTAAAGGTTGCAATAACCCACCGGGCCTTTGATGTTCGGCCTTGACAAGTTGGCAAGTCATGCAACACTTAACAAAGTTAGCAATATCAAATTTCGTTCCCTCCTAATAATAAAGTCGTTTCATGTCTGCATACATTTTACTACTACCGAGATGAATGGTAAATTTAGAACGATGAGAATCTTCTAAAATATCTTTACGAAGATCACTAATATTTGGTACGATAAGTCTACCAAATTTTTGAATGCCGCCACGAGAATCAATATCAAAGTCTTTCAAACCTTCAATATCAATTTTTCCTTAATATTTTGGCCAAGAATAGCCAATTCGGGATCTAGCCTTTGAGCTTCAAGAATGCGGTCTAAAAGAGAAGGATGAGCCTCAAGGCTACATAAAGCAAGAGATGAACATAAATCGGAAACACGATCTCAAATTTCACAAGTGGATAAAACCTCGAGATCATTCCATTCGGATATCATCATGGAAACAACCTCCTGTTGCTTGCGACTAAGTGCATCGGCAACTCGATTTCCCTTTCCGGGAGTATAAAGAATATCAAGATCATAAGCTGCAAGAAATTCGAGCCAACGTTGTTGACGCAAATTTAGTTCCTTTTGAGAAAATAGATACTTCAAAGATTTATGGTCGGTGTAAAGAATAAACTCTTCTCCCAAAAGGTAATGACGCCAAATACGAAGGGTGAAAATAATAGCTGCGAGTTCTAAATCATGAGTGGCATATCTAGTCTCAACAGGCTTCAATTGCCTAGAAGCATAAGCAATAACACGTTCTGTTTGCATAAGAACGGCTTCCAAACCAATGCGACTAGCATCGGTATAAACAACGAAATCTTGATTCCCCTCGGGAATAACAAGAATAGGGGCATCAGAAAGGAGTCCTTTTAATTTCTGAAAAGAAGCTTCACATTTGCCCGACCAAATGTATTTAACACCTTTCTTTGTCAAACTAGTAAGAGGCATGGAAATTTTTGAAAAGTCTTCGATAAAATGACGGTAATAACCAGCCAATCCTAGAAAACTACGGATTTCTGTCACACTCTCCGGTCTCTTCCAATTTTGAACCGCTTCAATCTTTGAAGGATCCACGGAAATTTCGGATTCAGAAATAATATGACCAAGAAATTTCGCACGAGATTGCCAAAAGTGGAATTTGGAAAATTTTGCTTTCAATTGATTGCTCCTAAGAGCTTCCAACACAATCCGAAGATGCTTTTCATGCTCCTCCTTGGTTTTAGAATACACAAGAATATCATCAATAAAGATGAGAACAAACCGATCGAGGAAGTCTTTGAAAACTCTATTCATAAGGTCAACGAAATAAGCCCGAGCATTGTCAAACCAAATGGCATAACAAGCCATTCATAAGATCCATAACGAGTACGGAAATATGTCAAAGGAATGCTATCCTCTGCAATACGAAGCTGATGGAAACCGGTAGCTAAGTCTAATTGTGAAAAGACTCTAGCACCACTAAGTTGATCGAATGGATCATCAATCCGAGGTAAAGGATATTTATTCTTGATAGTAATATCATTATTCTTGATAGTACCATCGGATTTCTTCACAAAAATTGCCGAAGCTCCCCAAGGAAAGGAACTAGAGCGAATAAATTGCTTCGTCTCCAATTCAGATAATTGTTTGCGCATCTCCTCATTTTCTTTATTGGACATACGATAAGGAGGACGAGTGATAGTTGAGCTCCAGGAATGAGATTAATTCTGAACTCAATTGCTCGCTTAGGCGGTAATCCTAAAACGGGCTCAAATATGTCGAAAAATTCACGAACAACGTGAATAAGAAAAATAATATCTTTCTCATCATCTTTATCGTCATCATGAGGATTTAAGGAATATAAAGATGCAACCAAGCTGGAATCCGAATTTTTAAGGTCAATAGAAATCTTCTTAACAGATTGAGGATGTCGAAGATAAATAGTCCGCTCAGGACATAGGATTTGGGCTTCATAACGGTTAAGCCAATCCATTCCCAAAATCATTCCAAAGCCTAAGTAGCGCATAACATACAAGTTGGCTCGGAAAGAAAGATCACACAAAATGATCTCGACATCTTTACACAATAAATTGATTGTTGCGGATCCACCAACCGGATTCGCAATTCTCAGAGAAGTCATTAAACACATAACATCCAAAGGAAAAGCATCAATAAGTTCTTTTGATATAAAAGAGTGGGACACACCCGTATCAAAAAGAACTCGAATAGGATGATCACGAAATAAAATAATGCCATCAAGGATAGAATGAGAAATACCTTTACCACGAGATGTGTTGCCAGGGGCTTGAGCAACATTAAGTTTTCCCTCCTTCCTGCCTTGAAGTTTGGGACAAGAAGATAAATAATGATCCAGGATTTTGCAATAGCGACAAGATTTGAGCTTTAAACGCTTGTTCGCAAAATGGTCTTTAGAACCACAGTTGTAAAATTGCCCACTACTAGGGAAGAAGTCTTTGCAGCAGGAGTTTCTTGCTTACCCTTTTTGTTAAGATAGGGACCTTTGAATTTGTTTGTCCTCTTCTTGTTGTTGAAGTATGGTTTGGAACCCATTACTTCAACATCACTTTCCCTATCCGCCTCTTCAAGACGAAGAGCGATATCAATGAGTTGGTCGAAGGAGACTTCTAATTTTAGAAGTAATGGCTTCTTAAGTTTTTTATTCATGCCATAGACCAATCTCTGATTTTTCTTCAATGGGGTATTAATGTATTCAACCCCGTATTTAGAAAGAGGTTCAAAAGATGTGACATAGTCTGTCGTAGATGATTCACCTTGAACAAGATCAATGAAACGGCGAGCCAAAGTCACCTTCTCAGCTTCTGGCACAAATTTTAATTCGAAGCGTTCCCGGAATTTCTCCCAAGTAAGATCCGCTTCAGCAATTTCAGGAATAAGAAGTTCATACCAATCTAATGCTCTTTCTTGGAGCATACTAGAGGCCACCTGAACACTGTGAAGATCATTAAGATTCATGCGAGAAAAGATTCGATCGCATGTTCTTAGCCAAGCCTGGACTTCGATAATAGTCTCGGAACCTTTGAATGGCTTCCCACCCAAATTGGTATAATCGCTACACAAACATGAAAATCCATACCTAGGGTGAGTAGACTCCGGATTAGATCCGGCTGCTTGAGCATTCCTCACTAGATCAAGAAGCTGTTCGGCAGACATAAATACTCCATCCTGGGGATTAGCACGAGATTGACTGGCGTTGGGACGACCAGGTCTAACCATTTCTCTTCCATTTTGAAAGAAAGAAAGAAGAAAGATAAGGTTATTCACCAAATGAATATCAAGCACTCTTGATAGATAAACAAGGAACCATAAAGGAAATAGGATGAATCCGAACGAAGACTCGAATTAAATCCTAATGCAAGATTCCTAAGATGGACTTAGGACGATGATCCTTGCTAGACTATTCTACATTGTTCCGAATATTGGCTCTGATACCATGCTGTGACGCCCCTCCTCTATACCCACACTAGCCAAGAACACTACGGAGTAATGCTGTCAACTAGCACGGAGAATAAGGCTGTGGAGGAGCGACCATCCATGTAATTTCTTTGTGCGAGCACCGATATGTCAGATAGTATAGTATGTATTTCATTTAAGGAGGAAATCTGACATACCGATACAAACTCAAAGCTACTACATAGTGGCTATATATTATCTTCGGAAACAAATATAGAAATAAACATAACATAAGTCAGTCATAAACATCCATATCACAAAGGCGAAAAAAATATGAATATATAACACATGAAAGTGTACATCAGAGTAGTGGTCTGAAAGATCCACAATAACACAAAAGAATAGCAACATGTGCTATACAAAAGAATACATCTATGAGTCGATATTTCAAATGTATACAAAAAAAACTACTAATCTAAGTAGTTAGCTAAAAGTCAGAGTAATAGATCCCTGGAGAGAAGTCAAGCAGAAGCACCTGTAACATCTTGGTCTGGCCCGAGTATTATTTCATAAGAACATAATAAACGGATCAGTCTAGCTATAAATATCAGATGACATGATATAGAATAAGAGATATGGCATAAACGTATAATAACCATAATGGCATACTACTATAAGTATGAAAATGATAATCAACAAGAGATTAATCAATATCACATGAATCTTCTCAAAGATCCAAATCCACAAAAAGGTAATGACACACAAATTCACCAATGCACAAAAATTGATAAAACTTATCAATGAAAATCACAAAAATTGGTGAAGCACAAATTCCAGAAATCAATACACGAAATCCAAAAATCACAAAAAGGAGGAGGCCTATCACAAAATGGGAGTATGAAAACTCACCAACACGTGTATCACAAAACGAGACGCTATCTCATGGTAGCTAACCATTAATTTTGAGCCGAGGCTCCACAAGAATGGCCCAAAGACCGTGGGGCGCTACCCCACATATGTGAGTCGAAACATCACACAAACGGGGTTTAGTCTCCCTCGTAGACGAAGAGACATCACACAATTGCTAGTCTAAATCACAAAAATGATCGTCATTGATCATAAAGAAGTGTCAATTACACTAAGCTAGTAAATATATGAGTTTAGCTTCATGTCCCATAACCACTTGCTTAACTTAAATATTTACGAACAAACTGTAGATCTTCACTCGAAAATTGTCACAAGAGGTTCAATCGAACAAGTCCAAGAATTAACCGACGAAGTAAACGCAAGCGTTTCATACCACTTGTTTTACTAAGCCGTTTAATTAGATTTCTCATCCGAGTGAGGTAAAGGCTTGTATATACTAGTAGATTGGAAAACGGTTTAGGAAAAGAGCTTTGTAATAAAAGAGTTTTGATATTTACTACTAGTATTGAAACCTTAATATTTTTAAAGGGGCAAATCACATAAATGATTGTAGAAACAATCAGTCACAAAAATTCACATACGAAGACGTGAATGAAATCCAAGGAAATCAGTTCCAAATGCATCAAAGTAGAAATACCAACACGACCTAATCATGGCCGAGCTAAGGAAAGGCGAAACCTAACGAGGTGCGACCTAATGTATAAGTAAGGCCGAGCGACTTAGTGGATGGGTCGACATAATAGAAACGGGGTCGAGCGACTTAAGGTGATATGACCAAAGTGGCAAACGACCTAACTTGGAATCATGGCCGAGCGACATAATCCTTTGAAGCCGAACGACCTAACTAACTCGCGAACTAAGGGTTAACGGGCTGCGTAAGAAGGCCAAGCGACCTAATGAGGCGATAAGGCCGAGCGAACGACCTAATGATGCGTGCGACCTAGTGGGATACGCGACCTAAAGATAAGGCCGAGCAACCTAGGGCTAACGACCTAGAGCAATGCCGAACGACCTAAGGGTTCACGAGCCAACTGCAAGCCGAGAAGCACATATGTGCAGGCCGAACGACCTAAAACGAAGGGACCAAACAACTTAATGCCGAGCGACCTAACTAGGTAAGTAACGCTGAACGACCTAAGGAGCTACGACCTAACGGCTAATGACCTAGGCCTTATGGCGAATGACCTATCACTACCGAACAAATTAAGGCCGGAAATGACCTATACTCTGTGTGCCTTTTCAACAGCGCACGACCTAAGGCCAGAAAATGCTAAAACATATGAAAATTGGAGTTTTTCACCAATTCAATCCAAACCAAATGCAAATGTACATGCTAAAGTTATAGGGATTCATTCCCAACAATCCGAGATAGTTATAGACAAGAATGTAAGATAAAAATCTCACCTTTTCACAATTTAAACGAAAATCAAGCTTGAAAGCAAAGGGAGAAGCAACCACAAGCTTGAATCAATGGCTTCACTTTGGATTTGGAGTTAGATGTTGGATTTGAAGTTGAAACCTAGGCTTGGAGTTTTAATTTCCCATTCCCTCCTCCATTTTTGATGAAGTTTGAATGTAAAAGAAAATAGAATGAAGTTATGAAGAGAAGGAGTGAAGGTTGGGCCTAATAGGCTAAGTCTACCAAAGTCCAAGTGAAAAAGTAGTGAAATTCCACTAACTCCAAACACATCAAAGTTTATACTCAAAAAATCGCAAACGGTGTTTTGAACTCAATGGAAGTGGTCCCCAGTCCTAATTCAACCGTATGCAAAAAGTAACTTTTCGGACTAAAATCCGACTAACGATAAAATATTTAAACAAAATATTTAAATATCAAATCGTAAAATATGCGGGTTGTTACACACTACATCTGTATGCAATTATGTTTTTCTTCTGTACGATATATACCAAAGCATGTCATTGTGCTACATGCTTCTTATATTCTAGAAATATTATAAAAACTTACATATAAGAATTTTCAAGTATGTCGACGCTCAATTTGATCCCAAATTGGTTCACTGACTTGGTACAATTAACAGATCATGTCCATTTGTTTTTTACCTACTTCCATCGTCATATGAAAGATACTTTTGAACTATCATTCTGAAGTTAATTTTTTTTCCATGAAGTTACATTTTTAACATCCTTGCTACCATATGTATCTGTTATTGATTTTTTAGTAAAAGTTGTTATATAAATTCTTGATAATGTATTTATTTCACTCAACGACATTGATTGTGCGTAAGAATATGCACTGTGCTACGATGTAGACTATTTAAAACAATAACAATATATCTTAAGCATACCAAAATCTTAATCATTTTATACTGCTTCTAATTCAAACACTATAGGTACGTTTAATTTATTATTCACGATTGTTTTGCCCAATGTAGTTATTTTCCCTTTATTCGTCAAACTATTAGGCAATTGATTCCATGATGTTTTGATTTGATTAGCACAATGATTATATATATTGTTTTAGATTATTAATTCATCGATGTCAACTTCTCTATTTGCAGCTTATCATATATACTACCGTTGTACTCTTTATCCTATAGCCTTGAACTGTAAAAGATTGTATGCTAAATGTGTGCAGCTTTGTTCGACCCATTTGAGGTACCATTTAAATTCAACTAATGTTTCCCGCTAACAAACTCTCTTAGTTGTTCTGTCTTGATCAACAATGAAACGATGAAGATGTTAAAAAATGGGTTTTAAATAGGATTAATCGACCAAAAAAATAAACATATAATGCTATTGTTGTTACAATCGTCGTGAGTTTTTCTTCCCAGATAATGGTTGAAAATACTATTTTTATGCCCAATCGTAAATCTATGGAATGCTCACTTTCATCAACAACAGTTGTAAATGACAAGTTCTTACCAGCTTTATTTTGGAAACAGTCACAAGTTGACTACGCCGCCTTTTAGTAGTTCATATGAAGGAGATTCTATGAAATATAATACATTTCAATTTTGCCAGACTTAGCTAAGCTTTCTTGCTATCCATTACCAAGTTCATTTCTCCTTTTAGTTTTTTCGACCTTTTCCCTTTAACAAAATACTTTGTTCTCAATTTTTTCTATTTCCTTCATATTCTGATTTTGTGAATTTACTTTTGCACTGTAGTACTTCCTACCATTTTTTTATTTTTCTGATTTATTGGTCACAACTCTTGCCCTCATTGTATTTTTTATTTTGACGTCTTCAAACGAAGGTTAACAAAAAAACCAATTGCTCAGTTTCATTTCATTTTTATTTGTATAATTGTGAATGTCTTTTGTAGTGAAAATTTTTCATTATGGAATCTTTTCCCAATAGATCTTTAATCATTCAAATCACAAAGAAACAAATTTGGATAGAAAATGAACAGACATGAAATCAAAAATCAATACACAAGAGATTCCACCCAACCACCCTCTGTATTGATTCACCAAAATTTATTTACAATTGATTGAACAAATAAAAGTAAACAAAATAAAAATTGAGTAATAACCAAATTGAGAAAGGGAGTCTTGATCTGTACGTCTAAAATTGTTGAAGTAGAAGAACAAAGATGGAAGAAGAAAGAATTAGCAAATAGATTTCCACACATTTTACACTCTCTCTTTTAATCTCTAATTTTAATATCAATTACTTAATGCACAAGTCAATATTAGATGACAAAAATAAATTGATTCACCGGTTAGAGAGCGAAATGAACATAATCAAATATGTCTACCAACTAGAGAAAACAAAATCTTCTCTTTCTTTTACATATTTATTTCCGTTTATTTGTGATTTTGTATCAATAAAATTTAACACTCCACCTTAAGGCAAAATCATATTTCTAACATATCAAGCATGTCATCTCTAGATCTATCACAGCTCTCTATATCTCAATCATATCAAGTTACAAACCTCTACCACCGTTTACAAGTGATACATCTCCCATGATGAGGTGCACCACACCAATTGGTCTCAAAAGCGTTTGCAATACCACAAAGACCTCCATACAGTCTTTATGGATTTTCCTACTGGACACCTGTCTACCACTCAATTTGAGCTTATTACATGATCACTATCGATCCCTCGAGATCAACATGATGACCCTTGTCTAAAGTATGATCCTCAACACGATCATCATAAGCAATGAACACGTTAGCCTCTCCACCTGACTATGGACTAGGCTCTCCAACTATCGCTCGCTTCCCATAGTCGACTACGTGACCAGTCAAACTATAAAAGTTCCTTTCTTCCAATAATCCTCTCATTTCTACAAGACCACCCTTCTTCAGTCTCAAAGCTCCACCTTGAGTCTCATAAGTGCAACCACGGCGATTCATCTAACCAAGAGGAATAAGATTATGTAAACTAGAAGGAACATGCCTAATGCTCGAGACTTCTCTAATCACACCATCATGTATACGAAACCAGATAGATCCAATACAAAAAATCAGTAGCTATTCACCATTGGCTGTCCTGATTATTCCGAAACTCTTCTCATAACAAGAGAAACAATTCATATCTTTACAAATGTGAAAACTGGCTCTCGAATCCATCTTATAAGGCTTCTCTTTACTAATGAAAACATCATAAGAAGTATCATTGTCGCCGCCTTCAGTTATGCCCGCCCATGTGTCACTATCACTGTTACTATGTATAGCCTTTTTGACTTCTTTTATACGCTTCACACCTATTATACATATGAATCTTTTTATGACAATAATAACAAATGATATTTTTTGACATACATTTACGATTAGCGACTTTCTTCTTCGGACTTGTATCCTTCTTCGAGTCCTTTGCTACCATAGCCTCATCTTGAACTAATTTCACACATGACTCTTTTCTTCTAAGCTCCTCATTCAAAAGACTACTTTGAACAGTCTCCAGTGAGATAGTTCCATTAGCATTGAAATTATTAAATGAAACAACGAAATTTTTCCAACTTTCTGAAAGCGAACTCATCAATAAAAGAACATGTAACTCATCATAAAATTTGACATTCACATAGCCATCCGATTTATTACCGCTTGAAGTTCATTCAAATGCTCTGCAATATACTTCTCTCCATCTAATCTCAGTTGAACCAACTTTCAAACAAGAAAATCCTTATTCGTGGCGCTTTTCAACTCATACAAAGATATGAACTTGTCCCACAAAGCATTCGCTGATTCACAACTAGCCACATAATGGAAGACTGAATCATCAAGATACCGATGAATCAACGCAATTGCCTTATTATCCATCTTCTTTCATTTTCCCTCCACTACATCCGAGGCCTTCTTCCCATCTCCATCAATCGGATGATGAAGTTCATTGAGGTACAAAACATCTTCCATTTTAGGCTTCCAAATACCCTAATTTTTTCCATCTAAAATAGACATCTTTGAAAAGAAATCACATCCAACATCTCAATAATTTTTCAAATTCAAAATTACTCTAAGCTTTGCGATGACTGGCTCTGATATCAATCTGTAGCAAAAAATTTGTTTCGCGAAAGCTTTTCCCAATAGGTTTTTTATTATCCAAATCACAAAGAGATAAATTTGGATAGAAAATAAATGAACATGAAATCAGAAATCAATACATAAGAGATTCCACTCAACCAGCCTCTTTATTGATTCGCCAAAATTTGTTTACAATTTATCGAACAAAAAAATAGTAAACAAAATACAAATGAACCAATAACCAAATTGAAAAAAGTAGTCTTGATCTCTATGGCTAAAATTATTGGAAGAGATGAACAAAGATGGTAGAAGAGAGAATTAGCTAATAGATTTTCATACATTTTACACCCTCTCTTCTAGTCTCTATTTATAACATCAATTATTTAGTGCCCAAGTTAATATTAGATGGAAAAAAATAAATTGATTAGCCAACTACAGAGAGAAATAAACATAATCAAATATGCTATTAATTAGGGAAAATAAAATCTTCTCTTTCTTTATTTTGCATATTTATTTTCTTTTATTTGTGATTTTGTATCATCAAAATTCAGCATCTTTTACTAGCTAATAACAACAAGATACTTTTGAACTATCATTCTAAAATTAGCTTTTTTTCCATAAACTTGCATTTTTAACATTTTTTCTACCATCTACATCTATTATAAACTAATTTTATTAAAAGTGGTTATATAAATTCTGTAATGTATTTACTTCACTCAATAGCATTGGTCATGCGTAAGAATTTGCACTGTGCTTGTAGATTATTTAAAACAATAATATTATATCTTTAGCAGATATGAATCTTAGTCATTTTATGCTGCTTTTAATCTAAAAACTCTTGGTACGACATAGTTTATTGCTCACGAGTTTTTTGCTTAACGTACCTTTTGCCCTTTATTTGTCAAATTGTTAGGCAATTAATGTCATGGATGCCTTTGTTTGATTTGCATAATGATTTTATATATTGTTTTAAATTACTAATTTATCAATGTCAACTTCTCTTTTTGCAGCTTACTGAATATGCCACCATCATACTCTTTATCCTATAGTCTTGAATTGTAGAAGATTGTATGCTAAATGTGTGCAGCCTTATTCGACCCATTTGAGGTACCATTTAAATTTAACTGATGTTTCCCGCTAACAAACTCTCTTAGCTGTTCTGTCTTGGTCAGTTATGAAACGATGAAGATGTTAAAAAAATTGTTTTAAATAGGATCAATCGACTAAAAAATTATATATATAGTGCTTATTTTGTTACCTTCATTGTGGGTTTTTTCCCTATTGATGGTTGAAAATACTATTTTTGTGCCCAATTGTAAATCAAGGGGAATCTCCCGTTCATCGACGGTAGGTGCAGATGATAAGTTCTTACTAGCTATATTTTGGATCATTATCACAAGTTGACTGCACCACCTTTAGTAGTTTCACCTTAGTGCCTTTTCTACTGTACTTTCATTATGATTATATGACATAGATAACTCACATTGCATATTAAACGGATAACAATTACCTTTTAAAAACATTACCTACAACCAAACCAATTTAATTCATATTCCAAACATTTTATAAATTTGCAAACTAGATTTAAACTTCGTTAGAAATCTCTAAAATGATTTATAATTCTCTTTCAAATTTAAAACTCTTTGTAAACTTCTTTATAAAACCTTTACAAAATTTCCTTTATAAATTATCATTTACAAATTATCTTTTGTAAAATACTTTAAGTATACCTTCAGTAAATTCCCTTTATAAACAAGTTATTACTTATAAATAACTTTACAACATAATAACACAACTTGGATATCATTTATAAACTTTAAACTCTTAATTTATTTTAGTGTCGAAGTTAATTCAAAAACATACTTTATAAAATCCCGAAAAGGCTTAGAAATTCCAATTATATTAATTTAAATTACCATTCACTTTCAATTCCTATTCACTCAATAATTATTTACATAAGCAACAAGTATGCAAATACAATTCATATCCAAATCAATGAATAACATGTAAATATGAAGTAACTATCATATACATGTCCAAGTAACATAATAGCAGGAGGGTGATTTGTCCTACTAAACAAATGTCCAAAAAATTCAATAAATTCATAGCAGAATGGGGATTTATTCTGCTAACACATGTCCATAAAATCAAATCACTTATACTACAGTAGAATGGTGTTTTGTTCTGATAACAAATGTCACTTAGTCTTCTTAATCATGTAGGGTTACTTAAAGTCCAAACAAGAGATCCTCAGATTTGGAGTCAGTTCACTTTAAAAACAAAAGAGATTTGATTGTAAAACACATTTGGTTCAGTTTTAAAATCATCTTTGAAAAGATTTAAATAGATCTAATTAGCATAAACCCAATTAAACCTAAACTAACCCTTATTAGTTAAGCTTAAGTCATATTTAAATTATAACTGGGATTAATAAACTTGATTAAGTGCTAATTAACGTACTAATGCAACTTGGTTAAAAGGCTAAACCTAATTTTTGAAAATTAAACCCTAATTAATTAATTATTAATTAAATAATCCATTAATTAGATAATAATTAATTAACTTAATAACTTAATTAAATAATTATCAACCATTAATTACTTCTTAACCATGTTAAATACCAATTAAGGCTAATTACCCTTTTATTTTAGTAATTAATTAAATAATTAAATTACAAAACTTAATTACTTTTTAATTAAATTTTTAATTACTATTTAATTTTTTTTGAAAACTTTTACAAAACAATGACTTTCTTATATATATAGTTATTATATATATAATTATGTTTAGTCACATCACTTTTTTATATATATAGTTATTATGTTTAGTCACATCACTTTCTTATATATATATATATATATATATATATATATATATATATATATATATATATAATTATTATGTTTAGTCACGTCGCTTTTGTAACGACCCGTAATTTCACCACTTTGAAAATGAGAGATTTCGTTTAAAACGGTTTAAAACTTAAATAAATAAGTTAAATATAATAGATAACAATAGAGAAATTATTAATTCCTATAGTTGATAATTCAAAAAGTATAAATTTGGATTTTAGAACAAATCAATAAAAGTTAAGTTTTGTTAAAAATAAATAAATCCTTAAATAAATAGGTTTAAATGTTTATTTAAAAAGATAAATATCATTGAAAACATCTAATAAAGATAATAGAAGTATAATAAAAGATTTAAAAGAATGTTAATAATCGTTTTACAAAAATAACCAAATTTTGTCGCATTTTGTCAGTTTTACATACACCGTAAAATTAGAGATTTTGGTATTATTTAAATATGATTTTAAAATATAAAGATACATGTTTTAATTTATTTAAATAATTAAAAGTTCATTTTAAATTTGGTTTACATAAATAAATAGTTAACTAAAACGTCAAAACATGACCGTAAAATATTTTGTCGAAAAACGACGTTTTGTCGATTAAATGTTGTCGCAACGTCGTCGCACATTTATTTTCTTATATAGAAACATATATTCAAATAGTGTAAGTATTAATTAATTTAGTAATCAAGTTTACTTTTACTAAACAAGGTTAGAAATTTCTAAAAAACAATTAAGAAAAAGTAAGCACAAAAGGACAAAAATGTCATTTCAAAGCAAAAGGTAAAACATCAAATCAAAGAAACATAATTATTACTTCCTTTACTTAATATCTAAGTGAAAATGACATAAAGTAATGATTTGAAATGTGATGTTAAGTGTTGAAAAAAATAAGGTTACTTAAGATGCAAGTAAGGTTATTTTGGTAATTTGGTAAAGGGATATTTTGGTAATTTACCACTTTATTTCTTTTCTATAAATATCAACCACTTTCTCACTTTTTTCACACTTTTCATTCTTCTTCTTCTTCCTTTTTTAAGCACTCTATTTCTTCTTCTTTAGAGCTTTAATGGCTTCTTCTTCTCTTCCAAATGCTTACTAACTTTTTCAAAACCATATCAAATCAACTCCAAACACCACCAAACTTTGCCAAAGATCTTACAATACCATTAGAACATGGTTTAGCATCTAAAAAGTGAAGAAATGATGGAGGAAAGAGTGAAATAGGGCATGGTCGAAACTATGGAGGAACAGGAGCAAGTCGTGAAGCTTCGAAACGAGAAAAAAAGAAGGAAGTGCTGTCGGGATCAAAATAAAAGTCAAGGGAAAAGATTTGGTGAAGATAAAAGGATTTAGTGAAGTGTTGGATGATATGAATGTTGGTAGGAAGAATTGGTTAAGTTAAAGGTGTGTACTCATATTAAAAAATTAAACCATAACTTATTTCAAGTATTCTGAGTAAATGAAATTAGGAATCGCTAATTGATAAGGTAAAGCGAGATTCTCGACGATTTTGGACAGTCGAAAATTTCTATATCATACCTAACCTAGAGCTAAGAAATTTATGAAAACTAAAAGATTATGAAATATTCTGAGTAAATGAAATTGGACAAGTATAATTTATATATATGATTATAAACAAAAAGGAAATTATAACCTAGAAAATGTTTTATTAATGAATTCCAGCATTAAGGATTTGGACTTAATTCTTTAAAAGTGATTGATTTACATAAGTTATAAGATGAAATAAACTTAATAATAGTTTTATGAAATGATTCATAAATAATATTAGTGTTAAAGAAAATATACTAAGTTAAAGGATTATGGGAATTATAATACATAAAAATTACCTTTGAGCGAAAAATGGTTTCTTTAGAATATTTTCATTTAATAAAATATTTGAAAATAATAATTAAAGGGATTATATAAAGACGCGCCTTTATAAAATGTTTAAACTTAAGATAAAAGTTTATGAAAAGTTTTCAAAAGTTAATAAATGCATATATTATATGTAGATCATTTCATCACACAATTTTTGATCTAGTATGCGAGTACGGAACTTTGAGGTGTATACCAATCCCAAAAAGGATTTAACACTCGATTCTTGACGGAGAACATTAATTAGGGTTTATGATTGGGTACTTGAGTTTTCTAACGTAGTTGAGAGCTATGTAAGGAAAGCAAAGGTTTCTGAGCAAAGAGCCTGATTAAAGTCCGCACTAGAGGATCAGGGGATCGATACGAGTTCGGAAATAAAGTTGTGTATTCGAATAGGAGACGGAATAAGATATTTCATATGGATGATTTGAGTATATTATATGGATTTAAGTTTAAAGATAAATTTAGGCAAACTTTTGTTTGGGTAATTTCGAGGACAAAACTCTTTTAAGTAGGGGAGAATGTAACGACCCGTAATTTCGCTACTTCGAAAATGAGAAATTTCGTTTAAAAAGGTTTAAAACTTAAATAAATAAGTTAAATATAATAGATAATAATAGAAAAATTATTTATTCATATAGTTGATAATTCAAAAAGTATAAATTTGGATTTTAGAACAAATCAACAAAAGTTAAGTTTTGTTAAAAATAAGTAAATGCTTAAATAAATAGGTTTAAATGTTTATTTAAAAAGATAAATATCATTGAAAACATCTAATAAAGATAATAGAAGTATAATAAAAGATTTAAAAGAATGTTAATAATCGTTTTACAAAAATAATCAAGTTTTGTCGCATTTTGTCCGTTTTACATACACCATAAAATTAGAGATTTTGATAATATTTAAATATGATTTTAAAATATAAAAAGACATGTTTTAATTTATTTAAAAAATTAAAAAGTTCATATTTAAATTTGGCTTACATAAATAAATAGCTTAACTAAAACGTCAAAACATGACTATAAAACATTTTGTCGAAAAACGACGTTTTGTCGACTAAAAGTTGTCGCAACGTCGTCACACCTTTATTTTCTTATATAGGAACATATATTCAAATAGTGTAAGAATTAATTAATTTACTAATTAAGTTTACTTTTACTAAACAAGGTTAGAAACTTCTAGAAAACAATTAAGAAAAAGTAAGCACAAAAAGACAAAAATGTCATTTCAAAGTAAAAAGTAAAACGTCAAATCAAAGAAACATAATTGTTGCTTACTTTATTTAATATCTAAGTGAAAATGACATAAATTAATGATTTTAAATGTGATGTTAAGTATTGAAAAAATAAGGTTACTTAAGATGTAAGTAAGGTTATTTTGGTAATTTGGTAAAGGAATATTTGGTAATTGACCAATTTATTTCTTTTTCTATAAATGACAACCACTTTCTCACCTTTTTCACACTTTTCATTCTTCTTCTTCTTCCTTTTCTATGCTCTATTTTTCTTCTTCTTTAGAGCTTTAATGGCTTCTTCTTCTCTTCCAAATGCTTACTAACTTTTTCAAAAAATATCAAATCAACTCCAAACACCACCAAACTTTGTCAAAGACCTTAGAATACCATTAAAACGTGGTTTAGCATCTCAGAAGTGAAGAAATGATGGAGGAAAGAGTGGAATAGGGCATGCCAAACCTATGGAGGAAGAGGAGCAAGTCGTGAAGCTTCGAAGCGAGAAAAAGAGAAGAAAGTGATGGCGGGATCAAAGGAAAGTCTAGGGAAAAGATTTGGTGAAGATAAAAGGATTTAGTGAAGTGTTGGATGATACGAATGTTGGTAGGAATAATTGTTAAGTTAAAGGTGAGTAAGCACATTCACTAATTAATCCATAACTTATTTCAAGCATAACGATTGAAAAGTTCAAATATCTTGAATGATTAAATTTTTGATAACCGGGTTGCAAATTGGTTGATTATGTGATTATTTATTTGGTTGGTAACTTGTTTGATAAATGATAAGAGAAATGATTAGTAATTAACCATATTTAATTAAATGAGAACTAAATCCATACAAATGTGTGTATGGAAATTATTTAGCCTCTAACTGTTTCATAATATCTAAAAAAGATTGAAAATGATATTATAATAATATAATGTTATAATATGAATGAAAAATGAATTTGAAATGATGGAAATGTTGTTTAAAATGAGTTGAGAATGATTTAGAAACGTTTTATAAATATTTAAATGTGTTTCCAAGAAGTTTAAAAAGAAATTGAAAAACAAGTCAAAATTATGCGCGTCGCGTAACAGTAGTTCGCAATTTCACGCCATAAAAGTTAAATGTGTGTACAAAGTGAAATATAGCTTGGAATTCTTCGAGATAAGAATTTTTCGATCTATAATATCCATCTTTTCGAACGAAGAAAGAAAATCAAGATTTCATCGAGTAGATTTTGAAATATGTCCAAAACAATTTTCTAAAAACATCGCGGTTATGAGGTTCGGAATCCAAACGGGATTTTTTATAAATGATATTTTTAAGTGATTTAAAATTATGAAATAAATTTGATAAATCTATTAAAATGGTTTAAAAGAGATTTGGAATGGAAAATATGAACTTTCAAATATTAAAAAGTTGTTTAAATCAAATAAGCTTATATAGCACTTTCTACAGCACTTTTATGCTACGAATTCTATAGCATTTTGAATATGAGTTTAAACGTAACGATATTTTCTAGAATCAGTTATGAATGTTTTTAAAATAATAATTAAGTGTTTTAAATGGTTATTTGGAAGTTTAATAAATCATTTCTAAAATGAAGATTAATAACTGAGTATGCGGAAACAACTAGTACGTTTGTCCCACCTGTAAGATCTGGGAAGATAAGAACAAGATATTTAACTAAGGTTAGGAATGGAGCAACCAGTGCCATGAACTTACCTGGCCTATGTTTTCTCTTCTTAGGCGAGAGGTGGAACAGATCGAAAGGAAAGCCCGGATGCTCTAAAAGATCATATTTAAGTTTTTCCAAGTTAAAAGACAAAGAAATTCATGATGTAGGATTACTTACTATTAGTCCCTCGAGGTAATGTGATAACCCAAATTTTTTTGGACATCTGTTAATTGGATAATTAATAGGATTAAAAAGTTTTAAAATACAAATTTGTAATTTAAACAAATAAAATAAGTCTTAATTTGATATATATTTATAAAAATAGATTTTTAAATAGAATATGGATTTAAAATTCAATTAAAAATGTCATAAGAGTAAATTGGGATTAAAACACTATAGTTGAAATGAATAAAATTTATTTTTCTAATTTTAATATAAATACATAAGGAAATGTATAAAATACAAATTTCTAGTATCTAAGAAGTATAATTTATTCCCTTTTTAAGTTCTATGTATATAAATAAGATAGTTTGAGAATTTTATAGGTATTTCAAATATAAAACATTTAAACATATGTAGATGTAAAAATTTAGTAATTTATAAAATGAAAAGAATTTAAACATAAAATTGATATTTTTTTCTTTTTTAGTATATACATTAAAACATATTTATACATGAAATTATAAATGAAAGATATATTCATATTCAAAATAAAGCTAAATTAAAATGTAATATTAGAATAATATAAATATATATTAAAAACATATGAAATTACAAGTGTTAAATTTTTTTTTTTACATACAAATGAACAAGTGTAAATTATTTATGGAATGCTAATGACACTTGTCAGCAAATTGAACAAATATAATTTATTTTCTTTTTTATTTAAAACAAATTTGATTAAGCTCTATCCCTCACTTTTCATATATTTTTCCCCTCTGATCTGTTTATTCTCAAACAAAGAGAGCAATGCTTGTGACCTAAAACCAGAAAACAATTTCAAAGAAAACTCAACATTAATCCAAACCTGGTGATTAATTTTTGATCAATCAAGCTGCAGCCTAATTATTGCTCTGATCAATCAAACAACAAAGCAAGTAGGGATCAGATTCAAATAGGTACAAGTTGGAAAACAAGATGATTTATATTGCTGATCAATAGCCAAGATCAAAAGCATTGCAATCCTCTATTCCAGGATATAAGGCGAGTAAACGAACCTATGTTTGATTAAAATCTGTTGCATGATATAAGAGTATGCAGTAATGATGCGTTAATGGTTAGCATGAATGAAAATTTTGACTTGCATGTAATAAATATCTGGGATATACCTGTGTATGTCTAAGAGCAAGAAAGCTTGCTCTGTTCTAAATTTTATAGGTAAGTAAAACTACTAAACTGAAATTGCATGTAGTGACATAGGGTGAATCCTTGAAATATGTTATGAATCATGTGTTCATGATGATAAAGAAATGATTTTTATGTAGATAGGAGTGTGTTAGAATCAGAGTTCAAATCTGAGACAGGCTAGCAAGCCTCTGTTTAAACATTTCAGGTTCAAACCCTGATTCAAAAGTCAAGTCTCCTTCTCAAATGATTTTGGACTTTGATCCCTGAACAAAGTGTGTTTGTTTTAACATAAGTAAGTTTTTAAAAATAAATTTATGTAAAATAAGTTTGGCTATATTTTGGAAACAAAAGGGAAACAGTGGAAAACTTAAAATGGGTTAAAACAAATCTTAATGATTTATTAATTCACACATATAACCTGAATTCCCTTAGTAAACTTGGATTTTTGAAATCAAATCTGGATTTTTTTGTTAAGTATTTTTGGGACAATTCGAAGATGATCTGAAATTGGTTTTTAAGCTATTTCTGGCGATCTTCAAACTTTTGGGTTGGCCGAAATTTTGTTGAAGTTTGCTTGGCGATCGAGAATGCCAGGAAAAATGGAGGATGTGACATGTGATCATTGTAGCGTTGTCAATGGATCAAATTAGGGTTTATAGGCATGGATGGGTTGACGAGGAATTTTGGGTTCGTCACGACGACTGGAAGCATCGGTCCCGATGTGGTGTGTGGGAAAATGGAGTGTGGTCTGTGGCGAGGTTGTGAACGAAATTCCACATCCTCTGATGACCAGCAATGTTAAGGCAAGGCGATTGTAGGGTGTGATTTGGTTCCAGTTTTCGTCCAACCAGCTCAATTACGATTTATAATGAGATCTACAGATCTGGGTGGTCTAGAGTATCATCGGATTCATCGGTGACTTCTTGAAGCCGGAGGAGATGGTCGGAGGTGACTGGAATTATTGTGCATGTTCATGTTGGACAGGTTCTTGATCTTTGGGTTTAGGAAGAAGAAGCAACCCGGGGGAAAACTCGTAGGCTCCAGTATTCGAATCGAAGTTGGCAACGAACTGATGTTGCGTGAATGTAGTGATGTTTACTCGGGAATTCACTCGAGTTTCCTTGAGTTTTTCTCGAAGATGAATCGAGTTTTGATTTGTTAGGCTCGAGTTGGTAATGTGTTCCTTTTCCAGTATTGTGTTAAGTTTAAAATAAAAAAAGGGAAGAAAGGGAAACGGGCCGAAGGATAGGGAGATTGGGCCAAGAGTAAATTATGGAAGGGAACAAAAGAAATAAAAGAGGTAAATAAAGAGGAGGAAAGGAGATTTGTTCCACTTCGATCTCGATTTAGTTTGAGAAATCCAGGAATATGTCTTGGGTAGAATAATAGTAACATAATGTTTTAAAGTTAATTTAATTAAGTTTTAAATAATACACTTAATTATTCTTTGATATTAAAGTTTCATTTAAATGTTTGGTAATTTAAGTTGAATTATTTATTTAACTTAGTAAGTTAATTCTTACTTAATTAACAATGTAATTAAGGGTTGATTGTGTTTGATAAATTTAATAATCAAATATTAACTATTGAGTAATTAATTAATTTATAATTAACTAATGTGATTAATTAATTAAGGATTAATTAATCAATGAAATTAATCAAGATTAATGAATCAAGTAAATTAATTAAGGATGAAAATTAATTTGTTGATTAAGGATTACAAAATTGATTTGTTAGAGATTAATTGATTAATTGGTGATTAGAGATTATTAACGTAAGAAATTGGAGTTTTATTTACTCAAATGATAATTATTTAATATAAGTAATAAAGGGGATTACTAAACGAAAGTAAGAATCATTAATTGATGTAATTAGTTATTAATTAGTTAATGAGAGTAATTAAAGGCTAATTACTGTAAATGGTTAAGGATAATTAATTTGTGTAATTAATTAAAGGTTAATTACTTAATGTAATTAGTATAATTAACCAAGGATGATTAATTAAGAATATTGATTAAAGGATGATTAATTAATCGATTTGTAACCAATTAATGCTAAGTAAAGGAAAATCTAAGTGATTGAAGATTTGAAATTTAATTAGAGATTAATTAAATTAATTTTGGAAATGATCATTTTGCTTATGAATGATTGGATGATGACTAAATGCCTCGAATTGATTGATATCTCTGGTATGAAATGTTTTGAGATATGTTATGTTTTGGGTAGACAATAATAATGTGTTATCTATCCATGATGAATTTGCTGTGTAATAAAAGTGACATCCTTTATTTATAGTTAAATTGTCTTTCCCGTGATTAACTTGGATTAAGATGGTATTGATTTCGAAGAGACTGGAGTCGGGTATTTGTAAATACCCGAAACCACTTTGACTCTTTATAAATTGATATGTGAAATTAATAGGCTGAAATGGAATGATTTAAATGGATGGATCATTTTTTGTAAGTTTTGGTGCTTAGAAATTGATATATGAAATAGGTGATGTCTATAACTTATGGAATTGTAAATTGATATAAGTTACCTGGGTTTATATGAGTTGTATACTTTTGTATTACATGTTAGATGGGTTTACTCATGCTGTTTCCAGCCAGACCCGGGTTTTACTTTGATGTAATGCTCGGGTCAGACCGAGTATTACAGATTTTCAGGTAAGAACATTCTGGGGCTCAGGAGGCGAGCTGGAGAGTAGGAACGTAGGGAGAGTTTTCTAATGTGATATATTATAGTTTCTGAAACAGATTGATTTATCTGTCATGTGCTTGTAAATATGTTGTAACTCTGATATATATTAAAGTGTAATTTGACAAGTATAGTTTTCCTTTGTATAACTATTATTTATGTGATATTATATTTTGATCCACTGTGAATGTGAGGTTTCTGTGATTTGTTCTTGTTTTCTTTTTCTTTCTCTTTTCTTGTTTTCTAACTATTCGGAATTTTCGGGATCGAAATTTCCGGGTCGTTACATTTGGTATCAGAGCAGAAGGTTAAGCGAGAACCTTGGCTCTGGTGGGATTACTCATTAAGAATAGGGTAAGTGGTACCCTAGGATGAGTTGAGTGTGTGTGTGTGTGTGTATGAGAGCGTACTTGTTGTTTTCTTATATAAGGATTTTAAATGATTTTATTTAAAAATATATTTTGATATATATAAAGCAATATTTCTTTCTAACAAATAGTAAGGGAAATTGGTTGTTAAATTATTGAATTAAATTAAGAAGTAATAGAAATACAACCAAACTGAAATTAAATCTTGAATTTGGGAAAAGTTACCAAATAAGGATAATCAATTAATTTATGTAATTAATTAAACTTTATTTAATGAGATTAATTGATGGATAATAATTGGAAACGATAAATAAGAGGGAGTTGCTTAATGAAGTAGCTAGAGGTAAGTAATTTAAAGTACAATTACTTAATGAAGGTAATTAAGAAATAAGTTAATTACCGAATGTAATTAATTGGAATTAATTAATGACGTAATTAATTTAAAAAACAATAAATAATATTATTTAATACAATTGAATGAAATGGTCCTATTTAAACAAGAGTTATTTGAAAATTTAAAGAAATTTGTTTTGAAATTAAAAATCAAAGGTGGTTTGAAATAAACTCTAAATGTTGAGTTTTGAATGTGGAATGAGATATGATACCCAAAGTGATAAGATTTTTGAACTTAATAATAGGGAAGATTATTAATGTGAAGTTTAGAATTTGAAATGGAAATTCAAATTGGGTAAGGTTGACTGGATTAAGTGAATGGAGTTTAACTTTGGAAAGGTTAAATAAGTTGGAATGATCAACCAGATTTGAAAATTTCAAGATGAAATTAAGATTTAACTTGGGAAGTTAAATGATTGATTATAATTAAGAGTTTGAGTGATCTCAAATTGGGTTTGAGATCCGAAATTTAAAATGGATGGAAGTTTTGAAATAATTGGATGATATCATCCTATTGTTATTAAAAATCTTAAATTGCAAATTGGACTTGTTTAAATAAATGAGAGACGGAGTATGGTAATCCATTGTTGAGATAAAAGGGAAATTAAACTTTAATTTGAAATTACCTTGAACTAAAAATTTGAGTAATTGGATTTGTAAATTAAAATTGTTTAAGAACTGGTTTTAAACTGGAGGATAAAATTTAGTAATAAATTAAATTTTTAAAATAAAATTATTTTGAACTCTTATTTGAACTTTGAAAAGGGTTAAGTAGAGATAATTTAAAATGGAATTTTGAGAATTGGACTTAGAATTAAATTGTTTAAAGATTTGGATTATTGATTTAAAAATAAAGGTTAATTTGATTCAAGAGGTTCAATCAACATTTGGGAATTTAACTCGAATTTATATAATTCGAGATGGTTTAAATTTGAAATTTGAATTGAAATTCGTTCAAATTAAATTTGATTTGAATTAATTGAAATTGTGATTTAAGATGTATAAGTATAAAATTCAAATGGAAAATTTGAATTGGATTAATTTGAAACGATTTGAAATTGAAGTGGGTTCAATTTGAAATTAGTCCGAATTGATTTGAATAATTTGGAATTATAATTAAAATTGAATAATTTTAAATTTAAATGGAATTTGAATTGAATTTGAGAGGAAATCAAGAATAATTCAACCTGATTTGGAAATGGAGTATGAAATTGGGATTAATTCAAACTGGAGTTGAAATGAATTGAAATTGGAACTAGTTCAATTGAAATTTATTTGAATTAGTTGAATTGGAGATCAAGGTTGAATAAAGTTAAATTTGGAAAGAAACCGAGGTTAATTCAACTTGAATTGGGGTTGAATCAATTTTAATGGAAATTGAAGTTATTTAAATTGGAATTGGGTCAATTTAAATGGAAATGGAAAATTTAAATTGAATTGATGAGAATGGAGACTGGAAAGTGAGCAGTTTTGACTCTGGACTATTTTTATATAAATTGTTTTAAAACAAACCTATTTTTCCAAGCTATTCATTATATATACAACCTTTCTTTTAAAAGCCAAACTATCTTATACTTGTTTTACAATTATTTTTGAAACTGTTTAATGATTTTCCAACTGTTTTACAAATTAATTACTATTTTTCAACTATTTTACAAAACTAATTACTATCTTATTATTATTGTGCAATTTTATAAAAATTTCTATAATTATTTTAACTATTTTCTAACTATTTTACAAACTAGTACTTATTTTCCAACTACTTGTTTATTTTTAATTTTTTCAAGCTATTTTTCTAAATAAACGGGTCGGAGTTCAAACTATTATTGGTTAAATACCCAATCGAGATAAGAATAGAGGTGATAATCCAAATGGATTGAAGCGATTGTGAGTAAGTAAATGAAAATCAAAGTGAAAGTGAATAGAAATGGAATTGATTTGGCTAATAACCAATAAAGATAAATACGTAGGGTGTACGTATGTTATTCTATTCGCGTAGTGATTTGATCCAGATTCGAGCACAGAAGTTCGAGATAGTTATATCGATCCGAGTTGGAATTTTCCACTCGATTTTTGAAGGCGAACCTGCATATGGATTGTTGATTGGTTCTGGATATTCTCTATCATAGTTATGACTATACAAGGAGAATGACGGTTTTTGATCAAGGAACCAGATCTGTGTCTGCACTAGGAAGTCGGGTGGACGATACTAGTCCAAAAGTGAAATCTTGTGGTCGAGTGAGCGATCAGATTGGTATAGCGTACGGATGATATGTGAACATCGTACGGATTTGAACGAAAATGATATTGAAAGGAGTAATCAAATTTGAATATTTGATTTGAGAAAAAAAAGGTAAATATCTTTGTTTCATGAAATGAAACTCCCCTTGTTAAATCTTTTGCCAGACGAAAAGGGTTTTTGAAAACGTTTGAAGTATAAAAGAAGTTTTATACAAGTTTGAAATGATTCAAAGTTTTGAAAATTATATATATCTGTATATATATAAAGGATCTTATGAGGATTTTAGAAAAGGTTTTGAGAACCTTTGGATTTGGAAAGGCTTTTGATTTTTAGGTAAAATCAATATGAGAATTTGGAAAGCCTAGTTTGAGAATTATCGATTTTGGAATAATTGATTTTGGGTAAAGGAGCTTTGTATGAGATCATACTAGGTGTATGATTTGAAGATACTATATGTGTATAGTATAAAATGTTTTAATGATGGCTCTAAGGAAAAAGGCGCTCCCCTGAAATGAACTTCTCAGAAGTACCATCGGGTGGTGCTGCCTTGAGCCCCAAGGGGGGGGGGTTCTAAAGTTGATCCTGTAAGGAGTCCGGACAAAACTAGTTCCTGGGGATTATGAGTAGAGTATACCATAGCGAAAGTCGTGTGTGCCACTGAGAGCCAACAGTCTGCGTTTGATTTTATATCGGTAGACTGCAACCTATGGTATAACATAGCGAAAGTCGTGTGTGCCGCTGAGAGCCAACGGTTTGCGTTTGATTTTATATCGGTAGACTGCGACCTAATGGAGAAGTTTCATTTTGACAGCGAAAATCAGAGGCCGCTGAGAGCCCACAGTTACATGGACTTTTGTTGTGATGACAACGTAACCTTGGAATGTAACTGTGATCTGTTGTGGGTTCCATGGCGTAATCGAGAGGCCGCGGAGAGCCTGCAGTTACATGGACTTTTGCTGCGATGACAACGTAACCCTAGAATGTAACTGCAACCATGGATGGGGTGATGATTTCCAGAGCATTCTCACCAAAGATATATCTTCTATTTTCAAAAACTGTTTTCTATATTTTCAATAAAATTATTTTCCAAAGTATTTTCACTGGGTGTTGAAAATGGATCTACTAAGTACTTATAGATTTTCAGTCTTACGCCTGATCAACGTATGACCGAATTTCTGTAAGAACGAAGTTGGACTTGTGGAAACATCGAGTTATAAAAGTATTTTTATAAAAATATTTTGGCAATATTATATAGATTTTCAAAGTGTTTTAAAAATGATCAAAGAATAATTTATCTGATTTTAAAATATTTAATAAATTCTGGATTCGTTCCTTTTCGAGGACGAAAAGATTCGAAGGGGGGAGAAATGTCATAACCCAAATTTTTTTGGACATCTGTTAATTGGATAATTAACAGGATTAAAAAGTTTTAAATACAAATTTGTAATTTAAACAAATAAAATAAGTCTCAATTTGATATATATTTATAAAAATAGATTTTTAAATAGAATTTGGATTTAAAATTCAATTAAAAATGTCATAAGAGTAAATTGGGATTAAAACTCTATAGTTGAAATGAATAAAATTTATTTTTCTAATTTTAATATAAATACATAAGGAAATGTATAAAATACAAATTTCTAGTATCTAAGAAGTATAATTTATTCCCTTTTTAAGCTTTATGTATATAAATAAGATAGTTTGAGAATTTTATAGGTATTTCAAATATAAAACATTTAAACATATGTAGATGTAAAAATTTAGTAATTTATAAAATGAAAAGAATTTAAACATAAAATTGATATTTTTTTTCTTTTTTAGTATATACATTAAAACATATTTATACTTGAAATTATAAATGAAAGATATATTCATATACAAAATAAAGCTAAATTAAAATTTAATATTATAATAACATAAATATATATTAAAAACATATGAAATTACAAGTGTTAATTTTTTTTTTACATACAAATGAACAAGTGTAAATTGTTTATAGAATGCTATTTACACTTGTCAGCAAATTGAATAAATATAACTTATTTTCTTTTTTATTTAAAACAAATTTGAGTAAGCTCTATCCCTCACTTTTCATATATTTTTCCCCTCTGATCTTTTTATTCTCAAACAAAGAGAGCAATGCTTGTGACCTAAAACCAGAAAACAATTTCAAAGAAAACTCAACATTAATCTAAACCTGGCGATTAGTTTTTGATCAATCAAGCTGCAGCCTAACAATCAAGTTCAGAAAGAAAAAAACGGAGGGGGGGGCAAGAAAATTCAAGAACCAGGTTCCAGTTAAACACAACTTTCAGATCAAGATCAACTATCCTTAATTATTGCTCTGATCAATCAAACAACAAAGCAAGTAGGGATCAGATTCAAATAGGTACAAATTGGAAAACAAGATGATTAATATTGCTGATTAACAGCCAAGATCAAAAGCATTGCAATCTTCTATTCCATGATATAAGGCGAGTAAACGAACCTATGTTTGATTAAAATCTGTTGCATGATATAAGAATATGCAGTAATGATGCGTTAATGGTTAGCATGAACGGAAATTTGACTTGCATGTAATAAATATCTGGGATATACCTATATATGTCTAAGAGCAAGAAAGGTTGCTCTGTTCTAAATTTTATAGGTAAGTAAAACTACTAAACTGAAATTGCATGAAGTGACATAGGGTGAATCCTTGAAATATGTTATGAATCATGTGTTCATTATGTTAAAGAAATGATTTTTATGTAGATAGGAGTGTGTTAGAATCAGAGTTCAAATCTGGGTCAGGCTAGCAAGCCTCTGTTTAAACATTTCACGTCCAAACCCTGATTCAAAATTCAAGTCTCCTTCTCAAATGATTTTGGACTTTTATCCCTGAACAAAGTGTGTTTGTTTTAACATAAGTAAGTTTTTAAAAATAAATTTATGTAAAATAAGTTTGGATATATTTTGGAAACAAAAGGGAAATAGTGGAAAACTTAAAATGGGTTAAATTAAATCTTAATGATTTATTAATTCAGCATATAACCTGAATTCCCTTAGTAAACTAAGATTTTTGAAATCAAATTTGGATATTTTTGTTAATTATTTTTGGGACAATTCGAAGATGACCTAAAATTGGTTTTTAAGCTATTTCTGGCGATCTTCAAACTTTTGGGTTGGCCGGAATTTTTTTGAAGTTTGCTTGGCGATCGAGAATGCCAGGAAAAGTGGTGGATGTGACGTGTGATCATTGTGGCGTTGTCAATGGATCAAATTAGTGTTTATAGGCATGGATGGGTTGACGAAGATTTTTGGGTTCGTCACGACGACTCGAAGCATCGGTCTCATGTGGTATGGGGGAAAATGGAGTGTGGTCTGTGGCGAGGTTGTGAACGAAATTCAACGCCTTTGGTGACCGTTAATGTCAAGGCAAGGAGATTGTAGGGTTTGATATGGTTCAAGTTTTCGTCCAACCAGCTCAATTATGATTTATAATGAGATCTACAGATCTGGGTGGTCTGGAGTATCATCGGAGTCATCAGTGACTTCCTGAAGCCGGAGGAGATGGTCGAAGGTGAATGGAATTATTGTGCACGTGCACATTGGACAAGTGCTTGATCTTTGGGTTTAGGAAGTAGAAGCAACCCAGGGGAAAACTCGTAGCGCTCCAGTATTCAACTCGAAGTTGGCAACGAACTGATGTTGCGTGAGTGTAGTGATGTTTATTCGGGAATTCACTCGAGTTTCCTTGAGTTTTTCTCGAAGATGAATCGAGTTTTGATTTGTTGGGCTCAAGTTGGTAATGTGTTCCTTTTCCAGTATTGTGTTGAGTTTAAAATAATAAAAAAAAGGGAAGAAAGGGAAACGGGCCGAAGGATAGGGAGATTGGGCCAAGATTAAATAATGGAAGAAAACAAAAGAAATAAAAGAGGTAAGTAAAAAGGAGGAAAGGAGATTTGTTCCACTTCGATCTCGATTTAGTTCGAGAAATCCAGGAATTTGTCTTGGGTGGAATAATAGTAACATAATGTTTTATAGTTAACATAATCAAGTTTTAAAAAATACACTTAATTATTCTTTGATATTAAAGTTTTCATTTAAATGTTTGGTAGTTTTTAAGTTGAATTATTTATTTAACTTAGTAAGTTAATTCTTACTTAATTAACAGTGTAATTAAGGGTTGATTGTGGTTGATAAATTTAATAATCAAAGATTAATTATTGAGCAATTAATTTATTTATAATTAACTAATATGGTTAATTAATTAAGGATTAATTAATCGATGAAATTAATCAAGAAAATTAGTTAAGGATGAAAATTAATTTGTTGATTAAGGATTAATAAATTGATTTGTTAGAGATTAATTGATTAATTGGTGATTAGAGATTATTAATGTAAGAAAAAGGAATTTTATTTCCTCAAATGATAATCATCCAATATAAGTAATAAAGGGGATTACTAAATGAAAGTAAGAATCATTAATTAATGTAATTAATTATTAATTAATCAATGAGAGTAATTAAAGGTTAATTACTGTAAATGGTTAAGGATAATTAATTTGTGTAATTAATTAAGGGTTAATTACTTAATGTAATTAGTATAATTAACAAGGATGATTAATTAAGAATATTGATTAAAGGATGATTAATTATTTGATTTGTAATCAATTAATGCTAAGTAAAGGAAAATCTATGTGATTGAAGATTTGAAATTTAATTAGAGATTAATTAAACTAATTTTGGAAATGATCATCTTGCTTATGAATGATTGGATGATGACTAAATGCCTCGAATTGATTGATATCTCTGGTATGAAATATTTTGAGATATGATATGTTCTGGGTAGACAATAATAATGTGTTATCTTGTGATAACTCGGAATTTCAGAATATCTGTAATTATTAAGTAACTGAATTTAATTATTGAAAATACTGATTTATAGATCGAACAAATGAAATATATGAAAATGATATATTGCTTTGTAGTAAATTTAGGTATAAATAATAATGTGCAAATGTAATAATGTTGAAAATTCTAAGTGGGTTCATAGACAAGTATAAATATGTGTGTGTGTGTGTGTGTGTATGTTTTGTTTTGAAAGAACATTAATTTGAATTCAGTACATTAAAATTTTAAAGGAGATTTAAAGATAGAATTCTATATTTATAAACATTAGAAATAAATACTTACTAGATTTGAATATAGTGGCTCAAGTTTAAAATAGGACTAATAAAGGATTCATTAATTCATGGGTTTGCAAATTGTAAGTTAAAAGTTTACATAATTGTAATTAAAAGCAAACAATGTATCTAATTATAAGTATAAACAATTATAAACATATTACATAACTAATATAAAATTCATGAATGAGGAGATTAAAACATAAAATATATTGCCTTTAAACATTTGAATTAAAAAAATACACTTGTAAGGCTTTGAACACATACAAACAACATTTGTAAGCCAAGCATTCTATAAATCAACAAGTGGCAAAATAATCCTTAATTAGAAATTAAAATTGAAAATAAAGTTTTGAGAAAATAATTTGTGAATTCTTACAACTAATTTTTCCTCATCTTCTAATTAAAACCGATAATCAAAAAAATTCAAAGAGAAAGGGGGAGGGTTTCGGCCTGTTCAAAATCAACAACATCTATGATTAAATTAATATTCAATGCAACATCGAATGCATAACAACCTGGAAATTTCTCCCTATTCAAAATGCAAAGGTCTGCATCTTATTCAATCTGAAAGCAAGAAGCATGCATTTACAAATTAAAGCAAATATGCATTTTCTAAAAATCTAGAAATTCTGCAAACAAAATCTGCTCTGCTTAAAGGAATGAGGTGAGTAAATTTATAAATTGGAAAATTTAAGTAGGAAAAATGTTTGCATATGAATGATAGATATGGTTTGATGCTTGCATGTGCCTATTTCTGTAAAATCTTCATTTGCTGGTTATAATCAGCTGTGCATGCTTGGAAATTTACTGATGTTACCATGTATTTTGTTTAATTACAGAGTAAAAGTAAATACAGAGTTCAAATTTCCATTCCATACCACTAGTAAGTTGAATCCTAACGGGCAGTAGGATTATTTAAACAGGAATTAAAGTTTAAATTGTTATTCAAAAAGATATTGTTTGAAAATCTTCTAAATCAGGGTAATGCAGTAAGAAAAAAATTAATAACATGATGAAACATGTATTGTAAGTTGTTGATAAAATTTTACATCTTGAAATTACTTAGTATAACATGATTTTTAAGGCAAAAATCAAAAATTTTAAATTAGAATTGAAGAGGCATTTTGTTGATAACCTGAAATTGGATTTGGGCAAAATTCTGGCGACTGCGTAAGTAACAGAGATTGAGATTTGAATCGGAGTTGTATTAGTGATTGGTGAACCCCAGAAAAATCATGAAGATAATAATAGATCATCAGAGAATTTAGAATTTGGAATACTAGGGTTTTGTTCTGTATATGGTTGAGTTCGAGAATTTCGTGACTGGAAGCGTTTGAGTGAATCAAGTCGCGAGAGCTCTTGGGCATAGATGCGTCGAGGCTTTGTGGTGGTGTGACCGTGGTCGCGTGGCGAATGATGAACGAGGTAGAGGGATTGCGGCGAGTTTTCTGACGTAGGTTAGATACAGTGATGAGGCGATTACCTTAATTTCATTTGGGGTCGCGTGTTGCTGATCAACTATGGATGCTTGTGTCAGTGGTCGGCGTGGAGTTTGCGAGTGGGGTCGTTGATGGTGGCGACGGCGTCGGCGCAACGTGCACGTGCACGAGTTCGTGTTTGTGTCAGTGAGGAATGGTGATGGGTTGACTTCGAGCGAAGATCGAGTAGAGTAGGATTTTGCTCGAAGTTGAGCACGGGGTGATGTTGTAGTTGCTTGTGCCAAGGAAAGGGTAGGGAAGTGTTGTTTCTTTCCTGTAGTAAATTTGAGTTTTTACTTAATCTTAAGAGGAAATTGCTAAGGGAAGATGAAGTTAGGTTCAAGTGTTCGAGCTTGGGTCGTTCGAACCCGGAACTAGTTAGTTATGTTTTCAAAAGAGTTTTCAAATTTGCTTTAAGTTTAAAACTTTAAAATTTTGTCAAACTACTTTGTGAAATGTTAAACATTTTAATTTAAATTTTTTTGTATTATGATAGTTAAGTTAAGATGATTTATATTCATTTAAGATTGACTTTTAAAATATAATTAAAACAAGCAAAGATTTAAATAAGTTTTAAATCTAACTTTAAATTATGGATTCAAGTTGAATTGAATCACAACTGGAAATAAATAAGTTAACTTTCAAATTTGCTTTAAAATAACTTTAAAGGAATTTATTGTTTAGAAATGTTTTTAAAAGAAATTTGAATGTAAATTTGAAATTTGAAATATAAAGTAATATTTAAACAAGTTTAAATTTGATTCAAATTTAGATATGAATCTTTGTTTCAAAATAGATTTAAGTTTTATAAATTTAAGTATTTTAACAAATTTGAATGATAAAGAAACATTTAAATGTTTTAAATTTAAAAGGGATTAATCTTAAAGGTTTAAGATTAATTATTCTTAGAATAATTAACTTGTAATTAAGAATAATTAACTAAATAAGATTTGATTTTAATTAAAGGTTAATAATTAATTAATCAAGTATTAAAGGAATAATTAAATTATTGTTAGCACTTAATTAATTAAATAACTAAGGGTTAATTAATGATTTATTGATGATTAATTAATTTGAAATTAATAATGATTTAAATTTAGTTAAATATTTTAGATAAATAATTTATGAGTTGTTAATAGTTAATGAAGGTCATTAACTAAAGATTATTTAATAATTAATTAATGTGATTAATTTTAATAATAAGTTAGATTAATTAATTTAAAGATAATCATTTGTGTAAGTTATTAAGTATAATTACTTATGGAAGTAATTAAGTAATTAATTACTAATTGTAATTAATTGAGTTTAGCTTGATTGGATTAAGTTAATTAATTCATTTTAATTAATTTAAATTAATCATTTGATGATGTGTGAACTATAATTACTTATTGTAAATTAATGAAGGAAAATTACTTAGGGAAGTAATTAATGGGTAATTACTGTATGTAATTAATTGGAGTGATTTGATGATGAAAGTAATTTGAGTGTAATTACTTTATGAATTTATCAAGGGATTAATTAGAGAAAATTAATTAAGGAGTAATTAATTTATTTGGTAAAGTAATTAAGGATAGTTAATTATTGGATGTTATTAATCAAGGGTGATTAATAATTATGATTTATAATTAATTAATGAGGTAATTAAAGGTTAATTACTGTATTTGGTTAAGGATAAATTAATTTGTGAAATTAATTTAAGGGATAAATAAAAATGATATGGGAAGCTTTTGAATAATTGTTATCCCTAATATGTGGTTCGTGATGCTATGTAATAAGATATGTCAAATTTAAACTGTTAAGATGTGGTTATTTATTTATGATGAATTACTGTGACATCCTATATCAAAAGTAGAATTATATTTCACTTGAATAATTTAAGTAAAGTTGACAATGGTTTCGAAGAGACCAGAGTCGGGATTTAGTAAATACCCGAAACCACTTCGATTCTTATAATTTGATATGTGCAAACTAATAGGCTGAAGTGGAATGACTTAAGTAAATTGGATCATTTAAATCTAAGTTTTGACACTTAGAAATTGATGTGTGAAATGATGTCTATAACAACTTGTGAAGTGTAAATTGATATAAGTTACCCCGGGTTTATTTAAATTGTATGCTTTTGTATTCCAAGTTAGATGGGTTTACTCATGCTGGTTTCCAGCCTGACCCGTGTGTTACTTTGATGTAATGCTCGGGTCAGACCGAGTATTACAGATTTGCAGGTAAGGACGTTTAGGAGCTCAGGAGGAGAGCTAAAGGACAGGAACGTATAGAGTGTTTATCTGTTGTGATATATAATATTATTTATCTAGGACACGTTGTTAAAACTGTTCAGTGTTGTGAAATTGTTGTATCTCTGATGTAAAACATAATTGTACTGATACAGTTCTTCCTTGTAAACTATTATATTATTTGCTATTATATTTTATCCGCTGCGAAAGTGAGATTCTGAGTTTGATTTTTCTGTTTCTTCTTTTTACTAACTATCTGGAAATTTCGGGATCGAAATTTTCCGGGTCGTTACATTTGGTATCAGAGCTGAAGGTTAAGCGAGAACCTTGGCTCTGTTGGGATTACTCATTATGGATAGGGTAAGTGGTATAGGATGAGTTGAGTATATAAATTTGAGAGAGTGTACTTGTTATTTTCTTATATAATGGTTTTTAAATGATTTCAAAAGTAAATGAATCTTATATAAGAAATAGATTATCTATTATATTAAGGAAATCTGTTGTAGTATTATTTAAACTAAAAGTAATAGTAAGAATTAAGTGGTAATATAAATACAACCAAATTGAAATTAAATTAAAGACAAGTTTGAAATGGATTCGAACTAAAATTTAAATCTTGAATTGGAAAACTATTTCAGAATAAAATGAATTAGGATTGGTTTTAAACCAAGGAAATAAATGGTTATTGTGTTTAATAATGGAATGATTGTTCTTCAATAAACAATAAAATGTTTAAGGAAATAAAAATTTAAAGGAGAATAAACTTGTAACTTAGAAAGGATGAAAATTAAAGTGGGTTTCAAATTGTGAATCTTTGAATTCTAAATTTAAACATTTGAAATTGTTTTCAAAATGTTAAAGAAAATAATATTATTCAAACTACTTTGAGTATGATCTTATTTTAAAATAAGAAATGTTTGAAAATTTTAAAGAAAATTGTTTTGAATTAAAAACCAAAGGTGGTTTAAAATTTTAAAGTATAACTTGGTATGTAAAAGAAATTAATATGTATACATGTGGATATACATAATATCAAAGTTAATTAGAAATAAATATTTATATATGAGAGATAAAATAATATCAAAGATGGTTTGAGGTAAACTCTAAATATTGAGTTTTAAATTGGGAATGAGATATGATACCCAAAGTAATAAGTTTTTGAACTTAATAAGAGGGAAGAATTATTTATTGGAGGTTTAAAATTTGAAATGGAAATTCAAATTAGGTAAGGTTGACTGGATTAAGTGAATTGAGTTTAACTTGGGAAAAAGTTATATATGTTGGGATGCTCAACCTGATTTGTAAATTTTAAGATGAAATTAAGATTTAACTTTGGAAGTTAAATCGTTGACTGTAATTGAGAGTTCGAGTGATCTCAAATTGGGTTTGAGATCTAAAAATTGAACATGAATGGATGTTTTAAAATAAATTAGATGGCATCATCCTATTATTGTTAAAATTCTTTAAGTTATGAATTGGAATTGTTTAAATGAATGAGAGATGGTTTAAATTTGAAATTTGAATTAGTTCAAATTGAATTTGATTTGAATTAATTGAAATGGTGATTGAAGATATATGGGTATAAGATTCAAAAGGAAAATTGAATTGGATTAATTGGAAAAGATTTGAAATTGGAGTGGGTTCAATTTGAAATTAGTCGGAATTGATTTGAATAATTTGGAATTATAATTAATATTGAATGGATTTAAATCCAAATGGAATTTGAATTGAATTTGGAAAGAAATCAAGAATAATTCAACTTGATTTGGAAATGGAGTATGAAATTATGATTAATTCAAACGGGAGTTGAAATGAATTGAAATTGGAACTAGTTTAATTGAAATCTATTTGAATTAGTAGAATTTGAGATCAAGGTTGAATAAAGTTAAATTTGAAAAGAAACTGAGGATTAATTCAACTTTAATTAGGGTTGAATCAATTTCAATGGAAATTGAAGTTATTTAAATTGAATTGGGTCAATTTAAATGGAAGTGGAAATTTAAATTAAATTGATGAGAATGGAGATTGGGAAGTGAGCAGTTTGACTCTGGACTATTTTTAATATAAATTGTTTTAATATAAACCTATTTTCTAAGCTATTAATTATACATACAACCTTTCTTTTAAAAGCCTAACTATCTTATATTTGATTTACAATTATTTTTGAAACTGTTTAACAATTTTCCAACTATTTTATAAACTAATAACTGTTTTACAAAACTAATTTCTATCTTACTATTATTTTGCAATTATCTAAAATTTCTATAATTATTTAACTATTTTCTAACTATTCTACACCTATTTTACAAACTATTAATTATTTTCCAACTATTTATCTATTTTTAAAATTTCAAATTATTTTCTAAATAAACTGGTCGGAGTTCAAACTGTTATTGGTTAAATACCCAATCGAGATAAGAATAGAGGTGATAATCTAAATGGGATTGAAGCGGTTGTGAATAAGTGAATGAAAATTTACGTGAATGTGAATAGAAATGGAATTGATTTGGCTAATAACCAATAAAGATAAATACGTAGGGTGTACGTATGTTATTCTATTCGCATAGTGATTTGATCCAGTTTCGAGCACAGAATTTCGAGATAGTTATATCGATCCGAGTGGGATTTTTCACTCGATCTTCGACGGCGAACCTAGATATGGATTGTTGATTGGTTCTGGATATTCTCTATCATAGTTATGACTATGCAAGGAGAATGACGGTTTCTGATCAAGAAACCAGATCTGAGTCCGCACTAGGAAGTCGGGTGGACGATACTAGTTTGGAAGTGAAATTGTGTGATCGAGTGAGCGGTCAGATGAGTATGGCGTACGAATGATATGTGTACATCGTACGGATTTGAATGAAGTTGATATTGAAAAGAGTAATCAAATTTGAATATTTGATTCTGAATAAACAAAGTTATATATCTTTGTTATATAAGATAAAACTCTCCTTGATGAATCTATTGCTAGAAGGAAAGGATTTTGAAAGTGTTTGAAGTATAAAAGAATTTTATACAAGTTTAAAATGATCCAAAGATTTTTATCAAGGATTTTATATATATCTATATATATAAAGGATCATATGAGGATTTTGGAAAAAAGGTTTTGGGAACCTATGGATTTGAAAAGGCTTTTGATTTTCGGGTAAAATCAATATTGGAATTTGAAAAGCCTAGTTTGAGAATTATCGATTTTAGAATAATCGATTTTGAATAAAGGAGCTTTGTATGAGATCATACTAGGTGTATGATTTAAAGATACTATATATGTATAGTATAAAATGTTTTGATGATGCTCTGGGGAAAAAGGCGCTCCCTTGGAATGGACTTCTCAGGAGTACCACCGGGTGGTGCTGCCTTGAGCCCCAAGGGGGGTTCTAAAGTTGATCCTGTGAGGATTCCGGACAAAACTAGTTCCTGAGGATTATTGGGTAGAGAAAGTCGATGGCGCTGATGCCTGCAGGGGCATTTGGGTTATGCTATGACGACAGTGTAACTCGATGTCGTTGCGATCTACTTTGGGGACCATAGAGAAAATCACGTGGAGGATGAGTGTCAAGGGTCTACACTTGATTTTGCCGGGAAGGCAACGCAACATCGGTAGACTGCGATCTATGGTTAAGTGGAATGGAGAAGTTTCATTCTTTTGGCAGCGGAATTCGAGGGCGCTGATGCCTACAGTTATATGGGTTTTTGCTGTGATAGCTACGTAACCCCAGTTGTAGCTGCGATCTGTAGCGAGTTCCATGGTGTAATTGAGGGGCGCGGAGGCCTACAGTTATATGTGAATTTTGTCGGGACGGCAATGTAACCATCGGGTTAACTGCGACCATGGATGGGGGTGATGATTTCCAGAGCATTCTTACCAAAGATATATCCTCTAATTTCAAAACTGTTTTCTATATTTTCACTAAAATTATTTTCAAAGTATTTTCACTGGATGTTGAAAACGGGTCTGCCAAGCACTTGTAGATTTTCAGTCTTACGCCTGAACAACGTATGACCGAATTTCTATAAGAACAAGGATGAACTGGTTGAGACATCGAGTTATAAAAGTATTACTTAAAAAAACTATTTTGGCAATATTATATGAATTTTAATTTTTTTTAAAGATAATCCAAAAAGAATTTATCCGATTTTAAGCATTTTAATAAATTCTGGTTTCGTTCCTTTTCAAGGACGAAAAGATTCTAGGGGGGAGGAATGTGATAACTCGAAATTTCAGAATATCTGTAATTGATTAAGTAACTGAATTTAATTATTGAAAATACTGATTTATAGATCGAACAAATAAAATATATGAAAATGATATATTGCTTTGTAGTAAATTTAGGTATAAATAATAATGTGCAAATGTAATAATGTTGAAAATTCTAAGTGGGTTCATAGACAAGTATAAATATATATATATATATATATATATATATATATATATGTTTTGTTTTGTAAGAACATTAATTTGAATTCAATACATTAAAATTTTAAAGGAGATTTAAAGATAGAATTCTATATTTATAAACATTAGAAATAAATACTTACTAGATTTGAATATAGTGGCTCAAGTTCAAAATAGGATTAATAAAGGATTCATTAATTCATGGGTTTGCAAATTGTAAGTTAAAAGTTTACATAGTTGTAATTAAAAGCAAACAATGTATCTAATTATAAGTATAAACAATTATAAACATATTACATAACTAATATAAAATTCATGAATGAGGAGATTAAAACATAAAATATATTGCCTTTAAACATTTGAATAAATAAAAAAAATACACTTGTAAGGCATTGAACACATACAAACAACATTTGTAAGCCAAGCATTCTATAAACCAATAAGTGGCAAAATAATCCTTAATTAGAAATTAAAATTGAAAATAAAGTTTTGAGAAAATAATTTGTGAATTCTTACAGCTAATTTTTCCTCATCTTCTAATTAAAACCGATAATCAAAAAAATTCAAAGAGAAAGGGGGAGGGTTTCAGCCTGTTCAAAATCAACAACATCTATGATTAAATTAATATTCAATGCAACATCAAATGCATAACAACCTGGAAATTTCTCCCTGTTCGAAATGCAAAGGTCTGCATCTTATTCAATCTGAAAGCAAGAAGCATGCATTTACAAATTAAAGCAAATCTGCATTTTCTAAAAATCTGGAAATTCTGCAAACAAAATCTGCTCTGCTTAAAGGAATGAGGTGAGTAAATTTATAAATCGGAAAATTTAAGTAGGAAAAATGTTTGCATATGAATGATAGATATGGTTTGATGCTTGCATGTGCCTATTTCTGTAAAATCTTCATTTACTGGTTATAATCAGTTGTGCATGCTTGGAAATTTACTGATGTTACTCTGTATTTTGTTTAATTACAGAGTAAAAGTAAATACAGAGTTCAAATTTCCATTTCATACCACTAGTAAGTTGAATCCTAAAGGGAAGTAGGATTATTTAAACAGGAATTAAAGTTTAAATTGTTATTCAAAAAGATATTGTTTGAAAATCTTCTAAATCAGGGTGATGCAGTAAGAAAAAAATTAATAACATGATGAAACATGTGTTGTAAGTTGTTGATAAAATTTTACATCTTGAAATTACTTAGTATAACATGATTTTTAAGGCAAAAATCAGAATTTTTAAATTAGAATTGAAGAGGCATTTTGTTGATAACCTGAAATTGGATTTGGGCAAAATTCTGGTGACTGCGTAAGTACTAGAGATTGAGATTTGAATCGGAGTTGTATTAGTGATTGGTGAACCCCAGAAAAATCATGAAGATAAAAATAGATCATCAGAGAATTTAGAATTTGGAATACTAGGGTTTTGTTCTGTATGTAACATCCCGAAAATTTTCGACTTTCGAAAATTCAACATCGACACTCACTTTATCGACTGCCGAGAAATCGAAGGCCGGAAACCCGAAATGTTATGGTTTAAGAAAGAAGAAAAGACATAAGAAGAGAGAGAAGATAGAAAAATAGAGAGGAAAGAGAATAGAAAATATAACGGAACAGAAAACAACAGAACAATATCAGAATCTCACAATTCGCAGCGGAACAACATATAATAGATAAATGAATAATCTTTTAAACAAAGAACTATATCAGTTATTACATTACATCACATTTCATTACATCATATCATCAGAGTGTACAACAACAACAACATCAAACAGCGGAAAAAGAAATACTATATAAACTAGTAATACGCCATGCCATCCAGATTGCCTCCAGCAACTCCAGAATATCCATAATATCCTGATAAACCTTAACTCTTGACTGCCCGTGTGGAAATTAGTGGGCACCCAGAGTTTAGGAAGGAAAACAATAAACTCCGAGTCAGTCATGTGACTGGTGTGAGAACTCAAAACAGTTTATTTATCTTTAAAAATCAAAATAGAGGAATATTTTTAAAGTCAATTCGCAATGCTTTTAAAAATGAGACTACCATAAGGCCTCCCGCACACACACACAATGCAAACGCAAAATCAGAGGAGATTTCTCCTTATGATAGTCAAAGATGCTTGATACGCATTTAAAAGAACATTTTATATTATTACTAGTGCATAGTGTAGAGAAATATTTCGAAAGTAGAATATAAATCTTAGCCAGCATAGACATTCCGCACTTATGCCTACTATAGCTACTATGTTCAATAGCAGGTTACCGCCACATTCCATAGCAGGTTATACAACTAAAACCGTACAAGTCTTGTATTGTTTCTTTGGATTTCCAATGAATGATCAGGCCAAAAAACTTCCCATTGCCACATGAGAATGCCTCCGGATGGACATCCCCGAGAACCAAACCGGATCTCTACCAACACAAGGCTGGGTTACCCCTAACTGAGTAACAACTGACCGAATATGCCATCCCCCGGTCCTTTGGGACCTTTCAACCGAGCGCTCGTAATCAATTCACACAATCATAAAGTGTTTTCAACATGAGTAAGTATCTGGGCTCCATACCATGATACCACCCTTTTCCAAAAGGAAATGCACATATCCTAAAGGGCGCTACCCCTCATAACCTTGCTGCATCTTTCCTGTTTTGACCATTCCCGAGGTGTGAGGCTCGACGAAGTCACGTCCACAAAAACATACTTTATACAAAAGCCATGCTTTGGGTCAACAAATGATCATAGAAATGATCACCAAGATAGACGATCAAATAAATGATCCTATCACAAATAATCAACACAATGATCATTTCACAGCAACACTTAGCATGTCACATTACCAAATTGGGAATATATCGCTGATAACCTTCAACTACATAACCTCTGAGCTCGTACGTCTCAGAGAAGGGTGTTAAGCTAAAAGAATAAATTCTCCGCCACCAACAGAAATATATTTGAAAGAAATCTGCTTTATATCTCAATTTGTAATGTCAGACATACAATCCATACAAGTCTGTTCCAGGATCGAACAGAACCGAAGGCACTTACAAAGAAGTCCTTGCAATCCGGATATCCACAATCCTGATCGGATTTCCCATCACTTAGGGAGTCTCTATACCGTTGCAACTCAGTGTAGAGACAATCGATAGGTCATCCTATCGCTCTCACAAATATCCGGTCTTCAACACCGGTCATCAATGCTATCCATTACGTCGTATCACTATTCGGAATGGGTAATTCGAATAACGAGCGCAATAATTTAAAAAATAAGTGTAGCATTCAAATTCAACAAATCACAACAAATACCTTTCAAAGGTAAATATTGATAGTCGGTTATTGAACTATCAATGGATATGCACACATCACCAGATTCCAAATAATTTTTCAAATTATTTATTTCCCAACAATATCTTTACTAGATATATAGTTTTCACATTTCAAAAATAAATCAATATTTATTTTTAAACAAATTCCCCTTTTTACAAATTCCTTAGTGAATTTATATTTCACAATATCTATGAATATACGACTTCAATTATTCATTTTCAATTTATCTTCGGAAAGATAAATTCTCAAAATATTCACTTTATATTGGAAAACATTTTCATACTTATTTAATAAGTAATTCACAAATTTTATTTATTTTCAACACTTGGAAAACATTCAATATACTTAAATCGAAATTAAGTATATATTTCATTCTTTAAGGAAATCATTCTCTTAACATATTTATTTGGGCCAAAACGGATGTTGCGTAAAACATCGTTACGACAACCCAAAATCACTAGTATAGGGATTCGAAATTAAAATAGATATATAAATCCCAATACTATACAAAACATTTCCTTTCGGAAATCATTTACTATAACAACAGTGTTATAGTCCACCATTTCCTTTTATCTCTCGAAAACGTCTATTTCAACAATGAATGTTGAAATCTATGGTTTCGAATCTCAACACATTTAAAACATCATTAGATCATTTTAATTCTATTTAAAACATCATATCTAAAACATTTTTCTTTAACATATTATTCACTATTCAAAAACGTGAATATACTTTGTTAACAAACTTCATCCTTTTATTCATTTTATTTGAAAGGATTATTCACTGTCTAAAACGTGAATATAACTTCATAAATAAGTTATAAAAATTAACTTATCAAAATAAGTCGTTTGCGAATTTATAAAACAACGTTTATAAATTCCATTTCTATTTATTTTACCACTACTTCCTTTTTATAAATCTCCTTTATTAATCTATTCGATTTATAACTCAATTATTAAAAAAAAAAGTTCATATCATAAGTGAAATACTTATAATTTATTTGTTTGCAAAATCGTTCCTTTGAACTTCATAATTATAAATCTTATAACTTATAAGATTCAATTATTTATCCAAATCTATTCTTTCAATAACTTTATAAATTTTATAAACCTACTGCTTATAAAATTCCATTTATAACTTCACCGTTTATAATTCTATAAATTTCGTTCATTTATGAAATACATTCACAATTCATTCTAACACTTATAAAAACTCTTTTTATAATTCAAATATTTTAATTTATAAATATCAATTTATAAAACTCTTATATAAATCAATTTATACTATTATTTTAAAAATGTCTTAACTCCCTTTATAATTTCACCATTTTGATTTATAAAATAATCAATTTTATAAATCCTATATTTCAACTTTCATAATAAATTCAGAAATCCCAATTTAACTATTTTATAAAATCCTTAACCCATATTTCTCAAAAATAAATCTTTAATCGTATTTCTCAAAATCATAATTTTTATAACTTTAAAAATTATAACGTTTATTTATTTAAAATGAATCAATTTCCAAACATATAATATATTTTCAAAAATCACTTTAAAAATCAATTTAAAGCTCCAAATTTGGTCCAATGATGCTACATACCAAATAGTCAATCACAACTACAACGATATCATATATCAATATGATAATCAGCGAATATCAAAATATCCATAATCAAACAAATGCTGTTGAGGAATCCAGTTGGATCCCTCCAACCTGTTTTCCTGCATCCACAAACATTAGCACAATACCAATTCCGCTCCAGTACGGAATTATCGCGGTATATGGGATTTAAAATATTATCCGCTTAATAGACGGCGCAATAGGGTCTCATCCGCTATACAAATGCGGGAAATCACAACTCCAATATATACATATGCCAATATATATATATATATATATATATATATATATTGCTGTAACGACCCCGGATTTTTATGAATTTAAATTTATAATTTAAATGAATTTTTGAATTAAAATTTGTAAAATTGATTTTTAAAAGGCAGCGAGTTTCCCCGATTCGAATAGAAAATATATTAAGTCGTATGAATTTGAAAATTTGTATATATGTGAATACATATGTATATATTGGACTTGAGATAAAATCTTAAATAAATGGTTTTTTTTAAATAAATAGAAATAAAAATAAGTAGTCGTGTAAGAATAGAAATAAATATATAAGCTAATATAATAAAAATAAATATAACAACTTTTATAATATGTACATAACGTAAAATAAATATCTTTCAAACATAAACAAAGCAAACAAATGAAAATGTAAATGCAAACAAACAAATATATGAAGACAAGTATGTATACTTGTAAAAGGAATAAAATAAATAAATAAACAATAAATATATAAGTATGCACACTTGTAATATGAAACAAGTAAACAAGAAAAATGTAAATATATTCAACAGCTTGCAAAAGAAAGGATAAGCATGCATTCAAGTATGGTACAAACAAATGAAAGTGTAAGTACATAACATATTAGCCACCACATTTTCATAAAAATACGTGTTGCCTGTAAAGTGAACATTGGTTTTGCACATAATAAACTAAAGTGTTTATGTATAGAAGGAACAAAAGAGCCTGTACAAAAGTCAAATGGAAATAGAAAAAAAAAGTGATATGCATAGGCAATATAAAACAAGACAAAAGAAATTTATACAAGTATCTTTAGTACAATTAAACTAGAAACAAAATTGCATATGCATTTAAAATAGCATAAGACAGCAAATATCTCTAGCACACAAAATCTATCAGCCGAGACAAGAAGATATAATCAAGTATGGGCGAATTAAATAAGGATAGATTTGTACAATGGCATTTAATGTTTATACCTCTAGCCATTAATACAAGCATGGTCAGCCACCCTTTGAAGAAAGAAAATCTCTGATATAATTTTACAAAACATTATAATATGCCTATTGTACTAAGTAATATAATCCACCTGCACTACCTTATTTCGTTCAAGTTAAAAAAAGGGAAAGAAATTTAAATTCTTCAAACCTGGAAACTACAATCTGTTAACTTCAAATTCATGAAGCAAAGCAAGTAGCAGACCAAATAAGCTAAAAACAAACCATTGTATGTCAAAAGCATTTCTAGATTTTTGTTCAAAGCCCCTCTGTTCTTTTTCTGGAAACCACGGTGAGCAAACCCACTTTCATTTGCTTATACTTTTTGATATCATATTGATGATGCTCTGGAGTGGTTCTTACTATGCCTGCATGTGTTTAAGTATGGATTGTGTGTGTGTGTATATATATATATATATATATATATATATATATATATATGTGTGGATGAAATATCTGATATGAACTCTGTGTAGTTACAGAGCTTGGAAAAAAAAATCTGATTAAAATCCCTATATCTCATCTTCAAATTTTGATAGACTTAGGAATTCAAAAGAGATTTGATTAAACGTAAATGAAGTTCAAAAACATATAAAATTAAGTAATAAAGGATTGAAGTTTATCTGGGGTATAAGAAATACAGGAAAAACCTTGTAACTTGAAAAATTCAAACATCATAATTTCTTGTTCCAGGTTTATAATCTGAAACTATACTCTAAATCATGATTTTTGGAAGTGTAACCATGATTTCTAGTTTGGGTTTGAATGTGTATTTCTGGTCTATCCAGAAATTAGTTTATGGGAAGATGCTGATGATCTAAATGATCTGGAAGGTAGGGAACCTCAGTATTGATGGAGAAGTGATTGTAGTTGATAGGAAAATTATCTGGTAGTAATGAATTTCACTGTGGTGGCTATTGTGATGAATTCTTATTTATAACCCTAGTTTTGGAGGGGCAAGTACTTTTGATTCGTTCACCCTGTCTTTGCGATCGAGTGTTACGCGATCTTGAGGGGAGGAAGAGTGTACGTCGACGAGGTGATGGCCAAAAATTCAGAGTCTCTGGTGGACGAGGTCGTTGGGACGTGGCAATTTTTCGTGGTCGTGAGTGGGTCACTGTTCGTATGAACAGGCATATTTCGATTCTATGTTTATTGCGTCGATCTGGGCTGTGTTTTCGAACGAGAAGTGGTTTTGTGGTTTGCTGGGAACGACGTTGGTCGCCGAAGTGGTGGCGAACCACCGTGCACGTGCACGGTGGCGTTGGGGTCTGCAGGTTGGGGTTTTGGTTCATCTCGAGTGATTACTCGAGAAAAGAAGGGGTCTGCTCGAGTCGAAAAGGAAATTACTTCGGGGTTTCTCAATGGCGTACGCGTGGGTGATTATAACTGCAGTTTTTTTTTCTTAACTAAAAAAAAGAGAGAAGAAAGAAAGAATAAGCAGGGAAAGGAAGAAGAAGGAGATAGAGTGGAGGAGAACGCGGGGAAACAGGGAAAAGGGTCGAGTGATACTCGAGAAAATAAGTGGATGCCTAGAGTCAGTTGCCTTAATGCTTTAAGTATTAACAAGTTAAATATTTATTTTAGCAAATAATGATTGGTTAAGTTATTATTTGATTCAAGGTTTATTAAAGGTTTATTAAAAGAAGGTTTGTAAAGGTAAGATAATTAAATATAATTAAAATTAATAATTTTAATTTAAATTGTACTTAGAAAGTTTTTAATAATGAATTGATTTTCAAATTTAAAAGAAGACTTTTAAATGTTAATCAAGTTGAATAAATGGTGAATTAAATAATTAAAGATTAGTTAGTTAATAATTAAAGGTTGATGAATTATAATTAAAGGTTAATTAATTTATTATTAATGGATAATTAATAACTGATTAAAGAATAATAAATCAAAAATGGTTTATAATTTATTAACAATTAATTAACCAGGATTAGTAATTAATTCATAAGTAATTAATCTAATTTGAATTAATCGGACAATTTAATTGATCTTACTTATGGATGTTTGGTGTTTGCGCCAAAATTGGTCACAAACACCCAAAGTCGTGAAAGCACCCGTTTACGTACTCAAATCAATAACGATTAACACAGAACTCAGCAACAATCAGTATATAATTCAGCTCTAATCAACAAATCACAATAATTCACGAACAACAATCACAAACACAGGATTTATAGTGGTTCGGCGTTCGCGCCTACGTCCACTTTGAAGGTTTTCTCTTTATTGCTTTGCTTGATTAAATCGATTACAATGGATTACAGCCGACAATTGCTTTGAAATCTGAATACAACAGCGATTCTGATAGTTAAACTTGAATCCGGCAGAGTCTTGGCGTTCAATGGCCGAAAGATCCCTCTTTCTGAAGGCTTCAGGGTGCTATTTATAGGCGTTGGAGGCCCAGATCTTGCCGAAACTTCGTGAGACTCCTTCTGGCACGTGAGTGGGCCCACGCGACCGACCCCACCAAGTTTCGTCTCGATCTGACATCGGTTCGAAGTGATTTCGAACCCATCAAGAAATTGTCCAATCGAGCTGAAACTTGGCAGGAACAATCTTTACCTCATATGGAAGCTACTGTGAAAATTTGGTTGCATTTGGATTTGTAGTTTAGGAGATATGATCGGTTCGAAATTGGCATTTTCGGTTGGCTGGGACGTTCGAACCCATTATTTCGAAACCAGGAGCTCGAACCCATGTACGCACGTGCTTCTGCAGTGACGTGGCGCGCACTCCACGCGTCGATCCAGATTTATCTCCGAGTTGACCGCTTCGAATCCATGGATTTCGCTGACTTCGTATCGATGACCGTTGCGTGCTTGAATCAACCAACTACGTGGCTTTCGTGCGTCTAGTTCGAACCGAGGGGAGGGAGCTTCCTTCGTGTCGATACTGGATACGAAATGAAGCTCCGCGATGGATTCGAACGTTCATTGGTTCGAACTAAGCACCGGCGTGGATGTTTCGATGCTCATCGATACGAAGATGCAACCTAATAATGGATTGATGGATTCGAACGCAATCAATTCGAAGTTAACTGTGGCCGATGGGTTCGAACATAGCAGGGGGTGACGTGTTCGAAGCAATGGGTGGGTTCGAAATGGATGGTTTCGAAGCCACGGGTTCGAAGTAGATGGGTTCGAGCATCGCCTGGGTTCGAAGGAAGGCTTTAGGACGGTTTCGAACCAGATGGGTTCGAAGCGGATGGTTTCGAGGCTGGGTACTAGCTGATGGGTTCGAACAGGATGGGTTCGAAGGAGAGGGCGTGGATGGTTTCGAACAGCATGGGTTCGAAAAGGATGGGTTCGAAATTCATGGTTTCGAACCAGACAATGACTATTTCTCTTCACACTGAATCCATCATATCTTGAGCATACGAACTCGGATTGACTTGAAACTTGAAATGATGGCTCCTACAACCTTTCTTGTCGTGTCCTATCAATCGTGGCCTGATCCGGACTCGGGCAAAATTCATCGATATCCATAGCTAAGTGATGCATAACCAATCTCTAAGACGGACTGTTTCCCGTTTTCGACCAATCTTTTGATATCACGGCTTTGCCAAAAAGCGGGATAACACTTTGCCCCCCAAAACATGCCTTGCTGTAGGAAGGTGTGTTTTGTAATGCCTTGAGTTGGATGTTCGTATCCGATTATCAACCTGCAAAGAACTCAATAGTTTCATATGTCCTCAAATGACGATCGTTCGGGATCGAGCCATTTGGGATGAAGTGCGGCCGTTCATGGTCAAGCGCTCAACTTCAAATGACGATCGTTCGTGATCGAGTCATTCGAGGGGAAGTGCGACCGTGCGCGGTCGAGCGTACAAATGCATGCTTCGATCGTTCGGGATCGTATGCTGCTTGAAGTGAATCGGGATCGTTCGCGGTCCGTGCCGTTCGTGGCATAAGATGGAATAGGACCGTTCGCGGTCGATGCCGTTCGCGGCGAATGATGATCGTTCGCGACCAAGTGCCGTTCAAGGCGAGTGGTGACCGTTCGAGGTCGGATTTCATAATCAGTGAGCCATGACCGTTCGCGATCGATGGCGTTCGAGGCAGGAAGTGATCGTTCGCGATCGTGTGCCGTTCGAGGCGAATTCGTGACCGTTCGTGGTCGGATGTCGGACCTCAAGTGACGACCGTTCGCGATCAAGCCATTGAGGTAAGGTGAGTTATGACTGTTCGAAGTCGGGTGCCGTTCGAGGCGGATTGTGTGTGTGCCCGGGAGGGCTTGATGTTATCGATGCCAGGGTCACGTTCGGGTGAGTTCCTGGATCGTTTATAGGGGCGGTTCATCGCCGTCTCAGAGCACATCTAAGGACCGTTCGCGACCCTGTACATGTGCAAGTAGCCTAGCCATTTCAAATTTATCAGAATCAATTATCTATTAAACGAATGAGTTTCAAAAACAATTGTCCAAACAAACAAAGTTCAAATGTTCAAATCAAAATGAAATGAAAGTAAAGCATGGATGTCAAAGTGTAAGTTCCCACTACGAAACGGTCGATGATCACTCAGAGCATGCCTGGAGATCGTTCGCGATCTCGCGCATGTGTAAATGATTTAATTGCGGTAGTGGAAGCTTACGACTTGTTCATCGTTATTTCATTCAGTTGATAACCAAACGGTGCCTTGGTTCGGGGTCGCCTCTAGCTGATGTGGACGGTGGTCGCTCCGGTTCCGCCACAGGAGCTCGCCTCCTTACATACTGAAGGAGCATACCGTTCCTGATATGCCCTTCCACCTCATCCTTCAGGTGCCTACAATCATTAGTAGTATGACCATTTAATTCATGGAATACACAGAACTTATCTGATTTCCTTTCATCTGAGGTAGGATCCCTTCGCATTGGCCTACGATACGGAATCTGTTCTTTGGTATCCTGGTAAATTCGCTCCAGGCTCTCGTTCAACTCAGCGTAGGTGGTGAATCGCGGCTCCCTCCGTTGCCGCTTTGATCTGTCTCTGTCATTCTCAATCTTTCTCTTACCTTTATCCGAATCTTTTTTAAGAGGCTTTTCGTCTTTAAATGCAAAAATTTCTATCCCATCTCCTTGTTCTCTTTCGGCATTCGCATCTTCTAATCGTAAAAACTTTTCTGCTTCGTGATAGAATTCCTCCAGATCTATGGGTGGATCTTTAGTCAATGAATTCTTGAACTCTGTGCCGTCAGCTATTCCGGACACAGCTGCCATAACCACCATGGACGGATCCGCTCTATCCACTGAAGCTGCTGCTGCATTAAATCGTGCTAGATAACTTCTCAAGGTCTCTCCGGCCTTCTGCTTTAGGGTTGCCAGAGTCATCACGTTCTTGGGTCTTGTAATATGAACCCTAAATTGCCTCATAAATCTCTCCACTAAACCATTCCATGTTCCGATGGATCCGTTCTCCAACTGTCTAAACCATAGTGCAGCGATATCTGTCAAATACAATGGAAAACACCGGGCCATAACCTCCTCCGATGCCCCCAGCACTTCCATATGCCTCATATATTTTGTCAGATGGACCGTGGGGTCCGTTCTCCCGTCATACATATCCAACGATGGTAGTTTGAAATCAGGTGGGTTCCTAGCTTGCCTGATCGCTGAAGTAAAAGGACTTCTATTAACATCTTCCAAATCTTTGTTCACCATACCGCCTCTCAAAGCTCTCCTAACTATCTCTGCTAATCGGTCACTGTCTCCGAGATGTAATCCTTGTTCACTACTTCCAACCTGCCCCCCGAGTTCACGAGGTAACTCCGGGATCTGCCCCCTTGACTGAGCGTTCGCATCTCTACTACTACCGGGTTGCGCAGATGCTCCTCTTTCTCTTTCCAAGATTGGGTCAACATTCTCCATATGTGTGCCCCCTAGCTCTGGTGCTATGCCGGATGGTCCCGCTCCGTTCTGGGCTCCATTGGCTTCCCTATTCTGTGCTCCAAGCTGTCCTATCTGTTGGAGTAAACTCTGGATCATTTCCTCATGCCTCTTCATCATAGTTTCCATCTCGTCCCTAGTGATGTATATCGATGGTTGATTTGCTCCTGAGGAAGCCTCTTGGCTTCCCTGTGGTTCGCTTCTCTCTGTCCTTGGCCTCCTACTCGATTGTCTTGCCATAATTCCTAGATCTGAACTCTTGGATTTCCAAATTCAACTTCTTCCTGAGTTCAATTCTCAGTGAAAGCACCAAAATGTTTGCGCCAAAATTGGTCACAAACACCCAAAGTCGTGAAAGCACCCGTTTACGTACTCAAATCAATAACGATTAACACAGAACTCAGCAACAATCAGTATATAATTCAGCTCTAATCAACAAATCACAATAATTCACGAACAACAATCACAAACACAGGATTTATAGTGGTTCGGCGTTCGCGCCTACGTCCACTTTGAAGGTTTTCTCTTTATTGCTTTGCTTGATTAAATCGATTACAATGGATTACAGCCGACAATTGCTTTGAAATCTGAATACAACAGCGATTCTGATAGTTAAACTTGAATCCGGCAGAGTCTTGGCGTTCAATGGCCGAAAGATCCCTCTTTCTGAAGGCTTCAGGGTGCTATTTATAGGCGTTGGAGGCCCAGATCTTGCCGAAACTTCGTGAGACTCCTTCTGGCACGTGAGTGGGCCCACGCGACCGACCCCACCAAGTTTCGTCTCGATCTGACATCGGTTCGAAGTGATTTCGAACCCATCAAGAAATTGTCCAATCGAGCTGAAACTTGGCAGGAACAATCTTTACCTCATATGGAAGCTACTGTGAAAATTTGGTTGCATTTGGATTTGTAGTTTAGGAGATATGATCGGTTCGAAATTGGCATTTTCGGTTGGTTGGGACGTTCGAACCCATTATTTCGAAACCAGGAGCTCGAACCCATGTACGCACGTGCTTCTGCAGTGACGTGGCGCGCACTCCACGCGTCGATCCAGATTTATCTCCGAGTTGACCGCTTCGAATCCATGGATTTCGCTGACTTCGTATCGATGACCGTTGCGTGCTTGAATCAACCAACTACGTGGCTTTCGTGCGTCTAGTTCGAACCGAGGGGAGGGAGCTTCCTTCGTGTCGATACTGGATACGAAATGAAGCTCCGCGATGGATTCGAACGTTCATTGGTTCGAACTAAGCACCGGCGTGGATGTTTCGATGCTCATCGATACGAAGATGCAACCTAATAATGGATTGATGGATTCGAACGCAATCAATTCGAAGTTAACTGTGGCCGATGGGTTCGAACATAGCAGGGGGTGACGTGTTCGAAGCAATGGGTGGGTTCGAAATGGATGGTTTCGAAGCCACGGGTTCGAAGTAGATGGGTTCGAGCATCGCCTGGGTTCGAAGGAAGGCTTTAGGACGGTTTCGAACCAGATGGGTTCGAAGCGGATGGTTTCGAGGCTGGGTACTAGCTGATGGGTTCGAACAGGATGGGTTCGAAGGAGAGGGCGTGGATGGTTTCGAACAGCATGGGTTCGAAAAGGATGGGTTCGAAATTCATGGTTTCGAACCAGACAATGACTATTTCTCTTCACACTGAATCCATCATATCTTGAGCATACGAACTCGGATTGACTTGAAACTTGAAATGATGGCTCCTACAACCTTTCTTGTCGTGTCCTATCAATCGTGGCCTGATCCGGACTCGGGCAAAATTCATCGATATCCATAGCTAAGTGATGCATAACCAATCTCTAAGACGGACTGTTTCCCGTTTTCGACCAATCTTTTGATATCACGGCTTTGCCAAAAAGCGGGATAACATTTGGATTCTATTGGATGATTGTATTGTTTGATATCCCTGTTATACGATGTTTTATGATTATCCTGATTTGTGTTGTGATCTGTGATGTAACTTATTATCTGTGATATATAAATATATCTGTGATCTGTGAATGGAGATAAGCGTTATAATTTATATCGCTTATCAGATATATTGTTGTATTTGATCTGTCATGATTGAATGATGTTGCACTACTGTGTATAACCCCTGGACTACACCATACACACACAAATATGGATTTCACGAGAAAATCGGTTAAGTCACATGTAATTTAAATTTAATGTTTTTGAAATTAAAGTTTTAATTTCAAATTGATTTTGAAAATGGATTTGGGTTAAACGGTAAAGCTTTTGAAAAAAGGTTTTCACAGATAAAAGCTATTTTGAATAACTCGGTAAAAAAATCTCCAATTTAAATAATTCAATTTGAATTTGAATTCGATATTTGGAATTGAATTCGATGATTGGAAATTATGGTTAAAGATATTATAAACATGTTTGTATGAATTTAAACCATTTTAAAGGTATGGTTTTGGAAATTTGAATTTAACCCAAGGATTTCAACTCGTATAAATGAATCAGATTTCCAAAATGAAAACTGTTGTTTTCAAATGATAAACACTTTTAGATAAGAACTGAGATTCCAGTTAATTAGGGGAATTTCAAGATTGAATAGAGAAATGATTTTCCTAAGTTATGAATGAATTCTTTTTGAAAACTATGAATTAAATCTGTTTATTTTTAACAGATTTAAATTGATGATTTGTTTAAATCAAATTGAAATGAAATTGTTGTGAAGGCTATAAGTTAAATCTTTGATTTAAAAATTTAACGAGTTAATCAAATTGAAATGAAATTGTTTTGAAGGCTATAAGTTAAATCTTTGATTTAAAGATTTAACGAGTAAATCAAATTGAAATGAAAATTGATTTGGAAAATCTGTGAATGAATCTTTTGTTTAAAAGATTAAAATGTGAAAATTGTTTAAACCGTTAAAGGTTGTGAAAATGAATCTTTTTGTTTAAAGATTGAAAATGGTAATTTATTTAAACCATTTGAAAGAAAGTTTTGAATTATTAAGTTGTGACTTAATTGAAATCCCATATCCATATGTTTTCGCTCACTATTCGGTTTAGCCGGGAAAGGACCTTTGGGTCGTATAACCCATTCCGAGTATGTGATACGTCGTTATGGATAGCATTTGGAGACCGGTGATGAAGACCGGGTATTTGCGAAAGCGATAGGATGACCTATCGATTGTTTCTGCACCGAGTCGCGCCGGTATAGAGACTCCATATGTGATGGGAAGTCCGAACGTGATTAGTGAATATCCGGATTGCAAGGACTTCTTTGTAAGTGCCTTCGGTTCTGTTCGAGCCCGGAACAGACTTGTATGGATTGTATGTCTGACATTACAATTGAGATATAAAGCTAATTTCTTTCAAATATATTTCTGTTGGTGGCGGAGAATTTATTCTCTTAGCTTAACACCCTTCTCTGAGACGTACGAGCTCAGAGGTTATGTAGTTGAAGGTTATCAGCGATATATTCCCAATTTGGTAATGTGACATGCTGAGTGTTGCTGTGAAATGATCATTGTGTTGATTATTTGTGATAGGATCATTTGTTTGATCGTCTATCTTTGTGATCATTTCTATGATCATTTGTTGACCCAAAGCACGGCTTTGGTATAAAGTGTGTTTTTGTGGACGAGACTTCGTCGAGCCTCACAAACCGGTAATGGTCGAAACAGGAATTGTGCGGCAAGGTTTTCAGGGATCGCTTCCCTAGGGTATGACCATTCCTTCTGGAAAAGGGTAGTATCATGGTATGGAGCCCAGATACTTACTCATGTTGAAACACTTATTATTATGGTGTGATGTTGGTTAAAGAGCTCTCGTTTAAAGGTCCCAAAGGACCGGGGGTGGTATATCTGAGGGTTTGTAATATCCCTTGGGAAAAGGGGTTCCCGGCCTTGTTTAGCAGAGAACGGTTTGGTTCTCGGGGCGTCCTTCCAGAGGCGTCTCCATGTGGCAATGGGAAGTTCCTTGGCCTGACCATTTGTTGGAAAAATCCATTCATCCAATACGAGCCTTGTACAGTATTAGTTGTATTACCTGCCATCTACTTATGGTGGCGCCCCACTGTTTGGATGGTAGCTATAGTAGGCATAGTTCGAAATGTCTATGCTGGCTAAGATTTATATCTTTATTTTCGAAATGAATTTTTCCTACACTATGCACTAGTAATAATATCAAATGTTCTTTTTAGTGCGTATCAAGCATCTTTGACTATCATAAGGAGAAATCTCCTCCGATTCTGCGTTTGCATTGTGTGTGTGTGCGGGAGGCCTTATGGTAGTCTCATTTCTAAAAAGCATTGCGAATTGACTTTGAAAATCTTTTGTTGAATGTTTTTTTAAAGATAAACTGTTTTTGTTGCTCACACCAGTCCCACGACTGATCCGGAGTTTATCGTTTCTTTCCTAAACTCTGGGTGCTCATTATTTTCTACACGAGCAGTCTAGAGTTGGGTTTTTCAGATAGTTAGATATAGTGGATTATCTGGAGTTAGTTCAGTCTTTGGATCGCACCAGTCTTACTGAGCTTGGTGCATCGTTATTGGGAGTTCGAGCTATTGCTGAATTGGTTCTTGGAGATGGAGTTGCAGTTCTCGGAGTTCTCTTTTGAAGACTATCTCAGAGTTATATTGTTCCGCTGCTATCGTTTTCTTTTCCGCTGCTATTTTATTGTATCATATCTCTGATGTATATTGATATCTATTGGATCATCTGTTGTATCAGATATTGTATCAAAGCTGTATATCAATGTATTATTCTTTTATTCCGTTGTGTTATTTACTTAATGTTGTTATAAGCTCCGGCGAATCGGATTTGAACGGTCGAATCTATGGCATTCGAATACGATATGAAGTATGGATGTCGATTTTCGAGCGGGCAAAATTCAAAACGTTACATTTGGTATCAGAGCTAAGGGTTAAACTTTAGCTCAGGAGTATAACAAATTAAGTAGCTCATTAGAGATAGGGTGAAGTATCCCTAGAATGAGTGTTTCCCTAAGATATCCGTTTGAATGCCTCAGTAAATTCTCTTACTATCCACTGATAGTGAGTATGAGTGCAAGAACAGAACGAGATAGGGGACAGGGAAATACGGCTATAAATGGTCGATACTCTGTAACAACAGTGGAAACAATCTTTCTTATCAAATTTCTTTGATTCGTCTCTAAATTCTTTTGATTGATTCGTGACAGCTCCAGAAGAAGTTTCGGTGTGATGATGACTCTAGGAATTGTTGTAGGAAATTCTTACCTTGTATCTTCATCGGTTTCTTTTCAGTTTTTGATTTTAAACTTTAATGAATATGAATTTGAAATTTGAATGAATTGGGAATTTTGAATAAATTAGAAATTTTGAATTGAGTTAAAATTGATTAATAGAAGAAGAAGCTAAATCGAATTGTATCGATAAAACGATTTCGTTTAAAACTAAATTTGAAATTCTATTATAATTTCTTGTATCTATTATTGGTATTCTAATTTGGTGAGCCAAATGCAGAGCTGATATCCAGTTTGATCTGAAAAGATATTTCTCTATCTTTGAATCTATCTCTGTGTTGTTTTCGTGCCTGCGAATTTCGAGGACGAAATTCTTTTAAGGGGGGAAGTTTGTAACGACCCCGGATTTTTATGAATTTAAATTTATAATTTAAATGAATTTTTGAATTAAAATTTGTAAAATTGATTTTTAAAAGGCAGCGAGTTTCCCCGATTCAAATAGAAAATATATTAAGTCGTATGAATTTGAAAATTTGTATATATGTGAATACATATGTATATATTGGACTTGAGATAAAATCTTAAATAAATGGTTTTTTTTAAATAAATAGAAATAAAAATAAGTAGTCGTGTAAGAATAGAAATAAATATATAAGCTAATATAATAAAAATAAATATAACAACTTTTATAATATGTACATAACGTAAAATAAATATCTTTCAAACATAAACAAAGCAAACAAATGAAAATGTAAATGCAAACAAACAAATATATGAAGACAAGTATGTATACTTGTAAAAGGAATAAAATAAATAAATAAACAATAAATATATAAGTATGCACACTTGTAATATGAAACAAGTAAACAAGAAAAATGTAAATATATTCAACAGCTTGCAAAAGAAAGGATAAGCATGCATTCAAGTATGGTACAAACAAATGAAAGTGTAAGTACATAACATATTAGCCACCACATTTTCATAAAAATACGTGTTGCCTGTAAAGTGAACATTGGTTTTGCACATAATAAACTAAAGTGTTTATGTATAGAAGGAACAAAAGAGCCTGTACAAAAGTCAAATGGAAATAGAAAAAAAAAGTGATATGCATAGGCAATATAAAACAAGACAAAAGAAATTTATACAAGTATCTTTAGTACAATTAAACTAGAAACAAAATTGCATATGCATTTAAAATAGCATAAGACAGCAAATATCTCTAGCACACAAAATCTATCAGCCGAGACAAGAAGATATAATCAAGTATGGGCGAATTAAATAAGGATAGATTTGTACAATGGCATTTAATGTTTATACCTCTAGCCATTAATACAAGCATGGTCAGCCACCCTTTGAAGAAAGAAAATCTCTGATATAATTTTACAAAACATTATAATATGCCTATTGTACTAAGTAATATAATCCACCTGCACTACCTTATTTCGTTCAAGTTAAAAAAAGGGAAAGAAATTTAAATTCTTCAAACCTGGAAACTACAATCTGTTAACTTCAAATTCATGAAGCAAAGCAAGTAGCAGACCAAATAAGCTAAAAACAAACCATTGTATGTCAAAAGCATTTCCAGATTTTTGTTCAAAGCCCCTCTGTTCTTTTTCTGGAAACCACGGTGAGCAAACCCACTTTCATTTGCTTATACTTTTTGATATCATATTGATGATGCTCTGGAGTGGTTCTTACTATGCCTGCATGTGTTTAAGTATGGATTGTGTATATATATATATATATATTTATATATATATGTGGATGAAATATCTGATATGAACTCTGTGTAGTTACAGAGCTTGAAAAAAGAAAAAAAATCTGATTAAAATCCCTATATCTCATCTTCAAATTTTGATAGACTTAGGAATTCAAAAGAGATTTGATTAAACGTAAATGAAGTTCAAAAACATATAAAATTAAGTAATAAAGGATTGAAGTTTATCTGGGGTATAAGAAATACAGGAAAAACCTTGTAACTTGAAAAATTCAAACATCATAATTTCTTGTTCCAGGTTTATAATCTGAAACTATACTCTAAATCATGATTTTTGGAAGTGTAACCATGATTTCTAGTTTGGGTTTGAATGTGTATTTCTGGTCTATCCAGAAATTAGTTTATGGGAAGATGCTGATGATCTAAATGATCTGGAAGGTAGGGAACCTCAGTATTGATGGAGAAGTGATTGTAGTTGATAGGAAAATTATCTGGTAGTAATGAATTTCACTGTGGTGGCTATTGTGATGAATTCTTATTTATAACCCTAGTTTTGGAGGGGCAAGTACTTTTGATTCGTTCACCCTGTCTTTGCGATCGAGTGTTACGCGATCTTGAGGGGAGGAAGAGTGTACGTCGACGAGGTGATGGCCAAAAATTCAGAGTCTCTGGTGGACGAGGTCGTTGGGACGTGGCAATTTTTCGTGGTCGTGAGTGGGTCACTGTTCGTATGAACAGGCATATTTCGATTCTATGTTTATTGCGTCGATCTGGGCTGTGTTTTCGAACGAGAAGTGGTTTTGTGGTTTGCTGGGAACGACGTTGGTCGCCGAAGTGGTGGCGAACCACCGTGCACGTGCACGGTGGCGTTGGGGTCTGCAGGTTGGGGTTTTGGTTCATCTCGAGTGATTACTCGAGAAAAGAAGGGGTCTGCTCGAGTCGAAAAGGAAATTACTTCGGGGTTTCTCAATGGCGTACGCGTGGGTGATTATAACTGCAGTTTTTTTTTCTTAACTAAAAAAAAGAGAGAAGAAAGAAAGAATAAGCAGGGAAAGGAAGAAGAAGGAGATAGAGTGGAGGAGAACGCGGGGAAACAGGGAAAAGGGTCGAGTGATACTCGAGAAAATAAGTGGATGCCTCGAGTCAGTTGCCTTAATGCTTTAAGTATTAACAAGTTAAATATTTATTTTAGCAAATAATGATTGGTTAAGTTATTATTTGATTCAAGGTTTATTAAAAGAAGGTTTGTAAAGGTAAGATAATTAAATATAATTTAAATTAATAATTTTAATTTAAATTGTACTTAGAAAGTTTTTAATAATGAATTGATTTTCAAATTTAAAAGAAGACTTTTAAATGTTAATCAAGTTGAATAAATGGTGAATTAAATAATTAAAGATTAGTTAGTTAATAATTAAAGGTTGATGAATTATAATTAAAGGTTAATTAATTTATTATTAATGGATAATTAATAACTGATTAAAGAATAATAAATCAAAAATGGTTTATAATTTATTAACAATTAATTAACCAGGATTAGTAATTAATTCATAAGTAATTAATCTAATTTGAATTAATCGGACAATTTAATTGATCTTACTTATGGATGTTTGGATTCTATTGGATGATTGTATTGTTTGATATCCCTGTTATACGATGTTTTATGATTATCCTGATTTGTGTTGTGATCTGTGATGTAACTTATTATCTGTGATATATAAATATATCTGTGATCTGTGAATGGAGATAAGCGTTATAATTTATATCGCTTATCAGATATATTGTTGTATTTGATCTGTCATGATTGAATGATGTTGCACTACTGTGTATAACCCCTGGACTACACCATACACACACAAATATGGATTTCACGAGAAAATCGGTTAAGTCACATGTAATTTAAATTTAATGTTTTTGAAATTAAAGTTTTAATTTCAAATTGATTTTGAAAATGGATTTGGGTTAAACGGTAAAGCTTTTGAAAAAAGGTTTTCACAGATAAAAGCTATTTTGAATAACTCGGTAAAAAAATCTCCAATTTAAATAATTCAATTTGAATTTGAATTCGATATTTGGAATTGAATTCGATGATTGGAAATTATGGTTAAAGATATTATAAACATGTTTGTATGAATTTAAACCATTTTAAAGGTATGGTTTTGGAAATTTGAATTTAACCCAAGGATTTCAACTCGTATAAATGAATCAGATTTCCAAAATGAAAACTGTTGTTTTCAAATGATAAACACTTTTAGATAAGAACTGAGATTCCAGTTAATTAGGGGAATTTCAAGATTGAATAGAGAAATGATTTTCCTAAGTTATGAATGAATTCTTTTTGAAAACTATGAATTAAATCTGTTTATTTTTAACAGATTTAAATTGATGATTTGTTTAAATCAAATTGAAATGAAATTGTTGTGAAGGCTATAAGTTAAATCTTTGATTTAAAAATTTAACGAGTTAATCAAATTGAAATGAAATTGTTTTGAAGGCTATAAGTTAAATCTTTGATTTAAAGATTTAACGAGTAAATCAAATTGAAATGAAAATTGATTTGGAAAATCTGTGAATGAATCTTTTGTTTAAAAGATTAAAATGTGAAAATTGTTTAAACCGTTAAAGGTTGTGAAAATGAATCTTTTTGTTTAAAGATTGAAAATGGTAATTTATTTAAACCATTTGAAAGAAAGTTTTGAATTATTAAGTTGTGACTTAATTGAAATCCCATATCCATATGTTTTCGCTCACTATTCGGTTTAGCCGGGAAAGGACCTTTGGGTCGTATAACCCATTCCGAGTATGTGATACGTCGTTATGGATAGCATTTGGAGACCGGTGATGAAGACCGGGTATTTGCGAAAGCGATAGGATGACCTATCGATTGTTTCTGCACCGAGTCGCGCCGGTATAGAGACTCCATATGTGATGGGAAGTCCGAACGTGATTAGTGAATATCCGGATTGCAAGGACTTCTTTGTAAGTGCCTTCGGTTCTGTTCGAGCCCGGAACAGACTTGTATGGATTGTATGTCTGACATTACAATTGAGATATAAAGCTAATTTCTTTCAAATATATTTCTGTTGGTGGCGGAGAATTTATTCTCTTAGCTTAACACCCTTCTCTGAGACGTACGAGCTCAGAGGTTATGTAGTTGAAGGTTATCAGCGATATATTCCCAATTTGGTAATGTGACATGCTGAGTGTTGCTGTGAAATGATCATTGTGTTGATTATTTGTGATAGGATCATTTGTTTGATCGTCTATCTTTGTGATCATTTCTATGATCATTTGTTGACCCAAAGCACGGCTTTGGTATAAAGTGTGTTTTTGTGGACGAGACTTCGTCGAGCCTCACAAACCGGTAATGGTCGAAACAGGAATTGTGCGGCAAGGTTTTCAGGGATCGCTTCCCTAGGGTATGACCATTCCTTCTGGAAAAGGGTAGTATCATGGTATGGAGCCCAGATACTTACTCATGTTGAAACACTTATTATTATGGTGTGATGTTGGTTAAAGAGCTCTCGTTTAAAGGTCCCAAAGGACCGGGGGTGGTATATCTGAGGGTTTGTAATATCCCTTGGGAAAAGGGGTTCCCGGCCTTGTTTAGCAGAGAACGGTTTGGTTCTCGGGGCGTCCTTCCAGAGGCGTCTCCATGTGGCAATGGGAAGTTCCTTGGCCTGACCATTTGTTGGAAAAATCCATTCATCCAATACGAGCCTTGTACAGTATTAGTTGTATTACCTGCCATCTACTTATGGTGGCGCCCCACTGTTTGGATGGTAGCTATAGTAGGCATAGTTCGAAATGTCTATGCTGGCTAAGATTTATATCTTTATTTTCGAAATGAATTTTTCCTACACTATGCACTAGTAATAATATCAAATGTTCTTTTTAGTGCGTATCAAGCATCTTTGACTATCATAAGGAGAAATCTCCTCCGATTCTGCGTTTGCATTGTGTGTGTGTGCGGGAGGCCTTATGGTAGTCTCATTTCTAAAAAGCATTGCGAATTGACTTTGAAAATCTTTTGTTGAATGTTTTTTTAAAGATAAACTGTTTTTGTTGCTCACACCAGTCCCACGACTGATCCGGAGTTTATCGTTTCTTTCCTAAACTCTGGGTGCTCATTATTTTCTACACGAGCAGTCTAGAGTTGGGTTTTTCAGATAGTTAGATATAGTGGATTATCTGGAGTTAGTTCAGTCTTTGGATCGCACCAGTCTTACTGAGCTTGGTGCATCGTTATTGGGAGTTCGAGCTATTGCTGAATTGGTTCTTGGAGATGGAGTTGCAGTTCTCGGAGTTCTCTTTTGAAGACTATCTCAGAGTTATATTGTTCCGCTGCTATCGTTTTCTTTTCCGCTGCTATTTTATTGTATCATATCTCTGATGTATATTGATATCTATTGGATCATCTGTTGTATCAGATATTGTATCAAAGCTGTATATCAATGTATTATTCTTTTATTCCGTTGTGTTATTTACTTAATGTTGTTATAAGCTCCGGCGAATCGGATTTGAACGGTCGAATCTATGGCATTCGAATACGATATGAAGTATGGATGTCGATTTTCGAGCGGGCAAAATTCAAAACGTTACATTTGGTATCAGAGCTAAGGGTTAAACTTTAGCTCAGGAGTATAACAAATTAAGTAGCTCATTAGAGATAGGGTGAAGTATCCCTAGAATGAGTGTTTCCCTAAGATATCCGTTTGAATGCCTCAGTAAATTCTCTTACTATCCACTGATAGTGAGTATGAGTGCAAGAACAGAACGAGATAGGGGACAGGGAAATACGGCTATAAATGGTCGATACTCTGTAACAACAGTGGAAACAATCTTTCTTATCAAATTTCTTTGATTCGTCTCTAAATTCTTTTGATTGATTCGTGACAGCTCCATAAGAAGTTTCGGTGTGATGATGACTCTAGGAATTGTTGTAGGAAATTCTTACCTTGTATCTTCATCGGTTTCTTTTCAGTTTTTGATTTTAAACTTTAATGAATATGAATTTGAAATTTGAATGAATTGGGAATTTTGAATAAATTAGAAATTTTGAATTGAGTTAAAATTGATTAATAGAAGAAGAAGCTAAATCGAATTGTATCGATAAAACGATTTCGTTTAAAACTAAATTTGAAATTCTATTATAATTTCTTGTATCTATTATTGGTATTCTAATTTGGTGAGCCAAATGCAGAGCTGATATCCAGTTTGATCTGAAAAGATATTTCTCTATCTTTGAATCTATCTCTGTGTTGTTTTCGTGCCTGCGAATTTCGAGGACGAAATTCTTTTAAGGGGGGAAGTTTGTAACGACCCCGGATTTTTATGAATTTAAATTTATAATTTAAATGAATTTTTGAATTAAAATTTGTAAAATTGATTTTTAAAAGGCAGCGAGTTTCCCCGATTCAAATAGAAAATATATTAAGTCGTATGAATTTGAAAATTTGTATATATGTGAATACATATGTATATATTGGACTTGAGATAAAATCTTAAATAAATGGTTTTTTTTAAATAAATAGAAATAAAAATAAGTAGTCATGTAAGAATAGAAATAAATATATAAGCTAATATAATAAAAATAAATATAACAACTTTTATAATATGTACATAACGTAAAATAAATATCTTTCAAACATAAACAAAGCAAACAAATGAAAATGTAAATGCAAACAAACAAATATATGAAGACAAGTATGTATACTTGTAAAAGGAATAAAATAAATAAATAAACAATAAATATATAAGTATGCACACTTGTAATATGAAACAAGTAAACAAGAAAAATGTAAATATATTCAACAGCTTGCAAAAGAAAGGATAAGAATACATTCAAGTATGGTACAAACAAATGAAAGTGTAAGTACATAACATATTAGCCACCACATTTTCATAAAAATACGTGTTGCCTGTAAAGTGAACATTGGTTTTGCACATAATAAACTAAAGTGTTTATGTATAGAAGGAACAAAAGAGCCTGTACAAAAGTCAAATGGAAATAGAAAAAAAAAGTGATATGCATAGGCAATATAAAACAAGACAAAAGAAATTTATACAAGTATCTTTAGTACACTTAAACTAGAAACAAAATTGCATATGCATTTAAAATAGCATAAGACAGCAAATATCTCTAGCACACAAAATCTATCAGCCGAGACAAGAAGATATAATCAAGTATGGGCGAATTAAATAAGGATAGATTTGTACAATGGCATTTAATGTTTATACCTCTAGCCATTAATACAAGCATGGTCAGCCACCCTTTGAAGAAAGAAAATCTCTGATATAATTTTACAAAACATTATAATATGCCTATTGTACTAAGTAATATAATCCACATGCACTACCTTATTTCATTCAAGAAAAAAGAAGGGAAAGAAATTTAAATTCTTCAAACCTGGAAACTACAATCTGTTAACTTCAAATTCATGAAGCAAAGCAAGTAGCAGACCAAATAAGCTAAAAACAAACCATTGTATGTCAAAAGCATTTCCAGATTTTTGTTCAAAGCCCCTCTGTTCTTTTTCTGGAAACCACGGTGAGCAAACCCACTTTCATTTGCTTATACTTTTTGATATCATATTGATGATGCTCTGGAGTGGTTCTTACTATGCCTGCATGTGTTTAAGTATAGATTGTGTATATATATATATATATTTATATATATATGTGGATGAAATATCTGATATGAACTCTGTGTAGTTACAGAGCTTGAAAAAAGAAAAAAAATCTGATTAAAATCCCTATATCTCATCTTCAAATTTTGATAGACTTAGGAATTCAAAAGAGATTTGATTAAACGTAAATGAAGTTCAAAAACATATAAAATTAAGTAATAAAGGATTGAAGTTTATCTGGGGTATAAGAAATACAGGAAAAACCTTGTAACTTGAAAAATTCAAACATCATAATTTCTTGTTCCAGGTTTATAATCTGAAACTATACTCTAAATCATGATTTTTGGAAGTGTAACCATGATTTCTAGTTTGGGTTTGAATGTGTATTTCTGGTCTATCCAGAAATTAGTTTATGGGAAGATGCTGATGATCTAAATGATCTGGAAGGTAGGGAACCTCAGTATTGATGGAGAAGTGATTGTAGTTGATAGGAAAATTATCTGGTAGTAATGAATTTCACTGTGGTGGCTATTGTGATGAATTCTTATTTATAACCCTAGTTTTGGAGGGGCAAGTACTTTTGATTCGTTCACCCTGTCTTTGCGATCGAGTGTTACGCGATCTTGAGGGGAGGAAGAGTGTACGTCGACGAGGTGATGGCCAAAAATTCAGAGTCTCTGGTGGACGAGGTCGTTGGGACGTGGCAATTTTTCGTGGTCGTGAGTGGGTCACTGTTCGTATGAACAGGCATATTTCGATTCTATGTTTATTGCGTCGATCTGGGCTGTGTTTTCGAACGAGAAGTGGTTTTGTGGTTTGCTGGGAACGACGTTGGTCGCCGAAGTGGTGGCGAACCACCGTGCACGTGCACGGTGGCGTTGGGGTCTGCAGGTTGGGGTTTTGGTTCATCTCGAGTGATTACTCGAGAAAAGAAGGGGTCTGCTCGAGTCGAAAAGGAAATTACTTCGGGGTTTCTCAATGGCGTACGCGTGGGTGATTATAACTGCAGTTTTTTTTTCTTAACTAAAAAAAAGAGAGAAGAAAGAAAGAATAAGCAGGGAAAGGAAGAAGAAGGAGATAGAGTGGAGGAGAACGCGGGGAAACAGGGAAAAGGGTCGAGTGATACTCGAGAAAATAAGTGGATGCCTCGAGTCAGTTGCCTTAATGCTTTAAGTATTAACAAGTTAAATATTTATTTTAGCAAATAATGATTGGTTAAGTTATTATTTGATTCAAGGTTTATTAAAAGAAGGTTTGTAAAGGTAAGATAATTAAATATAATTTAAATTAATAATTTTAATTTAAATTGTACTTAGAAAGTTTTTAATAATGAATTGATTTTCAAATTTAAAAGAAGACTTTTAAATGTTAATCAAGTTGAATAAATGGTGAATTAAATAATTAAAGATTAGTTAGTTAATAATTAAAGGTTGATGAATTATAATTAAAGGTTAATTAATTTATTATTAATGGATAATTAATAACTGATTAAAGAATAATAAATCAAAAATGGTTTATAATTTATTAACAATTAATTAACCAGGATTAGTAATTAATTCATAAGTAATTAATCTAATTTGAATTAATCGGACAATTTAATTGATCTTACTTATGGATGTTTGGATTCTATTGGATGATTGTATTGTTTGATATCCCTGTTATACGATGTTTTATGATTATCCTGATTTGTGTTGTGATCTGTGATGTAACTTATTATCTGTGATATATAAATATATCTGTGATCTGTGAATGGAGATAAGCGTTATAATTTATATCGCTTATCAGATATATTGTTGTATTTGATCTGTCATGATTGAATGATGTTGCACTACTGTGTATAACCCCTGGACTACACCATACACACACAAATATGGATTTCACGAGAAAATCGGTTAAGTCACATGTAATTTAAATTTAATGTTTTTGAAATTAAAGTTTTAATTTCAAATTGATTTTGAAAATGGATTTGGGTTAAACGGTAAAGCTTTTGAAAAAAGGTTTTCACAGATAAAAGCTATTTTGAATAACTCGGTAAAAAAATCTCCAATTTAAATAATTCAATTTGAATTTGAATTCGATATTTGGAATTGAATTCGATGATTGGAAATTATGGTTAAAGATATTATAAACATGTTTGTATGAATTTAAACCATTTTAAAGGTATGGTTTTGGAAATTTGAATTTAACCCAAGGATTTCAACTCGTATAAATGAATCAGATTTCCAAAATGAAAACTGTTGTTTTCAAATGATAAACACTTTTAGATAAGAACTGAGATTCCAGTTAATTAGGGGAATTTCAAGATTGAATAGAGAAATGATTTTCCTAAGTTATGAATGAATTCTTTTTGAAAACTATGAATTAAATCTGTTTATTTTTAACAGATTTAAATTGATGATTTGTTTAAATCAAATTGAAATGAAATTGTTGTGAAGGCTATAAGTTAAATCTTTGATTTAAAAATTTAACGAGTTAATCAAATTGAAATGAAATTGTTTTGAAGGCTATAAGTTAAATCTTTGATTTAAAGATTTAACGAGTAAATCAAATTGAAATGAAAATTGATTTGGAAAATCTGTGAATGAATCTTTTGTTTAAAAGATTAAAATGTGAAAATTGTTTAAACCGTTAAAGGTTGTGAAAATGAATCTTTTTGTTTAAAGATTGAAAATGGTAATTTATTTAAACCATTTGAAAGAAAGTTTTGAATTATTAAGTTGTGACTTAATTGAAATCCCATATCCATATGTTTTCGCTCACTATTCGGTTTAGCCGGGAAAGGACCTTTGGGTCGTATAACCCATTCCGAGTATGTGATACGTCGTTATGGATAGCATTTGGAGACCGGTGATGAAGACCGGGTATTTGCGAAAGCGATAGGATGACCTATCGATTGTTTCTGCACCGAGTCGCGCCGGTATAGAGACTCCATATGTGATGGGAAGTCCGAACGTGATTAGTGAATATCCGGATTGCAAGGACTTCTTTGTAAGTGCCTTCGGTTCTGTTCGAGCCCGGAACAGACTTGTATGGATTGTATGTCTGACATTACAATTGAGATATAAAGCTAATTTCTTTCAAATATATTTCTGTTGGTGGCGGAGAATTTATTCTCTTAGCTTAACACCCTTCTCTGAGACGTACGAGCTCAGAGGTTATGTAGTTGAAGGTTATCAGCGATATATTCCCAATTTGGTAATGTGACATGCTGAGTGTTGCTGTGAAATGATCATTGTGTTGATTATTTGTGATAGGATCATTTGTTTGATCGTCTATCTTTGTGATCATTTCTATGATCATTTGTTGACCCAAAGCACGGCTTTGGTATAAAGTGTGTTTTTGTGGACGAGACTTCGTCGAGCCTCACAAACCGGTAATGGTCGAAACAGGAATTGTGCGGCAAGGTTTTCAGGGATCGCTTCCCTAGGGTATGACCATTCCTTCTGGAAAAGGGTAGTATCATGGTATGGAGCCCAGATACTTACTCATGTTGAAACACTTATTATTATGGTGTGATGTTGGTTAAAGAGCTCTCGTTTAAAGGTCCCAAAGGACCGGGGGTGGTATATCTGAGGGTTTGTAATATCCCTTGGGAAAAGGGGTTCCCGGCCTTGTTTAGCAGAGAACGGTTTGGTTCTCGGGGCGTCCTTCCAGAGGCGTCTCCATGTGGCAATGGGAAGTTCCTTGGCCTGACCATTTGTTGGAAAAATCCATTCATCCAATACGAGCCTTGTACAGTATTAGTTGTATTACCTGCCATCTACTTATGGTGGCGCCCCACTGTTTGGATGGTAGCTATAGTAGGCATAGTTCGAAATGTCTATGCTGGCTAAGATTTATATCTTTATTTTCGAAATGAATTTTTCCTACACTATGCACTAGTAATAATATCAAATGTTCTTTTTAGTGCGTATCAAGCATCTTTGACTATCATAAGGAGAAATCTCCTCCGATTCTGCGTTTGCATTGTGTGTGTGTGCGGGAGGCCTTATGGTAGTCTCATTTCTAAAAAGCATTGCGAATTGACTTTGAAAATCTTTTGTTGAATGTTTTTTTAAAGATAAACTGTTTTTGTTGCTCACACCAGTCCCACGACTGATCCGGAGTTTATCGTTTCTTTCCTAAACTCTGGGTGCTCATTATTTTCTACACGAGCAGTCTAGAGTTGGGTTTTTCAGATAGTTAGATATAGTGGATTATCTGGAGTTAGTTCAGTCTTTGGATCGCACCAGTCTTACTGAGCTTGGTGCATCGTTATTGGGAGTTCGAGCTATTGCTGAATTGGTTCTTGGAGATGGAGTTGCAGTTCTCGGAGTTCTCTTTTGAAGACTATCTCAGAGTTATATTGTTCCGCTGCTATCGTTTTCTTTTCCGCTGCTATTTTATTGTATCATATCTCTGATGTATATTGATATCTATTGGATCATCTGTTGTATCAGATATTGTATCAAAGCTGTATATCAATGTATTATTCTTTTATTCCGTTGTGTTATTTACTTAATGTTGTTATAAGCTCCGGCGAATCGGATTTGAACGGTCGAATCTATGGCATTCGAATACGATATGAAGTATGGATGTCGATTTTCGAGCGGGCAAAATTCAAAACGTTACATTTGGTATCAGAGCTAAGGGTTAAACTTTAGCTCAGGAGTATAACAAATTAAGTAGCTCATTAGAGATAGGGTGAAGTATCCCTAGAATGAGTGTTTCCCTAAGATATCCGTTTGAATGCCTCAGTAAATTCTCTTACTATCCACTGATAGTGAGTATGAGTGCAAGAACAGAACGAGATAGGGGACAGGGAAATACGGCTATAAATGGTCGATACTCTGTAACAACAGTGGAAACAATCTTTCTTATCAAATTTCTTTGATTCGTCTCTAAATTCTTTTGATTGATTCGTGACAGCTCCAGAAGAAGTTTCGGTGTGATGATGACTCTAGGAATTGTTGTAGGAAATTCTTACCTTGTATCTTCATCGGTTTCTTTTCAGTTTTTGATTTTAAACTTTAATGAATATGAATTTGAAATTTGAATGAATTGGGAATTTTGAATAAATTAGAAATTTTGAATTGAGTTAAAATTGATTAATAGAAGAAGAAGCTAAATCGAATTGTATCGATAAAACGATTTCGTTTAAAACTAAATTTGAAATTCTATTATAATTTCTTGTATCTATTATTGGTATTCTAATTTGGTGAGCCAAATGCAGAGCTGATATCCAGTTTGATCTGAAAAGATATTTCTCTATCTTTGAATCTATCTCTGTGTTGTTTTCGTGCCTGCGAATTTCGAGGACGAAATTCTTTTAAGGGGGGAAGTTTGTAACGACCCCGGATTTTTATGAATTTAAATTTATAATTTAAATGAATTTTTGAATTAAAATTTGTAAAATTGATTTTTAAAAGGCAGCGAGTTTCCCCGATTCAAATAGAAAATATATTAAGTCGTATGAATTTGAAAATTTGTATATATGTGAATACATATGTATATATTGGACTTGAGATAAAATCTTAAATAAATGGTTTTTTTTTAAATAAATAGAAATAAAAATAAGTAGTCGTGTAAGAATAGAAATAAATATATAAGCTAATATAATAAAAATAAATATAACAACTTTTATAATATGTACATAACGTAAAATAAATATCTTTCAAACATAAACAAAGCAAACAAATGAAAATGTAAATGCAAACAAACAAATATATGAAGACAAGTATGTATACTTGTAAAAGGAATAAAATAAATAAATAAACAATAAATATATAAGTATGCACACTTGTAATATGAAACAAGTAAACAAGAAAAATGTAAATATATTCAATAGCTTGCAAAAGAAAGGATAAGAATACATTCAAGTATGGTACAAACAAATGAAAGTGTAAGTACATAACATATTAGCCACCACATTTTCATAAAAATACGTGTTGCCTGTAAAGTGAACATTGGTTTTGCACATAATAAACTAAAGTGTTTATGTATAGAAGGAACAAAAGAGCCTGTACAAAAGTCAAATGGAAATAGAAAAAAAAAGTGATATGCATAGGCAATATAAAACAAGACAAAAGAAATTTATACAAGTATCTTTAGTACACTTAAACTAGAAACAAAATTGCATATGCATTTAAAATAGCATAAGACAGCAAATATCTCTAGCACACAAAATCTATCAGCCGAGACAAGAAGATATAATCAAGTATGGGCGAATTAAATAAGGATAGATTTGTACAATGGCATTTAATGTTTATACCTCTAGCCATTAATACAAGCATGGTCAGCCACCCTTTGAAGAAAGAAAATCTCTGATATAATTTTACAAAACATTATAATATGCCTATTGTACTAAGTAATATAATCCACATGCACTACCTTATTTCATTCAAGAAAAAAGAAGGGAAAGAAATTTAAATTCTTCAAACCTGGAAACTACAATCTGTTAACTTCAAATTCATGAAGCAAAGCAAGTAGCAGACCAAATAAGCTAAAAACAAACCATTGTATGTCAAAAGCATTTCCAGATTTTTGTTCAAAGCCCCTCTGTTCTTTTTCTGGAAACCACGGTGAGCAAACCCACTTTCATTTGCTTATACTTTTTGATATCATATTGATGATGCTCTGGAGTGGTTCTTACTATGCCTGCATGTGTTTAAGTATGGATTGTGTATATATATATATATATTTATATATATATGTGGATGAAATATCTGATATGAACTCTGTGTAGTTACAGAGCTTGAAAAAAGAAAAAAAATCTGATTAAAATCCCTATATCTCATCTTCAAATTTTGATAGACTTAGGAATTCAAAAGAGATTTGATTAAACGTAAATGAAGTTCAAAAACATATAAAATTAAGTAATAAAGGATTGAAGTTTATCTGGGGTATAAGAAATACAGGAAAAACCTTGTAACTTGAAAAATTCAAACATCATAATTTCTTGTTCCAGGTTTATAATCTGAAACTATACTCTAAATCATGATTTTTGGAAGTGTAACCATGATTTCTAGTTTGGGTTTGAATGTTTATTTCTGGTCTATCCAGAAATTAGTTTTTGGGAAGATGTTGATGATCTAAATGATCTGGAAGGTAGGGAACCTCAGTATTGATGGAGAAGTGATTGTAGTTGATAGGAAAATTATCTGGTAGTAATGAATTTCACTGTGGTGGCTATTGTGATGAATTCTTATTTATAACCCTAGTTTTGGAGGGGCAAGTACTTTTGATTCGTTCACCCTGTCTGTGCGATCGAGTGTTACACGATCTTGAGGGGAGGAAGAGTGTACGTCGACGAGGTGATGGCCAAAAATTCAGAGTCTCTGGTGGACGAGGTCGTGGGGACGTGGCAATTTTTCGTGGTCGTGAGTGGGTCACTGTTCATATGAACAGGCATATTTCGATTCTATGTTTATTGCGTCGATCTGGGCTGTGTTTTCGAACGAGAAGTGGTTTTGTGGTTTGCTGGGAATGACGTTGGTCGCCGAAGTGGTGGCGAACCACCGTGCACGTGCACGGTGGCGTTGGGGTCTGCAGGTTGGGGTTTTGGTTCATCTCGAGTGATTACTCGAGAAAAGAAGGGGTCTGCTCGAGTCGAAAAGGAAATTACTTCGGGGTTTCTCAATGGCGTACGCGTGGGTGGTTATAACTGCAGTTTTTGTTTTTTTTTTTCTTAACTAAAAAAAAAGAGAGAAGAAAGAAAGAATAAGCAGGGAAAGGAAGAAGAAGGAGATAGAGTGGAGGAGAACGCGGGAAACAGGGAAAAGGGTCGAGTGATACTCGAGAAAATAAGTGGGTGCCTCGAGTCAGTTGCCTTAATGCTTTAAGTATTAACAAGTTAAATATTTATTTTAGCAAATAATGATTGGTTAAGTTATTATTTGATTCAAGGTTTATTAAAGGTTTATTAAAAGAAGGTTTGTAAAGTTAAGATAATTAAATATAATTAAAATTAATAATTTTAATTTAAATTGTACTTAGAAAGTTTTAATAATGAATTGATTTTCAAATTTAAAAGAAGACTTTTAAATGTTAATCAAGTTGAATAAATGGTGAATTAAATAATTAAAGATTAGTTAGTTAATAATTAAAGGTTGATGAATTATAATTAAAGTTAATTAATTTATTATTAATGGATAATTAATAACTGATTAAAGAATAATAAATCAAAAATGGTTTATTATTTATTAACAATTAATTAACCAGGATTAGTAATTAATTCATAAATAATTAATCTAATTTGAATTAATCGGACAATTTAATTGATCTTACTTATGGATGTTTGGATTCTATTGGATGATTGTATTGTTTGATATCCCTGTTATACGATGTTTTATGATTATCCTGATTTGTGTTGTGATCTGTGATGTAATTTATTATCTGTGATATATAAATATATCTGTGATCTGTGAATGGAGATAAGCGTTATAATTTATATCGCTTATCAGATATATTGTTGTATTTGATCTGTCATGATTGAATGATGTTGCACTACTGTGTATAACCCCTGGACTACACCATACACACACAAATATGGATTTCACGAGGAAATCGGTTAAGTCACATGTAATTTAAATTTAATGTTTTTGAAATTAAAGTTTTAATTTCAAATTGATTTTGAAAATGGATTTGGGTTAAACGGTAAAGCTTTTGAAAAAAGGTTTTCACAGATAAAAGCTATTTTGAATAACTCGGTAAAAAAATCTCCAATTTAAATAATTCAATTTGAATTTGAATTCGATATTTGGAATTGAATTCGATGATTGGAAATTATGGTTAAAGATATTATAAACATGTTTGTATGAATTTAAACCATTTTAAAGGCATGGTTTTGGAAATTTGAATTTAACCCAAGGATTTCAACTCGTATAAATGAATCAAATTTCCAAAATGAAAACTGTTGTTTTCAAATGTAAACACTTTTAGATAAGAACTGAGATTCCAGTTAATTAGGGGAATTTCAAGATTGAATAGAGAAATGATTTTCCTAAGTTATGAATGAATTCTTTTTGAAAACTATGAATTAAATCTGTTTATTTTTAACAGATTTAAATTGATGATTTGTTTAAATCAAATTGAAATGAAATTGTTGTGACGGCTATAAGTTAAATCTTTGATTTAAAAATTTAACGAGTTAATCAAATTGAAATGAAATTGTTTTGAAGGCTATAAGTTAAATCTTTGATTTAAAGATTTAACGAGTAAATCAAATTGAAATGAAAATTGATTTGGAAAATCTGTGAATGAATCTTTTGTTTAAAAGATTAAAATGTGAAAATTGTTTAAACCGTTAAAGGTTGTGAAAATGAATCTTTTTGTTTAAAGATTGAAAATGGTAATTTATTTAAACCATTTGAAAGAAAGTTTTGAATTATTAAGTTGTGACTTAATTGAAATCCCATATCCATATGTTTTCGCTCACTATTCGGTTTAGCCGGGAAAGGACCTTTGGGTCGTATAACCCATTCCGAGTATGTGATACGTCGTTATGGATAGCATTTGGAGACCGGTGATGAAGACCGGGTATTTGCGAAAGCGATAGGATGACCTATCGATTGTTTCTGCACCGAGTCGCGCCGGTATAGAGACTCCATATGTGATGGGAAGTCCGAACGTGATTAGTGAATATCCGGATTGCAAGGACTTCTTTGTAAGTGCCTTCGGTTCTGTTCGAGCCCGGAACAGACTTGTATGGATTGTATGTCTGACATTACAATTGAGATATAAAGCTAATTTCTTTCAAATATATTTCTGTTGGTGGCGGAGAATTTATTCTCTTAGCTTAACACCCTTCTCTGAGACGTACGAGCTCAGAGGTTATGTAGTTGAAGGTTATCAGCGATATATTCCCAATTTGGTAATGTGACATGCTGAGTGTTGCTGTGAAATGATCATTGTGTTGATTATTTGTGATAGGATCATTTGTTTGATCGTCTATCTTTGTGATCATTTCTATGATCATTTGTTGACCCAAAGCACGGCTTTTGTATAAAGTGTGTTTTTGTGGAGGAGACTTCGTCGAGCCTCACAAACCGGTAATGGTCGAAACAGGAATTGTGCGGCAAGGTTTTCAGGGATCGCTTCCCTAGGGTATGACCATTCCTTCTGGAAAAGGGTAGTATCATGGTATGGAGCCCAGATACTTACTCATGTTGAAACACTTATTATTATGGTGTGATGTTGGTTAGAGAGCTCTCGTTTAAAGGTCCCAAAGGACCGGGGGTGGTATATCTGAGGGTTTGTAATATCCCTTGGGAAAAGGGGTTCCTGGCCTTGTTTAGCAGAGAACGGTTTGGTTCTCGGGGCGTCCTTCCAGAGGCGTTTCCATGTGGCAATGGGAAGTTCCTTGGCCTGACCATTTGTTGGAAAAATCCATTCATCCAATACGAGCCTTGTACGGTATTAGTTGTATTACCTGCCATCTACTTATGGTGGCGCCCCACTGTTTGGATGGTAGCTATAGTAGGCATAGTTCGAAATGTCTATGCTGGCTAAGATTTATATCTTTATTTTCGAAATGAATTTTCCTACACTATGCACTAGTAATAATATCAAATGTTCTTTTTAATGTGTATCAAGCATCTTTGACTATCATAAGGAGAAATCTCCTCCGATTCTGTGTTTGCATTGTGTGTGTGTGCGGGAGGCCTTATGGTAGTCTCATTTTTAAAAAGCATTGCGAATTGACTTTGAAAATCTTTTGTTGAATGTTTTTTAAAGATAAACTGTTTTTGTTGCTCACACCAGTCCCACGACTGATTCGGAGTTTATCGTTTCTTTCCTAAACTCTGGGTGCTCATTATTTTCTACACGAGCAGTCTAGAGTTGGGTTTTTCAGATAGTTAGATATAGTGGATTATCTGGAGTTAGTTCAGTCTTTGGATCGCACCAGTCTTACTGAGCTTGGTGCATCGTTATTGGGAGTTCGAGCTATTGCTGAATTGGTTCTTGGAGATGGAGTTGCAGTTCTCGGAGTTCTCTTTTGAAGAATATCTCAGAGTTATATTGTTCCGCTGCTAGATGTTATATATCGTTTTCTTTTCCGCTGCTATTTTATTGTATCATACCTCTGTTGTATATTGATATCTATTGGATCATCTGTTGTATCAGATATTGTATCAAAGCTGTACATCAATGTATTATTCTTTTATTCCGCTGTGTTATTTACTTAATGTTGTTATAAGCTCCGGCGAATCGGATTTGAACGGTCGAATCTATGGCATTCGAATACGATATGAAGTATGGATGTCGATTTTCGAGCGGGCAAAATTCGAAACGTTACAATTGCTATTATATATAATACCAATTTCACTGTTTATGAAATATTCGCGGTATATGTTTTTAATAAATAACATCCGCTTACTAATGGCGCATAATGTCTATTTTAACAATCAATAGATAACAATCATCATTCAAACATGCATTCAAGTATTTTAAATCTAATTATTTAAAATAAAATCGAAACTGATTCGATTGAGTGAGAAGTTCTCACCTTGATTTCAATTTCGTTTTAGCGATTTATTTCGAATAAAATTAAACGGACGTTTAGTTTTACCCAAAATCCTCACTAACTCCAAACGACTCCAATCCAATTCCATAGCGTAGTGCTCGTCCATACGATTCCAACTCTTCCTATTTCGCGCGTTTTCGACCTCGTATGAAAAAGTTATGAATTTTCTAAGATTACACGAATTTTTTATAAACAATTTACAATATATATCTTTATTTTTTTAACCTACAACACTACAGGCCATAGATCTTGGCAACCCCCTCATCATAGCCGCACACCCCCTTCTCCCTCATCTCACGTTACTCCAACCCAGATAACACTACACGCACAAAACCCATAGCTTCAAAACTAGGGTTCAACTTTGCAATCTCCTCGCTCGACGAAACTTCATCAAACCACCTCCATATTGAAGCCCATTGCAAGAGCTACCCATCCCCTAGAGCTCGGTCGCCTATTGTGCACGCAGTTCGAGGCCGAACGGCCTGCCTTTGAACATAAATTCCCGTTGATTCGTGAAGCTATTCGCGATCTTGACCGTTCACATTGTAGAACTCGCGATGCTCTACATTTTGTTAGTTGAAGATTTGTTTTAATTGTTTGTGGATTTTGAAATAATTGGAGAAGAAGGCAAGAGAATTTCGGCCATCCATCTGAAGTGGCGGCTAGGGTTTACAGATTAGGGTTTTTTTTTTATGAAGGGTGTTGGTCTATTTACAGGAAAATCAACCGACACTATTCATTCCGGAAATTCCGAACTCCGATTACGCGCCGTAACCAGCGTTTCTAGGGTTTACCCCGCGTTCCGGACACAATGGAACAGGTTTCGGAAGCTAATTCGGACATCTGTGCGAGTTATGGCAACAAACGTTCAATTTAAATTAAACCGATTTAAACGATTTTCTAGGCGTTTTAATTTGTACCGGACAAACGGTAAATCCAATTGACACGAAATTTGAAACCTTACAATAATATCACATTATGGATCCGATGAAACTGGTTTCGTCGGAATCCGAGACTTTTTGAAAAATGGCTATTTTAACTCGCTAAATTAATATTAAAAATAATTCGATGCGTTTCGAGCTACCACGATCAAACGATAACTCCAATTGCTACGAAAATTGAAATCCGGTAATAACTAACTATTACGGATCCAATGGAACTGGTCTCGTCCAATTCTGAGACTGTTCAAAAATTGACTATTTTCACTAGTCGATTTTAATATTAAAATATTCAATTTTCACAAATTAACTTTTAATTCGATTTTAAAAGTTCTAAAATATCATTCTAACTCCAATATGATAAAATAAAATTTTACAAATCATTTTCAATCATATTTAACATTTTAAATTATCGATTTAATTATCCAATTAAATCCAATTAGTCAAAATAAAATTTATTCGACTAATAAATTCACTTATTAATATTTAAAATTAATTAAATATTCAAATTTTAATTAAATAAAATCCTGGGTCGTTACAATCTTCCCCCCTTAAAAGAATTTCGTCCTCGAAATTATCAAGTAAGAAAAGTTACATAATCTATTAATTTTCCCAAAATTCATAATTAAATTTCTTACAATAAATTTACCAAGTTTTCAAATCATACTTAGTTATCTTTTCAAAAACAACTACTATTGTTTAACTTTCAATTCCAAATCAAAGTTAAAGTTTTCAAAATTTTCCAATTTTCTCAAATTTTTCTAACACCCTAAATTTTCGGAAAAATTCGCCATAGTCTCCTTTGCGCGGCTCGATCCGAAAAAAAAATGACAGTATATATATCACAAATATACATCTCATCAAGTAATGAGGCATCCCGAAGGGAAGAAAGTATAAAAGTACGATATTTAATCCGAGATATGTACCTTATGTTTTATTAGCGAGCATATACGGCTAATATAGCGTGAAAGCGAGCCCCAAATGCGAAGCAAACGCGATCCGCACCTACTAATCACTCAACAAACAACATGAGAACATGCATATAGACAATAGTATCAATATACAACATATAACAACATAATAACTATATATGCCAACATAGCAAATGAAGTAAAATCAACAAATGCAAACATCAACCAACTATCATCCAATTAACATTCATAACCAATCAATATTCATTTATGATAACCAATCAATATTCATTTATATTCTCATTAATATTCAATGAATTGGGTTTTCAATTTAAATCACATTTGATTCATTAATAGTGGATGTTTTTACTAACATTCATTTTCGATTAGTTTATATTCACTAATTCATATTCAAGTTGGTTCACTTCCAAATCAAATTCAATTCCATTTAAGATTCACTTAACTTCCAATTGAATTCCAATTACTTTAGCTTCCAATTTCATTAACTCTTAATGAATTATATACAATCAATCAACTAACAATCATATAACAATCAATGTATATCAATTGCAACCAAATTCCTTTGCTTACAATTGGTTAAATTAAATTGATCTTTATTCAACTATTCAACTTTCAATAACATTACATTTTAATGAATTAACACATATATTCATTATTTCATATCAACTTAATTCACATTCAATTGATTAACATTCAATCCATCAATTCAATTCAATTCAATTTTTAAAGTTGAATTTCATTTACATAACTTAAGTTCACATTTATCACTTAACTTTATTAATTTACTTTGATACCCATATCAACTTCATTCAACATTTCTTAAGTTATATTTCCATTTTTAAAGTAAATTTCCATTTAACTTTAAATTCATTTTTTATTTCAAACTCATATTTATAAAATATTCGTATAGTTTCACTTCTTATATGTATAAGTTTATTTCACAATTGTAAATCACTTTAATTATAATTCAATTCTTATAATTATTTTGCTTATACAATTCTTCTTTTATTTAGATTATTCAAACAACTAAACAATCCACTTATATACCTTAATAATTCTGAAAAATTATTTCTTCATATATAAAATATAATCAAGGTAAAATTATTTCATTTACCCAACTTAAAACAATATTATGTCGAATTGTTCTATTCAAGTGTTTAGAAACCCCTTTGGCATAGTTTTGCAGACCACGCTGATGAAAGTTCATATGCCACTCAATAAACCAACCATCACAATATAAACAATTTTATATATTCACTAACAAATACGCTCTCATAGCTATTATTACACTCAAACTCATTCTAGAGTACTACTGACTCTATCTCTAATGAGTAATACCCAACAAAACCATGGTTGTCGCTTAACCATATGCTCTGATACCAAATGTAACATCCCGAAAATTTTCGACTTTCGAAAATTCAACATCGATACTCACTTTATCGACTGCCGAGAAATCGAAGGCCGGAAACCCGAAATGTTATGGTATAAGAAAGAAGAAAAGACATAAGAAGAGAGAGAAGATAGAAAAATAGAGAGGAAAGAGAATAGAAAATATAACGGAACAGAAAACAACAGAACAATATCAGAATCTCACAATTCGCAGCGGAACACATATAATAGATAAATGAATAATCTTTTAAACAAAGAACTATATCAGTTATTACATTACATCACATTTCATTACATCGTATCATCAGAGTGTACAACAACATCAAACAGCGGAAAAAGAAATACTATATAAACTAGTAATACGCCATGCCATCCAGCTTGCCTCCAGCAACTCCAGAATATCCATAATATCCTGATAAACCTTAACTCTTGACTGCCCGTGTGGAAATTAGTGGGCACCCAGAGTTTAGGAAGGAAAACAATAAATCCGATTCAGTCATGTGACTGGTGTGAGAACTCAAAACAGTTTATTTATCTTTAAAAATCAAAATAGAGGAATATTTTTAAAGTTAATTCGCAATGCTTTTAAAAATGAGACTACCATAAGGCCTCCCGCACACACACACAATGCAAACGCAGAATCGGAGGAGATTTCTCCTTATGATAGTCAAAGATGCTTGATACGCATTTAAAAGAACATTTTATATTATTACTAGTGCATAGTGTAGAGAAATATTTCGAAAGTAGAATATAAATCTTAGCCAGCATAAACATTCCGCACTTATGCCTACTATAGCTACTATGTTCAATAGCAGGTTACCGCCACATTCCATAGCAGGTTATACAACTAAAACCGTACAAGTCTCGTATTGTTTCTTTGGATTTCCAACGAATGATCAGGCCAAGGAACTTCCCATTGCCACATGAGAATGCCTCTGGATGGACATCCCCGAGAACCAAACCGGATCTCTACCAACACAAGGCCGGGTTACCCCTAACTGAGTAACAACTGACCGAATATGCCATCCCCCGGTTCTTTGGGACCTTTCAACCGAGCGCTCGTAATCAATTCACACAATCATAAAGTGTTTTCAACATGAGTAAGTATCTGGGCTCCATACCATGATACCACCCTTTTCCAAAAGGAAATGCACATATCCTAAAGGGCGCTACCCCTCATAACCTTGCTGCATCTTTCCTGTTTTGACCATTCCCGAGGCGTGAGGCTCGACGAAGTCACGTCCACAAAAACATACTTTATACAAAAGCCATGCTTTGGGTCAACAAATGATCATAGAAATGATCACCAAGATAGACGATCAAATAAATGATCCTATCACAAATAATCAACACAATGATCATTTCACAGCAACACTCAGCATGTCACATTACCAAATTGGGAATATATCGCTGATAACCTTCAACTACATAACCTCTGAGCTCGTACGTCTCAGAGAAGGGTGTTAAGCTAAAAGAATAAATTCTCCGCCACCAACAGAAATATATTTGAACAAAATCTGCTTTATATCTCAATTTGTAATGTCAGACATACAATCCACACAAGTCTGTTCCGGGATCGAACAGAACCGAAGGCACTTACAAAGAAGTCCTTGCAATCCGGATATCCACAATCCTGATCGGATTTCCCATCAATTAGGGAGTCTCTATACCGTTGCAACTCAGTACAGAGACAATCGATAGGTTATCCTATCGCTCTCACAAATATCCGGTCTTCAACACCGGTCATCAATGCTATCCATTACGTCGTATCACTATTCGGAATGGGTAATCCGAATAACGAGCGCAATAATTTAAAAAATAAGTGTAGCATTCAAATTCAAAAAATCACAACAAATACCTTTCAAAGGTAAATATTGATAGTCGGTTATTGAACTATCAATGGATATGCACACATCACCAGATTCCAAATAATTTTTCAAATTATTTATTTCCCAACAATATCTTTACTAGATATATAGTTTTCACATTTCAAAAATAAATCAATATTTATTTTTAAACAAATTCCCCTTTTTATAAATTCCTTAGTGAATTTATATTTCACAATATCTATGAATATACGACTTCAATTATTCATTTTCAATTTATCTTCGAAAAGATAAATTCTCAAAATATTCACTTTATATTGGAAAACATTTCCATACTTATTTAATAAGTAATTCACAAATTTTATTTATTTTCAACACTTGGAAAACATTCAATATACTTAAATCGAAATTAAGTATATATTTCATTCTTTAAGGAAATCATTCTCTTAACATATTTATTTGGGCCAAAACGGATGTTGCGTAAAACATCGTTACGACAACCCAAAATCACTAGTATAGGGATTCGAAATTAAAATAGATATATAAATCCCAATACTATACAAAACATTTCCTTTCGGAAATCATTTACTATAACAACAGTGTTATAGTCCGCCATTTCCTTTTATCTCTCGAAAACGTCTATTTCAACAATGAATGTTGAAATCTATGGTTTCGAATCTCAACACATTTAAAACATCATTAGATCGTTTTAATTCTATTTAAAACATCATATCTAAAACATTTTTCTTTAACATATTATTCACTATTCAAAAACGTGAATATACTTTGTTAACAAACTTCATCCTTTTATTCATTTTATTTGAAAGGATTATTCACTGTCTAAAACGTGAATATAACTTCATAAATAAGTTATAAAAATTAACTTATCAAAATAAGTCGTTTGCGAATTTATAAAACAACGTTTATAAATTCCATTTCTATTTATTTTACCACTACTTCCTTTTTATAAATCTCCTTTATTAATCTATTCGATTTATAACTCAATTATAAAACAAAAGTTCATATCATAAGTGAAATACTTATAATTTATTTGTTTGCAAAATCGTTCCTTTGAACTTCTTAATTATAAATCTTATAACTTATAAGATTCAATTATTTATCCAAATCTATTCTTTCAATAACTTTATAAATTTTATAAACCTACTACTTATAAAATTCCATTTATAACTTCACCGTTTATAATTCTATAAATTTCGTTCATTTATGAAATACATTCACAATTCATTCTAACACTTATAAAAACTCTTTTTATAATTCAAATATTTTAATTTATAAATATCAATTTATAAAACTCTTATATAAATCAATTTATACTATTATTTTAAAAATGTCTTAACTCCCTTTATAATTTCACCATTTTGATTTATAAAATAATCAATTTTATAAATCCTATATTTCAACTTTTATAATAAATTCAGAAATCCCAATTTAACTATTTTATAAAATCCTTAACCCATATTTCTCAAAAATAAATCTTTAATCGTATTTCTCAAAATCATAATTTTTATAACTTTAAAAATTATAACGTTTATTTATTTAAAATGAATCAATTTCCAAACATATAATATATTTTCAAAAATCACTTTAAAAATCATTTTAAAGTTCCAAATTTGGTCCAATGATGCTACATACCAAATAGTCAATCACAACTACAACGATATCATATATCAATATGATAATCAGCGAATATCAAAATATCCATAATCAAACAAATGCTGTTGAGGAATCCAGTTGGATCCCTCCAACCTGTTTTCCTGCATCCACAAACATTAGCAAAATACCAATTCCGCTCCAGTACGGAATTATCGCGGTATATGGAATTTAAAATATTATCCGCTTAATAGACGGCGCAATAGGGTCTCATCCGCTATACAAATGCGGGAAATCACAACTCCAATATATACATATGCCAATATATATATATATTGCTATTATATATAATACCAATTTCACTGTTTATGAAATATTCGCGGTATATGTTTTTAATAAATAACATCCGCTTACTAACGGCGCATAATGTCTATTTTAACAATCAATAGATAACAATCATCATTCAAACATGCATTCAAGTATTTTAAATCTAACTATTTAAAATAAAATCGAAACTGATTCGATTGAGTGAGAAGTTCTCACCTTGATTTCAATTTCGTTTTAGCGATTTATTTCGAATAAAATTAAACGGACGTTTAATTTTACCCAAAATCCTCACTAACTCCAAACGACTCCAATCCAATTCCACAGCGTAGTGCTTGTCCATACGATTCCAACACTTCCTGTTTCGCGCGTTTTCGACCTCGTATGAAAAAGTTATTAATTTTCTAAGATTACACGAATTTTTTATAAACAATTTACAATATATATCTTTATTTTTTTAACCTACACTACAGGCCGTAGATCTTGGCAACCCCCTCATCATAGCCGCACACCCCCTTCTCCCTCATCTCACGTTACTCCAACCCAGATAACACTACACGCACAAAACCCATAGCTTCAAAACTAGGGTTCAACTTTGCAATCTCCTCGCTCGACGAAACTTCATCAAACCACCTCCATATTGAAGCCCATTGCAAGAGCTACCCACGCCTACCTCCCCCTAGAGCTCGGTCGCCTATTGTGCACACAGTTCGAGGCCGAACGGCCTGCCTTTGAACATAAATTCCCGTTGATTCGTGAAGCTATTCGCGATCTTGGCCGTTCACATTGTAGAACTCGTGATGCTCTACATTTTGTTAGTTGAAGATTTGTTTTAATTGTTTGTGGATTTTGAAATAATTGGAGAAGAAGGCAAGAGAATTTCGGCCATCCATCTGAAGTGGCGGCTAGGGTTTGTAGATTAGGGTTTTTTTTTTATGAAGGGTGTTGGTCTATTTATAGGAAAATCAACCGACACTATTCATTCCGGAAATTCCGAACTCCGATTACGCGCCGTAACCAGCGTTTCTAGGGTTTACCCGCGTTCCGGACACAATGGAACAGGTTTCGGAAGCTAATTCGGACATCTGTGCGAGTTATGGCAACAAACGTTCAATTTGAATTAAACCGATTTAAACGATTTTCTAGGCGTTTTAATTTGTACCGGACAAACGGTAAATCCAATTGACACGAAATTTGAAACCTTACAATAATATCACATTATGGATCCGATGAAACTGGTTTCGTCGAAATCCGAGACTTTTTGAAAAATGGCTATTTTAACTCGCTAAATTAATATTAAAAATAATTCGATGCGTTTCGAGCTGCCACGATCAAACGATAACTCCAATTGCTACGAAAATTGAAATCCGGTAATAACTAACTATTACGGATCCAATGGAACTGGTCTCGTCCAATTCTGAGACTATTCAAAAATTGACTATTTTCACTAGTCGATTTTAATATTAAAATATTCAATTTTCACAAATTAACTTTTAATTCGATTTTAAAAGTTCTAAAATATCATTCTAACTCCAATATGATAAAATAAAATTTTACAAATCATTTTCAATCATATTTAACTCAATTTTCAATTATTTCCATAATTTAACATTTTAAATTATCGATTTAATTATCCAATTAAATCCAATTAGTCAAAATAAAATTTATTCGACTAATAAATTCACTTATTAATATTTAAAATTAATTAAATATTCAAATTTTAATTAAATAAAATCCTGGGTCGTTACACTGTATATGGTTGAGTTCGAGAATTTCGTGACTGGAAGTGGTTGAGTGATTCGAGTCGCGAGAGCTCTTGCGCATAGATGAGTCGAGGCTTTGTGGTGGTGTGGCCGTGGTCGCGTGGCGAATGATGAACGGGGTAGAGGGATTACGACGAGTTTTCTGACGTAGGTTAGATACAGCGATGAGGCGACTACCTTAATTTCGTTTGGGGTCGCATGTTGCTGATCAACTATGGATGCTTGCGTCAGTGGTCGGCGTGGAGTTTGCGAGTGGGGTCGTTGATGGTGGCGACGGTGTCGGCGCAACGTGCACGTGCACGAGTTCGTGTTTGTGTCAGTGAGGAATGGTGATGGGTTGACTCCGAGCAAAGATCGAGTAGAGTAGGATTTTGCTCGAAGTTGAGCACGGGGTGATGTTGTAGTTGCTTGTGCCATGGATAGGGTAGGGAAGTGTTGTTTCTTTCCTGTAGTAAATTTGAGTTTTTACTTAATCTTAAGAGGAAATTGCTAAGGGAAGATGAAATTAGGTTCAAGTGTTCGAGCTTGGGTCGTTCGAACCCGGAACTAGTTAGTTATGTTTTCAAAAGAGTTTTCAAATTTGCTTTAAGTTTAAAACTTTAAAATTTTCTCAAACTACTTTGTGAAATGTTAAACATTTTAATTTAAAAAAATTTGTATTATGATTGTTAAGTTAAGATGATTTATATTCATTTAAGATTGACTTTTAAAATATAATTAAAACAAGCAAAGATTTAAATAAGTTTTAAATCTAACTTTAAATTATGGATTCAAGTTGAATTGAATCACAGCTGGAAATAAATAAGTTAACTTTCAAATTTGCTTTAAAATAACTTTAAAGGAATTTATTGTTTAAAAAAGTTTTTAATAGAAATTTGAATGTAAATTTGAAATTTGAAATATAAAGTAATATTTAAACAAGTTTAAATTTGATTCAAATTTAGATATGAATCTTTGTTTCAAAATAGATTTAAGTTTTATAAATTTAAGTATTTTAATAAATTTGAATGATAAAGAAACATTTAAATGTTTTAAATTTAAAAGGGATTAATCTTAAAGGTTTAAGATTAATTATTCTTAGAATAATCAACTTTTAATTAAGAATAATTAACTAAATAAGATTTGATTTTAATTAATGATTAATAATTAATTAATCAAGTATTAAAGGAATAATTAAGTTATTGTTAGCACTTAATTAATTAAATAATTAAGGGTTAATTAATGAGTTATTAATGATTAATTAATTTGAAATTAATAATGATTTAAATTTAGTTAATTATTTTAGATAAATAATTTATGAGTTGTTAATAGTTAATGAAGGTCATTAACTAAAGATTATTTAATAATTAATTAATGTGATTAATTTTAATAATAAGTTAGACTAATTAATTTAAAGATAATCATTTGTGTAAGTTATTAAGTATAATTACTTATGGAAGTAATTAAGTAATTAATTACTATTTGTAATTAATTGAGTTTAGCTTGATTGGATTAAGTTAATTAATTCATTTTAATTAATTTAAATTAATCATTTGATGATGTGTGAAGTATAATTACTTATTGTAAATTAATGAAGGAAAATTACTTAGGGAAGTAATTAATGGGTAATTACTGTATGTAATTAATTGAAGGTGATTTGATGATGAAAGTAATTTGAGTGTAATTACTTTATGAATTTATCAAGGGATTAATTAGAGAAAATTAATTAAGGAGTAATTAAATTTATTTGGTAAAGTAATTAAGGATAGTTAATTACTGGATGTTATTAATCAAGGGTGATTAATAATTATGATTTATAATTAATTAATGAGGTAATTAAAGGTTAATTACTGTATTTGGTTAAGGATAAATTAATTTGTGAAATTAATTTAAGGGATAAATAAAAATGATACGGGAAGCTTTTGATTAATTATTATCCCTAATATGTGGTTCGTGATGCTATGTAATAAGATATGTCAAATTTAAACTGTGAAGATGTGGTTATTTATTTATGATGAATTACTGTGACATCCTGTATTAAAAGTAGAATTATATTTCACTTGAATAATTTATGTAAAGTTGACAATGGTTTCGAAGAGACCAGAGTCGAGATTTAGTAAATACCCGAAACCACTTCGATTCTTATAATTTGATATGTGCAAACTAATAGGCTGAAGTGGAATGACTTAAGTAAATTGGATCATTTAAATCTAAGTTTTGACACTTAGAAATTGATGTGTGAAATGGTTGATGTCTATAACAACTTGTGAAGTGTAAATTGATATAAGTTACCCCGGGTTTATTTAAATTGTATGCTTTTGTATTCCATGTTAGATGGGTTTACTCACGCTGGTTTCCAGCCTGACCTGGGTGTTACTTTGATGTAATGCTCGGGTCAGACCGAGTATTATAGATTTGCAGGTAAGGACGTTCAGGAGCTCAGGAGGAGAGCTAAAGGACAGGAACATATAGAGTGTTTATCCGCTGTGATATATAATATTATTTATTTAGGACATGTTGTTAAAACTGTTCAGTGTTGTGAAATTGTTGTATCTCTGATATAAAACATAAATGTACTGATACAGTTCTTCCTTGTAAACTATTATATTATTTGCTATTATATTTTATCCGCTGCGAAAGTGAGATTCTGAGTTTGAATTTTCTGTTTCTTCTTCTTTCTTTTTCTTCTTTTTACTAACTATCTGGAAATTTCGGGATCGAAAATTTCCGGGTCGTTACATATATATCGATGATGAATTTGTTGTGTAATAAAAATGACATCCTTTATTTATAGTTAAATTGTCTTTCCCTTGATTAACTTGGATTAAGATGGTATTGATTTCGAAGAGACTGGAGTCGGGTATTTGCAAATACCCGAAATCACTTCGACTCTTTATAAATTGATATGTGAAATTAATAGGCTAAAATGGAATGATTTAAATGGATGGATCATTTATTCAAAGTTTTAGTGCTTAGAAATTGATACATGAAATAGGTAATGTCTATAACAACTTGTGGAATTGTAAATTGATATAAGTTACCCGGGTTTATATGAGTTGTATACTTTTGTATTACATGTTAGATGGGTTTACTCACGCTGGTTTCTAGCCTGACCCGGGTGTTACTTTGATGTAATGCTCGGGTCAGACCGAGTATTACGGATTTTCAGGTAAGAACGTTTTGGAGCTCAGGAGGCGAGCTGGAGAGCAGGAACGTAGGCAGAGTTTCTGATGTGATATACTATAGTTTCTGAAACAGATTGATTTATCTGTCATGTGCTTGTAAATATGTCGTAACTCTGATATATATTAAAGTGTAATCTGACAAGTATAGTTTTCCTTTGTATAACTATTATTTATGTGATATTATATTTTGATCTGCTGCGAATGTGAGGTTTCTGTGATTTGTTCCTATTTTTTTCTTCTTTCTCTTTTCTTCTTTTCTAACTGTTTAGAATTTTCGGGATCGAAATTTCCGGGTCGTTACAGGTGAAACTTACCGTTAGTCCCTGGAGGTGGAATTTACCATATCTAAGATGGCAGTAGTGCTCTATTATGAAAATCTTCGATTTGCACAATATGATTTGAAGTTAAGAAGAAAATATTTAATTAAAATTTAATGAATGATTTGGGAATATTTTCCCTAAGTTTGAAAGTTATAAGTTGAATATAAGATATCTTTGATTAAGATTTAAAAGAATGATTTGGAAAGGTTTTCCTAAGTAAAAGAGAAAATGATTAGGATTTAAGAAAGGTTTTAATAAACCAAATGATTTGATAAATGAGGCTTAATGATTCCATATACATTTGAAAAGAAAATGGAATAACTTGAATGGAATATATATAAGAAAGATATTTATTTTAAATAAAAGATGTAGTAACTGATTGATGATTGATATCCACGTATGAACTTAACATATTTTTAAACCGATGATTGGCTTCGAAGGAACCCGGAGTCGGATTTGGATGATTCCTATCTGAAAACCACTTCGAACCAATATATACGTTCGAAAGTAAAGACATGTTGACGATGATGATTATTGAAGACCGTGGATCTTCATTGCGTGAAGACTGCTTTTTGAACATGCTCTGGTTGGCCCCCATTACAGAGTTATTTATAGCAGTAGTCTCCTCGTGATGGAGATTTTTTTGAATTGCAAGGGCTTCCCGCCTAGTAATGGCCGAGGAAAGTGCCTTCGGTTTTGTTCAGTCCCATAATGAACTTGTATGGATGTTTGTCTGACATTGTATTCCAAATTACATTTGAGTGGTTTCTATAAACGTATATCAATTGGTGGCGGAGAAGACAACTTCCCTTAGCTTAACACCCTTTCCCGAGACATATGAGCTTAGGAAGTTATACTTTTCTAGAAATCAGTCGTGTGTCGTGGAATGACAATGTGGCATTCAAAGTGGAACTTGTTATGATCAAAGCGTGATTTTGTATGAAAAGCGTGGTTTTGTATGAAAAGCGTGGCTTTGAAGAAATTGACCATAGCCTCGCGAGCCTCACACCCCGGTTATGACGGGAATCTATGTGGTCAGATGTATGCTTGCATTTCGGATAGTAGTGATTTTGGTTATCAGATGTTCTGAGCCTTAGGTACCAGATACGTCTGGGCCTCAAGGCATTTATTGCCCCATGTGGATAAAGTGGTTAGCTTGAAAAAAGCAGGGAACTACCGGTTATCAGTTGTAATGTAGCAAGTATAGTTCCAAGTGACTAGTTTGAGAAAAGCGATTAAGGCACCGTGGGAACTATGTTTGTTATGCGTGGATCGGAGAAAAGGCACTAGTTCCATATCATGTTGAAAATCCAATCCCAATACGAGATTTACGGTTTTGATTGTGTTCCTAAATTAACTGTAATGACTTGCAAACATTTTAGCTACCCCTTTCTGGTATTATATATTCCATTCGATATATTCCGTTGGCCCAGTCTAGATATATTTCATTAGACTTAGTCTAGATATTGATACCTTATTTGAATAAGTTTATTTGAAAAGTTTTTCAAAAGAATGTCATTAAAAAAAAAAAGATCAAGTGTATTTTGGTATGATGTGTTTTGGTTATCATAAGGTAAAAACCCGTCCGTGTTTATGTGTGGGCGTGATCTTATAAGATACCCTTCTTTTCAAAGGTTTTGATAATATAGTCATTTTAAAGTTCGAGTATCCCATGCTGGTTTATCAAGCCTGATCCGAGTATTTTTAATACTTGGGTCAGATCCGAGAAGTTTCAGGTTGAGTTGAAGACGGTTGGAGTTTCCAGAGGAGAGTTGGAGATCTTCATCATCGTATGGACATATTCTATTATCCGCTGTACTTAGTGTATTTTGTTTGATGTTTGTCAGCAATTGTAAGGGCAGATGTTTATAACTGTCCAAGCTGAATTTAGGTTAGACTCTGATTTTGTATTTTAAATTTTACGTTGTAAAGATTATTATTGAAATAATATATGGTATCACATTCATGTGAGATTCTATTCTGTTTTTATTTTCTTTCACCCTTAATGACCCGCTTATTTGTACAATTTAAGTTGGACATGTGTGGTTTATTATCGATTCAAAGAGTACAGAAAAACGGGCCATTACAGCTTTCCTATATATATATAATTGTTATGTTTAGTCACGTCCATTTCTTTTATATGCATAATTATTATGTTTAGTCACATCACTTTCTTTTACAGACACACACACACATATACATATAAGTTCAATTATTAATTGACTAAGATGTGAATAGAGATAATTATGTTTAATGATTACAAATCTAAGATGTGACAATACTTAATATATATATATATATATATATATATATATATATATATATAATGTTTATTATTTTTAAAACGATGTTTTGTCACGTCACTTACTAATCCTAATTAATATAAGATAATTTATTTTTAAGTGTATTATTATCTAGTTAATTAACTCCTATATATGTATATATAATGCACAAAGACGAACAACGTTCCCAATAACTTTCCGATGTCGAAAGGTCGAAATTTGGGAAAATGTTCTCCAGTCACATTTTCTGTTTTTCTACAAACTATTTAATTTAATAAAAAAAAAATTGAAAATGATTTTATCATCATTATTAATTTATTAAAATGAGTTTATTTCCATTATAAAATCTATATATTAAATTTTTTAAATTAAATTTATATTCACTAATCAAAATAGTGAAATTTCGGGTCATCATAGAAATGAAGTATGCAAGTGTTTCATACTGTCTGTAATTTAGATATGAGTTCATCGATCAAAGTCTCTCCTAATTCCGAGTTAATATGAAGAAGTTAAAATAGTTTAAATAAAAAAGACTTCTACATAGACAGAGTTTAGATACGGGGATATAGCATGCTTTTGCGTTCAAAATATGAAGTATCCGAGTCTTTTTTATTAACTGTAATTTAGATGGGAGTTCATTGTTTAAAGCCTCATCTGATTCCGAGTTAATATGGAGAAGTTATTGTAATTTGAATGAAAAAATAGTAATTCGTCAAAGTTTAGATAAGAAATGTAGCATGTTATTTGTCAAGTACAAATGTAATTAACCTGGAGAATTATGATATACTTTCAGAATATGAAATATATGAAAGTTCTACATCCTTTGTAATAATGATGTGAGTTTATTGGCTAAAATCTCATCCAATTTCGAGCTAGTATAAAGGAGTTCTAATAGTTTAAACAAAAAATAACGACTTCTGCCTAACAATACAAGTAGATAATTGCAAGTTTTAAATTTTCGAAATTCAGATTTCAATTTTTGAAATTTAAAATGCTATTTTTTCGATCCATATTTCCAAATTTATACTTTTAATAAATGGCTAAATGAGTAACCCATTTATAACTCTTTCAGTAATGACCAACTGATATATGATCCATTTAATAAAGATACATAAATGTGTTGGTCTAACCCATTTATAAGTTGGTTAAAAGGGTTGGGTTAATAGATTGGGTAATATTTTGATGGGTCTACTTTTAGATGATCGCATTATACTTTGTTGGTTCAAAAAATTATTCTTGCAACATTTAGAAAAATAATATGAGAAATATGTCGGTGAGAGCATGTAAGTTAGATATATATGAAGTTGATTGATGCCTAACTACATCTATGGGACGGATATCTCATAGGCACACTTAAAATAACCACTCTTTCAGTCATTTATTAGGTGAACAAAGAAGTCGAAACATTCAATACCACTTAGGCATCTCCTGATATATTAATCAGCAATAATAAGGCATTCAAACATTTCTTCAAACAACATTGAAATATTTATCACTTAAATTAAATAGATGTTAATGCTACTATAATTCTCATGTAAATTTCAAGTGAAACGAGTGCATAATAACCCAGACTTCCTGAAAAGCAAACTTAAAGTTTCACTATAAACCAATTTTGTGCATTAACAACAACATATAATTGAAATCATCAATTGATAGTGATTTATTACTCTAGTTAATTTAAGAATTAGTGAATGTAAGATAGTTTATAACTTTCTAGTGCAATGAAATAGATATATTTCAAAATAAAAAATAAAAAGTGTGAACAAATATTATAGGATGCTTTATGCAGATAAATAAAATTCATTTTTCTATGTGTTGATGATTAGTAGAAAATAATTTGAAGCAAGCAAAATTTCATTAGTTATAAAGTTGCAATTTTAGTAAACATTAGTAGTGAGAGTAAAAATGGGGAATCAACAACCAAAATACGAAGGTATTTAATTACATGCATTCGATCAAATTGATAAACTTTAGCTTGTTAGAATATGACACGAATCCATGCCCAATTTAATTACACAGTAGCCATGGCATATAACCAAGGTAAGTAATAAATAACCACAAACAAAATGTAATACGTACAAAATACTATAATGCGTGCGTTCACTCATTATCAACTGAGCACTTACGTTAAAGTATTATGAATTTCATTTTTCTATGTGTTGATTAGCAGAATATCATTTGAAGCAAGCAAAATCTCATTAGGGTTTATAAAGTTGCAATTTTAGTAAACATTAGTAATGAGAGTAAAAATGAGGAATCAATAACCAAAATACGAAGGTACTTAATTACATGAATTCAATCAAACTGATAAACTTTAGCTCGTCAGACTATGACAGAATCCATGCCCAATTTAATCGTACAGTCACCATGTCATATAACCAAGATAATAAATAACGACAAACAGAGAGTAACACATACAAAATACTACAATGTGTGTGTTCACTCATTATCGACTGAGCACTTACATTAAAGTGTTATGAATTTCATTTGGTTCTCTAGGTATAAAATGTACAAAGGGTAAATTATACAAAGCTAAAGGAACACTGAATAGTAGCTAGTCTACTAAAAGAGGACCTGACAAGAGCAACATTATTGTACTTGTTTGAAATTGAAATTAACTTAAACTTGCAGACATGTTACTAGAATGATGTACTTGTACACTCTGTGCTTGTATTCATCCTAGACCCTCATGGTGTGTAGCAGCAGCAATTGCAGTATGCAGTTGTTATGATGAAGCTAGGTTTAATTCCACCTGGCTGTACTTCTGTACATGAAGTTGGAATCCATGCATGGCTGCCTAGTTGCCTGCAATAACTAATAATTTGAAGCCTAATAAATACACTGAATATCAAGTTAAAGGCTGAAAATGGAAGCCTGGCGCCACCGTCGACAATCCATAAGTTTTATGGGCTTGTATAATAGCCAAAAAAAGTGCATGTTACTAAATTAAGCTAGAAGCATATTTACTAAACAAACACCAAGATCAACGACATCACCCACATCAGACCCATCATTTACGTATAGATGGCCGCAGTTTGACTTGGCCAGCAGCAACCCACCCTTTCGGTATTCCGGTAAGTTCTCCGTGGATTGGTTCGAATTAGGGTTATTTTCACTCAATATATAGCGTTTTACAATTTATGTTTTTTTTGTTCTTATTATATATATTTTCAGTTCACTTATAGAGGAATCCTGTGCTTTGCTAAACGGACTTTAATAAAAGGAAGGTATGATTTAGGAGCACAGGACAAACTAGTCCAACAGTCAACATATAACACAGAACAAAGCTGATTTTGGAGGGTTTTTGTAACAACCCGCATATTTATCGATTTTTATATTTAAATATTTTATTTAAATATTTTATCGTTAATCGGATTTTGGTCCGAAGCTACTTTTTGCAAACGGTCAAATTAGGACTCGAGACCACTTCCATTGAGTTCGAAACGTCGTTTGCAATCTTCTAAGTATAAACATTGATATGTTTGGGGTTAGTGGAATTTCACCACTTTTTCACTCGAGCCTTTGGTTTGGACTTTTAGCCCATTAGGCCCAAGTTCCACCCCCCTTCTTCTTCATTGCTTCATTTCATTTCCTAACACTAAAGCTTCAACAAAAATGGTGAATGGAATGAGAAATTAAAACTCCAAAGTCTTTGTTTTATTGCAACTCCAACATTCAACTCCAAATTCAAGAAGAAGACATCGGATTCAAGCTTGTGGTTGCTTCTCCATTTGCCTTCAAGCTTTGTTCTTCATTTTCATTGGGTTTTGGAGCAAAGGTGAGATTTTTATCTCACAATTCTAGTCTATAACCATATTGGACTGTTGGGAATGATTCCCTATCACTTTTGCATGCATATTAGCATTTGGTTTGGATTGGATTGGCGAAAAACTCCAATTTTTAGCGTTTTGGTGAATTTTCTGCACTTAGGTCGTTCTGGCCATTTTCGTGTGTTCGGAGTTAGGTCGCTCGCGACCTAACCCTTAGGTCGTAGGTCGTTTCTGGCCTTAAATTCCCCCTGCAACGTTAGGTCGTTAGCCTCGGAATTAGGTCGTTGAGCCTTAGGTCGTAGGTCGTATGGACCTTAGGTCGTAGGTCGTCCTGGCCATTTCTAACGTCTTCGGAGTTAGGTCGTATAGACCTTAGGTCGTAGGTCGTATGGACCTTAGGTCGTTAGGTCGTATGGCTTTAGGTCGCTAGGTCGTATGACCTTAGGTCGTTAGGTCGTTTGGCTTTTAGGCCGCTTCCACGCGAGGTCGTTCGACTCTTAGGTCGTAACACTTAGGTCGTTCGACTCTTAGGTCGTAGGTCGTTCGAATGTTAGGTCGCTCGGCCCTTATCTTCTTAGGTCGTAGGTCGTTCGAACGTTAGGTCGCTCGGCCCCTATCCCCTTAGGTCGCTAGGTCGCGACGTTTTAGGTCGCTAGGTCGCGACGTTTTAGGTCGTTGCATCCTATGCCTCTATAGGTCGCTCGACCTCGTTTATGACCATAGGTCGCTCACCCCCCTCTTCGTTAGGTCGCTCGGCCTTGCCTTCCATTTTTAGGTCGCTAGGTCGCGACGTTTTTGGTCGTTAGGTCGCGACGTTTTAGGTCGCTTGACCTTGTTTTCCTCTAGGTCGCATGGCCTTTAGACCGTTAGGTCGCGAGCGTTAGGTCGTTAGACCTTACCTTCCTTAGGTCGTTTGACCGGTTAAACCTTTAGGTCGCTCAACCCTACTACCATTACTAGGTCGTTTGGCCATAGCTCGTTAGGTCGCATGACCTTATAAACCGATAGGTCACATGACATTATAACCCTATAGGTCGTTGGACCTTATCCCGGTAGGTCGCTTGACCCCTTGGACCCCTAGGTCGCAACCCTTAGGTCGCTCGACCCTATTCTCCTTAGGTCGTTAGACCTCATTTTGTCTTCACTAGGTCGTACCGTTTTGGTCGGGGCGCTGCCCTTTGGACCCCCGCGACCTGACCGGGCAGGTCGAACCCCGTAAGCGGTGGCGTTGCCCCCGCACCCCCACCTTGGGGGGTTGCCACCCCCCTGGACCCCCCCTCCGTAGGGGATCTTATCTGAAAAACATTGAGCTGATTTCCTTGGATTCTATTCGCATCTCCGTATGCGATCTTTGTGACTGATTGTTTCTACACTTGCTTATGTGTTTTGTCACTTTATAATATAAAGGTTTCAATACTAGTAGTAAATATCAAAACTCTTTTAACAAACAATTTCAACTCTATTTTTAATAACAAAGCTCTTTTCTTAAACCGTTTTCCAATCTATTAGTATATACAAGCCTTTACCTCACTCGGATGAGAAATCTAATTAAACGACTTAGTAAAACAAGTGGTATGAAACGCTTGCGTTCACTTCGTTGGTTAATTCTTGGACTTGTTCGATTGAACCGCTTGTGACAATTTTATTAGTGAAGATTTACAGTTTGTTCGTAAATATTTAAGTTAAGCAAGTGGTTATGGGACATGAAGCTAAACTTCTATATTTACTAGCTTAGTGTAATTGACACTTCTCGTTGATCTTGATGATCGCTTTATGAATTAGACTAGCAATTGCGCGATGTCTCTTTCATTGCAAGGTTAGAGTAGACACCACTTGTGTGATTCCATTCACACATACCTTTCTGCTTTTTGGTTAGTCTTGACCTCAATCTGTGTGATTCCATTCACACATGTGGGGTAGCTCCCCATGGTCTTCGGACCGTCATGTGATAGGTCTCTTTCCCTTTTTATGATTTCTGGATTTCTTGTGTTGATTTCTGGAATTTATCTCTTTGACTTGTCATGAGTACAAGTTTAGGGTATGATGCCCTCTTTGGATCTTTGAGAAGATTCTTGTGATATTGATTTATCTCTTATCGGTTGATCTCCTGTTGATCATTAATTGCATACTTATAGTAGTATGTCAGTATGGATATTTTATGTTTATGCCATATCTTTTATTTTATATCATGTCATCTGATATTTATAGCTAGACTGATCCGTTTATTATTTTCTTATAAATAATACTCAGGTCAGGCCGAGATGTTACAGGTGCTACTGCTTGACTCCTCCCCCAGTGATTCACTACTCAGACTTTTGGCTACTTGTTTAGATTAGCAGCTTTTGTTGTTTACACTTGAGATATAGACTCATAGTTGTATTCTTTTGTATAGCACGCGTTGCTATTCTTTTGTATTATCGTGGATCTTTTTAGACCACTACTCTGATGTACACTTTTATGTGATATATATTCATATCTCTTTCCGCCTTTGTGATATGGATATCTGTGATTGATTCGCATGTTATGCTTACTTTTATATTTGTTTCCGAAGATCATTTTATAGCCACCGTGTGATAAGAAATTACACGGATGGTCGCTCCTCAACAGCCTTATTCTCCGCGCTAGTTGACAGCACTACACCGTAGTGTTCTTGGCTAGCGTGGGTATAGAGGTGGGGCGTCACAGCTTGGTATCAGAGCCAAACTTCGGAACATTGTAGAATAATTTAACAAGGATCATGTCCTAAGTCTTTCTTAGGAGTTGTGCCTTAGGATTTAATTCGAGTCTTCGTACCGATTCATCCTATTTTCTTTATGATTCCTTGTTTTATCTATCAAGATTGCTTGATATTCATTTTGTGAATAACCTTCTTCTTCTTCCTTCTTTCTTTCTTAAGGAAGAGAAATGGTTAGTTCTAGCAGTCCTAGCACTGGTCAATCCAGTTGCCCTTCTCTGGATGGCGCATACATGTCTGCCCAACAACTTTTGGATCTTGCTCAGAATCAAAGGTTTATCTGTGCTTTGGATAAGGATCACGAAATGGTTTTACCTCTGAAACTAGAAGTTCCTTTCGACCAACTTGTAGATATCATGCTACAAGAAAAAGAGGCTGATAGAGGGATTGATAGTGATATTGGGATTTCCAAGAAGAGGCGTATTAAATTCAAAAGCCCTCATCCCGATAAGAAGGTGAAGCAACCTATTTTTGGAGCAAAGACTCCAATCCTTAATTGTGGAGGATGCTACAATTGTAATTCTAAGGACCACTATGCAAAGGAATGTCCTGAGCCACTCTTTTGTCGCTATTGCAAAGATGCCAGTCATCATATTTCTGTCTGCCCCATACTTTTAAGAAAGAAGAGGGTGGAACCAGGAACTTCAGTAGCCAAGCGACCTACCTCTAGTCGTAAACGATGTTACAATTGTGGTTCCACAGACCATTATGTAATCAATTGCCCATAACCTCTCTATTGCCGCTATTGTAAAGGCTCGGGCCATTACTTGTCTACATGTCCCAAGCGACCTAGCAGGAGAGAAGGAAAACTAAATTCTTCTAACGAAACTTCTCTGGGTCAAGGTATTTCTTATTTAATCCTTGATTTCATTTGTTTTCGATTATCCGATTCGAGTTCTTTTTGATATAGGTTCGTCTCATTATTTTTATATCAAAAGAACTTGATGATTTTCTTTCTTTTTATGTTTTGGGCTTGATGACTTCTTTGAGGATTGCGAATCCAGATTAGTGGATCTGCAACACTCTACTTGCTTTTTATTGATATCGAAAATTATTTCATGTGATTTTTCTTTCCGAACCAATTTGCATGTTAGGCATTGCTTTGGTTTCGGAATTGATTTGCGTGAAAGGATTGGCTTATTGTAAAGCCCATATCCAATTTTTCCGAAAGGACTATTCATTTTCGATATTTTCAATCTGTTAAGCAGATTCATATTTTTCCTTTGTGATTTCGATTTCAAATCAATGGCATCATTTTATTCTTTAAGCTCACATATTGAATAAAGAGATGTCTCTCTCATTCATATCGGTTGAGAATTCTCCGATATTTTTGAGTTTGTCTTAGGATCATTACCTAAGCAACCTTTTAAGTGGTGTTAAGGTCTTTCTAGTTTGACCTTGCCACCGAATTTCAATCACTACGAGTTGCGGAAGTTAGCCTTCCACATACCGCATTCCGCACTCATTATGATTTATATGAATGACATATTGTGTCATTCAATTTATCCAGTCTATTTCATCCATTTCATAAATCGAGTATTCTATGAATATCTCAAATAATTCCAATCTTATATTTATTAATTTTGAATGAGAATAGAAATTTAAAATTTTGCAAATCTTTTTAAGAAGAAAATAATTTTGTGTTGTATTGCCCATTTAGTGTTTTAAGATTTCTGGTCGATGCACTTGATCAACGCTATCGATAGGGATTTCCTAAACGCTTTGATGAGACAATCAGACACAATAAATTGACTTGTAAATTATAAATTTTTCAATAAAGGTAATTGTGATTTTTAAAGTTTTAGCTTTTTGGGAAAGAGGACAAAATTCCTTCTTTTCAATATTCTTATTCTTGTGATTCCCGAAGAGAACGTGCAATCACTTTTGCTTCTAAATCTTTAAACCCGATCGAGACTAGGAATGCCACTTATGATCTGGTACTCGCGGCTATTGATTTTGCTTTCAATATTTGGCATCATCGTCTTTGGTGGAGAAATTTGTTCTCTACCTCAATTATAAATCATTGGGATATCTATTTCTCATGATTAAGTTGCGTCAACCATGTTGGCTCGAATTTCTTGCATGTTATGATCTTGATATTCTATATATACTCCCTGAAAGGGGAAATCTTGTTGCCAATGCACTAGTCGTAAGCAACAAGTAGTTGTTTTCTATGGTGATATCCGAATGGAACGATCTCGAGACTCTATTCACTTGAGAGATTCGAGATCGCGAAATCCGGTTTATATGCATCCCTTGTTTTATGTAGTCTAGAGGTTCCTTATTCTTTTTAGACTGCATTCTTGTAGCTCAAAGGGCTAGATTCTGAATTGGCTCTTCTTAGCCAATGTTGTAGGGATAAAATTATTATTGAAAGTTAGAAAGACTTCGATATTGATTTTCGTGGCAACATTTAAAAGTTTGGTAGACTTATCGTACCAAATATTTGTGATCTTCGTCAGTATATTTTTGAAGATTCACATCGTTCCAAACTTACCATTCATCCTAGAAGTAGTAAAGTGTACGTAGATATGAAGCGACTTTATTATTTGGAGTGAATGAAATCTGATATCGCTAACTTTGTTAAGTGTTGTATGACTCGCCATCTTGTCAAGGCCCTACACTAAAGGCCTGGTGGGTTAATGCAACCTTTAGAAATTCCAATTTGGAAGTAAGACCAAATCCCCATGGATTTTATAGATGTCTTTCCCCGTTCCCGTTCGGGTCATGATAGCTTATGGGTTATAGTAAATAGACTTACTAAATCCGTCCATTTTATTCCCCGTTCGGATTAACCGAACCGTTCCTCTTTTGGCCCAAACTCTTTGTTAAAGGAGATGTTAAATTACATGGAGTTCCTACTTCTATCGATAGCGATAGTGATCCATTGTTTACTAGTGGATTTTTGGAAGTGTCTTCAAAAAGCTTTAGAAACGAAGCTTAATTTAAGCACCGCTTATTACCCCAGTCCGATGGACAAGTAGAGCGTGTGAACCAAACTCTGGAAGACCTTCTTCGTGTTGTGTGCTTGATTTTTGTGGAAGTTGGGAAAATCATATTTCTCTTATTGAATTTTCCTATAATCATAGCTTCCAATCTAGTATTGGTATGGCATTCTTCGAGGCACTCTAGGGAATGCTATGCCAATCTCCTTCTTGTTGGCTTAAGGTCGGTGAGAAGCTGGTTTTAGGTCCAGAATTTTTACTCGTGTTTCACCTATGATAGGTGTTGTACGTTCCCGTTGATAGGGAAAGATTAGCGCCTCAATATATTGGGCCATTCCCTATCACCGTACGTATAGATTCCATGGCTTGTCGCCTTGCATTACCGGCTCAGTTTTCTGCTATGCACGACATGTTTCACGTTTCTCAATTACGGAAATGCCTTCGGGATTCCGATTCCATTCTTGAGCCTGCTGTTGTGGAAGAAATTGAAGTTTCGCCGAATTTAACTTATGAGCAGCATCCTATTCGAATTATTGCTTCGGAGGGTAAACGGCTTCGAAATAAAGATGTTCCGCTTGTGAGGGTTCAATGGTCCACAAATCCTAAGGATTGCTCTTGGGAATCCAGAGAATTCATCGAGCGAACACATCCGGACTTGCTTACTCCTGCTCTTTGAGGTGAACTTCTAATATCAAATTTCTTTAGTATTAATATGCTTTTATGGTTGTTACTTCTTATTTCCACCTTATATATTGCGAGGACGCAATTTCTTTAAGGAGGGGAGTCTGTAACAACCCGCATATTTATCGATTTTTATATTTAAATATTTTATTTAAATATTTTATCGTTAATCGGATTTTGGTCCGAAGCTACTTTTTGCAAACGGTCAAATTAGGACTCGAGACCACTTCCATTGAGTTTGAAACGTCGTTTGCAATCTTCTAAGTATAAACATTGATATGTTTGGGGTTAGTGGAATTTCACCACTTTTTCACTCGAGCCTTTGGTTTGGACTTTTAGCCCATTAGGCCCAAGTTCCACCCCCCTTCTTCTTCATTGCTTCATTTCATTTCCTAACACTAAAGCTTCAACAAAAATGGTGAATGGAATGAGAAATTAAAACTCCAAAGTCTTTGTTTTATTGCAACTCCAACATTCAACTCCAAATTCAAGAAGAAGACATCGGATTCAAGCTTGTGGTTGCTTCTCCATTTGCCTTCAAGCTTTGTTCTTCATTTTCATTGGGTTTTGGAGCAAAGGTGAGATTTTTATCTCATAATTCTAGTCTATAACCATATTGGACTGTTGGGAATGATTCCCTATCACTTTTGCATGCATATTAGCATTTGGTTTGGATTGGATTGGCGAAAAACTCCAATTTTTAGCGTTTTGGTGAATTTTCTGCACTTAGGTCGTTCTGGCCATTTTCGTGTGTTCGGAGTTAGGTCGCTCGCGACCTAACCCTTAGGTCGTAGGTCGTTTCTGGCCTTAAATTCCCCCTGCAGCGTTAGGTCGTTAGCCTCGGAATTAGGTCGTTGAGCCTTAGGTCGTAGGTCGTATGGACCTTAGGTCGTAGGTCGTCCTGCCCATTTCTAACGTCTTCGGAGTTAGGTCGTATAGACCTTAGGTCGTAGGTCGTATGGACCTTAGGTCGTTAGGTCGTATGGCTTTAGGTCGCTAGGTCGTATGACCTTAGGTCGTTAGGTCGTTTGGCTTTTAGGCCGCTTCCACGCGAGGTCGTTCGACTCTTAGGTCGTAACACTTAGGTCGTTCGACTCTTAGGTCGTAGGTCGTTCGAATGTTAGGTCGCTCGGCCCTTATCTCCTTAGGTCGTAGGTCGTTCGAACGTTAGGTCGCTCGGCCCCTATCCCCTTAGGTCGCTAGGTCGCGACGTTTTAGGTCGCTAGGTCGCGACGTTTTAGGTCGCTGCATCCTATGCCTCTATAGGTCGCTCGACCTCGTTTATGACCATAGGTCGCTCACCCCCCTCTTCGTTAGGTCGCTCGGCCTTGCCTTCCATTTTTAGGTCGCTAGGTCGCGACGTTTTTGGTCGTTAGGTCACGACGTTTTAGGTCGCTTGACCTTGTTTTCCTCTAGGTCGCATGGCCTTTAGACCGTTAGGTCGCGAGCGTTAGGTCGTTAGACCTTACCTTCCTTAGGTCGTTTGACCGGTTAAACCTTTAGGTCGCTCAACCCTACTACCATTACTAGGTCGTTTGGCCATAGCTCGTTAGGTCGCATGACCTTATAAACCGATAGGTCACATGACATTATAACCCTATAGGTCGTTGGACCTTATCCCGGTAGGTCGCTTGACCCCTTGGACCCCTAGGTCGCAACCCTTAGGTCGCTCGACCCTATTCCCCTTAGGTCGTTAGACCTCATTTTGTCTTCACTAGGTCGTACCGTTTTGGTCGGGGAGCTGCCCCCTGGACCCCCGCGACCTGACCGGGCAGGTCGAACCCCGTAAGCGGTGGCGTTGCCCCCGCACCCCCACCTTGGGGGATTGCCACCCCCCCGGACCCCCCCTCCGTAGGGGATCTTATCTGAAAAACATTGAGCTGATTTCCTTGGATTCTATTCGCATCTCCGTATGCGATCTTTGTGACTGATTGTTTCTACACTTGCTTATGTGTTTTGTCACTTTATAATATAAAGGTTTCAATACTAGTAGTAAATATCAAAACTCTTTTAACAAACAATTTCAACTCTATTTTTAATAACAAAGCTCTTTTCTTAAACCGTTTTCCAATCTATTAGTATATACAAGCCTTTACCTCACTCGGATGAGATATCTAATTAAACGACTTAGTAAAACAAGTGGTATGAAACGCTTGCGTTCACTTCGTCGGTTAATTCTTGGACTTGTTCGATTGAACCTCTTGTGACAATTTTATTAGTGAAGATTTACAGTTTGTTCGTAAATATTTAAGTTAAGCAAGTGGTTATGGGACATGAAGCTAAACTTCTATATTTACTAGCTTAGTGTAATTGACACTTCTCGTTGATCTTGATGATCGCTTTATGAATTAGACTAGCAATTGCGCGATGTCTCTTTCATTGCAAGGTTAGACTAGACACCACTTGTGTGATTCCATTCACACATACCTTTCTGCTTTTTGGTTAGTCTTGACCTCAATCTGTGTGATTCCATTCACACATGTGGGGTAGCTCCCCATGGTCTTCGGACCGTCATGTGATAGGCCTCTTTCCCTTTTTATGATTTCTGGATTTCTTGTGTTGATTTCTGGAATTTATCTCTTTGACTTGTCATGAGTACAAGTTTAGGGTATGATGCCCTCTTTGGATCTTTGAGAAGATTCTTGTGATATTGATTTATCTCTTATCGGTTGATCTCCTGTTGATCATTAATTGCATACTTATAGTAGTATGTCAGTATGGATATTTTATGTTTATGCCATATCTTTTATTTTATATCATGTCATCTGATATTTATAGCTAGACTGATCCGTTTATTATTTTCTTATAAATAATACTCGGGTCAGGCCGAGATGTTACAGGTGCTACTGCTTGACTCCTCCCCCAGTGATTCACTACTCAGACTTTTGGCTACTTGTTTAGATTAGTAGCTTTTGTTGTTTACACTTGAGATATAGACTCATAGTTGTATTCTTTTGTATAGCACGCGTTGCTATTCTTTTGTATTATCGTGGATCTTTTTAGACCACTACTCTGATGTACACTTTTATGTGATATATATTCATATCTCTTTCCGCCTTTGTGATATGGATATCTGTGATTGATTCGCATGTTATGCTTACTTCTATATTTGTTTCCGAAGATCATTTTATAGCCACCGTGTGATAAGAAATTACACGGATGGTCGCTCCTCAACAGCCTTATTCTCCGCGCTAGTTGACAGCACTACACCGTAGTGTTCTTGGCTAGCGTGGGTATAGAGGTGGGGCGTCACAGTTTTTTAATACATGTATATATATTCTGGATATATATTAATTAGGCACACAAACCTTATATGTACGAGGGAGAACAAGATGTATATGGTAGAATACCTGGAACCGAGGACTCGTATAATGGGAGGATGAAGCCAACTCTTCCTTGTAGCCATAACCAAAGCAAGTATCTAACCGTGTTGCCAAAGATGAGCCAGATGTAGTTTTGACTCTCAAACTTTAGTTTTTTACTTGTTCCTTACCATTAGTCTCCTAAATGTACCAGTCCACCCTTTTGAGTTTTATCATCCTTTATTAGCTACTTTGACATTTTTTCTAATTGTTTGATGCCTGCAATTTAGCTTTCAGTAAATGACGCTTTTAGACTTTATTGTCAAGAAAATGTACTTTATTACTCTGGTCAACCAATGTTATGTTTTCATGCAATTTAATAAAAACAAATAAACTCAAAACTTTCAAGTATGTCGTGCATTAAATAATGCAAAGATAAGATTTTATTGTTAATAGAAAAATTAATCGAAAAGGAACAAAGGAAAAAATGAAAATAAAAAGAAATTGTTTTACATTTAAGGAAAAAGCAACCAAGCTAAAATTTCAAAAGGGATTCGGAGATTTTACTATTTTTCATAAAGAACGAGGTTATTAATAAACAAGTTTTCAAAAAAAAAAGGAATTTGAATATTTTACTTCTGCAAATGTCATTCATAAAATGCACATGCAGCAATATATCACAATCAAATAAGTTTTCAAATAATTACTTAGGAATGAATGCTTGCACATTGTGATACTATACGTACACATAGCACTAATAATAATAAATAATTGAATAAAAATCTCCTTGCTGTAAGTACGTGATTAACGTTGTTGCATAATTTGTAATAAATTACTCATGTGAATGAATATATCCCATAAAATTTTCAACTTGACATTTATGTACATTGAACATCGGTTAATACTCGATATGATTGTGCTTCATATATGGTGAGTGTATCTATTCTTCCCTGTATTTTCAGCTTATATATACAAATTAGCATTTGCTTTTGAAAATGCATGCCATACACTATTTATGCCAGTACAATACATGTTAAGTTAAGATACCTAATCTTCCTCGTTATCAACTTGAGTATACAAATATAATATAATTGATATACTAATTAAACATACATCAATAGTCTTAACATACATTCTGATATATCACCTTCCATCAATTTCACCATACACACACATACGTACACACGTCACAACAAAAGTGAAACAATAGTAATAAAATCATACGGGGACATTAAACATTTCAAAATTATCAAACGTTAGAGAAGCATCATTAGACTCTAATGAAGGTAAGGATTTATCATCTTTTTTAGCAATACGTACGAAATTAGAGCCGAACCAGGCAAGTTCAATAAAAGGACACATGGAAAAAATAGAGGAACCTGAACCTAAAAACTAATGCCCTTGTAAGTTTTTAGGTTTAGTTCCTCTATTTTTGTCATGTGTCCTTTTATTGAACATGCCTCATTCAGCTCTAATTTTATACGTACTGCTAATGAAGGTGGTGAATCCTTACCTTCATCAGAGTCTAATGATGTTTCTCTAACATTTGATAATTTTAAAATCTTGTTGTGACGTGCGTACGTATGTGTGTATGGTGGAATCGGTAAAGTGATATATCATACTGTATGTCAAGACTATTAAAGTATGTTTAATTAAAATATCAATTATATTATGTTTGTATACTTAAGTTGATAATAAGGAAGATTACATATCTTGACTTACTGGCATAAATAGTTATCCCATGCTTATTCAAAAGTAATGCTAATTTGTATATATAAGTTGAAAATATAAGAAAGATGAGATACACTCACCAAAAATGAAGAACAATCATATCGAGCATTAAATTATGTTCAATGACCATAAATGTCAAGTTGAAACTTTTTATGGGATATATTCATTCACATGAGTAATTTATTGCAATTATGCAGCAACGTTGAAATATCGTGTATTTATAGCAAGAAGATTTTGTTTCAACTATTGATTGTTATTAGTGTTATGTGTATATATAGTATACACAATGTGCAAGCACGCATTCTTTCTTAAATAATATATAATAATATAAGATAATTATTTGAAAATTTATTTGATTATGATACATTGCTACATGTGCACTTTATAAATGACATTTGCACAGGATTCCTTTATAAGTGAACTGAAAATCTATATAATAAGAACAAGAAATCGTAAATTGCAAAACACTCTATATTGACTGAAAATAACCCTAATTCGAATTAATCCACGGAGAGCTTACCAGAATACCGAAGGGGCGGGTTGCTGCTGACCCGGAATTTAATCGCTTTAAACATGAATATTTAATATATTTTAATATAATTAATTAATGGATTTCATAACTCAAATAAACTTCTTTTAAATAATAATTAGTAACAGTGAAATTGTCTTCGAAATGTGTTTACAAAAATAATTAGTTAAAAAAAATCGAAAATGTGATCGAAAATCGTTTTTCGGATTTTCGGTTTTTCATCGTTTAAAAGTTACCGGATAATGTTGTGTACGTTAAATTTTACATATACACACTTGTATAACATATGAAATTTTTATCGTTAAAAGTAATTTACTTAAGTAAAAGGTAGTTTGAATTTTCTATTAATTTGAATTTTAGAAAAAGAAAGGTAAACATAAAAAGAAAAGAGAAAAAGGTAATGTCATTTCAATACAACTCATCTTTAGCATCAAAAGAAGTAAGGTGGTGGATGTTGAGGGGTCCTTGTGTGTGCATAATATGAAATGTGACCCCAACCTATAACAAATGGAATGATTACAAATTATCCTATGTTATGGTTAAAATAAAAGTCAACAGTCGGGAATCTTGACATATCTACCGACTGTTCGTGGTGTAACAATAGTTATAACTGCATATATGGCACCAATCAAGAGAAAAATACAATGATAACAAACACATAGACAACAAATGAAAGTTTCCAATCTTTGTCTTTCTTGAAGGGAAAAAATCATGTGCAACTTGTAAGGAAGCAGATCTATGTCGTAAAACGATAAATTGGAAAACTATATAACTCATGGACTACTAGCATCATCCCACTACTAGCATCACCCCATTCATAATATGAAGACTTTGTTCACTCGATGTTATATAGAATCTATAGTATAGATAGAATATGAGCAACCACATAACATTTCACTCTGATCATATTGAGCACTTGAATTATGTAGGAAACTAGCAACACAAACAAATTATTAAGGGGCTAAGTCATAGAAATCTGAAAATTATACTTTACCAAATGTCATAGCTAAGTTGTTGCAAATTCGTGTAATTGATCAATTCGTCAGAATGTTGTTTCAAAATGTCGCATTCGATTAGTTGTTGCGCAATCGTCGCAAAACCGTTGAGAAGTCATATCTTCACTGTGACGTTGGAAAAATAAAGTCATTGTAATGTCGTCGGAATTTTTTTCCATAGGTATTATTGAGATTGCAAGTTGTCGAAAACATAATTTTGCATGACTTTGTGATAATAATTTGTCATATGGAATTTCAGTAATTTTTTGTTGTAAGAACCTTTAAATTAGAAATACTTCAAGCAATAAGTAGTAGCTAATTTAACCAAAGACTAAATATGTCATCTTGAATAGCACTACAACAAAAGAAGTATAAATGCATGCATAAATTTATAACTAAGCCATGAGGGATTCCAAAAGTTGAAAATCTCATGACATTGTTATATGATAACAATATAGTTCGTAAAAGAACCCAAAATCATTAGTAGTAAAAAAAATTCTTAAGGGGTCACATTATAAATGCAGTTTATCGGCATCAGATAGAATTAATTGACAAAGTGGATAACATACCCATTCAGTAAGAGGCTGGTTTAATTAATTTTTGAGAAAATCGACCGAATAAGTCGGAATAAGATTTTATAATTGACCCAAAGTGCATGTGGAAAATTGATAAAGTTAGAATGTTCCGTGATGTAGTTTTTTGACGGATGTATGCTTTTATAGTTGAATTACAGTCTAAATAATAAAACACGATATTAATTAAAAATATGCAATACAATATAGAAACAGCCTAGGTAACATGCCCATCATATATGCATACGAACATAACAATATCTTTAATAAGTTCGGATAAAGCACATAATATTATTTTACATCTCCCAATTATATAATAAGTTTAGATATTAAAGTAAAATAAATTATTAGAAATAGACAGATATCTCACAACATTCTTCTTGAAACAAGGCAAGCACACAATTTCCTTCTTAGAAGAACCATCGGGTCTACTTACACAAATAAGTATAGTTGGGCACATAATACATAATTTTATTCAAACATAGACATACTGGATATTACAACACAAATACTGTGTGACAGCCAGCAAATCCGTACCCCTTGAGTCAACACTATTCTACAACAAACAACTCAAGTTGCATAGAAATACGAACCATTGGGGTTTAAGAAGAAGAGGTAGAAGAAGAGAAAACAAAATCAACATCAGAATCTAACCATCGCAGCGGAATAAAATATAATAGATAATAAATAATCTTTACTCAAAATCAAATATATCAGTTTACATATATTACATCATCAGAGTACATCAGTCACAGCACACATCAATAACATACAATGGATACACAATAACTCAACAGCGGAATATATATATATATATATAAACAAGTACGAATGTACGTATCGTCAATCCAGCTCGTCTCTTGAGCTCCATAGCATCATCCTGTATCCTATAATACTCGGTCTGACCCGAGCATTACAGTTAAATAATACCCGAGTCAGTCTGGAATACCAGCGTGAGAAAATCACACCCAATTGATTATTAAAGTTTCAAAACCCTTTGAAAACAAAAACATCTCGTAAGACCACGCCACAAATAAACATGTCGGGTTTTTACCTTATGATAGCTAAAACAATTTTTATAGAAATCCTCTGATATTATAATAGGGTCTATATACAAATACTTATAAAATAGCCGAAATTGTTACATGATTAAATTCCAGCTACTAGCCACAGAGTGGGTAATACAAACAAAACTCGTACAAGGCTCGTAGGGAGAATGGATTTCCAACCAATGACTAGGCACTGGGGTACCATCTGTCAATGTACGGGGCCTAGATCACCATACCGAGGAGTACGCCCGCTCCCCTGCAACACAAGGCCGGAACCATCCCTTACTGGACAGTCCCGAGTGAGATCACCCCGCGGTTGGGATCAGCAACCGCCCACTAAGCCGTAAAAAAAAGGGACATCTAGACAGGAATGACCTCACCCAGCTTGGGTGCTACCCACTGCATATCCCTTGATTTTCAGTCATTCCCATTTGATGAGGCTTGAGGCTAAGCGTTACCTTTATTGAACATATTTCTTAGAATGCCTATCGTCCACCTGACGATGTTTTCGCAAGCATTCATCCATACAAGTCCGTCCCGGGTCCGAACGAAACCGAAGGCACTATTCCTACTACATCCATTTTGGAAATATCCTCAGGATTAGTAGCGACTAGCCCTTGCACTTCACTGCTCCATCTTCGATTCCAAACTCGTTTCACGAAACGTACAAACCGGATCGAAGTGGTTTTCGAGAAATAAATCTCGATCTCGGTCTCTTCGAAACGATCAACGCATTTGTCCAATATTGATAGTCGGTGATTTAACTATCAATTTTTATTCACAAACATCCATCACACAATAAATAATTGCCCAAATTATTTATTAATCTCAAAAATATCTTCACAAGATATATTTCTATTTTCAACCCTTGAAAACAGTTTCAAAACCATCTTTCTTTCCAGAATAAACTTTCTCAAATATTTTCCATCTCTTCTGAAATTACCAAGCACAAAACTAGATTTTAAAAATAATTTAAAACACTTTGCTTTAAAATATACTTTTAAAACATTTAAATAAAAACCACTTTAATAATTTGTTAAAAATACATATTATATGAATATTTGAAGATAATGTTACTAAACAAAATATAAAAACTAGATTTCACTTTTAAAAATAAAATACTAAGCCACTCTTTAAATAATTACTGCTATAATAGATTAAAAATAATTATTGGTATAATAGATTAAAAATAAATACTTACTTTAGAATTTAAATATTTAGAAATAATAAATTTTCCAAACTTACTTCTTAAAAATAACTTTAAACTTTTAATTTATATTTAAAAATTTACTTTGAAAGCGTACTTGGTTATTCAGAGAGAAATTTCCAAGCTCAATCACTTAAATCAATTTTCCAAATTGATTTCCAATTTATCCCATTTGAAATAAATTTCTTTACTTATCAGTTCATTTCGAAATTCATTAATTATGGGATTTATTATTATTAGTTTTATTTTCCCTTTGATTTTATATCATTTAACTGAAATATACCAATTTCAGCTTCTCTCAAATTCCTTCTTTATTCTTTTCAATAATTTAAATCTTAAATTTAAAATAAAAGCTTTGTTCTATTAATTAATAATACTGAAGTTTGAAATTCATTAACTTTCTGTTTATTCAAATTTCCTTTCTATACTCAAGATTTATTTATTAGAATTTTAAGGTTTCTTAATTCCTTTTCCAATTCATATTTTTTTTTCCTATAATTATTTTATTCCCAAATTCACTTCTTTTAATTTCTTTCCAAAATCCAATATATATATATATATATATATATATATATTTGGCAATTCAATTTACCCAATCATAACCAACCGAACCATAGCATTCAATATTTCAACATAATTCATCATAAAATATCAAATCATCATAACAGGGAAATTAAACAAATTTAAATAAATGTTGAGGGATCCAGTTGCATCCCTCCAACCTGTTTTCCTGCATCCACAGATGTTAGCACAATAATACACCAATTTCAAAATACACCATGCTATAGTACATCAATCAATATCAATCATTCAAACAATTATTTAAATTTAATCATTTAAATTTAAATTTAAATTAACTGAGTGAGATTAACTCACCTTATTCCGTTTGCAACCCATTTCCAAACCAGCTTGTTTCCATTATTGACGACCTTGTATAAGCATTATAGGATTTATTAATATTAGAAATAATTGAACCGTAAATTTCCATTTTAATAAATTTAATTAACTAGTAATTTAAACCTAAACAAATTTTCTTTTAATAATCTATCCCTAGTAATTAGAATAATTTAGATTTAATTTAACAAATAAATCTTCACTATAAGTAAATGAAACATGAATAGGTATATTTACTTTATTTTACGTTTTCAAACGGTTAACAAAAATAATCAATATCCCTTTAAATAAAAATATATCCCTGTTTACATTTGAAACGGAAACATATATATGTCTACTTATATTATCATTTCCCTCACTGAGTATACCTGCTGATATTATACATCTCTACCCTAAAACATATTCACTATAAACTAAATCTAAAGCTGAATATGTGAATATATATATTTATTTTATAAAATTAAAATAAACGAAACTACAAATACCTTACGGCCAAATTCCCTCACGTGCACGGCTACCCTCCAAATCATTACCCAAATGACAGCAACCATGTCGCTAACCACTCGCTAAGATCACAGATCCTCCTTGCTGTCGCAACCATCACGAAGGCTTCTTCTTCGCGTGCTTCCATCGCCGCTCGAAGGAACCATCATGAGCTTCCCTTTACCTCAAACGCGAACGCGCGCCACAGTCAAACCTTGCTAACTCGTCGCGGCCCCACGCGAACTGCCCTTTACGTGGCCTCGCTCGCGAGTTCGAGGCTTGCCTCGGATCTTCGATTTGATCAGAGGGTTCGAAAATAGAAGTCGCGATTATAAAGGACTTTGCGATTTGAAAAGAAACGAGAAAGGGAAATTCGATTTCCTACTAGAGGCGGCCATGATGTTTTTTGTTATATATATTTTGATTTGTGCTGAGGAAGAGAGATCTGGAATTTATTCGTGGCTTTGATTTTCGGATGGAAGAAGAAAGAAGGGAGTCTCGGTTTTAGAAGGAAAGAATTGGCTTTTGAGGGAAGATAGAATAGCGTGCTTGAAACGAGAAGGGGAGACAACTAGGTCGACGGAAATCAGATGCTAGGGTGGCTACTGATTTAATAATAATTAATTAACTATTACTACTTTTTATTAAAAATACTGATTAAATTTTCAACGCGTTTACTTATCGTACGCTCACACAACAACTCCGATTACTACGAAATTTGAAATCCGGTAATAATTCAATATTACGGACCCAATGGTACTGGTTTCGTCGAATTCCGAGACTATGCCTCGGAAGGCTATTTTTGAATTCAATTTAAACGATATAAATTTTAAAATTGAACAATCCACTTTTAATTTCAATTTTATCACTTATATTATCTTCAATAATACCAATATAAATTTTATCAGCCATTAAATTATTTTTAACAGGCTTAAAACTCCAGATTCAATAATTTACCCAACTTCAAGTTATTTTGATTTAATAATTAAATCACCCAATACATATTGATATTTGAAATTCAAGTTAAAAATTAACTTTTGAATATCTAAAATTAATTAAATATTCTCATTTCAAATGCTCAAAAATTTTAGGTCGTCACATTCCTCCCCCCTTAAAGAATTTCGTCCTCGAAATTACCAGTTAGGAAGAATGATTCAATACCCGTTTACTTTTCCCAAAACCAATCAGTTCTTAACAATTCAACATCTTACTAACTATCTTTTATAAAAGACCAATTATTATTCTTATTAACTTCCCAAACTCCCTCACAATTTGCAAACAATACCATTTGCTTAATTATTCAAGTTTGAGTTCAAAACCGAATTTTGAATTATCAAATTTTCTCAAAAATTTCTAACTCTCTAAATTTCCGAAATTTTTTGCCATCGTCTCCTTTGCGCGGCTAGCTCGGTACAACTACAAAATGGCTCTGCGGCCTCCCAAATCCAAAAAGAAAACAAAAAAGCCAAGTGGCTCAATCCAAATCCAAATCCAAATCCCAATCAAATCCCATACCAAATTTAAATACGTACCCTTTTGTCAAGCATTTCAAATTATCCTCTGAAATCAAAATCAATTCTCTTTTTCTTTTATATTACCTGCATATCCTGCTTACTACTAATATCCAATCACAATATTTCCAAATCATCATATCAACTTTCTTACAAAATATCGGTATTTATTCATTCAAACATTAACTTAGATTATATTTGTAGTATCAACTCCAAATTAAGAATTCACCATTTCCTTCTTAAGTTAGTATAACATTTATATGTTTCTCATATTCATTTTCATCTTACCACTACAGTTTATATCTATTTCTTTTCAAATTGGTTTTCACCTTCCATATGAATTTTTATTTATTTTCAACTTTGAACATTCAAATTCTATCTTCAATTTATAACTAATTATGTCATTATTTTAAATTGGTTTCATTTACTAACTTATTTTAGTTTCCAATTCGAAACCGTTTTGTCGTTAACAAAATTTTTCAAAAAATTTTCTAACTCCCAAAATTTCTGAATTTTTTTGGCAGAGTCTCCTTTGTACGGAGGAGCTTTTGCAATTTGACAAAGGAGATAAATATATATACATCGACCCACCCGGTCGGAAAAACCAAAAACAGTTCATATTTCCTATTTTTATTGCGTAGGCGTACCTTATTTAGCATTTTAAGCAAGCGGCTAATTATTTTTAGCAAATAGCATAACCAAATTCAGCCACACGGCTTCCGGGTGCCTGTACTTACTCAATTTAAACATGTAAGTGCCAAATATATGCAGTTTAACAATATTACACTTAGTTGCAATAGTTAAAACATATGAATCCTAAAAGAAACTCATTCCAAACATTTTCCCATAAGCAATTTATATAGTTTCCATGCTAATTCAACTGTTTTAATTCATTTATAACCATTTTCATTCTATTCGAATGGTTTTCAATCCATTCGTATACATCTTCATCAATTTGAATGGTTTAAAACTCAATCGCTTACATTTAACCTATTCTTAAGCAAACTGAACTCGTATTTAATTCAATTGCTTTCAAAATCAATTTATTTTACTCCTATCAATCCATAGAATTTTTAATTACTTCCATTTACATCCAATGATATTTATTCTATGCAATTTGACAAGATTTATGTGAATAAATAAGTATTTATGTTTATAACCAATTTAAATTGACTCCAACTCAATTTATACTTAATTCTATTCCATTTTAAATTTATTCATAATTCATATATTCTCAGTTCATTGCATTTCAAACTTGAATCCATTTACTTACGTTTTATTCCATATTTGTTTACTCCAAACTATTTTATTTAGCTCAAAACAAACCAAGCTATATCATTCAATTACCATTCCTCAACTTATTTAAACCATACTTCATTTGGTTCTTATTTACCCCATCCATTCATTTATTCAGTATAATTAACTTATCCACTCAATCCATTGCGAATTTTCCATTTTCTTAAATTTTATTACAACCCACCAAGTTCTATTTCAATCCATATTTATTTTTACTTGATTCAAATTTAATCCAATATCATTAAACTTGGTTTAAGTTAAATTAAATTCAACTTTCTTTGATTTATTCAGCTTAAGTCAATTTATTTCAATTTATTCAAATTTATACTTAAGCTCATTTCCATTTTACAAGTAAATTTTCTCTTTTATACTCAGCTTAACTCAATTGATTACAAGGCCATATCCAATTTATTTCCACATATTTGGATTTTATTCACAATACAAACCATCCCATTACTATTTTAATCAAATCACATTTTATTCGATATATTCCCAATTATATTTAATTTGTTAACACTCCAAGTTAAATTTTAATCTATAACTCAAGTTCTGGATCCATTATCCATTTTCAAATTACCATTCACTTTTAAATTACCATCCAATTTTATTAACTTACATTGCAATTTCATTCTCAAATCAATTAATTAAGTTCAAGGCCACTTTTAATTATATTTTCTTCATCGACAATGTAAGTCGAATTTAATTATAACTTGAATTTTATTCTCAAACCTCATCATAAACTCACAATTCAATTTCATTAACTAATTTATTAACAAATTAGTTCTCTCCTATTTATAGTGCAATACTGGATTTTATTTCCAAATATCACTTCATTTAATTTTCTTAGTTCACATTATTTTATAATTCAAGTTTGGCTTTTCTGTTTATTTTCCAATTCACCAAAGGTATTTATTTTTTTGGGTTTTCTATCTCACCTTCAAATTTAACAAGTCACAACTTATATTTCATACAATCACACTCATTCTAGGCTTGAATATATTCATCTTTATTTTCAACCTAAGCCTTATGCATATTTATAACCCAAGCATATTTTTATTTCATGGATTTTTAATTCTTTTACAAGTCATTCTGATTTATTTAACTCAATTTAATTCTTATCCAACTTGTTTCCCAGTTATCCAGGTAAAAATTTAATTTCATTTAGTTACTTAATTGAATCCTTATTCCAATTCAATTTTATTTTAACTCAGTTTTATTTAATTCAATTCGATCGCAACTAAATTCGAATACAACTGGATATTATTTTCAGCTTATTCAATTTATTTTAATCCAGTTAAATTTTATTCTCCAATCCAAGTTAATTTCATTTTAACTTTTCACTTTAGATTTATATTCCATTACCTAAAGCTTAAATTTCTTCCTGATTTACAAACCATTTCCATTTATAAGCTTACAACTTATTTTATCCAGATTTTTTTTAAACACCCAGCTTTGGTTTCAAATTGTTTTGAAATCTCCAACATCTCAAATCATATTTCTCACAAATTAAACCAATCCTGGTTTTATTCCCAACAAATTTCCTTTGAGATTTCCAAAAACAACTAACTTTTCTGAACAAATCAATTTGGCAGCAATCCATCACTTAGAAACTCGAAAATGAACATCGATGATGCTGCAGTCATCACCAAAGTTATTTTCTAGTGACTGAAGTGAATTCAATGCTATCTCACTACCCAAAATTTATTTGAAACAATTTCCTTTCAGAAATACCCCAAAAACAACAATATTACTATTTATCTTCAAAATATTTCCAAAATCTCCGGGGTTTTAACGTTCCAAATTTTATTTTAATTTCAATTTTAACTATAATGCATTTGTACAATTTATGCTTATACAAATTCCCATTTTATTTTAATTCAATTTATAAATTACATTTACAATTCATATTTATAAATTTCATTTCATAATTGGATTTATCTTCTCAATCTTTGATTATATTTACAATTTCTAATTAAATATTTCACTTAACAATGATAATACTTCAATATTATCATTTCTAACATCCAAACAACCATATAATAGTTATATAGTTTACCAAAAACTTTCTTTATATCAAAAATATATTTTTGGGTAAAATTATTTCATTCACCCATATTTAAAACAATACCGTGTCGATTTTTCTATTCAAGTGTTTAGAAACCCCTTCGATACAGTTGTCCAGACTGTGCCGACGAAGGTTCATATGCCACTCAATAAACCGATCAACACAATATTAAAACAATTTATATTCACTAACAAATACGCACTCATATTTATTTATACGCTCAAACTCATTATAGAGTACTACGGACTCTATTTTAAATGAGTAATTCCCACCAGAGCCAAGGTTATCACCAACCTAGGCTCTGATACCAAGTGTGACAGCCCGCAAATCCGTACCCCTAAAGTCAACACTATTCTACAACAAACAAATCAAGTTGTACAGAAATACGAACCATTTGGGTTTAAGAAGAAGAGGTAGAAGAAGAGAAAACAAAATCAACATCAGAATCTAACCATCGCAGCGGAATAAAATATAATAGATAATAAATAATCTTTACTCAAAATCAAATACATCAGTTTACATATATTACATCATCAGAGTACATCAGTCACAGCTCACATCAATAACATACAATGGATACACAACAACTCAACAGCGGAATACATACATACATACATATATATATATATAAACAAGTACGAATGTACGTATCGTCAATCCAGCTCGTCTCCTGAGCTCCATAGCATCATCCTATATCCTATAATACTCGGTCTGACCCGAGCATTACAGTTAAATAATACCTGAGTCAGTCTGGAATACCAGCGTGAGAAAATCACACCCAATTGATTATTAAAGTTTCAAAATCCTTTGAAAACAAAAACATCTCGTAAGACCACGCCACAAATAAACATGTCGGGTTTTTACCTTACGATAGCTAAAACAATTTTTATAGAAATCCTCTGATATTATAATAGGGTCTATATACAAATACTTCTAAAATAGCCCAAATTGTTACATGATTAAATTCCAGCTACTAGTCACAGAGTGGGTAATACAAACAAAACTCGTACAAGGCTCGTAGGGAGAATGAATTTCCAACCAATGACAAGGCACTGGGGTACCACCTGTCACAGTACGGGGCCTAGATCACCGTACCGAGGAGTACGCCCGCTCCCCTGCAACACAAGGCCGGAACTGGACAGTCTCGAGTGAGATCACCCCGCGGTTGGGATCAGCAACCGCCCACTAAGCCGAAATAAAAAGGGACATCTAGACAGGAATGACCTCACCCTTCTTGGGTGCTACCTACCTAGCCTTGTTGCATATCCCCTGATTTTCAGTCATTCCCATTTGATGAGGCTTGAGGCTAAGCGTTACCTTTATTGAACATATTTCTTAGAATGCCCATCGTCCACCTGATGATGTTTTCGCAAGCATTCATCCATACAAGTCCGTCCCGGGTACGAACGGAACTGAAGGCACTATTCCTACTACATCCATTTTGGAAATATCCTCAGGATTAGTAGCGACTAGCCCTTGCACTTCACTGCTCCATCTTCGATTCCAAACTCGTTTCACGAAACGTACAAACCGGATCGAATTGGTTTTCGAGAAATAAATCTCGATCCCGGTCTCTTCGAAACGATCAACGCATTTGTCCAATATTGATAGTCGGTGATTTAACTATCAATTTTTATTCACAAGCATCCATCACACAATAAATAATTGCCCAAATTATTTATTAATCTCAAAAATATCTTCACAAGATATATTTCTATTTTCAACCCTTGAAAACAGTTTCAAAACCATCTTTCTTTCCAGAATAAACTTTCTCAAATATTTTCCATCTCTTTTGAAATTACCAAGCACAAAACTAGATTTTAAAAATAATTTAAAACACTTTACTTTAAAATATACTTTTAAAACATTTAAATAAAAACCATTTTAATAATTTGTTAAAAATACATATTTTATGAATATTTGAAGATAATGTTACTAAACAAAATATAAAAACTAGATTTCACTTTTAAAAATAAAATACTAAGTCGCTCTTTAAATAATTATTGCTATAATAGATTAAAAATAATTATTGGCATAATAGATTAAAAATAAATACTTACTTTAGAATTTAAATATTTAGAAATAATAAATTTTCCAAACATACTTCTTAAAAATAACTTTAAACTTTTAATTTATATTTAAAAATTTACTTTGAAAGCGTTCTTGGTTATTCAGAGAGAAATTTCCAAGCTCAATCACTTAAATCAATTTTCCAAATTGATTTCCAATTTATCCCATTTGAAATAAATTTCTTTACTTATCAGTTCATTTCGAAATTCATTAATGATGGGCCTTATTATTATTAGTTTTATTTTCCCTTTGATTTTATATCATTTAACTGAAATATACCAATTTCAGCTTCTCTCAAATTTCTTCTTTATTCTTTTCAATAATTTAAATCTTAAATTTAAAATAAAAGCTTTGTTCTATTAATTAATAATACTGAAGTTTGAAATTCATTAACTTTCTGTTTATTCAAATTTCCTTTCTATACTCAAGATTTATTTATTAGAATTTTAAGGTCTCTTAATTCCTTTTCCAATTCATATTATTATTATTTTTTTCCTATAATTATTTTATTCCCAAATTCACTTCTTTTAATTTCTTTCCAAAATTCAATATATATATTATTGGCAATTCAATATACCCAATCATAACCAACCGAACCATAGCATTCAATATTTCAACATAATTCATCATAAAATATCAAATCATCATAACAGGAAAATTAAACAAATTTAAATAAATGTTGAGGGATCCAGTTGGATCCCTCCAACCTGTTTTCCTGCATCCACAGATGTTAGCACAATAATACACCAATTTCAAAATACACCATGCTATAGTACATCAATCAATATCAATCATTCAAACAATTATTTAAATTTAATCATTTAAATTTAAATTTAAATTAACTGAGTGAGATTAACTCACCTTATTCCGTTTGCAACCCATTTCCAAACCAGCTTGTTTCCATTATTTACGACCTTGTATAAGCATTATAAGATTTATTAATATTAGAAATAATTGAACCGTAAATTTCCATTTTAATAAATTTAATTAACTAGTAATTTAAACCTAAACAAATTTTCTTTTAATAAATTATCCTTAGTAATTAGAATAATATAGATTTAATTTAACAAATTAATCTTCACCATAATTATATGAAATACGATAGGTATATTTACTTTATTTTACGTTTTCAAACGGTTTACAAAAATAATCAATATCCCTTTAAATAAAAATATATCCCTGTTTACATTTTAAACGGAAACATATATATATATATATATATATATATCTACTTATATTATCATTTCCCTCACTGAGTATACCTACTGATATTATACATCTCTACCCTAAAACATATTCACTGTAAACTAAATCTAAAGCTGAATGTGTGAATATATATACTTATTTTATTAAATTAAAATAAACGAAACTACAAATACCTTATAGCCAAATTCCCTCACGTGCACGGCTACCCTCCAAACCATTACCCAGATCACAACAACCATGTCGCTAACCGCTCGCTAAGATCACAGATCCTCCTTGCTGTCGCAACCATCACGAAGGCTTCTTCTTCGCGTGCTGCCATCGCCGCTCGAAGGAACCATCATGAGCTTCCCTATACCTCAAACGCGAACGTGCGCCACAGTCAAACCTTGCTAACTCGTCGCGGCCCCATGCGAACTGCCCTTTACATGGCCTCGCTTGCGAGTTCGAGGCTTGCCTCGGCTCTTCGATTTGATCAGAGGGTTCGAAAATAGAAGTCGCAATTATAAAGGACTTTGCGATTTGAAAAGAAACGAGAAAGGGAAATTCGATTTCCTACTGGAGGCGGCATGATGTTTTTTTTATATATATTTTGATTTGTGCTGAGGAAGAGAGATCTGGAATTTATTCGTGGCTTTGGTTTTCGGATGGAAGAAGAAAGAAGGGAGTCTCGGTTTTAGAAGGAAAGAATTGGCTTTTGAGGGAAGCTAGAATAGCGTGCTTGAAACGAGAAGGGGAGACAACTAGGTCGACGGAAATCAGATGCTAGGGTGGCTACTGATTTAATAATAATTAATTAATTATTACTACTTTTTATTAAAAATACTGATTAAATTTTCAACGCGTTTACTTATCGTACGCTCACACAACAACTCCGATTACTACGAAATTTGAAATCCGATAATAATTCAATATTACGGACCCAATGGTACTGGTTTCGTCGAATTCCGAGACTGTGCCTCGGAAGGCTATTTTTGAATTCAATTTAAAGGATATAAATTTTAAAATTGAACAATCCACTGTTAATTTCAATTCTATCACTTATATTATCTTCAATATTACCAATATAAATTTTATCATCCATTAAATTATTTTTAACAGGCTTAAAACTCCAGATTCAATAATTTATCCAACTTCAAATTATTTTGATATAATAATTGAATCACCCAATACATATTGATATTTGAAATTCAAGTTAAAAATTAACTTTTGAATATTTAAAATTAATTAAATATTCTCATTTCAAATGCTCAAAAATTCTGGGCCGTCACATACTGGATCACCGTTATTCAAACAGAAAATGCAGGATCAAGCGTTGCAGCAAATCTCTTCAATTTTTCAACCAATCTCAGTAAATAAAGCCTCATTTATACCCTCAATATATTTACATTGAAAAGACCATTCAAGTGTGCATCTTTCGTGGTCACCTCCCTTCACTACTTGCATGGTATCCTCATTATCCAGTGAAACACTATAAAATTATAACTACAAGGCATTACAGAAAAAGCTAAAGTAAATCAATTACCTAGTAATTAAGAAAAAATACAAATTCATTCAGTAATTGAATTTTTATTGAAAATCCAACAAAAAGCATGTATGCGGTTAGTTACATGCAGAAATATAAGTTATTACAATATCGCTTACAAGAACACCATTGGTAAAAGCAAGATGATCATGAGGAGAAACATTACCAATAGATAAAAAGTAAAAACTACCAAGATTAGAAATTATGGTCTCACCCAATTCAGTAAAGAGCACGTCTCCTCCATCGTTATCAAAAGAATAATACTTTAACAACAAATTGACTATGTGGAGAATCATTACTAATAGATACAAAGTAATAATTGTCTAGATTAGTTATTATGGTCCCACTCAATTCAACAACGAGCTTTTCTCCTCCACCCTGATCAAATGAATGATAATTTTAACACGCTGCATATGCAATTAGCATTCATTACGAAGAACTGCAAATTTCAGATAACATAGGCACTGACATTTATTCTATTAGTCATGAAATATACATTTAACAAAGTATATGAAACATTGTTTTGTTAACTGCAAATTTTAGAGAATAAGCCTTTTGTCATTAATGCATCATTGATAATTAATATAAATTAAACTTCGATCGTGAGACAAGCACCATTGTCCAAGTGGTTAAGCAATTCGGCTTTGGTGCGAGAGGTCACAAGTTCGAAACTTGCGTAGCATGATTCGAACGTTTATTAACATGTGATATGTTGTCCTAGTGACATGTTGTATATAAAGTATCATTTCAAAAAAAATTAACCGTAACCCAAAAAATCATCCTATATTTATTAATTTTAGAATGGAATACTTAATACATTTATTTATTAATTTATTAATAATTTTAGTACGGTCAAAGTTCGCGTTAGTATTCACAATAAAGGTCGATTTTTTGCTATTTCCTTGATAATTTCTTGCACAACGTATCCACCTTGAAAGCCTGCATCAAATCATACAATAACTTATCCGTTACTTAAAACTTAAAACAGGAATCGCTAGCGGTTGACGTGGAAACATCAATGCTTTCTATTTCAAAATATTACTCCTTCCTGCGATCTTTTTTTACTTTCTTTTTAATTCCCTAGAAACTGTCATCAAAACGTGTCTTCCCTCCCCAAAATGCCAAACTCCTTTTCTCCCCAAAAAGGACAAACCCTTTTCCCTTTCTCCGCTTAGTTTGTTCTTCCTTCAATCCACGCCTCTCCGCTTAATTCATTTGATTTGGTAAGCATCACAGTATGTATTCTCAACTGCTTAATGTCATATCATATCAAATCAGGGCACTAAACCCTATCCTTTGATGTTTCAATTCATTTTCAAAAGTTCGATGAAATTATGTTATTTGGACAGCAAATCATAATTAGCAACATGATGGATATACAGCCTTTGCCTATTTAGTGACTTTTAGGGCTCCTATTTTGGTATATTATTCCTTCGTGGACGATTAATGTAATTATCTTACTATTTTATTCTATTTTATATAGCCTTTGCCTATTTGAGTTTTTAGGGCTCCGTTTGATACATTATTCCTTCTCGGATGATTAATGTAATTATCTTACCATTTTATTCTATTTTATAAAACTATATCTTAATATTACACCAGCTATGTTTGACAGCCCTCCAAGTATAATATTCTCACTTGGTCTTATTTGTTTTATGTGCTTTCAAAATATGTATGGATGTTGCTTTTTCTCATATGATCTTAGTAGAAATAGATACAACGAATTGATTTCATGATTAGTTCTCTTCGTAACTGGATTTAGACTCTTGTGTTTATTTCAGAGTCTTGAGGTCGAATTCCTAACGTTGAAACCTTTGACGTATTTAATAAAATCGTGGTTGCTGCAAATAACTTGTACCTAACCTTTTATGTTTTCAATCCCGGTCTATGACTATTGTTCAAGACTTCAAGTTAAAATTTTCATGCCATGTAAATTTTATGTGCTTTAATTCAAATTTATCAATTTTTTGTTATTCGACTTTTATGTTTTCATCTACATGTTAATGAACTATTACATTTAGCTTATAAATTTCTGTTGATTATTGCTTCTTGGAGCAATCTGATTTTCGACGAGCGCAGCTCACCCCGATGAAAGTTCATCCTGCTGTGGTAAGTGAGAACTTCCAACTTCCTATATTCGCTCAATTCCCATCTTCAATTTTTATGTTCGTTTGGGTATAAGTTGGTAGATGCACTTTCTGGTACATAGTCAAGTCAATTTTGTTGTTGTAATCTTCATTCCGAAGCTATACTACTAATATAACGGCTGATCTGATTTTCGACGACTGCAACTCTGCCCCAGTGCTGCGGTGGTAAATGGAAACTTCCAACCTCCTGTATTTGCCTGGTTCCCATCATTAATTTATATCTTCTTTTGGGTATAAGTTGGTAAATTCCCTTCCAGGTTCATAGTCAGTCGATTATGTTGTTATAATCTTCATTCTAAAGCTATATAGTGATAACTGTGACACACTTAAATAAACTAAAACAACTTGACATATTTTATTCTTTATTGGGTGGTACGATTTAGACATATATGAAAACTAGGTCCGACTGTTTGTGTATTGAGTGCCTCTGTAAAGATGGAACCCTTTGCACGAGGCTCATGCACAATAGCAGGCTCTAGAGAGGTCGATACTGTAAGCGTCATTTTCCTCGCATTGAGAAGAGATTGTTTTCGAATTCGAACCTGGGCACCCAGATCATCATACGGGGTGACCTAACCGTCGCGCCAAGGCTCCACCTCTATTGAGTATCTCTGTACTTACCAAATTTGTTGTTCCTAAATATGTTTTGCTTTATTGACATTACATCTGTATGCCATTATGTTTTACTTCTGTACGATATATACCAAAGCATGTCACTGTGCCGCATACTTCTTATATTCTAGAAATATTGTAAGGTATAAAAAAACTTACATGTAAGAATTTCCAAGTATGTCGACATTCAACTTGATCCAAATTGGTTCATTGACTTAGTACAATTAACGTATCATGTCCAATTTTGTTTACCTTCTGCCATCATCATATGAAAGACACTTTTGAACTATCATTCTGAAGTTATTTTTTTCTTTGAAGTTACATTTTTAACATCCTTGCTACCATATGTATCTGTTATTGATTTTTTTAGTAAAAGTTGTCATATAAATTCTTGATAATGTATTTATTTCACTCAATGACATTGGTCGTGCGTAAGAATATGCACTGTGCTACGATGCAGACTATTTAAAACAATAATAACATATCTTTAGCATACCAAAATCTTAGTCATTTTATGCTGCTTCTAATTCAAACACAGCGGGTACATTTAATTTGTTATTCACGATTTTTTTGCCCAACGTACCTTTTTTCCCCTTTATTCGTCAAACTGTTAGGCAACAGATGCCATGGATGTTTTGGTTTGATTAGCATAATGATTATATATATTGTTTTATATTATTAATTCATCGATGTCAACTTCTCTATTTGCAGCTTACCGAATATACTACCGTTGTACTCTTTATCCTACAATCTTGAACTGTAGAAGGTTGTATGCTAAACATGTGCAGCTTTGTTCGATCCATTTGAGGTACCATTTAAAATAAACTAATGTTTTCCCGCTAACAAACTCTCCTAGTTGTTTTGTCTTGATCAGCGATGAAACAATGAAGATGTTAAAAAAATGGTTTTAAATAGGATTAATCGACCAAAAAATTAAATATATAATGCTTTTTTTGTTACAATCGTTGTGAGTTTCTTCCCAGTTAATGGTTGAAAATACTATTTTTATGCCCAATCGTAAATCCATGGAACACTCCCTTTCATCGACAATAGCTGTAAATGACAAGTTCTTACCAGCTATATTTTGGAACACAATCACAAGTTGACTACGCCGCCTTTTAGTAGTTCATATAAAGGAGATTCTATGAAATATAATACATTTCAATTTTGCCAGACTTAGCTAAGCTTTCCTTCTATCCGTTACCAAGTTCATTTCTACCTTTATTTTTTTCGACTTTTACCCTTTAACAAAATACTTTGTTCTAGTTTTTTTTCTATTTCCTTCATATTCTAATTTTGTGAATTTACTTTTACACTGTAGTTCTTCCTACCATTTTGCTTATTTTTCTGATTTATTGGTCATAACACTTGCCCTCATTGTATTTTTTTGTTTTGACGTCTTCAAACGAAGGTTAACAAAAACAACCGATCGCTCAGTTTCATTTCATTTTTATTTGTGTAATTGTGAATGTCTTTATTGATTCACCAAAATTTATTTACAATTAATCGAACAAAATAAAAGTAAACAAAATAAAAATTGACTAATAACTAAACTGAGAAAGGGAGTCTTGATCTCTACAATTGTTGGAGGAGAAGAACAAAAATGGAAGAAGAAAGAATCAACAAATAGATTTCCACACATTTTACACTCTCTCTTCTAATCTCTAATTTTAACATCAATTACATAATGCCCAAGTCAATATTATATGACAAAAATAAATTGATTCACCAATTAGAGAGAGAAATGAACATAATCAAATATGCCTACTATATAGAGGAAACAAAACCTTCTCTTTCTTTTACATATTTATTTCCTTTTATTAGTGATTTTGTATCAATAAAATTTTACACTCCACCTTGAGGCAAAATCACATATCTCTAACATATCAAACATGTCATCTCTAGATCTATCACGACTCCCTATATCTCAATCATATCAAGTTACAAACCTCTACCGCCATTTACAAGTGATACATCTCCCGCTATGAGGTGCACCACACCAATTGGTCTCAAAAGCGTTTGCAGTACCAGAAAGACCTCCATACAGTCTTTCTGGATTTTCCTACTGGACACCAATCTACCACTTAATTTGAGCTTATTATGTGATCACTATCGATCCCTCAAGATCAACATGATGACCCTTGTATAAAATATGATCCTCAACACGATCATCATAAGTAGTGAACATGTTAGCCTCTCCACCTGACTATGGACTAGGCTCTCCAACTGTCACTCGCTTCCCATAGTCGACTACATGACCAGCCAAACTATAAAAGTTCATTTCTTCCAATACTCCTCTCATTTCTACAAGACCACCCTTCTTCAGTCTCATAACTCCACCTTGAGTCTCATAGGTACAACCGCAGCGATCATCTAACCAAGAGGAATAAGATTATGTGAACTAGAAGGAACATGCCCCACGCCCGAGACTTCTCTAATCACTCCATCATGCATACGAAACCAGATAGATCCAATACAACAAATCGGTAGCTCTTCTCCATTAGCTATCCTAATTATGCCAAAACTGTTCTCATAAGAAGAGAAACAATTCATATCTTTACAAATGTGAAAACTGGCTCTCGAATCCATCTTATAAGGCTTTTCTTTACTAATGAAGACATCACAAGAAGTATCATCGTCGCTGCCTTCAGCTATACCCGTCCATGTATCACTATCACTGTTACTATGTATAGCCTTTTTTGATTCCTTTTATACGCTTCACACCTATTATACATATGACTCTTTTTATGACAATAATAACAAACAGTACTTTTTGACATACATTTACCATTACCGACTTTCTTCTTCCGACTTATATCCTTCTTCGAGTCCTTTGTTACCATAGCCTCATCTTGAACTAACTTCACACACTACTCTTTTCATCTAAGCTCGTCATTCAAAAGACTACTTCGAACAATCTCCAGTGAGATGGTACCATTAACATTGAAATTACTAAATGAAACAACAAAAGTTTCCCAACTTTCTGAAAGCGAACTCATCAATAAAATAACATGTAAATCATCATCAAATTTGACATTCACATTTGCCATTTGATTTATTACAGCTTGAAGTTCGTTCAAATGCTCTGTGCGACGACCCGACTTTCTACACCCAGAAGATCGCATCATCTTGAAGAAAGAAAGGGATAGAAAAGAGAAAGAAAGAGAAAGAAGAACACAAACAACATCAGAGAACTCACAGCGGAACGAATAAAATATAATATATCTCATCAAATATTACATAGTATCTCATTACATCAGAGTACACAACTTAAAACAACAGATAATAGACAGTTATAAACTTCTGTCAACTATACAACTCAAGTATACAAGATACAGACACAACATACACAGCGGAATCAAAATATTTATCTACACGTCGAAGCCTCCTGCTCCATAATTCCTCTAGAATTCGTCAAGCTAACCTGATCACTTGACTACTCATACATAATATGAGTACCCAAGAGTTTAATAAAACAGAAAATAAACACTCGGGTCAGACAGGGGTCTGGTGTGAGTAAACGGGTTAAAATTCCTTAACTTTAGAAAATCCTTTGAAAAGAAAAGGTATCACGTAAGACTTCCCACACATAAACATGGAAAAGTTTTTACCTTAAGCTAACCAAAACATTTGATAGGAAATCCAGTGATATTATAATAGTGTCTAGGGTTTTCAAGTAAGTAAGAAATAGCCGAAATTGTTACATTCATTAAATTCCAGCCACTAGCCACAAAAGTGGGTAATACAATCAAAACCGTATGGTCTCGTAGGGAAAATGGGTTTCCATCAATGGCAGGGATACTGGGGTACCGCCCGTCACAGTACGTGGCCTAGATCAACGTACCGAGGAGTACTCCCACTCCCCTGCAACACAAGGCCGGAACCATCCCTTACTGGACAGTCCCGAACAAGACAACCCCGCAGTTGGCCGCGACCCAACTGCCCACACAGCCGAATAAAAAGGGACTTCTAGACAGGGGAAAATCTTTCTCTCCAGTGGGAGCTACCCACGAAGCCTTGCTGCACCTCCCCTGTTTTAGCCATTCCCAGTTGATGAGGCTTGAGGTTACGATTACCATTATAGAACACATCTATCTTAGAATGCTCATCGTCCACCTGACGATGTGCTGAAAGCATTCAATCCATACAAGTTCGTTCTGGGTTCGAACGAAATCAAAGGCACTATCTCGTTGCACTCATTATTGGAATCACCCTCAGAGTCAACGACCATAGCCCTTGCACTCTAATTCGCCAACTCGAATCTATAAGCACTATTCCGTCAAAACTCATTACGGAATCACCCACAGAGTTATACTGACGTATAGCCCTTACACCTCGAGTCTTTACTTGCTCCACTTGGATACACGACCTAACGATTTAATTGGAATCGATGTGGTTTTCGGATTCCAAATATGGAAACCCGATCCCGGTCTCACCGAAACCAAACGCCATTTTAATGTCCAAGTTGTACTTAAGGGTTTAAACAGTTTAACTTATATTCAGGATGATATAAACAATTAGATGAATCATATTACCATAAGAGATAATTCATAACAACATTCATCTTACACAGCAGCATCACATAACAGATATATCCAAATCATTCAGCATCAAGCCAATGTCAATTATCCAATATCTACCAATCGTCCATCTCCAAATATTGATCATCCAATATCAACTAATTAACCAATATTAATCAATCAATCTATATTAATCAACCATCCAACGGAATTGATTATTTCTTAATCAATTGGATTACCATAATCCTTCTACATTGATTAATATTCCAAATAGAATAAATTAATCAATCATCTCGAATGATCTTCCTTGATTAATCTTCCTTGATTAATTATATTTAATTACATTCAAGTAATTAACCTATCCATATTCAGTAATTAACCTTTAATTACTATCATTAATTACAATAATTAATGATCATACATTAATTAATTAACTATAATTAATTAACATTAATTCTTAATTAATTACAATTAATTAATCACATTTAATTTAATTACTTATATTAATCAACCTTGATTAATATCCTAAATCACATTAATTAGTGATCCTTATTAATTAATAATTACTTTAATTAATTAATAATTTATTTACAAATAAATCATCTCATTGATTCATAAACAGTAATTAACAAGTTGTAATTACTTATCTTAATTAATTAACTTCTTAATTAATTAATTTCTAGTTTAATTAAATTAACACTTGATTAATTAATTCAATTAATTAATCCTTAATTACTTCACTAAGTAATTATTAATCAATTTAAATTAACAATTAATCCTTATTTAATTACTTAATTTAATTAATTACATTTTAATTAATTACCCTTGGTAATTAACCTTAAATTAATCACATTCAATAATTAATTAATTACCTAAAATAAATTAAGTAATTAACTCTTAACTACTTACATAAGTAATTATCTCTAATTACTTTTATTAATAAACCTTAATTAATCTCTTAATTAATTCTTGATCAATATCATTAAGTGATTAACCAATAATCACTTCAACTAATTACTCCATGTGTAATTACCATTAATTACTTCCATAAGTATTTAACTTCCTTAATTACATTCAATTATTAATCATTAATTACTTTATTAAGTAATTACACTTAATTAATTCATAATTAAGTGATTATTTAAAATTTAACTAATTATTAATTAAACAATTAATTATTTAACTTATATTTAAAAATCCTTAATTAATTGAGAAAACATTTATCTTAATTAATCCTTTTCTTAATTACAAATCATATTAAATCAAGTATACTCAAGTTAATAACGAGATAAATTAACACTATTTATCTTCATAAATTAAAATATTTGAATTAATCAAATTTTTAATAACTTAAACTCAAATTATTCTTCTTGAATTTCAAAATCATAATAACCTTATTTGGAAATAAATAAATTTGAAATTTAATACATTATAAATTACCTAAATTAAACTTATTAATTTTCAAATAAATTTGAAAACATTACTTAACCATTTACTTAAACTTTGATAAATATTAAATTCAAAACACTCTTTTCAATTGAATTTCAAATTTCAGGTAATCATTTTCAAAAAGAAAAAACCCAACATCTTAACAACTTAATTAAAAATAAATTTAATTAATATTTTTAAAAGTTTTATTTATTCATTAACTAAAAAACAACTACTGTCAACTTTGTAAATTTATATATTTTATAAAACTTGTTTAAATTTAAACCTAATCCTAAATTATTCTTTTACAAGTTAATCTACAGTTACACTACCGAACCAAAACACCAAAACACGTGACAATCCCTCCATCTCACCACTTCGAGTCATTCCCCAGCCTAACGCGAGAACCAACCGGGTCTTACACGAATCAAATCCCAGTCGCCCAACTTCGAGTTACCCTCGAGTCATACGCGAGTTCCCACCCGAGTCGACCTCGTCTTCTCCAGTACTCGTCTTCCCTAAAATGATTTCCCCCATTCCCAACCGTGCACGTAAGACACGGTGCACCTGCACCCATGCCGCCGACCTCCATCGTCCATCACGACGATCCTCCATAATCCCAAAACCACTCGCGAGCCAAGAATCGAACCCAGAAACATGAAAACTCGATCGTATCAAAATATGGTCATCACGCTCGAAAGCAACTGTAGGTCACTGTCCAAAAACCCACCCTCGGCCGACGAACTCGCCGCCGTTGAACTCGCTAACTCCACCATCAGGACGCCACGACCATGCATATCAATACCTCCAAATGCCAACGAACTCGATCAACAAACCCAGTCGTAATGTCACGACAATTCAAGCCGAACGATAAAGCAAGCCTAAACCCTATTTTGGATCAATTCGAACAGTTCAGTCATTTAAAAAATTTAATTATATTTTTCCCTAAATCTATAGCTTACAATCTAGCTATGATTCAAAAATCAACTCAAATTAATTCACAGATAATCAACAATTCACAAAATCCCCAATTTCATATAAACCCCAATTTCAACATGATTACTCAATTAAAAATTATCATGCAAACTCTAAAAAACATATTTTTCCAAATGTAATTCGATTATAAATTCAAAACTAAAAATTGAAATCAAATTTTTTTGCCCAAGTTTGGTTTTTCACTGTATTTTGAAATTTCTGAGCAAATTATTCGATTTAAAATTCTATAAACTATTTTTAGATGATCAATCACTTGAATACAAACAACTTTCATTTACAAATCACAGTCCAAATCGCATTCAAAATCAAGTTATTGATTAAAAAGAAAAAACACAAACCTGTATAACACAGGATTCATATGCAGGCATTCACTGTATTTATTATATATATTTTTTATAAACTTACATGCAGGAAAACAAATATGCATCATCTAAATCAAATACTTTAGCATGCAACATTCAAACAAAGATTAAATCAAAACCTGTTTTTAAAATAAGATTTACTCACATTCTTAAAATATGCAGACCAGAACAGGCTTTATTATACCCAGGCTTGAATACTTTAAATTGAAAAGCTTTTAATTGCTGATGTAAAAATCTATCTGCAGGCTTCTAATTGAAGTTGAACTGATGTTGAACTTTGAACTCCCCTTTTAAGTTACAGGTTGTAGTTGCAGGTTGAAGATGAATTTAGAAATGCAGATTTGAAGTTGAAGTTGGATTTGCAGGTTGATAATTCTTTTGCTTTGCAGAATTGCTTTTAGTTTTTTTTCCTTCAGATTTTGGAACTTGGTTTCTGATCTTGCCATTAATGTTTGAAAGAAGAAAGAAAAAGAAAAATGAGAAAGAAAACTAATTTTCTTCTTAAAAATGTTTAGTGAATAAATTGCCACTTGTTCATAAATTGAACAAATGTCATTTGCATGCCTTTCTAAATTTACAAATGTTCCTTTCTTTTATTTAAATCAATTTAAGTTATATATATACATATGAAAGGAGTTATATATATACATATGAAAGGTTTTTATGATAATAAGCTTTTGAATTTTAAATAAATATACAAGTGTGAAATCTTTATAAACTTTTATTTTATAAATATTTTATGTTTTACTAACAATTCTAGTTCAAGAGATATTTAAAAAGAAAGTTTATTTAAAACTATATATATATATATACCCATTTTCCTTTAAGCATTTTAAAGAAAACAAAATAAAACTTTGATAAATTTCTTTATAAACTACCATATTAAAATATATATCCATCTTATATTTGAAAACAAATTGAATTAAACTTTAAATTAACTTTTTGAAAAGTATTAAATTTTAAAACAAAGCTTTAGATTACAATTCATTCATATATAAATTATTAATGGATTAAAATTAAATTTCAAAACAACTCAAAATATAACATATACATACATATATATTACAATTTGCAAATTCAATTTTTAATTTAAAACAAAAGCTCTTCTATTCACAATATATATCAAATGTATATATTATAAACAGAATAAAATTTTATTGGATTTGAAAAATAATTCTTATCAAATTTAAATTGTCAGAAAGATATTGATTACTATTAACAGATTAAATATTTATTAACCTTTAAAAGATCAAATTCACCAATTTTAAATTAAAATTATAAAGAAAATTATCAAATCAGTTAAATTATTAACACAGATTATTAAATCGTTATTGCCCAAAATTCTGGGTTGTTACAATCCTCCCCCCTTAAAAGAATTTCGTCCCCGAAATTTAATAGCAAAGGTAATTTAATAACCCAGTAAAGATTTTAACTTCAATCAGCAAAGTATTCCTAACCAGTAACTAACATCTATGGCAACCAAATAAACAAATAAACCTAACTAATTATTCTGACACAAATCAGAATAAATTTCTAATACTATCTCGAGTTTCCCCAAGTATAAATCACCGGGAGACTCGCTCTACAAAAGCCAACAACTAACTACACCACCAAAATCCAGTCCCTAGATCCTTCAATCTGAACAGAACATCAGATTACTCATAAATCCATCTCAACATTCAACTCCAACTGAACTACAGATTCAACAACCAATTGAGGAATCATACACGTACTCCCTCAGAGACACGTGCTACAAAATGAATTCCAGCTATCCAAACTGGCAATTCAATCTTATCCTATCAAAAACACAGATAAGAAATCTCAAATGTCTCAGCACTAACCAATCAATCTTATCCAATATCTGTTCTCTTAACCAGAGAAATCTAACAACACTGAAGTCTCCAACTTCAAATACCAAACTCCTTATCTCATATCTGCAACTTAACAGACAATCCAAGGCTGCCAAGCTTCTTCCTGATCATCTCAACCTATGTTGATACTTACAGAAACAACAAGACCAAAACAAACAATTCCTAGATCCTATTCAACCGTAAAGTCTTCCAAAATCCGTCGAAATCCAAAACTCAAGCTCTACTACTCAAGCAATAGCAGACAAAATTTACTTCCTTCCTTACACAGTTGCTACCTCGCTTCCGCTGTACAATTCTGATTCTGAAATAGAAAAGAATACTGTTGATGAACACGAATACAAACTTATCCACTATATCCGGAAAACTTTGTTCATCAAATCCATAAAAATCTGAGTCACTTCTCTGACTCAGTCACACATCCTTAAAACAGAATCCTATTCCAAAAGCTAAACCAGTCCAAATCCAATTCCAAAAATAATTCTGAGCTGCTATGCCAACTTTCCTCTCTAAGAACCATCCAACTACCAGGCTAACTACCAGCATTGCTTCTGGAACCAAAACAATATGGAACTCAACTCCAGATGTAGACAAACTTCAGATTACATCAGTAGCTCTTACTTCCACATGAGAATCCTCAGCCTCCAACAACAGATCACCCAAGATAGCCTAAGAAAATTCCCAACTAATTGCAAGTCACTTTTGCGATCCTACCTAGTTCGGATTCCAAAGAAACTGTCTTCTCTTTACCCATTAGAACATCTTTAACTTTTCCAAACAAAGTTAACCTTCAAGAATACATCACTACCTTCAGCCCGGACTGCTGAAAGAGAACCACAAAGATTTTCCAACCATCGGAGAAACAACCAACATTGCTGCTTCCAAACTCTACCTCGATGATACTGCGAAGCTAAAAGATCTCCTTGACATCACACCGAACACTTCAAGTTGAAACTGCTACCACAACTAACCAAAGACTTCAAATCCAAATGCTTCTCCAAAACCAAAACCTTCAACAAACCACACAACTGACTTCCAAGATGGCAAACAACCCTTCAAGAAACTCGGACCCCAAACCAATCATCAACATCTCGCTTTCCTTAGGGAATAACAAATGAGACCGTGCCAAAGCGAAACACTTGTAGACCTTAGTCTCATACCCAAAAATAGCCAACCTCCTTGCTAAAGATCCAAACAACTTCTACACAGACGAGCCTTTCCTACGGCAGGAAAAGACTGCTCCTCAACCACCCCTAAACTGCTTCCAGAGAAAATACCTTCAGAAAATATCCAAGGATACTGCATCTCATCACGCAGTTACCGAGATATCCTTACTTACTTCTGCACTTCTGACAGATTCAAACTCAAGAAAAATTCGCTTACCCGAGCGAAATCCAAACTTAGACTTCAAAGACAAACTCTGAATCTTTAAAAAGATTTCCTTCGGACATCAGACAAAATCCTTACTCCAAACTGCAAATCTTCCTCGAGACGGTATTAGGTCTACAGTCTTGACAAAACTTCCAATCTCTAACACATGGAACTCTTCCATTAGTGGTAGTCGTGTTACACACACACACCACTACTCCATCCAAAAACTTATGATGGAAAATCCGAACAGATAACCCAACCTATTAGGTAGACATAGATATATATATATATATATAGTTATATATAAAAATTACAAGTACGCTCTCTCAAGAAAGACACCACTACAGAGCCTAGGTATTCGCTCAACCTAATGCTCCCTAAAGAAAGACATACTTCAGAGCCTAATGCTATGATACCAAGTGCGACCACCCGACTTTCTACACCCAAAAAATCGCATCATCTTGAAGAAAGAAAGGGATAGAAAAGAGAAAGAAAGAGAAAGAAGAACACAAACAACATCAAAGAACTCACACCGGAACGAATAAAATATAATATATCTCATAAAATATTACATAGTATCTCATTACATCAGAGTACACAACTTAAAACAACAGATAATAGACAGTTATAAACTTCTATCAACTATACAACTCAAGTATACAAGATACAGATACAACATACACAGCGGAATCAAAATATTTATCTACACGTCGAAGCCTCCTGCTCCATAATTCCTCCAGAATTCATCAAGCTAACCTGATCACTTGACTACTCATACATAATATGAGTACCCAAGAGTTTAATAAAACAGAAAATAAACACTCGGGTCAGACAGGGGTCTGGTGTGAGTAAACGGGTTAAAATTGCTTAACTTTAGAAAATCCTTTGAAAAGAAAAGCTATCACGTAAGACTTCCCACACATAAACATGGAAAAGTTTTTACCTTACGCTAACCAAAACATTTGATAGGAAATCCAGTGATATTATAATAGTGTCTAGGGTTTTCAAGTAAATAAGAAATAGCCGAAATTTTTACATTCATTAATTCCAGCTACTAGCCACAAAAGTGGGTAATACAATCAAAACCGTATGGTCTCGTAGGGAAAATGGGTTTCCATCAATGGCAGGGCTACTGGGGTACCGTCCGTCACAGTACGTGGCCTAGATCAACGTATCGAGGAGTACTCCCACTCCCCTGCAACACAAGGCCGGAACCATCCCTTACTGGACAGTCCCGAACAAGACAACCCCGCAGTTGGCCGTGACCCAACTGCCCACACAGCCGAATAAAAAGGACTTCTAGACAGGGGAAAATCTTGCTCTCCAGTGGGAGCTACCCACGATGCCTTGCTGCACCTCCCCTGTTTTAGCCATTCTCGGTTGATGAGGCTTGAGATTACGATTACCTTTATAGAACACATCTATCTTAGAATGCTCATCGTCCACTTGACGATGTGCTGAAAGCATTCAATCCATACAAGTTCGTTCCGGGTTCGAACGAAACCGAAGGCACTATCTCATTGCACTTATTATTGGAATCGCCCTCAGAGTCAACGACCATAGCCCTTGCACTCTAATTCGCCATCTCAAATCTATAAGCACTATTCCGTCAAAACTCATTACGGAATCACCCACAGAGTTATATTGACGTATAGCCCTTACACCTCGAGTCTTCACTTGCTCCACTTGGATACACGACCTAACGATTTAATTGGAATCGATGCGGTTTTCGGATTCCAAATATGGAAACCCGATCCCAGTCTCACCGAAACCAAATGTCATTTTAACGTACAAGTTGTACTTAAGGGTTTAAACAGTTTAACTTATATTCAGGATGATATAAACAATTAGATGAATCATATTACCATAAGAGATAATTCATAACAACATTCATCTTACACAGCAGCATCACATAACAGATATATCCAAATCATTCAGCATCAAGACAATATCAATTATCCAATATCTACCAATCATCCATCTCCAAATATTGACCGTCCAATATCAACTAATTAACCAATATTAATCAATCAATCTATATTAATCAACCATCCAACGGAATTGATTATTTCTTAATCAATTGGATTACCATAATCCTTCTACATTGATTAATATTCCAAATAGAATAAATTAATCAATCATCTCGAATGATCTTCCTTAATTAATCTTCCTTGATTAATTATATTTAATTACATTCAAGTAATTAACCTATCCATATTCAGTAATTAACCTTTAATTACTATCATTAATTACAATAATTAATGATCATACATTAATTAATTAACTATAATTAATTAACATTAATTCTTAATTAATTACAATTAATTAATCACATTTAATTTAATTACTTATATTAATCAACCTTGATTAATATTCTAAATCACATTAATTAGTGATCCTTATTAATTAATAATTACTTTAATTAATTAATAATTAATTTACAAATAAATCATCTCATTGATTCATAAACAGTAATTAACAAGTTGTAATTACTTATCTTAATTAATTAACTTCTTAATTAATTAATTTCTAATTTAATTAAATTAACCCTTGATTAATTAATTCAATTAATTAATCCTTAATTACTTCACTAAGTAATTATTAATCAATTTAAATTAACAATTAATCCTTATTTAATTACTTAATTTAATTAATTACATTTTAATTAATTACCCTTGGTAATTAACCTTAAATTAATCACATTCAATAATTAATTAATTAACTAAAATAAATTAAGTAATTAACTCTTAACTACTTACATAAGTAATTATCTCTAATTACTTTTATTAATAAACCTTAATTAATCTCTTAATTAATTCTTGATCAATATCATTAAGTGATTAACCAATAATCACTTCAACTAATTACTCCATATGTAATTACCATTAATTACTTCCATAAGTATTTAACTTCCTTAATTACATTCAATTATTAATCATTAATTACTTTATTAAGTAATTACACTTAATTAATTCATAATTAAGTGATTATTTAAAATTTAACTAATTATTAATTAAACAATTAATTATTTAACTTATATTTAAAAATCCTTAATTAATTGAGAAAACATTTATCTTAATTAATCCTTTTCTTAATTACAAATCATATTAAATCAAGTATTCTCAAGTTAATAACGAGATAAATTAACATTATTTATCTTCATAAATTAAAATATTTGAATTAATCAAATTTTTAATAACTTAAAATCAAATTATTCTTCTTGAATTTCAAAATCATAATAACCTTATTTGGAAATAAATAAATTTGAAATTTAATACATTATAAATTACCTAAATTAAACTTATTAATTTTCAAATAAATTTGAAAACATTACTAAACCATTTACTTAAATTTGATAAATATTAAATTCAAAACACTCTTTTCAATTGAATTTCAAATTTCAGGTAATCATTTTCAAAAAGAAAAAACCCAACAACTTAAATTAAAAATAAATTTAATTAATATTTTTAAAAGTTTCATTTATTCCTTAACTAAAAAACAACTACTGTCAACTTTGTAAATTTATATATTTTATAAAATTTGTTTAAATTTAAACCTAATCCTAAATTATTCTTTTACAAGTTAATCTACAGTTACACTACCGAACCAAAACACCAAAACACGTGACAATCCCTCCATCTCACCACTTCGAGTCATTCCCCAGCCCAACGCGAGAACCAACCGAGTCTTACACGAATCAAATCCCAGTCGCCCAACTATGAGTTACCCTCGAGTCATACGCGAGTTCCCACCCGAGTCGACCTCGTCTTCTCCAGTACTCGTCTTCCCCAAAATGATTTCCCCCATTCCCAACCGTGCACGTAAGACACGGTGCACCTGCACCCATGCCGCCGACCTCCATCGTCCATCACGACGATCCTCCATAATCCCAAAACCACTCGCGAGCCAAGAATCGAACCCAGAAACATGAAAACTCGATCGTATCAAAATATGGTCATCACGCTCGAAAGCAACTGCAGGTCACTGTCCAAAAACCCACCCTCGGCCGACGAACTCGCCGCCGTTGAACTCGCCAACTCCACCATCAGTACGCCACCACCATGCATATCGATACCTACAAACGCCAACGAACTCGATCAACAAACCCAGTCGTAATGTCACGACAATTCAAGCCGAACGATAAAGCAAGCCTAAACCCAATTTTGGATCAATTCGAACAGTTCAATCATTTAAAAAATTTAATTATATTTTCCCCTAAATCCATAGCTTACAATCTAGCTATGATTCAAAAATCAACTCAAATTAATGCACAGATAATCAACAATTCACAAAATCCCCAATTTCATATAAACCCCAATTTCAACATGATTACTCAATTAAAAATTATCATGCAAACTCTAAAAATCATATTTTTCCAGATGTAATTCGATTATAAATTCAAAACTAAAAATTGAAATCATAAAATTTTGCCCAAGTTTGGTTTTTAACTGTATTTTGAAATTTCTGAGCAAATTATTCAATTTAAAATTCTATAAACTATTTTTAGATGATCAATCACTTGAATACAAACAACTTTCATTTACAAATCACAGTCCAAATCGCATTCAAAATCAAGTTATTGATTAAAAAGAAAAAACACAAACCTGTATACACAGGATTCATATGCAGGCATTCACTGTATTTATTATATATATTTTTTTATAAACTTACATGTAGGAAAACAAATATGCATCATCTAAATCAAATACTTTAGCATGAAACATTCAAACAAAGATTAAATCAAAATCTGTTTTTAAAATAAGATTTACTCACATTCTTAAAATATGCAGACCATAACAGGCTTTATTATACCCAGGCTTGAATACTTTAAATTGAAAAGCTTTTAATTGCTGATGTAAAAATCTATCTGCAGGCTTCTAATTGAAGTTGAACTGATGTTGAACTTTGAACTCCCCTTTTAGGTTACAGGTTGTAGTTGCAAGTTGAAGATGAATTTAGAAATGCAGATTTGAAGTTGAAGTTGGATTTGCAGGTTGATAATTCTTTTGCTTTGCAGAATTGCTTTTAGTTTTTTTCTTCAGATTTTGGAACTTGGTTTCTGATCTTGCCATTAATGTTTGAAAGAAGAAAGAAAAAGAAAATTGAGAAAGAAAACTAATTTTCTTCTTAAAAATGTTTAGTGAATAAATTGCCACTTGTTCATAAATTGAACAAATGTCATTTGCATGCTTTTCTAAATTTACAAATGTTCCTTTCTTTTAATTAAATCAATTTAAGTTATATATATACATATGAAAGGTTTTTATGATAATAAGCTTTTGAATTTTAAATAAATATACAAGTGTGAAATCTTTATAAACTTTTATTTTATAAATATTTTATGTTTTACTAACAATTCTAGTTCAAGAGATATTTAAAAAGAAAGTTTATTTAAAACTTTATATATATATATATATATATACCCATTTTCCTTTAAGCATTTTAAAGAAAAAAAATAAAACTTTGATAAATTTCTTTATAAACTATCATATTAAATTAAATATCCATCTTATATTTGAAAACAAATTGAATTAAACTTTAAATTAACTTTTTGAAAAGTATTAAATTTTAAAACAAAGCTTCAGATTACAATTCATTCATATATAAATTATTAATGGATTAAAATTAAATTTCAAAACAACTCAAACTATAATATATACATACATATATAATACAATTTGCAAATTCAATTTTTAATTTAAAACAAAAGCTCTTCTATTCACAATGTATATCAAATGTATATATTATAAACAGAATAAAATTTTATTAGATTTGAAAAATAATTCTTATCAAATTTAAATTGTCAGAAAGATATTGATTACTATTAACAGTTAAATATTTATTAACCTTTAAAAGATCAAATTCACAAATTTTAAATTAAAATTATAAAGAAAATTATCAAATCAGTTAAATTATTAACACAGATTATTAAATCGTTATTGCCCAAAATTCCGGGTCGTTACACTCTGCAACATACTTCTCTCTATCTAATCTCAGTTGAACCAATTTTCGAACAAGAAAACCCTTAATTGTAGTACTTTTCGATTTATACAAAGATACTAATTTGTCCTATAAAGTCTTTGGGGATTCACAACTGGCCACATGATGGAAGACCGAATCATCAAGATATCAATGAATCAACGCAATTGCCTTCTTATCCATCTTGTTCCATTCCCCTCCACTACATCAGAGGGCTTCTTCCTATCTCCATCAATCAGATCATGAAGATCACTGAGGTACAAAACATCTTCCATTCTAGGCTTTCAAATACCCTAATTTTTTCCATCTAAAATAGACATCTTTGAAAAAAAAATCACATCCGACATCTCAGTAATTTTTCAAATTCAAAGTTACTTCAAGCTTTACGATGACTGGCGCTAATACCAATCTATAGCAAAAACTTTGTTTTGCGGAAGCTTTTCCCAATAGGTCTTTTATCATCCAAATCACAAAGAGATTAATTTGGAAAGGAAAATAAATGGACATGAAATCAGAAATCAATACACAAGAGATTCCACTCAACCACCCTCTTTATTGACACCAAAATTTGATTACAATTTATTGAACAAAACAAAAGTAAACAAAAATACAAATTGAACCAATAACCAAATTGAAAAAAGGAGTCTTGATCCCTATGGCTAAAATTGTTGGAAGAGATGAACAAAGAGGTAGAAGAGAGAATTAGCGAATAGATTTTCATACATTTACACCATCTCTTCCGATCACTATTTATAACATCAATTATTTAATGCCCAAGTTAATATTAGATGTCAAAAAATAAATTGATTAGCCAACTAGAGAGAGAAATAAACATAATCAAATATGCCTATTAATTAGGGGAAACAAATTCTTCTCTTTCTTTCTTTTGCGTATTTATTTTCTTCTATTTGTGATTTTGTATCACCAAAATTCAACATCTTTTACTAGCTAATAACAACAAGATACTTTTGAACTATCATTCTAAAGTTAGCTTTCTTTCCATAAACTTACATTTTTAACATCTTTTCTACCATCTGTATCTATTATAGACTAATTTTATTTAGTAAAAGCAGTTATATAAATTCTGATAATGTATTTACTTCACTCAATAACATTGGTCGTGCGTAAGAATTTGCACTGTGCTACGATGTAGACTATTCAAAACAATAATAGTATATCTTTAGCATTCATAATTCTTAGTCATTTTATGCTGCTTTTAATCTAAAACTCATGGTACAACTTAGTTTATTATTCACGATTTTTTTGCTTAACGTACCTTTTTTTCCTTTATTTGTCAAACTGTTAGGCAATTAATGTCACGGATGCTTTTGTTTGATTAGCGTAATGATTTTATATATTGTTTTAAATTACTAATTTATCGATGTCAACTTTTCTATTTGCAGCTTACTGAATATGCCACCATCATACTCTTTATCCTACAGTCTTGAATTGTAGAAGATTGTATGCTAAATGTGTGCAGCCTTATTCGATCCATTTGAGGTACCATTTAAATTTAACTAATGTTCCCTGCTAACAAACTCTCTTAGTTGTTCTGTCTTTGTCAGCGATGAAACGATGAAGTTGTTAAAAAAATTGTTTTAAATAGGATTAATCGACCAGATTTATATATATATATATAGTGCTTATTTTGTTACCTTCATCATGGGTTTTTTTCCCTATCGATGGTTGAAAATACTATTTTTATGCCTAATCGTAAATCCATGGGAGTCTCCCTTTCATCGACAATAGCTGCAGATGACAAGTTCTTACTAGCTATATTTTGGAACACTGTCACAAGTTGACTGCACCACCTTTAGTAGTTTCACCTTTGTGCCTTTTCTACTATATCATTATGATTATATGACATAGATAATTCACATTACATATTAAATGGCTAACAATTACCTTTTAAAAACATTACCTACAAATAAACAAATTTAATTCATATTCCAAACCTTTTATAAATTTCCAAACTAGATTTAAACTTCGTTAGAAATCTCTAAAATGATTTATAAATCTCTTTCAAATTTAAAACTCTTTGTAAACTTCTTTATAAAACCTTTATTAAATTTCCTTTATAAAATATCATTTACAAATTATCTTTTCTAAAACACTTTAAGTATATCTTCAGTAAATTCCCTTTATAAACAAGTTATTACTTATAAATAACTTTACAACATAATAGCACAACTTGGAAATCATTTATAAACTTTAAACTCTTAATTTATTTTAGAGTCGAAGTTAATTCAAAAACATACTTTATAAATTCAAAAAAAAGCTTAGCAATTCCAATGATACTATTTTAAGTTGTCATTCACTTTCAATTCCTATTGACTTAATAGATATTTACGTAAGCAACAAGTATGCAAATAAAATTCATATCCAAATCAAGGAATAACATGTCAATATGAAGTAACTATCATATACATGTCCAAATAACATAATAGCATGAGGGTGATTTGTCCTACTAAAAAAGTGTCCAAACAATTCAATCAATTCATAGCAGAACGAGGATTTATTCTGCTAACACATGTCCATAAAATCAAATCACTTATACTATAGCAGAATGGTGTTTTATTCTAGTAACAAATGTCACTTAGTCTTCCTAATCATATAGGGTTACTTAAGGTCCAAACAAGAGATCCTCGGATTTGGAGTCGGTTCACTTTAAAAACCAAAGACATTGATTTAAAACACATTCGGTTCAGTTTTAAAATCACCTTTGAAAAGATTTAAATAGATTTAATCAGCATAAACCCAATTAATCCTAAACTAACCCTTATTAGTTAAGCTTAAGTCATAGTTAAATTATAATTGGGCTTAATGAACTTGATTAAGTGCTAATTAGCTTACTAATGCAGCTTGATTAAAAGGCTAAACCAAAAATTTTCAAAGTTAAACCCTAATTAACTAACTATTAATTAAATAATCCAATAATTAAATAATAATTAATTAAATAATTATTGTAACGACCTGGAAAATTTTAACAATTTTAATTAATTCTATAACGTATTTAATTGAATATTTGTGAAATCTTATAATAATTGAATTTTTAAATAAAATGTTTATATATTTAGAATACTTATATTTAAATATAGCAGATTGTAAATTTTCAAATAATTTCATGGAAGTTTATTTAATTGAGAAAACGTGCTGTCCAATTCGAGCTATTAATTGCTTTAATTCATTTCTGAATCAGTGCGTAACGGTTTCTTTTTACTACCGTTAAAGATTTCTATTGCTTAATACTTTTCCAATTCAGGTAGACTTTTCCATTCGTAACCATTAATAAATTTGAGATCATATGGGTTGAAATGATAAACCCAAGCGATTTCCAAATCAGCATGTATATATAATGTAAGCCTACCTTTCCTTGGAAATCTATTGCTCACAAAATTTCCTGATTTCTTTCCTTTTATCCATTTTTATATCCTTGACTTTCAAAACTCATTATGTGTTGTACAAACAAACAAAAATTTATTGCCTTAAGTGTATAGCTAAATCAACTATTGACCGTTACAATTACTTTTATTTTAATATTCATTTCAATTTATTACTTAAATAACATTTTGATGAATTAATGGACAGCTTTACGTTTCTTTTGCTTTTGAAAACTTTATATTTATAGTGTACGTTTCTTTTGCATTTCAAAAATTTGAAACATGCTGCCCCATTTAAGCCATTAATTGTTTTAAATATTTTTCTTAATCAACATATAAACGTTTCTTTTTATTATTTCGGGATTTACATCCATACTTTAATCTCTGTTGTTCCATTTATTTCATTTGAAATCTAAATTTATTTACCATTCATTTATACGCCTCTTTCTCTTCCCTCTTTTACCTCTTCGTTTCCGTGTTTCTAGGAATATATATATATGTATATATATATATATAGTATAGCATAGATTGCATCTTCTTTTCTCTCTATAGGCTATTAGTTGCCCTCAAATTAATATTAAAAGAGGAGAGAGCTTTGTAAATATTATATAAAGTCATATAGCACGTTCACATCTCAGATGCAGACCTACCTTTATATTTAAGAAACTAGCATTTTCTCTATTGCCTGAAGAATGCCCTTCGCCATGTCATGTTGCTTGAATCACGCATGCATTCTTCCTTTAAAAATCGCCTGTTCTCATCTCCCCTCCATCTTTTCTTATTTCTTCCAAACCTGAGCATGAGCTCTCTCTTTTCCTTGGCCTGCCTCCTCCCCATGGCTGCATGCATTAGTTGGAAAAACATTTCCTCTCTGGTTTTTAAAAGTAAGTACGCATTTTATTTGATATAAGTCTATTTTATGTATTAAGAACAGTATAGATTGTGCATAAGTTTTGTTTTATATGTTTACTTCAACTATGGGGATTTTGAATTCCCTAACAGTTGAACTTTAAAAATAATAATATATTTCATAATAGTATATATATGATTATTGTTATATTTATAAACGTGTATATAAATATTTAACTTATGTTCATATATAAAGGTTAGTATATATTTATACTGTATTATGTATATTATTTTAAGATTTTACGGTATATAGTTTTTGACTTTTGTTAGCATATAGTTATCGTACGGCTTTTAGATACGTATGTTTTACTAACTAGTTGATAAGTTAAATATATATATATACGCGTTTTATTTTACTATTGATAGCTTACGGTATATATGGTATAAGTTTGGCAGCCTTCTATTAATATACGTATTTTTATATGTTTTATATATTTGGTTATAACAGTTTCAACTATAATAAAATATGTTATTTTATTAGCTTTCATATGTTAGATATATAAAATATAGTATTTCAATTTTCGTTACTGTTTTGGTATATATATTATATAAAATTGGTGGGTACAAGTTTGATAGGTCAATTTATTATATATTTATTTTTATGATTGTTTTAGTATTTTAGAGTCTACCGTACTATATTTTATTTTATTTTCAACAATTTACATAAGTTATATTTAAATGCAGGTATATATATAAATTTTCTATGGTAGTTTTACAGTATAAGTTATATCAATATTTTATAATTTCAACAGTATATACTTTCAAAAGTTTATTTCATGTCAGCCTTAAGGTTGTTTGCACTGACTGATATACGTTGGATTTTTTTTTAAGGGATGTGTATTTTGATTTCAAGTATAGTCATATGTATAGTCATATACAAATTGGTAGAGGAAATGTTATATAGTATATATATGGTTATATTAATGTAACGTCCTGAAATTTTCGACTTTCGAAAAACCAACATCGACACTCACTTTATCGACTGCCGAGAAATCGAAGGCCGAAAACCCGGAATGTTATGGGTTTTAAAAAGAATTTAAGAAAAGAAAAAGAGAGAAGATAGAGAATTTAGAGAGGAAAAGAAGAAAGAAAAAGAAAAATAGAGGGAAAAGAAGATAGACAATTTTTAGAAAACAGAGAATTAGAAAAACAGAAGATAGAAAATTAAAAAAAATAGACGGGACAGAAAGGAACAACAGAACAACAACAGAATCTCACAATTCGCAGCGGAACAACATATAATAATAAATGAAAAATCTTTAAACAAAGAACTATATCAGTTATTACATTTCATCACATTATATTACATTACATCAAATCATCAGAGTGTACAACAACATACAACATCAAACAGTGCAGCGGAAAAAGAATACTATATACTAGTAATACGCCATGCCATCCAGCTTGCCTCTAGCAACTCCAGAATATCCAGAATATCCTGATAAACCTAACTCTTAACTGCCCGTGTGGAAATTGGTGGGCACCCAGAGTTTAGGAAGGAAAACAATAAACTCCGAGTCAGTCATGTGACTGGTGTGAGAACTCAAAACAGTTTATTTATCTTTAAAATCAAAATAGAGGAATATTTTTTAATTCAATTCGCAATGCTTTTAAAAATGAGACTACCATAAGGCCTCCCGCACACACACACATGCAAACGCAGAATCGGAGGAGATTTCTCCTTATGATAGTCAAAGATGCTTGATACGCATTTAAAATAACATTTGATATTATTATTAGTGTATAGTGTAGAAAAAATTCATTTCGAAAGTAGAATATAAATCTTAGCCAGCATAGACATTTCGAACTATGCCTACTATAGCTACCATCCAAACAGTGGTGACCACCATAAGTGAATAGCAGGTTCTACAACTAATACCGTACAAGTTTCGTATTGGGAATTGGATTTCCAACAAATGGTCAGGCCAAGGAACTTCCCATTGCCACTGAGAATGCCTCTGGAAAGACATCCCCGAGAACCAAACCAGATCTCTGCCAACACAAGGCCGGGTTACCCCTAACTGGGTAACTACTGACACGAGCACGCCATTCCCCGGTCCTTTAGGACCTTTTCAACCGAGCGCTCGATATCCAATTCACACAATCATAAAGTGTTTTCAACATGAGTAAGTATCTGGGCTCCATACCATGATACCACCCCTTTCCAGAAGGAAATGCACATACCCTAAGGGGAGCTACAGCAACCCCTAATAACCTTGCCGCATCTTTCCTGTTTTGACCATTTCCGGGATGTGAGGCTCGACGAAGTCATGTCCACAAAAACATACTTTATACAAAAGCCATGCTTTGGGTCAATAAATGATCAACACAATGATCACTAAGATAGACGATCAAATAAATGATCCTATCACAAATAATCAACACAATGATCATTTCAGCATCACTCAGCATGTCACATTACCAAAATGGGATATATTGCTGATAACTTCAACTATATAACCTTTGAGCTCGTACGTCTCAAAGAAGGGTGTTAAGCAAAGAATAAATTCTCCGCCACCAACAGAAATATATTTGAAAGAAATCGGCTTTATATCTCAACTTGTAATGTCAGGCATACAATCCATACAAGTCTGTTCCGGGATCGAACAGAACCGAAGGCACTTACAAAGAAGTCCTTGCAATCCGGATATTCACAATCCTGATCGGATTCACCATCACATATGGAGAACTCAATACCGTAGCTACTCGGTGCAGAGTCAATCGATAGGTCATCCTATCGCTTTCACAAATACTCGGTCTTCAACACCGATCTTCAAATGCAATTCATAACGACGTATCACATATTCGGAATGGGTTATACGACCCCATGGTCCTTTCCCGGTTAACCCGAATAGTGAGCGCTTATTCAAAAATAAGTGTGCATTCAAATTCAATCAATTCACACCAAATACCCATTTAAAGGGAAATATTGATAGCCGGCTATCGAACTATCAATTGATATGCATACATCACCAGATTCCAAATAATTTTCCAAATTATTTATTTTCCAAAATATCCTTACAAGATATAAAATTCCAACACTTCAAAAATAAATCAATATTTATTTTCAAACAAATTTCACTTTCACATATAAATTCCATAATGAATTTATATTTCAAAATATCATGCATATACAATTTCAACTATCCATTTCAAATTATCTTCAAAAGATAAATTCTAAATATTCACTTCATATTGGAAAACATTTCCATACTTATTAAAAATAAGTAATCGACAAATCTTTTTTTATTTTCAACCTTTGAAAATATTCAATATACTTAAATCGAATTAAGTATATATTTCATTATTTAAGGAAATCATTCACTTAAACATATTTACTTGGGCCAAAACGAATGTTACGTAAAACATCGTTACGACAACCCAAAATCACTAGTATAGGGATTCGAAATTAAAATAGATATATAAATCCCAATACTAATCAAAAACATTTCCTTTCGGAAATCATTTACTATAACAACAGTGTTATAGTCCACCATTTCCTTTCATTTCTCGAAACATCTATTTCAACAATAAATGTTAAAATCTATGGTTTCGAATCTCAACACCTTTTAAAACATCGTTAGATCGTTTTAATTCTGTTTAAAACATTCACATTCTAAAACATTTTCTTTAACATGTTATTCACTATTCAAAAACGTGAATATACTTTGTTCACAAATTCCATTATTTCTATTCACTTTAACTTAAAGGATTATTCACTGTCTAAAACGTGAATATAACTCCATTTATAAGTTATAACAATTAACTTATCAAAATAAGTCGTTTGCGGATTTATAAAACAACGTTTATAAATTCCATTTCTATTTATTTATAAAAACTTCTTTTTTTATAAATTCCTTTATTAACATATTTCAGTTTATAACTCAATTATAAACTAAATGTTTATATTATAAGTTAAATACTTATAAAACGATTATTTTATAAAATCGTTCTTTAAACTTCATAATTATAAATCTTATAACTTATAAGATTCATTTATTTAACCAAATCTATTCTTCAATTAACTTCACAATTTATAAATCTTACTATTTATAAATTTCATTTATAACTTCACAGTTTATAATTCTATAAATTTCATTCATTTATGAAATTCACTTTCACTACATTCAAACACTTATAAAAACTCGTTTTATAATGTCTATATTTCAATTTATAAATATCCATTTATAAATCTCTAAATATAAATCAGTTTATATTATTATTCTAAAACGTCTTTAAATTCCTTTATAATTTCCTCATTTCGATTTATAAAATAATCAAATTTTATAAATCCTATACTTAAACTTTTATCATATATTCAAAAATCCAATCTAAATTATTTTATAAAATCATTAGTTCATATTTCTCAAAAATCGACTTTTAATCGTATTTCTAAAAATCAGCTTTTTAACTATATTTCACAAGAACCATAATTTTATAACTTTAAAAATTATAACGTTTATTTATTTATAATGGATCAATTCCAAAAATATAGTATATTTTCAAAAAATCACTTTAAAACCATTTTAAAATCCCAAAATCTGGGTCCAATGATGCTACACATCAAATAGTCAATCACGACCACAACGACATCATATATCGTATATGATAATCCATCAAATATCAAAATATCTGAAATCAAATAAAAACTGTTGAGGAATCCAGTTGGATCCCTCCAACCTGTTTTCCTGCATCCAAAAACATTAGCACAATACCAATTTCGCTCCAGTACGAAATTATCGCGGTACATGTTCTTAATAAATATTATCCGCTTACTAACGGCGTAATAGGGTCTCATCCGCAAAAAATACGGGAAATCAATCAACTGCAATATATACATATGCCAATATATATATATATTGATATTATATATAATACCAATTTCACTGTTTATGAAATATTCGCGGTATATGTTTTTACTAAATAACATCCGCTTACTAACGGCGCATAATGTCTATTTTAACAATCAATATATACAGTCATCATTCAAACATGCATTCAAATATTTTAAATCTAACTATTTAAAATAAAATCGAAATCTATTCGATTGAGTGAGAAATTCTCACCTTGGTTTTAATTTCCGTTTTAGCTTTTATTTCGAATAAAATTAAACGCGCGTTTAATTTTACCCGAAATTCTCACTAACTCCAAACGACTCCAAACCAACTCCATCGCGTAGTGCTCGTCCATACGATTCCAACGCAACTGAGTTTGCATTTTTTCGACCTCGTATGAAAAAGTTATGAATTATTGAAGTTCGTACACGATTTTAACTTAACAATTTACAATATCTCCTTTATTTTAAACTACAACCATTACCAGCCACTAGATCCATCTCCTCCACATCTGGACCGTCCCCCCCATCTTCCTCTTTCACGTTTTTGGCTACAGGTAATAGCCGTGCAAACCTAACCCATCAAGCTCCACTAGGGTTCCACTTTTTTCCACGATCACTTGACGAAATCCGATCACTCCAACGCCATGACGAAGCCAACGACAAGAGCTATGCTCGGCCCAACCCCTGTGGCACTCGGCCACGTGTACAGCCTCGAATGGCGTGCAAAACCTGATGCAAACGGCCCAAAGTATCTCCCAATCCATAGCTCCATTCGCGATCTCCACCGTTGATCTCGTAGCTCTCGTCGTGCTCTTCATCTTTGTAGTTGAAACCTAAGGCTAATTGTCGACGGATTGGAAGAAATCGAGTGGGAGAGGAGAGTGATTTCTGGCCTTAGAAGGGGGGTGGCGGCTGGCATATGTAAATTAGGGTTTTAGGTTATTTTTTTTATTTTTTAGAGTGAGGTTGTATTTATAGGAAAAGCAAGCGTAAACACTATTCATCCCGGAAATTCCGAACTCCGATTTAGACGCCGTAACCAGCGTTTCTAAGGTTTACCCCGCGTTTCGGACACAATGGAACAGGTTTCGGAAGCTAATTCGGAAGTATGTGCGAGTTATGGCTACAAACGCTCAATTTAAATTAAACCGATTTAAGCGATTTTCTAGGCGTTTTAATTTGTACCGGACAAACGGTAAATCCAATCGACTTGAAATTTGAAACCTTACAATAATATCACATTACGGATCCGATGAAACTGGTTTCGTCGAAATCCGAGACTTTTTGAAAAATGGCTATTTTGACTCGCCAAATTTAAATTAAAAACGATTCGATGCGTTTCGAGCTGCCACGATCAAACGATAACTCCGATTGACACGAAAATTGAAATCCGGTAATAACTAACTAATACGGATCCAATGAAACTGGTTTCGTTCAATTCTGAGACTGTTCAAAAATTGGCTATTTTACAGTCGATTATTAAATATTAAAATATTCAATTTTCACAGATTAACTTTTAATTCGATTTTAAAAGTTCTAAAATATTTCTATAACTCCAGTATGATTAAATAAAATTTTCCAAATTATTTTCAATCATATTTAACTCAATTTTCAATTATTTCCATAATTTCACATATTAAATTATCGATTTAATTATTCAATTAAATCCAAAAATTCAAATAAAAATTTATTTGACTTATAAATTCACTTATTAATATTTAAAATTAATTAAATATTCAATTTTTTAATTTAATAAAATTCTGGGTCGTTACAATCTTTCCCCCTTAAAAGAATTTCGTCCTCGAAATTACAAGTAAGAAAAGTTACAGAATCTATTAACTTTCCAAAATTCATAGTTAAACTTCTTATAATACTTTACTAAGTTTTCAAATCATACTTAGTTATCTTTTCAAAAACAAATTATATCATTTAACTTTCAATTCCAAATCAAAGTTTAAGTTTTCAAAATTTTCCAATTTTCTCAAATTTTTTCTAACGCCTTAAATTTCCGGAAAAATTCGCCATAGTCTCCTTTGCGCGGCTCGATCCGAAAAAAATGACAGTATATATATCACAAATATACATCTCATCAAGTAATGAGGCATCCCGAAGGGAAAAAAGTGTAAAAGTACGATATTTAATCCGAGATATGTACCTTATATTTTATTAGCAAGCATATACGGCTAATATAGCGCAAAAGCGAGCTCCAAATGCGAAGCAACGCGATCCGCACCTACTCAACACTTAACAAACAACATGAGAACATGCACATATGCAAATAATCTCAATATACAACATATAGCAACATATCAACTATATATGTCACATAGCAAATGCAACAATAGCAATATATATTCAACCATCAACCAACTAACATTCAACAAATTCATTCATATTCTCATTAATACTTAATGAATTGGTTTTCACTCTAAATCATATTTGATTTATCAACATTGGATTTTATCAACTTTCATTCTCAATTCAATTAGTTATCATTACTAATTAAATCCAATTCACTTTCAATTCTATTCAAATTTATTTACTTCTAATTTGAATTCAATTTCATAGCTTTCAATTTCATTAACACTTAATGAATTACATATAATCAATCAACAATCATATAACAACCAATGTATATTAATTACAACCAAATTCCTTTGCTTATATTCATTCAATTTGATTTAACACCATCACTTTCAATTGGTTTAATTAAACTGATTTTCATTCAATTATACAACTTCCAATAGCATTAGATTTTAAATGAATTAACACTTTCATTAATTATTCCATATCAACTTTATTTAACATTTAATTGATTAATCATTCAAGCCATTCATTCAACTCAATTTCTAAAGTCGAATTTCATTTATATAACTCAAGTTCATATTCTTTTAATCCACTTGATTATTTACTTCGATACCAATATCAACTTCATTCAACAATTCTTAAGTTATACTTCCATTTAACTTTAAATCACTTCTTATATATATAAGTTTATTTCACAATTGTAAACACTTTAATTATAATTCAATTCTTATAATTCATTTGCTTATACAATTATTCTTTAATTTAGATTATTCAAACAACCTAACAATCAACTTATACACTTTAATAATTCTGAAAAATTATTCCTTTATATATAAAAATATAATCGAGGCAAAATTATTTCATTTACCCAATTTTAAAATCAATATTATGTCGAATTGTTCTATTCAAGTGTTTAGAAACCCCTTCGGCAAAGTTGTACATACCGTGCTGAGGAAGGTTCATATGTCACTCAATAAACCAATCATCACAATATAAAACAATTTCATATCACTAACAAATACGCACTCGTATCTATTATTACACTCAAACTCATTCTAGAGTACTACTGACTCTATCTCTAATGAGTAATACCCTACAGAACCATGGTTGTCGCTTAACCATCAGAGCTCTGATACCAAATGTAACGTCCTGAAATTTTCGACTTTCGAAAAACCAACATCGACACTCACTTTATCGACTGCCGAGAAATCGAAGGCCGAAAACCCGGAATGTTATGGGTTTTAAAAAGAATTTAAGAAAAGAAAAAGAGAGAAGATAGAGAATTTAGAGAGGAAAAGAAGAAAGAAAAAGAAAAATAGAGGGAAAAGAAGATAGACAATTTTTAGAAAACAGAGAATTAGAAAAACAGAAGATAGAAAATTAAAAAAAATAGAACGGGACAGAAAGGAACAACAGAACAACAACAGAATCTCACAATTCGCAGCGGAACAACATATAATAATAAATGAAAAATCTTTAAACAAAGAACTATATCAGTTATTACATTTCATCACATTATATTACATTACATCAAATCATCAGAGTGTACAACAACATACAACATCAAACAGTGCAGCGGAAAAAGAAATACTATATACTAGTAATACGCCATGCCATCCAGCTTGCCTCTAGCAACTCCAGAATATCCAGAATATCCTGATAAACCTAACTCTTAACTGCCCGTGTGGAAATTGGTGGGCACCCAGAGTTTAGGAAGGAAAACAATAAACTCCGAGTCAGTCATGTGACTGGTGTGAGAACTCAAAACAGTTTATTTATCTTTAAAATCAAAATAGAGGAATATTTTTTAATTCAATTCGCAATGCTTTTAAAAATGAGACTACCATAAGGCCTCCCGCACACACACACATGCAAACGCAGAATCGGAGGAGATTTCTCCTTATGATAGTCAAAGATGCTTGATACGCATTTAAAATAACATTTGATATTATTATTAGTGTATAGTGTAGAAAAAATTCATTTCGAAAGTAGAATATAAATCTTAGCCAGCATAGACATTTCGAACTATGCCTACTATAGCTACCATCCAAACAGTGGTGACCACCATAAGTGAATAGCAGGTTCTACAACTAATACCGTACAAGTTTCGTATTGGGAATTGGATTTCCAACAAATGGTCAGGCCAAGGAACTTCCCATTGCCACTGAGAATGCCTCTGGAAAGACATCCCCGAGAACCAAACCGGATCTCTGCCAACACAAGGCCGGGTTACCCCTAACTGGGTAACTACTGACACGAGCACGCCATTCCCCGGTCCTTTAGGACCTTTTCAACCGAGCGCTCGATATCCAATTCACACAATCATAAAGTGTTTTCAACATGAGTAAGTATCTGGGCTCCATACCATGATACCACCCCTTTCCAGAAGGAAATGCACATACCCTAAGGGGAGCTACAGCAACCCCTAATAACCTTGCCGCATCTTTCCTGTTTTGACCATTTCCGGGATGTGAGGCTCGACGAAGTCACGTCCACAAAAACATACTTTATACAAAAGCCATGCTTTGGGTCAATAAATGATCAACACAATGATCACTAAGATAGACGATCAAATAAATGATCCTATCACAAATAATCAACACAATGATCATTTCAGCATCACTCAGCATGTCACATTACCAAAATGGGATATATTGCTGATAACTTCAACTATATAACCTTTGAGCTCGTACGTCTCAAAGAAGGGTGTTAAGCAAAGAATAAATTCTCCGCCACCAACAGAAATATATTTGAAAGAAATCGGCTTTATATCTCAACTTGTAATGTCAGGCATACAATCCATACAAGTCTGTTCCGGGATCGAACAGAACCGAAGGCACTTACAAAGAAGTCCTTGCAATCCGGATATTCACAATCCTGATCGGATTCACCATCACATATGGAGAACTCAATACCGTAGCTACTCGGTGCAGAGTCAATCGATAGGTCATCCTATCGCTTTCACAAATACTCGGTCTTCAACACCGATCTTCAAATGCAATTCATAACGACGTATCACATATTCGGAATGGGTTATACGACCCTATGGTCCTTTCCCGGTTAACCCGAATAGTGAGCGCTTATTCAAAAATAAGTGTGCATTCAAATTCAATCAATTCACACCAAATACCCATTTAAAGGGAAATATTGATAGTCGGCTATCGAACTATCAATTGATATGCATACATCACCAGATTCCAAATAATTTTCCAAATTATTTATTTTCCAAAATATCTTTACAAGATATAAAATTCCAACACTTCAAAAATAAATCAATATTTATTTTCAAACAAATTTCACTTTCACATATAAATTCCATAATGAATTTATATTTCAAAATACCATGCATATACAATTTCAACTATCCATTTCAAATTATCTTCAAAAGATAAATTCTAAATATTCACTTCATATTGGAAAACATTTCCATACTTATTAAAAATAAGTAATCGACAAATCTTTTTTTATTTTCAACCTTTGAAAATATTCAATATACTTAAATCGAATTAAGTATATATTTCATTATTTAAGGAAATCATTCACTTAAACATATTTACTTGGGCCAAAACGAATGTTACGTAAAACATCGTTACGACAACCCAAAATCACTAGTATAGGGATTCGAAATTAAAATAGATATATAAATCCCAATACTAATCAAAAACATTTCCTTTCGGAAATCATTTACTATAACAACAGTGTTATAGTCCACCATTTCCTTTCATTTCTCGAAACATCTATTTCAACAATAAATGTTAAAATCTATGGTTTCGAATCTCAACACCTTTTAAAACATCGTTAGATCGTTTTAATTCTGTTTAAAACATTCACATTCTAAAACATTTTCTTTAACATGTTATTCACTATTCAAAAACGTGAATATACTTTGTTCACAAATTCCATTATTTCTATTCACTTTAACTTAAAGGATTATTCACTGTCTAAAACGTGAATATAACTCCATTTATAAGTTATAACAATTAACTTATCAAAATAAGTCGTTTGCGGATTTATAAAACAACGTTTATAAATTCCATTTCTATTTATTTATAAAAACTTCTTTTTTTATAAATTCCTTTATTAACATATTTCAGTTTATAACTCAATTATAAACTAAATGTTTATATTATAAGTTAAATACTTATAAAACGATTATTTTATAAAATCGTTCTTTAAACTTCATAATTATAAATCTTATAACTTATAAGATTCATTTATTTAACCAAATATATTCTTCAATTAACTTCACAATTTATAAATCTTACTATTTATAAATTTCATTTATAACTTCACAGTTTATAATTCTATAAATTTCATTCATTTATGAAATTCACTTTCACTACATTCAAACACTTATAAAAACTCGTTTTATAATGTCTATATTTCAATTTATAAATATCCATTTATAAATCTCTAAATATAAATCAGTTTATATTATTATTCTAAAACGTCTTTAAATTCCTTTATAATTTCCTCATTTCGATTTATAAAATAATCAAATTTTATAAATCCTATACTTAAACTTTTATCATATATTCAAAAATCCAATCTAAATTATTTTATAAAATCATTAGTTCATATTTCTCAAAAATCGACTTTTAATCGTATTTCTAAAAATCAGCTTTTTAACTATATTTCACAAGAACCATAATTTTATAACTTTAAAAATTATAACGTTTATTTATTTATAATGGATCAATTCCAAAAATATAGTATATTTTCAAAAAATCACTTTAAAACCATTTTAAAATCCCAAAATCTGGGTCCAATGATGCTACACATCAAATAGTCAATCACGACCACAACGACATCATATATCGTATATGATAATCCATCAAATATCAAAATATCTGAAATCAAATAAAAACTGTTGAGGAATCCAGTTGGATCCCTCCAACCTGTTTTCCTGCATCCAAAAACATTAGCACAATACCAATTTCGCTCCAGTACGAAATTATCGCGGTACATGTTCTTAATAAATATTATCCGCTTACTAACGGCGTAATAGGGTCTCATCCGCAAAAAATACGGGAAATCAATCAACTGCAATATATACATATGCCAATATATATATATTGATATTATATATAATACCAATTTCACTGTTTATGAAATATTCGCGGTATATGTTTTTACTAAATAACATCCGCTTACTAACGGCGCATAATGTCTATTTTAACAATCAATATATACAGTCATCATTCAAACATGCATTCAAATATTTTAAATCTAACTATCTAAAATAAAATCGAAATCTATTCGATTGAGTGAGAAATTCTCACCTTGGTTTTAATTTCCGTTTTAGCTTTTATTTCGAATAAAATTAAACGCGCGTTTAATTTTACCCGAAATTCTCACTAACTCCAAACAACTCCAAACCAACTCCATCGCGTAGTGCTCGTCCATACGATTCCAACGCAACTGAGTTTGCATTTTTTCGACCTCGTATGAAAAAGTTATGAATTATTGAAGTTCGTACACGATTTTAACTTAACAATTTACAATATCTCCTTTATTTTAAACTACAACCATTACCAGCCACTAGATCCATCTCCTCCACATCTGGACCGTCCCCCCCATCTTCCTCTTTCACGTTTTTGGCTACAGGTAATAGCCGTGCAAACCTAACCCATCAAGCTCCACTAGGGTTCCACTTTTTTCCACGATCACTTGACGAAATCCGATCACTCCAACGCCATGACGAAGCCAACGACAAGAGCTATGCTCGGCCCAACCCCTGTGGCACTCGGCCACGTGTACAGCCTCGAATGGCGTGCAAAACCTGATGCAAACGGCCCAAAGTATCTCCCAATCCATAGCTCCATTCGCGATCTCCACCGTTGATCTCGTAGCTCTCGTCGTGCTCTTCATCTTTGTAGTTGAAACCTAAGGCTAATTGTCGACGGATTGGAAGAAATCGAGGGGGAGAGGAGAGTGATTTCTGGCCTTAGAAGGGGGGTGGCGGCTGGCATATGTAAATTAGGGTTTTAGGTTATTTTTTTTATTTTTTAGAGTGAGGTTGTATTTATAGGAAAAGCAAGCGTAAACACTATTCATCCCGGAAATTCCGAACTCCGATTTAGACGCCGTAACCAGCGTTTCTAAGGTTTACCTCGCGTTTCGGACACAATGGAACAGGTTTCGGAAGCTAATTCGGAAGTATGTGCGAGTTATGGCTACAAACGCTCAATTTAAATTAAACCGATTTAAGCGATTTTCTAGGCGTTTTAATTTGTACCGGACAAACGGTAAATCCAATCGACTTGAAATTTGAAACCTTACAATAATATCACATTACGGATCCGATGAAACTGGTTTCGTCGAAATCCAAGACTTTTTGAAAAATGGCTATTTTGACTCGCCAAATTTAAATTAAAAACGATTCGATGCGTTTCGAGCTGCCACGATCAAACGATAACTCCGATTGACACGAAAATTGAAATCCGGTAATAACTAACTAATACGGATCCAATGAAACTGGTTTCGTTCAATTCTGAGACTGTTCAAAAATTGGCTATTTTACAGTCGATTATTAAATATTAAAATATTCAATTTTCACAGATTAACTTTTAATTCGATTTTAAAAGTTCTAAAATATTTCTATAACTCCAGTATGATTAAATAAAATTTTCCAAATTATTTTCAATCATATTTAACTCAATTTTCAATTATTTCCATAATTTCACATATTAAATTATCGATTTAATTATTCAATTAAATCCAAAAATTCAAATAAAAATTTATTTGACTTATAAATTCACTTATTAATATTTAAAATTAATTAAATATTCAATTTTTTAATTTAATAAAATTCTGGGTCATTACAATTAATATAGTCGGTCTGCACACCTATGTATATATATTAACCGAGGCATGCATATTTTGTTGCATATTTTATAAACTGTGTCTGCATATGTTGGCTAGTTGTATATAAGCTCACTTATCCTATTTATCTTCCTTGATCCAATTCTGATTTGAATTCGTCTATTCCTATTATCAGCTTTGATCATTGAACCGTGTCCATCTAGCTTTGTTTTGGAATTCGGATCCGGATTTCATAACTCACTTCTTTTTCTCTGGCCTCGAAAGGTGAGAAATCACTCACGATTAACATTCTTTTATTTACTAAATTTGATTTCAATTGAGACGACAATTGAAATATGAGGCTGTAGTTATTTAAATTGTTATATATGCTATTATCTGTAACTATTCACTTATGGGATATGACACCATATCCTATTGTTTATATATTTATTTTGATGATATATGCCTGTTGTTATTATTATTTACATATCTGTTATCACTCTGCAAGTTCTCTGTTAGCATAGAAATCACTATGGGTTGAAATGATACATACCCAAACAAACTTTAGAATAGGAGAAAATCGTTATGGGTTGAAATGATAAACCCAAGCGATTTTCATTTAATTGAATTGGGATTACGGGTTGAAATGCTATCCACCCGTATACATTTAGTGTACGGATTGAAATGATAAATATCCGTAACACTTGACCATATGATAAGAAATATATACATACATCGTTGGTCCATATATATAAATATTTTGAAATTTAATTCATTGTTTTGGAAAGAAATATATGGTCTTATTAAATGTTAATCCTTAAATTTTTTTATATATAAAGGGTAATGATATATAGATTTAATAATATTTAATTCAGTCAAAATTTGATTTAATACATAAATTATGCTAAATATTTATGTAAATTTTATTCCAAAAGTATTCTGCAATTTAATAAGATTGGGAGATAAATGTGGGTTTATCTAAATGGTATTTAAATAAGGATTTATTCAGTTAAATCAATTTGAAATTTTTGAATGGGAAATTTAAGGGTATGATTTGTAACTGGATTTTTATTTAAGTGATTTAATGAATATTTCACGTTTAAATAAATTAAAGAAAATATTGAGTAAAATGTAATTTAAGGTTACTTAAATGATATTGTATCTAATGAGGGATTATTTTAAGACTAGATAATAATGAGGTTAAATCGAGATCTATATGGAACTATTAGATTGAACATTTAATTAAATATTCAAGCTTTGAACTATATTGGGATTTAAATGGTTTATTTTGAGATTCGGATATGTATTTGAAATCAGTATAGTTGAATTTATTATTTAGAAACTAAATTGATTAAAAAGTTAGTTTGAAACGTTGAATACTTAAAGTTTTGAAATATATTGAACATAAAGGGTATTTTGTGATTTCAAATCCGAATTTGAGATCGATAAAATTGAAGTGGTTATTTTAGAAATTGAGTTGAATTTAAATTAATAAATTGAGATTGAAATAGATTTAATTGGGGTGGTCGGGTTGATGTTAAACGATTTGTTAAGTTGAGGGAATTGAAATTTCTTTACTGTACAAATTATTTAATATATAAAAATACTATTTGGGAAGTATAGAGATATTTGAAGTGAAAATGATATTTGGTTTTGAAGTATAAATTAAGTTGAAAAGACTACGGTGTTATAGTGTATATTTCTATCTTTTAGATAGTTCCATGGACCCTTAGAGGATGGTTATCCCAAACATCCTCTAAGTTAATTATATTTCAGTTGATATTTCACTTGAGTTAGATTTATAGATATAAGAATGTTAATCCTGACTCGAGTGTTTTGTGTTTTGCTTTACGCTCGGGTCAGACTGAGAGATACAGCATTTGAGACTCATCTTCGAAGTTGGAGCTTTGCTTGAAGATCCAGCTATCTATCCCTTCAGTCATCCAGTTGATTGGTTCAGAGAAGCCATCTGTTGCATTGGAGACTTCATGGCATTTGAACTATTCGATTGTATTTTATTTCTAACTCTGAGGTATATAGTAGCTTCATGAACTACTATTCTTTATCCATTCCGCTGCATTGTATTACTCTGTGTAAGTGATCTATGATTGATTTATTTACTGTATATTTTAAGTTTTGCCAAATTTTATTAACAATTCGGTATTTTGAATTATTCAAGTCGAACATGTATGGTTTTATTGTCGATTTGAATGGTCCAAAATAGCGGGTCTTTACAATTATCAACCATTAATTACTTCTTAACCATGTTAAATACCAGTTAAAACTTAATTAGTCAATCAATACTCATTAATTTAACTTAGGTGTTGATTAGTTACTTATTACCTTCTTAATTACTAATTAAGTCTAATTACCTTTTTATTTTACTAATTAATTGAATAATTAAATTACAAATCTTAATAACTTTTTAATTAAATTTTTAATTACTAATTAATTTCTTTGAAAACTTTTACAAAATGATTTCAAATTAAAACAACTTGAAACTAAAATCGATAAATTTCGTCGACCAACATCCACGACGACTATCGCAATGGCCATGGTTCGCTCTAACATATTCTTAGCGAACACTTCACAACTCCTTACTTTTTTTTTCATTGTTTAAATGTTGTTTATAAAAAAATTAAAAAAAAAACTTTTGAAACTAAAGCTGCAAACTTTAATCCATTTCAAAACTTTAAACTTCGGAAAACAACTTCCATTCCAACTGAATCTCAAATCCGTCACAATTATACAAAGTAGCAAACTTTGTTTACCGAAACTCATGCCATAACTCATGTTTTACAATCAACACATTACTAACACAAACCATCTTCATCATAGGTTGTAAATGTACATCCATATATACATGCTTACTAACTTTATAATACAACATCGATTTTCATAACTAAATCAAGCTATAGTAAACCATCCCAATCATAATTAAACCAAATGATTAACACTCAATTTCTACACTATATTATCACTATGATGATGACTTAATAATAAAGCAAAATTCTTTTCTAAAATAAGATAGTTTACTCACCAAATGCCATCCAAACAAGACCAAACAAAGCTACAACTTGAATCTAAGCTAGAACTATGCTTTCCCTTCTAGAAAAATGATGTTTTTTGTGGCCTTAGAGGCCAAAATAGGTTCAGAGTTACTAAGTGAGCTTGTCCATGACATGTTTAGGAGGTGTGTGAGCTTGATAATGAAATGAGAAGAGGTAGGAAGGAAGAAGTGATTTAAACAAATTTTCTATGGATTTTTTTCTCTTCTCTCAAGGCAAAAAGAAGAAGTAATGAAAAATTTAAAATGGAAGAAGAAAGAAATAAAAGTAAGGAGATAAGAAGGAGAACAGGTGGGTATATATAGGCACAAAATAAATTAAATAATATAACCTATCATAATTATACCTAGTCACATCATAAAACTTTTAATATATATATATATATGTATGATTATGTTTAGTCACATCACTTTCTTATACATATAGTTATGTTTAGTCACATCACTTTCTTATATTTATATAATTAATTATTATCTTTAGTCACATCGCTTTCCTTTATACATATATAATTACTATGTTTAGTCATATCACTTTCTTTTATACATTTAACTACTATGTTTAGTTACATCACTTTCTTTTATATATATAAGTTCAATTATTAATTGACTAAGAAGTGATTAGAGATAATTATGGTTAATGATTACAAATCTAAGATGTGACAATACTTAATATATATATATATATATATATATATATATATATATATAATGTTTATTATTTTTAAAACCATGTTTTGTCACGTCACTTGCTAATCCTAATCCTAATTAATATAAGATAATTTATTTTTAAGTGTATTATTATCTAGTTAATTAATTCTTATATATATGTGTATATAGTGCACAAAGATGAACAACGTTCCAGTAACTTTCCGATGTCGAAAGGTCGAAATCTGGGAAAATGTTCTTCAATCACATTTTCTTTTTTTCTACGAACTATTTAATTTGATAAAAAAAATTGAATGATTTTATTATCATTTTTAATTTATTAAAATGAATTTATTTCCATTATAAAATCTACATATTAAATTTTTAAAATTAAATATATATTCACTAATCAAAGCTGTGAAATTCCGGGTCATTATAGAAATGAAGTATGCGAGTGTTTCATACTGTCTCTAATTTAGATATGAGTTCATCGATCAAAGTCTCGCCTAATTCTGAGTTAGTATGAAGAAGTTACGACAGTTTAAAAAAAATGACTTCTACATAGACAGAGTTTAGATATGGGGATATAGCATGTTATTTGCTAAGTACAACTATTAGTCGCCGTAGAGAACTACAACGTACATTCAAAATATAAAGTATCCGAGTCTTTTTTATTAACTGTAATTTAGATGGGAGTTCATTGTTTAAAATCTCATCTGATTCCAAGTTAATATGAAGAAGTTATTGTAATTTCAATGAAAAATAGTGATTTGTTAAAGTTTAGATAAGAAATCTAGCATGTTATCTGTTAAGTACAAATGTAAGCAACCTGGATAATTATGATATACGTTCAGAATATGAAATATCTGAATGTTCTACATCAATTGTAATAATGATGTGAGTTTATTGGCTAAAATCTCATTCTATTTTGAGCTAGTATAAAGGACTTCTAATATTTTAAACAAAAAAATAGCGACTTCTGCCTAACAATACGAGTAGACAATTGCAATTTTTAAATTTTCAAAATTCAGATTTCAATTTTTGAAATTTAAAATGATATTTTTTTCGATCCATATTTTCAAATTTATACTTTTAATAAATGGCTAAATGAGTAACACATTTATAACCCTTTCAGTAATGGCCAAATGATATATGATCCATTTAATAAAGATACTAAATGGGTTGATCCAACCCATTTATAAGTTGGTTAAAAGGGTTGGGTTAATAGGCTGGGTAATATTTTAACGGGTCTACTTTTAGGTGATCGCATTATACTTTGTTGGTTCAAAAGGTTATTCTTTTAGCATTTAGAAAAATAACATGAGAAATATGTTGGTGAGAGCATGTAAGGTAGATATATACGAAGTTGATTGATGCCTAAATACAACTGTAGGACGAATATCTCATAGGCACACTTAAAATAACCACTCTTTCAGTCATTTATTAGATGAACAAAGAAGTCAAAACATTCAATACCACTTAGGCATCTCCTGATATACTAATCAGCAATAATAAGGCAATCAAACATTTCTTCAAACAACATTGAAATATTGTATCACTTAAATTAAATAGATGTTAATGCTACTGTAATTCTCATGTAAAGTTCAAGTGAAACGAGTGCATAATAACCCAGACTTCCTGAAAAGCAAACTTAAAGTTTCACTGTAAACCAATTTTGTGCATTAACAACAACATATAATTGAAATCATCAATTGATAGTGATTTATTACTCTAGTTAATTCAAGAATTAGTGAATGCAAGATAGTTTATAACTTTCTAGTGCAATGAAATAGATATATTTCAAAATAAAAAATAAAAAGTGTGAACAAATATTGTAGAATGCTTTATGCAGATAAATAAAATTCATTTTTCTATGTGTTGATTGGTAGAAAATCATTTGAAGCAAGCAAAATTTCATTAGTTATAAAGTTGTAATTTTAGTAAACATTAGTAGTGAGAGTAAAAATGGGGAATCAACAACCAAAATACGAAGGTATTTAATTACATGCATTCGATCAAATTGATAAACTTTAGCTTGTTAGAATATGACACGAATCCATGCCCAATTTAATTACACAGTAGCCATGGCATATAACCAAGGTAAGTAATAAATAACGACAAACAAAATGTAATACATACAAAATACTATAATGCGTGCGTTCACTCATTATCAACTGAGCACTTACGTTAAAGTATTATGAATTTCATTTTTCTATGTGTTGATTAGCAGAATATCATTTGAAGCAAGCAAAATCTCATCAGGGTTTATAAAGTTGCAATTTTAGTAAACATTAGTAACCAGAGTAAAAATGAGGAATCAACAACCAAAATACGAAGGTACTTAATTACATGAATTCAATCAAATTGATAAACTTTAGCTCGTCAGACTATGACAGAATCCATGCCCAATTTAATCGTACAGTCGACATGGCATATAACCAAGATAATAAATAACGACAAACAGAAAGTAATACATACAAAATACTATAATGTGTGTGTTCACTCATTATCGACTGAGCACTTACATTAAAGTATTATGAATTTCATTTGGTTCTCTAGGTATAAAATATACAAAGCGTAAATTATACAAAGCTAAAGGAACACTGAATAGTAGCTAGTCTACTAAAAGAGGACCTGACAAGAGCAACATTATTGTACTTGTTTGAAATTGAAATTAACTTAAACTTGCAGACATGTTACTAGAATGATGTACTTGTACACTCTGTGCTTGTATTCATCCTAGACCCTTATGGTGTGTAGCAGCAGCAATTGCAGTATGCAGTTGTTATGATGAAGCTAGGTTTAATTCCACCTGGCTGTACTTCTGTCACCTGGCTGTACTTCTGTACATGAAGTTGGAATCCATGCATGGCTGCCTAGTTGCCTGCAATAACTAATCATTTGAAGCCTAATAAATACACCGAATATCAAGTTAAAGGCTGAAAATGGAAGGCTGGCGCCACTGTCTACAATCCATAAGTTTTATGGGCTTGTATAACAGCCAAAAAAGTGCATGTTACTAAATTAAGCTAGAAGCATATTTACTAAACAAACACCAAGATCAACGACATCCCTCACATCAGACCCATCATTTGCGTATAGATGGCCGTAGTTTGACTTGGCCAGCAGCAACCCACCCTTTCGGTATTCTGGTAAGCTCTCTGTGGATTGATTCGAATTAGGGTTATTTTCACTCAATATATAATGTTTTACAATTTATGTTTTTTTGTTCTTATTATACAGATTTTCAGTTCACTTATAGAGAAATCCTGTGCTTTGCTAAATGGACTTTAAAAAAAGGAAGATATGATTTAGGAGCACAGAACAAACTAGTCCAACAGTCAACATATAACACAGAACAAAGCTGATTTTGAAGGTTTTTTTTAATACATGTGTGTATACTCTGGATATATATTAATTAGGCACACAAACCTTATATGTACGAGGGAGAACAAGATGTATACGGTAGACTACCTGGAACCAAGGACTTGTATAATGGGAGGATGATGCCAACTCTTCCTGGAAGCCATTACCAAAGCAAGTATCCAACCGGCGTTGCCAAAGATGAGCTAGATGTAGTTTTGACTCTCATACTTTAGATTTTTACCTGTTCCATACCATTAGTCTCCTAAATGTACCAGTCCACCCTTTTAAGTTTCATCATCCTTTGTTAGCTACTTCGACATTTTTGCTAATTGTTTGACGTCTGCAATTAAGCTTTCAGTAAATGACGCTTTTAGACTTTATTGTTAAGAAAATGTACTTGATCACTCTGGTCAACCAATGTTATGTTTTCATGCACTTTAATAAAAACAAATAAACTCTAAAATTTCAAGTATGTCGTGCAGTAAATAATGCAAAGATAAGATTTTATTTTCAATAGAAAAATTAATAGAAAAGGAACAAAGGAAAAAAAATGAAAATAAAAAGAAATTGTTTTTACATTTAAGGAAAAAGCAACCAAGGTAAAATTTGAGAAGGGATTCGGAGATTTTACTATTTTTCATAAAGAACGAGGTTATTAATAAACAAGTTTTCAAAAAAAAAAAGGAATTTGAATATTTTACTTCTGCAAATGTCATTCATAAAATGCACATGCAGCAATATATCACAATCAAATAAGTTTTCAAATAATTACTCAGGAATGCATGCTTGCACATTGTGATACTATGCGTACACATAGCACTAATAATAATAAATAATTGAATAAAATTCTGCTTGCTGTAAGTACATGATTAACGTTGTTGCATAATGTGCAATAAATTACTCATGTGAATGAATATATCCCATAAAATTTTCAACTTGACATTTATGTACATTGAACATTGGTTAATACTCGATATGATTGTGCTTCATATATGGTGAGTGTATCTATTCTTCCTTGTCTTTTCAGCTTATATATACAAATTAGCATTTGCTTTTAAATATGCATGGCATATACTATTTGTGCCAGTACAATACATGTTAACTTAAGATACATAATCTTTCTCGTTATCAACTTTAAGTATACAAATATAATATAATTGATATATTAATTAAACATACCTTAATAGTCTTAAGGTACATTATGATATATCACTTTCCACCAATTTCACCATACACACACATATGTACACGCGCCACAACGAAAATGAACAATAGTAATAAAATCAGACAGGGACATTAAACAAATCAGAATTATCAAACGTTAGAGAAGCATCATTAGACTCTAATGAAGGTATGGATTTATCATCTTCATTAGCAATATGTACAAAGTTAGAGCCGAACCAGTCAAGTTCAATAAAAGGACACATGGAAAAAATAGAGGAACCTGAACCTAAAAACTAATGCCCTTTAAAGTTTTTAGGTTCAGCTTCCTCTATGTGTTCTTTTATTGAACCTGCCTCGTTCAGCTCTAATTTCGTACGTACTGCTAATGAAGATGATGAATCCTTACCTTCATCATAGTTAATGATGTTTCTCTAACATTTGATAATTTTGAAATGTTTGATATCCCCTTTGATTTTATTAATATTGTTTCATTTTTGTTGTGGCGTGTGTACGTATGTGTGTATGGTGAAATTGGTAAAGTGATATATCATACTGTATGTTAAGACTACTAAGGTATGTTTAATTAAAATATAAATTATATTATGTTTGTATACTTAAGTTGATAATAAGGAAGATTTCATATCTTGACTTACTGGCATAAATAGTTATATCCCATGCTTATTCAAAAGCTAATGCTAATTTGTATATATAAGTTGAAAATATAAGAAAGATGAGATACACTCATCAAATATGAAGAAGAATCATATCGAGCATTAAACGATGTTCAATGACCATAAACGTCAAGTTGAAATTTTTTATGGGATATATTCATTCACATAAGTAATTTTATTGCAATTATGCAGCAATGTTGAAATATCGTGTATTTATAGCAAGAAGATTTTGTTTCAACTATTGATTGTTATTAATGCTATGTGTGTATATAGTATACACAATATGCAAGCACGCATTCTTTCTTAAATAATATATAATAATAATATAAGATAATTATTTGAAAAATTATTATGATGCATTGCTACATGTGCACTTTATAAATGACATTTGCACAGGATTCAAAATATAAAATATCCAAGTGTTTTTTATTGTCTGTAATTTAAATGCGAGTTCATTAATCAAACCCTTGCCTGATTTGGAGTTAATATAAAAAAAAATATTTTAGTTTGAATAATAGTGATTTCTTCTTAGACAAAGTTTAGATATAGAATGTAGCATGTTATTTGTCAAGTGCAACTGTTAGTCACCATGGAGAACGACGTTCAGAATATGAAATATCCGAGTACTCCATGTAGTAATTATACATGCAAATCACGTGGAGGTCTGGCGTGCAAATCTTTATAGAAAATATATTTGGAAGTATTAGCTTGTTAGACTATGAAGCAAATCCATGCACGATTTAATCATACAGTAGCCATGACATATAACCAAGATAATAAATAATGACAAATAGAAAGTAATACATACAAAATATTATAATGTATGTGTTCACTCATTATCGACTCAGCACTCACATTGAAGTATTATGGATTTCATTTGGTTCCCTACGTATAATAGCAACATTATTACACTTGTTTGAAATTGTAATTATCTTAAACTTGCAGACATTTTAATAGTATAATGTACCTGTTCACTCTGCGCTTGTATTCATCGTAGACATTCATGGTGAGTAGCAGCAGCAATTGTAGCATGCAGAAGATTACAATTCACTCTGCGCTTGTATTCATCGTAGACATTCATGGTGAGACTTTGTTACGAAACCAATAAGATGAAGCTAATGACACCAAACTGTACGTCTATGGCGGAGATTGCGATCCATGCCTGGCTGCCCAAATGCCTGCAATAATTAATGGTTTGAAGCCTAACAAAAACACTGAATATGCAGTTGAAGGCTGAAAATGCGAGCCTGGTAACACCATCTACAATCCACAAATTTTATCTAATTGTTAATTCTATTAGCATTGTAACATAAACTATACTACATAACATATTTTATTTTGGTAAGCTAAAAATTAACTATGTTACTGCATATTGTGTTTGAGTTTAATGGGATGGCCTAATTAGCCAAAAAAGGTGCCCGTTATTAACAAAACACCTAATACAATATATTAAACTTATGTTGAAACATTTGTATAATTTCATGGCGACATTAGTAAATATTATCAAAGCTAAAGCATGTTTTTGCCTCGAATTCTGGACAATCTAAATGGTGGCATTTTTCATTTCCTATTCCCACTCTCGTTCTATCATTCAGCTTTTAAGTTACGTCCATAGTGTATGGATTTTTCGTGTACTTTCAGACAATGATTCAAGCAAGTGTAACCGCACTAATTTGATGATGAAAGGTCCTAATTTCTACAAGCAAATATTTTGATTTCATGATTAAATGATGAATATGTTTCAGTATTGTTAATGACCTGATTACAAATTATCACAAGTTATGGTGAAAATAAAATTCAGCTGTGAAAAAAATCTTGACATGTTTACAGACCGCCCATGGTGCAATGAGAGTTGTAATTGCAGATATAGCACCAATCAGGAGAAAAATCCGATCATAACAAACATATAGACACCAAAATAAAGTTTCCAACCATCATCTTTCCTTTAAAAAAAATTATGTGCGACATGTAAGGAACAGGACATATATGTTGATACAACGATAAATTAGAAAACTAGATAACTCATGGACTTGCATTTATATAACCCGACGAATAATGAGAATATTCCAGGTACACAAATCAAAGGAAGCAAAGCTGCGACAAAATCCACCTTCATCGGTACTCTATCTACCTGAGAATTCACTACTTCTCAATATGTCACTCCACAAAAAGCAACAAGAACAACTAAACCAAAAACTAATAGTTTAGAAATGAAATAAATGTGATTATAATAAGGAAGATATTATGTTGTAGTTTAGCTTACTTGAAAATATGGTAATGCATCAAGCAGAAGAGATATAAAATCGATATGTGGCAAACCATGAAATGATGGTAGAATAGCAGTAACTGGCAAAGCGATTACAACAGTTACTGCCCATTCATGATGACCACTCCATCCCTTGTAACCTAAAGCATGTAAGGGCTTTGCAGCCGCAATTGTACCAAGGGCTACACTGAACCAGTAAATATGAATATGCTGATAAAAAATAATACTCCCTGTAAAAGAAAATCGGCGTAGAAAATTTATACAAAAATATAAGTTGATTAAGTCTATGAGATATCAAGTGCATCCAGTAAATAATTCAATCATAAAGAGGTTAATGTGCTACAGACGTTTATAAATAACAATCAAACCACTTTTAAAACTGGGCAGATTATATCCTTTGGTTGCATTATCAGGGAAATAAAAATTTATTTGTGCACAAGAATAGCCATTTACTTAAATGTGTGATGATATGAAAAGAACAGAAATTTTTTGAAAAGATGCATGTAAAATGTAATAATATCTCATTCCCACGACTTTGATGATTATTTATGTGAGTTACAAAATCTGGTGTAAAAGCCAAAAACAATATCTTTGACTAAGAGAAATAATATCTTTAAAGTGAAATCGAAATCCGAGCTGTTGGCAAGATAGTAGCCACAACCTGCAGCTAGTGAGGAAGGAAACAAAAACATGTAGTCCTATGTTCGCTCTGTTACATCAACCACCCATAAACCTGAGCCATGCACTTGACCAAGTTCAGTAATACAGCAAAATTAGAATAGTTGTTTAGATGACAATTTGATGAATTAACAATAAATTCCATAGGAAAATTTTTCTTAACCGCACAAATGCTGCCAATTGAATAATTTACTACACGATTTAGCACATGAGTTGTGAAACGATTTATATAAAAATATAGTGATGAACATAAAATATTTTCAGAAAACAATCCTGTTATAATGAGAATTACATATGATTTCCTCCATATAATGAACCATGATACATATGGTTCCTTGATCATCCCACTTTCCATTATCTTTTATAAACAGTAAACTACAACCCACTAAATCCATGAACGTTGGCTAGTCGAATTATTATACACAACCAAATTTAAAATCTAGTAGTCAAAGTAAATATATGTGAAATTTGAGTGGCACATGTTAGATTAAGACAACACTAGCATGCCCATATATATTCAATAAGTTTAGAAATTGTGAGGTCTAACTATCGTATTAAGTGCTATGTAACAACTCATGTTTAGCATTTACCTAAAATAACAAGTGTAAAGTTGTTAACAGTTAATAGTATTCTCCTAGCTAGCATCTCAAGAAAATCTTGTTATTTATACTGACATGTACTTTTTTCTAAAAAACACAATGGTTACAGATTTTGACAATCATGTTTTCTTTAAAAAAAAATATAAGTCATAACTCTTTGCTAAAAAATATCAATCAATTGCAAAAGTTGATGAATTTGAACATCAAATTATAATTTTTAAAGTTAGAATTCCAGTTCTAAAAATGAAAACGAATGGTTAAGCATAAGTAGATTTTGCAAGGACATAAAAATCAAATGAAAACTGATCCAGGTTTCATGGTTGTAAAATGGAGGCAGTCAAGTTAAAGCTATATTCCAGAAATAATGAGAATTACAAATAAGCATAGTCAAACACCTTAAATGATAATGAGATGATCAGTGAACAAATTTGGATGATAATTGTGGTGAAATTCTAGTAAAAAAAAAAAAAAACATGCCTAATTTTCCCCTTATTTCCATTTAAATATGGATGTGTAAAGATCTAGTGGGAAAGCAAGTCATCCCAACCACAAACTCCAAGCGCAACTAATGGTTGTTCCACATAAGTAGCCTAAAAACCTTTAATTTGCATTGTGAAGATCAGTAGCATTGATGGAAGAACAACATTGTTCTTTATTTTTCTAGATAAATCATAAATACATCTGATGTTTATAACAGTCACAGTTGTGCCAATATCAACTTATTAATTCGAAAATCAAATATAAAGATATGCATTCAGTGAATGGTTTATGTCCTTGCATCCTATCTCTTGTTCACACCATTTCCCTAATTTTCTTAAAAACTAATACAAAAAAATTCCTATCAATAATGAGAATAATGATAAGGGAAAATAAAATTTAAAAGGATAAATTTACTTGCAGCTCAAAAATTTGCAGTTTGAATTTACAAACTCTAGTTTCTTTTTCATTCCCAATTTTAATAATTCCTGATTCCTTTTTTGAATGGTAGTCAGTAAATGTCTAGCATATCACTTGCAATAAAATCAGAAACAATAAGCAAGGGAATAAGTGCCAAAGTATCAAATCTAGAAATAACAATCAAATTACTTCAATAATATAGAATAGCCAATTTTAATCCGACTACTGATTTTCCCATCACGATCTTAAATCCAATGATCTCACTTGCAATCGCGCTTTGAATTTCTTTGGATTGGGGTAGTCATCTACGGTCATGAAAATCAACTGCATATATAAATTATAACAATGATGATGATAAACAAGGGAAAATGACCCTAAAATTTTCACACATTCAAATATAGAGTTCCATAGACACAAGTTCAAATCAATAACTAATCTGAGTTAACCTTTGATCGTGACCAAGATTCACAAAAGTTGCAGCAATCAACTTGTTTAGATAACCGCCAAACAAAGGTGAAACAAAATTTCCCAGTAAATTAATATAATTATAAGTAAAAACAGAAAAAGCGCAGAAAATTTCACCTTTTCGCTTTTCTTGTTCTTTCTGTAATTCATGTGAAGCAGGCTAGCCCCTTGGGAGAATTGCGGATTTATAGAATCCTACAGAGAAGATGTTATTGTAGGGTGAAGATGGCATTGTTCATTGCCGAAATAGACGGAAGTGATTTGACCATGGAAGGGTAAAACTTAACCTGTGAGTAGAAAAGAAGGTATGAAATACATTCCCAAGGATAGATTAATATATATGACTCACCTTCACTCACCTTCACTATTATAAATAGGTTTAAAATTAAATCATTTCATAATCAATCATTTACAACCATAATTACAGAATAATACAGCTTCCATTTTTAAGCTTGCTCTAAATAACATATATGTTTTATGTTTTTCTTTCAAAACTAATAGCTATACAATAATTTTTTGCTCATCTCCTTATATTTATTTCTTTTATTTAAATTGTTACTTAAATTGTTGCTTGTTTTAGACTGAAATAATAGAATCTAGTTAAAGAATTCAAAGACTGAACTTTAAATGATTATTCAACTTTTTGGTAACTATTCTCTACTTATTTACTTCAAGATTTTATTACGGGTAAAAATTAAATTTTGTTACTTAGCTATATTTTTTAACAAGCACCTTCCGTTTATTTAATTCTAATCTCATTTGAGTTTTATATTCGGAATAATAAATGTATTAAGTTTTTCATTCTAAAATTAATAAATATATAATTGTATTTTTGGTCATTTCCTTGTGTTTATTTTTTACTAAAGACTATTTTCTTATTGCTATCTAATTTGTCATAGTTTTTTAAATTGAAATAATGGAATCGATGAGTCATATCGTTGAAAGATTAACTTCAGATGATTTTTCAGTTTTTCTAGCAACTTATCTTTGTTTATTTATTATTTGGCAATATTTTGTCCCAACCACATGGCACTACTGAGTTTTTGTTATAGATTATCATTTTATGAGTAAAATTGACCTATATTGAATTTTACATTCAAAAATTGACGATTGTATAATGATTTTTGGCTCATTCTTTAACTTTTATTTGTTTAATTTTGGATTAACATTTTTATTGCTTCCTAAATTGTTGCCGATTTTAAATTGGTATAACAGAACCGCCAAGTTAGATAATTTACAGATTGAATTTCAAATGATTTTCGATTTTGTGTCAACTTATCTCTATTTTTTTTACTGTGAAATATTTTATTACAAAATTTAAAAATTAAATTTAATATTTAGATGTACCTTTTTACTAAAGTTCCACTTATTTTGATTTTTATGTTACAAATAATATAAATGTTTTGACTTTTCCATTCAAAATTTAATATGTGTGTGCGCGTGTGATTTTTAGATAATTTCTTCATGTCTATTTTTATTTCTTCACTCGATGATCTTCTATTACAAAACTAAAAATTAATTTTAACTTTTAGCGGTAATTTTTTTTACGCTAATACCCTGCCATTATTTGGTTCCAGTTCTAACTTGAGTTGTACATTTTGAATATGTATTGGGTTTTCCATTCTAAATTTATTAACTACGATATCGCATGAGTTCGTTTGTAAATCATAGGATGTATGTTAAAAAATTGTTAAAATTTACATTTGTCTATTCTTCTTTCATGCTTTTAGTTTCCTAAATTCATAGAGAAGGAAAAATATTTTTTATTAACAAATTTAACAGAGAAAATGCATGATCTGGTTAATTTAAGTTTTTCAATAACAAATGTTTTTTGTTGGGTGTTTAATGATATTATAAATGAATATTATCATATTTTTCCATCTTCGATATTAAGTTAATTGATTGCTATTGAATTAGTATGCCCATGAATGAAAATTAATCGCTTTAATTAGCATCAAAGAGGATTCGATCTAGAATTACTATGTAATTAATTATATGATTCATATTTGGATCAAGCTAGAAAGATATAGTTAGTAATTATAGTAATTTGTATTAAGTTCTTCTTTTAGTTTGAATTAAAATTCAAATAATAAATATAATTATCATAATTTACTCTATTTCATATAACAATATTATAATAATGCATATTCAATCTCATGCAGTCCCCAATTTTACATTGGCTAGTGTTAGAATCTTTTTTACTTATCACTATGAATTGAAATGAATTTAATGTCATTTATTTCACATTTAAGCTATGGTAAACGTATTTACTATTTTAAGTTTAACTAAAATAATATACAATTAATTCTCATTATTATAATTTTTACCCTCCAATTTGATTCCAATTAGAATGAGGGTTATATATCAAATAATATTATAATGTAGATAGAAAAACTTAATGCTAACCAATCAATTTATGAAATTGACATTCTTAGTAATATAATGCTTTCTAGTTAGGAATAACTTGTAATTAATGTTAGTGCCTGCTATATAACACCAACATCTCCAAAACTATCACTTATACTTTGTTCGCTTTGAATAGAGATGACAATGGGATGTGTCTAGGGTCAAAACTCGATAGATCTGCCCCTGTTTTGACCCGTCAAGACCCGCCTCACTCGATCCACGCTACTAAGATCTCATTAAATCATTTTATTACTATAACAATGATGTGTTAATCCTTTTATACATAATTGATTGTAACTTGGATATTCTAGCGTTCTAGAATAAGTTATATGATGTTTATAATATTAAGTTGCATCACTAGTAATTATATAATAACTTATCAATGTTTTTTTGAACCGTTATCACACACCTCATTTTTATTACCTTACTTATTATTGTAAACAAATTGATATATATATTTATTCTATCATTTAGAGACAATCCCTCTTACAAATAAAATAAATAAATATATATACATTAATACATAATTTTGAATGAATATGTAAAGTCACATCGGACCTCAGGGTCCGACGGGTCTACTCTAACCCGTACGAGTTCCAGATAGAGGGCAAAAGTCTAAACCTGCACCAGGTTCATGGGGCAGGTAACCTAGTGCGGGTCTGGGGTATAGAAAACCCACCCAATTGCCATCCCTCGCTTTCAAAGTATCTAAGCATATTTATAATTTAAGGTTTATCAATTGCGTTCAAGGAAAACCCAATTCGAAAAATTCACAGCTAAAAGCGTATGCTTCTGCATCATAAAATTATTAAAAATATCTATAAATGCATAGTAAGAAAATAAGTGAAACTCATATGCATAGCAGAACTCTTATGTATGTTTCTAGTCAGATGTGTGGTTATTTCACCCACTTAATTATATGTATGTTTGATGTGTTAATCGACTTTACTAGAGATGGGTTATCTTTTATGTGAATGGTTTAGAGATATGTTGACACTTGAGATATGCACTAGCAACTTCTGTTACACTTATTTATACTAAGCCAGATGATATTTTATATCGACATTTATATTCTAGACATAGTCTGATCTGTGTGTTATTCATGTAATACTCGGGTAAATTTGATACATTTCAGGTTGGGGGATGAGTTGTCCAATTGTGAAAGTTGAGCACGGATGGAGAATAGAATATGTTAACAAGAAAACTTGACAATATCCTAAAGCTATGTTGTTAACAAGAAATTTCGTTAACACCTCAAAGCAAAGTTTCAGAAGTGAACAACTCTTTCGAAACCCCTTACGAATGAGTCGATAGAGACTGCATGTCTTAGAAAGGTGGCCTTTCGAAAGTGTTAATTGTTGATAAGAGAACCAATCAACACTTCAAAACAATGATAAGGAAGGGAACAATTCATTCATAACCCTTTCGAGTGGGTTGGAAGGTGATTGTGCTTTTTAAAGGGAATCCACTTTTGAAAGTATAAATTCTGCTGCCTTGGTTGAGGCTCCTTTGAGAGGAGTTATATGTTTTGGAATTTCCAAGCCCCTTAAGAAGGAATCCTCCCAGTAAACATAACTTCAGTAATCATACAATAAGCCCATTCAAAACCCATTTCGAACTAGTCGAAAGAATCCTTACTCTTTTAAAGGGACTTAAGTACAATTTAAAAGATTTAAATTCGATATGCAATGGAATCATATCCTGGACAAATGATTTAAGTTCAATGGACATGTTAATATCGAATTGTCATCATCACGTCAATTTAGTATTTCATATCATGAAACGTGATGATAATATGATTCGAAACCACAATATCTAAGTAGATTCCATAACATTACATAAATCAAACAAGGGTTAAGAAAATAAGTGAGCATCATGTGCAATTGGTCATTAGTCGAGCTAATGGCCAAAATGATCTTCCTCATATTCAAAGTCAATATTGGATCCATGCATCCACTCCTTTACATTTATCTAAATTGGATTACAAGTAAGAGAATTTTCCCCAAATTGATTTAGGGTTATGAAAGTTTGACTTTACTATGAAGTACGAAAGAGGTTTCAGAATTCAAAATTCGGTCCACAAACTTGGACCCGTAGGGTAGTATTTATAGATGCAGGTTTATCCCCTTCCACGTCCATTCTTTTGAAGCAGTGGAAAGGTCTTTCTCTCAGCCTTTCTCATTCATCCTTTCTCTTTCGTCCTTTCGCTTCCATAGCTTTGAAGGCGATTGCTTGGGTCTCTTATTATGCTTGGGTTAACTCTTTCGCCTTCATCAACACTATACTAACAGTGGATGTTGTTCTAAAATTCCCCAATACTGCTTTTGCGTTCTTCTACAATCTTTTGGCACATTAGAAAGGTGTGCATCAAAAGAGTTAATGTTCCATATCACGAAGTTATTACAATATCACATACAAGAACACCATAGGCAACAACAAATTGACTATGAGTCTAGATAGTTATTATGGTCTCAGTCAATTCAGCAACGAGCTTTTCTCATCCACCCTTATCAAATAAATGATACTTTAAAACACTACATATGCAATTAGTGTTCAATATAAAGAACTGCAAATTTCTGATAACATAGGAACTGACATTTATTCTATTAGTCATGAAATATACATTTAACAAAGTAAATGAAACATTGTTTTGTTAACTGAAAATTTTGGAGAATAAGCCTTTTGTCATTGACGCATCATTGATAATTAATATGAATTAAACTTTGACCGTGAGACAAGCACCATTGTCCAAGTGGTTAAGTGATCCGGCCTTGGTGCGATGTGGCATGATTCGAACGTATATTAACATGTGATAGGTTGTAATAGTGACATGTTGTATATAAAGTATCATTTCAAAGAAAAAAGAAAAAAAAACTGTAAGAAGCTAGAAATTTCGATCCCGAAAATTTTAGAAAGTTAGGAAAAGAAGAAAGAGAAAGAAGAGAAGAAACAGAAAACCAAATTCAGAATCTCACATTCACAGCGGATAAAATATAATATCAAATAATATTCTTTACACAAAGAAAGCTGTATTAGTTAATTACATTTTAATACATCAGAGTTATATCATATACACAAACACTGGACAGATACAATCAACATGACCCAAATAAACTACAATATATCACAGCGGAATATGCTCCATACGTTCCTGCCATCCAGCTCGCCTCTTGAGCTCCAGATTGTCCTTACCTGAAAATCTGTAATACTTGGTCTGACCCGAGCATTAAATCAAAGTAACACCCAGTCAGGCTGGAAACCAGCGTGAGTAAACCCATATAATATGAAATTAATGAATAGAACTTATTTAAAACCCGGGGTAACTCGTTCACCACTACAAGTTCACAACTTGTAATAGTCAACACTTATATATGCAGTCAATCTCTAAGTACCTTTACTTAGATTTAAATGGTCCAGTCATTTAAATTATTCCATTTCAGCCTATTGATATTCCATTCCACCAAAATATCATATCACAAAACATTTCATACCAGAGATATCAACCAACTCAAGGCATTTAACATCATTCAGTCACTCATAAACAAAACTGATCACTTCCCAATTAATTTAATTTATCTCTAATTAAATTAATAAGTGACTTTTATCGCTAAGATTACCTTTACTTGACATTAATTAATTATAAACCAATTAATTAATCATCCTTTAATTATCTATCTTAATTAATCACCATTGACTAATTATCCTTTAATTACAATAAGTAATTAATTCTTAATAAATTTCACAAATTAGCCTTCCCCCATCACATTAAATGATCCCTTAATTACTTTGTCCACTGTATCCAATGCCGCACAGTCGAATGCCGAAAACCGAACCGTTAGGGTTTAAGAAGAAGAAGATAGAAGAAGAAAACGGAAATCAATAACAGAATCTCACATTTCGCAGCGGAACAAATATAATAGACAAATGAATAATCTTTAAAACAAAAATACTATATCAGTTTATACATCACATTTAACAGAGTTTACAACAACACAATACAGACACTTGCAGTCTTTATAACTTGACCATATAAAAATTGATTTGCACTAACCATACGCAATGGACACTACATAGTAAAGAGATACATCTCGTCATCCATCTTCAAATCCTGATCTCCACAGCAACTCTTTTCTGACTTCGCTCTAGAATAATGCTAACCTGACTCTAGGCTGCCCGTGTGGAATATTGTGGGGGCCCAGAGTTTAGAAAGTGAACAATAAACTCCAGGTCAGTCATGGGACTGGTGTGAGATCTTAAAAAAGTTATTCTTCACAAAGAAAATAAAAAAGAAATCCGCTATGCTTTTGGAAAATGAAACTAGCATAAGGCCTCCCGGCACACACACAATGCAATCGCACACTTGGGAGAGATATCTCCTTATGATAGTCAAAAATGCTTACTATGCAAAAATCCTTTTTGATATTATTATTAATGCATAATGGAAAACATTTCAAAAGTATAATATTAATCTTAGCCAGCATACGTACCATTATAGTATGCCTACTATAGCTACCATCTTAGATGGCAGGTTATACAACTAAAATCGTACAAGGCGTGTATTGGTAATTGATTTTCCAACAAATGGTCAGGCTAAAGAACTTCCTGGGCCACATGGGTACGCCTCTAGAGGGACGCCCCGAGAACCTAACCGGATCTCTGCCAACACAAGACCGAGTTACCTCTACAAAAATAGGTAACTACTGACACGAGTATGCCATCCCCCGGCTGTAAACAACATTTATCCGAGGATCCTCAATGCCAACAACCACAAAGTAATAAATTTGCAGCAACCACATAGGTTAAGTATCTGGGCTCCATACAATGATACCACCTCTATCCAGAAGGAAATGAACATACCCTAAGGGGCGCTACCCCCTATAACCTTGCTACATCCTTCCTGTTTCGACCATTCCGGGATGTGAGGCTTGACGAAGTCTCGTCCACAAAGCTACACTTTTCATAAAAGCCATGTTTTGATCAACAAATGATCAACATTACTTCGTATGCCACATTACCAAATTGGGAATATACAACTAGTAACCATCAACTACATAACCTCTGAGCTCGTACGTCTCAGAGAAGGGTGTTAAGTTAAGAGAATAAATTCTCCGCCACCAACAGAAATGTATTTGATAGAAACTAGCTTTACATCTCAAAGTGTAACGTCAGACACACATCCATACAAGTCCGTTCCAGGATCGAACGGAACCGAAGGCACTTCCGAAGAAGCCCTTGCAATCCGGATATTCACTAATAACGTCCGGAATCCCCATCACAAAGGGTGATAAAATCTCTATACCGGAGCAACCCGGTGCAGAGACATTCGACAGGTAATCCTTTTGCTTTCGAAAATACCCAGTCTTCAATACCATCTTCAAATGCAATCCCATTTCTTCGTATCATTATTCGGAATGGGTTTTATGACACAAGGTCCTCTCCCGGCTCATCCGAATAATGAGCGCTTATTTTTAAAAATAAGTGTTCACTCAGATTCAAACAAATCACAACAAATTTCCACTTTGATCTTTTAAATAAAAGATCAATCACAATCACAAAGGTTCGATGTGGTTTTCGAATATCCATTTGGAATTCGACTCCCGGTCGCATCAAAATTCAAATGACATTAAAAAGGCCAATATTGATAGTCGGTTATTTAACTATCAATCAACATTCATAACAATCACCGGATTTCAAATAATTTTCCCCCAATTATTAATATCTTCACAAGATAAAATTTCGCCTTTCAACACTTTGAAAACAAATTTCCAATCAATTTTTCATACTTCAATCCTTTGAAAATAAATTTCAAATCAATTTTTCCTAACGCGGATAACATTTCCAATATTTATTCATTTCCACTGAAAATCTACCGAGTTCAAATATTTTAAAATAATATAAAATACTTATTCAAAATATACTTGGAAACATTTAAAATAAACTATTTTAGATTATTTGCTTAAATATTAGTTATGAAAAATATTATACTAATATCTCATATAAAAATTCAAGTCCAAAACTAATTTTAAAGTAAAATTAGTAGATAGAGTATAAATATTTAAATATCCAATTTCTAAAACAAATATCAATTTAAAACTTTAAATAATCACCTCCATAATAGTTTAAAATATATTTTAACTTTAAAGATTTTCAAAATAACTTAAGTAAATAACTTTTCCAAAACATTCTTTCCTTAAAACCATCTTTATAACTTCAATCTATATTTATAAACTATATTGAAATCATTCTTGGCTTTCAGGGAAAGTACACATTCCATTCTAAAATGGTTCATTCAAATCAATTAATAAATTCTTCTGGATTTATTTTAAATTTACGTCCCAAATCCGTAAATTCCTTTCCACCCTTTTAAAAATAAAACAATATTTATTTTTTTAAAACAAATTTTCCTTTCTTTTATAAAATTCCCATTGTGGATTTAAATTTTTAAATATCCACTAATTTATGATGTTCAAATCGATTCCCAAGTATTCACTTTCAACACCAAATCAATTTTCAAATTGATTTCCAAATTTATTCCAATTACCAAATTTATTTCTAAATTTATTTCAAACAACAAATAAAATTTTCATATCAATTTCCCAAAGGTTATTTTTAACACCAAAATAATTTCAAATCGATTTCCAATTTATTCCCAAAACACAAAATCAAATTTCCAAATCGATTTCTAAAATTTATTTTAAATCTAAATTAAATCCCAGATCGATTTCAAAAATTTATTTCAACTCCAAATTAAATCTCAGATTTAATTTCCAAATTTATTTACTTTTTAAATAAATTCCTTTATCTCTTTCAAATGTTTAAAATCCGTATTTTAAATAAATTCTTCAACTATTAAATAATATTATTCGGAATTGCTTTATTAAAAGATTTTCCCATAATTTCAAAATCCAATTTTTTTTATTTATATACGGCTAAATTATAGCCTTCGACGGTTTCAATCACAAATAATCACACACAGATTATAAATAATCAACACATAACATACGAAACAAATTAAATATTTGTGGAATCCAGTTGGATCCCTCCAACATGTTTCCCTGCATCCACAGATGTTAGCACAACAATTAAATACCCATTCCACTTCGAGTTGGAATATCGCGGCATATGGGATTTATAAAATATCATCCGCTATTATGCGGCGCATAGGGTCTCATCCACTATATAATGCGGGAAATCAATCACTCTAAATACATATATAATACCAATTCCACTTCGAGGTGGAATATCACGATATATGAGTTTAATATAATATCATCCGCTATTATGCGGCGCATAGAGTCTAAACTAATATAATTGATAATAAATCAATCATCCAATCACACAGTCAATCAATTTTAAATCTAATTCAAAATTTAAATTAGAAAAATACTTGATTTAGTGAGAAGATCTCACATTTGCCTATGCATGCAAATTCATTTCCATTCCAACTTGTTGTCACGGTTTCTAGACCTTGTACAAATAGTTTTACAATTTATTAATATTCGAAATAAATCGAATAATCCAATTGCCATTATTATTATTTTTTAATTATAATCCAACTAATAAATTTAAACTAATTTTTCTTTCCCTTTATTTTCTAAAAGCTCATTCACATATATATAGAATTAGATTAGGCAGATTTAAACTTTACTATAAATATTTCAGTTTCCTATATATATATATATATATATATATATATATTTCTGAAAAAAATTTAACTGCTTCCAATTATATACATATTTTACTGTTGAAATTTTTAAAATGGTAATACCAAAAAAATTCTTTTACTGTAAAGATTTTATTTTCTGCAAATTAAACAGTAATTAACCTTACTGTTAAATTCAACATGAGTTATATTTTTTTTCTTCTGAAATATATTCGTATATAAGTGTTTATTAATTTAAATCGAAACACATACCTTGTCGCCACGATACCAACCTTTTCTCTCGTTCGCCACCATGACTTGCTTCGCATGCGCTGTCACCGAGAACGCGACCCAAAAATCGAACGCCCCCATCGCTTCATTCATGCAATCGACTACGGCAATCACAACGTACATGTGACCCAGCTCTCGAACGCGACACGTTGCCCTCGCGAATCGCGCATGCCACACATCGACAATGTCGAGTCACGCCCCACCTTCTCCCTGTCGCGCCTGACCTTGAGCCCAAAATCGAACAGCAAAACCCCCAAATTGCCTTGCTCCACTTGCCGCGCCTCCCATCAATCCTTCCCAAACCCTAGCGTCGCACGATTGAATTGACTGAAGGAGAACGAAGGGAAACTCGCAGCTTCACCTGAACTGCTCTTGATCGAAATCGATTTCGATGAAGGCCATTCTTCGATTCAACTGTGTTTTATATTTATTTTTTAAGGTGGATCTCGAATTTGACTACGAAAAGGAGAACATCCATTTTTCTTTATCGGCCAAGCAACTGAATTTAGGGAGAAATCGTTTTTTCTCCTTATTTCAAAAGAGACATGCATCATTTTTTTATTCACCTTAAAACGAACGCGTGTATAAAATTTTCTAAGTGTTTGTAAACAATCGCCAAATGTTAGAAGAAAGAAAACGTGTAAACTTTGCCTTGTAAAACAATCATTATAATTTAAATTTAAATTCAAATCGTTTCGATTTCCGTGACTAAAATTTTTAATCTCTAATCGAAGCATGCTGCCAGGCATTTATAATGTTAAACCCCTATTTCGAACGCGATGGAAAAGGTTTCGGATCCAAATTCGATTGTATGGAGAAGATAGCTTTTGGAACCCAGTTATTAAGTAAAATTTCGATATAATTTTCAGCGCATTTGCTTATCGTATGGCCAAACGATCACTCCAAACACTACGAAAATTGAAATCTGATAATAATACAATATTACGGATCCAATGGAACTGGTTTTGTCGAAATTCGAGACTGCGTCTCGGAAGGCTATTTTTAAATATCGACTTAAATGATAAAATTTCAAAACTGAATAAAACATTTTCAAATTAAATTCTGAAGCTTCCATTATCTCTAGTATTCTCAATACAAATTTTCTAAGCCTTGAAAATATTTTTGATCAAAATAAAACTGAAGATATGATATTTTTCCTAAATTTCAATAATTAAATCTAATAATTTAATTGCCAAATTCATATTTATATTTTGAAATTCAAGTTAAATTAACTTCCAAATATTTAAAATCAATTAAATATTTCAATTTCAAACGTTGAAATATCCGGATCGTCACATCTTTCCCCTCTTAAAAGAATTGTGTCCCGAAATTACTAGTTAAGAAGAACGATCCTTAACCCATTTGCTATCTTTCCAAAACCAAATAGTTTTATTAGCTTGCCAAAACAAATCTTTTTATTAAAGACCCATTTAATTCAACTAATTTTCCAAAATCTTTCATAGTTTCCAACAATATTGTTTACTTCACAATTCAAATTTAAATTTCAAACTTTCAAAATTTTCTCAAAAAATTTCTAACACTCTAAATTTTCGAAAAGTTTCGCCAGTGTCTCCTTTGCGCGGCTAGCTCGGTACGACTACAAAATGCCACAACGTACCCCCAGATTTCAAAAAGAAAACGAAAAGCCAAGCGGCTAGATAAGAAAGTCTACATACCTTTTTGTCGAGCAGTTAAATTATCTTCAAAATCAAATCCCAATTTATCTTTTTCCTCTAACACACACCTGTATATTCTATTAGCCATAATATCCAATTACAACATTCAAATATCATTTTGCACATTTCATTACAAAAGTTTGAATATTTACTTCTTATACCATTTTTGCTTCACTATTGAAGTTATATATCCATTTTCATTCAATCTTACATTTTCTATTTGGATTCAATTTACCTTCTGAATATTGAATTTTTATCAACTATCTTTCATTCATAACCGATTCATACCACTATTTTAAATTAGTTTTATTTACTAATTCATTACAAATTCCAATTCATTCTATCTCAAACCATTTCTTTATTTCACCTTTATTATCTTTAGTTCACTTCGAACTAATTTTACAACTTCATTTTATTTCACACAATTCAAATTGGTTTTCAATATTCAGTTTTCAGTTCCAGTTTTATTCTTTTGCTTATTCCCAAAAATTTATTTTTAATTCATCATTTTGGTTTATAACCACTTATATTTAAACTGGATTTCAAATTCCATATGAATTCAATTCACCTTTCATTTACAATTATTGAATTCAATTCATTCTAAACCATATTTTCCTTATCATTCCTTCAACTAGTTTCACTTACTAATTTTATTTTAATACTTCGCTTTGTTTATTGCAAACCAATTTCAATTCCAACTCCAGTTCTATTTACTTACAAATTCGAAATGAATTTCAACATTCAATTCACTTTCATTTATTTGCAATTGCAAATTTATTTATTCATTCACAATTTATTTTCTATTTCAATAAATTTTATTTCATGACTATTTTTATTAAAATTCCAGAGTCTTTCCATCCTTTCAAAATCATTTTTGAAATCAATTCAAATTATCCTTTTTGAATTTCCAAAACCGAACCCAGTTTGCAAACAACTTTCATTTAAAATCATTTGTCAGCAATTCCTATTTTGGAAACCCGAAAATGAACATCGATGATGTTGCAGTCATCACCGAAGTTATTTTCCAGCGGCGAAAAGAGTTTACAGCTTTTATCCCTTCAAAACATATTCCAAAACCTTTGAAAACCATTTCCAAACTCAAAAGATTTTTTTTTTATTCCAAATCTCTAATCCTTTACAAATTTTAAAGCTTTTCAAACCCTTTCAATTCTTTTCAAAAACATTCCTCTGGAATTCCATTTCAAATTACAAGTCATATTTACAATCTACATTCTCAAATTCCATTTGTATGTGATTTAATTTCTCTACTTTAGAGTTAAGATTTCAATTTCCTATTCAATAATCAATGATAATAATTTAATATTATCACTTCCCAACAACCAAACAACCATATACTATAATAATTTACAGAAAATTATTTCTTTTATATACAAAAATAGTTTGGGTAAAATTATTTCATTTGCCCGATTTTAAAACAATACCGTGTCGGTTTATCTTATTTAAGAGTTTACAAACCCCTATCGACACAGTTGGCCAAACTGCACGGATCAGAATCTATAAACAATCAACCGATAAGTCAACATAATATAAAACAATTTATATTCACTAACAAATACGCGCTCATATCTATTAATATACTCAAACTCATTCTAGAGTACTACTGACTCTATCTCTAATGAGTAATTCGCACCAGAGCCAAGGTTGTCGCTTAACCAAATGCTCTGATACCACGTTCGTGACGACCCGATTTTTCGACTTTTGAAAGTCGTCATCGATACGTCCATTGTACCCAATACTGCACAGTCGAATGCCGAAAAACCAAACCGTTAGGGTTTAAGAAGAAGAAGATAGAAGAAGAAAACGAAAATCAATAACAGAATTTCACATTTCGTAGCAGAACAAATATAATAGATAAATGAATAATTTTTTTTAAAAAAATACTACATCAGTTTATACATCACATTTAACAGAGTTCACAACAACACAGACACTTGCAGTCTTTATAACTTGACCATATAAAAACTGATTTGCACTAACCATACGCAACGGACACTACATAGTAAAGAGATACGTCTTGCCATCCAGCTTCGACTCCTGATCTCCACAACAACTCTTTTCTGACTTCGCTCCAGAATAATGCTAACCTGACGCTAGGCTGCTCGTGTGGAAAATTGTGGGCACCTAGAGTTTAGAAAGGGAACAATAAACTCTAGGTCAGTCATGGGACTGGTGTGAAATCTTAAAAACAGTTATTCTTCACAAAGAAAATAAAAAAATAAATCCGCTATGCTTTTGAAAAATGAAACTAGCATAAGGCCTCCCGGCGCACACACAATGCAATCGCACACTTGGGGGAGATTTCTTCTTATGTTAGTCAAAAATGCTTACTACGCAAAAATCCTTTTTGATATTATTATTAGTGCATAGTGGAAAATATTTCGAAAGTTTAATATTAATCTTAGCCAGCATACGTACCATTATAGTATGTCTACTATAACTACCATATTAGATTGCAGGTTATACAACTAAAACCGTACAAGGCGCGTATAAGTATTTGGTTTTCCAACAAATGGTCAGGCTAAGGAACTTTCTGGGCTACATGGGTATGCCTCTGGAGGGACGCCCCGAGAACTTAACCGGATCCCTGCCAACACAAGGCCGGGTTACCTCTGCAAAAATAGGTAACTACTGACATGAGTATGCCATTCCCCGCTTGTAAACAACCTTTATCCGAGGATCCTCAATACCAACAACCACAAAGTAATAAATTTGCAGCAACCACATAAGTTAAGTATCTGGGCTCCATACCATGGTAATTGGTTTTCCAACAAATGGTCAGGCTAAAGAACTTCCTGGGCCACATGGGTACGCCTCTAGAGGGACGCCCCGAGAACCTAACCGGATCTCTGCCAACACAAGACCGAGTTACCTCTACAAAAATAGGTAACTACTGACACGAGTATGCCATCCCCCGGCTGTAAACAATATTTATCCGAGGATCCTCAATGCCAACAACCACAAAGTAATAAATTTGCTGCAACCACATAGGTTAAGTATCTGGGCTCCATACAATGATACCACCTCTATCCAGAAGGAAATGAACATACCCTAAGGGGCGCTACCCCCTGTAACCTTGCTACATCCTTCCTGTTTCGACCATTCCGGGATGTGAGGCTTGACGAAGTCTCGTCCACAAAGCTACACTTTTCATAAAAGCCATGTTTTGATCAACAAATGATCAACATTACTTTGTATGCCACATTACCAAATTGGGAATATACAACTAGTAACCATCAACTACATAACCTCTGAGCTCGTACGTCTCAGAGAAGGGTGTTAAGTTAAGAGAATAAATTCTCCGCCACCAACAGAAATGTATTTGATAGAAACTAGCTTTACATATCAAAGTGTAACGTCAGACACACATCCATACGAGTCCGTTCCGGGATCGAACGGAACCGAAGGCACTTCCGAAGAAGCCCTTGCAATCCGGATATTCACTAATCACGTCCGGAATCCCCATCACAAAGGGTGATAAAATCTCTATACCGGAGTGACCCGGTGCAGAGACATTCGACAGGTAATCCTTTCGCTTTCGAAAATACTCGGTCTACAATACCATCTTCAAATGCAATCCCATTTCGTCGTATCATTATTCGGAATGGGTTTTATGACACAAGGTCCTCTCGACTAATTCGAATAATGGGCGCTTATTTTTAAAATTAAGTGTTCGCTCAGATTCAAACAAATCACAACAAATTTCCACTTTGATCTTTTAAATAAAAGATCAATCACAATCACAAAGGTTCGATGTGGTTTTCGAATATCCATTTGGAATTCGACTCCCGGTCGCATCAAAATTCAAATGACATTAAAAGGCCAATATTGATAGTCGGTTATTTAACTATCAATCAACATTCATAACAATCACCGGATTTCAAATAATTTTCCCCCAATTATTAATATCTTCGCAAGATAAAATTTCTCCTTTCAACACTTTGAAAACATATTTCAAATCAATTTTTCATACTTCAATCCTTTGAAAATAAATTTCAAATCAATTTTTCCTTACGCAGATAACATTTCCAATATTTATTCATTTCCACTGGAAATCTACCGAGTTCAAATATTTTAAAATAATATAAAATACTTATTCAAAATATACTTGGAAACATTTAAAATAAACTATTTTAGAATATTTGCTTAAATATTAATTATGAAAAATATTATACTAATATCTCATATAAAAATTCAAGTCCAAAACTAATTTTAAAATAAAATTAGTAAATAGAGTATAAATATTTAAATATTCAATTTCTAAAACAAATAACAATTTAAAACTTTAAATAATCACGATTTCATTTCCGTTCTAGCTTGTTGTCACGATTTCTAGACCTTGTACAAATAATTTTACAATTTATTAATATTCGAAATAAATTGAATAATCCAATTGCCATTATTATTATTTTAATACTAATCCAACTAATAAATTTAAAGTAATTTTTCTTTCCCTTTATTTTCCAAAAGCTTATTCACACATATATAGAATTAGACTAGACAGATTTAAACTTCACTGTAAATATTTCAGCTTCATGTGTGTGTGTGTGTGTGTGTATATTTCTGAAAAATATTTAACTGCTTCCAATTATATATATATATTTACTGTTGAAAATGTTAAAATGGTAGTACAAAAAAATTGCTTTTACTGTAAAGATTTTATTTTCTGCAAATTAAATAGCGATTAACCTTACTGTTAAATTCAACATGAGTTATATATATTTTTTGAAATATATTCATATATAAGTGTTTATTAATTTAAATCGAAACACATACCTTGTCGCCACGATACGAGCCTTTTCTCTCGTTCGCCACCATGACTTGCTTCGCATGCGCTATCACCGAGAATGCGACCCAAAAATTGAACGCCCCCATCGCTTCGTTCACGCGATCGACTACGGCCATCACAACATACATGTGACCCAGCTCTCGAATGCGACACGTTGCCCTCGCGAATCGCTCACGCCACACCTCGACAATGTCGAGTCACGCCCTACCTTCTCACTGTCGCGCCTGACCTTGAGCCCAAAATCGAATAGCAAAACCACCAAATTGCCTGGCTCCACTTGCCGCGCCTCCCATCAATCCTTCCCAAACCCTAGCGTCGCGTGATTGAATTAACTGAAGGAGAATGAAGGGAAACTCGCGGCTTCACATGAACTGCTCTCGATCGAAATCGATTTCGATGAAGGCCATTCTTCGATTCGAACTGTGTTTTATATTTATTTTTTAAGGTGGATCTCGAATTTGACTACGAAAAGGAGAACAACCTTTTTTCTTTGTCGGCCAAGCAACTGAATTTAGGGAGAAATCATTTTTTTCTCCTTATTTCGAAAGAGACACACGTCATTTTTTTTATTCACCTTAAAACAAACGCGTGTATAAAATTTGCCAAGTGTTTATAAACAATCTCCAGACGTTAGAAGAAAGAAAACATGTAAACTTTGTCTTGTAAAACAATCATTATAATTTAAACTAAAATTCAAATCGTTTCGATTTCTGTGACTAAAATTTTTGATCTCCAATCGAAGCATGCCGTCTGACATTTATAACGTTAAAACCCTATTCCGAACGTGATGGAAAAGGTTTCAGATCCAAATTCGATCGTATGGAGAAGATAGTTTTTTGAACCCAGTTATTAAATTAAATTTCGATGTAATTTTCAGCGCGTTTGCTTATCGTATGGCCAAACGATCACTCCAAACACTACAAAAATTGAAATCCAATAATAATACAATATTACAGATCCAATGGAACTGGGTTCTTCGAAATCCGAGACTACGTCTCGGAAGGCTTTTTTTAAATATCGATTTAAACGATAAAATTTCAAAACTGAATAAAACATTTTCAAATTAAATTCTGAAGCTTCCATTATCTCCAGTATTCTCAATACAAATTTTCTAAGCCTTGAAAATATTTTTAATCGGCATAAAACTGAAGATTTAATATTTTTCAATAATTAAATCTAATAATTTAATTGCAAAATTCATATTTATATTTTGAAATTCAAGTTAAATTAACTTTCAAATATTTAAAATCAATTAAATATTTCAATTTCAAACGTTGAAATTTCCGGGTCGTCACAATTTATTACATTTATCCTTAATTAATTACTCCAATTAATTATCCTATAATTACTTACATTGATTAATTATCGCTTAATTAATCACACTTCATTAATTAGCTAAACCCTTGATCAATTTCCTAAATCTATCAATCCTTAATTAATTACCCTAAGTAATTAATTCTTAATTACTTCCCTTAAGTAATTTGGATTACTTAATTATTTTCTTCAAGTAATTACCCCGATGGTTGACTATTCCCAATAACTAACCTTAATTTTATTAATTAATTAACCTCTAATTAAAAATTTAACTAATTAACCCTTAACAACTAATCACTTAAATCCTCTTAAGATAAACCGTAATTATCTTATGATAAAACCTTATCTTATTTATGCCTTAATTATCATTAAAATATTTTATTTAAAAATTAACTTTGTTTAATTAAATCATTAATTAAGTTTTCAAAATACTTGTTCAACTTGATAAATTAAAGTTTCAAATCACAACTTATTTTTAAATGCTTTAAACTATTATCAACTAATAGTTTTAAATCTATTTTCAACTTAAATTAATAAACTTGCTTTTTAAAATCTTAAAATTTCATTTCTACACCAGTTTTAAAATAACTTTAACTTAATTTAGCAATGTTTAAAATTAAAAAAAGTTTCAAAACTTCATAAACAATGTTAAAGAAAAATTCTATTGTATAGTAACTTATATAAGAAAATTCAAAACTAATTTCATTTTTAAATTTAAAAAAAAACAAAGTTTAAAACGCTTTTTAAAATTTTGTTAAAACATACTTTGGGTAAAACCCGAAGCCCACTCAGGCCTAACCCGAGTTCTTTTCCATTTCACCATTTTAGTTATTTTTTAGTTTAAGTTTTAAATTACAAAACTATAACCAAAAACTGTTAACAAGCTTAAAACACTCAGGCATTACTCCAGTTCAAACTTGAGCGAACATTCCACATACTCGAGTTACAACTTGAGAAAATCCTTCTTCCCAAATACCACAACTCAAACCCAAAACACTAACACGAGAACCATGCCTGTGCACTTGCACCAACGCCAGAATCACCTCTGGCCTCCGATGATCCTTCCAACACTTCAACCATCATCGCAGAAACCCATCCCGACCATCAGATCATCATCTCAAGCTCGCAATCAAAATGAGTATCCCAGGTGAAACAGACACCCAGACCGTCACAATAAATCCCCTCGAACCCACAACGCTGACCATCGTATCACCTGAAACTCTGGCCCTACCACCACAAGCTTCCCATGCAGCCTCCTTTAAAATCCCAAGCGACTCAATGTCTTAGAACCCACGTAGCGTCCATAATTGCAAGTTCAACAAAACTAGGGTTAAAACTGAAATCATCACACCGCCGACGCCACAGCGACTACTCGGCGCTTCTACCATTTTTCCCAAGCAACCCACAACTTCTTCCATCACTAGAAGAAAATTCGAGACCCCTCAACCTCTAGATCGCCAGAGATAGCCACAAATTCAATTTCCACTCAAACCCAAATTGAATCCCCAATGCAATATTAAAAAATTTGATTTTAGTTTAAAAAATCTTAACTTTCTAAATAGATTCAAGTTATAATCTTGAAACAATAAATTATAATGTTTGAAATTTATCATATTTTGAACTTTGACTGTAAATTCCCAAATTCTCAGAGAAAACTTGCTTTGATTTACTTAAAACTATTTTTAAAATTTGAATCTTGTTAAAACTAACAAGTTTTGTTTTGATCCTGTTGTCTAAAATGAATCAGAGAATTGGGAAATGATTTTTGAACAAATCAAATGCCTGTAAGCCTGGAAAAATAATCATATGTCTGATTTAAACTCACCTTTTAGAAAGTTTGAACAGATAGCCTACATGCTTCTGAATAGGAGATTTGAACTTTGAAAAACTGAATTGCTGATTCCTTTTGGAACTTGTAAACTTTGTTATTGTTTTTTATCTAAGCACTGGAAACTTGAATGCTAGATAAACTTGCTGGAACTTTGATGATTTGATTTTAAAAAATGAATTACAAGCTTAGAATTTTATTTCTAGTTTTAAAAGTGGATTGATTTTCAGATTGTTGACGAGGATTTGTTTTTGAGAATGGTTTACAAGCTTGAGTTTCTAAGCTTTAGAATAGAAAAAAGATAGAAGGAATGAAGGCGAGAAAACATTTGTTTTCATAAGTTAAAATGCTTTATTTAAAAAAAAATGAAAGAAAAATCAAGAATAACATATGGCACTTGTTTAAAAAAATTTGACATTTGTCATTCCATTTGTTAATTAGTTTACATATGTTATTATCAAACTTTAATAAGTTTACATTTGTCATTTAAGAGATTATCATTTATTTTAGATATTAAAAATAAGCTTTAATTTACTATTTTATAAATACTAAATGTGTGTGTGTGTGTATATATATATATATAAAGTACTTTAGAGAAAATATAAATGAAACAATTTATATACATATAAAATCTTGTTCATATATTTTAAAATCCAAAACATTTTAAAATATCTCTCTTTTGAATTTTAACTTTAAATCCAAATTCAAATTCAAATTTAAAAGTCCAATTCAAAATCAATTCAATAATACAAACCCAAATTCAATTTGTAATTAATAATTCTATTTATTTATCTATATTTAAAAACAACCCATTATCATAATTGTTTGAAAATAACAATTTTCATCAATTTAAAATAATTATAAAGAGGATTATCACATTTAATTTTGCTTAAAATTTTCGAGATATCACATTCTTCCCCCTTCGAATCTTTTCGTCCTCGAAAAGGAACGAAGCCAGAATTTATTAAAATACTTAATATCAGTTAAATTTTCTCTTTAAATTTTCTAAAACATTTTAAAATCTATATAATATTACAAAATTGTTTTATAAAAATACTTTTTATAACTCGATGTCTCAACCAGTCCATCCTTGTTCCCATAGAAATTCGGTCATACGTTGATTAAGCGTAGGACTGAAAATCTGTAAGTACTTGGTAAACCAGTTTTCAACACCCAGTGAAAATACTTTGAAAACATTTTATTGGAAATATAGAAAACATTTTTGAAAATAGCGGAAATATCTTTGGTGAGAATGCCCTGAAAATCATCATCCCGATCCATGGTCGCAATTAACCCGATGATTACGTAGCCGTCCTGGCAAAATCCATAGATAACTGTAGGCACTCCGCGCCCCTCGGTTACGCCATGGAACCCGCTACAGATCGCAGCTACAGCCGGGGTTACGTTGCTGTCACAGCAAAAACCCATATAACTGTAGGCCTCAGCGCCCTCAAATTTCGCTGCCAAAAGAATCAAACTTCTCCACTACACTCGACCATAGATCGTAGTCTACCGATGTTTTGTTGCCTTCTTGGAAAAATCAAGCGTAGACCGTTGACACTCACCTCTACACGATTTCCGCAATGGTCCACAGTAGATCGCAGCGATATCGAGTTACACTGTCGTCACAGCATAACCCAAATGCCTCTGTAGGCATCAGCGCCCTCGACTTTCACTACCCAAAAATCCTCAGTAACTAGTTTGCCCAGACTCCTCATAGGAACAACTTTAGAACCTCCCCCTTTGAGGCTCAAGGCAGTACCAATCTATGGTACTCCTGAAAAGTTCAAACCAAGGGAGCGCCTTTTTCTCCAGAGCCAATTTCAAAAACACTTTATACTATACACATATAGTATCTTTCAAATCATACACCAAGTACGAATCCCATATAAATCTCTTTTCTAAAAATCAATTATCCCAAAATCGATAATTCTCAAGCTAAGCTTTCCAAATTCAATATTGATTTTACCCAAAAATCAATGCCTTTCCAAATCCAAAAGTTCTAAAAACCTTTCCTCAAAATCATTCTCATAAGATCCTTTATATATATATATATATATATATATATATAACCTTGAAAAATCTTTGGATCTCTTCAAACCTGTATAAATTTTCTTTTTATACTTCAAATACCTTTCAAAAACTCTTTTCCTCTAGAAAAAGATTCAACAAGTGGAGTTTTATCTTATATAACAGATATATATTTAACTTTACTATACACCAAATCAAATATTCAAATTTGATTACTTTTCTATAAAGCTATTGACCATATTTCCCTTCCACCATAGAAATATCCAATTTCCACTTTATTTCATCATATATTTCACAAAATATATGTTTTCGTTTCAAAAACCATTTTACAGGTCTTATCCATAAATTTTCGATATCAATTTTAATCAAACCGGTATGATGTACACATATCATCCGTACGCAATATCAATATGATCGCTCACTTGACTACACAATTTCATTTCCGAACTAGTATCGTCCACCCGATTTCCTAGTGCGGACTCAGATCTGGTTTCTTGATCAGAAACCGTCATTCTCCTTGCATCCACAACTATGATAGAGAATATCCAGAACCAATCAAAAATCCATATCCAGGTTTTCCGTCGAAAATCGAGTGAAAAATCCCAACTCAGATCGATACACTACCTTGAAATTCTATGCTCGAATCTGGATCAAATCACTATGCGAATAGAATAATATACGTACATCTTACGTATTTATCTTTGTTGATTATTAGCCAGGTGAAATAGACACCCAGACCATCACAATAAATCCCCTCGAACCCAAGACGCCGACCATCGTATCACCTGGAACTCTGGCCCTGCCACCGTAAGCTTCCCATGCAGCCTCCTTCCAAATCCCAAGCGACTCGATGCCTTAGAACCCACGCAGCGTCCATAATTGCAAATTCGACAAAACTAAGGTTAAAACTGAAATCATCACAACGCCGACGCCACAATGACTACTCGACGCTTCTACCATTTTTCGCAAGCGACCCGTAACTTCTTCCATCACCAGAAGAAAATTCGAGACCCCTCAACCTCTAGATCACCAGAGATTGCCACAAATTCAAGTTCCAGTCAAACCCAAATTACATCCTCAATGCAATATTAAAAATTTTGATTTTAGTTTTAAAAATCTTAACTTTCTAAATAGATTCAAGTTATAATCTTGAAACAATAAATTATGATGTTTGAAATTTATCATATTTTGAATTTTGACTGCAAATTCCCAAATTCTCAAAGAAACCTTCCTTTGATTTACTTAAGACTATTTTTAAAACTTGAATCTTTTTAAAACTAACAAGTTTTGTTTTGATCCTATTGTCTAAAATGAATCAGAGAATTGGGAAATGATTTTTGAACAAATTAAAGGCTTGTAAGCCTGGAAAAATAATCATACGTCTGATTTACAAACATGCATGGCATCTTCATACATATAAACAAGTTTCAAATCTTAAAATCATCATGCAAGCACATTTTCAAACATACATCGCTAGTTTACTTCAACCATTTAGCATATGCATCAAATTTAAAGTGATTCATGTTTACAGATTAAAAAGCAGAGGCTCAAACTAAGATCATAGATGATTTTTAAAATCAATAGAAATACACACAGACATTCATATATACAAATATGCAAAGAAATCATCACACAGTATTTCACAAGTTACTTACGTTTTAAATTTAAAAGTTTACTCACCTTTTAGAAAGGTTGAATAGAGAGCCTGCATGCTTCTAAACAGGAAACTTGAACTTTGAAAAACCAAATTGCTGATTCCTTTTAAAACTTGAAAAAATTGTTATTGTTTTTGATCTAAGCGCTAGAAACTTGAATACTTGATAAACTTGATGGAACTTTGATGATATGATTTTAAAAAATGAATTACAGGCTTTGAATTTTATTTATGGTTTTAGAAGTGGATTGATTTTCAGATTGTTGATGAGGATTTGTTTTTGAGAATGGTTTACAAGCTTGAGTTTCTAAGCTTTAGAATAGAAAAAGGATAGGAAGGAATGAAGGTGAGAAAACATTTGTTTTCATAAGTTAAAATGATTTATTTTAAAAATGAAAGAAAAATAAAAAATAACATATGACACTTGTTAAAAAAAACTTGACATTTGTCGTTCCATTTGTTAATTAGTTTACATATGTTATTTTCAAACTTTAATAAGTTTACATTTGTCATTTAAGAGATTTTCATTTATTTTAGATATTAGAAATAAGCTTTATACTTAATTTACTATTTTATAAATACTAAATGTATATATATATATATTACTTTAGAGAAAATATAAATGAAACAATTTATATACATATAAAATCTTGTTCATGTATTTTAACATCCAAAACATTTTAAAATATCTCTCTTTTGAATTTTAATTTTAAATCCAAATTCAAATCCAAATTTAAAATTCTAATTCAACAATACAAACCCGAATTCAATTTGTAATTAATAATTCCATTTATTTATCTATATTTAAAAACAACCCATTATCATAATTGTTTGAAAATAACAATTTTTACCAATTTAAAATAATTTATAAAGAGGATTATCACATTTAATTTTGCTTGAAATTTCTGGAATATCACATTCTTCCCCCTTTTGAATTTTTTCGTGCTCGAAAAGGAACGAAGCCAGAATTTATTAGAATACTTAATATCAGTTAAATTTTCTTTTCAAATTTTTTTAAAACATTTTAAAATCTAAATTATATTACAAAACAGTTTTATAAAAATACTTTTTATAACTCGATGTCTCAACCAGTTCATCCTTGTTCTCATAGAAATTCGGTCATAGGTTGATTAAGCGTAGGACTGAAAATCTATAAGTACTTGGTAAACCAGTTTTCAACACCTAGTGAAAATACTTTGAAAACATTTCATTGAAAATATAGAAAACATTTTTGAAAATAGAGGAAATATCCTTGGTGAGAATGCCCTGGAAACCATCACCCCATCCATGGTCGCAGTTAACCCGTTGGTTACATTTCCATCCAGGAAAAATCCATAGATAACTGTTGGCACTCCACGCCCCTCGATCATGGCATGGAACCCACTACAGATCGCAGCTACAACTGGGTTTACGTGGTTGTCACAGCAAAAACCCATATAACTGTAGGCCTCAGCGCCCTCGAATTTCGCTGCCAAAAGAATGAAACTTCTTCACTCCACTCGACCATAGATCGCAGTCTACCGATGTTTCGTTGCCTTCCCGCCAAATTCAAGCATAGACCATTGACACTCACCTCCACACGATTTCCGCTATGGTCCATAGCAGATCGCAGCGACATCGAGTTACACTATCGTCACAGCATAACCCAAATGCCTCTATAGGCATTAGCGCCCTCGACTTTCGCTTCCCAAAAATCCTCAGGAACTAGTTTGCCCGGACTCCTCACAGGATCAACTTTAGAACCTCCCCCTTTGAGGCTCAAAGCAGTACCAATCTATGAGACTCCTGAGGAATTCATTCCAAGGGAGCGCCTTTTTCTCCAGAGCCAATTTCAAAAACACTTTATACTATACACATATAGTATCTTTCAAATCATACACCTAGTATGAATCCCATATAAATCTCTTTTCTCAAAATCAATTATCCCAAAATCGATAATTCTCAAGCTAGGCTTTCCAAATCCAACATTTATTTTACCCAAAAATCAAAAGCCTTTCCAAATCCAAAGGTTCTAAAAACCTTTCCTCAAAATCAATCTCATAAGATCCTTTATATATATATATATATATATATAACTTTGGAAAATCTTTGGATCTCTTCAAACTTGTAGAAATTTCTTTTTATAATTCAAATACCTTTCAAAAACTCTTTTCTTCTGGCAAAAGATTCAACAAGGGGAGTTTTGTCTTATATAACAGATATATATATTTAACTTTACTATACACCAAATCAAATATTCAAATTTGATTACTTTTCTATAAAGTTATTAACCATATTTCCTTTCTACTATAGAAATATCCAATTTCCACTTAATTTCATCATATATTTCACAAAATATATGTTTTCATTTCAAAAACCATTTTACAGTTCTTATCCACAAATTTTCGATATCAATTTTATTCAAACCCATACGATGTACACATATCATCCGTATGCCATATCATCTGATCGCTCACTCGATCACACAATTTCACTTCCGAACTAATATCATCCACCCGATTTCCTAGTGCGGACTCAGATCTGGTTTCTTGATCAGAAACCGTCATTCTCCTTGCGTAGCCATAACTATGATAGTGGATATCCAGAACCAATCAAAAATCCATATCCAGGTTTGCCGTCGAAAATCGAGTGAAAATTCCCAACTCAGATCGATATACTACCTCAAAATTCTGTGCACGAATCTGGATCAAATCACTATGCGAATAGAATAATATACGTACATCTTACGTATTTATCTTTATTGATTATTAGCCAAATCAATTCTTCTTTCTATTCACATTTTTTTAAATTCCTATTCACTTATTCACATTTTCTCCCAATATCCCTTTTAATTAACACTTCAATTCTTATCTCAAATGGATATTTAATTATAAACAGTTTGCACTCCGATCATCTTAAAATTAGAAAATAGCTTGAAAAATTAATAATAGACAAGTAGTTGAAAAATAATTATAAGTTTGTAAAATAGCTGTAAAATAGTTAGGTAGTTATAAAATAGTTGGAAAATAGTCAAATAGTTATAGAAATTTTAAATGATTGCAAAATAGTTGCAAAATAGTAATTAGTTATAAATTAGTTGAAATACAGTAATTAGTTTATGAAACAGTTGAAACATTGTTAAATAGTTCCAAAAATAATTGTAAAATAAGTATAAGATAGTTTGGCTTTTAAAAAAAAGATTGTATAGTAAGTAGCATGGAAAAATAGATTTATATTAAAATCATTTATTCTGAAAATAGTCCAGAGCTAAACAGTTCAATTCCTAATCTCCAATCCCATCAATTCAATTTAAATTTCCACTTCCATTTAAATTGACTCAATTCCAATTTAACAACTTCAATTTCCATTGAAATTGATTTAATCCCAATTCAGGTTGAATTAATCCTCAATTTCTTTCCTAAATTCAAATCAAATTTCATTTGAATTTACTTATTCAACTTTAATCACAATTTCAATTAATTCAAATAAATTCCAAATTGAACCAATTTCAATTCATATCAATTCCAGTTTGAATTAATCCCAATTCCTATTTGAATTTAAACTCATTCAACTTCAATTCATTTCAAATTAATCCAAATCAAATTTTCCATTTGAATTTTTAAACTTATCCATCTTCAATCACAATTCCAATTAATTCAAATCAAATGCAATTTGAACTAATTCAATTTAAATCTCAACTTTAAGCCATTTCAAATTAACAATTCGAGTTAAATTTTAAATGTTGATTTAATCCCTTAAATCAAATTAACTTTTATTTTTAAAATCAACAATCTAAATCTTTAAGCAATTTAATTCTAAGTCAGAATTTCAAAATTCCATTTTAAATTATCTCTACTTAACTTATTTCAAAGTTCGAATAAGAATTCAAAACCAATTTTATCTTCAGAATCCAATTTTATTACTGAATTTTAACTTCAAAGCCAATTCTCGGTTTCATAGATTATTTATAATATCCAGATAAATAAACATCCAAATTTATCCAAACACTAATTTACAGTATCCATTTTCAATTTCCAGATCTCAAACCCAATTTGGGATCAGTCATAATTCCCATTTTACATCAACCATTTTACTTTCCAAGTTAAATCCCAATTTCATCTTGATATTTCCAATTCAGGTTGCTTGTTAAATTACATAACTTTCCCAGAGTTAAATTCTATTCATTCATTCAGTCAACCTTACTCAAATTTGAATTCCCACTTCAAATTTTCAAATTTCTAATAATATTCTTTCTTACTTATAAGTTCAAAACTTATATCACTTTGGGTTTTCACATCACATTCCGAGGAAAATTCGAAACACAACCTTAGAATTTATTTCAAATATACATATTTATTTCCTTTACCCGCCAAGTTACTTTAAATTTTAAACCACCTTTGGTTTTAAATTCAAAACAAATTCCTATAAATTTTCAAACAACTCTTGTTCGAATCAAGCTCTTTTATTCAAATAATACTATTTATTATTTCTCTCAAACACTTGTAACAAATTCCCTAATTTTCTAGACTTGGATTTAATACTTCGCCATTTAAACCCTTTTTCAATTTCAATTCATAAGTCATACTCACCTAAACGTTTACTTCCTTAAACATTTTATTTTTGCTAAATCATTAACAAACATTTCATCATTTTAGGAAAATAACTAAGGTTATTAAAATTGGAAACCAATTCCTATTATCTTATTCTGAAAATTCTTCTTCGAATTCAAGAATTTAATTTCAGTTTGAATCCATTTCAAACTTATCTTTATTCAAATTTCAGTTTGGATTTATTGCTATTACCACTTAACTCTCGTTATTTTATTTCAAATAATGCAACAACCAATTACCTTAATATATAGTGGTTAGAAGAATCAATGCTTTACATATAAACTTATGTAAATCCTTTACTTTTAAAACCATTATATAAAAGTAACAAGTACGCTCTCATATATATACACACTCAACTCATCCTAGGGTACCATTGACCCTATCCTTAATGAGTAATCCCACCAGAGCCAAGGTTCTCGCTTAACTTTCAGCTCTGATACCAAATGTAATGACCCGGAAATTTCAATCTCGAAAATTCCAGATAGTTCAGAAAAGAAGAAATAGAAAGAAGAAGAAGTAGAAAACCAAACTCAGAATCTCACATTCGCAGCGGATAAAATGTAATATCAAATAATATTCTTTATGGAAAGAAAGCAGTATTAGTCAATTACATTTTAATACATCAGTGTTATATCATATACCCAAAACTGGACAGATACAATCTACATGTCCCAAATAAACTACCGTATATCACAGCGGAATACGCTCCATACGTTCCTGCCATCCAGCTCGCCTCCTGAGCTCCAAAACGTCCTTACCTGAAAATCTGTAATACTCGGTCTGACCCGAGCATTACATCAAAGTAACACCCGGGTCAGGCTGGAAACCAGCGTGAGTAAACCCATATAATACAAAATTCCAATGAATAGAACTTATTTAAAACCCGAGGTAACCCGTTCACCACTACATGTTCACAACTTGTAATAGTCAACACTTATACACACAGTCAATCTCTAAGCACCTTTACTTAGATTTAAATGGTCCGTTCATTTAAATTTATTCCATTTCAGCCTATTGATATTCCATTCCACCCAAACATCATATCACAAAACATTTCATACCTGAGATATCAACCAACTCAAGGCATTTAACATCATTCAATCACTCAAAAACAAAATTGATCACTTCCCAATTGGTTTATCTCTAATTAAATTAATAGCTGACCTTAATCGCTAAGATTAGCTTTACTTAACATTAATTAATTATAAACTAATTAATTAACCATCCTTTAATTATCCATCTTAATTAATCACCATTGATTAATTATCCTTTAGTTACAATAACTAATTAATTCTTAATAAATTTCACAAATTAGCCTTCCCCCATCACGTTAAATGATCCCTTAATTACTTTTATAAAGTATTTAACAATAATTTATTACAATTATCCTTAATTAATTACTCTAATTAATTATCCTACAATTACTTAAGTAATAGTTTTAAACTATTATTAAGTAATAGTTTTAAATCTATTATCAATTTAAATTATAAACTTTCTTTTTAAAATCTTAAAATTTCATTTCAACACAAGTTTTAAAATAACTTTAACTTAATTTAGCAAAGTTTAAAATTAAATAAAGTTTCAAAACTTCATAAACAATGTTAAAGAAAACTTCTATTATATAGTAACTTATATAAGAAAAGTTAAAACTAATTTCATTTTTAAATTTCAAAAAAAACCAAGTTTAAAATACTTTTTAATAATTTCTTAACACTTACTTCGGGTAAAACCCGAAGTCCACTCGGGTCTAACTCGAGTTCTTTTCCATTTCACAATTTTAGTTAGTTTTAGTTAAGTTTTAAATTATAAAACATGTAACCAAAAACTGTTAACAAGCTTAAAACACTCAGGCATTACTCGAGTTCAAACTCGAGCGAACATCCCACATACTCGAGTTACAACTCAAGAAAATCCTTCTTCCCAAATACCACAACTCAAACCTAAAACACTAACACGAGAACCATGTCTGTGCACTTGCACCAATGCCAGAATCACCTCTGGCTCTCTGATCCTTCCGACACTTCAACCATCATCGCAGAAACCCATCTCGACCATCAGATCATCATCTCAAGCTCGCCATCAAAATGAGTATCCCAGGTGAAATAGACACCCAGACCATCACAATAAATCCCCTCGAACCCACGACGCCGACCATCGTATCACCTAAAACTCTGGCCCTGCCACCGTAAGCTTCCCATGCAGCCTCCTTCCAAATCCCAAGCGACTCGATGCCTTAGAACCCACGCAGCGTCCATAAATGCAAGTTTGACAAAACTAGGGTTAAAACTGAAATCATCACACCTCCGACGCCACAGTTACTACTCGACGCTTCTACCATTTTTCCTAAGCAACCTGCAACTTCTTCCATCACCAGAAGAAATATCGAGACCCCTCAACCTCTAGATCGCCTGAGATTGCCACAAATTCAATTTCTAGTCAAACCAAAATTGCATCCTCAATGCAATATTAAAAATTTTGATTTTATTTTTAAAAATCTTAACTTTCTAAATAGATTCAAGTTAAAATCTTGAAATAATAAATTATGATGTTTGAAATTTATCATATTTTGAATTTCGACTGTAAATTACCAAATTCTCAGAGAAACCTTGCTTTGATTTACTTAAAACTATTTTTAAAATTTGAATCTTGTTAAAACTAACAAGTTTTGTCTTGATCCTATTGTCTAAAATGAATCATAGAATTGGGAAATGGCCTTTGTAGAAATAGATACGACGAACTGATTTCGTGAGTAGTTCTCTTCATAACTCGATTTAGACTACTGTGTTTATTTCATAGTCTTGAGGCCAAATTCCTGATGTTGAATCCTTTGACGTATTTAATAAAATCGTGGTTGCTGGAAATAACTTGTACCTAACCTTTTATGTTTTCAATCGAGATCTATCACTTACTATTCAAGACTTTAAGTTTAAAATTTTCATGCCATGTAAGTTTTATGTGCTTTAATTTAGATTTATCAATTTTTCGTTATTCGTCTTTTATGTTTTCAACTTCATGTTAACGAACTTTTACATTTAGCTTATAAATTTCTGTTGGCTATTGCTGCTTGGAGCAATCTGATTTTTGACGAACACAGCTCACCTCGACGATAGTTCGTCCTGCTGTGGTAAGTGAGAACTTCCAACCTCCTGTATTTTCCCAGTTCCCATCTTCAATTTATACATTCATTTGGGTATAAGTTGGTAAATGCACTTTCTGGTTCATAGTCAAGTCAATTTTGTTGTTGTAACCTTCAGTCCGAAGCTATACTACTAATTGTAACGGCTGATCTGATTTTCGACGATCGAACAACTCTGCCCTAGTGCTGCTGTGGTAAATGGAAACTTCAAATCTCTTATATCTGCTTGGTTTCCATCATTAATTTATATGTTCTTTTGGGTATAAGTTGGTAAATGCCCTTCCAGGTTCATAGTTAGTCGATTATGTTGTTGTTACCTTCATTCTAAAGCTATATACTGATAACTATGACACACTGAAATATACTAAAAAAACTGACATATTTTATTCTTTATTGGTTGGTACGATTTGGACATATATGAAAACCAAGTCCAACTGTTTGTGTATTGAGTGCCTCTGTAAAGGTGGAACCCTGTGCACGAGGCTCCCGCACGATAGCGGGCTCTGGAAAGGTCGATAATGTAAGCAGCATTTCCCGGGCATTGAGAAGAGACTGTTTTCGAACTCGAAATTGTGCACCCAGATCATCATACGGGTGACCTAACCGTCGCGCCAAGGCTCCACCTCTGTTGAGTGCCTCTGCACTTACCAAATTTGTTTTGCTTGATATGTTTTACTTTATTGACACTACATCTGCATGCCATTATGTTTTACTTCTGTACGATATATACCAAAGCATGTCATTGTGTTACATGCTTTTTATATTCTAGAAATATTATAAGGTATAAAAAACTTACATATAAGAATTTTCAAGTATGTCGACGCTCAATTTGATCCCGAACTGGTTCATTGACTTGGTACAATTAACAGATCATGTCCATTTGTTTTTTGCCTACTTCCATCGTCATATGAAAGATACTTTTGAACTATCATTTTGAAGTTAATTTTTTTTCCATGAAGTTACATTTTAACATCCTTGCTACCATATGTATCTGTTATTGATTTTTTAGTAAAAGTTGTTATATAAATTCTTGATAATATATTTATTTCACTCAATGACATTGATCGTGCATAAGAATATGCACCGTGCTACGATGTAGACTATTTAAAACAATAACAATATATCTTAAGCATACCAAAATCTTAGTCATTTTATACTGCTTCTAATTCAAACACTATAGGTACGTTTAATTTATTATTCACGATTGTTTTACCCAATGTAGTTATTTTCCCTTTATTTGTCAAACTATTAGGCAATTGATGCCATGGATGTTTTGATTTGATAGCATAATGGTTATATATATTGTTTTATATTATTAATTCATCGATGTCAACTTCTCTATTTGCAGCTTACCAAATATACTACCGTTGTACGCTTTATCCTACAGTCTTGAACTGTAGAAGATTGTATGCTAAATATGTGTAGCTTTGTTCGATCCATTTGAGGTACCATTTAAATTCAACTAATGTTTCCCGCTAACCAACTCTCTTAGTTGTTCTGTTTTGATCAACAATGAAATGATGAAGATGTTAAAAAATGGGTTTTAAATAGGATTAATCGACCAAAAAAATAAACATATAATGCTATTGTTGTTACAATCATCGTGAGTTTTTCTTCCCAGATAATGGTTGAAAATACTATTTTTATGCCCAATCGCAAATCTATGGAATGCTCTCTTTCATCGACAACAGCTATAAATGAGAAGTTCTTACCAGCTATATTTTGGAACATGGTCACAAGTTGACTACACCGCCTTTTAGTAGTTCATATGAAGGAGATTCTATGAAATATAATACATTTCAATTTTGCCAGACTTAGCTAAGCTTTCTTGCTATCCGTTACCAAGTTCATTTCTCCCTTTAGTTTTTTCGAATTTTCCCTTTAACAAAATACTTTGTTCTCATTTTTTCTATTTCCTTCATATTCTGATTTTGTGAATTTACTTTTGCACTGTAGTACTTCTTACCATTTTTTTTATTTTTCTGATTTATTGGTCACAACTCTTGCCCTCATTGTATTTTTTATTTTGACGTCTTCAAACGAAGGTTAACAAAAAAACCAATTGCTCTCTTTCATTTCATTTTTATTTGTATAATTGTGAATGTCTTTTGTAGTGAAAACCTTTCATTACGGAATCTTTTCCCAATAGATCTTTAATCATTCAAATCACAAAGAAACAAATTTGGATAGAAAATGAACAGACATGAAATCAGAAATCAATACACAATAGATTCCACCCAGCCATCCTCTTTATTGGTTCACCAAAATTTATTTACAATTAATCGAACAAATAAAAGTAAACAAAATAAAAATTGACTAATAACCAAATTGAGAAAGGGAGTCTTGATCTATACGTCTAAAATTGTTGGAGTAGAAGAACAAAGATGGAAGAAGAAAGAATTAGCAAATAGATTTCCACACATTTTACACTCTCTCTTTTAATCTCTTTTAATATCAATTACTTAATGCACAAGTCAATATTAGATGACAAAAATAAATTGATTCACCAGTTAGAGAGCGAAATGAATATAATCAAATATGTCTATTAACTAGAGAAAACAAAATCTTCTCTTTCTTTTACATATTTATTTCCGTTTATTTGTGATTTTGTATCAATAAAATTTAACACTCCACCTTAAGGCAAAATCATATTTCTAACATATCAAGCATGTCATCTCTAGATCTAACACAGCTCTCTATATCTCAATCATATCAAGTTACAAACCTCTACCGCCGTCTACAAGTGATACATCTCCCACCGTGAGGTGCAGCACACCAATTGCTCTCAAAAGCGTTTGCAATACCACAAAGACCTCCATACAGTCTTTATGGATTTTCTTACTGGACACCTGTCTACCACTCAATTTGAGCTTATTACATGATCACTATCGATCCCTCGAGATCAACATGATGACCCTTGTCTAAAATATGATCCTCAACACGATCATCATAAGCAGTGAACACGTTAGCCTCTCCACCTGACTATGGACTAGGCTCTCCAACTATCGCTCGCTTCCTATAGTCGACTACATGACCAGTCAAACTATAAAACTTCCTTTCTTCCAATACTCCTCTCATTTCTACAAGACCACCCTTCTTCAGTCTCGAAGCTCCACCTTGAGTCTCATAAGTGCAACCACGGAGATTCATCTAACCAAGAGGAATAAGATTATGTGAACTAGAAGGAACATGCCTCATGCCTGAGACTTCTCTAATCACACCATCATGCATACGAAACCAGATAGATCCAATACAACAAATCAGTAGCTATTCTCCTGTAACAACCCTGGATTTTGGCCCTGTTTATTTTAATAAATATTTAATCCGATTAAATGAAAAGTAAACTGACCATATTAAAATGAATATGATTTTGAAAATATTGCCATTTGTTTATATGGATTGGTATTTTTAAAGGGGAAATTGATTTGAAAATTTGAAATAAAGTCTCTTAATAATATTTATAATAAAATTTACTTTATATAATTAAATTAAATAACTTTGCCTTGGTAAAATGTGATGAATAAATACATATAGATGATAATGTTCTAAATAAAATCAAAGTTTATCAATATAAGATATAAATATCAAATATAAGTAAAACTTAAGAATATAATTTAAATAAAATACAAATACAAATTAATATAAGTAAACCATATGAACATTGATAGTCAAATATAAAATACAAATGTAAAAATTTAAAGTAAGAATTAATTAGTTAAGGTTGCATACAACGTAACTTAAAAATTTGTAAACAAAGCTAAAATAAGAACAAGGTATAAAACACAAAGTATAAAGTAAAGTAAAACCAACTCTAATGTAAAACCAAACTCAATCATTTGTGTATAAATTATTTAAACTAGAAAATAATAATACAACATATCTTCACATATGAAACAAACATTTTTATACAAATATCTATGTATCTACAGCAAATCCTAATTATGATATGTAAACATATCTTCATTCATAAGCCAAGCCTACCTGCATAAGTACATGGTTGCATACAATAACTTCACACAGCAAAACAAATCATAATTATAACATGTAAACCTATTAAGAAACAAAGCATGTACTGGATATCAACTCAGCCAATATTTTGTTCAAAAGCAAACATTGAAAATCTTTACTTTTCAGTAATGGAAGACCTGGTCAGCACAAAACAAATGTTTTTATTCAAAGCACCTTCATTTCACAAGTCAAAAGTATAACTGCTAAGTGTAAGTTTTTAAACATAAATATCTATACACAGTAAACCTTTTAATAAGTATGCAAATTAATCAAGAAACAAGACATTAATTGGCTTTCATCTCAACCCAATATTTTGTCAATTCAAAATATTGCAAATCTTTGCTTTGCAGTACTAAAGATCATCTCAGCTCCATTTGAAAATCTTGCCTGATAAAACAAAAATAAGAAACAACCTAACTAGTTACTACCTTCCTTCACCCTCTTATTTTCTTTTATATATATATGTGAGATCACCTTCTATTTTCCAGTTCGTTCTGTAACTCATTTAAAAAAAGAAAAAAAAGAAGTAAAATCAAATTGAATTCAAACTCAAATATATTGAACTCAAACAAACTCAACAGCAAAACAGAAAGAGCTTCAGGAAATTCGAACTGCAGTTCTTCAACAAATCTTTGCTTTTTGTTTCAACTACTATCTGGTGATTAAACATTAATTTGAAAGCTTCAAGTTCAATTTAATACAGTTCAGGATTTATTGATAATCTGGTTTGTATGTGTTTTGATCTTGATTTTAATTCTGTGTTGCTATATCTTCTCTGTTAAATTGTACAGGGTGAATATTTCTTTAAAAATCTTAAATTTATTTTCTTATAATTATTGTTAAGCCTAATTTTTTTTTCAACAGAACTAGATGCTTGAACTTCAATCAGGATTTTTAAACCTGTTTCAAACATGTTAGTAACATATACTTCTAGGAACCCTGTTTACAGTCAATCAAGAACAAAAATTGATAAATTCAATTACTAATAAGAATCTAATTCAAGTTTATAACTTGAATTCTTAGTGACAATTATGATTTTTAAAACGAAAATGAGGATTTTTAGATTTGTGTGTAAAGTGCAGTTTGTTTACAAACAAAAATGACATTTTTTCGAATATCTGATTTTCGATCTAATTTAAATTATTGAAACTTGAATCGAAGCAAGTATAATCATCCATGATCTCAAGAAAAATGTAAGTTAATTTTTCTATTTCGTGGATTGGGAGAACGAGGTCAAGTTAGGGTTTTTGCCGAATTTTTGCACTTGTCAGTTAACAGGGCGTGTTCATCCTTGTTGCGCGATCGAGTGTCATGAGCGTTTGGGAATTGGAAGGGTGGCGTGTTGTCGTGGTGTGGATGGTTTTTAGGCATTTCCGGTGGTATGCGCGGCGGTGGCAAGGTGGTTTTGCATGAGGGGTTGAGCTTCAGGACTCGAACGAAAAGCTATATTTCGTTTTGATTTATTTTATGGCGATGCGAGTTTGGTTCTTGAATGTACTGGTGATTTAGGACTTGCCGAGGGAGGTGCAGTTCGCCGCAGCGTGGGCGAGGTGCTGTGCACGTGTACGGCGGTGGTTGGCGTGTCAGTGTTGACATCGTTGGTTGGCGCGTGTTGTGCTCGAGTGGATTGAGTGTTTGCTTCGAGTTTAATCGCGTGCGTAGGTTTAACCTGAGGCTATTTCTACTTAGCAAAAATTTAAACTACAGAAAAAAAAGGAGAAGAAGAAAGGGAGCGTACAAGGGAAACTCGGGGAAGATAGGTGAACGACTCGAAGCATTGGTCGAGCAAATCGAGGGAAGTCTCGGTCTTCTTTTCTAAACTACAGTATTTTAAAAAAAAATGATGAAGCTAAGTGAACTGTTCTCAAACAAATTTTAAAGCGTTGTAAAACTTAAGTTTAACAGTTTTAAGTTAACAACTCAAATACAAGTTTTAATTATTTAGTTAATACTTAACAATGCATTTAACACTTAATTATTATTTCAATTAAGCAATTGATTTAAGTTAAGTATAAAGTTAATCAACATTTAAGATTTCAAACGTAAAGAAGATTCTTTCAAATGTTAATTAAGATGAATAGTAATTTACTAACAATTTTAGAAGTAATGAAAAATGATTACTTTATAATTATAATTAGAGATCGATTAATAATTAAGAAATAAATTAATTTGTAACTACTTAAGTAAATTAATGAACGATTAAAGTTAATTAATCAAGTGATTTAACTAAGAATTAAGAAATGATTAATGAAGTAATTAATAATTAATAATTGGATAATTAAGTTTATTTAATTAATAATTAAAGTTATTAGTTAATGATTAAGGAATAGTAATTAAAGTTAACTAACTTGATTTAGAAGTAATTAATTAAATAGTGTGAAATAAATAATTAAGTGATTGAGTAATTGAGGAATTAATTACTCACTGTATTTAATGTAGTCAAATATGAGTTGTTTAAGAAAATTAATTAAGTTTAATTAATTTAAATAATCATATAATGATGAGGTAAGTATAATTACTTAGGGAAGTAATTAAAGATAATTACTGGATGTAATTAACTGAGGGTGATGTAATAATGAAAGTAATTGGAATATAATTACTTTGTATAATTAATCAGGGGATTAATTAGAGAAAATTAATTAAGGAGCAAGTAATTAATTTGATGGAGTAATCAAAGATAGTTAATTACTGAATGATATTAATCAGAGGTGATTAATAAATGTGGTTTAATTGAAGATTAATTACTTAAGGTAATTAATTTGAAACAGGGAATTAATTAAAATGTAATTAGAAATCCTTAATTAATATAATTACTAATCTAATTAAGGGATGATAAATTTAGATTAATTAATCAATAATAAGTAATTAAAGAATAATTAATTAGTGTAATTAAGAAGTAATGTAATGTTCGTAATATAAGGGTAATTTCTATATTTGGATAAGATAATTAATTTGTGAAAATAATTGAAGGATGATTACTTGAATATAAATAAATGTTAGTTAATCAAGTGTGATTAAGTGAAATGAATTTATTAATTGATTGATAATTGATTAATAATTTTATAAGCAAGATTTATAATGGTGAAGTAATTAATTTAATAAACTTTAAATTAATTGGAGATGCAAGTAATTAATTTAATTCATTTTAAATTAATTATAGCTGATATGATTGCTTATGTATGGATGGATGATCTTGTTTACCTTGAATGGTTTGAGATCTCAAATATGAGATAAATGGTGCTGTATGAAACGAATGCTTTGATGTAAGTATAATGATCATATGGATTATCTGTTGTGATGATAATATTGATTATCTGTTTATGATGGTAATGTTGATTATCTATTGTGATATTGTGAATTATCTATCTGTGTGTATATGATAATTGAATTGTTTTAAACTCTAAAACAACTTGGCCTTAAAAGACACGTTTTGGATTTCGATGAGACTGGGATCGGGTTTCCATATTTGGACATCCGAAAACCACATCGATCCAAATTAACATTAGGTCGTGAATCTGAAGTGAAGATGAAGATTCAGAGTGCAAGGGTTGTCGTCGTTAACTCTGAGGGTGATTCCAAAATGAGTGTAACGAGATAATGCCTTCGGTTTCGTTCGAACCCGGAATGAACTTGTATGGATTGAATGCTTTCAGCACATCGTCAGGCGGACGATGAGTATTCTAAGGGATATGTTCTGTAAAGGTAATCGCAGCCTCAAGCCTCATCAACCGGGATGGCTAAAACAGAGGAGGTGCAGCAAGGCTTCGTGGGTAGCCCCCACTTGAGAGTAAGATTTTCCCCTGTCTAGATGTCCCTTTTTATTCGGCTTAGTGTGCGGTTGGTCGCGCCAACCGTGGGGTGATCTTATTTGGAACTGTTCAGTAAGGAACGGTTCCGTCCTTGTGTTGTAGGGGGTCGGGAGTGATCCTCGGTACGGTGATCTAGGCCATGTACTGTAGCCCTGCCATTGTATGGAATCCAAAATCCAATAAGCGCCCTCGGATTTGATTGTATTACCCACTTTTGTGGCTAGTAGCTGGAATTTAATAATGTAACAATTTCGGCTATTTTCTATTTACTTGAAAACCCTAGACACTATTATAATATCACTGAATTTCCTATGAAATGTTTTGGTTAGCGTAAGGTAAAAACTTACCCGTATTTATGTGTGGGGAGTCTTACGCGATACCTTTCTTTTCAAATGTTTTCAAAGTTAAATAATTTTAAACCGTTTACTCATACCAGACCCATGTCTGACCCGGAGTTTATATTTTGTGTTTTTCATAAACTCTTAGGTACTCAAATTTTTACGAGTAGCCAAGTGATAGGTTCTTAGATGGTTGAGTTCTGGAGGAGCTTGGAGCAGGAGCCCAGACGTATGTAGATATCTATCTAGTTCCGCTGTGTTAGTTAGAGTATGCTGTATTTTGGGATGTATATAGTGACAGATGTATATATGATTGTCATGTGTATGATATTGTAAAACTCTGATATATATAAAACTATGTGATAGTTATGTGATATATTATATTTGTTCCGTTTCCGCTGTGAGATTTTGTTGGTGTTGTTCTTTCTTTTCTTTTCTATTTCTACCCCTTTCTTTCTTATTGATGATACGTCTTTCTGGGAGTAGAAGGGCGGGTCATCACAGTTGGTATCAGAGCTGAAAGGTTAAGTGAGAACCTTGGCTCTGGTGGGAATTACTCATTAGAGATAGAGTCAGTAGTACTCTAGAATGAGTCTGAGCGTATTAATAGATATGAGTGCGTATTTGTTAGTGAATATAAAATGGTTTTATATTGTGTTGATTGATTTATTGAGTGGTATATGAACCTTCGTCGGCACAGTCTGGGCAACTGGATCGAAGGGGTTTCTAAACACTTGAATAGAATAATTCGACACGATATTGTTTTCAAAAGTGGGTGAATTAAATAGTTTCACTCAAAATATATTTTTATAAAAAAAGAAATAATTTTATGCAAATTATTAAAGTGTTTGGATGATAGTGTTACAGACAAATAAGATTATTAAGATTTACAATGGTTTATATAACCAAGGAAAGTATGAGATTGAATTTGGAATTAAAATTAAAAGTGAAGTTAAAAATGAGGATTTATTTTGGATTAAGCTGAAAATTAATTTTTTTTTTGGAATTTAACTAATAGTGATATAAATAAATTGATGAAGTACATCAAATTTAGAATGTAAATGAATTGGATTGGGAAATTTAATTGAAATAAAGTTTTGGTTGAAATTAACTTAAGCTTAATAATTGGATTTAAATTTAAGATTGAAATGAAATGAATTGAGATATGGATGATATTAAATGAAATTAAGTTCTTATTTATTTAAATCCAAGTGAATTGGTAGATTAAAGAAAATAGTATGATGCTCAATTTAATGGAAGTTAAGTTAAACAAATTGAATTGAAAAAAAATTCAGCTGAGTTGTAGATGATGTTAAATAAATTAAATTCTTGCTTAAATAAATAAAAGTAAGTTGAAATGAAATTGAATTGGAATAAATATATTCCGATAACTTATAAAGGAAATTGGCAACACACTGACTAAGATTATTTTTGGCTGTAGATGAGTGTTCAATCTCAAGTTAAAATGAAATATGAATATATTCAAGCTTAAATTGGGTAAAATGTGAGATATGAATGTAAGCCTTACAACATAAATTTTTTTTGTATTTGGAGAATGAAATAAAAATCCAAACTTGAATTATAAAATAAAATTGAACACAGATAAAATAATAAGATGATTTTTTAAAGATAAAAATCCAATGTAGAATCGAAAGTGAACTAATTTGGAATAAATGGGTTAATTGAATAGGTTAATGAGATTTAAATTGGTTAAAATAGAAGTTGGATTGTGAGGTAATAATGGAATTGGAAATGAAATACGAGTTATTAACACAAATTAAACTTGGAATTATAAGTAAATTAAATATGAATTAAAGTTGTTGCGGAATGGAATTAACATAGAGATAATTTGAATTTGCAAATAAAATCCAATTCAAGCATGGATGGAATGAATATGGCCTTGGATTTAATCTTAACAAAATAAAGGGAATTTGATCTAGGTGGGTATCAAATAAATTGGAAATGAATTTAAGTACGAAACTAAAACAAGTAAATTAACCTAAGATTAAACTTTATAGAAGCGTAGCTTCGAGGAAAGTGAGAGTTTATTTAGTAAAAGCTTGAATAATTTAAGTTGAATGAAATAAAATCTTTATTCGAATAGAAATAGTTGGATAAAGATTAAATCTATATAAATAAACTCAGATGGCTTGTCAAAAGAATTTAAATGCTTGAAATAAAAAGTATGCTTGCTTAATACAGGTAAGATCTGGAGTTTAAAGTGAAATGAATGCGATTAAGAGTAAATGGATGTAAGTGTGGAGAATAAATAAATTTGTGGCTCATAAAGTTTAAAAAGTGGAATTATAAGCCAAAATAAAATTATTTTGTACTTGGGAAACGAAATAGACATCCAAACCGGAATTACAAACTAGAAATGAACTCAAGAACTATAATGAAGTGATTTTTTATGATGAAATCAAATATTGAATTAGAAGTGGAAATAAACTAATTTGAAACAAATTAGTAAATTAAGTATGTAAATGAAGTTGGAATTGGTCAAATAAAAGTTGAATGGTGAATTAATAAAATTAGATTGTGAATGGGAGGCGGAGACCTTGAGTTATAAATATAAAATTCAACTTGGATTGGTGTTGTATCTTACGCAATTGAATTGCCAGAATGAATGTCTGGAATTCATAATGTATTCCATGTATCCTATCTAAGGAAATTTGTTCAGGATCCATCATTAGTTGTAGAACCAATGGTTCAGGGAGATTTGGAAGTCGAGCAGAGTTTGACTATAGTCAGAATCCTGTTTTGATTGTTGATTAAGACAAGAGGCAACTCGGGAGTAAGTAATGAAGCTTGTCGAGTGCAGTGGAGCAAGGATCCCAGAGTTTTCACTTGAGAAACTCTAGATAGTTTTAGGAAAGTTTATCCGGATTTGTGTTCGGATAACTAGTGATGTTTGTTAGGATAGCTTGTATGGTTGTTTGCTAATGTATGAATGATATATTTGTTTGAATGGTTGGTATAACAGCTTTTGAATTATCTTTGTTTTAAATTTCGGGGACGAAATTCTTTTAAGGGGGAAGGAATGTAACGACCCTGGATTTTGGCCCTGTTTATTTTAATAAATATTTAATCCGATTAAATGAAAAGTAAACTGACCATATTAAAATGAATATGATTTTGGAAATATTGCCATTTGTTTATATGGATTGGTATTTTTAAAGGGGAAATTGATTTGAAAATTTGAAATAAAGTCTCTTAATAATATTTATAATAAAATTTACTTTATATAATTAAATTAAATAACTTTGTCTTGGTAAAATGTGATGAATAAATACATATAGATGATAATGTTCTAAATAAAATCAAAGTTTATCAATATAAGATATAAATATCAAATATAAGTAAAACTTAAGAATATAATTTAAATAAAATACAAATACAAATAAATATAAGTAAACCATATGAACATTGATAGTCAAATATAAAATACAAATGTAAAAATTTAAAGTAAGAATTAATTAGTTAAGATTGCATACAACGTAACTTAAAAATTTGCAAACAAAGCTAAGATAAGAACAAGGTATAAAACACAAAGTATAAAGTAAAGTAAAACCAACTCTAATGTAAAACCAAACTCAAACATTTGTGTATAAATTATTTAAACTAGAAAATAACAATACAACATATCTTCACATATAAAATAAACATTTTTATACAAATATCTATGTATCTACAGCAAATCCTAATTATGATATGTAAACATATCTTCATTCATAAGCCAAGCCTACCTGCATAAGTACATGGTTGCATACAATATCTTCACAGAGCAAAACAAATCATAATTATAACATGTAAACCTATTAAGAAACAAAGCATGTACTGGATATCAACTCAGCCAATATTTTGTTCAAAAGCAAACATTGAAAATCTTTACTTTTCAGTAATGGAAGACCTGGTCAGTACAAAACAAATGTTTTTATTCAAAGCACCTTCATTTCACAAGTCAAAAGTATAACTGCTAAGTGTAAGTTTTTAAACAAAAATATCTATACACAGTAAACCTTTTAATAAGTATGCAAACTAATCAAGAAACAAGACATTAATTGGCTTTTATCTCAACCCAATATTTTGTCAGTTCAAAATATTACAAATCTTTGCTTTGCAGTACTAAAGATCATCTCAGCCCCATTTGAAAATCTTGCCTGATAAAACAAAAATAAGAAACAACCTAACTAGTTACTACCTTCCTTCACCCTCTTATTTTCTTTTATATATATATGTGAGATCACCTTCTATTTTCCAGTTCGTTCTGTAACTCATTTAAAAAAAGAAAAAAAAGAAGTAAAATCAAATTGAATTCAAACTCAAATATATTGAACTCAAACAAACTCAACAGCAAAACAGAAAGAGCTTCAGGAAATTCGAACTGCAGTTCTTCAACAAATCTTTGCTTTTTGTTTCAACTACTATCTGGTGAGTAAACATTAATTTGAAAGCTTCAAGTTCAATTTAATACAGTTCAGGATTTATTGATAATATGGTTTGTATGTGTTTTGATCTTGATTTTAATTCTGTGTTGCTATATCTTCTCTGTTAAATTGTACAGGGTGAATATTGCTTTAAAAATCTTAAATTTATTTTCTTATAATTATTGTTAAGCCTAAATTTTTTTTCAAAAGAACTAGATGCTTGAACTTCAATCAGGATTTTTAAACCTGTTTCAAACATGTTAGTAACATATACTTCTAGGAACCCTGTTTACAGTCAATCAAGAACAAAAATTGATAAATTCAATTACTAATAAGAATCTAATTCAAGTTTATAACTTGAATGCTTAGTGACAATTATGATTTTTAAAATGAAAATGAGGATTTTTAGATTTGTATGTAAAGTGCAGTTTGTTTATAAACAAAAATGACATTTTTTCGAATATCTGATTTTTGATCTAATTTAAATTATTGAAACTTGAATCGAAGCAAGTATAATCATCCATGATCTCAAGAAAAATGTAAGTTAATTTTTCTATTTCGTGGATTGGGAGAACGAGGTCAAGTTAGGGTTTTTGCCGAGTTTTTGCACTTGTCAGTTAACAGGGCGTGTTCATCCTTGTTGCGCGATCGAGTGTCATAAGCGTTTGGGAATTGGAAGGGTGGCGTGTTGTCGTGGTATGGATGGTTTTTAGGCATTTCCGGTGGTATGCGCGGCGGTGGCAAGGTGGTTTTGCGTGAGGGGTTGAGCTTCAGGACTCGAACGAAAAGCTATATTTCGTTTTGATTTATTTTATGGCGATGCGAGTTTGGTTCTTGAATGTACTAGTGATTTAGGACTTGCCGAGGGAGGTGCAGTTCGCCGCAGCGTGGGCGAGGTGCTGTGCACATGTACGGCGGTGGTTGGCGTGTCAGTGTTGACATCGTTGGTTGGCGCGTGTTGTGCTCGAGTGGATTGAGTGTTTGCTTCGAGTTTAATCGCGTGCGTAGGTTTAACCTGAGGCTATTTCTACTTAGCAAAAATTTAAACTACAGAAAAAAAAGGGAGAAGAAGACGGGGAGCGTACAAGGGAAACTCGGGGAAGATAGGTGAACGACTCGAAGCATTAGTCGAGCAAATCGAGGGAAGTCTCAGTCTTCTTTTCTAAACTACAGTATTTTAAAAAAAATGATGAAGCTAAGTGAACTGTTCTCAAACAAATTTTAAAGCGTTGTAAAACTTAAGTTTAACGGTTTTAAGTTAACAACTTAAATACAAGTTTTAATTATTTAGTTAATACTTAACAATGCATTTAACACTTAATTATTATTTCAATTAAGCAATTGATTTAAGTTAAGTATAAAGTTAATCAACATTTAAGATTTCAAACGTACAGAAGATTCTTTCAAATGTTAATTAAGATGAATAGTAATTTACTAACAATTTTAGAAGTAATGAAAAATGATTACTTTATAATTATAATTAGAAATCGATTAATAATTAAGAAATAAATTAATTTGTAATTAACTACTTAAGTAAATTAATGGACAATTAAAGTTAATTAATCAAGTGATTTAACTAAGAATTAAGAAATGATTAATGAAGTAATTAATAATTAATAATTGGATAATTAAGTTTATTTAATTAATAATTAAAGTTATTAGTTAATGATTAAGGAATAGTAATTAAAGTTAACTAACTTGATTTAGAAGTAATTAATTAAATAGTGTGAAATAAATAATTAAGTTATTGAGTAATTGAGGAATTAATTACTCACTGTATTTAATGTAGTCAAATATGAGTTGTTTAAGAAAATTAATTAAGTTTAATTAATTCAAATAATCATATGATGATGAGGTAAGTATAATTACTTAGGGAAGTAATTAAAGATAATTACTGGATGTAATTAACTAAGGGTGATGTAATAATGAAAGTAATTGGAATATAATTACTTTGTATAATTAATCAGGGGATTAATTATAGAAAATTAATTAAGGAGTAAGTAATTAATTTGATGGAGTAATTAAAGATAGTTAATTACTGAATGATATTAATTAGAGGTGATTAATAAATGTGGTTTAATTGAAGATTAATTACTTAAGGTAATTAATTTGAAACAGGGAATTAATTAAAATGTAATTAGAAATCCTTAATTAATATAATTACTAATCTAATTAAGGGATGATCAATTTAGATTAATTAATAAATAATAAGTAATTAAAGAATAATTAATTAGTGTAATTAAGAAGTAATGTAATGTTTGTAATATAAGGGTAATTTCTATATTTGGATAAGATAATTAATTTGTGAAAATAATTGAAGGATGATTACTTGAATATAAATAAATGTTAGTTAATCAAGTGTGATTAAGTTAAATGAATTTATTAATTGATTGATAATTGATTAATAATTTTATAAGCAAGATTTATAATGGTGAAGTAATTAATTTAATTAACTTTAAATTAATTAGAGATGCAAGTAATTAATTTAATTCATTTTAAATTAATTATAGCTGCTATGATTGCTTATGTATGGATGGATGATCTTGTTTACCTTGAATGGTTTGAGATCTCAAATATGAGATAAATGGTGGTGTAGGAAATGAATGCTTCGATGTAAGTATAATGATAATATAGATTATCTGTTGTGATGATAATATTGATTATCAGTTTATGATGGTAATGTTGATTATCTATTGTGATATTGTGAATTATCTGTCTGTGTGTATATGATAATTGAATTGTTTTAAACTCTAAAACAACTTGGCCTTAAAAGACACGTTTTGGATTTCGATGAGACCGGGATCGGGTTTTCATATTTGGACATCCGAAAAACCACATCGATTCAAATTAACGTTAGGTCGTGAATCTGAAGTGAAGATGAAGATTCAGAGTGTAAGGGTCGTCGTCGTTAACTCTGAGGGTGATTCCAAAATGAGTGTAACGAGATAATGCCTACGGTTTCGTTCGAACCCGGAACGAACTTGTATGGATTGAATGCTTTTAGCACATCGTCAGGCGGACGATGAGCATTCTAAGGGATATGTTCTGTAAAGGTAATCGTAGCCTCAAGCTTCATCAACCGGGAATGGCTAAAACAGGGGAGGTGCAGCAAGGCTTCGTGGGTAGCCCCCACTTGAGAGTAAGATTTTCCCCTGTCTAGATGTCTCTTTTTATTCGTCTTAGTGTGCGATTGGTCGCGCCAACCGTGGGGTGATCTTATTTGGAACTGTTCAGTAAGGAACGGTTCCGGCCTTGTGTTGTAGGGGGTCGGGAGTGATCCTCGGTACGGTGATCTAGGCCACGTACTGTGACGGGCGGTACCCCAGTAGCCCTGCCATTGTATGGAATCCAAAATCCAATAAGCGCCCTCGGATTTGATTGCATTACCCACTTTTGTGGCTAGTAGCTGGAAATTAATAATGTAACAATTTCGGATATTTTCTATTTACTTCAAAACCCTAGACACTATTATAATATCACTGAATTTCCTATGAAATGTTTTGGTTAGCGTAAGGTAAAAACTTACCCGTATTTATGTGTGGGGAGTCTTACGTGATACCTTTCTTCTCAAATGTTTTCAAAGTTAAACAATTTTAAACCGTTTACTCATACCAGACCCATGTCTGACCCGGAGTTTATATTTTGTGTTTTTCATAAACTCTTGGGTACTCAAATTTTTACGAGTAGCCAAGTGATAGGTTCTTAGATGGTTGAGTTCTGGAGGAGCTTGGAGCAGGAGCCCAAACGTATGTAGATATCTATCTAGTTCCGCTGTGTTAGTTAGAGTATGCTGTATTTTGGGATGTATATAGTGACAGATGTATATATGATTGTCATGTGTATGATATTGTAAAACTCTGATATATGTAAAACTATGTAATAGTTATGTGATATATTATATTTGTTCTGTTTCCGCTGTGAGATTCTGTTGTTGTTCTTTCTTTTCTTTTCTATTTCTACCCCTTTCTTTCTTATTGATGATACATCTTTCTGGGAGTAGAAGGGCGGGTCATCACATCTCCATTGGCTGTCCTGATTATTCCGAAACTCTTCTCATAACAAGAGAAACAATTCATATCTTTACAAATGTGAAAACTGGCTCTCGAATCTATCTTATAAGGCTTCTCTTTACTAATGAAATCATCACAAGAAGTATCATTGTCGCCACCTTCAGCTATGCCCGCCCATGTGTCACAATCACTGTTACTATGTGTAGCCTTTTTGACTCCTTTTATATGCTTCACACCTATTATACATATGACTCTTTTTATGACAATAATAACAAATGATATTTTTTGACATACATTTACCATTAGCGACTTTCTTCTTCGGACTTGTATCCTTCTTCGAGTCCTTTGCTACCATAGCCTCATCTTGAACTAACTTCACACATGACTCTTTTCTTCTAAGCTCCTCATTCAAAAGACTACTTTGAACAGTCTCCAGTGAGATAGTTCCATTAGCATTGAAATTATTAAATGAAAAAACGAAATTTTTCCAACTTTCTAAAAGCGAACTCATCAATAAAAGAACATGTAAATCATCATAAAATTTGACATTCACATAGCCATTTGATTTATTACAGCTTGAAGTTCATTCAAATGCTCTGCAACATACTTCTCTCCATCTAATCTCAGTTAAACCAACTTTCAAACAAGAAAATCCTTATTTGTAGCGCTTTTCGACTCATACAAAGATATGAACTTGTCCCACAAAGCTTTCGCGGATTCACAACTAACCACATAATAGAAGACTGAATCATCGAGATACCGATGAATCAACGCAATTGCCTTATTATCCATCTTCTTTCATTTTCCCTCCACTACATCCGAGGCCTTCTTCCCATCTCCATCAATCGGATGATGAAGTTCATTGAGGTACAAAACATCTTCCATTCTGGGCTTCCAAATACCCTAATTTTTTCCATCTAAAATAGCCATCTTTGAAAAGAAATCACATCCAACATCTCAATAATTTTTCAAATTCAAAATTATTCTAAGCTTTGCAATGACTGGCTCTGATATCAATCTGTAGCGAAAACTTTGTTTTGCGAAAGCTTTTCCCAATAGGTTTTTTATCATCCAAATCACAAAGAGATAAATTTGGATAGAAAATAAATGAACATGAAATCAGAAATCAATACACAAGAGATTCCACTCAACCACCCTCTTTATTGATTTTCCAAAATTTGTTTGCAATTTATCGAACAAAAAAATAGTAAACAAAATACAAATTGAACCAATAACCAAACTGAAAAAAGTAGTCTTGATCTCTATGGCTAAAATTGTTGGAAGAGATGAAAAAAGATGGTAGAAGAGAGAATTAGCTAATAGATTTTCATACATTTTACACCCTCTCTTCTAGTCTCTATTTATAACATCAATTATTTAGTGCCCAAGTTAATATTAGATGTAAAAAAAAAATTTATTAGCCAACTAGAGAGAGAAATAAACATAATCAAATATGCCTATTAATTAGGAAAAATAAAATCTTCTCTTTCTTTCTTTTGCATATTTATTTTCTTTTATTTGTGATTTTGTATCATCAAAATTCAGCATCTTTTACTAGCTAATAACAACAAGATACTTTTGAATTATCATTCTAAAGTTAGCTTTTTTCCATAAACTTACATTTTTAACATTTTTTCTACCATCTATATCTATTATAGACTAATTTTATTTAGTAAAAGCGGTTATATAAATTCTGATAATGTATTTACTTCACTCAATAACATTGGTCATGCATAAGAATTTGCACTGTGCTTGCAGATTATTTAAAACAATAATACTATATCTTTAGCATATATGAATCTTAGTCATTTTATGCTGCTTTTAATCTAAAAACTCTTGGTACGACATAGTTTATTGTTCACGATTGTTTTGCTTAACGTACCTTTTCCCCTTTATTTGTCAAATTGTTAGGCAATTAATGTCATGGATGCCTTTGTTTGATTTGCATAATGATTTTATATATTGTTTTAAATTACTAATTTATCAATGTCAACTTCTCTTTTTGCAGCTTACTGAATAAGCCACCATCATACTCTTTATCTTATAGTCTTGAACTGTAGAAGATTGTATGCTAAATGTGTGCAGCCTTATTCGACCCATTTGAGGTACCATTTAAATTTAACTAATGTTTCCCACTAACAAACTCTCTTAGTTGTTCTGTCTTGGTCAGTGATGAAACGATGAAGATGTTAAAAAAATTATTTTAAATAGGATCAATCGACCAAAAAATTATATATATAGTGCTTATTTTGTTACCTTCATCATGGGTTTTTTTCCCTATCAATAGTTGAAAATACTATTTTTGTGGCCGATCGTAAATCAAGGGGAATCTCCAATTCACCGACGATAGCTGTAGTGATAAGTTCTTACTAGCTATATTTTGGATCACTATCACAAGTTGACTGCACCACCTTTAGTAGTTTCACCTCAGTGCCTTTTCTGCTGTACTTTCATTATGATTATATGACATAGATAACTCACATTACATATTAAATGGATAACAATTACCTTTTAAAAACATTACCTACAACCAAACCAATTTAATTCATATTCCAAACATTTTATAAATTTGCAAACTAGGTTTAAACTTCGTTAGAAATCTCTAAAATGATTTATAATTCTCTTTCATATTTAAATCTCTTTGTAAACTTCTTTATGAAACCTTTATAAAATTTCCTTTATAAAATATCATTTACAAATTATCTTTTGTAAAATACTTTAAGTATACCTTCAGTAAATTCCCTTTATAAACAAGTTATTACTTATAAATAACTTTACAACATAATAACACAAGTTGGAAATCATTTATAAACTTTAAACTCTTAATTTATTTTAGTGTCGAAGTTAATTCAAAAACATACTTTATAAAATTCCGAAAAGGCTTAGCAATTCCAATTATATTAATTTAAATTACCATTCACTTTTAATTCCTATTCACTCAATAGTTATTTACATAAGCAACAAGTATGCAAATACAATTCATATCCAAATCAAGGAATAACATGTAAATATGAAGTAACTATCATATACATGTCTAAGTAACATAATAGCAGGAGGGTGATTTGTCCTACTAAACAAATGTCCAAAAAATTCAATAAATTCATAGCAAAACGAGGATTTATTCTGCTAACACATGTCCATAAAATCAAATCACTTATACTACAGTAGAATGGTGTTTTGTTCTGGTAACAAATGTCACTTAGTCTTCCTAATCATGTAGGGTTACTTAAAGCCCAAACAAGAGATCCTCGGATTTGGAGTCAGTTCACTTTAAAAACAAAAGAGATTGATTTAAAACACATTCAGTTCAGTTTTAAAATCACCTTTGAAAAGATTTAAATAGATTTAATCAGCATAAACCCAATTAAACCTAAACTAACCCTTATTAGTTAAGCTTAAGTCATATTTAAATTATAATTCGGCTTAATGAACTTGATTAAGTGCTAATTAACGTACTAATGCAACTTAGTTAAAAGGCTAAACCTAATTTTCTGAAAGTTAAACCCAAATTAATTAATTATTAATTAAATAATCCATTAATTAGATAATAATTAATTAACTAATTAACTAATTAACTTAATTAAATAATTATCAACCATTAATTACTTCTTAACCATGTTAAATACCAATTAAGGCTAATTACCTTTTTATTTTACTACTTAATTAAATAATTAAATTACAAAACTTAATTACTTTTTAATTTAATTTTTATTTACTAATAAATTTTTTTTTGAAAACTTTTACAAAACAATGACTTTCTTATATATATAGTTATTATATATATAATTATGTTTAGTCACATCACTTTTTTATATATATAGTTATTATGTTTACTCACATCACTTTCTTATATATATATATATAATTAATTATTATGTTTAGTCACATCGCTTTTGTAACGACCCGTAATTTCACCACTTCGAAAATGAGGTTTCGTTTAAAAAGGTTTAAAATTTAAATTAATAAGTTAAATATAATAGATAACAATAGAGAAATTATTTGTTCTTATAGTTGATAATTCAAAAAGTATAAATTTGGATTTTAGAACAAATCAATAAAAGTTAAGTTTTGTTAAAAAAAATAAATGATTAAATTAATAGGTTTAAATGTTTATTTAAAAAGATAAATATAATTGAAAACATCTAATAAAGATAATAGAAGTATAATAAAAGATTTAAAAGAATGTTAATAATCGTTTTACAAAACTAACCAAATTTTGTCGCATTTTGTCAGTTTTACATACACCATAAAATTAAAGATTTTGATATTATTTAAATCTGATTTTAAAATATAAAGAGACATGTTTTAATTTATTTAAAGAATTAAAAGTTCATATTTAAATTTGGTTTACATAAATAAATAGTTAACTAAAACGTCAAAACATGACCGTAAAATATTTTGTCGAAAAACGACGTTCTGTCCATTAAATTTTGTCGCAACGTCGTCGCACATTTATTTTCTTATATAGAACATATATTCAAATAGTGTAAGTATTAATTAATTTACTAATCAAGTTTACTTTTACTAAATAAGGTTAGAAACTTTTAAAAAACAATTAAGAAAAAGTAAGCACAAAAGGACAAAATTGTCATTTCAAAGCAAAAGGTACAACATCAAATCAAAGAACCATAATTATTACTCCCTTTACTTAATATCTAAGTGAAAATGACATAAAGTAATGATTTGAAATGTGATGTTAAGTGTTTAAAAAAATAATGTTACTTAAGATGTAAGTAAGGTTATTTTGGTAATTTGGTAAAGGGATATTTTGGTAATTTACCACTTTATTTCTTTTTCTATAAATACCAACCACTTTCTCACTTTTTTCACACTTTTCATTCTTCTTCTTCCTCCTTTTCTAAGCTCTCTTTTTCTTCTTCTTTAGAGCTTTAATGGCTTCCTTTTCTCTTCCAAATGCTTACTAACTTTTTCAAAACCATATCAAATCAACTCCAAACACCACCAAACTTTGCCAAAGATCTTACAATACCATTAGAACATGGTTTAGCATCTAAAAAGTGAAGAAATGATGGAGGAAAGAGTGGAATAGGGCATGGCCGAAACTATGGAGGAATAGGAACAAGTCGTGAAGCTTCGAAACGAGAAAAAAAGAAGGTAGTGCTATCGGGATCAAAATAAAATTCTAGGGAAAAGATTTGGTGAAGATAAAAGGATTTAGTGAAGTGTTGGATGATATGAATGTTGGTAGGGAGAATTGGTTAAGTTAAAGGTGTGTACTCATATTTACTAATTAATCCATAACTTATTTCAAGTATTCTGAGTAAATGAAATTAGGAATCGCTAATTGATAAGGTAAAGCGAGATTCTCGACGATTTTGGACAGTCGAAAATTCCTATATCATACCTAACCCAGAGCTAAGAAATTTATGAAAACTAAAAGATTATGAAATATTCTGAGTAAATGAAATTGGATAAGTATAATTTATAAATATGATTATAAACAAAAAGGAAATTACAACCTAGAAAATGTTTTATTAATGAATTCCAGCATTAAGGATTTGGACTTAAGTCTTTAAAAGTGATTGATTTACATAAGTTATAAGATGAAATAAACTTAAGTAATAGTTTTATGAAATGATTCATAAATAATATTAGTGTTAAAGAAAATATACTAAGTTAAAGGATTATGGGAATTATAATACAGAAAAATTATCTTTGAGTGAAAAATGGTTTCTTTAGAATATTTTCATTTAATAAAATATTTGAAAATAAATAATTAAAGGGATTATATAAAGACGCACCTTTATAAAATGTTTAAACTTAAGATAAAAGTTTATGAAAAGTTTTCGAAAGTTAATAAATACATATATTATATGTAGATCATTTCATCACACAATTTTTGATCTAGTATGCGAGTACGGAACTTTGAGGTGTACACCAATCCCAAAAAGGATTTATCACTCGATTCTAGACGGAGAACATTGATTAGGGTTTATGATTGGGTACTTGAGTTTTCTAACGTAGTAGAGAGCTATGTAAGGAAAGCAAAGGTTTCTGAGCAAAGAGCCTGATTAAAGTCCACACTAGAGGATCGGGGGATTGATACTAGTTCGGAAACAAAGTTGTGTATTCGAATAGGAGATCGAATAAGATATTTTATATGGATGATTTGAGTATATTATATGGATTTAAGTTTAAAGATAAATTTAGGCAAACTTTTGTTTGGGTAATTTCGAGGACGAAATTCTTTAAGTAGGGGAGAATGTAACGACCCGTAATTTCGCTACTTCGAAAATGAGAGATTTCATTTAAAATGGTTTAAAACTTAAATAAATAAGTTAAATATAACATATAATAATAGAAAAAATTATTTATTCATATAGTTGATAATTCAAAAAGTATAAATTTGGATTTTAGAACAAATCAACAAAAGTTAAGTTTTGTTAAAAATAAGTAAATGCTTAAATAAATAGGTTTAAATGTTTATTTAAAAAGATAAATAGCATTGAAAACATATAATAAAGATAATAAAAGTATAATAAAAGATTTAAAAGAACGTTAATAATCGTTTTACAAAAATAATCAAATTTTGTCGCATTTTGTCAGTTTTACATATATGTAAAATTAGAGATTTTGATAATATTTAAATATGATTTTAAAATATAAAGAGACATGTTTTAATTTACTTAAAAAATTAAAAAGTTCATATTTAAATTTGGTTTACATAAATAAATAGCTTAACTAAAACGTCAAAACATGACTGTAAAACATTTTGTCGGAAAATGACGTTTTGTCGACTAAAAGTTGTCGCAACGTCGTCACACCTTTATTTTCTTATATATGAACATATATTCAAATAGTGTAAGTATTAATTAATTTACTAATCAAGTTTAGTTTTACTAAACAATGTTAGAAACTTCTAGAAAACAATTAAGAAAAAGTAAGCACAAAAAGACAAAAATGTCATTTCAAAGTAAAAAGTAAAAAGTAAAACATCAAATCAAAGAAACATAATTGTTACTTATTTTATTTAATATCTAAGTGAAAATGACATAAATTAATGATTTGAAATGTAATGTTAAGTATTAAAAAAAATAATGTTACTTAAGATGTAAGTAATGTTATTTTGGTAATTTGGTAAAGGAATATTTGGTAATTGACCAATTTATTTCTTTTTCTATAAATGACGACCACTTTCTCACTTTTTTTCACACTTTTCATTCTTCTTCTTCCCTTTCTACGCACTCTTCTTATTCTTTAGAGCTTTAATGGCTTCTTCTTCTTTTCCAAATGCTTACTAACTTTTTCAAAAACATATCAAATCAACTCCAAACACCACCAAACTTTGTCAAACACCTTAGAATACCATTAAAAAATGGTTTAGCATCTAAGAAGTGAAGAAATGATGAAGGAAAGGGTGGAATAGGGCATGCCGAACCTATGGAGGAAGAGGAGCAAGTCGTGAAGCTTCGAAGCGAGAAAAAGGGAAGAAAGTGATGTCGGGATCAAAGGAAAGTCTGGGGAAAAGATTTGGTGAAGATAAAAGGATTTAGTGAAGTGTTGGATGATACGAATGTTGGTTGGAAAAATTGGTTAAGTTAAAGGTGAGTAAGCATATTCACTAATTAATCCATAACTTATTTCAAGTATAACGATTGAAAAGTTCAAATATGTTGAATGATTAAATTTTTGATAACTAGGTTGCAAATTGGTTGATTTGTGATTGTTTATTTGGTTAGTAAATTTTTTTGCTAAATGATAAGAGAAATGATTAGTAATTAACCATATTTAATTAAATGAGAATTAAATCCATACAAATGTGTGTATGGAAATTATTTAGCCTCTTAATTGTTTCATAATATCTAAAAAAGATTGAAAATGATATATAATAATATAATGTTATAATATGAAATGAAAAATGAATTTGAAATGATGGAAATGTTGTTTAAAATGAGTTGAAAATGATTTTCAAACGTTTGATAAATATTTAAATGTGTTTCCAAGAAGTTTGAAAAGAAATTGAAAAATAAGTCAAAATTATGCGCGTCGCGTAACAGTAATTCGCAATTTCGCGCCATAAAAGTTAAATGTGTGTACAAAGTGAAATATAGCTCGGAATTCTTTGAGATAAGAATTTTCCGATCTATTATATCCATACTTTTCCAACGAAGAAAGAAAATCAAGATGTCATCGAGTAGATTTTGAAATATGTCCAAAACAATTTTCTAAAATCATCGCGGTTATGCGGTTCGGCATCCAAACGGGATTTCTTTATAAATGATATTTTTAAGTGATTTAAAATTATGAAATAAATTTGATAAATCTATTAAAATGGTTTAAAAGAGATTTGGAATGGAAAATATGATTTTTCAAATATTAAAAAGTTGTTTAAATCAAATAAGCTTATATAGCACTTTCTACAACACTTTTATGCTACGAATTCTATAGCATTTTGAATATGAGTTTAAACATAACGATATTTTCTAGAATCGGTTATGAATGTTTTTAAAAGAATAATTAAGCGTTTTAAATGATTATTTGGAAGTTTAATAAATCATTTCTAAAATGAAGATTAATAACTGAGTATGCGGAAACGACTAGTACGTTTGTCCTACTTGTGAGATCTGGGAAGATAAGAACAAGGTATTTAACTAAGGTTAGTAATGGAGCAACCAGTTCCCTGAACTTACCCGGCCTATGTTTTCTCTTCTTAGGCGAGAGGTGGAACAGATCGAAATGAAAGCCCGGATGCTCTAAAAGATCATATTTTAGTTTTTCCAATTTAAAAGACAAAGATATTCATAATGTAGGATTACTTGTCATTAGTCCCTAGAGGTGATGTAATAACCCAAATTTTTTTGGACATCTGTTAATTGGATAATTAACAGGATTAAAAAGTTTTAAAATACAAATTTGTAATTTAAACATATAAAATAAGTCTTAATTTGATATATATTTATAAAAATAGATTTTTAAATAGAATTTGGATTTAAAATTCAATTAAAAATGTCATAAGAGTAAATTGGGATTAAAACTCTATAGTTGAAATGAATAAAATTTATTTTTCTAATTTTAATATAAATACATAAGGAAATGTATAAAATACAAATTTTTAGTATCTAAGAAGTATAATTTATTCCCTTTTTAAGCTTTATGTATATAAATAAGATAGTTTGAGAATTTTACAGGTATTTCAAATATAAAACATTTAAACATATGTAGATATAAAAATTTAGTAATTTATAAAATGAAAAGAATTTAAACATAAAACTGATATTTTTTTCTTTTTTAGTATATACATTAAAACATATTTATACATGAAATTGTAAATGAAAGATATATTCATATACAAAATAAAGCTAAATTAAAATGTAATATTAGAATAATATAAATATATATTAAAAACATACGAAATTACAAGTGTTAAATTTTTTTTTACATACAAATGAACAAGTGTAAATTGTTTACGGAATGCTAATGACACTTGTCAGCAAATTGAACAAATATAACTTATTTTCTTTTTTATTTAAAACAAATTTGATTAAGCTCTATCCCTCACTTTTCATATATTTTTCCCCTGTGATCTGTTTATTCTCAAACAAAGAGAGCAATGCTTGTGACCTAAAACTAGAAAACAATTTCAAAGAAAACTCAACATTAATCTAAACCTAGTGATTAATTTTTGATCAATCAAGCTGTACCCTAACAATCAAGTTCAGAAAGAAAAAAAACGGGGGGGGGGGGCAAGAAAATTCAAGAATCAGGTTCCAGTTAAACCCAACTTTCGAATCAAGATCAACTATCCTTAATTATTGCTCTGATCAATCAAACAACAAAGCAAGTGGGGATCAGATTCAAATAGGTACAAATTGGAAAACAAGATGATTAATATTGCTGATCGGCAGCCAAGATCAAAAGCATTGCAATCCTCTATTCCAGGATATAAGGTGAGTAAACGAACCTATGTTTGATTAAAATCTGTTGCATGATATAAGAGTATGCAGTAATGACGCATTAATGGTTAGCATGAATGGAAATTTGACTTGCATATAATAAGTATCTGGGATATACCTGTGTATGTCTAAGAGCAAGAAAGCTTGCTCTGTTCTAAATTATATAGGTAAGTAAAACTACTAAACAGAAATTGCATGAAGTGACATAGGGTGAATCCTTGAAATATGTTATGAATCATGTGTTCATGATGATAAAGAAATGATTTTTATGTAGATAGGAGTGTGTTAGAATCAGAGTTCAAATCTGGGTCAGGCTAGCAAGCCTCTGTTTAAACATTTCATGTTCAAACCCTGATTCAAAATTCAAGTCTCCTTCTCAAATGATTTTGGACTTTGATCCCTGAACAAAGTGTGTTTGTTTTAACATAAGTAAGTTTTTAAAAATAAATTTATGTAAAATAAGTTTGGATATATTTTGGAAACAAAAGGGAAATAGTGGAAAACTTAAAATGGGTTAAAATAAATCTTAATGATTTATTAATTCACGCATATAACCTGAATTCCCTTAGTAAACTAGGATTTTTGAAATCAAATCTGGATTGTTTTGTTAAGTATTTTTGGGACAATTCGAAGATGATCTGAAATTGGTTTTTGAGCTATTTCTGGCGATCTTCAAACTTTTGGGTTGGCCGAAATTTTGTTGAATTTTGCTTGGCGATCGAGAATACCAGGAAAAATGGTGGATGTGAGTGTGATCATTATGGCGTTGCCAATGGATCAAATTAGGGTTTATAGGCATGGATGGGTTGACGAGGATTTTTGGGTTCGTCACGACGACTGGAAGCATCGGTCTCGATGTGGTGTGGGGGAAAATGGAGTGTGGTCTGTGGCGAGGTTGTGAACGAAATTCCACGTCCTCTGGTGACCGGCAATGTCAAGGCAAGGAGATTGTAGGGTGTGATTTGGTTCCAGTTTTCGTCCAACCAGCTCGATTATGATTTATAATAAGATCTACAGATCTGGGTGGTCTGGAGTATCATCGGAGTCATCAGTGACTTCCTGAAGCCGGAGGAGATGGTCGGAGGTGGCTGGAATTATTATGTGTGACGCCCCACTCCGAGAGCCTCGTTAACAAAGAGTATTACATAGATAATACTGTCGTCTAACGCGGACAATAGAGTATAATGGAAGCGACCATGTGAAATCTTACATTAACTATTCACTAAATATGTCGAAAAGTAGAAACACATTAAAATTCGACCTATTCAATAAATATTTAAAGCAAAACTACAATGGCTATAGGATCTATCAGAAGAAAATATAACAACTCAAATGTAATATACATCACAGAACAGTCGATCATAATATACACATACACAGATACACAACAGAGTATACAAAATAATACATGTCAAGTGGTACAGGAGACCACAATATAGACGAGACGAAAGAGTATAAATCAGAGTTACAACAGATAAGGACTGCAAAAGACGCTATAACAAAAAGAAACTAGCGAATAGTCCATGCGGAAGCAAAATAGGCTAAGTCCAAAAGCACCTAACCTGAAACATCTCGGTCTGACCCGAGTATAAAATACACGGATCAGTCTAGATAACAAATCAGTTAGATAAACCGAACAATAATAAACCTGCAAGGTCATACAGTATAATAAATATCTCTAGGGGAGATAACACAATCATCAACAAGAGATGAATCATATAGAACAAGCCTCATATCATCGGCAACATATAGAAACAAAGGATACGATTATCCCAAAACAAGCCAGAAGGGAAATAACAAATACCAATAAGGTATACAAGTTCCACAAGGTAATCGCTATACTCCATGCGGCTCAAAAAGACCAACACCGAAGGGCGATACCAAGGGAATATACATATCAATGAAACATCATAAAATTTGCTCGAGCTCAGTACTGTACAAACAAGGATCCATGAGCCCGAAGACTCCAAACCCAAGTATCACCCATGCGGCACATAAGGCCAACATAAGAGCGAAACTATATAGGGCAACAAACCCGAAGGCACACACCCGAAGGCACACATACCCGAAGGCAACAAACCTAGGGAGATAGTCCGAAGACACTATCCCAGAGGCAACAAACCGTAGTGGTAAAGGTCGAAGACCCAGTACTGGACACCACTAACTGGTCGAATGTGTCACAACTCTCGAAAAGGAATCCAAAAAGTGTTAACGTATGTCCCATAACCACTCGTTCGCACTAAACGGTTTATTATCCGTCAGTCCCTTTCACACTCAAAGCAGTACAAAGTTTACCTCATGTCATCGATAAACCAAACCCGAAGGTCAAAACAATCAATCGAATAGGTCGAGGATTAATCGGAAAGATAAACGCACAGATTCATGGTCCATGTTTTGCCCAACCATTTAATCACCCTTCCACTTCGTTCGAAGTGCGAAAGTGTGTGTTTTAAATAGAATTTATAAATTAGAGAAACGAACTTTTAAATGCGATTCGAGAGATTATTTTATAAAAACCCGTGGACTAAAATTAAAAGGAACCATCAAAGTCAAACAATTGATAATCGTACATGCGATCATCATGAATCGATTCAAATTGGAAATTCAATCCAAAAAGGAAAATTGGACTCAAACAACAGGTTCAGTCGACTGAACAGAGTTTTCAGTCGACTGACCCTGTGCCTGGAAATTTTCCAGATTTATGAAACTTTCTGTTTCCAGGTTCATTCGACTGTGCAGAGTTTTCAGTCGACTGAATCATGCCTAGAAACTTTCGGGTTCCAGGTTCAGTCGACTGAACAGAGTTTTCAGTCGACTGAATCATGCCTGGGCTGTTTTCAGCCTTATTCAAATGAAGAGCAAACTCTCCCAAAATGCAATCGGACGAACATTGGCTCTAAAGGCTTATGCCAATCGACAACCCGGCCCTATATATTCCTCGATGCATCACCAAAACATGATTAAAACATCAAAGTTAGGATTTCAAAGATTTGAACCCAAAACACTAAAAATTGGATTATTCCCCAATTCAACCCAAACCAAAGCCAAGTGCATATGAACAAGGTGTTAGGAATTCATACCCAACATCAATGAAATCAAGAGAAGTAGATGTGAGTTCAAAACTCACCTTTGCACACAAAACAAAGAAGATGAAGAAGCACAATTGCAAGGAATCAACCAACTACACTCCACTTCAAACTACAAGCTTCAATCTAGAATCAAAGCAAGTATTTCCTAAGTTAGGGTTAGGAAATTACTGAAATTGAAGAGGAGAAAAGATGGAGAAGGTAGAGATGAACTTACCAATGGATTCTCTTTGATTTTGGAGCAAGAATCAAGTTACAAAGGAGAAACTAGGGCTTGCTAATTTCTATTTCTCTTTCCTTTCCCCCATTTCAGTTTTTAGTTTGAGAAAGAAATGAAATGAAGATGAAATGAAGAGAAGGGGCTGAGCTAGAGGGTTAAGTGAGCTAGTGGGCTGAACCCAAACCCAAAACCCAATAGAAAAAGGTCAAAATTTCACAAACTCCAAACATATCAAAGATTATACTCAAAAAGATCGCAAACGCCATTTTGGACTCAATGGAAATGGTTTCGAGCTCCAATTCGGCCATTTGCAGAAAGTAACATTTCGGACCCCAAAATCCGAGTAACGACGCTATATTTAAATCAAACATTTAAATATAAAATCGTTAAATATGCGGGTTGTTACAGATCTCCCCTCCTTACAAAATTGCGTCCCCGCAATTCCTAGAGACGATATTTGTAACAACTACAAACAAAAGAAAGAATAAACTTGAGATACAGAAATAGACTTACCATTACGAAGCAAGGATAGAAAACCTGGATAAGATCGCTCGATATACTCTCTGGTTTCCCAAGTACAGTCATTGGGATTAGCGGACCATTGAACTTTAACGAGCGACACGTCCTTATTCCGAAGGTGTCGCACCTCCGTGTCAAGCACGCGAATAGGTTGCTGTACAATAGATAAGTCCGGTGAGACCTCAAGCTCTTGCAAATCAGGAGAATCAATTACAGAATCCGATTCTCGAAGACACTTCCGAAGTTGCGAGACATGAAACACGTCATGAATGCCAGATAAATGAGCTGGAAGTGAAACTCTATAAGCCACAGGGCCAATACGTTCAGTAATAGAAAACGGTCCTATATAACGAGGAGCCAATTTCCCAGTCGTACTGAAGCGCATAACCCCTTTCAAAGGAGAAACACGAATAAAAACAAGATCGCCAATTGAGAACTCGAGAGGCTTCCTACGGTTGTCTGCGTAGGATTTTTGATGACTCTGCGCCTCTTTCATTCTCAACCGGATAAGATCAATCTTCTCGGAAGAATCACGAACAAAATCTGGACCAAGAATAAGCTTCTCTCCAGATTCCAACCAACATGAAGGTGATCGACATGGCCTTCCGTATAAGGCTTCGAAAGGAGCCATACCGATACTAGACTGAAAACTATTGTTGTAGGAGAACTCTACAAGAGGTAGGTGATCCTCCCAACTACCACTGAAATCAAAGATACAAATACGGAGAAGATCTTCCAAGATACGATTCACCAGTTCAGTCTGTCCGTCAGACTGCGGATGATAAGCTGTAGAAAAATTAAGCTTTGTTCCCAAAGCTTGCTGAAGACTCTTCCAAAAATGACTCGTGAATAAAGGATCACGATCACTCACAATAGAACTAGGAACACCGTGAAGTCTCACGATTTCCTTGACATACAACTTAGCCAAATGCGAAGCTGTCCTATTAGACTTAATAGGGACAAAATGAGCAGACTTGGTGAGGCGATCAACAATAACCCAAATACTAGAATGACCTGATCTCGAACGAGGTAGGCCGTCAATGAAATCCATAGAAACTTGATCCCATTTCCACAATGGAATCTCAAGAGGTTGAAGAAGTCCAGAAGGACGCTGATGTTCGGCCTTCACACGTTGACATGTCATGCAGTTGCTCACATAACTCGCCACATCGCGCTTCATGCCTTCCCAATAATAAAGACGACGCATATCGGCTACATCTTACTACTACCGGGATGAATGGTATACTTAGAACGATGGCAATCATCAAGAATGTCATGCCTAAGTGCAAAATCAGAAGGCACAAAAAGACGGTTCTTCTTACGAAGACACCCATGAGAATCAATGCTAAAATCTTGCAACGCCTCATCACAGGATTCAGACTCACAAAGCTGAATAAGATGCAACAAATCAGGATCACGCCGCTGAGCACCGGCAATACGATCCAATAAAATAGGTCGAGCTCCCAAACTAAATAATAGAATAGGAGAATCAGAAGATGAACCTCGATCACGAATTTCACAAAAAGATAGAGTCTCAAGAACATTCCATTCGGCAAGCATCATAGAAATAACAGCCGAATGTTTGCGACTAAGCGCATCTGCAACACGATTACCCTTACCAGGGGTATACTGGATATCAAAGTCATAGGAAGCAAGAAACTCGAGCCAACGCTGTTGTCTCATATTGAGTTCCTTCTGAGTGAACAAATACTTCAAAGATTTATGATCGGTATAGAGAATGAAGCGCTCGCCCAATAAATAATGTCGCCAAATCTTCAAGGCAAAGACAATGGTGGCTAACTCAAGATCATGAGTGGCATAGCGAACTTCATTCGGACGCAGTTGCCTAGAAGCATAAGCAACTACCCGATCCCTTTGCATAAGCACAGCACCGAGACCACTACCACAAGCATCGGTGTAGACAACAAGATCATGATTCCCTTCGGGAACCACAAGAATAGGAGCATTAGTGAGAAGTTCTTTCAATGTCTGAAAGGAAGCTTCACACTTGTCGGACCAAATAAAACGAATGCCTCTCCGAGTAAGGCAAGTGAAAGGAAGCACAACACGGGAAAAGTCCTTAATGAACCGCCGGTAATAACCCGCCAATCCAAGGAAACTACGAATCTCATGCACATTCTCAGGCCTCTTCCAATACTGGATGGCTTCGATCTTTGAGGGATCGACAGAAATGCCATCGGAAGATACAACATGGCCTAAGAACTTAACCTTATTCTCCCAAAAGTGGCACTTGGAGAATTTGGCTTTAAGCATATGACGACGAAGAGTACTCAAGACAATTCTCAAGTGATTAGCATGCTCAGCTTCAGACTTAGAATAAATAAGGATATCATCAATGAAGACAAGAACAAACTTATCGAGATATTCCCGGAATACCCGATTCATGAGATCAACAAAGAAAGCAGGAGCGTTCGTCAAACCGAATGGCATAACGAGCCACTCAAAAGAACCATAACGAGTGCGGAAAGCGGTAAGAGGTATGCTATCCTCCGCAACTCGTAATTGATGAAAACCTGTGGCAAGGTCAAGCTGAGAAAAGACCTTAGCACCACTCAATAGATCGAACATGTCATCGATCCTAGGCAATGGATACCTATTTCTGATGGTCAACTCGTTAAGCTTGCGATAATCAATGCAAAGCCTAAGAGTTCCATCAGACTTCTTCACAAAAACGACCGCGGATCCCCACGGAGAAAAACTGGACTGAATCAACTGCTTGGACTCGAGCTCTAAAAGCTGCTTCTTGAGTTCCTCATTTTCCTTTGTAGACATCCTCGTGGGAGGACGACTAACTGGCTGCGCGCCTGGAATGAGATCAATGCGGAACTCAATTGCCCGTTTGGGTGGCAAACCCGAAACAGGTTCAAAAACATCAGAAAAGTCACAAGCAATAGGAATACGAGATACATCATCACCATCTCGCGAATCAAGAGAATACAAAGCCATCTCGGAATTATCCACATCCCGATGAACAAGAGATAACTGAGAAGGCGAATCAGGATGACAAAGATATAAAATTCTCTCGGAACAAATAATCCTGGCATCGTACCTCACTAGCCAGTCCATACCAAAAATCATATCAAAACCCAAATGAGAAACAACGTGCAGATTCGCACGGAAAGAAAAGCCACATAAAACAATCTCAATATCATCACAAAGCAAACTAAGGGTCGCGAATCCCCCAATAGGATTCGCAATCCTTAAAGAAGTAACCATACAAGAAACATCCAAAGATAAATCATCTATAAGCTTCTTCGATACGAAAGAATGTGAAGCACCCGTATCGAAAAGAACTCGTATACTATGATCATGAAATAGAATTGAACCCTCCAAAATAGATGGAGTCATACCTTTGGATTGAGAAGGACCTCCAGAAGCATTAGCCACATTGACCTTGCCAGATTTTGCATTAGCAGGGGCAGTAGGACAAGCTGAAACATGATGACCTTCCTTCTTGCAATTACGGCAGAAGAGAGGCTTAGGAAAAGCTTGAATAATATGATCCGGAGAACCACAATTGAAACACTTTCGAACGAAAGGTGTTCCGGAAGATTGAGGCTGAGAGCTAGGACCATCGGTCTTCTTTTTCTTAGAAGGAAAAGGCTTCTTCTGAATTGGAAACGGCCTCTTGTTGGGGTTCTTAGAAACCTCAACATCTACATCACTATCACACTCCTTCTCGACGGTCTCGAGATGAAGTGCCGAATCCACCAATTCCTCGAAAGAAAGCTTAAGCTGGAGCAACAAGGACTTCTTAAGATATTTCTTAAGGCCAGAAACAAACTTCAAATTCTTCTTGTAAGAAGTGCTGATGAATTCAAGACCATACTGAGATAAAGCCTCGAACGATGCGACATACTCAGAAACAGAAGATTTCCCTTGCTTCAACTCAAGGAAGCGACGGGTCAATAGAACTTTTTCAGATTCAGGAACGAACTCGAGTTCAAATCGTCTCCGAAACTGAGTCCAAAAAAGAGTAGACTCATCAATCTCAGCTACAAGAAGCTCATACTAGTCAAGAGCACGCTCTTGTAATAAACTAGAAGTCACAAGAACTCTATCATGGTCAGAAAGATCCATGCGAGAGAAAATACGCTCGCACGTGCGAAGCCAGGCTTGGACTTCAAGAACAGACTCGGAGCCCTTAAACGGCTTTCCTCCAAGATGAGCAAAATCACTGCACTGACGTTCAAAGGCAGACTTGCGAGGTGGAGACACTCGAGGAGGAACGGAAGGCTGAGTGCTCCTAAATAACTCCATAAACTGATCGGCAGACATATATACGCCATCCGGATGTGAGCCACTAGATTGCCCAGCATCCGAACGTCGACCTCTGCCTCTTCCAGACATAAGCTGAAAGTCAAGATAAGGAAAAAAAAATTATTCACAAGGTAGATATTACAATATGGGATACTACGGAATAAAATGCATTCCTAGACGTATTTCCAATATCTATCTAACCTTGATGGAATAAAGAGACACTATGATTCAAGGATCTGTATCACTTGTACACTTTGATGTACTGTTATATGTGCATCTATTCTGTGTTTATCATATTTTGTTCTGAACTCAGCTTGATACCACGCTGTGACGCCCCACTCCGAGAGCCTCGTTAACAAAGAGTATTACATAGATAATACTGTCGGCTAACGCGGATAATAGAGTATAATGGAAGCGACCATGTGCAATCTTACCTTAACTATTCACTAAATATGTCGAAAAGTAGAAACACATTAAAATTCGACCTATTCAATAAATATTTAAAGCAAAACTACAATGGCTATAGGATCTATCAGAAGAAAATATAACAACTCAAATGTAATATACATTACAGAACAGTCGATCATAATATACACATACACAGATACACAACAGAGTATACAAAATAATACATGTCAAGTGGTACAGGAGACCACAATATAGATGAGACGAAAGAGTATAAATCAGAGTTACAACAGATAAGGACTACAAAAGACGCTATAACAAAAAGAAGCTAGCGAATAGTCCATGCGGAAGCAAAATAGGCTAAGTCCAAAAACACCTAACCTGAAACATCTCGGTCTGACCCGAGTATAAAATACACGGATCAGTCTAGATAACAAATCAGTTAGATAAACCGAACAATAATAAACCTGCAAGGTCATACAGTATAATAAATATCTCTAGGGGAGATAACACAATCATCAACAAGAGATGAATCATATAGAACAAGCCTCATATCATCGGCAACATATAGAAACAAAGGATACGATTATCCCAAAACAAGCCAGAAGGCAAATAACAAATACCAATAAGGTATACAAGTTCCACAAGGTAATCGCTATACTCCATGCGGCTCAAAAAGACCAACACCGAAGGGCGATACCAAGGGAATATACATATCAATGAAACATCATAAAATTTGCTCGAGCTCAGTACTGTACAAACAAGGATCCATGAGCCCGAAGACTCCAAACCCAAGTATCACCCATGCGGCACATAAGGCCAACATCAGAGCGAAACTATATAGGGCAACAAACCCGAAGGCACACACCCGAAGGCACACACCCGAAGGCAACATACCCGAAGGCAACAAACCTAGGGAGACAGTCCGAAGACACTATCCCAGAGGCAACAAACCGTAGTGGTGAAGGTCGAAGACCCAGTACTGGACACCACTAACTTGCAGAATGTGTCACAACTCTCGAAAAGGAATCCGAAAAGTGTTAACGTATGTCCCATAACCACTCGTTCGCACTAAACGGTTTACTATCCGTCAGTCCCTTTCACACTCAAAGCAGTACAAAGTTTACCTCATGTCATCGATAAACCAAACCCGAAGGTCAAAACAATCAATCGAATAGGTCGAGGATTAAACGGAAAGATAAACGCACAGATTCATGGTCCATGTTTTGCCCAACCATTTAATCACCCTTCCACTTCGTTCGAAGTGCGAAAGTGTGTGTTTTAAATAGAATTTATAAATTAGAGAAACGAACTTTTAAATGCGATTCGAGAGATTATTTTATAAAAACCCATGGACTAAAATTAAAAGGAACCATCAAAGTCAAACAATTGATAATTGTACATGGGATCATCATGAATCGATTCAAATTGGAAATTCAATCCAAAAAGGAAAATTGGACTCAAACAGCAGGTTCAGTCGACTGAACAGAGTTTTCAGTCGACTGACCCTGTGCCTGGAAATTTTCCAGGTTTAGGAAACTTTCTGTTTCCAGGTTCAGTCGACTGTGCAGAGTTTTCAGTCGACTGAATCATGCCTGGAAACTTTCGGGTTCCAGGTTCAGTCGACTGAATCATGCCTGGAAACTTTCGGGTTCCAGGTTCAGTCGACTGAACAGAGTTTTCAGTCGACTGAATCATGCCTGGGCTGTTTTCAGCCTTATTCAAATGAAGAGCAAACTCTCCCAAAATGCAATCGGACGAACATTGGCTCTAAGGGCTTATGCCAATCGATAACCCGGCCCTATATGTTCCTCGATGCATCACCAAAACATGATTAAAACATCAAAGTTAGGATTTCAAAGATTTGAACCCAAAACACTAAAAATTGGATTATTCCCCAATTCAACCCAAACCAAAGGCAAGTGCATATGAACAAGGTGTTAGGAATTCATACCCAACATCAATGAAATCAAGAGAAGTAAATGTGAGTTCAAAACTCACCTTTGCACACAAAACAAAGAAGATGAAGAAGCACAATTGCAAGGAATCAACCAACTACACTCCACTTCAAACTACAAGCTTCAATCTAGAATCAAAGCAAGTATTTCCTAAGTTAGGGTTAGGAAATTACTGAAATTGAAGAGGAGAAAAGATGGAGAAGGTGGAGATGAACTTACCAATGGATTCTCTTTGATTTTGGAGCAAGAATCAAGTTACAAAGGAGAAACTAGGGCTTGCTAATTTCTATTTCTCTTTCCTTTCCCCCATTTCAGTTTTTAGTTTGAGAAAGAAATGAAATGAAGATGAAATGAAGAGAAGGGGCTGAGCTAGATGGTTAAGTGAGCTAGTGGGCTGAACCCAAACCCAAAACCCAATAGAGAAAGGTCAAAATTTCACAAACTCCAAACATATCAAAGATTATACTCAAAAAGATCGCAAACGCCATTTTGGACTCAATGGAAATGGTTTCGAGCTCCAATTCGGCCATTTGCAGAAAGTAACATTTCGGACCCCAAAATCCGAGTAACGACGCTATATTTAAATCAAACATTTAAATATAAAATCGTTAAATATGCGGGTTGTTACATTATGCACGTGCACGTTGGACATGTGCTTGATCTTTGGGTTTAGGAAGAAGAAGCAACCCGGGGGAAACTCGTAGCGCTCCAGTATTCGACTCGATGTTGGCAACGAACTGATGTTGCGTGAGAGTAGTGATGTTTACTCGGGAATTCACTCGAGTTTCCTTGAGTTTTTCTCGAAGATGAATCGAGTTTTGATTTGTTGGGCTCAAGTTGGTAATGTGTCCCTTTTCCAGTATTGTGTTAAGTTTAAAATAATAATAAAAGGGAAGAAAGGGAAACGGGCCGAAGGATAGGGAGATTGGGCCAAGAGTAAATAATGGAAGAGAACAAAAGAAATAAAAGAGGTAAGTAAAGAGGAGGAAAGGAGATTTGTTCCACTTCGATCTCGATTTAGTTTGAGAAATCCAGGAATTTGTCTTGGGTAGAATAATAGTAACATAATGTTTTAAAGTTAACATAATTAAGTTTTAAATAATACACTTAATTATTCTTTGATATTAAAGTTTTCATTTAAATGTTTGGTAATTTAAGTTGAATTATTTATTTAACTTGGTAAGTTAATTCTTACTTAATTAACAATGTAATTAAGGGTTGATTGTGGTTGATAAATTTAATAATCAAAGATTAATTATTGAGCAATTAATTTATTTATAATTAACCAATGTGATTAATTAATTAAGGATTAATTAATCAATGAAATTAATCAAGATTAATGATCAAGAAAATTAGTTAAGGATGAAAATTAATTTGTTGATTAAGGATTAATAAATTGATTTGTTAGAGATTGATTGATTAGTTGGTGATTAGAGATTATTAATGTAAGAAATTGGAATTTTATTTACTCAAATGATAATTATCCAATATAAGTAATAAAAGGGATTATTAAACGAAAGTAAGAATCATTAATTAATGTAATTAATTATTAATTAATTAATGAGAGTAATTAAAGGTTAATTACTGTAAATGGTTAAGGATAATTAATTTGTGTAATTAATTAAGGGTTAATTACTTAATGTAATTAGTATAATTAACAAGGATGATTAATTAAGAATATTGATTAAAGGATGATTAATTAATTGATTTGTAATTAATTAATGCTAAGTAAAGGAAAATCTAAGTGATTGAAGATTTGAAATTTAATTAGAGATTAATTAAATTAATTTTGGAAATGATCATCTTGCTTATGAATGATTGGATGATGACTAAATGCCTCGAATTGATTGATATCTCTGGTATGAAATGTTTTGAGATATGATATATTTTGGGTAGACAATAATAATGTGTTATCTATCGATGATCAATTTGCTGTGTAATAAAAGTGACATCCTTTATTTATAGTTAAATTGTCTTTCCCTTGATTAACTTGGATTAAGATGGTATTGATTTCGAAGAGACTGGAGTCGGGTATTTGTAAATACCCTAAATCAATTCGACTCTTTATAAATTGATATGTGAAATTAATAGGCTGAAATGGAATGATTTAAATGGATGGATCATTTATTCTAAGTTTTGGTGCTTAGAAATTGATATATGAAATAGGCGATGTCTATAACAACTTGTGGAATTGTAAATTGGTATAAGTTACCCGGGTTTATATGAGTTGTATACTTTTGTATTACATGTTAGATGGGTTTACTGACGCTGGTTTCCAGCATGACCCGGGTGTTACTTTGATATAATGCTCGGGTCAGACCGAGTATTACAGATTTTCAAGTAAGAACATTCTGGAGCTTAGGAGGCGAGCTGGAGAGCAGGAACGTAGGGAGAGTTGTTGATGTGATATATTATAGTTTCTGAAACAGATTGATTTATCTGTCATGTGCTTGTAAATATGTTATAACTCTGATATATATTAAAGTGTAATTTGACAAGTACAGTTTTCCTTTGTATAACTATTATTTATGTGATATTATATTTTGATCCGCTGCGAATGTGAGATTTCTGTGATTTGTTCCTGTTTTCTTCTTCTTTCTCTTTTCTTCTTTTCTAACTATTCGGAATTTTCGGGATCGAAATTTCCGGGTCGTTACAGGTGAAACTTGCCGTTAGTCCCTGGAGGTGGAATTTACCATATATAAGACGGCAGTAGTGCTCTATTATGAAAATCTTCGATTTGCACAATATGATTTGAAGTTAAGAAGAAAATATTTAATTAATATTTAATGAATGATTTGGGAATATTTTCCCTAAGTTTGAAAGTTATAAGTTGAATATAAGATATCTTTGATTAAGATTTAAAAGAATGATTTGGAAAGGTTTTCCTAAGTAAAAGAGAAAATGATTAGGATTTAAGAAAGGTTTAAATAAACCAAATGATTTGATAAATGAGGCTTAATGATTCCATATACATTTGAAAATAAAATAGAATAACTTGAAAGGAATATATATATAAGATAGATATTTATTTTAAATAAAAGGTGAAGTAATTGATTGATGATTGATATCCACGTATGAACTTAACATCTTTTTAAACCGATGATTGGCTTCGAAGGAACCCGGAGTCGGATTTGGATGATTCCTAGCCGAAAACCACTTCGAACCAATATATACGTTCGAAAGTGAAGACATGTTGAAGATGATGATTATTGAAGACCGTGGATCTTCATTGCGTGAAGGCTGCTTGTTGAACATGCTCTGATTGGCCCCCATTACAGAGTTATTTGTAGCAGTGGTCTCCTCGTGATGGAGATTTTTTGAATTGCAAGGGCTTCCCCCTAGCAATGACCGAGGAAAGTGCCTTCGGTTTTGTTCAGTCCCAGAATGAACTTGTATGGATGTTTGTCTGACATTGTATTCCAAATTACATTTGTGTGGTTTCTATAAACGTATATCAGTTGGTGGCGGAGAAGGCAACTTCTCTTAGCTTAACACCCTTTCCCGAGACATATGAGCCCAGGAAGTTATACTTTTCTAGAAATCAGTCGTGTGACGTGGAATGACAATGTGGCATTCAAAGTGGAACCTGTTATGATCAAAGCGTGGTTTTGTATGAAAAGCGTGGTTTTGTACGAAAAGCGTGGCTTTGAAGAAATTGACCGTAGCCTCGCGAGCCTCACACCCTGGTTATGATGGGAATCTATGTGGTCAGATGTATGCTCGCATTTCGGATAGTAGTGATTTTGGTTATCAGATGTTCTGAGCTTTAGGTACCAGATACGTCTGGGCCTCAAGGCATTTATTGCCCCATGTGGATAAAGTGGTTAGCTTGAAAAAAGAAGGGAACTACTGGTTATCAGTTGTAATGTAGCAAGTATAGTTCCAAGTGACTAGTTTGAGAAAAGCGATTAAGGCACCGTGGGAACTATGTTTGTTATGCGTGGATCGGAGAAAAGGCCACTAGCTCCATATCATGTTGAAAATCCAATCCCAATACGAGATCTACGGTTTTGATTGTGTTCCTAAATTAACTGTAATGACTAGCAAACATTTTAGCTACCCCTTTCTGGTATTATATATTCCGTTCGATATATTCCGTTGGCCCAGTCTGGATATATTTCGTTAGACTTAGTCCAGATATTGATACCTTATTTGAATAAGTTTATTTGAAAAGTTTTTCAAAAGAATGTCATTAAAAATAAGATCAAGTGTATTTTGGTACGAAGTGTTTTGGTTATCATAAGGTATAAACCCGTCCATGTTTATGTGTGGGCGTGATCTTATGAGATACATACCCTTCTTTTCAAAGGTTTTGATAATATAGTCATTTTAAAGTTCGAGTATCCCACGCTGGTTTATCAAGCCTGATCCAAGTATTTTAATACTTGGGTCAGATCCAAGTAGTTTCAGGTTGAGTTGAAGACGGTTGGAGTTTCCAGAGGAGAGTTGAAGATCTTTATCATCGTATGGACATATTCTATTATCCACTGTACTTAGTGTATTTTGTTTGATGTTTGTCAGCAATTGTAAGGACAAATGTTTATAACTGTCCAAGCTGAATTTAGGTTAGACTCTGATTTTGTATTTAAATTTTTCCGCTGTAAAGATTATTACTGAAATAATATATGGTATCACATTCATGTGAGATTCTGTTCTGTCTTTATTTTCTTTCTACCCTTAATGATCCGCTTATTTGTACAATTTGAGTTGGACATGTGTGGTTTATTATTGATTCAAAGAGTACAGAAAAACGGGCCATTACAGCTTTCCTTTATATATATAATTATTATGTTTAGTCACGTCCCTTTCTTTTATATATATAATTTTTATGTTTAGTCACATCACTTTCTTTTACACACACACACACATATATATAAGTTCAATTATTAATTGACTAAGACGTGATTAGAGATAATTATGTTTAATGATTACAAATCTAAGATGTGACAATACTTAATATATATATATATATATATAATGTTTATTATTTTTAAAACGATGTTTTGTCACGTCACTTACTAATCCTAGTTAATATACGATAATTTATTTTTAAATGTATTATTATCTAGTTAATTAACTCCTATATATGTATATATAATGCACAAAGATGAACAACGTTCCCAATAACTTTCCGATGTCGAAAGGTCGAAATTTGGGAAAATGTTCTTCGGTCACATTTTCTGTTTTTCTACAAACTATTTAATTTGATAAACAAATTTTGAAAATGATTTTATCATCATTATTAATTTATTAAAATGAATTTATTTCCATTATAAAATCTATATATTAAATTTTGAAATTAAATATATATTCACCAATCAAAACAGTGAAATTCCGAGTCATCATAGAAATGAAGTATGCAAGTGTTTCATACTGTCTGTAATTTAGATATGAGTTCATTGATCAAAGTCTCGCCTAATTCCGAGTTAATATGAAGAAGTTACAATAGTTTAAATAAAAAAAGACTTCTACATAGACAGAGTTTAGATACGGGGATATAGTATGCTTTTGCGTTCAAAATATGAAGTATCCGAGTCTTTTTTACTAACTGTAATTTAGATGGGAGTTCATTGTTTAAAGTCTCATCTGATTCCGAGTTAATATGGAGAAGTTATTATAATTTGAATGAAAAAATAGTAATTAGTCAAAGTTTAGATAAGAAATGTAGCATGTTATTTGTCAAGTACAAACGTAATTAACCTGGAGAATTATGATATACGTTCAGAATATGAAATATATGAAAGTTCTACATCCTTTGTAATAATGATGTGAGTTTATTGGCTAAAATCTCATCCAATTTTGAGCTAGTATAAAGGAGTTCTAATAGTTTAAACAAAAAATAACGACTCTACCTAACAATACAAGTAGATAATTGCAAGTTTTAAATTTTCGAAATTCAGATTTCAATTTTTGAAATTTAAAATGCTATTTTTTCGATCCATATTTCCAAATTTATACTTTTAATAAATGGCTAAATGAGTAACCCATTTATAGCTCTTTCAGTAATGGCCAACTGATATATGATCCATTTAATAAAGATACATAAATAGGTCGATCTAACCCATTTATAAGTTGGTTAAAAGGGTTGGGTTAATAGATTGGGTAATATTTTGATGGGTCTACTTTTAGATGATCGCGTTATACTTTATGGGTTCAAAAAATTATTCTTGCAACATTTAGAAAAATAATATGAGAAATATGTCGGTGTGAGCATGTAAGTTAGATATATATGAATTTGATTGATGCCTAACTACATCTATGGGACGGATAACTCATAGGCACACTTAAAATAACCACTCTTTCAGTCATTTATTAGGTGAACAAAGAAGTCGAAACATTCAATACCACTTAGGCATCTCCTGATATACTAATCAACAATAATAAGGCATTCAAACATTTCTTCAAACAACATTGAAATATTGTATCACTTAAATTAAATAGATGTTAATGCTACTGTAATTCTCATGTAAAGTTCAAGTGAAACGAGTGCATAATAACCCAGACTTCCTGAAAAGCAAACTTAAAGTTTCACTGTAAACCAATTTTGTGCATTAACAACAACATATAATTGAAATCATCAATTGATAGTGATATATTACTCTAGTTCATTCAAGAATTAGTGAATGCAAGATACTTTATAACTTTCTAGTGCAATGAAATAGATATATTTCAAAATAAAAAAAATAAAAAGTGTGAACAAATATTATAGGGTGCTTTATGTAGATAAATAAAATTCATTTTTCTATGTGTTGATTAGTAGAAAATCATTTGAAGCAAGCAAAATTTCATTAGTTATAAAGTTGCAATTTTAGTAAACATTAGCAGTGAGAGTAAAAATGGGGAATCAACAACCAAAATACGAAGGTATTTAATTACATGCAATCGATCAAATTGATAAACTTTAGCTTGTTAGAATATGACACGAATCCATGCCCAGTTTAATTACACAGTAGCCATGACATATAACCAAGGTAAGTAATAAATAACGACAAACAAAATGTAATACATACAAAATACTATAATGCGTGTGTTCACTCATTATCAACTGAGCACTTACGTTAAAGTATCATGAATTTCATTTTTCTATGTGTTGATTAGCAGAATATCATTTGAAGCAAGCAAAATCTCATTAGGGTTTATAAAGTTGCAATTTTAGTAAACATTGGTAACGAGAGTAAAAATGAGGAACCAACAATTAAAATACGAAGGTACTTAATTACATGAATTCAATCAAATTGATAAACTTTAGCTCGTCAGACTATGACAGAATCCATGCCCAATTTAATCGCACAGTCGCCATGGCATATAACCAAGATAATAAATAACGACAAATAGAAAGTAATACATACAAAATACTATAATGTGTGTGTTCACTCATTATCGACTGAGCACTTACATTAAAGCATTATGAATTTCATATGGTTCTCTAAGTATAAAATATACAAAGCGTAAATTATAAAAAGCTAAAGGAACACTAAATAGTAGCTAGTCTACTAAAAGAGGACCTGACAAGAGCAACATTATTATACTTGTTTGAAATTGAAATTATCTTAAACTTGCAGACATGTTAATAGAATGATGCACTTGTACACTCTGTGCTTGTATTCATCCTAGACCCTCATGGTGTGTAGCAGCAGCAATTGCAGTATGCAGTTGTTATGATGAAGCTAGGTTTAATTCCACCTGGCTGTACTTCTGTACATGGAGTTGGAATCCATGCATGGCTGCCTAAATTGCCTGTAATAACTAATTATTTGAAACCTAATAAATACACTGAATATCAAGTTAAAGGCTGAAAATGGAAGCCTGACGCCGCTGTCTACAATCCATAAGTTTAATGGGCTTGTATAACAGCCAAAAAAAAGTACATGTTACTAAATTAAGTTAGAAGCATATTTACTAAACAAACAACTAGATCAACGACATCACCCACATCAAACCCATCATTTGCGTATAGATGGCCGCAGTTTGACTTGGCCAGCAGCAACCCACCCTTTCGGTATTCTGATAAGCTCTCCGTGGATTGATTCGAATTAGGGTTATTTTCACTCAATATATAGTGTTTTACGATTTACGTTTTTTTTTGTTCTTATTATTATTATACAGATTTTCAGTTCACTTATAGAGGAATCCTGTGCTTTGCTAAATGACTTTAAAAAAAGGAAGATATGATTTAGGAGCACAGAACAAACTAGTCCAACAGTCAACATATAACACAAAACAAAGCTGATTTTGGAGGGTTTTTTTTAATACATGTATATATATTCTGGATATATATATTAATTAGGCACACAAACCTTATATGTACGAGGGAGAACAGGATGTATACAGTAGACCTCCTGGAACCGAGGACTCATATAATGGGAGGATGATGCCAACTCTTCCTGGAAGCCATAACCAAAGCAAGTATCCAACCGGTGTTGCCAAAGATGAGCCAGATGTAGTTTTGCCTCTCAAACTTTAGATTTTTACTTGTTCCTTACCATTAGTATCCTAAATGTACTAGTCCACCCTTTTAAGTTTGATCATCCTTTGTTAGCTACTTCGACATTTTTGCTAATTGTTTGACGTCTGCAATTAAGCTTTCAGTAAATGACGCTTTTAGACTTTATTGTTAAGAAAATGTACTTGATCACTCTAGTCAACCAATGTTATGTTTTCATGCAATTTAATAAAAACAAATAAACTCAAAAGTTTCAAGTATGTCGTGCAGTAAATAATGAAAAGATAAGATTTTATTTTCAATAGAAAAATTAATAGAAAAAGGAACAAAGGAAAAAAAATGAAATTAAAAAGACATTGTTTTACATTTATGGAAAAAGCAACCAAGGTAAAATTTCAAAAGGGATTCGGAGATTTTACTATTTTTCATAAAGAACGAGGTTATTAATTAACAAGTTTTCAAAAATAATAATAAGGAATTTGAATATTTTACTTCTGCAAATGTCATTCATAAAATGCACATGTAGCACAATCAAATAAGTTTTCAAATAATTACTCAGGAATGCATGCTTGCACATTGTGATACTATACGTACACATATAGCACTGATAATAATAAATAATTGAATAAAAATCTCTTTGCCGTAAGTACACGATATTTTAACATTGTTGCATAATTTGCAATAAATTACTCGTGAATGAATATATCCCATAAAATTTTCAACTTGACATTTATGTACATTGGTTAATACTCGATATGATTGTGCTTCGTATATGGTAAGTATATCTATTCTTTTTTGTATTTTCAGCTTATATATACAAATTAGCATTTGCTTTTGAATATGCATGGCATATACTAATTGTGCCAGTACAATACATGTTAACTTAAGATACATAATCTTCCTCGTTATCAACTTAAGTATACAAACATAATATAATTGATATATTAATTAAACATACCTTAACAGTCTTAACATACATTATGATATATCACTTTCCAACAATTTCACCATTCACACACATACGTACACACGCCACAACAAAAATGAAACAACAGTTATAAAATTAGACGGGGACATTAAACAAATCAGAATTATCAAACGTTAGAGAAACATCATTAAACTATGATGAAGGTAAGGATTCATCATTTTAATTAGCAGTACGTACGAAATTAGAGCCGAACGAGGCAGGTTCAATAAAAGAACACATGATAATTTTGAAATGTTTAATATCCCCTTTGATTTTATTACTATTGTTTCATTTTTGTTGTGTCGTGTGTACGTATGTGTGTGGTGAAATTGGTAAGGTGATATATCATATTCATAGTGTATGTTAAGACTATTAAGGTATGTTTAATTAAAATATGCATTATATTATGTTTGTATACTTAAATTGATAATGAGGAAGATTACATATCTTGACTTACTGGCAAAAATAGTTATCTCATGCTTATTCAAAAGCTAATGCTAATTTGTATATATAAGTTGAAAATATAAGAAAGATGAGATACACTCATCAAATATGAAGAAGAATCATATCGAGCATTAAACGATGTTCAATGACCATAAACGTCAAGTCGAAATTTTTTATGGGATATATTCATTTACATGAGTAATTTATTGCAATTATGCAGCAATGTTGAAATATCGCGTATTTATAGCAAGAAGATTTTGTTTCAACTATTGATTGTTATTAGTGCTATGTGTATATATGGTATACACAATGTGCAAGCACGCATTCTTTCTTAAATAATATATATATAATAATAATATAAGATAATTATTTGAAAAATTATTATGATACATTGCTACATGTGCACTTTATAAATGACATTTGCACAGGATTCCTCTATAAGTGAACTGAAAATTTATATAATAAGAACAAAAAATAGTAAATTGCAAAACACTCTATATTGACTGAAAATAACCCTAATTCGAATTAATCCACGGAGAGCTTACCAGAATACTGAAGGGGCGGGCTGCTGCTGGCCAAGTCAAATTACGGCCAGGCTATCTGTACGCAACTGATGGGTCTGATGTGGGTGACGGGTCACAGATCCATGGATTAAACAGATAAAATAAGCTAGAAGTTAACTACAGCATATTGAGTTTTATGGGTTTGTATAACAGCCAAAAAAAGTGCATGTTACTAAACAAACAACTAATACAATAAATTAAACTTATATTGAAACATTTGTATACTTTCGTGACAATATTAGTAAATATTAGTAAAGCTAAAGCATGTTTTTATCTCTAATTGTGGACAATTCTAAATGGCAGCAATTTTAATTTCCTATTCCCACTGTTGCTCCATCTTTTAGATTTTAAGTTATGTTCACAGTGTATGGATTTTCCATAAACATTTAGATAATGATTCAAGCAAGTGTAACCAACATGAATTTAATGATAAACAACCTAATTTCTACAAGAAATATTGTAATTTATTGATCAAAATTTGGATATGTTTCGGTATTAATACTAACCTGCTATTTTTGGGACATCTGCATGAGCATCATAAAGGTAAACGGGTAATACTCGAGGGGAACAGACGACAATGGAAGGTGAAAGAAGAGCCTATCAAGAACACAAGTTATTACAATATGGCAAAGGAAAAAAAGAGAACAAGCAAAACGAAGGATATTAGGATAACATTAATATTCTCTTAAAGCTCTTCCTGTGCGGAAGAAAAATGAAAAATAACCCATGGATGCTCCTATAAACAGTTTGTCTGCAAACAATGCATAGAAATATATTTATACTCACCTAACTGACGAACATATAGTTGAAGTCAATAATGTAATGTACAATTCAAGGATCGATAAAGGAACTTGTTGTCACCTTTAAAATATCAAAACCAAAAAAGCAGCCAGAGCAAGAAGGAAACCGAAAAGGCAAACAAATAAAACTTGGGTTCTGGTTAGATGGAAATTGTCTGAAGACCAGTAATGAATAACGCCAATGCCAGAAATAGCCAAAAGCATAACAAGGAATGTGACGCAACCTGTAACAAATGGAATGATTACAAATATCAGATGTTAAGGTGAAAATAAAATTCAGCCGTGAGAAATCTTGACATATCTACTGACTGTCCATGGCGTAATAATAGTTGTAACTGCGGATATGGCACCAATCAAGAGAAAAATCCGATGATCACAAACACACAGATACCAAATGAAAGTTTTCAATCATCATCTTTCCTAAAGAAAAAAATTATGTGCGACCTGTGAGGAAGCAGATCTATGTTGACACAACGTAAATTAGAAAACTAGAGAACTCATGGACTTGCCATTTATATAACCCAATGAATAATGAGAATGTCCCAGGTACACAGACCAAAGGAAGCAAAGCTGCAAGAAAATCCACCTTTATTGGTACTCTATCCATCCGAAAATTCACTACACTCCAATATGACAGTCCACAAAAAGCAATAAGAAAAACTAAACAAAAAACTAACAGTTTAAAATGAAATAATTATGATTATAATAAGGAAGATATGAAGGTATAGTTTGACTTAACAGAAAACATGGTAAATGCATATGTCAGAAGAGAGAGAAATCAATGTGGATAACCATGAAATGATGGGTAGAATAGCAGTAACTAGCAGAGCAATTACAGCAGATATTGCCCATCCAAGATATGCAGATGATATATAAGCGAATGGTGCCCTTAACCATTGCTGCTTCATCCCTTGTAAACCTAAAGCATTTAGGGCTTTGCAGACACTATTGTGCCAAGGTCTACAACTGATCCAGTCAATATGAATACACTAACAAAACGTAATACTCCCTATAGAAGAAAATGAGTATAGAAAATTTATACAATAATACAAGTATATTAAGTATTCTCAGATATCAAGTGCATCAAGTGAATAAATCAATCGTAAAGAAGTTAATGTGCTACAGACATTTACAAATAACAAGCAAACCTCTTTTAAAATTGTGATGATATATCCTTGGGTTGCATTATCAGGAAGAAAAAAAATGTTTATTTGAGCACCAGCACAGCCATTTACCAATAATTGCAAGTAGATGATCGCCTTGCAATGGATTTATCAAAACTAAAGTTATAAAAAGAGGAGAACAAAAAACGTATAAAGTTATTCCCTGATATAGATTGTTAGTCCATCTTAAGTGATTACTGGTATCTATATATACACACATGAACATAACATATGCACATACGCACGCGCACACGGGCGTTCACACACACAATATGCAAATAAGGTGTTTTCTGACAGAATACTAGATTCATTTAATGATTAAAAATGAAGCCATAATCAATCCTCAAATCCAAAATTGATCGATATTAGTTTTGCACCAGTAAAGGGTTCAAGTTATTCAATGATTCATTGATCGGGTCACAGTTTGAAATATACATGAAACCCAAATCCAAAGGTGTGTTTTAACTTAAAATTTCCACCAAAGAACAAGTTGTAAATATAATTGAAAAAAGAGAATTAAAAATTCATATACAAAAATCATAACTTATTACTGTTAAAGAGCTTTATTTACAAATAAAAGAAAAATCAAAATAAGGCACTTATACGTAAATGTATTGAAACTCAAAGCTTACTCAAATGCTTTTAACTTAACTCAGTGTACCGACATCAATTCATAAAAAGTTTTCATCTCATAGTATGTCAACACTATTTATACATATGCCGATTGCTTGAGCTATACTAATGTATCGTAGAATAATTGTGCTAATTTTACACAACATATATGCCAAAATAGAAACCTCACCTGATAATAATGTTCATTCCCTCTCCAACACTTTCATAACCCCATCATGGATGCACCTAGGATATCTTCATCCACTACATGGATTCATTAGAAAAGAACACATATCCTTTCATCTGATATCACCCAACCTCTGTACCATTTCCTAGCTTGATAGCTCCATCTCCTCCGAATATCTAGCCAAACCTGCAGTTTGTCTTCTATCAATAACATAACTCTCACCTCAACAGTTTGACTGATAAAAGCTACGTGCATGCATACAAACAAATATACATAACATGGTTGTTTCATATATCCATTTCATATCTTTTTATTTGCATTTATAACCCATAATTAATCATATTTAATTTTCGACCTTTAATGTAGAACCGACCTTTAATTAATCATTTACAAAACTTTATCTATTAAGACAGATGAACGAGTAATTAAATTAAAGCATGTTTGGATAATAAAAGACATAGAAGAAAACTACTTCTAGCCTACATACCATAACACATGTTGCAAATATTCCTAACGAAGTATGTGTAACATAAAACTTCTTTTTGTAATTAAGTTACATTGGAACAACAATATTGAAAAAACAATTTATTAAACAAATGATCTAAAACACTATGTTCCCCATGGTGTTCCCCATAACTGCATTTATATATATATACATAGTAAATTAGGCATTAGGATGGTGCGATACTAAGCAAACCATTGAATGTAACCGATGTAACTAAAGAGAAATAATTTACTAAAAGAAGTCTGTTTAATAGCATTTAACTAAGAGAAACAATATCTTTAAAAGTGAAACTGAAATTGGCAATGTTGGCAAGATAGTAGTCACCAACTGCGGATAGTGAGCAAGGAAACGAAAACATGCAGTCCTAACTACACCCTTACAAGAAGCTAACAAATATGAAGATCGCGCTGTTACTTCAACCACCCAAAATCTGAACCATGCACTTGATCAAGTTGCGATTACAAAGTTAGTAATATAGCAAAATTAGGCATTAGGACGGTGTGATACTAAGCAAACCATTGAATGAAACCGATGTAACTAAAAAGAATAAACTTACCAAAAGAAGACTGTTTAACAGCATTTAACTGAGAGAAACAATATCTTTAAAAGTGAAACTGAAATCGGCGATGTTGGCAAGATAGTAGTCACCAACTGTGGATATTCAGTAAGGAAACGAAAACATGTAGTCCTAACTACACCCTCATAAGAAGCTAACAAATATGAAGATTGCTCTGTTACTTCAACCACTCAAAATCTTGAACCATGCACTTGATCAAGTTGCGATTACAAAGTTAGTAATATAGCAAAATTAGAATAGTTGCTTAGATGACGATTTGATGAATTTAACAACAAATTCCATAAGAAAGATTTTCTTAATTGCACAAATGCTGCCAATTGAATAATTTAGCACATGGATCATGAAACGATTTATGTAAAAATATAGTGATGAACATAAAATATAGTTCTAGAAAACAATCATTTGATAATGAGAATTGTGTATGATTACCTCCATATAATGAACCATGATACAACTGGTTCCAGGATCATCCCACTTTCCATTATCTTTTAAATAGTAAGCTACAACCCACTGAATCCATGAACATCGAGTAGTCGAATTATAAAACTCAACCAAATTTAAAATCTAGCAGTAAAAGATGTCAAAATTGTGTGGCACGTGTTAAGATTAAGACAAAACTAGAATGCCCATATGTATTCAATAACTTTGGTATATTGTTAGGTCTAATTATCGTATCAAGTGCTATGTTAGAACTCATGGTTAGGGTTTATCTGAAATAGCTAATGTGAAGTTGTAAGCAGCTAATTGTTTTCTCCTGGCATCTCAAGAAAATCTTGTTATTTGTATTGACATTTATTCTCTTCTAAAACACATAATGGTTACAGATTTTGATAATCATTTTTTCTTTAAAAAGAAATTATAAGTCATAACTCTTTACCCATAAAAATCAATCAGTTGCAAAAGTTAATGGATTTCAACATCGAACTTTAGTTTTCTAATTTTTAAAGTTCGAATTCCAGTTCTAAAAATGCAAACGAATAGTTGAACACAAATTCAAATAATAAATAAATTTATCATGATTTACTCTATTTCATCATCATCATATATATGATAGTAATGTGTATTCAATCTCATGTGGTCCTCAATTTTATGTTGGTTGGTATTGGAAATTTTTATGCTTATCTCTATGAATTGAAATGCATTTAGTGTCATCTATTTCACATTTTAAACTATGGTAAGCATATTCACTATTTTTAATTTAATTAGAATAATATACAACTAATTCCAATTATTATAATTTTTACCCTCCAATTCAATTCCAATTAGAATAAGGGTTATTTATCAAATAATATTACCATGTAGATAAAAGGAAATTAATTACTAACAATTCAATTTAAAAAATGGCTTTCTTAGTAATGTGATGCTTCCAAGTTAGGAAGCACTTATAGTGTTTGCTGTATAACGCCAATGTCTCCAAAAATATCATTTATACCTTGTGAGCTTTGAAATTATCTAAGCATATTTACAATTTATGGTCTGTTAGTTATGTTCAAGAAAAACCCAATTTGAAAAAATCACAGTCCAAAAGCGTATGCTTCACCGTCATATAAATAGAAAAAATATCTACAAATGGGTAGTTAGAAAATAAGTGAACCGCGTGTGCATAGCACAACTTTGCACTAGTGTGTTATTATTCTTGCAAATTGACAAGATAATACAACATGGTCACTTGGTTATTTGAGGTGGATGAGTAAATGTAACACTCCGTAAATATGAATAACTAGATAAATAATTAATGAAGGATAAAATAGCAATTTTACTCTTTTTGGGTAACTGAAACTTTCACAAACGAATGAACTATGCAATGAAACTTATACCGTTACAAAAGTAATTTTTTCTGATCAAGTTTCACCATAAGAACATATGAATCAGATAAAGTGATTAAAAGTTATAGCAAAGTATCAAATAGAAATTGAATTGGGCTAAGTTGGGTCTTGAGGCCCATGTACGCAATATGGTAAACCTAAAAAAAATGCAGTTACTTCTAGTTACTTCTCCTTCCTTCCAAACGAAAAAAATATTAAATCTAAACCTAGATTCACAAATTTAAAAGAAAATCTTCATCAATTTCAACAAAGCTTGGACCTAAAGAGGTCAACACGATTAGAAAAACAAGTGGATATCAAAATCAATTGTATTCTTAGAGTTTTGAGACTAGGACAAGGTCCAAACAGTGAAGGAGTTTTTAGTCGAATTCAGGGTTTTCTCGAAGTTTGTAAGTGGGAATTTGCATATGCTTTAAAATTCATTGCTCATAGCCTAAGAAAAATTAATGGCCTAATTAATATAGTTTAAATATTGATATATGTGCAATTTTGGATATTGCGATTGAAATTGAAATAAGTAAAAACCTTGGTTTAAGAAAGGAGAAGATGAATAAGTGAAAGTAGATTAACGAAGTATGAATTAACTAAATCCATGTATATGACTATTAACGGCATACAAATTTCAAAATAAATAGTAACTATGATGATAAACTAGAGTGATGTAAAAAGAAACATTATAATGACAAAGAGAGAAAAAAGTAAGATGAAGAGAACCATGAATATAACAAACGAAGATAATAAGGATAATAAAGACGAGTTGGATAAGAGGTTAGTATGATAATATTGGTGAAATAATCATATGAACACTGTATCGTATCTATTACGAACATTTGAAGTGTCTTTGTTTGAAGTCTGAAGAATTTCACTCTCTAATAAACTAATAACTTTGCTTTCATGTTCAATTATGGACCTTAATGACATCTATACCATCGTAGACGATGAAGCAATAAAAATCAGAGATGTATGCATTGCAAAATGCGCTAGTGCTAGTAGATGTGATGCATTATGTAGACATTTGGTTAAAATTGTAAGATACCAATGTGATGCGTTATGTGGATATTTGGTTAAATTTGTAAAAAGAAATATTTATAATGCACTGTGCATAGTAAGTAATTTTTTCACTTATTTATTTTTTATAAATGCTACTTACAAATTTAACCAAATGTACACATAATGCATCACATCTGCTAGTACTAGCGTATTTTGTAATGTATACTTCTCCAAAATCTACTAAGTTTGATGTTTCATTGTCTAAAAGGGTACAAGTGTTATAAAGATCAACCGTTGAAGTAAGAAAACGAAATGGTAAGTATGTATTTGAAAGATAAAGTTGAGTTAAAGAATAAATATAAAAAAGTGAAATTATTTGATGTTCAAACAATGGCACACCGCACGGAAAATATAATGCTATCTAATTCGAAAAGTAGAAACTAAAATATGATCGCTCTTTTGTCATTAAAAATTAAGATTATCAAAAGATCATATTTGTCCACAACTTGATTTCTAATGTTTTGGTTTTGATAATCAATAGTTTCTTTGGATGTTAATGATTCAGGTAGCTGTTCGTATCAAGACACAAGTTGCTTAGTTATATTTGGTTATTGCAAAGTATGATGGGGGCTACATATGATCTAGTAGTTACCTATGTGTTGTGCAAAAGTAATTACCTATGTGTGTATGTGTGCGCGCCACGCATACGCGTACTATATGTATTGCAGTACATAACACTTTTATCTGAACAAAAAATCCTTAAAATTGAGAATTACTTTAAAAATAGTCATTTAAATATTGAATATAACACCTTTTACAGAAGCCCACACCTAGGAAAAATCCATCTTCAAATAGCATTGCACGAATGGTCATTCAGTGGGCTTCTAATGGTCAAGTTCTAATTTTTATCTTCGGTTAAACATAAAAATAAACGAACTAAATACATATATTATAAAAATATCTTGAATTTCTTTTTAGTCCAAAATTTTTAAATTTTCAGATCCAAAGTAAAATGTGGAGTTCAAAATTTAAATTGATATGAAATTTTAATAATGTAATATTCAAACTTAGAATTCAATTTCTAACTACAAATTAATGTAATGCAAATGCTCAAAATATATTTTGAAAATTTTATATTTCAAAATTCTAATTGTTATGGGTAAATTTTAGCATGACTACCAAATGATTTTGAGATAAATGAATCATCAAAATATTTTTGAGTCAGAATTTTGATATGTGGTGCAGTATGTTATTTGCTAAGTACAACAGTTAGTCAACAAGAAAAACTACAATGTACTTCTAGAAATATATTTTGAAAATTTTATATTTCGAAATTCTAATTGTTATGGGTAAATTTTAGCATGACTACCAAATGATTTTGAGATAAATGAATCATCAAAATATCTACGAACCGTCCATGGTGTAATAATAGTTGTAACTGCATATATGGCACCACTCAAGAGAAAAATATGATGATAACAAACACACAGACAACAAATGAAAGTTCCAATCATCGTTTTTCCTGAAGGGAAAAAATCATGTGCAACTTGTAATGAAGCGGATCTATGTTGTAAAACGATAAACTAGAAAACTATATATCTCATGTACTAGCCATTTATATAACCCAATGAATAATGAGAATATCCCGGGTATATAAACAAAAGGAAGCAAAGCTGTGAGAAAATCTGCCTTCATCACTCTCGCTACTTCCCAATATGACACTCAACAAAAAGCAACAAGAACGACTAAACAAAAAACTAACAGTATAGGAATTAAATAAATACGATTATAATAAGGAAGATATGAAGGTGGTGTCTCTAGTATATCATTTGCAATAAAATCAGTATCAATACGCTAGGGAATAAGTGCCAAAGTATCAAATCTAGAAATAATTATCAAATTACCTCAACAACGTAGAAATAGCCGATTTTAATTTGACGATTGATTTTTTCATCACAATCTTACATCCAAAGCTCTAACTCGCTATTCGCGCTTTCAATTTTTTTCTGGATTGGAGTAGTAATCTAGGGTTCGAAGTTGAGAAATGTAGACTGAGACCCCTAAAAACAGCGGGCATGGAAATCAAGTACATGTATTAGTTTGGACTTAAATGGTTTTCATATGGGAATAAGGTAGGTAGCAAAATAATTAACTAGATATTCGCAACTCCAAATATAATACTCCGAACACACAAGTTCAAATCAAGAACTAGTCCGAATTAACCTTAGATCGTGACCAAGATTCAAAATTGTTGCAATAATCAACTTGTTTAGATGGTTGCCGTGAAATAATTTTTCTAATAAATTATTATGAAATAGAAGTTAAAACAGACAATGAATTTTAAAAAACCACAGAAAATTTAACCTTTTTAGTTTCTTCGTTCTTCTGTAAATTATGTGAAGAAGCTTGGAGGAATAGTAGATTTATATAAGGCTAAAAAAATAAGAGATGATACTGAACGGTAAAGATTGTATTGTTCGTGGCTTTAATGACGTAAGAGAGTTGATTACTGTGTGTTCTTTAACCTATGTGAACTGGACTTGCGAATTGTAGAAAGAAATATGAAGTAACATGATTCGCTTCCCTGTTATACAGAAATAAAATTAAATCATTAATCATCTACACCTATCCATTTATTTAGTTTGATTTAAGCCATGCTCTAAATAATGTAAATGCATTAAGTTTTCCATTTTGAAATTAATAACCATCGAATAATTTCTTGCTTATTTTCTTATTTCTTTTATTAAGGATTGACTTTTATGTTACTCCTAAATTGTTACATGCTAATTTGGAAAGTTAATGTATAGATGGGTATGATATAAATTACGAAATTACATGTAAATTGTACACCTACCATAATCAAGCATTAACTTAAAAAAAAAAGGGTTTTATGCTATCCGTGTAACCTGATATTTATAAAATTAGAAATTCATTAATCAATTCAATAAAGTCATTAATTGAAAATCTCGTCATTAAGACAATATTATTACTGCTACCTTAATTGGATTGGGAACTATTTCAATCAATAAATTATGTAAGAGTGACTTTTAGTATGAATCATGATTGGCATTTATGTGATTTTGAATTCTTGTTTAAAAAAGGCTATAAGATATTATAACTTAGCATATTACTTGGTCATTTGTGATAATTAGGTATATCTTTTTGGATATCTTACCAGCATTCCAACAAAAAAATATTCTAATGATTAAGTAAGATAACGTAAATGTTAATGATAACAAGGATTATTCATTAACGAGTTGTATTTCTAATTATAAATTTAACATAATAAAAACGAACAAGTTTAGTCGTAATTTTCGTTGAATTATATGTTTTTTATAGAGTGATATCCATGTATTTATAAGCTTAATATGGATAATGTTATGAAATGAAACCTTATATATTTTCACATTTAAAATAAGTCATAAAGAATGTCCATATATGTAGGAATAGCACATAAAAATCAATTTTAAATTAATCACGCTTGACTTTACTTTAGGCTATTTGTTAGGCTTATTGCCATTTTTTTATTGAGCAAAAAAATTTGTTAGTTTTGTCATAGTAAATGTAGTAAATTTTTTCCTAAGTAATCTTTTCGTCATTATGGAAATAATGAACTAAATAAACATTGTGTTAGTTTCTTATCTTTTGAAAGTGATGTATGAACTAAATAAACATCACGTCTGTTTCTTAACTAGATAAACATCACGTTTGTTTCTTAAATTTTGAAAATACTTATTAAGGGACGAAGTTTTATTAATTATCAAAGGAGTTTAATTAATAAAGGAGTTTGATTAATAAAAGAGTTTAATTGAAAAAGGAGTTTAATTATCAAAGAATTTTAATTACAAGGAAGATCAAATAATAAGGATTTTTAATTAATGAAATAAGATTTATTAGATAAAAAGGAGTTTTACTAATAAAAGAGGTTTTAATTGCCAAAAGTGCAACGACTCGGAATTTAATCGTTATAAATATGAATATTTAATATATTTTTAATAATTAATTAATGGGTTTCATGACTCAAATAAACTTCTTTCAAATAATAATTAGTGACAGTGAATTTGTCTTCGAAATGTATTTACAAAAATAATTAGTTCAAAAAAAAATCGAAAATATGATCGAAAATCGTTTTTCGGATTTTTGGCTTTTCATCGTTTAAAAGTTACTGGATAATGTTGTGTACATTAGATTTGACATATACACACTTATATAACATATGAAATGTTTAAGGTTAAAAGTAATTTACTTAAGTAAAAGGTAGTTTGACTTTCCTTTTAATTTGAATTTTAGAAAAAGAAAGGTAAACATAAAAAGGAAAGAGAAAAAGGTAATGTCATTTACAACTCATCTTTAGCATCAAAAGAAGTAAGGTGACGGATGTTGGGGGGTCCTTGTGTGTGCATAATATGAAATGTGACCCAACGAGGCAATGCCAGGGTAGATATACCAATTTCACTTCCGGACTGGTGGTAGCACGTAGCAGCCACTACCGCCTACCTCGAGCCACACTACCAAAATCAAAAGGTGCGCACCAATCAGTCGCAAAGTAATAGAATGGCATACGAAGAAGTGTGTCCGATAATATGAGCGACCTCATTAGCCCGTCAATTGCTTTTGTTTTAGCCACCTTATGCCAACTCACGGGAGTCGGATCCACGTACATACCTTAATAGAACGTCTCACCATCCTACTTCATTCGGGAATCTCCACCGCGTACACGGTTGTTAAAGTGGTTTTCGAAGTTGACGGAGAGCATGACAACTTCCAATCCCGGTCTCTTTAATAACCAGATGTTATTATAACCCGTGGTTATAAATTTCAAAATGGTTTATATTTCAAATCAAAACATATTCATTTAAACCATTTAAATTCAATGTCAATACCTTTCAAAAAAAAATTATCCATTTCCAATGTTGTAGCATTTCTAAGTTCATTCAATTATAACAATTTCAAAAAAACACATTGTATCATAGCATTCGTGCACTTGGAAAATGTGATGATACATATAGTAGCAATTCGGAAATATTATCCTTTAGAAACAGCAGCACTTAGAAAACGTTACTGTAAATATAATAGTATTTCAGAAGTATTGTCTTTTCAGAAATAGCAGCACTTAGACAACGTTACTGTAAATATAACAGTATTTCATAAATATTGTTTTTTAAGAAACAATAGCACTTAGAAAACGTTGCTGTAAATATAGTAGTATTTCAATAAAATACATTTTCAGAAATGGCAGCACTTAGAAAACACTACCTTAAAACCACAGCATTTTGGAAATGCTGCCAATACAAATCTAAGATTTATTATAACATTTCAGAAACATTATAATTTCAGTTTTCACCATTTTAACTTATAAAACATATCTCACGTTTCAGAAATATTTATTTGGATATCATTTAACTTATGATTAAATAAAATAAAAGTTTATAAATAAAATATCCAAATTAAACTATAGTTCATTTATTAAGTCAAAGGTACATTATTTTACTTAACCTTTTTACTTTTAATAAATAACTTAATACTTAACTTTAAAAATACCCACTTCATAAAAAATATATTCTTATTACTAAGTTAAGCTTAAAATTTCCATTTGAAAACTAAATTTTCAATTATCAAGTTAAGTCATATTTTAAGTTACATTTTAAACCATTCATTTACTTATAGATTTTTAACTTGTACAAAATCACTATAAAATTTATTTAAATCATTTAAATCCAATTTAAGTTAAATTTTCATATTTTAAATTTCAAAATTACTTAATCATTTTCAGAAATTATTTAGAATTAACCACGGGTCTGTGTATATAATCTTCTAACCTAAGTCAAGTGATACGGAATGTATCATATTAATCCGTAATCTAAATTAAAAATTCGGGTTCTATCATTTCAAACCCGCAATCTCAAGTTAAATAAAATAAAATAAAAATCTCTTAAGCATATCATTTCAGCTTATAACGATTTTTCCTTATTCTAATGTCCGATCAAGTGTGTATCATTTCAACCCATAGTGATTCTATACTAACGGGGAACTTGTAGTGTGAGAGCAGAAAATAAATAAACAGTATAATATGGCATATCATATCAGGTGATGTAACAAATATGTATCATGTTATAACATCATGAAATATCATATGACATGCATATATAGATTACTATCGTATCATCAACTACAATTCACATGCCATTGTTTCACAATTATATAAGTACGAATGTCGAGAGTGATAAACTCACCTTCTAAAGCTGGAGATAACAATTCAAGACACACGAAAAAACTCTGAAAAGCACGACAAAGCACGAATTAGATTTGAGTGGATGGAGAGCCAAGATTCAAATCTTGTAAACAAATAAATATAAACATACATCAAAATATAATTCAACACAAGATTATAAATAAAACAATGAACAAATATGAATCGAATTTGAAACAAATATTAGTTAACCAATACAAGTGGCTCCGCCACAACACAAATTGGCTAGACCATCCTCAACATGGCTCGGCTATGGTTAGATCTGAAGCAAGCATGCTCCGCTATGCATTGGAATGGATGTGAACAGCTAAGGAATGTAAAGAGAAGGCATAGCAAAGGTCAAGTGAAGGCAAAAGGTCAAGCATGGTGGGTTTTTGGTTTGGTGTAACGACCCGTATTTTACGAGTCGATAAATCGTAGAATTTGCAGGTCGATAGTGTTGTTTGTGTTGCTTCTAGCTTGAGTCGTTTAGAAGTTAACCCGGGTACAAGTGATGAGTCGTGACCGACTCATAGGGGACCGACTCAAGGAGGGGTAGCGGTTTAAAGTGTTGGCCGAGATAAGGATGGACCGACTCAAGAAGTTAGGCGACTCATAGGATGACCGACTCATAGAGGGCCGAGATAAGAAGTGTGGCCGAGTCAACGAGTTACGACTCATAGGGTTTGCCGAGTTAAGGAGTTAACGGGTTAAGGGTGTAGCGACTTAAGGGGTTTAGGCTTAGGTCGTGGGTAATGAGTCGGCAGGGTTTTGAGTCGTAGGGCCTGATGAGTCGTGAGTCGGCATCATAGTTGAGTCGTGAGTGTGTATTGTTGAGTCGTCGTACGACTTAGGACTTGGGGAAAACGCGGCAGTGTCTTAGGTCGGAGGCTTTTAGGTCGTGACCGACTTATGTTGAGTCGGCACTGGTCTTGAGTCGTGAGTCGGTAGGTGTTGAGTCGGTTTGGGTTTGAGTCGTGTGACCTTCTTGCTGTGTTGAGTCGTTAGGTCTTTGAGTCGGTAGAATTTAAGTCGGCATCTGGGTTAGTGTTAAGTCGGCAGTATATGTTTTATAGTTAAGTCGCAGGGTCGGCTGTGCTAGGATGAGTCGGCAGGAGATGAGTCGTGGACGACTCATGATGAGTCGGGACCGACTCATGGGGCGACGACTCAGGGAGGTTCCAGCCTATAAATAGAGGGGTTCGGCTCACTTTTTGGCACCAGATTTCGAAGCGACGAAGTGCTGCCATTTTGGAAACTCGACTACAGTATTTTCTTCACTTCTTTCTCTACTTCTATCAAGTGCTAACATCCATTGAAGATTGAAGATCAAGATCAAAGATCAAGAGCCAAAGTTGAAGATTTTCATCCGAAGAAGCTAGATTTCACCGTTTCAAGTGAAATTTCTCCGGATCAAGCTCAAGTCCTTGCTGTCCAGATCTGAAGTTGATTGATTTTAGGTTGTTTTGGTGATTTGGTGAGTGGTAGTTATCTCTCACGCGGATCCAAAGGAGTATATTGGATTGGTGGCTTGTTTGAGTGTTAAAGTTAGAGATTTCATGCATTTTTCTTAGATCGAAGTCTAGATCCATGGTTTTTGAAGATGTTTACTTATGCAAGTTAGTTTAATAAGCATTAGAGACAAAACCCATGTTTTATAATTGATAGATCTATGCTAAAAACCATGATTTCACATATGTTGGACTTTTGCTCGTTTATTTACGAAATTCCCATTATAGTTGATATTGCTTAAATTGCTTAATAGATCTTGTTTGAATGATTGATTATTTGAATGTATGATTGATTTGATTGTTTCCAAGTTAGCTAGTAGTTGATTTGGAACAAGATGATGAAAGAGGATTCAAAAGCTATGGAAGAAGGCTCTTGAATGGTGAAAGCTGCTTAAGGCATATGTAGCGGATGTTGAAGCTCATATGTATAGATTGGATGATGATGAGATGGAACTTTGCCATGATGCGATGAGGCAAACCATGTTGTTGAGTTGAGACTTTGCTTTGATGTGATGAAGTGAAGTATGATGTGAGTCTTGGCTTAATCCAAGCAGGGATCATTCCAAGCATGTTGATAACTTGAAGAGTAGTTCAAGTTGGTTGATAATGGATTGTTCAAGAGGTAGCTTGAGCTTGTATGAGGATAGTCGTCAAGAAGGATGGCTAGGAGGCTTGGATCTCGTCGTTGTTGAAGGTTCTAGCATGCTCAAAAGCAAGAGTACATGGGGCGCCCATAACGACTACAGGTAGGTAGTCGGGACACCCAAAAGACTACAGGTAGGTAGTTGAGTACTCTGGGCAAAGTAGATAAGTCCTAGGCACAAGGCAGTGTGCGGAGTTATGGTTAGAACCGGGGTTACCATTAGCCCTTGACAGATGGTCATTCAACTAACGGTGAAATCGAGGCAAGGATGACAGTGATAGCCAGAGTCATGGATGTTTGGTTGTATTATCATTCGGCTTCAAGAGCGGTGTTTTCTGGGTGCTTATCTGATCTTGGTTTAGGCCTTGGGGGTTTGTATTTGGAAAACATCGTCCTTGACTCGAGTGGTATTCGCTTTACCTTAATTGTCTATGTTGTTATGCTTGCTTCTCCTTAGTGTATGTCTGGGGCTATCACTGTAGAAAGAGGTGGAGTGGGATGGTTTGGTTCCTATTCCTTTTATCCTTTATGCTCTTTTGGTATGTTTGATAGTTAATTTACTGCTCACTAAGACTTTGTCTGACTCAAGGTTTTATGTCTCCTCTTATTACCTTGGGCTGTTCATCCATGTTTGGGATGGGCAGACTAGGTAGCAGGTGACAGGTGCTGTGCTAGGAGTTCTACGCTGAAGATGACGAAGACGAGCAGGAGGCTTTGCATATTAGTTTTCTTACTATATGTACTGGGTATCCGCTGCTGTATTTGGTTGAGTGATTTGTAGTGAGGCGTTCATGTATGGATTTGAGTAGATGATTGTATGAAACTACTGTGATGCTTATATGATGATGTTCTGTTCTATGGAGCTTCACTATATTATATTTCTCTATTGTATTTTATCCATGCGCTGTGAGTTATGCGATAGAGATTCTTCTGTTTTGTTTTACCCTGACTATCGTCCATGGCTGCCTGGCACACCTTTTAGCGCATTATTTCCTTGATTTGGTGCGGGAGTCATGGGCGGTCGTCACATTTGGTATCAGAGCTTTGGTTAATCGATTTTAGCCAACGCTCGCTGATGTAACTACGTAAGAGAGACGTAATTGTAATTTGATGGATGATTACTATATATAATATAGTAGTTTAGAAGGGTTTGAACTCCTTATGCAGTTGTTTCTTAAGGTGTTCTAATCATTCTTATTTACAGATATTAAGGATGAGTCGAAGTGAGAGACAAGCTGCGAGGGGTAGCCGTGATGCTAGGGAAGCTGTTGATTATGCTCCTATGTTTGAGGCCATGATGACTTCAATCATGAGGAGAATACCAGCTTCAGGATCATCTGTGGATGTGGGAGTTCAAGTCCAAGCTCCGAGACCGGTGGATTTTGCCAAGCTTTGCAAGGATTATACTGCTCTTGGAGGGAAAGTTTTCTTGGGGACGGAGTCGACTATTGAGGTGCAGAGATGGATTGATGCTTGCAAAAGAATCTTTGGTGACTTAGGGATTGAGGATGCAACTAAGAGGAAGCTTGCATCGAGACAGCTTCAGGGAAGAGCTGCTGATTGGTGGAATTCTATCACCATAGATACACCAGAAGAAGAGATTACTTGGGAGCAATTCCAAGTTAGATTTGTAGCTAAGTTCATCTCTACTTCCCAGAAATCTGTCTTGTTTAAGAGGTTTGTGGAGCTCAAGCAAGGGGGAAGGCCTGTTCTTGAGTACATTTCTGAGTTTGAAGCTTTGTCTAAGTATGCCAGATCGTATATTGATTCTCCCTACCAGAAGAATGAAAAGTTTGTGACTGGTCTGGATGCTTATTTTGGGAGGCAGTTAGTGGATCATCTGGACGATCCATTTGAGAAGCTTGTGGAAAAAGCTTTGAGGCATGAGAGTTTGTTCCCTAAGGAAAGTTCTGTTGTTGCTGTAACCAGGGAAGTATCTAAACCACAGCAGAGTGGCAACAGGAAGAGGAAGCAGCAGCAACAGAAGGGTAAGGATGGCCAGAAGAAGCCGAAGAGCGAAATGACTTGCTATAACTGCCAGCAGAAGGGCCATCTTTACAAAGATTGTAAGAATCCCAAAGTGCCGGGAAAGTGTTACAACTGTGATAAGCTGGGACATATCAAGAAGGATTGTCCAGAACCGAGGAAAGATAGGCAGGTTGTGCAAGCCGATGCTTTGGAAGCTGTGCCGTCGTCTTCAAGAGTTCCTACTGCTGAGGAGAAGGGGAAGAGTGTGGTGGTTCAAGGTACTCTTTCTATTTGTGGTGTTCCAGTTAGAGTGTTGTTTGATACTGGAGCGTCGCATTCTTTTGTTTGTGATGAGTTGGTATGCCGGTTAGGTATGAAACCGGATATTGTTGATAGGCCATTGGTTGTGACTAATCCAGTGGGGGGTTCGTCATGTTTGTGTATGATATGCCGTGGTCTAGTTGTGTCGAGTCATGATTGCTCGTTTGTTTGTGATTGCTTTGTTCTGAACTTTGCGGGGTTCGGAATTATTTTGGGTATGGACTGGCTTAGGAAGTATGCGGCTAGGATTGATTGTGAGAGGCTTGAGGTGACAGTCGGGAATGTGGAAGGGCGAAAGGTTGTGATACGATGTAAGCATGAAGAAGGCGTCTTCATGAGCTTCATGTATTCGCTAGTTGTTCCACGGGATGGACTGTCATCGGTGCCTATTGTGAATGAGTTTGAGAATGTCTTTGAGGAAGTCAAAGGGTTGCCGCCGCATAGGGAGATCGAGTTTCGTATCGATCTAGTTGAGGGAGCCAGACCTGTTGTGATGCCTCTTAGGCGGATGGCACCGAGGGAGCAGCAAGAGCTGAAGGTGCAAGTTGATGACCTTTTGCGGAAAGGATTCATTCGGAGAAGTGTGTCCGAATGGGGTGCGCCCGTTGTGTTCGCAACCAAAACGGATGGATCGTTGAGGTTGTGTGTTGACTATCGTGAGCTGAATAAGGTGACTAGGAAGAACAAGTATCCATTGCCGAGAATAGATGACTTGTTTGATCAGCTTCACGAGGCTAAGGTGTTTTCTCAGATGGATTTGGCAACGGGATTTCACCAGTTGAGAGTGGCGAAGGATAGTGTGCCGAAGACTGCTTTCAGGACACCATCCGGGTTTTATGAGTGGCTGGTAATGCCGTTTGGGTTGACTAACGCGCCAGCATATTTTGTGGATCTTATGAATAGAGTGTTCAGAGATCAGTTGAATAAGTTCGTGCTTGTGTTCGTGGATGATATTTTGGTTTATTCCAGAACTGAGGAAGAGCACAAGACGCACTTGAGGATTGTTTTAGGAATCTTACGGAAACATCAGCTGAAGGCTAAGTTTTCGAAGTGTCACTTCTGGAAGAATGAAGTGAGGTTCTTAGGTCATGTTATTTCTGGAAATGGAATAGCGGTTGATCCCGCTAAGGTGGCAGCGATCCAGGATTGGGTTAGGCCTAAGAATGCATCTGATGTGAGAAGTTTTCTTGGATTAGCAGGATATTATCGTCGGTTTATCAAAGACTTTTCCAAGATAGCTGCACCGTTGACAGGATTGACGAAGAAGAATCAAGTGTTCAGATGGAATGATAAGTGTGAACAAGCTTTCATAATCCTGAAAGAGCGATTGACGAGTGCTCCTGTTTTGACTATTCCGGGTGGGAATGAGGAGATGGTGGTTTACACCGATGCATGTGGCACTGGACTTGGAGCAGTGCTGATGCAGAAGGATAAAGTTGTTGCGTATGCAAGTCGACAACTGAAGCCGCATGAAAGGAATTATCCGACTCATGATCTGGAGTTAGCGGCGATTGTGTTTGCTTTGAAGATGTGGAGACACTATCTATTGGGAGTTAGATTTGAGTTGTTTACAGATCATAAGTCGTTGAAGTATCTGTTTTCCCAAAAGGATTTGAATCTTCGACAGCAAAGGTGGCTAGAGTTCTTAGCATCGTATGATTTTGGTATAGCCTATACTCCAGGGAAAGGTAACGCAGTGGCTGATGCGTTAAGTCGAAGACATGCAGGATTGGGAGCCATGTTTTCGGAATGGAAGAGTCTTGAGTATTTGGCTGGATTTGATTTCAGGCCTAGATGTGAATTGGAACCTGAGATGTTGGCAAACTTATCGATAAGGCCTACTCTTGTGGAAAGAATTGGCGAGAGGCAAAGGAGAGATGATAAGCTTATCAAGATTATCCGTGATTTGGAATCCGGATTGGATCCAGAAAAGGATAAAGGATTTGAAGTCGATCGAGAGGGTTGGCTTCGAAAGCAAGGGCGACTAGTTGTTCCCGATGTAGATGGATTGAGAGATGAAGTTCTGAGGGAGAGTCATCACTCGAAGTTGACAATTCATCCAGGTGGAAATAAGATGTATCGGGATATGAAGAGAACCTACTACTGGGAAGGTATGAAGAAGGATGTTGGAAATTTTATTTCCAAGTGTATGAATTGCCAGTTGGTGAAAGCTGAGCAGAAGAAGCCCAGTGGATTGCTTCAGCCATTGGAGGTTCCTACATGGAAGTGGGAGCAAGTGTCGATGGATTTTATTGATGGTCTACCTAGGACAAGAGCAGGGAATGAAGGGATTTGGGTCATTGTAGATCGTTTGACCAAGAGTGCAAGGTTCATTCCTGTTCGATCGACTAGGACTGCATCAAAGTTGGCTGAACTGTATGTGAAGTGGATAGTTCGTTTCCATGGTGTTCCGAAGAGTATAGTGAGCGATCGAGACCCATTGTTCACTAGTAGATTTTGGAAGAGCTTCCAGGAAGTTTTGGGAACTGAGTTGTGTTTGAGTACAGCTTATCACCCTCAAACAGATGGTCAGACTGAGAGAGTCAACCGAGTTTTGGAAGATCTTCTTAGAGCGTGTGTTTTGGACTTCGGAGGATCATGGGAAGATCACCTTCATTTGGTGGAGTTTGCTTATAATAACAGTTATCAGTCGAGTATCGGTATGGCACCATATGAGGCATTATATGGAAGACCGTGTAACTCTCCGACATGTTGGTTGGAAACTGGAGAAAAGCTGATACTTGGGCCAGAGATGATTCGACAGACTTCAGATTGTATAGAGATCATTCGGCAACGAATGAAGGCAGCCCAAGATCGTCAGAAAAGTTATGCCGATAATCGTCGTAAGGATTTGGAATTCGACGTAGGTGATATGGTTTTTGTGAAGATTTCTCCTCTGAAGAGTGTCATTAGATTCGGGAAGAAAGGAAAGTTAACTCCGAGATTTGTTGGACCATTCCCGATTATCGAGCGTATTGGAAAGCTCGCTTATAGATTGGAGTTACCGGAAAAGATGGCGGGTGTGCACAGTGTTTTTCATGTATCTTATCTACGGAAGTATATGCACGACCCAACTACGGTGGTTTCTGCTGATAGCTGTGAAGACTTGGAGGTTGATCCAGTTGTTTCGAGACCTCGTAAGCCGCTTCGTATTGTTGAAACCGATACGAAACAGCTTAGGAGGAAGACGATTACGTTGCTCAAGGTACAATGGAGTGATGATGTTAACGACTGTACGTGGGAGGAGGAAGAGAGGATGAAGGCAGCTCATCCCGGACTCTTCGAGGTATGGCCCTAAAGTGTCGTGACATCTCATGAATTTGTAGCTTGTTCTAAGTCATAGAATTCTGCATGCTAGGTTAGAATTGGATGCATGGTTTGTTGATTGCTATGGATGGTAGGCATGCGGAATAATTGTGATTGCTGTTGTTTGCTTGGAATTTCGAGGGCGAAATTCCTAAGGGGGAGAGAATGTAACGACCCGTATTTTACGAGTCGATAAATCGTAGAATTTGCAGGTCGATAGTGTTGTTTGTGTTGCTTCTAGCTTGAGTCGTTTAGAAGTTAACCCGGGTACAAGTGATGAGTCGTGACCGACTCATAGGGGACCGACTCAAGGAGGGGTAGCGGTTTAAAGTGTTGGCCGAGATAAGGATGGACCGACTCAAGAAGTTAGGCGACTCATAGGATGACCGACTCATAGAGGGCCGAGATAAGAAGTGTGGCCGAGTCAACGAGTTACGACTCATAGGGTTTGCCGAGTTAAGGAGTTAACGGGTTAAGGGTGTAGCGACTTAAGGGGTTTAGGCTTAGGTCGTGGGTAATGAGTCGGCAGGGTTTTGAGTCGTAGGGCCTGATGAGTCGTGAGTCGGCATCATAGTTGAGTCGTGAGTGTGTATTGTTGAGTCGTCGTACGACTTAGGACTTGGGGAAAACGCGGCAGTGTCTTAGGTCGGAGGCTTTTAGGTCGTGACCGACTTATGTTGAGTCGGCACTGGTCTTGAGTCGTGAGTCGGTAGGTGTTGAGTCGGTTTGGGTTTGAGTCGTGTGACCTTCTTGCTGTGTTGAGTCGTTAGGTCTTTGAGTCGGTAGAATTTAAGTCGGCATCTGGGTTAGTGTTAAGTCGGCAGTATATGTTTTATAGTTAAGTCGCAGGGTCGGCTGTGCTAGGATGAGTCGGCAGGAGATGAGTCGTGGACGACTCATGATGAGTCGGGACCGACTCATGGGGCGACGACTCAGGGAGGTTCCAGCCTATAAATAGAGGGGTTCGGCTCACTTTTTGGCACCAGATTTCGAAGCGACGAAGTGCTGCCATTTTGGAAACTCGACTACAGTATTTTCTTCACTTCTTTCTCTACTTCTATCAAGTGCTAACATCCATTGAAGATTGAAGATCAAGATCAAAGATCAAGAGCCAAAGTTGAAGATTTTCATCCGAAGAAGCTAGATTTCACCGTTTCAAGTGAAATTTCTCCGGATCAAGCTCAAGTCCTTGCTGTCCAGATCTGAAGTTGATTGATTTTAGGTTGTTTTGGTGATTTGGTGAGTGGTAGTTATCTCTCACGCGGATCCAAAGGAGTATATTGGATTGGTGGCTTGTTTGAGTGTTAAAGTTAGAGATTTCATGCATTTTTCTTAGATCGAAGTCTAGATCCATGGTTTTTGAAGATGTTTACTTATGCAAGTTAGTTTAATAAGCATTAGAGACAAAACCCATGTTTTATAATTGATAGATCTATGCTAAAAACCATGATTTCACATATGTTGGACTTTTGCTCGTTTATTTACGAAATTCCCATTATAGTTGATATTGCTTAAATTGCTTAATAGATCTTGTTTGAATGATTGATTATTTGAATGTATGATTGATTTGATTGTTTCCAAGTTAGCTAGTAGTTGATTTGGAACAAGATGATGAAAGAGGATTCAAAAGCTATGGAAGAAGGCTCTTGAATGGTGAAAGCTGCTTAAGGCATATGTAGCGGATGTTGAAGCTCATATGTATAGATTGGATGATGATGAGATGGAACTTTGCCATGATGCGATGAGGCAAACCATGTTGTTGAGTTGAGACTTTGCTTTGATGTGATGAAGTGAAGTATGATGTGAGTCTTGGCTTAATCCAAGCAGGGATCATTCCAAGCATGTTGATAACTTGAAGAGTAGTTCAAGTTGGTTGATAATGGATTGTTCAAGAGGTAGCTTGAGCTTGTATGAGGATAGTCGTCAAGAAGGATGGCTAGGAGGCTTGGATCTCGTCGTTGTTGAAGGTTCTAGCATGCTCAAAAGCAAGAGTACATGGGGCGCCCATAACGACTACAGGTAGGTAGTCGGGACACCCAAAAGACTACAGGTAGGTAGTTGAGTACTCTGGGCAAAGTAGATAAGTCCTAGGCACAAGGCAGTGTGCGGAGTTATGGTTAGAACCGGGGTTACCATTAGCCCTTGACAGATGGTCATTCAACTAACGGTGAAATCGAGGCAAGGATGACAGTGATAGCCAGAGTCATGGATGTTTGGTTGTATTATCATTCGGCTTCAAGAGCGGTGTTTTCTGGGTGCTTATCTGATCTTGGTTTAGGCCTTGGGGGTTTGTATTTGGAAAACATCGTCCTTGACTCGAGTGGTATTCGCTTTACCTTAATTGTCTATGTTGTTATGCTTGCTTCTCCTTAGTGTATGTCTGGGGCTATCACTGTAGAAAGAGGTGGAGTGGGATGGTTTGGTTCCTATTCCTTTTATCCTTTATGCTCTTTTGGTATGTTTGATAGTTAATTTACTGCTCACTAAGACTTTGTCTGACTCAAGGTTTTATGTCTCCTCTTATTACCTTGGGCTGTTCATCCATGTTTGGGATGGGCAGACTAGGTAGCAGGTGACAGGTGCTGTGCTAGGAGTTCTACGCTGAAGATGACGAAGACGAGCAGGAGGCTTTGCATATTAGTTTTCTTACTATATGTACTGGGTATCCGCTGCTGTATTTGGTTGAGTGATTTGTAGTGAGGCGTTCATGTATGGATTTGAGTAGATGATTGTATGAAACTACTGTGATGCTTATATGATGATGTTCTGTTCTATGGAGCTTCACTATATTATATTTCTCTATTGTATTTTATCCATGCGCTGTGAGTTATGCGATAGAGATTCTTCTGTTTTGTTTTACCCTGACTATCGTCCATGGCTGCCTGGCACACCTTTTAGCGCATTATTTCCTTGATTTGGTGCGGGAGTCATGGGCGGTCGTCACATTTGGCCTACGGCCCCTATAGCTCGGCCATGCTGCAAAGTGGCTTGGCTTATGGTTCATGGCTTGGATCAGATCTGGTCACGACCTAAGAGTGGGTGTGGTCATGGTAAAGCAAGGCAAAGGAGGTGGCATAAGTTGTGGCCGAGGCAACAAAGAGGGATTGGATGAGGTGATGGGGTAAGGCTCGGTTAGGGTTTTCAAAGCAATTTTTGTGAAGGATTTTGGATCTATGGTCACAGCATGGGTGTGGAGACGAGGTGGTGATGGAGATGGCCGGTCTAAGGTGGCGTAGAGGAGGAGATGTGGTCGGCTAGGAGGGTATGGCCGAGCTATGTGAAGGAGGAACTAAACAAAAGAAAAGAGAAGAAAAAAAAGAAAGAGGAAGCCATGAGAAAACTTATTGTAAATCTTTTTTTCCAGGAAATGAAATGAGAAGAGAGGTGAAAAATAATGGTTTGTACGTGAATGAGGATGTTTTTTATAACGACCCATAAAATTTTAGCAATTTTTAATTGGTTTATTACGTATTGAATTGGATTTTTGAGAAATTATTAATAATAAAATTTTGAAATAAAAAAATTATTTTTGGATTACGTATAATTATAATTGATTCAGAAATTTGCATGAAATCAAGGGAATCGACTGTTACCATAAATTTTATTTCTTTCCCGTCCATTCAAATTTTACATTAGTTACAAACCAATCAATACCTTACCTTTATTACTCCCTGTATTCGTGCTTTAGCTCTTTAGTTTTCTATCCGTTGCTATTTCATTTCTGTTTTGTTCCTTCCCTATTTATTCCATTTCAAACATTTTCTCTTCTCTCTTGCAGAAACATAATATTTTACATCATTTATATATATATATATATATATATATATATATATATCTGTAGCTTGCATTCATTCGTTTATTCACTTTTACGTTTCTCATACTTTCTACTTTATTGTTATTAATTTCCGTGCTTGACGTTATCATTTCAGTTGTTTCCATTGAATGTGGCACGTTTCATGGTTAACGTTTTATTCCATTTATGTGTGGCTTTCCTTTTGCAACCTGTCCCATTTCTATTTCCTTCGTTTCAAAATTTGAAACATTACAGCTGGACCACATTATTTATTCGCTTGAATAAGAAAGCTAAATCAGTGGATGACCGTTGCTAATAAAATTATTATTTTTCTAACATATATACTCATTGCTACTTTTCCTGACTTTTTATTTCTACTTTTTTTTCGCTGTTTCGTTCTTGCTTTAAAATTTTAATATATATATGTTATGTATGTATTAAAAATTTTCACGTCACTTGGTCACTCAAGCCGTTCATTTTCTTTCCACTAAACTGCTTATATTTAATTCCATATGTTTCTTTATAACGTTTTATAATATTGCTTTCATCTTGAGACTGAAACAAAATGCACCGCATACACATGTTCGTTCAAAAGAAGGTGGATAGGCCTAAAACGTGCAGCTTTTCATTTACATTTCAATTGATTTCCTCCTTTATATTTTTACTTTACATTTCAAATTTGAAACGCGGTACTCAAACAATAGTAATTTGCTTTTATTATTCAGCTCAATTAAGGGTGACCATTGCCATCACATAACCGGTAAAAGATTTGTATATGTTTTATTTGTTTATGTGGTAACGATTCACATTTACACTATTATTGCCTTTTTAACTTCATTGGTTTTCATTTATTTGTGTACGTTTCGTTTCATTTATTTGCGCTTGAATTTTTCCATATTCGTTACTTTACATTTATATCGGTACGTTATTTTTGCGTTCATAAACGTTATACGTTACTTTGCATTCATTAAATTTTAAACGACCCATTTTATTCACCTTTATATTTATTCACTTTTGGCCTTGATATTTCCAATATAAATCTATACGTTTGTCTTTGTCCTTTCACTTTCTCTTCTCAGTCATCTGGTGTTGCTTGTGAGAGAATACAAAAAAGGATATAAGTGGCCTTCTTCTCCATTCAACTGCTCCTTTTGTTCTCTTTGAAAGAAAAAAAAATATTTCGCATGCTTGTAGATAGCAGTCCCCTCCTCCTTTATTTTCTGAACCCTACCTTTCTCCTTTCCTCTGCAACCTTTGCAATTCTTTTATACAAGGTAATATCTATATTATAAATATATTGTGTTGTATTTACCTAAAAGTTAAAAGCTATAATCTGTTTAGCTTTTTATACTTATATATATGAATTCATACGAATTATTACAAGTTGTCTTATCTATATATAGTACGCTGATGACTTGTAAATAGCTTATATATACAATTGTTATATACACACTAGTCAACATACAATTGGTTACATAAACAGGAGCATGTGTGCATCTTTAGCCATATTTTACATATAGGGTCTGCATATCTGTTTATATATAATTGTAAGAGCAGAATATATTTAGATTTATGTCATTATTTTTAAATCGATCATTTTTTTGCAATAAGTCTTATATAAATAATATGTTCACATATATATAAGTATATGTATTTTACAGTTTTAATGTAACACATGGGTTTTACATTCAGACCTTTTATTTACAATTTATATTAAAAAGTATGTCATAATCTCTTGGTTATATTCAAATTTATTATATATATATATATCGGTTGTAGTAATAAATTTTATTATTGATAAAAATGTAAGTTACATATGTGAGGAACAGATTCTTCGACTTCCGAAAATCGACATTAATACGTCCACTGTATCAAATGCCGAACAATCGAATGCCGGAAAACCGAACCCTTAGGGTTTAAGAAGAAGAAAAAGGTAGAAGAAGAAGAAGATAGAAGAAGAAAACAGAAACAATAACAGAATCTCACGTATCGCAGCGGAACAATATATAATAGATAAATGAATATCTTTAAAAACAAAGAACTATATCAGTTATTACATTACATCACATTACATTACATTATCAGAGTTTACAACAACAAACAGCAGAAAAGAAATACTATATACTAGTTGATACGCCAATGTCATCCACCTTGCCTTCAGATTTCTACAGCAACTCATGAATTCCAGAATGACCTGATAACCTGACTCTACGCTGCCCGTGTAGAAATGATGGGCACCCAGAGTTTAGGAAGAGAACAATAAACTCCAGGTCAGTCATAGGACTGGTGTGATAACTTAAAACAGTTTATCTTTAAAAAAACAAAGAAATACTTTAAAATAGATCCGCAATGCTTTTAGAATATGAAACTACCATAAGGCCTCCCGCACACACGCACACACACAATGCAAACGCAGAATCTGATGAGATTTCTCCTTATGACTGTCAAACATACTTGATACGCAGAAAAATTTCTTTGATATTATTATTATAAGTGCAAAGTGGAAAACCTTTCGAAAGTATAATATAAATCTTAGCCAACATACGACCAGTATCGTATGCCTACTATAGCTACCATCTAAACAGTGGTGACCACCATAAGTAAATGGCAGGTTCTACGACTAAAACCGTACAGGGTGCGTATTGGAGTTTGGATTTCCAACAAATGGTCAGGCCAGGGAACTTCTCATTGCCATATGGGTATGCCTCTGGAAAGACGCCCCGAGAACCTAACCGGATCTCTACCAACACAAGGCCAGGTTACCTCTGCAAAAGTAGGTAACTACTGACACGAGTATGACATCCCCCGGTTGTAAACAACCTTTATCCGAGGATCCTCAACCAACATCAATCACAAAGTCATATATATTTGCGACATTCACATAAGTAAGTATCTGGGTTCCATACCATGATACCACTTCTATCCAGAAGGAAATGACATACACTAAGGGGCACTATTTCCTAAAACCTTGCTGCATCTTTCCTGTTTTAACCATTACGGGGGTGTGAGGTCCGACGAAGTCTCGTCCACAAAGCTACGCTTTTCATAAAAGCTATGCTTTGATCAATAAATAATCAGCAGCACTTCGTATGCCACATTACCAAATTGGGAATGTATCACTAGTAACCATAAACTACATAACCTCTAAGCTCGTACGTCTCAGAGAAGGGTGTTAAGCTAAAAGAATAAATTCTCCGCCACCAACAGAAATGTATTTAATAGAAACTAGCTTTACATCTCAAATTGTAACGTCGGACATACATCCATACAAGTCAGTTCCGGGATCGAACGGAACCGAAGGCACTTCCAAAGAAGCCCTTGCAATCCGGATATTCACTAATCACGACCGGAATTCCCATCACAAAGGGTGATAAAATCTCTAGAGATCAGTCGATGTAGAGACATTCGACGGTAATCTTTCCGTTTTTGAAAATATCTGGTCTTCAACACCGGTCTTCAAATACTATCCATTACGACGTATCACTATTCGGAATGGGATTCATGACCCAAAGGCCCTCTCCCGGCTAAACCGAATAACGAGCGCTTATTTTAAAATAAGTGTAGCATTGAAATTCAAGCAAATCATAACAAACACCCATTGAAAGGTAAATATTGATAGTCGGTTATTTAACTATCAATAGATATGCACAACATCACCAGATTCCAAATAATTTCCCAAATTATTTATTTTCCAAAAATATCTTTACAAGATATATTTTTCCACACTTCAACCATTTGAAAACAATTTCAAATCACTTTTCACCTTTACCACTTTTGAAAACAAATTTTCAAACCATTTTCCTTACGCGGAAACATTTCCAAATATTTATTCATTTTCATTTCAAAATGGTTCATTTAAACCAATTAAATAAATCCTTACCGATTTACTTCAAATTTACGTTCTAAATCAGTAAATTTATTTCCACACTTCAAAAATAAATCCATGTTTATTTTTAAACAAATTTCCCTTTCCTTTATAAATTCCACGGTGAATTAAATTTCCAAATATCCATTGATATACGATTTTCAGATCGATTTCAAATATTCTCTTTTAATTGATCTTTAAAAGATATAAATCTCAAAGCATTTCACTTCATATTGGAAAACATTTCCATACTTATTTTATAATAAGTAATACACAAATCTATTTATTTACAACATTTGGAAATATTCAATATACTTAAATCACAATTAAGTATATATTTTATTCTTTAAGGAAAACATTCTCTTAAACACATTTATTTGAGTCAAAACGAATGTTGCGTAAAACATCGTTACGACAACCCAAAATCACTAGAATAGGGATTCGAAATTAAGATAGATATATAAACCCCAATACTATATAAAATATTTTCTTTTTGAAAATCATTTACTATAACAACAGTGTTATAGTCCACCATTTCCTTTTATTTCTCGAAAACGTCTATTTCAACAATGAATGTTGAAATATATGGTTTCGATACTTAATACGTTTTAAAACATCTTTAAATCATTTTAGTTCTATTTAAAATATCACTTCTCCAAAACATTTCTCTAATATATTATTCACTGTCCAAAATCGTGAATATACTTCGTTAACCAAATTCAGCACTTCTACACATTTTATTTTAAAGGATTATCCACTGCCCAAAATCGTGGATATATCTCCTTTAATAATCAATTATAATTGACTTATCAAAATAAGTCGATTTCGGATTTATAAAACAACGTTTATAAATTCACATTTATATATTTTATAAAAACTTCAACTTATAAAATCCCTTAATTAACAAATTCTATTTATATCTCATTTAAATGCCAAAATCCAATTTATAAGTTAATTACTTATAAATCTTTTATTTACAAGTTCATTCATTTTATAACTTCACAAATCGTAGATTCTATTCCTTTATAAAATCCATTTATAACATCATTTTAAAACATCTTTAAAAATTCCTTATAATTCCATCACTTTGATTTATAAAAATCCAATTTTTTATAAATTATATATATAAAGCTTTTATAATAAATTCAAAAATCTCTATTTAAACTATTTTATAAAATAATCAACTTCATATTTGCAAAAATCACCTTTCAACTATATTTCTCAAAACATCGTAATTTTTAATATAAACTTTCAACCTGAATTTTCAAAAATCAAATTTTTATTTATTTCGGTATCTAACGATACCAAAATTATATTCGACTAAATTTTAGCCTTCAACGATTTCAATCATAAAGATAATCACATAGAGATTATAAAAAATCAACACACAACATCGAAACAAATTCAATTATTTGAGGAATCCAGTTGGATCCCTCCAACCTGTTTCCCTGCATCCACAGATGTTAGCACAATACCAATCTCGTTTCAAGACGGAATATCGCGGTATATGGGACTTATAAAATATTATCCGTTATTATGCGGCGCAATAGGGTCTCATCCGCTATATAAAGCGGGAAATCAACTCCAAGTACATATATAATACCAATTCCACATCAAGGTGGAATATCGCGGTGTATGTGTTTAATATAAATAACCTATGCTTAATATGCGGCGTATAGGGTCTATTCTATACAATAGATAATAATTTATCATCCAAGCATACAATCAACACAATCAAGCAATTTTAAATGTAACTATTAAAATATAAATCGAAACAATTCGATTGAGTGAGAAGTTCTCACCTTTGCTTTTAATTTGCAATCCATTTTCCAATCCGGCTCGTTTCTCCATTTTTTTTAGACCTTGTAGCCAACAATTAAATGATTTATTAATATGTAAAACAATCGACAAATCAATTTTCATCTAATAAATTTTATTTTATTATTATCTAAATAATCAATCATCATTTAATAATTTAATTTAACTAATGGTTTAAATTATTATGAATAGTTTTAAATTTAAAACTAACTTCCTTTTTAATAAATTAATCAACTAATAATTTAGTTTAAACCAATTTCCCCTTAAAATATCTTTTAGTAATTAAATAATTAAATAACAAATTAATCTTCATTATTTAAAATTAAACTTAGTGAATGAAAATATGTATAATTATTTTATTATTATACTTATGAAATTAGAAGCAACCTATATACATAAAAAAACTAATTTTCATATAACTTTCAAACATTTTAAAGTTCCTATATTTTCCCAAATCCTTGCATATATTAAGTTAGACAGAAATGTCTTCACCGTATAGGTTCCTCTAAAAGTTTTCTGTTCCAACCTTTATGTATATATATATATATATATTCCTTTCCCAATTCCTTACTTGAGAATATTCTGTCTATGCAGTAAAATCAATATAAATCTTAACTATCATGAATTTTTCGAATGATTATTATGTTCAACTAAACTAAATGCGAAAGAATTAAGGACAACGTACGACCATTATCGTATGCCTACTATAGCCACCATCTAAGCAGTGGTGACCACCATAAGTAAATGGCAGGTTCTACAACTAAAACCGTACAAGGTGCGTATTAGAGTTTGGATTTCCAATAAATGGTCAGGCCAAGGAACTTCCTATTGCCACATGGGTACGCCTCTGGAAAGACGCCTCGAGAACCTAACCGGACTCTACCAACACAAGGCCAGGTTACCTCTGCAAAAGTAGGTAACTACTGACACGAGTATGCTATCCCCCGGTTGTAAAAACCCTTTATCCGAGGATCCTCAACCAACATCAATCACAAAGTCATATATATTTGCGACATTCACATAAGTAAGTATCTGGGCTCCATACCATGATACGACTTCTATCCAGAAGGAAATGACATACACTATGGGGTGCTACTCCCAAAAATCTTGCTGCATCTTTCCTGTTTTGACCATTACCGGGGTGTGAGGTCCGATGAAGTCTCATCCACAAAGCTACGCTTTTCATAAAAGCTAAGCTTTGATCAACAAATGATTAGCAGCACTTCGTATGCCACATTACCAAATTGGGAATGTATCACTAGTAACCATCAACTACATAACCTCTGAGCTCGTACGTCTCAGAGAAGGGTGTTAAGCTAAAAGAATAAATTCTCCGCCACCAACATAAATGTATTTGATAGAAACCAGCTTTACATCTCAAATTGTAATGTCAAACACACATCCATACAAGTCTGTTCCGGGATCGAACGGAACCGAAGGCACTTCCAAAGAAGCCTTTGCAATCTAGATATTCACTAATCACGACCGGAATTCCCGTCACAAAGGGTGATAAAATCTCTATATCGGAGATTAGCCGATGCAGAGACATTCGATGGTAATCCTTTCGTTTTCGAAAATATTCGGTCTTCAACACCGGTCTTCAAATGCTATCCATTAGACATATCACTATTTGGAATGGGATTCATAGCCCAAAGGTCCTCTCCCGGCTAAACCGAATAACGAGCGCATATTTTAAAATAAGTGTAGCATTCAAATTCAAGAAAATCACAACAAATACCCATTTAAAGGTAAATATTGATAGTCGGTTATTTAACTATCAATAGATATGCACAACATCACCAGATTCCAAATAATTTCCCAAATTATTTATTTTCCAAAAATATCTTTACAAGATATATTTTTCCACACTTCAACCATTTGAAAACAATTTCAAATCACTTTTCACCTTTACCACTTTCGAGAACAAATTTTCAAATCATTTTCCTTACGCGGAAACATTTCTAAATATTTATTCATTTTTATTTCAAAATGGTTCATTTAAACCAATTAAATAAATCCTTACCGATTTACTTCAAATTTTACGTTCCAAATCAGTAAATTTGTTTCCACACTTCAAAAATAAATCCATGTTTATTTTTTAAAAAAAATTCCCTTTCCTTTATAAATTCCATGGTGAATTTAAATTTCCAAATATCCACTGATATACGATTTTCAGATCGATTTCAAATATTCACTTTCAATTTATCTTTAAAAGATATAAATCTCATAACATTTCACTTCATATTGGAAAACATTTCCATACTTATTTAATAATAAGTAATCCACAAATCTATTTATTTTCAACATTTGGAAATATTCAACATACTTAAATCACAATCAAGTATATATTTTATTCTTTAAGGAAAACATTCTCTTAAACACATTTATTTGAGTCAAAACGAATATTGCGTAAAACATCGTTACGACAACCCAAAATCACTAGTGTAGAGATTCAAAATTAAGATAGATATATAAATCCCAATACTATATAAAACATTTCCTTTTTGAAAATTATTTACTATAACAACAGTGCTATAGTCCACCATTTTCTTTTATTTTTCGAAAACGTCTATTTCAACAATGAATGTTGAAATCTATGGTTTCGATATTTAATACGTTTTAAAACATCTTTAAATCGTTTTAATTCCATTTAAAATATCACTTCCCCAAAACGTTTCTTTAATATATATTCACTGTCCAAAATCATGAATATACTTCGTTAACCAAATTCAACATTTTTACACATTTTATTTTAAAGGATTATCCACTGTCCAAAATCGTGGATATATCTCCTTTAATAATCAATAATAATTGACTTATCAAAATAAGTCGATTTCGGATTTATAAAACAACGTTTATAAATTCACATTTATATATTTTATAAAAACTTCAACTTATAAATTCCCTTAATTAACAAATTCTATTTATATCTCATTTAAATGCCAAAATCCAATTTATAAGTTAATTACTTATAAATCTTTTATTTACAAGTTCATTCATTTTATAACTTCACAAATCATAGATTCTATTCCTTTATAAAATCCATTTATAACATCATTTTAAAACATCTTTAAAATTCCTTTATAATTCCATCACTTTGATTTATAAAAATCCATTTTTTTATAAATTATATATATAAAGCTTTTATAATAAATTCAAAAATCTCTATTTAAACTATTTTATAAAATAAACAACTTCATATTTCCAAAAATCACCTTTCAACTATATTTCTCAAAACATCATAATTTTTAATATAAACTTTCAACCTGAATTTTCAAAAATCAAATTTTTATTTATTTCGGTATCTAACGATACCAAAATTATATTCAGCTAAATTTTAGCCTTCAATGATTTCAATCATAAAGATAATCACATAGAGATTATAAAAAATCAACACACAACATCGAAACAATTTCAATTATTTGAGGAATCCAGTTGGATCCCTCCAACCTGTTTCCTTGCATCCACAAATGTTAGCACAATACCAATCCCGTTTCAAGACGGAATATCGCGGTATATGGGATTTATAAAATATTATCCGCTATTATGTGGCGCAATAGGGTCTTATCCACTATATAATGCGGGAAATCAACTCCAAGTACATATATAATACCAATTCCACTTCAAGGTGGAATATTGCGGTATATGTGTTTAATATAAATAACCTCCGCTTAATATGCGGCGTATAGGGTCTATTTCTATACAATAGATAATAATTTATCATCCAAGCATACAATCAACACAATCAAGCAATTTTAAATGTAACTATTAAAATATAAATCGAAACAATTCGATTGAGTGAGAAGTTCTCACCTTTGCTTTTAATTTGCAATCCATTTTCCAATCCGGCTCGTTTCTCCATTTTTTTAGACCTTGTAACCAATGATTATATGATTTATTAATATGTGAAACAATCGAAAAATCAATTTTCATCTAATAAATTTTATTTTATTATTATCTGAATAATCAATCATCATTTAATAATTTAATTTAACTAATGGTTTAAATTATTATGAATAGTTTTAAATTTCAAACTAATTTCCCTTTTAATAAATTAATCAACTAATAATTTAGTTTAAACCAATTTCCCCTTAAAATACCTTTTAGTAATTAAAATAATTAAATAAAAAATTAATCTTCATTATTTAAAATTAAACTTAGTGAATGAAAATATGTATAATTATTTTATTATTATACTTATGAAACTAGAAGCAACCTATACACATAAAAAAACTAATTTTCATATTACTTTCAAACATTTTAAAGTTCCTATATTTTCCCAAATCCTTGCATATATTAAATTAGACAGATATGTCTTTACTGTATAGGTTCCTCTAAAAGTTTTCTGTTCTAACCTTTCATATATATATATATATATATATATTCCTTTCCCATTTCCTTACTTGAGAATATTTTGTCTATACAGTAAAATCAATATAAATCTTAACTATCACGAATTTTTCGAATGATTATTATGTTCAACTAAACTAAATGCGAAAGAATTAAGGACAAGCTCCTCATCACGATTACCCGAAGCCCTTCCATCCATCACTTGCCCACCTCGCCTGCTCTCAGATCTGCTCGCGCCTCTGCCACTTGACGATTTCGACAATGCATCCTCGACAACGGCTTGAGTTCACTGCCGCAAGTCCAGGCCGCACGCTACCCCAATCGAATGACGAACCCTAGCCGTTTGCTGCCATTACCGATCTTGCGCCATTGATGTCGCCGACCACACGAACGGGTCACCCCGCTGCCGCCATCGAATTTGAACACAGCCCCTCGATCTCGAGATTGAAACCGCGACACCCCATCCCAAATCTGCCACGTGACCTGTAACGACCCGCTATTTTGTACCATTCGAATCGACACTAAAACCGTACATGTCCGACTTGAATAATTCAAAATACCGAATTGTTAATAAAATTTTGGCAAAACTTAAAATATACAGTAAATAAATCAAACACAGATCACAGACACAGAGTAATAAAATGCAGCGGAATGAAAAAAATTAGTAGTTCATGAAGCTACTATATACATCAGAGTTTAAAATAAAATATATCAGAATCTCTTGAATATAGAAAAGTCTTCAGTACAAGTCGATGACTTCTCTGAACCAGTCAACTAGAAAACTGAAAGCTGAAACGATAGTTGGATCTACAAAGGAAGCTCCAATCTCCAAAGGTGAGTCTCAAATGCTGTATTACTCGGTCTGACCCGAGCGTAAAGCAAAAACACAACACTCGAGTCAGGATTAACATTCTTATATCAATAAATTCAACTCAAAAGAAATATCAACTGAAATACAATATAACTTAAAGGATGTTTGGGATGTCCATCCTCTAAGGGTCCATAGAACTATCTATAGGGTAGAATATACACTATTACATCGTGGTCATACACCTAATTTATACTTCCAACCCAAATGTCAATTTCACTTCGAATACTTATATTTACCAAAATAGTATTTATATATATTAATTGCTGTACACGGTAAAGCACTTCCAATTTTCCCAACTTAACAAATCGTCTCACATCAACCCGACCTTCCCATTCAAATTAAATTCAATCTCATTTTATCAATTTAAATTTTCCTAAAATAACCACTTCAATTTTATAAATCTCAAATTTGGATTTGATATCCCAATTTCCCCTTTTATTTCAATATGTTGCCATACCTTAAGTATTCAACATTTCAACTAAATTTTTCCCAATCTAGCTTTCTAAATAAAAATTTCCAATTTAGTTCATCCTCAATTTATATCTAATTCAATTCGTTATCTAAATAACAAATTCAACTATCTTGGTTCCAAATACATATCCCAATTCCTAAACCATTTAATTACAATATAGTTCATAGCTTAAATATAACAATATAAATTTTCAGTTTCATATAGCTTCTCGATTTTTACATCATTATTATTTAGTCTTGAACACTCCCTTATTTGATTCAATATCATTTTAATAACCTTAAATTACATTTTTCTCAATATTTCTTAAAATTTATTAAACGTGAAATATCTCATTCGATAAATTTCAAATTGATTTAAATAAATAAATCCTTAACTGGATACCGTTTTAAAATAACCCAAATTTATCTCCCAATCTTAATTATTCAATATTATTGCAAAATTTATCCGAAATAAAATTTACATAAATATTTATCATAATTTATGTATTTAATCAAATGTTGATTTAACTAGATATAATTAACTCTATATTTATCATTACCCTTTTATATATGTATTTAAGAATTTACATTTAATAAGACCATATGTTTCTTATCATATGGTCAAGTGTTACGGATATTATCATTTCAATCCGTATACGGGTGGATAGCATTTCGACCCGTAATCCCAAATTTAATTAAATGGAAAACGATTGGGTCTATCATTTCAACCCATTTTAATTCAAAAACAAACATAACAAAAGGGAACTTGCAGTGTGATGACAGGAATGGTGTCAAAGTAAATAAACAAGCAATAGCAACAATCGATGGCAATTCAATAAATAAATCAAATAACCCCGAAATAATCGTATTAATTCGCATTGTTATTTGTATAATTATTTCTAGAATCTACACTAACATTTCATGTAGATTAAAGATTATTACATTACAGTTTTTCACTTGTCGTTCCTTTTTAAATTTCAGTTTAAACTACAACAATTAATCCAAACTACGTTCAAAGATTTAAAGTATAACTTATCAATTTCTACGACAATTAATGTGTCAAATTTTGACTAATCAAATTCACATATGGCGGGGTCAGGTTTTAATAAAATCCAGGTCCGTCATATATAATCCATTTAATTTGTAAACTATACTACCCCAAGTTAAACTAGCAAACTAGTTATCACTTAACAATAATAATTAACATCCAATTTAAACAACAATCAATCAAACAATCAATTATCAACCAATCAGTATTATTATCACATGAATAATTAACCGATAATGGTGTCAGGTGTCGTAGGTGAACAGATACAGATAATAGCAGTCATAACAGTAAAACAACTAACAGCAGCATATTTCAATTGTCGTTTCAATTGAAATCAAATTTAATAAATAAAAGAACGTTAATCGTGAGTGATTGCTCACCTTTCGAGGCTAGAGAAGAACGAAATGAGATGAGTTACAAATCCAAATCACGAATTCCAAACAAAGCTAAATTTTTGCACAAATTCGATGAAGAAGGCAGGCACGACGAACAAAAGCTGATAGAAGGGAAATCAATGGGATGACTAAATCAGTTGATGTAAATTGGACTGAATACATATATTATTATTTGAAATCAAATTAAATCATATATTTATTTTGAAATTCATACATGCCTATGATTATAAATAAAGTATACATTTATATTACTTATGATTTATAACCCAGAGCAATATATATCCTATCTAACAACAGGTTAGCTGGTACTACAGATTTGATATGTACTGACACCCAACTTATATTATATACTAAACGACAACATTTATAACTTTATAAACTTAATACAAAATCAATACTTCTGTACATATAACTAATATATAAGTCAAATTGTATTATTATTTATAACGTATACAAAACTGGTAAAGACACGCTAGTGTTCCTATACACAGCTAACATCTTAAACCCATACAATAACATATGTGCACTTGTACTTATTAAGCCATACACGTATAAAGCAGCACAAAAGATTTTTCTTAACTGAATGAGCAGCCTATATACAAGCCATACGTAAAATATTTAAAGCTAACATACTGTCAATCTTATAATACAAATTATACTATGTTTCTTTTTCCCAGTCTTTGTTGTCATTGATTAATATAACTTATATACTATAATATATAAATTCACAGCCAGAGACTTGATAGAATTCACTTAAATTTGTAAACACCTATATATATTACAGATCATACTTAGGCTGCCCATACCTAAACTTCACCTAAAATTTCAAAACTCACCTAAAATATAACGCAGGTACACTTATACTCATACCAAAAATCAATATTATAGTTGTAACATGAAAAATATATACTACGAACCCTATTTAGACAGTGCATGTAATTACTGCAACTACTCAGTACATCCACTACTAGTTGTCTTCAATGCATCTTATTATATTCAAAAGCATATATTTATATTACAACTTTGAACCCAACAGATATAAGCATACTAATATATACCAAGTGCCAGTTTGTAAATCAACTAAATATAAAGTTATAAAAATATAAATATAGGGTGTACCTATTTCAAACAGATAACAAGGAGGCTAGAAGAAACTGGGGTGGTGCGGCTTGTGGAGGGGCAGAGGAGCAGGGTTTGGCGATGTGGCGGCGGGGTTTAACAGAGCGGAGGCTGCTGCACCGGTCTTCGGGTGGAGGCTCGGCATGGGTTCAAGCAACTCGGTCGTGGAGGCCGAAGTCAGGGAGAGGGGAGATTAGGATTAGAATTAAGATGGAGGGACGGGGTTAATGGCGGCGAGTGGCAAATCACGTGGAGAGGTGGTTCTCGGCAGAGCAATTTAGAGGAGAGAAATGCCGAGGAGGAAGACGCAGAGGAAAAAGAAGAATGGAAGTAAAATATGTGAATCTGGGGAGATGGAATTATAGAGCAAATAAGATGCGAACCGTTCAATCATAAAAAGGTAACGTATATAATTAAATTTAAATGAACAAAACGTATACACATAAATGCAGGAGTAAAGGATGTCAACGGCCATACGATGATTCAGACAACAATAATTATAGCAATTAATTGGCTTGCTAGGAATTCACGTTGAAGTTTGAAAAGCAAATCAACGCTAAAAATTAACACTTTAAAGGGGTCGTTACAACGAACAATTTATTGATTCCGTTGTGCACCGAAGTTCAAAACACAGAAATAAATATACTATTGGGGACAGCACGACGAGACGATCGCAACGGTATACGGACATTAGTAGTATGATCATCCGAACAAAAGTCGATACCGGTACCCAAAATGCTGCTATTTTGCAGAAATAAGGTAAACGGAGCAGTAGATGTCCGAATTTGGAAAAACGACGAACTGACATCTTGCTCAGAAGATGGTTTAGAATTTTTCTGTGTAAAAAGATTTTGGTTTTGAAACGTTTTATTTTCGTCACTTTTTAACTGATTTAATTGAAGTAAATTTACGCGTGAAATAAACTTTCATATTTTTGGACGAAAATTTACAGTTTGCTATGTTTACTCAGACGCATTCCGAATTTTAAATTTTTTATTTGCCATTTAATTTAATTAAATTTCACCAAATTTCACTTAAATGTGTTAAATAGAACCATTTAAACTAATAGAATTTTATGGGTCGTTACATGACCCTTCCAAGCCCATCGCCGAGTCGTTCGAGCATCGCGATGGAACGAGATCGCCTCCTCGATTGCAAGGCCGACCAGATTCTGTTCGAGATTGTCGTTCCTCTTTTTTTTTTCTTCGAATGAATTGGGTTCCCAAAAGAAGCTGAAACAAATGCGATTTAAATTGGGGAAAGTCGTATGGGAAGGGCGCTGTACAGGGAGAAGCATCAGCCATTTTCGATTTGAATTGAAAATGAAGGGAAGAAAGCTGTGATTTTTCCTTTTGGTCGGCCATTTATATTTGTTTCTTCTGTCTTTCTTGTAAAGATAAGAGAAGCATACGAAGATAAAACTGAAGAAGTCAGCTACGCATACATTACTAGGTCTGCTTGAGAAAGGTAGGTGGCTGATGGAGATTGAAATTTGACTAGTGAAATAATATATAATATTTAATTAAATTGATTAATTATTTTCTAGACGTTTTTATCTCGTATGATCACACGATGACTCCGAACGCTACGAAATTTTAAATCCGATAATAATACAATATTACGAATCCAATGAAACTGGTTTCGTCGATTTCCGAGACTGTGCCTCGGAAGGCTATTTTTAAATATCGATTCAAACGATATAATTTCAAAACTGAATAAAACATTTCCAAATTCAATTCTAAAGCTTCTATTATCTTCAGTATTATCAATATGAATTTTACAAGCCTTTGAAATATTTCTAATCGGTTTAAAACTAAAGATTCAAATTTTTATCCAACTGTTCAATAGATTAAATTTTATAATCTAATCACTAAATTCATAGTTATATTGGGAATTCAAGCTAAACCATCATTCAAATATTTAAAATAAATTAAATATTTTCAATTTAAATTGTCCAAAATTTAGGGTCGTCATAGACTTTCCCCCTTAAAAGAATTTCATCCCGAAATTACAAGTTAGGAAGAATGATTCTTGACCCGTTTAACAATTTCCAAAAATTTCTCAAAATTCTTTCTAACTCCCTAAATTTTCAAAAAATTTCGCCAGCGTCTCCTTTGCGCGGCTAGCTCAGTACGACTATAAAATGGCACCATAGGCCCTCAAATCCCAAAAGAAAACAAAAAGCCAAGCGGCTAGACAAGAAAATCATCAAATTTCATACTGAATTTGAAATACGTACCTTTTTGTTGAGCAATTCAATTTTATCTTTGAAATCAAAATCCCAATTCCATTTCTTTTAATACACCTATATATCCTGCTAGCCATTATATCCAATTACAATATTCAAATATCATTTTACACATTTTATTACAAAATTTCGATACTTACTTCTTATATCATCTTTAGTTTACTATTTAAGTTATATATTCATTTTCATTCAATCTTACATTTCCAATTTCATTTGAATTCAATTTGCACTTTCAACTCTATTTGGATTTAGTTTACCATCTGAATATTGAATTATCTTTTGTTCACAACTAATTCATATCACTATTTTAAATCGGTTTCATTTACTAATTTATTACAAGTTCAAATTCGTTTTATCCAAGACCATATTTTAATTTCCACCTTTATTATCTTTAGTTCACTTCGAACCAATAAAACAACTTCATTTTATTTCATACAATTCAAATTGGTTTTTAATATTCAGTTTCAATTCCAACTTTATTCTTTTGTTCATTTCCAAACACAGTTTAATTTCAATTCACCATTTTGGTTTACAACCACTTATATTTAAACTAGATTTCAAATTCCATATGAATTTTAATTCATCTTTCATTTATAATTTATTCAATTCAATTCTTTTTAAACCTCACCCATTTGGTCATTCATCAATTAGTCCACTTACTAATTTTAGTTTAATACTTCGCTTTGTTTATCATAAATCCAATTCAATTCCAATTCTATTTATTTACAAATACGAAATGAATTTCAATATGCAATTCGTTTTCATGTACTTGCAATTGCAAATTTATTCATTCATTAAACCAATTCCAATTTATTGGTTACTACTCCAAATTTATTTTTAACTTAATAAATTTTCTTTAAGTAATCATTTTCCTTAGCCTCTTTAGACCTTTCTTTAAATTCACTTTATTTAATTGATTCACTTATACTTACTTTAATTTAACCCCATCCCTTAAGTTAAATTTATTCTATCAAAATTCAAATTGTATAAGTTATCAACTCATTGATTATTGCCATAAATATTTTAAATAGGATTCCAAAATCTTTTCAACCTTCCAAAACCATTTTTTGAACCAATTCAACCAAACCCAAATTTTCCAAACAACCTTCATTTAAAATAATCTGGCAGCAATTCCTCTTTTGAAAACCCGAAAATGAACACCGATGATGTCGCGATCATCATCGGAATTATTTTCCAGCGACCAAAAAGAGTTTAGAGCTTTTATCCCTTCAAAAACATTTCTCCAAAATCTTTGAAAATCATTTTCAAACCAAAAAGGATTTAAACTTTCCAAATCTCCAAAATTTTCAAATTCTTTTCAAAACATTTCCAAATACTTCTCTGGAGTTCCGTTTCAAATTATAAATCACATTTACATTTACAATTTCCATTTCTATCTGGATTTATTTCTTAACTTTGGAATTACGATTTCAATTTACTATTCAATAATCAATGGTAATAATTTTAATATCATCAATTCCTAACATCCAAGCATCCATATACTATGCTAATTTATGGAAAACCATTCTTTTTATATACGAAAATAGTTTTGGTTAAAATTATTTCATTTACCATATTTTTAAAACAATATCGTTTCGAATTGTTTTGTACAAGTGTTTAGAGATCCCTATCGATGGAGTTGTACAGACTATACCGACCAGAATCCATATACCACTCCACAAACCAATCATCACAATATAGAACAATTTTATATTCACTAACAAATACGCGCTCATGTCTATTTTTTTTCACTCAACTCATTCTAGAGTACTACTGACTCTACTCTAATGAGTAACACCCAACAGAGCCAAGGTTGTCGCTTAACCAAGAGCTCTGACACCAAATGCGAGGAACGGATTCTTCGACTTCTGAAAATCGACATTAATACGTCCGCTGTATCAACTGCCGAACAATCGAATGCCGGAAAACCGAACCCTTAGGGTGTAAGAAGAAGAAAACGGTAGAAGAAGAAGATAGAAGAAGAAAACAGAAACAATAACAGAATCTCACATATCGCAGTGGAACAGTATATAATAGATAAATGAATATCTTTAAAAACAAAGAACTATATCAGTTATTACATTATATCACATTACATTACATTATCAGAGTTTACAACAACAAACAGCGGAAAAGAAATACTGTATACTAGTTGATACGCCAATGCCATCCAGCTTGCCTCCAGATTTCTACAGCAACTCCTGAATTCCAGAATGACCTGATAACCTGACTCTACGCTGCCCGTGTAGAAAATGATGGGCACCTAGAGTTTAGGAAGGGAACAATAAACTCCAGGTTAGTCATGGGACTGGTGTGAGAACTTAAAACAGTTTATCTTTAAACACAAACAAAGAAATACTTTAAAATAGATCCACAATGCTTTTAAAAAATGAAACTACCATAAGGCCTCCTGCGCACATGCACACAATGCAAACGCAGAATCGAAGGAGATTTCTCCTTATAATAGTCAAACATGGTTGGTACGCAGAAAAATTTCTTTGATATTATTATTATAAGTGCAAAGTGGAAAACCTTTCGAAAGTATAATATAAATCTTAGCCAACGTACGACCATTATCGTATGCCTACTATAGCCACCATCTAAGCAGTGGTGACCACCATAAGTAAATGGCAGGTTCTACAACTAAAACCGTACAAAGTGCGTATTAGAGTTTGGATTTCCAATAAATGGTCAGGCCAAGGAACTTCCTATTGCCACATGGGTACGCCTCTGGAAAGACGCCTCGAGAACCTAACCGGATCTCTACCAACACAAGGCCAGGTTACCTCTGCAAAAGTAGGTAACTACTGACACGAGTATGCTATCCCCCGGTTGTAAAAACCCTTTATCCGAGGATCCTCAACCAACATCAATCACAAAGTCATATATATTTGCGACATTCACATAAGTAAGTATCTGGGCTCCATACCATGATACGACTTCTATCCAGAAGGAAATGACATACACTATGGGGTGCTACTCCCAAAAATCTTGCTGCATCTTTCCTGTTTTGACCATTACCGGGGTGTGAGGTCCGATGAAGTCTCATCCACAAAGCTACGCTTTTCATAAAAGCTAAGCTTTGATCAACAAATGATTAGCAGCACTTCGTATGCCACATTACCAAATTGGGAATGTATCACTAGTAACCATCAACTACATAACCTCTGAGCTCGTACGTCTCAGAGAAGGGTGTTAAGCTAAAAGAATAAATTCTCTGCTACCAACATAAATGTATTTGATAGAAACCAGCTTTACATCTCAAATTGTAATGTCAAACACACATCCATACAAGTCTGTTCTGGGATCGAACGGAACCGAAGGCACTTCCAAAGAAGCCTTTGCAATCTAGATATTCACTAATCACGACCGGAATTCCCGTCACAAAGGGTGATAAAATCTCTATATCGGAGATTAGCCGATGCAGAGACATTCGATGGTAATCCTTTCGTTTTCGAAAATATTCGGTCTTCAACACCGGTCTTCAAATGCTATCCATTAGACATATCACTATTTGGAATGGGATTCATAGCCCAAAGGTCCTCTCCCGGCTAAACCGAATAACGAGCGCATATTTTAAAATAAGTGTAGCATTCAAATTCAAGAAAATCACAACAAATACCCATTTAAAGGTAAATATTGATAGTCGGTTATTTAACTATCAATAGATATGCACAACATCACCAGATTCCAAATAATTTCCCAAATTATTTATTTTCCAAAAATATCTTTACAAGATATATTTTTCCACACTTCAACCATTTGAAAACAATTTCAAATCACTTTTCACCTTTACCACTTTCGAGAACAAATTTTCAAATCATTTTCCTTACGCGGAAACATTTCTAAATATTTATTCATTTTTATTTCAAAATGGTTCATTTAAACCAATTAAATAAATCCTTACCGATTTACTTCAAATTTTACGTTCCAAATCAGTAAATTTGTTTCCACACTTCAAAAATAAATCCATGTTTATTTTTTAAAAAAAATTCCCTTTCCTTTATAAATTCCATGGTGAATTTAAATTTCCAAATATCCACTGATATACGATTTTCAGATCGATTTCAAATATTCACTTTCAATTTATCTTTAAAAGATATAAATCTCATAACATTTCACTTCATATTGGAAAACATTTCCATACTTATTTAATAATAAGTAATCCACAAATCTATTTATTTTCAACATTTGGAAATATTCAACATACTTAAATCACAATCAAGTATATATTTTATTCTTTAAGGAAAACATTCTCTTAAACACATTTATTTGAGTCAAAACGAATATTGCGTAAAACATCGTTACGACAACCCAAAATCACTAGTGTAGAGATTCAAAATTAAGATAGATATATAAATCCCAATACTATATAAAACATTTCCTTTTTGAAAATTATTTACTATAACAACAGTGCTATAGTCCACCATTTTCTTTTATTTCTCGAAAACGTCTATTTCAACAATGAATGTTGAAATCTATGGTTTCGATATTTAATACGTTTTAAAACATCTTTAAATCGTTTTAATTCCATTTAAAATATCACTTCCCCAAAACGTTTCTTTAATATATATTCACTGTCCAAAATCATGAATATACTTCGTTAACCAAATTCAACATTTTTACACATTTTATTTTAAAGGATTATCCACTGTCCAAAATCGTGGATATATCTCCTTTAATAATCAATAATAATTGACTTATCAAAATAAGTCAATTTCGGATTTATAAAACAACGTTTATAAATTCACATTTATATATTTTATAAAAACTTCAACTTATAAATTCCCTTAATTAACAAATTCTATTTATATCTCATTTAAATGCCAAAATCCAATTTATAAGTTAATTACTTATAAATCTTTTATTTACAAGTTCATTCATTTTATAACTTCACAAATCATAGATTCTATTCCTTTATAAAATCCATTTATAACATCATTTTAAAACATCTTTAAAATTCCTTTATAATTCCATCACTTTGATTTATAAAAATCCATTTTTTTATAAATTATATATATAAAGCTTTTATAATAAATTCAAAAATCTCTATTTAAACTATTTTATAAAATAAACAACTTCATATTTCCAAAAATCACCTTTCAACTATATTTCTCAAAACATCATAATTTTTAATATAAACTTTCAACCTGAATTTTCAAAAATCAAATTTTTATTTATTTCGGTATCTAACGATACCAAAATTATATTCAGCTAAATTTTAGCCTTCAATGATTTCAATCATAAAGATAATCACATAGAGATTATAAAAAATCAACACACAACATCGAAACAATTTCAATTATTTGAGGAATCCAGTTGGATCCCTCCAACCTGTTTCCTTGCATCCACAAATGTTAGCACAATACCAATCCCGTTTCAAGACGGAATATCGCGGTATATGGGATTTATAAAATATTATCCGCTATTATGTGGCGCAATAGGGTCTTATCCACTATATAATGCGGGAAATCAACTCCAAGTACATATATAATACCAATTCCACTTCAAGGTGGAATATTGCGGTATATGTGTTTAATATAAATAACCTCCGCTTAATATGCGGCGTATAGGGTCTATTTCTATACAATAGATAATAATTTATCATCCAAGCATACAATCAACACAATCAAGCAATTTTAAATGTAATTATTAAAATATAAATCGAAACAATTCGATTGAGTGAGAAGTTCTCACCTTTGCTTTTAATTTGCAATCCATTTTCCAATCCGGCTCGTTTCTCCATTTTTTTTAGACCTTGTAGCCAACAATTAAATGATTTATTAATATGTAAAACAATCGACAAATCAATTTTCATCTAATAAATTTTATTTTATTATTATCTAAATAATCAATCATCATTTAATAATTTAATTTAACTAATGGTTTAAATTATTATGAATAGTTTTAAATTTAAAACTAACTTCCTTTTTAATAAATTAATCAACTAATAATTTAGTTTAAACCAATTTCCCCTTAAAATATCTTTTAGTAATTAAATAATTAAATAACAAATTAATCTTCATTATTTAAAATTAAACTTAGTGAATGAAAATATGTATAATTATTTTATTATTATACTTATGAAATTAGAAGCAACCTATATACATAAAAAAACTAATTTTCATATAACTTTCAAACATTTTAAAGTTCCTATATTTTCCCAAATCCTTGCATATATTAAGTTAGACAGAAATGTCTTCACCGTATAGGTTCCTCTAAAAGTTTTCTGTTCCAACCTTTATATATATATATATATATATATTCCTTTCCCAATTCCTTACTTGAGAATATTCTGTCTATGCAGTAAAATCAATATAAATCTTAACTATCATGAATTTTTCGAATGATTATTATGTTCAACTAAACTAAATGCGAAAGAATTAAGGACAAGCTCCGCATCACGATTACCTAAAGCCCTTCCATCCATCACTTACCCACCTCGCCTGCTCTCAAATCTGCTCGCGCCTCTGCCACTTGACGACTTCGACAATGCAGCCTCGACAACGGCTCGAGTTCACTGCCGCAAGTCCAGGCCGCACGCTATCCCAATCGAACGACGAACCCTAGACGTATGCCGCCATTGTCGATCGTGCGCCATTGATGTCGCCGACCACCACGAACGCGTCACCCCGCTGCCGCCATCGAATTCGAACACAGCCCCTCGATCTCGAGATTGAAACCGCGACACCCCATCCCAAATCTGCCTCGCGACCCTTCCAAGCCCATCGCCGAGTAGTTCGAGCATCGCGATTGAACGAGATCGCCTCCTCGATTACAAGGCCGACCAGATTCTGTTCGAGATTGTCGTTCCTCTTTTTTTTTCTTCAAATGAATTGGGTTCCCAAAAGAAGCTGAAACAAATGTGATTTAAATTGGGGAAAGTCGTATGGGAAGGGCGCTGTACAGGGAGAAGCATCAGCCATTTTTGATTTGAATTGAAAATGAAGGGAAGAAAGCTGTGATTTTTCCTTTTGGTCGACCATTTATGTTTGTTTCTTCTATTTTTCTTGTAAAGATAAGAGAAGCATATGAATATAAAACTGAAGAAGTCAGCTACGCATACATTACTAGGTCTGCTTGAGAAAGGTAGGTCGACTGATGGATATTGAAATTTGGCTAGTGAAATAATATATGATATTTAATTAAATCGTTAATTATTTTCTAGGCGTTTTTATCTCGTATGATCACACGATGACTCCGAACGCTACGAAATTTTAAATCCGATAATAGTACAATATTACGAATCCAATGAAACTGGTTTCGTCGAATTCCGAGACTGTGCCTCGGAAGGCTATTTTTAAGTATCGATTCAAACGATATAACTTTAAAACTGAATAAAACATTTTCAAATTCAATTTTGAAGCTTCTATTATCTTCAGTATTATCAATATGAATTTTACAAGCCTTTGAAATATTTCTAATTGGTTTAAAACTAAAGATTCAAATTTTTATCCAACCGTTCAATAGATTAAATTTTATAATCTAATCGCCAAATTCATAGTTATATTGGGAATTCAAGCTAAACCATCTTTCAAATATTTAAAATAAATTAAATATTTTCAATTTAAATTGTCCAAAATTTAGGGTCATCATAGACTTCCCCCCTTAAAAGAATTTCATCCCGAAATTACAAGTTAGGAAGAATGATTCTTGACCCGTTTAATAATTTCCAAAAATTTCTCAAAATTTTTTCTAACTCCCTAAATTTTCGAAAAGTTTTGCCAGCGTCTCCTTTGCGCGGCTAGCTCGGTACGACTATAAAATGGCACCATAGGCCCTCAAATCCCAAAAGAAAACAAAAGGCCAAGCGGCTAGACAAGAAAATCATCAAATTTCATACTGAAATTGACATACGTACCTTTTTGTCGAGCAATTCAATTTTATCTTTGAAATCAAAATCCCAATTCCATTTCTTTTAATACACTTGTATATCCTGCTAGCCATTATGTCCAATTACAATATTCAAATATCATTTTACACATTTTATGACAAAATTTCGATACTTACTTCTTATATCATCTTTAGTTTACTATTTAAGTTATATATTCATTTTCATTCAATCTTACATTTCCAATTTCATTAGAATTCAATTTACACTTTCAACTCTATTTGGATTTAATTTACCATCTGAATATTGAATTATCTTTTGTTCACAACTAATTCATATCACTATTTTAAATCGGTTTCATTTACTATTTATTACAAGTTCAAATTCATTTTATCCCAAACCATATTTTTATTTCCACCTTTATTATCTTTAGTTCACTTCGAACCAATTTTACAATTTCATTTTATTTCATACAATTCAAATTGGTTTTTAATATTCAGTTTCAATTCCAACTTTATTCTTTTGTTCATTTCCAAACACAATTTAATTTCAATTCACCATTTTGGTTTACAACCACTTATATTTAAACTGGATTTCAAATTCCATATGAATTTTAATTCATCTTTCATTTATAATTTATTCAATTCAATTCTTTTTAAACCTCACCCATTTGGTCATTCATCAATTATTTCCACTTACTAATTTTAGTTTAATACTTCGCTTTGTTTATCATAAATCCAATTCAATTCCAATTCTATTTATTTACAAATTCGAAATGAATTTCAATATTCAATTCATTTTCATGTACTTGCAATTGCAAATTTATTCATTCATTCACAACTTTATTTCCATAATTCAAACTCAATTCCAATTTATTTGTTACTACTCCAAAATTATTTTTAACTTAATAAATTTTCTTTAAGTAATCATTTTCCTTAGCCTCTTTAGACCTTTCTTTAAATTCACTTTATTTAACTGATTCACTTATACTTACTTTAATTTAACCCCATCCCTTAAGTTAAATTTATTCTGTCAAAATCCAAATTGTATAAGTTACCAACTCATTTATTATTGCCATAAATATTTTAAATAGGATTCCAAAATCTTTTCAACCTTCCAAAACCATTTTTTGAACCAATTCAAATTATCTTTTGAATTTCCAAAACCAAACCCAAATTTTCCAAACAACCTTCATTTAAAATAATCTGGCAGCAATTCCTCTTTTGAAAACCCGAAAATGAACACCGATTATGTCGCGATCATCATCGGAATTATTTTCCAGCGACCGAAAAGAGTTTAGAGCTTTTATCCCTTCAAAAACATTTCTCCAAAATCTTTGAAAATCATTTTCAAACCAAAAAGGATTTAAACTTTCCAAATCTCCAAAATTTTCAAATTCTTTTCAAAACATTTCCAAATACTTCTCTGGAGTTCCGTTTCAAATTATAAATCACATTTACATTTACAATTTCCATATGTATCTGGATTTATTTCTTAACTTTGGAATACGATTTCAATTTCCTATTCAATAATCAATGGTAATAATTTTAATATCATCAATTCCTAACATCCAAGCATCCATATACTATGCTAATTTATGGAAAACCATTCTTTTTATATACGAAAATAGTTTTGGGTAAAATTATTTCATTTACCCTATTTTTAAAACAATATCGTGTCGAATTGTTTTGTACAAGTGTTTAGAGATCCCTGTCGGTGGAGTTGTGCAGACTATACCGACCAGAATCCATATACCACTCCACAAACCAATCATCACAATAAAGAACAATTTTATATTCACTAAAAAATACGCGCACATGTCTATTTTTTTCACTCAACTCATTCTAGAGTACTACTGACTCTACTCTAATGAGTAACACCCAACAGAGCCAAGGTTGTCGCTTAACCAAGAGCTCTGATACCAAATGCGAGGAACGGATTCTTCGACTTCTGAAAATCGACATTAATACGTCCACTGTATCAACTGCCGAACAATCGAATGTCGGAAAACCGAACCCTTAGGGTTTAAGAAGAAGAAAAAGGTAGAAGAAGAAGAAGAAGATGGAAGAAGAAAACAGAAACAATAACAGAATCTCACATATCGCAGTGGAACAATATACAATAGATAAATGAATATCTTTAAAAACAAAGAACTATATCAGTTATTACATTATATCACATTACATTACATTATCATAGTTTACAACAACAAACAGCGAAAAAGAAATACTATATACTAGTTGATACGCCAATGCCATCCAGCTTGCCTCCAGATTTCTACAGCAACTCTTGAATTCCAGAATGACCTGATAACCTGACTCTAGGCTGCCCGTGTAGAAAATGATGGGCACCTAGAGTTCAGGAAGGGAACAATAAACTCCAGGTCAGTCATGAGACTGGTGTGAGAACTTAAAACAGTTTATCTTTAAACACAAACAAAGAAATACTTTAAAATAGATCCGCAATGCTTTTAGAAAATGAAACAACCATAAGGCCTCCTGCACACACACACAATGCAAACGTAGAATTGAAGGAGATTTCTCCTTATAATAGTCAAACATGCTTGACACGCAGAAAAATTTCTTTGATATTATTATTCTAAGTGCAAAGTGGAAACCCTTTCGAAAGTATAATATAAATCTTAGCCAACATACGACCATTATCGTATGCCTACTATAGCCACCATCTAAACAGTGGTGACCACCATAAGTAAATGGCAGGTTCTACAACTAAAACCGTACAAGGTGCATATTAGAGTTTGGATTTCCAACAAATGGTCAGGCCAAGGAACTTCTTATTGCCACATGGGTACGCCTCTGGAAAGACGCCTCGAGAACCTAACCGGATCTCTGCCAACACAAGGCCAGGTTACCTCTGCAAAAGTAGGTAACTACTGACACGAGTATGCCATCCCTCGGTTGTAAACAACCTTTATCCGAGGATCCTCAACCAACACCAATCACAAAGTCATATATATTTGCGATATTCGCATAAGTAAGTATCTGGGCTCCATACCATGATACGACTTCTATCCAGAAGGAAATGACATACACTATGGGGTGCTACTCCCAAAAACCTTGCTGCATCTTTCCTGTTTTGACCATTACCGGGGTGTGAGGTCCGACGAATCTCATCCACAAAGCTACGCTTTTCATAAAAGCTAAGCTTTGATCAACAAATGATTAGCAGCACTTCGTATGCCACATTACCAAATTGGGAATGTATCACTAGTAACCATCAACTACATAATCTCTGAGCTCGTACGTCTCAGAGAAGGGTGTTAAGCTAAAAGAATAAATTCTCCGCCACCAACAGAAATGTATTTGATAGAAACCAGCTTTACATCTCAAATTGTAACGTCAAACACACATCCGTACAAGTCCGTTCCGGGATCGAACGGAAACGAAGGCACTTCCAAAGAAGCCCTTGCAATCCGGATATTCACTAATCACGACCGGAATTCCCATCACAAAGGGTGATAAAATCTCTATATCGGAGATCAGCCGATGTAGAGACATTCGATGGTAATCCTTCCATTTTCGAAAATATCCGGTCTTCAACACCGGTCTTCAAATGTTATCCATTAGACGTATCACTATTTGGAATGGGATTCATAACCCAAAGGTCCTCTCCCGGCTAAACCGAATAACGAGCGCATATTTTAAAATAAGTGTAGCATTCAAATTCAAGCAAATCACAACAAATACCCATTTAAAGGTAAATATTGATAGTCGGTTATTTTACTATCAATAGATATGCACAACATCACCAGATTCCAAATAATTTCCCAAATTATTTATTTTTCAAAAATATCTTTACAAGATATATTTTTCCACACTTCAACCATTTGAAAACAATTTCAATTCACTTTTCACCTTTACCACTTTCGAAAACAAATTTTCAAATCATTTTCCTTACGCGGAAACATTTCTAAATATTTATTCATTTTTATTTAAAATGGTTCATTTAAACCAATTAAATAAATCCTTACCGATTTACTTCAAATTTTACGTTCCAAATCAGTAAATTTATTTCCACACTTCAAAAATAAATCCATGTTTATTTTTTTAAAAATTCCCTTTCCTTTATAAATTCCATGGTGAATTTAAATTTCCAAATATCCACTGATATACGATTTTCAAATCGATTTCAAATATTCACTTTCAATTTATCTTTAAAAGATGTAAATCTCAAAACATTTCACTTCATATTGTAAAACATTTCCATACTTATTTAATAATAAGTAATCCACAAATCTATTTATTTTCAACATTAGGAAATATTAAACATACTTAAATCACAATCAAGTATATATTTTATTCTTTAAGGAAAACATTCTCTTAAACACATTTATTTGAGTCAAAACGAATATTGCGTAAAACATCGTTATGACAACCCAAAATCACAAGTGTAGGGATTCAAAATTAAGATAGATATATAAATCCCAATACTATATAAAACATTTCCTTTTTGAAAATTATTTACTATAACAACAGTGTTATAGTCCACTATTTCCTTTTATTTCTCGAAAACGTCTATTTCAACAATGAATGTTGAAATCTATGGTTTCGATATTTAATACGTTTTAAAACATCTTTAAATCGTTTTAATTCTATTTAAAATATCACTTCCCCAAAACGTTTCTTTAATATATTATTCACTATTCAAAATCGTGAATATACTTCGTTAACCAAATTCAACATTTTTACACATTTTATTTTAAAGGATTATCCACTGTCTAAAATCGTGGATATATCTCCTTTAATAATCAATAATAGTTGACTTATCAAAATAAGTCGATTTCAGATTTATAAAACAATGTTTATAAATTCACATTTATATATTTTATAAAAACTTCAACTTATAAAATCCCTTAATTAACAAATTCTATTTATATCTCATTTAAATGCCAAAATCCAATTTATAAGTTAATTACTTATAAATCTTTTATTTACAAGTTCATTCATTTTATAACTTCACAAATCGTAGATTTTATTCCTTTATAAAATCCATTTATAACATCATTTTAAAACATCTTTAAAATTCCTTTATAATTCCATCACTTTGATTTATAAAAATCCAATTTTTTATAAATTATATATATAAAGCTTTTATAATAAATTCAAAAATCTCTATTTAAACTATTTTATAAAATAATCAACTTCATATTTCCAAAAATCACCTTTCAACTATATTTCTCAAAACATCGTAATTTTTAATATAAACTTTCAACCTGAATTTTCAAAAATCAAATTTTTATTTATTTCGGTATCTAACGATACCAAAATTATATTCGACTAAATTTTAGCCTTCAACGATTTCAATCATAAAGATAATCACACAGAGATTATAAAAAATCAACACACAACATCGAAACAAATTCAATTATTTGTGGAATCCAGTTGGATCCCTCCAACCTATTTTCTTACATCCACAGATGTTAGCACAATACCAATCTCGTTTCAAGACAGAATATCGCGGTATATGAGATTTATAAAATATTATCCGCTATTATGCGGCGCAATAGGGTCTCATCCGCTATATAATGCGGGAAATCAACTCCAATTACATATAATACCAATTCCACTTCAAGGTGGAATATCGCGGTATATGTGTTTAATATAAATAACCTATGCGTCATATGCGGCGTATAGGGTCTATTCTATACAATAGATAATAATTTATCATCCTAGCATACAATTAACACAATCAAGCAATTTTAAATCTAACTATTAAAATATAAATCGAAACAATTCGATTGAGTGAGAAGTTCTCACCTTTGCTTTTAATTTGCAATCCATTTTCCAATCCGGCTCGTTTCTCCATTTTTTTAGACCTTGTAGCCAACAATTATATGATTTATTAATATGTAAAACAATCGACAAATCAATTTTCATCTAATAAATTTTATTTTATTATTATCTGAATAATCAATCATCATTTAATAATTTAATTTAACTAATGGTTTAAATTATTATGAATAGTGTTAAATTTAAAACTAACTTCCTTTTTAATAAATTAATCAACTAATAATTTAGTTTAAACCAATTTCCCCTTAAAATACCTTTTAGTAATTAAAATAATTAAATAACAAATTAATCTTCATTATTTAAAATTAAACTTAGTGAATGAAAATATGTATAATTATTTTATTATCATACTTATGAAATTAGAAGCAACCTATATACATAAAAAAACTAATTTTCATATACCTTTCAAACATTTTAAAGTTCCTATATTTTCCCAAATCCTTGCATATATTAAGTTAGACAGAAATGTCTTTACTGTATAGGTTCCTCTAAAAGTTTTCTGTTCCAACCTTTATATATATATATATATATATATATATATATATATATATATATATTCCTTTCCCAATTCCTTACTTGAGAATATTCTGTCTATGCAGTAAAATCAATATAAATCTTAACTATCACGAATTTTTCGAATGATTATTATGTTTAACTAAACTAAATGCGAAAGAATTAAGGACAAGCTCCGCACTACGATTACCTGAAGCCCTTCTATCCATCACTTTCCTACCTCGCCTGCTCTCAGATCTACTCGCGCCTCTGCCACTTGATGACTTCGACAATGTGGCCTCGACAAGGGCTCCAGTTAACTCCCCCAAATCCAGGCCGCACGCTATCCCAATCGAACGATGAACCCTAACCGTATGCCGCCATTGTCAATCACGCGCCATTGATGTCGCCGACCACCACGAACACGTTGCCCCGCTGCCGCCATCGAATTCGAACACAGCCCCTCGATCTCGAGATTGAAACCGCGACAACCCATCCCAAATCTGCCTCGCGACCCTTCCAAGCCCATCGCCGAGTCGTTCGAGCATCGCGATGGAACGAGATCGCCCCCTCGATTGCAAGGCCGACCAGATTCCGTTCGAGATTGTCGTTCCTCTTTTTTTTCTTCGAATGAATTGGGTTCCCAAAAGAAGCTGAAACAAGTGTGATTTAAATTGGGGAAAGTCGTATGGGAAGGGCGCTGTACAAGGAGAAGCATCGGCCATTTTCGGTTTGAATTGAAAATCAAGGGAAGAAAGATGTGATTTTTCCTTTTGGACGGCCATTTATATTTGTTTCTTCTGTTTTTCTTGTAAAGATGAGAGAAGCGTACGAATATAAAACTGAAGAAGTCAGCTACGCGTACATTACCAGGTCTACTTGAGAAAGGTAGGTCGGCTGATGGAGATTTAAATTTGACTAGTGAAATAATATATGATATTTAATTAAAACGATTAATTATTTTCTAGGCATTTTTATCTCGTACGTTCACACGATGACTCCAAACGCTACGAAATTTGAATCCGATAATAATACAATATTACGGATCTAATGAAACTAGTATCGTCGGATTCCGAGACTGTGCCTCGGAAGGCTATTTTTAAATATCGATTCAAACGATATAATTTCAAAACTGAATAAAACATTTTCAAATTCAATTCTAAAGCTTCCATTATCTTCAGTATTATGAATATGAATTTTACAAGCCTTTGAAATATTTTTAATCAGTTTAAAACTGAAGATTTAAATTTTTATCCAACTATTCAATAGATTAAATTTTATAATCTAATCGCCAAATTCATAGTTATATTGGGAATTCAAGCTAAACCATCATTCAAATATTTAAAATTAATTAAATATTTTCAGTTTAAATTATCCAAAATTTAGGGTCGTCATATCATATGTCACTGTAATTATGCGCATAACTGATACGTAAAGATATATTAGTATATAAGTTTATATTTGTGTTATAGGCACATTACTTTATATTTAAAATAATACATAAATAATCATATGTGGGTAGTTGCGTGTTGCAGTGGGTGTGTTAGCTTATAGCAGTGAGGATTTGTAGATATTTGGAAATTTAAAAGGCTGTGCATATATTTTGTAAAGGCTGTGTATATATTCATAGTCTAAAACTATTATATATATATTTTTTATAAATAGTTACAGTTATATTTTAAAGTGTGAGTCATAACAGAATTATAATGGTTACTATATAACTTATACTTGTATGTTTATGGGTCTGCATAGATTTATAATGGGTCTGTATACATTTGAGTAACATGAATGTAGTGGGTGGTATATATATAAATATCTTACATATATTTGTTTATACGTATACATACTATTTCGGACTTAAGTTGATTTCGTCGATACTAAATTTATAACAAATATTGTTTTAATATAGCATACAATTTATTTTACATGTTTGACTTTAGTATATAAATCCACCTATATACCTTTTACCTTCATCGATCCAGTTCTGATTCGTTTTATCAATTCTTGATCATCAGCCTTGTTCGTCCAATTCACGTTCAAATCTTACTTTGCTTTGAGTTGTTGTTTGGACTATTCGATGGTCTAGATCGTGATCCAATTCATATCTTGTCGAGTCGTCAAAATCTCTAGCCTTGAAAGGTGAGCAATCTTTCACGATTAACGTTCTTGTATTTTATTAAATTTGATTTCAATTGAAACGACAATTGAAATATAATGTTGTAGTTATTTTTTTATATATGCTATTATCTGTAGCTGTTCACCTGTGGAATATGACACCATATCCTGTTGTTTATATTTTATTTAAATTATTGATGATATATGCCCGTTATTATCTGCTATCACTCTGCAAGTTCCCTGTTAGTATAGAATTCACTATGGGTTGAAATGATACATATCCGACTGAACTTTAGAATAAGAGAAAATCGTTATGGGTTGAAATGATAAACCCAAGCGATTTTCATTTGAACTGAATTGGGATTACGGGTCGAAATGATATCTACCCGTATATATATACACTTAATTACGGATTGGAATGATAAATATCCGTATCACTTAACCATATGATAGAAGTATATACAGACGTCGTTGGTCCATATATAAATATTTTGAAATGATTTTCTATGGTTTTAGGAGAAATATAGGGTTTAAGTTGATATTGGGAATATTTTTTATATATAAATATGTTTAATGTAAAGTAGATTTAATAATAAACTTTAATTTAATAAAGTTTGATTTAATTAATAGAATATGTTTAAGTATTTTATTTTTAATAGATTTCCAATGTTTGTATATGTTAAGGAAGATAAAGTTGAATTGATTGGAATGGTATTTAATTAATAATTTTGTTTAATTAAATCAAATTCAAAACTTATTGAATTTGAAAACTTAAAATATAGTTCATAACATAACTTTGTCTTTAGTGATTTAATGAATATTCACGTTTAAAGAAATTAAAGGCAAATATAATGAATTGTAATATAAGGCTATATAAGTAATATTGAGTGGATATTTCAAGAATAAATAATAATGAAGTTAAATCAAGATCTATATGAAACTGTTAGGTTTAGTTTGAAAGTTTTGAAATACGGGACTTAAATAGTTAAATTGTGATTCAGATCTGTATTTGAAATTGATAAAATTTGAATTTGTTCTTCAGAAGAGTAAATTGAATGGAAATTGAAATTTGAGATTTAATTTAATCTGAATAGGAAAGTCGAGTTGATTTTTGAAGTGATAGGTGAAACTTGAGGAAATTATAAATACTTTACTTTATAAAATTTTCAAAATCTATATATATACTATTTTTATATTGAAGTGAAAATGATATTTTGGTTTTGAAATATAAATTAATTTGAAAGGACCACGGTGTAATAGTGTATATTTCTACCTTGTAGATAGTTCTGTAGATCCTTAGGGGATGGTAATCCCAAACATCCTTTAAGTTACTTTTATTTCAGTTGATATTTCACTTGAGTTGGATTTATGGATATAAGAATGTTAATCCTGACTCGAGTGTTTTTGTGTATTGCTTTACGCTTGGGTCAGACTGAGTTATACAGCATTTGAGACTCACCTTCGAACTTGGAGCTTTGCTTGAAGATCCAGCTATCTATCCTTTCAGTCATCCAGTTGAACGGTTCAGAGAAGTCATCTGCTTGTACTGGATACTTTACTGCATTTGAGATATTCTGTTGTATTTTATTTCTAACTCTGATGTTTATATAGTAGCATCATGAACTACTATTCATTTATTCCGCTGCGTATTATTGTACTACTCTGTATCCATGATTCTGTGATTGATTTATTTACCGTATATGTTAAGTTTGCCAAATTTAAGTTAACAATTCGGTATTTTGAACTATGCAAGTCAGACATGTATGGTTTTATTGTCGATTCGAATGGTCCAAAATAGTGGGTCGTTACAGTTGGTATCAAAGCTTTGGCTCTAGGCAAACTTAGCATATATGGTAAATTTATTTACAGAAACCCTTTCGTTCGAGCTTGAATCTCTTCCTATTTGATTCGATTCTCCTTTGAATTTTGGAACATCCCCCTCGGTTCGAAATCCATTCTTGTCTTTCTTTATTCGTGTTTTCTAGAATCTGGAGTATCCTATAGCTCCACTGAATGATTTGTAAAGGGGTGCAACTCCTTTAAAATATCATCAATTCACTGAAGATTTATATATCCTCGGTTTAGATGCTGCTATCTCTGGTTATGCCGAATTATATATCTGGTATCGAATGTCGATTTTCCTTAGAATTCCGCATCGATCATATTCCTGAAGTCACGATTGACCCTTTTAAGGTAGCTCATGATTTATATAAGTATATCCATCTTCTATTTCTGTAATTTAATTACCTAATCGTCGATCGAGCCTATCTTCGAATCAAAATTCTATTTGATTAGAGTCCCTCTAATTTGTATCTCTATCTTTGTTTGGAAATCCATTCTTAAGTCATCCTTTGAAAAATCATGTTTTGTTTGTATTTTAGAAATGGTTTTATATCGAAATTATTATTTTGATAACTATGATTTTATTCTATATATAAAAGTGAAATATTTTCGATAAGGATTATATATCTTTTATAAACGAAAGTCTGAAATTTTGAAAGGATTTGAAATTTTGGAAATTTATAAGGAATTCGATTATATAAAGGATTTATAACTGAGGGATTTTTAATTTGAATTTCGAGGAATTGAACTCCGATATTTTGAAATTTGGTTTTAAGACTTCAAGAATATATATAATAATACGATTTATAAGTATTTTCTGAATAAGAAGTGTTCAAATGACTTTAAATGGGTCCCAATGATTTCAAAAAAATTCAAAGAAGTTTCAAAAAAATAGAAGTCCAGAACTCACTTTGTTGCTGGAAAATAATTTCGGTGACGAGTGCACGCATCAGCAACATTGATTTTCGAATTTCAGAGTGGGGGAGAGGCCACTCTAGTAGCTTTTCTATGCGAGTGATATTGTGAAACAAATTTTGATTTCAAATTCCGAAGTATAATTCGATATTCGGAAGATATATGTATATATATTTAAAATGATTTAAAGGAAGCCGGTGTTCAATCCTCTAGTTTTCGATTTGATTTTGTATAACTCTATTTATAAAAATTAATTTACTGATTTGTTGCTGATTTCCAACTCTTGGATTTGAAATTTGTTTTCACCGACTATTTTGAAGGTTCGAACACTTCCAAATCAAGGTTTAAAATTTTAAAGCTAAGTAATTTCGAAAAGTATTAATTAATGGATAAAGTATATAAGTTTAAAACTACTTTGTTAAGTAAATGGATAGGACTAATTTGAATTATACTAATATGAAATCTGGTTTTGAATGCTTTATAAATAGTTTAAAGGTTTCGAAGGGGTGGTTATAAACTTGAAAATCATTTGGGTATAATTGATTTTATAAAATATTTGGTTTCGAAAATTAAGATTTGGAATTTAAAACCCAGTATTTATATGATGATTTTGGAAATGAATTAGATTGACTAAATTATGTTGATTTGGAAACTAGGATTATTTTCTAAACCTATTATTTGGAAATTTTAAAACTGAAATTATTAAATATGGAAGAAATAATTTGGTGAAATCATATATGATTTTGAAACCGAAACGATACTGAAAGAAATTGAAATTGAGAACCTTGTTTTACTAAATACTTGATTTGGGAGTTATTGAACTTATATAGAGTTGATTTGTATAAATATGAAGTTGATTTGAAAACGATTGATTTGGAAAGGTACTAAATTTGAAAGGTGTAATCTTATATAGGCGAAGTATATATAAGTGTGATTTGATATACTATTGACGTTGGAAAGTATTCGATTTGAAAATGAAATCTTATATATAATGGACTTTCTATAAGTACGATATTTGAAAGTGATTTGAAAAGGTACTATATGATATATATTTTCGAAGTAATGATATGGAAAGTGCCTTCTGCTTGATATCCACTCTGTGGCCACATTGTGGATTCATTCTATCGATATTATTCTCTTCGATTTTTGGTTTTCCGGATGTGATACTCGAGTGTCCCACCGTGGCGTAACCCATGGTTTATTTTTTTGAGCGCGACTGCATAGCGCAACTACCTGGCTGAGCTGGCCTAGGGGTACGGATTGTTTCCTGGGGGATCCAAGCGTAACCATTGTGTATCCTGCAATCTATGTAGGTTGCATTAGTAGTGAAACTGCCTGGCTGAGACGGCCTAGGGGTACGGCTTATTTCCTGGGGGATTTAGGCGTAACCATTGTGTATCCTGCACTCTACTAGTCATCATTGCGTAACTCGCAGGGCTGAGAAAGCTTACAGATACGGATTGTTTCCTGGGGGATCCAGGCTTAACCATTGTGTATCCTGCACTCTACTAGTCATGGCGTAACTCGCAGGGCTAAGAAAGCCTACGGATACAGATTGTTTCCTGGGGGATCCAGGCGTAACCATTGTGTATCTGCGAACCATGATTAGACAAAGGTTTTGGTTTGGTTGTTTTGTTTGGATTGTACTTTCCATATCTGTTTTGAAGGTTTTTCAAGTATTTTCACTAGGTGTTGAAACAGGCCTACTAAGTACTTGAAGAATTCTATCTTTGCGTCTGATCAACACATAGCCAGAGTCTGCAAGAACGAGGATAAGCTTGTTGTAACATCTAGTTATAAAAGTTTTTTCGAAAGGAAAATTGGTTTCAATATAAAAGTATTTTATTATAAAGGTATTCCCAACAAAGTAATTTGTATTAATATTTGAAATTGAAATTCTTATGGTTTAAATTAATTATTCATGCCCGATACTATTCTTTTGAATCTACTTTATCTACTCAGTTTATTTATTCACCTATATTCTCTTTTCCGAATCTATCTTCTTTCCTTCTTTTGAATATATCCTTTAAAATATTGTTTATTTATATACTACCTAGTATGATAGTAAATTTTTTAGTATTTTATAAATAATTGATCTCATAATTAATTGAATGGATTTAATAAAATGAGTAATCTATTGAATATTAATTAATTTAAATAAAAAAAGTATATGGTTTTAAATAAATTGTTTAATTTGTTTTTCAAAGTCTAATTTTTCATCTGGTTGTTTCTATTCTCCTACTTTGTTCCTTTTCGGGGACGAAAAGTTTCGAGTGAGGGAGAGTGTAACGACCCATAAAATTTTAGCAATTTTTAATTGGTTTATTACGTATTGAATTGGATTTTTGAGAAATTATTAATAATAAAACTTTGAAATTAAAAAAATTATTTTTGGATTACGTATAATTATAATTGATTCAGAAATTTGCATGAAATCAAGGGAATCGACTGTTACATAAATTTCATTTCTTTCCTGTCCATTCAAATTTAACATCAGTTACAAACCAATCAATACCTTACCTTTATTACTCCCTGTATTCGTGTTATAGCTCTTTAATTTTCTATCCGTTGCTATTTCATTTCGGGTTTGTTCCTTCCCTATTTATTCCATTTCAAACATTTTCTCTTCTCTCTGGTAGAAACATAATATTTTACATCATTTATATATATATACACATATATATCTGTAGCTTGCATTCATTCGTTTATTCACTTTTACGTTTCTCATACTTTCTACTTTATTGTTATTGATTTCCGTGCTTGACGTTATCATTTCAGTTGTTTCCATTGAATGTGGCACGTTTCATGGTTAACGTTTTATTCCATTTATGTGTGGCTTTCCTTTTGCAACCTGTCTCATTTCTATTTCCTTCGTTTCAAAAATTGAAACGTTACAGCTGGACCACATTGTTTATTCGCTTGAATAAGAAAGCTAAATCAGTGGATGACCGTTGCTAATAAAATTATTAATTTTCTAACATATATATTCATTGCTACTTTTCCTGACCTTTTATTTCTACTTTTTTTCACTGTTTCGTTCCTGCTTTAAAATTTTAATATATAAGTTATGTATGTATTAAAAATCTTCACGTCACTTGGTCACTCAAGCCGTTCATTTTCTTTCCACTAAAACTGCTTATATTTAATTCCATACGTTTCTTTATAACGTTTTATAATATTGCTTTCATCTTGAGACTGAAACAAAATGCACCGCATACACATGTTCGTTCATAAGAAAGTGGATAGGCCTAAAACGTGCAGCTTTTCACCTACTTTTCAATTGATTTCCTCCCTTATATTTTTACTTTACATTTCAAATTTGAAACGTGGTGCTCAAACAATAGTAATTTGCTTTTATTATTCAGCTCAATTATGGGTGACCGTTGCCATCACATAACCGGTAAAAGATTTGTATACGTTTTATTTGTTTATGTGGCAATGATTCACATTGACACTGTTATTGCCTTTTTAAATTCATTGGTTTTCATTTATTTGTGTACGTTTCGTTTCATTTATTTGCGCTTGAATTTTTCCATATTCGTTACTTTACATTTATATCGGTACGTTATTTTTGCGTTCATAAAACGTTATACGTTACTTTGCATTCATTAAATTTTAAACGGCCCACTTTATTCACCTTTATATTTATTCACTTTTGGCCTTGATATTTCTAATATAAATCTATACGTTTGTCTTTGTCCTTTCACTTTCTCTTCTCAGTCATCTGGTGTTGCTTGTGAGAGAATACAACAAAGGATATAAGTAGCCTTCTTCTCCATTCAACTGCTCATTTTGTTCTCTTTGAAAAAAAAAAATATTTCGCATGCTTGTAGATAGCAGTCCCCTCCTCCTTTATTTTCCGAACACCACCTTTCTCCTTTCCTCTGCAACCTTTGCAATTCTTTTATACAAGGTAATATCTATATTATAAATATATTGTGTTGTATTTACCTAAAAGTTAAAAGGTATAATCTATTTACCTTTTTATACTTATATATATGAATTCATACGAATTATTACAAGTTGTCTTATCTATATATATAGTATGCTGATGATTTGTAAATAGCTTATATATACAATTGTTATATACACACTAGTCAACATACAATTGGTTACATAAACAAGAGCATGTGTGCATATTTAGCCATATTTTACATATAGGGTCTGCATATTTGTTTATATATAATTGTAAGAGCTGAATATATTTAGATTTATATCATTATTTTTAAATCGATCATTTTTTTGCAACAAGTCTTATATAAATAATATGTTCACATATATATATATAAGTATATGTATTTTACAGTTTTAATGTATGTGTTTTAACACATGGGTTTTACATTCAGACCTTTTTATATTAAAAAGTATGTTATAATCTCTTGGTTATATTCAAATTTATTATATATATCGGTTACAGTAATAAATTTTATTATTGATAAAAATGTAAGTTACACATGTCACTATAATTATGCGCATAACTGATAAGATATATTAGTATATGAATTTATATTTGTGTTATAGGCATGTTACTTTATATTTAGAATAATACATAAATAATCATATGTAGGTAGTTGCTTGTTGCAGTGGGTGTGTTAGCTTATAGCAGTGAGGGTTTGTAGATATTTGGAAATTTAAAAGGCCGTGCATATATTTTTTAAAAGGCTGTGCATATATTTTGTAAAGGCTGTGCATATATTCATAGTCTAAAACCTATTATATATATATATATTTTGTTATAAATAGTTACAGTTATATTTTAAAGTGTGAGTCATAACAAAATTATAAAGGTTACTATATAACTTATACTTGTATGTTGATGGGTCTGCATAGATTTATAATGGGTCTGTATACATTTGAGTAACATGAATGTAGTGGGTGGTATATATATAAATATCTTACATATATTTGTTTATACATATACATACTATTTCAGACTTAAGTTGATTTCGTCGATACTAAATTTATAACAAATATTGTTTTAATATACGTATAATTTATTTTACATGTTTGACTTTAGTATATAAATCCACCGATATACCTTTTACCTTCATCGATCCAGTTCTGATTCGTTTTATCAATTCTTGATCATCAGCCTTGTTCGTCCAATTCACGTTCAAATCTTACTTTGCTTTGAGTTGTTGTTTGGACTATTCGATGGTTTAGATCGTGATCCAATTTATATCTTGTCGAGTCGTCAAAATCTCTAGCCTCGAAAGGCGAGCAATCACTCACGATTAACGTTCTTGTATTTTTTTTAAATTTGATTTCAATTTAAACGACAATTGAAATATAATGCTATAGTTATTTTGTTATATATGCTATTATCTGTAACTGTTCACCTGTGGAATATGACACCATATCCTGTTGTTTGTATTTTATTTAATTTATTGATGATATATGCCCGTTATTATCTGCTATCACTCTGCAAGTTCCCTGTTAGTATAGAATTCACTATGGGTTGAAATGATACATAACCGAATGGACTTTAAAATAAGAGAAAATCGTTATGGGTTGAAATGATAAACCCAAGCGATTTTCATTTGAACTGAATTGGGATTACGGGTTGAAATGATCTCTGCCGTATATGTATGTATGTATATATATATATATATATATATATATATATATATATATATATATATATATATATATATACTTAATTGCGGATTGAAATCATAAATATCCGTATCACATAACCATATGATAGAAGTATATACAGACGTCGTTGGTCCATATATAAATATTTTGAAATGATTTTCTATGGTTTTAGGAGAAATATAGGGTTTTAGTTAATATTAGAAATATATTTTTTATATAAATATGTCTAATGTAATGTAGATTTAATAGTAAACTTTAATTTAATAAAGTTTGATTTAACTAATAGAATGTGTTTAAGTATTTTATTTTAAATAGATTTCCAATGCTTGTATATGTTAAGGAAGATAAAGTTGAATTGATTGGAATGGTATTTAATTAATAATTTTGTTTAATTAAATCAAATTCGAAACTTATTGAATTTGGAAACTTAAAATATAGTTCATAACATAACTTTGACTTTAGTGATTTAATGAATATTCACGTTGAAAGAAATTAAAGGCAAATATAATGAACTGTAATATAAGGCTATATAAGTAATATTGAGTGGATATTTCAAGAATAAATAATAATGAAGTTAAATCAAGATCTATTATGAAACTGTTAGGTTTAATTTGAAATGTTGAAGCTTTGAAATACGGGACTTAAATAGTTAAATTGTGATTCAGATCTGTATTTGGAATTGATAAAATTTGAATTTGTTCTTTAGAAGAGTAAATTGAATGGAAATTGAAATTTGAGATTTAATTTAATCTGAATAGGAAAGTCGAGTTGATTTATGAAGTGATCGGTGAAACTTGAGGAAATTATAAATACTTTACTTTATAAAATTTTCAAAATCTATATATATACTATTTTTATATTGAAGTGAAAATGATATTTTGGTTTTGAAATATAAATTAATTTGAAAGGACCACGGTGTTATAGTGTATATTTCTACCTTGCAGATAGTTCTGTAGACCCTTAGGGGATGGTTATCCCAAACATCCATTAAGTTACTTGTATTTCAGTTGATATTTCACTTGAATTGGATTTATAGATATAAGAATGTTAATCCTGACTCGAGTGTTTTTCTATTTTGTTTTACGCTTGGGTCAGACTGAGTGATACAACATTTGAGACTCACCTTCGAAGTTGGAGCTTTGCTTGAAGATCCAGCTATCTATCCTTTCAATCATCCAGTTGAATGGTTCAGAGAAGTCATTTGCTCGTACTGGAGACTTCACTGCATCTGAGATATTCTGTTGTATTTTATTTCTAACTCTGATGTTTATATAGTAGCTTTATGAACTACTATTTATTTATTCCGCTGCGTATTATTGTACTACTCTGTATCCGTGATTCTGTGATTGATTTATTTACTGTATATATTAAGTTTGCCAAATTTAATTTAACAATTCGGTATTTTGAACTATTCAAGTCAGACATGTATTGTTTTATTGTCGATTCAAATGGTCCAAAATAGCGGGTTGTTACATTTTTGCACGGCTAAGAAAGTGGAAAGATATGAACGGCTATGGAAAGTAAAAGGTCTCACTACATAATAAAGAAAAAGAAACTTAAGTCCTTTGAATTTCCAAGCCCATTTATCAAAATAAACAAGCCAAAATCAAATAGAACATCAAAGTCCAAAGCAAAATAAAATAGAAAAATGAACATAGGAAATAGACAATAGAAAATAACAAATAAAATACGGAAAATAATCGCATGTAAAATGCTGAATTTTATCAGATTTAAAAGTATAAAACAGAATTTGACGAAACGAAAAACAGAACTAATATCAGAATCAAATTCAACTTCAAAGAAAAAGATTGGAAATTAAAAATTCAAAATTCAAAATTTCAACTGAAAGTCAAAGTTTGACCATAGTTGACCAAAATATAAAATTTTCAGAAAATATTTATTTTATTATATTTGGAAAATAAATTATAAACAAAATCCAAAATTACATTGGAAAATTCCAAAATTTCAAATTTAAATGATTTTAAAAATCAAAGTTTCCAAATAAATATATTTTTTAATAATTATGGGTTGTTACACTCTTTCCCACTCAAATCTTTTCGTCCTCGAAAAGGAACGAGACATGGAAAACAAGGAAATATAAGATAGAAAAACAAATAGTACTTGAAGCAAACAATTTCGGATTCGAAGCATGCATGCTCTCCTCCGTCTCCCAGGTACAATTTTGATCATCAGTACTTCATTGCACTTTGACTAGGTTGACAAATTTCCTTCTCAACTGCTTCGTACCTCTATCGATAATACAAAGTGGCTTCCTCTCGACAGTCAGATTATGCTCAATATCCAAACTCTCGAGAGCAGAAGGCTGGACAATCAAAGCTGGATCATGCAGATATCAACGAAGATGCGAAACATGGAATACATTTTGTACTCCAGAAAACTTCTCAAACAAATGTAGACGATAAGCTAAAGAACCAATCCTCTCTGAGATACAGAAAGGACCAACAAACCTAGGGGCAAGCTTCCCTCTCCGACCAAATCGAATCACATTCCTTAAGGGAGAGACCTTAAGGAAAACCAGATCACCAACTGAAAACTCCAAACTCCTCCTACGTCGGTCAGCATACTTCTTCTGCCTGTCATGAGCACTCCTCATCTTTCCCTTAATCTCCTCAACCTTCTCAGAAGCCTCCAAAATCATATTAGGACCAAGAACAAAATGATACCGGATTCAATCTAGCAAGATGGAGATCTACAAGGTCTTCCTTAATGAGCAGCAAACGGAGACATTTCAATACTAGCCTGAATTCAAAGACGAAATGAGATAGATAAAAGATTAAGATAAGACTAAAATAAAAGAGTGAAATATACCTGATAACTGTTGTTATAGGTGAATTCAACAAGAAGAAGATGATTTTCCAAGATTCTCCATAATCAAGAACACAAGCACGAAGAAGATCCTCGAGAATCCGATTGACTCTTTTCGTTTGACCTTCGGTCTGTGGATGGTAAGCAGTACTCAGATTCAAATGAGTACCCAAAGATTCCTGAAAATCTTTCCAAAACTGACTGGTAAAGATAGGATCTCGATCACAAACGATACTGATAGAAACACCATGGAGACGAACAATCTCCCTCGTATAAATCTCAGCCAAACTAGAAGCAGAATGGGTAGACTTGACCGAAATGAAATGAGCTGATTTGGTCAACCTATCCACAATAACACAAATACTCTCATTACCCCTCCGAGTCCTCGGTAATCTGTTGATAAAATCCATAGAAACCTATTCCCATTTCCAATTGGGAACCTCAAGGGGCTGCAACGAACCAGCGGTCTTCTGATGATCTGCCTTGACTTGCTGACAAGCTGCACACCTACTAACAAAGATAGAGATATCTCGCCTCATACCTCTCCACTGATAAACATTTTTCATATCCTGATACATTTTCGTCACACCAGGATGAATAGAAAGTCTAGATCAATGATTCTCCCGAAGTAATTCTTACCTCAATCCATCAACATTCGGGACACAAATCCGATTATTAATCCTCAAAATCGCTCTATCATCGATCTGAGCTCCACTACCATCAAGACTACCACCACAAACTTTATTACAAACACTCTTCTTAATCAATTGGATGATCCTATCCTCATCCTACTTAGCAATGATACGATCCAAAAGAGGAGAAGAAGAAACAACAAAGTGACACAACATGGCCTTCTTCCTACTCAAAGCATCGGCTACAACATTAGCCTTCCCAGGGGTATAGCTAATGTCGAGATCATAAGAAGCAAGAAACTCAAGCCACCGAACCTGACGCTGATTCAAATCCTTCTGGGTGAAGATATACTTCAAAGACTGATGATTAGTAAAGAGCTCAAACTTAGCACCCACAAGATGATGCCTCCAAAGCTTCAAAGCAAAAACCACAGCAAGCAATTCCAAATCATGATCCACATAATTGGCTTCATGAGTCTTCAATTGGCGACTGACATAAGCAATGATCTTCCCATCTTGCATCATAACAGCTCCCAAACCCTCACGGCTAACATCAGTGTATACCGTTAATTCCTCATTTCCATTTGGAACGGTAAGCACTAGTGCGGAAGTAAGCTTACGCTTCAACTCATTGAATACAGCTTTACACTTATCATTCCATATAAACTTAGCATTCTTACGAGTCAAAGCAGTGAGAGGTGCAGCAATCCGAGCAAAATTATCAATGAATCTTCGATAATAACTGGCAAGGCCCAAAATACTGCGAATATCAGATAGAGTCCTAGGAGTTTCCCAATCCTGTAACAGAATAGGGAGAAATAAGGACCATAGAAAAGATAGAATAATGATCAAATTATAGAAAGAGAAAAAAAGAAAACTTACATTGATCGCAGAGATCTTGACTGGATCAACAGAAACTCCATTACTAGAAACACTATGCCCGAGAAATCGAACTTCATCCTTCCAGAAATGGCATTTCGAGAATTTATCTTTCCATTGATGACTCCTAAAAGTTCCCAGAACAAAGCTCAAATGAGATTTATGCTCTTTCTCGGACTTAGAGAAAAGAAGGATATCATCGACAAAGACTAGAATAAATTTATTAAGCACATCATGAAAAACAGGATTCATCAAATCAACAAAGAAAGCAGGAGCGTTAGTCAAACCAAAAGGCATAACTAACCACTCATAAAACCCATTCTCAGTACGGAAAGCAATCTTGGGAATACTTTCCTCAACAACTCTGAGATGGTGAAAACCTATGTCAAGATCAAGCTGAGAGAAAACAATAGCTCCATGGAGCTGATCAAACATATCATTGATGCGAGGCATAGGATATCTGTTCCTCACGGTGAGCTTGTTCAGCTCCCTATAATCAGCATACATCCTCAAAGAACCATCAGATTTAGTGATAAAAACCACCACTGCACCCTATTCTGAATGGCTAGGTCAGATCAGACCCTTGGAGAACAAGTCCTCAATTTGCTTCCTCAACTCAACCTTCTCATAGGGTGCCATTCTTCTGGGTGAAAGAAGTACAGGTCAAGCTCCAGGAATAAGATCAATACAAAATTCAATTTCCCGCTTAGGAGGTAAAGAAGTGACTTCACCAAATACATCGGGATAGAGTCTAACCACAGGAGTAGAATCAAGATCATTTGAAGAAGAGTCAAGATAATAAATAAAACTACCGGCATAATCCTGAGGCATGCAACACTGAATCACCAAAGAATTACCAAAATCATCAACAAGAGAAACAGTTCGGGTTTTACAAGAGTTAACGGGTTCATGCCTCTTCAGCCAATCACCTCCAAGCAATAGATCATAAGCATCAAAACCCAGAACATAGAAATCACCAGAAAACCGATGGTTAGAATGGTAGAGTTTCACCCTTCTACAAATCCTACCGAGCTTTGTAGGACCACCAATAGGATTTGAAACACACAAAGGCTCAGGCACCAACTCGGGAGAAAGACTCAAATTTATCACAAATATCCACATAAATAAAGCTATTGGAAGCCCAGTATCAAATAGAACACGAACAGGAGAATAAAATAGAGAAAAAGTGCCTTGAACAGTACCTTGAGTGTCACTAGGAACAGGTGTAGGTGGAGGTGGAGTAGGTGAAGAAGCAGAAGTAACAGCAAAAATATCAAAGGGCTTGCCCTTCTGCTGAGTAGGACAATCCTTCTTGAAATGGCCAGGCTGTAGACAATTATGACAGAGATCGCGCCTGGTCAACTAAGCTAGAGGAACTGTAACGACCCAGAATTTTAAGTAATTAAAATTTGAATATTTAATTAATTTTAAATATTAATAAGTGAATTTATAAGTCGAATAAATTTTATTTCGAATAATTGGATTTAATTGGATAATTTAATCAATAATTTAATATGTTAAATTATGGAAATAATTGAAAATTGAGTTAAATATGATTGAAAATGATTTGTAAAATTTTATTTTATCATGTTGGAGTTAGAATGATATTTTAGAACTTTTAAAATCGAATTAAAAGTTAATTTGTGAAAATTGAATATTTTAATATTTAATCGACTAGTGAAAATAGTCAATTTTTGAACAGTCTCAGAATTGGACGAAACTAGTTCCATTGGATCCGTAATAGTTAGTTATTACCGGATTTCAATTTTCGTGTCAATCGGAGTTGTCGTTTGATCGTGGCAGCTCGAAACGCATCGAATTGTTTTTAATATTAATTTGGCGAGTTAAAATAGCATTTTTCAAACAGTCTCGGATTTCGACGAAACCAGTTTCATCGGATCCGTAATGTGATATTGTTGTAAGGTTTCAAATTTCGTGTCAATTGGATTTACCGTTTGTCCGGTACAAATTAAAACGCCTAGAAAATCGTTTAAATCGGTTTAATTTAAATTGAACGTTTATCACCATAACTCGCACAGATGTCCGAATTAGCTTTCAAAACCTATTCCATTGTGTCCGGAATGCGGGGTAAACCCTAGATATGCTGGTTACGGCACGTAAATCAGAGTTCGGAATTCCCGGATGAATAGTGTTCAATTATTCTCTATAAATAGCCCACCATTTACACAAGAAAAAAAAACCCTAAATCTAAAACCCTAGCCGCCTCAGCCTAAACCAATGGCCGATAACATGTGTGTTTCTTCCTCCAATTTCTCAAAATCCATTCACTTTTAACAGAAATTATCAACTACAAAAAGGTAGAGGGCACTGAGATCTATCATATCAACGGTTGTGATTGGAAACGGAGTTGTGGATCGATGGGGATTTGGGTTCAAAGCCCGTGCGTTCGAGCACATTTTGCTCGTGCTTGGGTTGACCGAGCTCCAAGATATCTCAGCCGAGTATAGAGCTAGGCTAGGCTCACGTGGTGGGGGTTCTTGATCGTGGTGGATGTTGTCGAATTTGTTGCAAAAATTAACCATAACAATGGAGCTATGGGTTTTGTGCGTGTAGTGTTATCTGGGTTGGAGTAACGTGAGATGAGGGAGAAGGGGGTGTGCGGCCTGGATGAAGCAGGGGGGTGATGGACGGTTGTGAATAGATGTAGGTTAAAAATATAAATTTATGTTGTAATTATTATATTTAAAAATCGTGTAACTTCAAAAATTGATAACTTTTTCATACGAGGTCGAAAACGCGCGAAACCAGTTGCGTTGGAATCGTATTGCAAGGACTTCTTTGTAAGTGCCTTCGGTTCTGTTCGAGCCCGGAACAGACTTGTATGGATTGTATGTCTGACATTACAAATTGAGATATAAAGCCGATTTCTTTCAAATATATTTCTGTTGGTGGCGGAGAATTTATTCTCTTAGCTTAAAACCCTTCTCTGAGACGTACGAGCTCAGAGGTTATGTAGTTGAAGGTTATCAGCGATATATTCCCAATTTGGTAATGTGACATGCTGAGTGTTGCTGTGAAATGATCATTGTGTTGATTATTTGTGATAGGATCATTTGTTTGATCGTCTATCTTGGTGATAATTTCTATGATCATTTGTTGACCCAAAGCATGGCTTTTGTATAAAGTATGTTTTTGTGGACGAGACTTCGTCGAGCCTCACAAATCGGTAATGGTCGAAACAGGAATTGTGCGGCAAGGTTTTCAGGGATCGCTTCCCTAGGGTATGGCCATTCCTTCTGGGGTAGTATCATGGTATGGAGCCCAGATACTTACTCATGTTGAAACACTTATTATTATGGTGTGATGTTGGTTAGAGAGCTCTCGTTTAAAGGTTCCAAAGGACCGGAGGTGGCATATCTGAGGGTTTGTAATATCCCTTGGGAAAAGGGGTTCCCGGCTTTGTTTAGCGGAGAATGGTTGGTTCTCGGGGCGTCCTTCCAGAGGCGTTTCCATGTGGCAATGGGAAGTTCCTTGGCCTGACCATTTGTTGGAAAATCCATTCTTCAAATACGAGCCTTGTACGGTTTTAGTTGTATAACCTGCTATGGAATATGGCGGTAACCCGCTATTGAACATGGTAGCTATAGTAGGCATAGTTCGAAATGTCTATGTCGGCTAAGATTTATATCTTTATTTTCGAAATGAATTTTCTCTACACTATGCACTAGTAATAATATCAAATTTTCATTTAAATGCGTATCAAGCATCTTTGACTATCATAAGGAGAAATCTCCTCCGATTCTGCGTTTGCATTGTGTATGTGTGCGGGAGGCCTTATGGTAGTCTCATTCTTAAAAGCATTGCGAATAGATTTTAAAAATATTCCTCTATTTTGTTTTCAAAGATAAATAAACTGTTTTGAGTTCTCACACCAGTCACATGACTGACTCGGAGTTTATCGTTTTCCTTTCTAAACTCTGGGTGCCCACCAATTTCCACACGGGCAGTCAAGAGTTAGGTTTATCAGGATATTCTGGAGTTGCTGGAGGCAAGATGGATGACATGGCGTATTACTAGTATATAGTATTTCTTTTTTCCGCTGCATTGTTTGATGTTGTTGTTGTACACTCTGATGATATGATGTAATGTAATGAAATGTATAAAATGTAATAACTGATATAGTTCTTTGTTTAAAGATTATTCATTTATCTATTATATGTTGTTCCGCTGCGAATTATGAGATTCTGATGTTGTTCTGTTATTTCTTTCAGTTCTATTTTCTATCTTTTCTCTCTTCTTCTTCTCTTTCTTCTTTCTTAAACCATAACATTTCGGGTTTCCGGCCTTCGATTTCTCGGCAGTCGATAAAGTGAGTATCGATGTTGAATTTTCGAAAGTCGAAAATTTTAGGACGTTACATTTGGTATCAGAGCATATGGTTAAGCGACAACCATGGTTCTGTTGGGTATTACTCATTAGAGATAGAGTCAGTAGTACTCTAGAATGAGTTTGAGTGTAATAATAGCTATGAGAGCGTATTTGTTAGTGTATATAAAATTGTTTTATATTGTGATGATTGGTTTATTGAGTGGCATATGAACTTTCGTCAGCGCGTTCTGCAAAACTATGCCGAAGGGGTTTCTAAACACTTGAATAGAACAATTCGACACAATATTGTTTTAAGTTGGGTAAATGAAATAATTTTACCTTGATTATATTTTATATATAAAGGAATAATTTTTCAAAATTATTAAAGTGTATATAAGTTGATTGTTTAGTTGTTTGAATAATCTAAATAAAAGAATACTTGTATAAGCAAAAGAATTATAAGAATTGAATTATAATTAAGTGATTAACAATTGTGAAATAAACTTATATATATATAAGAAGTGAAACTATATGAAATTTGGGTTAAATATGAGTTGAAATAAAAATAAATTTAAAGTTAAATGGAAATATAACTTAAGAAATGTTGAATGAAGTTGATATTGGTATCAATGTAAATTAATAAAGTGAAGTGATAAATGTGAATTTGAGTTATGTAATTGAAATTCAACTTTAGTAATTGAATTGAATGAATGGATTGAATGTAAATCAATTAAATGTGAATAATTGATATGAAATAATGAATATAAGTGTAAATTCATTAAAATCTAATGTTATTGAAAGTTGAAAGATTGAATGAAAATCAAGAACCAATCGAAAGTAAAGGTATTAAACCAAATTGAATGAATATAAGCAAAGGAATTTGGTTGTAATTAATATACATTGATTGTTATGTGGTTGTTAGTTGATTGTATATAATTCATTAAGTATTAATGAAATTGGAAGCTAAAGTAATTTGGAATTCAATTGGAAGTTAAGTGAATCTTAAATAAAATTGAATTTGATTTGGAAGTGAACCAACTTGAATATGGATTAGTGAATATAAACTAATTGAAAATGAATGTTAGTAAAAACATCCACTGTTAATAAATCAAATGTGATTAAATTGAAAACCTAATTCATTTAATATTAATGAGAATATGAATGAATATTTATTGGTTATGAATGCTAGTTGGTTGATGGTTGAATATATTGCTTTTGTTTCATTTGCTATGTTGACATATATAGTTATTATGTTGCTATATGTTGTATATTGATACTATTGTCTATATACATATTCTCATGTTGTTTGTTGAGTGTTTAATAGGTGCGGATCGCGTTTGCTTCGCTTTGGAGCTCGCTTTCGCGCTATATTAGCCGTATATGCTTGCTAATAAAATATAAGGTACATATCTCGGATTACATACCGTACTTTTATACTTTTTCCCTGCGGGATGCCTCATTACTTGATGAGATGTATATTTGTGATATATATACTGTCATTTTTTTTCGGATCGAGCCGCGCAAAGGAGACTATGGCGAATTTTTCCCAAAATTTAAGGAGTAAGAAAAAATTTGAGAAAATTGGAAATTTTTTGAAAACTTTAACTTTGATTTGTAATTGAAAGTTAAACAATAGTAGTTGTTTTTGAAAAGATAACTAAGTATGATTTGGAAACTTAGTAAAGTTATTGTAAGAAATTTAATTATGGATTTTGGAAAAGTTAATCGATTTTGTAATTTTTCTTACTTGTTAATTTCGAGGACGAAATTCTTTTAAGGGGGGAAGATTGTAACGACCTAGAATTTTAAGTAATTAAAATTTGAATATTTAATTAATTTTAAATATTAATAAGTGAATTTATAAGTCGAATAAATTTTATTTCGAATAATTGGATTTAATTGGATAATTTAATCAATAATTTAATATGTTAAATTATGGAAATAATTGAAAATTGAGTTAAATATGATTGAAAATGATTTGTAAAATTTTATTTTAGAGTTAGAATGATATTTTAGAACTTTTAAAATTGAATTAAAAGTTAATTTGTGAAAATTGAATATTTTAATATTTAATCGACTAGTGAAAATAGTCAATTTTTGAACAGTCTCAGAATTGGATGAAACCAGTTCCATTGGATCCGTAATAGTTAGTTATTACCGGATTTCAATTTTCGTGTCAATCGGAGTTGTCATTTGATCGTGGCAGCTCGAAACGCATCGAATTGTTTTTAATATTAATTTGGCGAGTTAAAATAGCCATTTTTCAAACAGTCTCGGATTTCGACGAAACCAATTTCATCGGATCCGTAATGTGATATTGTTGTAAGGTTTCAAATTTCGTGTCAATTGGATTTACCGTTTGTCCGGTACAAATTAAAACGCCTAGAAAATCGTTTAAATCGGTTTAATTTAAATTGAACGTTTATCGCCATAACTCGCACAGATATCCGAATTAGCTTTCGAAACCTGTTCCATTGTGTCCGGAACGCGGGGTAAACCCTAGAAACGCTGGTTACGGCGCGTAAATCGGAGTTCGGAATTCCCGGATGAATAATGTTCAATTATTCTCTATAAATAGCCCACCATTTACACAAGAAAAAAAAACCTAAATCTAAAACCCTAGCCGCCTCAGCCTAAACCAATGGCTGAAAACATGTGTGTTTCTTCCTCCAATTTCTCGAAATCCATTCACTTTTAACAGAAATTATCAACTACAAAAAGGTAGAGGGCACTGAGATCTATCATATCAACGGTTGTGATTGGAAACGGAGTTGTGGATCGATGGGGATTTGGGTTCAAAGCCCGTGCATTCGAGCACGTTTTGCTTGTGCTTGGGTTGACCGAGCTCCAAGATATCTCAGCCGAGTATAGAGCTAGGCTAGGCGCATGTGGTGGGGGTTCTTGATCGTGGTGGATGTTGTCGAATTTGTTGCAAAAATTAACCCTAACAATGGAGCTATGGGTTTTGTGCGTGTAGTGTTATCTGGGTTGGAGTAACGTGAGATGAGGGAGAAGGGGGTGTGTGGCCTGGATGAAGCAGGGGGGTGATGGACGGTTGTGAATAGATGTAGGTTAAAAATATAAATTTATGTTGTAATTATTATATTTAAAAATCGTGTAACTTCAAAAATTGATAACTTTTTCATACGAGGACGAAAACGCGCAAAACCAGTTGCGTTGGAATCGTATGGACGAGCACTACGCGATGGAATTCGATTGGAGTCGTTTGGAGTTAGTAAAAATTTTGTGTAAAATTAAACGTCCGTTTAATTTTATTCGAAATAAATCGCTAAAACGAAATTAAAATCAAGGTGAGAACTTCTCACTCAATCGAATCAGTTTCGATTTTATTTTAAATAGTTAGATTTAAAATATTTGAATGCATGTTTGAATGATGATTGTTATCTATTGATTGTTAAAATAGACATTATGCGCCATTAGTAAGCGGATGTTATTTATTAAAAACATATACCGCGAATATTTCATAAACAGTGAAATTGGTATTATATATAATAGCAATATATATATATTGGCATATGTATATATTGGAGTTATTGATTTTCCGCATTTTTTAGCGGATGAGACCCTATTGCACCGTCTATTAAGCGGATAATATTTTAAATCCCATATACCGTGATAATTCCGTACTGGAGCGGAATTGGTATTGTTGCTAATGTTTGTGGATGCAGGAAAACAGGTTGGAGGGGTCCAACTGGATTCCTCAACAGTATTTATTTGATTTCAGATATTTTGATATTTGATGGATTATCATATCGATATATGATATCGTTGTTGTCGTGATTGACTATTTGGTATGTAGCATCATTGGACCAAGTTTTGGAATTTTAAAATGATTTATAAAGTGATTTTTGAAAATATACTATATGTTTGGAATTGATCCATTATAAATAAATAAACGTTATAATTTTTATGTTATAAAAATTATGATTTCTGAGAAATATAGTTAAAAGTTGATTTTTGAAAATATTAGACTAATGATTTTATAAAATAGTTTAATCGGGATTTTTGAAATTATTGTAAAGAGTTGGAAATATAGGTTTATAAAATTTAATTATTTTATGAATCAAAATGATGAAATTATAAAGGAGATTAAAGATGTTTTAAAAGAATAATATAAATTGATTTATATAAAAGGATTTATAAATTGATAATTTATAAATGAAAATATTTGAATTATAAAACGAGTTTTTATAAGTGTTAGAATGAATTGTAAATGAATTTCATAAATGAATGAAATTTATAGAATTATAAACGGTGAAGTTATAAATGGAATTTTATAAGCAGTAGGTTTATAAAATTTATAAAGTTATTAAAAGAATGGTTTTGGATAAATAATTGAATCTTATAAGTTATAAGATTTATAATTATGAAGTTTAAAGGAACGATTTTGTAAAATAATCGTTTTATGAGCATTTGACTTATAATATGAATTTCTAGTATATCATTGAGATATGAATTGAGATAGGTTAATAAAGGAATTTATAAAAGGAAGTAGTTATAAAACAAATAGAAATAGAATTTATAAACGTTGTTTTGTAAATTCGCAAACGACTTATTTTGATAAGTAAATTGTTATAACTTATTTATGGAGTTATATTCACATTTTAGATAGTGAATAATCCTTTAAAATAAAATGAATAAAAGGATGAAATTTGTTAACAAGTATATTCACGTTTTTGAATAGTGAATAATATGTTAAAGAAATTGTTTTGAATGTGATGTTTTAAATAGAATTAAAACAGGTTAACGATGTTTTAAATGTGTTGAGATTCGAAACCATAGATTTCAACATTGATTGTTGAAATAGACGTTTTCGAGAAATAGAAGGAAATGGTGGACTATAACACTGTTGTTATAGTAAATGATTTCCGAAACGAAATGTTTTGTATAGTATTGGGATTTATATATCTATTTTAATTTCGAATCCCTATACTAGTGATTTTGGGTTGTCGTAACGATGTTTTACGCAACATTCGTTTTGGCCCAAATAAATATGTTTAAGAGAATGATTTCCTTAAAGAATGAAATATATACTTAATCTCGATTGAAGTATATTGAATATTTTCCAAGTGTTGAAAATAAAAGATTTGCGAATTACTTATTAAATAAGTATGGAAATGTTTTCCAATATAAAGTGAATATTAGAGAATTTATCTTTTTGAAGGTAAATTGAAATGAATAATTGAAATCGTATATGCATGGATATTGTGAAATATAAATTCACTATGGAATTTATGAATAGAAAGGGAAGTTGTTTAAAAATAAATATTGATTTATTTTTGAAGTGTGAAAATTATATATCTAGTAAAGATATCTTTGGGAAATAAATAATTTGGAAAATTATTTGGAATCTGGTGATGTTGTGCATATCCATTGATAGTTCAATAACCGACTATCAATATTTACCTTTGAATGGGTAATTGATGTGATTTGTTTGAATTTGAATGCCGCACTTATTTTTGAATAAGCGCTCACTATTCGGGTTAACCGAGAAAGGACCATGGGGTCGTATAACCCATTCCGAATATGTGGTACGTCGTTATGAATTGCATTTGAAGACCGGTGTTGAAGACCGGATCTTTTTGAAAGCGAAAGGACAACTCGTCGATTGTCTTTGCACCGAGTAGCTACGGTATAGAGACTCCATATGTGATGGGAAGTCCGGACGTGATTGGAGATTATCCGGATTGCAAGGACTTCTTTGTAAGTGCCTTCGGTTCTGTTCGAGCCCGGAACAGACTTGTATGGATTGTATGTCTGACATTACAAATTGAGATATAAAGCCAATTTCTTTCAAATATATTTCTGTTGGTGGCGGAGAATTTATTCTCTTAGCTTAAAACCCTTCTCTGAGACGTACGAGCTCAGAGGTTATGTAGTTGAAGGTTATCAGCGATATATTCCCAATTTGGTAATGTGACATGCGGAGTGTTGCTGTGAAATGATCATTGTGTTGATTATTTGTGATAGGATCATTTGTTTGATCGTCTATCTTGGTGATAATTTCTATGATCATTTGTTGACCCAAAGCATGGCTTTTGTATAAAGTATGTTTTTGTGGACGAGACTTTGTTGAGCCTCACAAACCGGTAATGGTCAAAACAGGAATTGTGCGGCAAGGTTTTCAGGGATCGCTTCCCTAGGGTATGACCATTCCTTCTGGAAAAGGGTAGTATCATGGTATGGAGCCCAGATACTTACTCATGTTGAAACACTTATTATTATGGTGTGATGTTGGTTAGAGAGCTCTCGTTTAAAGGTTCCAAAGGACCGGGGGTGGCATATCTGAGGGTTTGTAATATCCCTTGGGAAAAGGGGTTCCCGGCTTTGTTTAGCGGAGAACGGTTGGTTCTCGGGGTGTCCTTCCAGAGGCGTTTCCATGTGGCAATGGGAAGTTCCTTGGCATGACCATTTGTTGGAAAATCCATTCTTCAAATACGAGCCTTGTACGGTTTTAGTTGTATAACCTGCTATGGAATATGGCGGTAACCCGCTATTGAACATGGTAGCTATAGTAGGCATAGTTCGAAATGTCTATGTCGGCTAAGATTTATATCTTTATTTTCGAAATGAATTTTCTCTACACTATGCACTAGTAATAATATCAAATGTTCATTTAAATGCATATCAAGCATCTTTGACTATCATAAGGAGAAATCTCCTCCGATTCTGCGTTTGCATTGTGTGCGTGTGCGGGAGGCCTTATGGTAGTCTCATTCTTAAAAGCATTGCGAATAGATTTTAAAAATATTCCTCTATTTTGTTTTCAAAGATAAATAAACTGTTTTGAGTTCTCACACCAGTCACATGACTGACTCGGAGTTTATTGTTTTCCTTTCTAAACTCTGGGTGCCCACCAATTTCCACACGGGCAGTCAAGAGTTAGGTTTATCAGGATATTCTGGAGTTGCTGGAGGCAAGATGGATGGCATGGCGTATTACTAGTATATAACATTTCTTTTTTCCGCTGCATTGTTTGATGTTGTTGTTGTTGTACACTCTGATGATATGATGTAATGTAATGAAATGTATAAAATGTAATAACTGATATAGTTCTTTGTTTAAAGATAATTCATTTATCTATTATATGTTGTTCCGCTGCGAATTGTGAGATTCTGATGTTGTTCTGTTATTTCTTTCAGTTCTATTATCTATCTTTTCTCTCTTCTTCTTCTCTTTCTTCTTTCTTAAACCATAACATTTCGGGTTTCCGGCCTTCGATTTCTCGGCAGTCGATAAAGTGAGTATCGATGTTGAATTTTCGAAAGTCGAAAATTTTCGGGACGTTACATGAACAGCAGCACCAACTAAAGTAGGACAGCTATTATAGTGTCCCTTCTGATTACACCTTAAGCAAGTAATGGAGAATAGGTCGATAGACTGCCTCTGAGAAGGAGAAGATCCCTAACCTGGAGTCTTGTTCCAATCCTTCTTCTGCTGATGAACTTAGGCTTTCTCTTCTTAGGATTACCAAAGGAAGACTGAGATGAAGTGGCACAAGCAATTAGAGGATCCTTAGAAGTAGGATTCTCATATCTAATGGCCATATCCATCAGATTAGTGAAAGGGCTATACACATAAGCGATGAGACGATCATAATACTCCGGACGAGCACCACCTATGAACTTCTCATTCTTCTTGAGAGGAGTGTCAATCATATTAGGGCCAAACTTAGAAAGTTCATTGAACTTCCTCTCATACTCAGCAAATGACATATCACCCTGTTTGAGATCCATGAATTCTCGATACAGCTGAGACTTCCCTGCCTCGGGCATCCATTTTACAACAAAAGCAACCCTAAAGCACGATAGAGGAATATAAGAAAGATTTCAAAAAGAGAAAACTGAACCAAATTCAAAACAAACGGGAGATAGTACCTAAACTGCTCCTAAGAAATGTCAGCCTCAACGGTGTGAGCTGTAACAGACTCCCACCAATCCAAGGCTGCTCCCTTCAACTGCCAAGCTGCCAACTAACGCTTCTGAGCATCAGTGATCTCAAGACCGGAGAAGATCCTCTCCAATCCCATCAACCATTGTTGAGCCTCGATAATGCTCTCTGATCCGGTAAACTTGGTTCCACCAAGTTTAGTGTATTCCTTACAGAGAGTAGTGAGCCTAACTGGTGCAGCAGGCTCAGGAGCTGGGGCAACACCACGACCCTTACCTCTAGCATTCCTTTGATCCATCCTGAGAAATCAAGAATGATTTTTAGGATAGAGGTAATTGAGAACGAAGACAAGATTAGATAAGATTCAACGAGAATTGAATATCCCGAACAAAGAAATTACTAACAAGATGGATAAGGAAAAGAAAGAAGTTAAAAAAAATTTGATTTCAAAACAAGAAAAGTTTATATCAAAATAATCCTTGAAAAATCCTTTGAAAATTATTTGAAAACCATTGTATACTTTAAAATACGTTCTCTCACAAAGAAAGGATTCTAAGATTGATTTCACTCATTCTAGGGTATTTCTACCCTATCTCTAATGAGTTTTTGCTCTGCAGGCTAAGGTTTGCCTAAAACCAAAGCTTTGATACAAAATGTAACGACCCACTATTTTGGACCCTTCAAATGGACAATAAAACCACACACGTCCGACTTGAATAATTCAAAATAGTAGATCGTAATACAATTTGGAGCAAATAAAACCAATTACAGAGTCACAGATATAGATAAATCAGAATAAATCGCAGCGGAAATAGAAATAATCATAGTAGTTCATGAAGCTACTACAACACAAGTCACAAAACAAGTACAAAATACCAGAGTCTGAAAAGTAAATACAACAGAAATCCCAATACATAAATGTCCACTAACACATAAGCTGAATGGAAATACTGAATGGAAATAGATAACAACTAGATAGATGGATAATCTCCAGCAAATCCTTTAGCTCCAGAAGATGAAATCCAAAGCTGATACTCAGGCTGACCCGAGCGTAAAGGAAAACACAAAACACTCGAGTCGAGACATACATACTTATACAATGTAAACCAACTCAAGTGAATTGTAATAAAATGCACAAGTAACTTAAAGGATGCTTGGAACCGCCCATTCATTAAGGATCCGTTAAACTATTTATTATGTAATAATATACGCTATTATAATAATGTCTAAAGTAAAGTTTAATATACTTAAAAATAGCGTTAAGGCTTTACATTTTTCACCTTAACACATTTATATATTCCTATAGTCTATACAGTACCGTAATCTCCCCCGTACTGGGCGTCGTCAGAGGGCACTCCATAGGTATGGTACAAAACAAAAATTGTATAAGGCGCGCTATGGTAGGTGACATGGCACAACGAGGCTATGCCAGGGTAGATATACCAATTGAACTTTCGGACCGTTGGTAACGCGTAGCAGCCACTACCGCCCTCCTCGAGCCACACTCCCAAAATCAAAGGTGCGCACCAATCAATCACAAAGTTATAGAATGGCATATGAAGAAGTGTGTTCGATAAGAGGAGCGACCGCATTAGCCCGTCAATTGCTCCTCTTTTAGCCATCTTATGCCAACTCACGGGAGTCGGGTCCCCGTGCATACCTTAATAGAACGTCGCCACCATCCTACTTCATTCTGGAATCTCCACCGCATACACGATTGTAAAAGTGGTTTTTGGAGTTGGCAGAGAATACGACAACTTCCGATCCCGGTCACTTTAACAACCAGACGTTATTATAACCCGTGGTTATAAATTTCAAAATGGTTTATATTTTAAATCAAAACATATCCATTTAAACCATTTAAATTCAATGTCAATACCTTTCAAAAAATAATATTCATTTCCAAAGTTGCAGCATTTCTAAGTTCATTCAAATATAATAATTTCAAAAAAAACATATTGTATCATAGCATTCGTAGAACTTGGAAAATGTGATAATACATATAGTAGAAGTTCGAAAATATTATCCTTCAGAAACAACAGCACTTAGAAAACGTTACTGTAAGTATAATAGCATTTCAGAAGTATTGTCTTTTCAGAAATAACAGTACTTAGACAACGTTACTGTAAATATAATAGTATTTCAGAAATATTGTCTTTTCAAAAACAGCAACACTTAGAAAACGTTACTGTAAATATAGTAGTATTTCACAAAAAAACAGTACATTTTCAGAAATGGTAGCACTTAGAAAACGCTACCTTAAAACCACAGCATTTTGGAAATGCTGCCAATACAAATCTAAGATTTATTATAATATTTCAGAAACATTATAATTTCAGTTTTCACCATTTTAACTTATAAAACATATCTCACGTTTCAGAAATATTTATTTGTATATCATTTAACTTATGGTTAAATAAAATAAAAGTTTATAAATAAATTATCTAAATTAAACTATAATTCATTTATTAAGTCAAAAGTACATTATTTTACTTGACCTTTTTATTTTTAACAAATAACTTAATACTTTACTTTAAAATTACCCATTTCTTAAAAAAATATTCTTATTACTAAGTTAAGCTTAAAATTTCCATTTGAAAACTAAATTTTCAATCATCAAGTTAAGTCATATTTTAAGTTACATTTTAAACCATTTATTTACTTATACATTTTTAACTTGTAGAAAATCACTATAAAATTTATTTAAATCATTTAAATCCAATTTAAGTTAAAATTTTATATTTTAAATTTCAAAATTACTTAATAATTTTTAGAAAATATTTAAAAATAAACACGGGTCTGTATATAATTTTCTAACCTAGGTCAAGTGATACAGATATGTATCATTTCAATCCGTAATTTAAAACAAAAATCTGGGTTCTATCATTTCAAATCTGCAATCCCAAGTCAAACAAAACAAAATAAAAATCGCTTAAGCCTATCATTTCAGCTCATAACGATTTTTCCTTATTCTAATGTCCGTTTGTGTATGTATCATTTCAACCCATAGTGATTCTATACTAATATGGAACTTGCAGTGTGAGAGCATAAAATAAATAAACAGTACAATATGGCATATCATATCAGGTGATGTAACAAATATATATCAGGTTATAACATCATGAAATATCATATCACATGCATATATAAATTACATCATATCATCAACTACAATTCATATGCCATTGTTTCACAACTATATAAGTACGAATGTTGAGAGAGATAAACTCACCTTCTAAAGCTGGAGATAATTAATCAAGACACACGAACAAGTTCGGAAAAGCACGACAAACATGAATTAGATTTGAGTGGACGGAGAGCCAAGATTCAAATATTGTAAACAAATAAATATAAACATACATCAAAATATAATTCAACACAAGATTACAAATTAAAACAATGAACAGATATGAATCAAATTTGAAACAAATATTGGTTAACCAATACAAGTGGCTCGGCCACAACACAAATTGGCTAGACCATCCTCAACATGGCTCGGCCATGGTTAGATCTGAAGAAAGAGTGCTCGGCTATGCAATGGAATGGATGTGAACGGCTAAGGAATGTGAAGAGAAGGCATAACAAAGGTCAAGTGAAGGCAAAAGGTCAAGCATGGTGGGTTTTTGGTTCGGCCTATGGCTCGACCATGGTGCAAAGTGGCTCGGCCTATGGTTCATGGCTTGGATCAGATCTGGTCACGGCCTAAGAGTGGGTGTGGTCATGGAAAACAAGGCAAAGGAGGTGGCATAAGTTGTGGCCGAGGAAAGCAAAGAGGGATTGGATGAGGTGATGGGGTAAGGCTTGGTTAGGGTTTTCAAAGCATTTTTTGTGAAGGGTTTTGGATCTATGGTCACGACATGGGTGTGGAGATGAGGTGGTGATGGAGATGGCCGGTCTAAGGTGGTGTAGAGGAGGAGATGTGGTCGGCTAGGAGGTTATAGTCGAGCCGTGTGAAGGAGGAACAAAACAAAAGAAAAGAGAAAAGAAAAAGAAGAAAGAGGAAGCCATGAGAAAACTTAATGTAGATCTTTTTTTTTTCAGGAAATGAAATAAGAAGAGAGGTGAGAAATAATGGTTCATACGTATATGAGGATGTGTTTTGCACGGCTAAGAAAGTGGAAAGATTTGAACGACTATAGAAAGTAAAAGGTCTCACTACATAATAAAGAAAAAGAAACTTAAGTCCTTTGAATTTCCAAGCCCATTTATCAAAATAAACAAGCTAAAATCAAATAGAATATCAAAGTCCAAACCAAAATAAAATAGAAAAATGAACATAGGAAATAGACAATAGAAAATAACAAATAAAATATGGAAAATAATCGCATGTAAAATGCTGAATTTTATCAGATTTAAAAAGTATAAAACAGAATTTGACTAAACGAAAAACAGAACCAATACCAGAATCAAATTCAACTTCAAAGAAAAAGTTTGAAAATTAAAAATTCAAATTTAGAAATTTCAACTGAAAGTCAAAGTTTGACCAGAGTTGTCCAAAATATAAAATTTTCATAAAATATTATTTTATTATATTTGGAAAATAAATTATAAAAAAAATCCAAAATTACATTGGAAAATTCCAAAATTCAAAAATTAAATGATTTTAATAATCAAAGTTTCCAAATAAATTCTAGTAAAAAAATTTGTTAAAAATTATTATTTGTTACAAAGTTGATATTGGATCCACGCATCCACTCCTTTACATTTATTCAAATTGGATTACAAGTATGAAAATTTCCCTAAATTGATCAAGGGTTACCAAAGTTTGATTTTACTATGAAGTACGAAAGAGGTTTCAGAATTCAAAATTCGGTCCACAAACTTGGACCCCTAGGGTAGTATTTATAGATGCAGGTTGATCCCCTTCCGCATCCATTCTTTCTAAGCGGTAGAAAGTTCTTTCTCCCAGCCTTTCTCATTCATCCTTTCTCTTTCGACCTTTCGCTTCCACAGCTTTGAAGGCGGTTGCTTGGGTCTCTTATTAAGCTTGGGTTAACCCTTTCGCCTTCATCAATAGCGTACTAACATTGGATGTTGTTCTAAAATTCCCCAATACTTCTTTTGCGTTCTTCTGTAATCTTTCAGCACATCAGTTCGGTATGCATCAAAAGAGTTAATGTTCCATATCATGAAGTTATTACAATATCACGTACAAGAACACCAAAGGAAACAACAAATTGACTATGAGGAGAATCATTACCAATAGATACAAGATAATAATAGTCTAGATTAGTTATTATGGTCTCACTCAATTCAGCAACGAGCTTTTCTCCTCCACCCTTATCAAATGAATGATACCTTTAACACACTACATATGCAATCAGTGTTCACTACAAAGAACTGCAATTTTCAGATAACATAGGCACTGACATTTATTCTATTAGTCATGAAATATACTTTAGACAAAGTAAATGAAACATTGTTTTGTTAACTGCAAATTTTAGAGAATAAGCCTTTTGTCATTGACACATCATTGATAAATAATATGAATTAAACTTTGACCGTGAGACAAGCATCATTGTCCAAGTGGTTAAGCGATTCGGCTTTGGTACGAGAGGTCACAAGTTCGAAACTTGTGTAGCATGATTTGAACGTATATTAACATGTGATATGTTGTCCTAGTGACATGTTTTATATAAAGTACCATTTAAAAAAAACTTTACCGTAACCCAAAAAATCATCCTATATTTATTAATTTTACAATGAAATACTTAATACATTTATTATTCCAAATACAAAAATCAAATGAAAATTAAATAAATGGAAGGTGCTTGGTAAAAGATACAACTAAATGACAAATTTTAATTTATATTGGTCATAGTACGGTCGAAGTTCACATTAGTATTCACAATAAAGGTCGATTTTTTGCCATTTCCTTGATAATTTCTTGCACAACGTATCTACCTTGAAAGCCTGCATCAAATCATAAAATAACTTATTTGTTACTTAAAATTTAAAACAGGAATTGCTAGCGGCTGACGTGGAAACATCAATGCTTCCTATTTCAAAATATTACTCCTTCCTGCGATCTTTTCTTTCTTTCTTTTTAATTCCCTAGAAACTATCATCAAAACGAGTCATCCCTCCCCAAAATGCCAAACTCCTTTCCCCCCCAAAAAAGGACAAACCCTTTTCCCTTTCTCCGCTTAGTTTGTTCTTCCTTTAATCCACGCCTCTCCGCTTAATTCATTTGATTTAGTAAGCATCATAGTATGTATTCTTAACTGCTTAATGTCATATCATGCCTGATCAGGATACTAAACCCTATCCTTTGATGTTTTAATTCATTTTTAGAAGTTCGATGAAATTGTGTTATTTAGACAACAAATAATAATTAGCACAACGATGGGTATACAGCCTTTGCCTATTTAGTGACTTTTTAGGGCTCCTATTTTATTATATTATTCCTTCATGGACGATTAATGTAATTATCTTACTATGTTATTCTATTTTATATAGCCTTTGCCTATTTGAGTTTTTAGGGCTCCGTTGATACATTATTCCTTCTCGGATGATTAATGTAATTATCTTACCATTTTATTCTATTTTATAAAACTATATCTTAATATTACACCAGTTATGTTTGACAGCCTTCCAAGTATATTATTCTCACTTGGTCTTATTTGTTTTATGTGCTTTCAAAATATGTGCGGATGTTGCTTTTTCTCATATGTTCTTTGTAGAAATAGATACCACGAATTGATTTCATGAGTAGTTCTCTTCGTAACTGGATTTAGACTCTTGTGTTTATTTCAGAGTCTTGAGGCCAAATTCCTAATGTTGAAACCTTTGACGTATTTAATAAAATCGTGGTTGCTGCAAATAACTTGTACCTAACCTTTTATGTTTTCAGTCGAGATCTATCACTTATTATTCAAGACTTGAAGTTTAAAATTTTCATGCCATCTAAGTTTTATGTGCTTCAATTTAAATTTATCAATTTTTCGTTATTCGACTTTTATGTTTTCAACTACATGTTAATGAACTTTTACATTTAGCTTATAAATTTCTATTGGTTATTGCTGCATGGAGGAATCTGATTTTCGACGAGCGCAGCTCCACCCCGGCGATAGTTCGTCCTGTTGTGGTAAGTGAGAACTTCAAACGTCCTATATTTGCTCAGTTCCCATCTTCAATTTATATGTTCGTCTAGGTATAAGTTGGTAAATGCACTTTCTGGTTCATAGTCAAGTCAATTTTGTTGCTGTAATCTTCATTCCGAAGCTATACTACTAACTGTAACGGGCTGATCTGATTTTCGACGACCGCAACTCTGCCCCAGTGCCGTTGTGGTAAATGGAAACTTCCAACCTCCTGTATTTGCTTGGTTCCCATCATTAATTTATATGTTATTTTGGGTATAAGTTGGTAAATGCCCTTCCAGGTTCATAGTCAGTCGATTATGTTGTTGTTATCTTCATTCTAAAGCTATATACCGATAACTGTGACACACTAAAATAAACTAAAACAACCTAATATATTTTATTCTTTATTGGTTGGTACGATTTGGACATATATGAAAACCAGGTCCGACTGTTTGTGTATTGAGTGCCTCTGTAAAGGTGGAACCCTGTGTACGAGGCTCCCACATGATAGTGGGCTCTGGAGAGGTCGATAATGTAAGCAGCATTTCCCTCGCATTGGGAAGAGACTATTTTCGAACTCGAACCTGGGCACCCGATCATCATGCGGGTGACCTATGCGTCGCGCCAAGGCTCCACCTCTATTGAGTGCCTCTGTACTTACCAAATTTGTTTTCCTTGATATGTTTTGCTTTATTGACATTACATCTGTATGCCATTATGTTTTACTTCTGCACGATATATACCAAAGCATGTCATTGTGCTGCATGCTTCTTATATTCTAGAAATATTGTAAGGTATAAAAAAACTTATATGTAAGAATTTTCAAGTATGTTGACGTTAAACTTGATCCCAAATTGGTTCATTGACTTAGTACAATTAACGGATCATGTCCATTTGTTTTTTTACCTTCTGCCATCATCATATGAAAGATACTTTTGAACTATCATTCTGAAGTTAATTTTTTTTTTCCATGAAGTTACATTTTTAACATCCTTAGTACCATATGTATCTGTTATTGATTTTTTATAGTAAAAGTTGTTATATAAATTCTTGATAATGTATTTATTTCACTCAATGACATTAGTCGTGCGTAAGAATATGCAGTGTGCTACGATATAGACTATTTAAAACAATAATAATATATCTTTAGCATACCAAAATTTTAGTCATTTTATGCTGCTTCTAATTCAAACACTGTAGGTACATTTAATTTATTATTCACGATTTTTTTGCCCAATGTACCTTTTTTCCCTTTGTTCTAAAACTGTTAGGTAACAGATGCCATGGAATTTTTGGTTTGATTAGCATAATGATTATATATATTGTTTTAGATTGTTAATTCATCGATGTCAACTTCTCTATTTGCAGCTTCCCGAATATACTAACATTGTACTCTTTATCCTACAGTCTTGAATTGCAGAAGATTATATGCTAAATGTGTGCAGCTTTGTTCGATCCATTTGAGGCACCATTTAAATTCAACTAATGTTTTTCGCTAATAAAATCTCCTAGTTGTTCTTTCTTGATTAGCGATGAAATGATGAAGATGTTAAAAAATGGTTTTAAATAGGATTAATCGACTAGAAAATTAAATATATAATGCTATTTTTTGTTACAATCGTCGTGAGTTTTTCTTCCCACTTAATAGTTGAAAATACTATTTTTATGCCCAATCGTAAATCCTTGGAACGCGCCCTTTCATCGACAACAGCTGTAAATGAAAAGTTCTTACCAGCTATATTTTGCAACACAGTCACAAGTTGACAGTGCCGCCTTTTAGTAGTTCATATGAAGGAGATTCTATGAAATACAATACATTTCAATTTTGCCAGTCTTAGCTAAGCTTTCCTGCCATCCGTTACCAAGTTCATTTCTACCTTTAGCTTTTTCGACTTTTACCCTTTAACAAAATACTTTGTTCTCATTTTTTATATTTCCTTCATATTCTAATTTTGTGATTTTACTTTTACACTGTAGTACTTCCTACCATTTTGCTTATTTTTCTGATTTATTGGTCACAACTCTTGCCCTCATTGTATTTTTTATTTTGATGTCTTCAAATGAAGGTTAACAAAAACAAACGATTACTCAGTTTCATTTCATTTTTATTTGTGTAATTGTGAATGTCTTTTGTAGTGAAAACTTTTCTTTATGGAAGCTTTTCCCAATAGATCTTTAATCATTCAAATCACAAAGAGACAAATTTGGATAGAAAATAAACGGACATAAAAATCAGAAATCAACACACAAGAGATTCCATCCAATCACCCTCTTTATTGATTCACCAAAATTTATTTACGATTAATCGAACAAAATAAAAGTAAACAAAATAAAAATTGACTAGTAACCAAATTGAGAAAGGGAGTCTTGATCTCTATGTATAAAATTATTGGAGGATAAGAACATAGATGGAAGAAGAAAGAATTAGCAAATAGATTTCCACACATTTTACACTCTCTCTTCTAGTCTCAAATTTTAACATCAATTACTTAATGCCCAAGTCAATATTAGATGACAAAAATAATGGATTCACCATGTAGAGAGAGAAATGAACATAATCAAATATGCATACTAATTAGAGGAAACAAAATCATCTCTTTCTTTTACATATTTATTTCCTTTTATTTACGATTTTGTATCAATAAAATTTAACACTCCACCTTGAGGAAAAATCACATATCTCTAACATATCAAGCATGTCATATCTAGGTCTATCACAACTTCCTATATCTCAATCATATCAAGTTACAAGCCTCTACCGCCGTCTACAAGTGATACATCTCCCGCCATGAGGTGCACTACACCAATAGATCTCAAAAGCGTTTGCAATACCACAAAGACCTCCATACAGTATTTGTAGATTTTTCTACTGGACACCCATCTACCACTCAATCTGAGCTTATTACATGATCACTATCAATCCCTCGAGATCAACATGATGACCCTTGTCTGAAATATGATCCTCAACATGATCATCATTAGCAGTGAACACGTTAGCCTCTCCACCTGACTATGGACTAGGATCTCCAACTGTCACTCGCTTCCCATAGCGACCACATGACCAACCAAACTATAAAAGTTCCTTTCTTCCAATACTCCACTCATTTCTACAAGACCACCCTTCTTCAGTCTCAAAGCTCCACCTTGAGTCTCATAAGTGCAACCACGGCGATTCATCTAAACAAGAGGAATAAGATTATGTGAACTAGAAGGAACATGCCTCACGCCCGAGACTTCTCTAATCACACCATCATGCATGTGAAACTAGATAGATCTAGTACAACAAATCGGTAGCTCTTCTCCATTGGCTGTCCTAATTATGCCGAAACACTTCTCATAAGAAAAGAAGCAATTCATATCTTTACAAATGTGAAAACTGGCTCTCGAATCCATCTTATAAGACTTATCTTTACTAACGAAGACATCACAAGAAGTATCAACGTCGTTGCCTTCAGCTATGCTCTCCCATGTATCACTATCATTGTTACTATGTATAGCCTTTTTTGATTCCTTTTATACACTTCACACCTATTATGCATATGACTCTTTGTATGACAATAACAACAAATGATACTTTTTGACATACATTTACCATTAGCGATTTTCTTATTCGGACTTATATCCTTCTTCGAGTCCTTTGCTACCATAGCCTCATCTTGAACTAACTTCACACATTACTCTTTTCTTCTAAGCTCCACATTCAAAAGATTACTACGAACAGTCTCCGGTGTGATAGTTCCATTAGCATTGAAATTACTAAATGAAACAACGAAAGTTTCCCAACTTTCTGAAAGTGAACTCATCAACAAAAGAACATGTAACTCATCATCAAATTTGACATTCACATTTGCCATTTGATTTATTACAGCTTGAAGTTCGTTCAAATGCTCTACAACATACTTCTCTCCATCTAATCTCAGTTGAACCAACTTTCGAACAAGAAAATCCTCATTTGTAGCATTTTTTGACTCATACAAAGATACTAACCTGTCCCACAAACCCTTCGCGGATTCACTACTAGCCACATGATGGAAGATTGAATCATCAAGATACCGATGAATCAACACAATTGCCTTATTATCCATCTTCTTCCATTTTCCCTCCACTACATCAGAGGGCTTCTTCCCATCTCCATCAATCAGATCATGAAGATCAATGTGGTACAAAACATCTTCCATTCTAGGCTTCCAAATACTCTAATTTTTTCCATCTAAAATAGCCATCTTTGAAAAAGAAATCATATCCGACATCTCAATAATTTTTTAAATTCAAAATTACTCTATGCTTTGCGATGGATGGCTCCGATACCAATCTGCAGCAAAAACTTTGTGTTGCGGAAGCTTTTCCCAATAGGACTTTTATCATCCAAATCATAAAGAGATAAATTTGGATAGAAAATAAATGGACATGAAATCAGAAATCAATGCACAAGAGATTCCACTCAACCACCCTCTTAATTGATTCACCAAAATTTATTTACAATTTATCAAACAAAATAAAAGTAAACAAAATACAAATTGAACCAATAACCAAATTGAAAAAAGGAGTTTTGATCTCTTTGGCTAAAATTGTTGGAAGAGATGAACAAAGATGATAGAAGAGAGAATTAGCAAATATATTTTCATACATTTTACGCCCTCTCTTCTAGTCTTTATTTATAACATCAATTATTTAATGCCCAAGTTAATATTAGATGGCAAAAAATAAATTGATTAGCCAACTAGAGAGAGAAATAAATGTAATCAAATATGCCTATTAATTAGGGAAACAAAATCTTCTCTTTCTTTCTTTTGCATTTTTATTTTCTTCTATTTGTGATTTTGCATCACCAAAATTCAACATCTTTCACTAGCTAATAACAGCAAGATACTTTTGGACTATCATTCTAAAGTTAGCTTTTTTTCTCTCCATAAAGTTACATTTTTAACATCATTGCTACCATCGGTATCTATTATAGACTAATTTTATTTAGTAAAAGCGGTTATATAAATTCTGATAATGTATTTACTTCACTCAATAACATTGGTCGTGCGTAAGAATTTGCACTGTGCTACGATGCAGACTATTTAAAACAATAATAGTATATCTTTAGCATACATAAATCTTAGTCATTTTATGCTACTTTTAATCCAAAAACTCTTGGTACAACTTAGTTTATTATTCATGATTTTTTTGCTTGACGTGCCTTTTTTCCCTTTATTTGTCAAACTGTTAGGCAATTAATGTCATGGATGCTTTTGTTTGATTAGCATAATGATTTTATATATTGTTTTAAATTACTAATTTATTGATGTCAACTTCTCTATTTGCAGCTTACCGTATATGCCACCCTCTTTATTGATTCACCAAAATTTATTTACGATTAATCGAACAAAATAAAAGTAAACAAAATAAAAATTGACTAATAACCAAATTGAGAAAGGGAGTCTTGATCTCTATGTCTAAAATTGTTGGAGGATAAGAACAAAGATGGAAGAAAAAAGAACTAGCAAATAGATTTCCACACATTTTACACTCTCTCTTCTAGTCTCTAATTTGAACATCAATTACTTAATGCCCAAGTCAATATTAGATGACAAATATAAATCGATTCACCAAGTAGAGAGAGAAACATAATCAAATATGCCTACTAATTAGAGGAAAAAAAAATCTTCTCTTTCTTTTACATATTTATTTCCTTTTATTTGTGATTTTGTATCAAAAAATTTAACACTCCACCTTGAGGAGAAATCACATATCTCTAACATATCAAGCATGTCATCTCTAGATCTATCACAACTCCCTATATCTCAATCATATCAAGTTACAAGCCTCTACCACCGTCTACAAGTGATACATCTCCCGTCATGAGGTGCACACACCAATTGATTTCAAAAGCATTTGCAATACTACGAAGACCTCCGTACAGTCTTTGTGGATTTTTCTACTGGACACCTGTCTACCACTCAATCTGAGCTTATTACATGATCACTATCGATCCCTCGATATCAACATGATGACCCTTGACTAAAATATGATCCTCAACACGATCATGATAAGCAGTGAACACATTAGCCTCTCCACCTGACTATGGACTAGGATCTCCAACCGTCACTCGCTTCCCATAGTTGACTACATGAACAACCAAACTATAAAAGTCCCTTTCTTCCAATACTCCTCTCATTTCTACAAGACCACCCTTCTTCAGTCTCAAAGCTCCACCTTGAGTCTCGTAAGTGCAACCACGACGATTCATCTAACCAAGAGGAATAAGATTATGTGAACTAGAAGGAACATGCCTCACGCCCGATACTTCTCTAATCACACCATCATGCATACGAAACTAGATAGATCTAATACAACAAATCGGTAGCTCTTTTCCATTGGCTGTCCTAATTATGCCCAAACTCTTCTCATAAGAAGAGAAACAATTCATATCTTTACAAATGTGAAAACTGGCTCTCGAATCCATCTTATAAGACTTCTCTTTACTAATGAAGACATCACAAGAAGTATCATTGTCGTTGCCTTCAGCTATGCCCGCCCATGTATCACTATCACTGTTACTATGTATAGCCTTTTTTGATTCCTTTTATACACTTCACACCTATTATACATATGACTCTTTTTATGACAATAATAACAAACGATACTTTTTGACATACATTTACCATTAGCGACTTTCTTATTCGGACTTATATCCTTCTTCGAGTCCTTTGCTACCATAGCCTCATCTTGAACTAACTCACACATTACTCTTTTCTTCTAAGCTCCTCATTCAAAAGATTACTTCGAACAGTCTCCGGCGTGATAGTTCCATTAGCATTGAAATTACTAAATGAAACAATGAAAGTTTCCCAACTTTCTGAAAGCGAACTCATCAATAAAAGAACATGTAACTCATCATCAAATTTGACATTCACATTTTCTATTTGATTTATTACAGCTTGAAGTTCGTTCAAATGCTCTGCAACATACTTCATTCCATCTAATCTCAGTTGAACCAACTTTCGAACAAGAAAATCCTTATTTGTAGCACTTTTTGACTCATACAAATATACGAACTTGTCCCACAAAGCCTTCGCGGATTCTCTACTAGCCACATGATGGAAGATTGAATCATCAAGATACCGATGAATCAACGCAATTACCTTCTTATCCATCTTCTTCCATTTTACCTCCACTACATCAGAGGGCTTCTTCCCATCTCCATCAATCAGATCATGAAGATCAATGAGGTACAAAACATCTTCCATTCTAGGCTTCCAAATACCCTAATTTTTTCCATCTAAAATAGCCATCTTTGAAAAAGAAATCACATTCGACATCTCAATAATTTTTCAAATTCAAAATTACTCTAAGCTTTGCGATGACTGGCTCTGATACCAATCTGTAGCAAAAACTTTGTTTTGCGGAAGCTTTTCCCAATAGGTCTTTTATCATTCAAATCACAAAGAGATAAATTTGGATAGAAAATAAATGGACATGAAATCAAAAATAAATACACAAGAGATTCCACTCAACCACCCTCTTAATTGATTCACCCAAATTTATTTACATTTGTCGAACAAAATAAAAGTAGACAAAATACAAATTGAACCAATAACCAAATTTAAAAAAAGGAGTTTTGATCTCTTTGGCTAAAATTGTTGGAAGAGATGAACAAAGATGGTAGAAGAGAGAATTAGCAAATAGATTTTCATACATATTACACCCTCTCTTCTAGTCTTTATTTATAACATCAATTATTTAATGCCCAAGTTAATATTAGACGGCAAAAAATAAATTGATTACCCAACTAGAGAGAGAAATAAACGTAATCAAATATTCCTATTAATTAGGGGAAACAAAATCTTCTCTTTCTTTCTTTTGCATATTTATTTTCTTCTATTTATGATTTTGTATCATCAAAATTCAACAGCTTTTACTAGCTAATAACAGCAGGATACTTTTGAACTATCATTCTAAAGTTAGCTTTTTCTCTCTCCATAAAGTTACATTTTTAACATCTTTGCTACCATCGGTATCTATTATAAACTAATTTTATTCAGTAAAACCGGTTATATAAATTCTGATAATGTATTTACTGCACTCAATAACATTGGTCATGCGTAAGAATTTGCACTGTGCTACGATGCAGACTATTTAAAACAATAATAGTATATCTTTAGCATACATAAATCTTAGTCATTTTATGCTGCTTTTAATCCAAAAACTCTTGGTACAACTTAGTTTATTATTCACGATTTTTTTGCTTGACATGCCTTTTTTCCCATTATTTGTCAAACTGTTAGGCAATTAATGTCATGGATGCTTTTGTTTGATTAGCATAATGATTTTATATATTGTTTTAAATTACTAATTTATCGATGTCAACTTCTCTATTTGTAGCTTACTGAATATGCCACCATCATACTCTTTATCCTGTAGTCTTGAATTGTAAAAGATTGTATGCTAAATGTGTGCAGCTTTATTCGATCCATTTGAGTACTATTTAAATTTAACTAATGTTTCCTGCTAACACATATCCATAAAATCAAATCACTTTGCTATAGCAGAATGGTGTTTTGTTCTGGTAACAAATGTCATTTAGTCTTCCTAGTCATATAGGGTTACTTAAGGTCCAAACAAAAGATCCTCGGATTTGGAGTCAGTTCACTTTAAAAACCAAAGAGATTGATTTAAAACACATTCAGTTCAGTTTGAAAATCACCTTTGAAAAGATTTAAATAGATTTAATCAGCATAAACCCAATTAAACCTAAAATAATCCTTATTAGCTAAGCTTAAGTCATAGTTAAATTATAATTGGGTTTAATGAACTTGATTAAGTGCTAATTAACTTACTAATGCAACTTGGTTAAAAGGCTAAACCAATTTTTTTTTGAAAGTTAAACCCTAATTATTTAACTATTAATTAAATAATCCATTAATTAAATAATAATTAATTAACTAATTAACTTAATTAAATAATTATCAATCATTAATTACTTCTTAACCATTTTAAATTCCAATTAAAACTTAATTAATCAAACAATAGTCACTAATTTAACTTAAGTGTTGATTATTTACTTATTACCTTCTTAATTACTAATTAAGGCTAGTTACCTTTTTATTTTACTAATTAAATAAATAATTAAATTACAAAACTTAATTACTTTTTAATTAAATTTTTAATTACTAATTAATTTTTTTGAAAACTTTTACAAAACAATTTCAAATTTAAACAACTTGAAACTAAAATCGATAAATTTCGTCGAACAACATCCACGGCAATTATCGCTATGGCCACGGTTTGCTCTAACATATTCTTAGCGAACCACTTCACAACTCCTTACTTTTTTTTCATTGTTTAAACATTTTTTAGAATATTTTTTTTTAAAATTTTTTGAAACTAAAGCTGCAAACTTTAATCCATTTCAAAACTTTAAACTTCGAAAACCAACTTCCATTCCAACCGAATCTCAAATCCGTCGCAATTATACAAAGTAGCAAACTTTGTTTACCAAAAATCCTGCCATAACTCATGTTTTACAATCAACACATTATGAAAACAAACCATCTTCATCATAGGTTGCAAATATGCATCCATATATACATGCTTACTAACTTTATAATACAACATCGATTTTCATAACCAAATCAAGCTATAATAAACCATCCAAATCATAACTAACCACATAGTTATCATTCAACTTCTACACTATATTATCACTATGATAATGACTTAATAATCAAGCAAAATTCTTTTCCAAAATAAGGTAGTTTACTCACCAAATGCCATCCAAACAAGACCAAACAAAGCTACAACTTGAACCTAAGCTAGAACTATGCTTTCCCTTCTAGAAAAATGATGTTTATTGTGGCCTTAGAGGTCAAAATAGGTTCAGCGTTACTAAATGAGCTTGGCCATGACATGTTTAGGAGGTGTGTGAGCTTGATAATGAAATGAGAAGAGGTAGGAAGGAAGAAGTGATTTAAACAAGTTTTCTAAGGATTTTTTCTCTCATCTCAAGGCAAAAAGAAGAAGTAATGAAAATTTTAAAATTGAAGAAGAAAGAAATGAAAGCAAGAAGATAAGAAGGAGAATATGTGGGTATATATAGGCACAAAATGAATTAAATAATATAACCTGTCATAATTATATCTAGTCACATCACAAAACTTTTATAATATATATATATATATATATAATTATGTTTAGTCACATCACTTTCTTATATATATAGTTATGTTTAGTCACATCACTTTCTTATATATATATATATATATATATATATAATTAATTATTATGTTTAGTCACATCGCTTTCTTTTTTACATATATATAATTATTATGTTTAGTCACATCACTTTCTTTTATATATATAATTATTATGTTTAGTCACATCACTTTCTTATATATATAAGTTCAATTATCAATTGACTAAGATGTGGTTAGAGATAATTATGGTTAATGATTATAAATCTAGATGTGACAATACTATATACATACATACATATATATATGTATATATATATATGTATATATGTATATATATATGTATATATATATATGTATATATATATACTAGTGCGAACCCGTGCTTCGCATACGTGTTGTGGATATATTCTTGTTTTGAACTTACTAATGAATATTTTTTGTAGAAATGTTAATGTGATGATAATTAATTGTAGCATCCAATTAATTCATTTGTTTCTCATTGATATTGAGAATGGCATCCATATATTTTTCTCTTTGACCAATTTTTAAATACCAATTAATGTGCTAGTTCATGAATCAAAGCAAATATGTCAATCTTTCGTGCATGTCTATGTGACGTGAACAAAAAAACACAACCATGAAAAGTTCATATCATTATACAATCTATAGACATGAGACCTTCATTGTATGGAACGAATACGGAGTAGTCTAAATACAAACTCCTTGGTAAGAGCGATATCATAAAATTAACTATGTAATATTAGGATTGTGCAAAGTAATTTAAAGATGAAATTACTCAAAAATGGAAAAACAGAAGAGCTTATTTGGGAACTAAGATTAATATAAGAGATTTAATTAATAGCCTAATGTTTTCATCTTGAGATCATGTGCGTGGCACAAACCAAAAGCATCGCTAAAATTTTGAGATTCCTACACATAATTCCATTTTTATTTTTTGTCTTAAATATTTCGGTAAAATGGATCAACATACAAAATGAGAAAACAAAACTAAATTAAATGAAAAAAGGTTTATTTTTTACTGAGATCATGTAAATAAGTCCTCATGCTTCACATCTATAGCTATGATACTTTCCACGATATTGCATGCGTGTGTGCATGTGCCAAACCAAGCCTTCCAATTTGTGGGCAAGAACCAATGGCGACAATATTTTCCATGATATTGGTGTGCCCAAATTAAATCTTCCTACAAAAAAGAAATATTTTATTATAGATGTAGAAAATTTGATAATATATTCATTCTAGCAATGAACGTGACAAATGAGAGAAATTCCTTTTGAAATAAGAATAGCTCTATAGTAAAAAAGAGTTCTTCCAAAGGAGAGGCTTTTTCACAGTGGCGAAAATGCTACCACACACTTTTAGCACCAAAGAATGTAATTTCCACATTGATTAAATCATATATATCACACACATTTTACTATGTTGTTGCAGCAAAGTTGGATAATTTACATATTAGTTCATCAAATCATGGTTCCCATGTATTTGTATTCACATGCAATAACTAAATGTGAATTTCATAAGAATAATTTTTTTTGCATAATACTCACTTAAATGAAATACATATCTTAGTCAAAATGCTCTAAGTTAATAGCACCAGACATAATCTCTGCTCTTAATCTAACATGAACAAAGCCATTACTGGCTTGTAAGCGAAAACACTGACCCTCGCCAAAATTTTATTCCAACATTTTATTTACTTTAGCACAAACTCGACTAATCCGAGAAATCAAGTATTGAAATTTCTTGTAAGTTATTTTTCTAAATGCACAATAACCTAGGCCCTAACAACACCCAATGTATATGGGATGCTACTAATGGGTACGGAGCTGCTAGTTTACCTGAAAAACAAGTCACCTGGAACACCCCAAAAGAAGAATGTGCAAGCTGATACAGGGGGTTATTCCTATTTCACAACTGAGATGGTTCCGGTCTTAGCTCGTGTGCTCCTTCTATCAGAGTAGAATAATTTTCAATGGGTACTTTTGCCAAGGAAAATATGACACTTAGAAAATATGATTGCATTATGATATTAGGACCCTACAACATCATCCTTCATATGTTTACTCACTAAAGTTTAAGTATGAAAACGTCGAATATGTTTTTTAACAGTGATAAAAACTGGGATATTATTTGATTGATGTGTTGGGTTTTAATTGCATCTCGATATAACATGATTATATTGATATCCATAACCAAAATCAATCTATAATACCAAGGGAAAAAACCTAATATATTCTATGCTTTCAAAAAAGAGATGTCTATGTGGATTAAACATGAATAAAACTCAAAAATATCATTTTAAGATGGTAATAAAACTCGATGGCTTAACTTTCAAATTCAATCCACCAACGTCGGTAACCACAACCTATTATAGATGTAACTTGTAACATGATGAAAATAAATTTGTATTCTTTGCATCTAAAATCTATAGTATCGATAGGAAGTTCATTATAATGATGAATATTTTAGGAGTAATATCAGTTTCGGTAGCAAGGAATTTCAATATCTCATCAACTGAACATGAACTTACATGCATAATGCATAACCAATAAAATTCACAAATACGCTTGCACAATGCAGGCATGATATTCACATATTCATCAAAAGAAAAAATACAAAACATAACAGAAGCATGTACAACAAAAAATATGAAATATAATGTTAAGGAGTTTTCAAAATAAGGTCTGTTGTGAAACCTAAAAAAGAATGGATGCAATATTCAAATGTATAAAAAAAATAACATATTGTTAACGGAAAAACATTATTAAACGGTAGTGTTACATCATTAATAAAAAATTATAATGATAAAAAATACATACTGTAACAACCCGCGTATTTTACGATTGAATATTTAAATATTTTATTTAAAAATTTCATCGTTAGTCGGAATTTAGTCCGAAAAGCTAGTTTTTGCATACGGTCGAATTAGGACTCGGGACCACTTCCATTGAGTTCAAAACGCCGTTTGCGATCTTTTTGAGTATAAACTTTGATACGTTTGGAGTTAGTGGAATTTTTCCACTTTTCACTTAGGGCTTTGGTTTGGGCTGAACCCTATAACCCCACTTATTAACTCAGTCCCAACCCTCTCATCCTCATTTACGTCCTTTCTATTTTCCTAACACCCAAGCTTTTATAACAATGGAGAGTGGAATCGGAAATTGAAACTCAAGCCCTAGTTTTCTTTTGCAAATCAAGCTCTACCTCCAAACTAATAGAAGAAACTTTGGTAAGCCTCTTCTTCTTCTTCTCCAACTCATTCTCTTATCAATTTCAGAAATTCCTAACCTAACTTTGGGGATGTTCTTCTTTTTGAGCATAGATTCAAGCTCGTTTGAGTTGTGTTGAAGAGTGGTTGATTCTCCCTTTGCTTTCAAGCTTCTTCTTCATTGTTTTTATGAAAAGGTGAGATTTTTATCTCACATCTTAGTCTATAACTATCTTCGATTGTTAGGTATGAATTCCTAACGCTTATTCTTGTACAATTGCTTTTGGTTTGGATTGATTCGGTGAATATTTCAATTTTTGGTGTTTTGGGTTCAATTCTTTAAAAATCATAGCTTTAATGTCTTGATCATGTTTTTGGTGATGAACCGAAGAGCTTCTATCGCCAGGTAGTCGATTGGCGTAAACCCTTAGTGCCATTGCTCGACCGATAGCAATTGGGAAGGGAATGGCATTTATTAGATGGGCATGGGAGTATTGGCAACAGGCTCCAGTCGACCGAGCTCAGGGTCCGGTCGACCGACCTACTATCCGAGCACTTCCTGCCTCTGGTTTGGAAGTGCAGGTTACAGGCTCCGGTCGACCGAGCTCAGGGTCCGGTCGACTGACCTGCTACCCCGAGCAGTTCCATCTTTGGTTCGGTCAACCGACTTAGGGAGTCCGGTTGACCGACCTGCTCCTATTTGCCAATTTTGCCTATATTGCCTATTTTGTTGAATTTCCAACTTTAACCGATTCGTGTTGTTTCACTTTTGTTGTTATCATTTATTATCGACTTTGATCACATTTTCTTTGGGAATTTTCAAAATATCCATTTTGATGGATTTAATATCGATTTCTTTGGATTTTATTCACGTCTTCGAATGTGAATTTCGGTGATTGATTGTTTTACAATCATTTTTGTGATTTGTCACTTCAACATATAAAGGTTTTCAATACTAGTAGTAAATATCAAAACCCTTTCTTCAAAACGATTTCAACACTAATTTATTACAAAGCTCGTTTCTCAAACCGTTTTCCAATCTATTAGTATTACAAACCTTTACCTCACTATGAGAAATCCAATTAAACGACTTAGTAAAACGAGTGGTATGAAACGCTTGAGTTTGATTCGTCGGTTAATTCTTGGACTTGTTCGATTGAATCTCTTGTGACAATTTTCTAGTGGAGATCTACAATTTGCTCGTAAATATTTAAGTTAAGTTAGTGGTTATGGGACATGATGCTAAGCTCATATATTTACTAGCTTAGAGTAATTGACACTTTCTTGATGATCATTGAGGATCATTTTTATGTTTTAGACTAGCGCTATGCTATGTTTCTTTGTCCACGGAGGGGACAGTATCTCGTTTTATGGAGCTTCGTCTCATTTTTATTATAGGCTAACGACCTATTTATTTTGGAGTTTCGACTCAATTCTTGTGGGCTAGCGACCCATATTTTTTATGGAGTTCGGTTCATTGGACATAACGTTGTACTACGTTGATGTTCCGATCTATTCGAGTTTCAAGTTCCTCGGACGTACTGATATTGTACTACGTCGTTGGACCGGCTCTATGGTTAGCGACCATGGGATAACGTCCCGTTTGTGATACACGTGTTGGCGAGTTTTCATGCTCCCGTTCTATGATAGGCCTCCCCCTTTTTGTGATTCCTAGATTTCTATCGATGATTTCTAGAATTTGAATTTCACCAATTTTATGATTGGCATTTGTATGTTGTCAATATTTGTGGCTTGGTGAATGAAATAAGGAGTATGACATTCCTTTTGATCTTTGAGAAGATTTTTGTGGTATTGATTATTCTCTTGTTGATTTTCAATTACTTATTTATCACAGCTTGACATTGTGATTATTATACGTTTAGTCATATCTCTTATTCTATATCATTTCATCTGATATTTATAGCTAGACTGATCGGTTTATTGTTTTCGTATGAAATAATACTCGGGTCAGACCGAGATGTTACAGGTGCTTCTGCTTGACTTCTCCCCAGGGATTCATTACTCCGACTTTTGGCTAACTACTTAGATTAGTAGTTTTTGGTTGTATACATTTGAGATATAGACTCATAGTTGTGTACTTATTCCTTTGTATAGCACTTGTTGCTATTCTTTTGTGTCATTGTGGATCTTTTAGAACACTACTCTGATGAACACTTTTATGTGTTATATATATTCATGTCTATTTCCACCTTTGTGATATGAATTATCTGTGACTGATTTGTGTTATGTTTATTTCTATATTTGTTTTCGAAGACATTATAGCCACTGTGTAGTAGCTTTGAGTTTGTATCGGTATGTCGGATTTCAAAGAATGCAAGTTATATTTTATCTGGCATATCGGTACTCGCACAAAGCAATTATATAGAGGGTCGCTCCTCAACAGCCTTATTCTCCGTGCTAGTCGACGGCATTACACCGTAGTGTCCTTGGCTAGCGTGGGTATAGAGGTGGGACGTCACAGCTTGGTATCAGAGCCAAACTTCGGAACAATGTAGAATAATCTAGCAAGGATCATCGTCCTAAGTCCATCTTAGGAATTGTGCTTTAGGATTTAATTCGAGTCTTCGTACCGATTCATCCTATTTTCTCTATGGTTCCTTGTTTTATCTATCAAGATTGCTTGATATTCATTTCGTGAATAACCTTTTTCTTCTTCTTTCTTTCTTTCTAAAGGAAGGGAAATGGTTAGACCAGGCCGTCCCAGCGCCGGTCAATCTAGTGCTACTCCCCAAGATGGATTTTTTATGTCTGCCCAGCAGCTTCTTGATTTAGTTAAGAATGCTCAAGCAGCCAGTTCTAATTCGGAACCAACTCATCCTAAGTATGGATTTGCACGCTTCTGCAACGATTATACCAACTTGGGTGGGAAGCCATTCAAAGGTTCTAAAACTATTATTGAAGTCCAGGCTTGGCTGAGATCATGCATCGAATCTTTTCTTGCATGAACCTCATTGATCTTCATCGAGTTCAGGTGGCCTCTAGTATGCTCTAAGAAAGAGCATTGGACTAGTATGAACTTCTTATTTCTGAAATCAATGAAGCTGATCTCACTTGGGAGAAACTCCGAGAATGCTTCGAATTAAAATTTGTGCCAGAAGCTGAGAAGGTGACTTTGGCTCGCCATTTCATTGACCTTGTTCAAGGTGAATCTTCTATGACAGACTATGTCGCATCTTTCGAATCTCTTTCCAAATACGGGGTTGAATACATTAACTCCCCATTGAAGAAGAACCAAAGATTTGTCTATGGCTTGAACAAAAATCTTAAGAAGCCATTACTTCTAAAATTAGAAGTTTCTTTTGATCAACTCATTGATATCGCTCTTCGTCTTGTAGAGGCGGATAGGGAGAGTGATGTTGAAGTTGTGGGTGCCAAACCAAACTTCAATAATAACAAGAAAAGGCCTATTAAATTCAAAGGACCTAATCCCAACAAGAAAGGAAAACAAGCAACTCTTGTAGCAAAGACTCCTACCTCTAGTAGTTGGTAGTGCTATAACTGTGGTTCTTAAGACCATTATGCCAATAAATGTCCGAAACCTCTCTTTTGTCGCTATTGCAAAAGTCCGGGTCATCTTTTATCTTCATGCCCCAAACTTCAAGGCAAGAAGAAGGGAAAGTTAAATGTTGCTCATGCCCCTGGCAACACATCTCGTGGTCAAGGTATGTCTCATTCTATCGTTGATGGCATCATTATATTTCGTGACCAACCTATTCGAGTTCTTTTTGATACAGGAGCATCCCATTCTTTTATATCAAAAGAGCTTTTTGATACTTTTTATTTAAGTGTTGTTGCTTTAATGACTTCTTTGAGAATTGCGAATCCGGTTGGTGGATCCGCAACGATTAGTTTGCTTTGTATAGATGTGGAGATTATTTTGTGCGATTTTTCTTTCCTAGTCGATTTGCATGTTATGCGTTACTTAGGCTTTGGAATGATTTTGGGAGTGGATTGGCTTAATCGTTATGAAGCTCATATCCTATGCCCTGAGCGGACTATTCATCTTCAACATCCCCAATCTGTTAAGCAGATTTCTATTATTCTCAAAGATTCGGATTCCACTTTATCTGCATCTTTATATTCTTTAAATCCTCGTGATGATGATAATGATGATGAGGAAGACGTCATTTCTCTTATTCACGTTGTTCGTGAATTTTCCGACATATTTGAGCCCGTTTTAGGATTACCACCTAAGCGAGCAATTGAGTTCAGAATTAATCTTACCCTTGGAGCTCAACCTATTACTCTTCCTCCTTATCGTTTGTCCAATAAAGAAAATGAGGAGATGCGCATACGATTATTCGATTTGGAAACGAAGCAATTTATTCGCTCTAGTTCCGCGCCTTGGGGAGCTTCGGCTATTTTTGTGAAGAAATCCGATGGCACACTTTGGCTTTGCGTTGACTACCGCAAGCTTAATGATCTTACCATCAAAAATAAATATCCTTTGCCTCAGATTGATGACCTATTCGATCAACTTAGGGGTGCTAGAATCTTTTCACAATTGGACTTGGCAGCCAGTTTTCATCAGCTTCGTATTGCAGAGGATAGCATTCCTTTGACATCTTTCCGTACTCGATATGGATCTTGAATGGCTTGTTATGCCATTTGGTTTAACGAATGCTCCGGCTTATTTCGTCGACCTTATGAATCGAGTTTTCAAAGATTTTCTCGATCGATTTGTTCTCATCTTTATTGATGATATTCTTGTATATTCAAAAATCAAGGAGGAGCATGAAAAACATCTTCGGATTGTGTTGGAAACTCTTAGGAGTAATCAATTAAAAGCAAAATTTTCTAAATGCCATTTTTGGCAATCTAGTGTGAAGTTTCTCGGTCATATTATTTTCGAATCCGGAATTTCCGTGGATCCTTTAAAGATTGAAGCGATTCAAGATTGAAAGAGACCGGAGAGTGTGACGGAAATCCGTAGCTTCCTTAGATTGGCGGGTTATTACCGTCGTTTTATCATGGACTTCTCAAAAATTGCCGTGCCTATCACTAGCTTAACTAAGAAAGGTGTTAAATACATTTGGTCGGACAAATGTGAAACTTCTTTTCAGAAATTAAAAGAACTCCTTTCTGATGCTCCTATTCTTGTTATTCCCGAGGGGAATCAAGATTTCGTTGTTTATACCGATGCTAGTCGCGTTGGTTTGGGTGCCGTTCTTATGCAAAAAGAACGTGTTTTTGCTTATGTTTCTAGGCAATTGAAGCTAGCTAAGACTAGATATGCCACTCATGATTTAGAACTTGCGGCTATCGTTTTCGCCCTTCGAATTTGGCGTCATTATTTATTGGGAGAAAAATTTATTCTTAATACCGACCATAAATCTTTGAAGTATCTATTTTCTCAAAAGGAATTAAATTTGCGTCAACAACGTTGGCTCTAATTTCTTACATCTTATGATCTTGATATTCTTTATACTCCCGGAAAGGGAAATCGTATTGCCGATGCACTTAGTCGCAAGCAAAAAACGGTTGTTTCTATGATGATACCCGAATGGAATGATCTCGGAATTTTATCCACTTGTGAAATTCGATACCGTGTTTCCGATTTATGTTTATCTCTTGTTTTATGTAGCCTTGAGGCTCATCCTTCTCCTTTAGACCGCATTCTTGAAGCTCAAAGGCTAGATCCCGAATTGGCTCTTCTTGGCCAAAATATTAAGGATAAAATTGATATTGAAAGTTTGAAAGACTTTGATATGATTCTCGTAGCGGCATTCGAAAATTTGGTAGACTTATCGTGCCAAATATTAGTGATCTTCATAAAGATATCTTAGAAGATTCTCATCATTCTAAATTTACCATTCATCCCGGTAGTAGTAAAATGTACGCGGATATGAAGCGGCTTTATTATTGGGAGGGAATGAAATCTGATATTGCTAACTTTGTTAAGTGTTACATGACTTGCCAACTTGTCAAGGCCGAACATCAAAGGCCCGGTGGGTTATTGCAACCTTTAGAAATTCCAATTTGGAAGTGGGACCAAATTTCCATGGATTTTATAGACGGCCTTCCCCGTTCTCGTTCGGGTCATGATAGCTTATGGGTGATAGTTGATAGACTCACTAAATCCGCCCATTTTATTCCCGTTCGGTCCAATCGAACCGTTCCTTTCTTAGCCAAACTTTTTATCAAAGAAATTTTTAAATTGCATGGAGTTCCTACTTCTATTGTTAGTGATCGTGATCCATTGTTTACTAGTGGATTTTGGAAGAGTCTTCAAAAAGCTTTGGGAACGAAGCTTAATTTTAGCACCGCTTATCATACTCAGTCCGACGGACAAACCGAGCATGTGAATCAAACTCTTGAAGATCTTCTTCGTGCATGTGTTCTTGATTTTGGTGGAAGTTGGGAAGATCATATTTCTCTCGTTGAGTTTTCCTATAATAATAGCTTCCAATCTAGTATTGGTATGGCTCCTTTTGAGGCACTCTATGGAAGGCCATGCCGTTCTCCTTCTTGTTGGCTTGAGGCCGGTGAGAAGCTGGTTTTAGGTCCAGATTTTATTCGTGATTCCACAGAAAAGATTGATCTTATTCGTCATAGGATGAAAGAAGCCCAGAGTAGACAAAAATCCTATGCCGATAACCGAAGAAGGAGGTTAGAATTTTCTGTGGGAGATTTGGTGTTTGTTCGTGTTTCACCTATGAAGGGTGTTGTGCGTTTCAGTCGATTGGGAAAGTTAGCACCTCGATATATTGGTCCATTTTCCATCACCGAACGTATTGGTTCCGTGGCTTATCGCCTTTTGTTACCGGCTCAATTTTCTGCTATTCATGACGTATTTCACGTTTCTCAATTGCGGAAATGCCTTCGAGATTCCGATTCTATTCTTGAGCCCGGTGTTGTGGAAGAAATTGAAGTTTCGCCTAATTTAACTTTTGAGCAACATCCTATTTGTATTATTGCTTCGGAAGTCAAATGACTTCGAAATAACGATGTTCCGCTTGTGAAAGTTCAATGGTCCTCAAATCCTAAATATTGCTCTTGGTAATCTAGAGAATTCATCGAGCGAACACATCCGGACTTACTTTCTCGTGCTCTTTGAGGTGAACTTCTTATTTCAGATTTCTTTTGTGTTGTATATGCTTTTATGGTTGTTACTATATATTTTCTTCTTAAATATTGCGAGGACACAATTTCTTTAAGGAGGGGAGTCTGTAACAACCCGCATATTTTACGATTGAATATTTAAATATTTTATTTAAAAATTTCATCGTTAGTCAGAATTTAGTCCGAAAAGCTACTTTTTGCATACGGTCGAATTAGTACTCGGGACCACTTCCATTGAGTTCAAAACGCCATTTGCGATCTTTTTGAGTATAAACTTTGATATGTTTGGAGTTAGTGGAATTTTGCCACTTTTCACTTAGGGCTTTGGTTTGGGCTGAACCCTATAACCTCACTTTTAAGTCAGTCCCAACCCTCTTCTCTTCATTTACTTCCTTTCTATTTTCCTAATACTCAAGCTTTTATAACAGTAGAGAGTGGAATGAGAAATTGAAACTCAAGCCCTAGTTTTCTTTTGCAAATCAAGCTCTAGCTCCAAACTAATAGAAAAAACTTTGGTAAGCCTCTTCTTCTTCTTCTCCAACTCATTCTCTTATCAATTTCAGAAATTCCTAAACCTAAGTTTGGGAATGTTCTTCTTTTTTAGCATAGATTCAAGCTCGTTTGGGTTGTGTTGAAGAGTGGTTGATTCTTCCTTTGCTTTCAAGCTTCTTCTTCATTGTTTTTGTGAAAAGGTGAGATTTTTATCTCACATCTTAGTCTATAACTATCTTTGATTGTTAGGTATGAATTCCTAACGCTTATTCTTGTACAATTGCTTTTGGTTTGGATTGATTTGGTGAATATTCCAATTTTTGGTGTTTTGGGTTTAATTCTTTAAAAATCATAGCTTTGATGTCGATCATGTTTTCGGTGATGAACCGAAGAGCTTCTATGGCCGGGTAGTCGATTGGCGTAAACCCTTAGTGCCGTTGCTCGACCGATAGCAATTGGGAAGGGAATGGCATCTATTAGATGGGCATGGGAGTGCTGGCAACAGGCTCCGGTCGACTGAGCTTAGGGTCCGGTCGACCGACCTGCTATCCGAGCACTTCCTGCCTCTGGTTTGGAAGTGCAGGTTACAGGCTCCGGTCGACCGAGCTCAGGGTCCGGTCGACCGACCTGCTACCCCGAGCAGTTCCATCTTTGGTTCGGTAAACCGACTCAGGGAGTCCGGTTGACCGACCTGCTCTTATTTGCCAATTTTGCCTATATTGCCTATATTGCCTATTTTGTTGAATTTCTAACTTTAATCGATTCGTGTTGTTATCATTTATTATCGACTTTGATGACATTTTCTTTGGGAATTTTCGAAATATCCATTTTGATGGATTTAATATCGATTTCTTTGGATTTTATTCACGTCTTCGAATGTGAATTTCGCTGATTGATTGTTTTACAATCATTTTTGTGATTTGTCACTTCAACATATAAAGGTTTTCAATACTAGTAGTAAATATCAAAACCCTTTCTTCAAAACGATTTCAACACTAATTTATTACAAAGCCCGTTTCTCAAACCGTTTTTCAATCTATTAGTGTATACAAACCTTTACCTCACTTGTATGAGAATTCCAATTAAACGACTTAGTAAAACGAGTGGTATGAAACGCTTGCATTTGCTTCGTCAGTTAATTCTTGGACTTGTTCGATTGAATCTATTGTGACAATTTTCTAGTGGAGATCTACATTTTGCTTATAAATATTTAAGTTAAGCTAGTGGTTATGGGACATGATGCTAAGCTCATATATTTACTAGCTTAGAGTAATTGACACTTTCTTGTTGATCATTGAGGATCATTTTCGTGTTTTAGACTAGCGCTATGCTATGTTTCTTTGTCCACGGAGGGGATGATACCTCGTTTTATGGAGCTTCGTCTCATTTCTAGTATAGGCTAACGACCTATTTATTTTGGAGTTTCGACTCAATTCTTGTGGGCTAGCGACCCATATTCTTTTATGGAGTTCGGTTCATTGGACATACCTTTGTACTACGTCGATGTTCCGATCTATTTGAGTTTCAGATTCCTCGGGCGTACCGATATTGTACTACGTCGTCGGACCAGCTCTATGGTTAGCGACCATGGGATAGCGTCCCATTTGTGATACACGTGTTGGTGAGTTTTCATGCTCCCGTTCTATGATAGGCCTCCCCCTTTTTGTGATTCCTGGATTTCTATCGATGATTTCTAGAATTTGAATTTCACCAATTTTATGATTGGCATTTATATGTTGTCAATATTTGTGGCTTGGTGAATGAAATAAGGAGTATGACATTCCTTTTGATCTTTGAGAAGATTTTTGTGATATTGATTAATCTCTTGTTGATTTTCAATTACTTATTTATCACAGCTTGGCATTGTGATTATTATACGTTCAGTCATATCTCTTATCCTTTATCATTTCATCTGATATTTATAGCTAGACTGATCCGTTTATTATTTTCTTATGAAGTAATACTCGGGTCAGACCGAGATGTTACAGGTGCATCTGCTTGACTTCTCCCCAGGGATTCATTACTCTGACTTTTGGCTAACTATTTAGATTAGTAGTTTTTGGTTGTATACATTTGAGATATAGACTCATAGTTGTGTATTTATTCTTTTGTATAGCACATGTTGCTATTCTTTTGTGTCATTGTGGATCTTTTAGACCACTACTTTGATGAACACTTTTATGTGTTATATATATTCATGTCTATTTCCTCCTTTGTGATATGAATTATCTGTGACTGATTTGTGTTATATTTATTTCTATATTTGTTTCCGAAGACATTATAGTCACTGTGTAGTAGCTTTGAGTTTGTTTCGGTATGTCGTTTTTCAAAGAATGCAAATTATATTTTATCTGGCATATCGGTACTCGCACAAAGCAATTATACAGAGGGTCGCTCCTCAACAGCCTTATTCTCCATGCTAGTTAACGTCATTACACCGCAGTGTTCTTGGCTAGCGTGGGTATAGAGGTGGGGCGTCACACATAGATTGTGTGAAGCAATAATTATGTGTCGCAAACGAAGATGAGTTTAGCTTGGAAGGGAGCAGTAGCATGTTGATCTGAATAGCACGTTCCGAAGGTGAAAAATATCATAGCAATCAACCAGTCACATTCAATTGGGTAGGCAACAACACTATTAGCAGCCACAAGTTGTATAAGCAAGGCAATGTTAAAGTTGTTTTAAAGAATGCAAGAGGTGTAAATGAATGACTAAGATGCTAGGAATTAGCTGTTGAGAATTAGCACTGATATGCATGACCGAGTCACTGGGAATTATCCATAAGCACTGCTGATGCATACTCCGTTGATGCATGTTATCAGCACTGGTATGCTAAGCTAAAGTGGAACAACTGGCCTGAGAAGAGTAACATGTGTTGCATGGAGATGTTGGTGCCTGAAGCTTAAATGAACGCACTGTATAAGGATGCCAGAGTATTTTGGCTTGAAGGAGATTGAAGTCTCGAGCCCGATTGATCTATGTGCGCTGTATGATTGAGCGGCTTGCGTTATATGATGTTTTGATATGCCTGAGAGAAAAAAACCTAAACTTGTTGTGTATATATTTATCTATATATGTATGTGTCTATATATACACACACATACATATGTGTGTGTGTGAGATCAAGGATACCTACAGGTAATAATATTTAAGATCAAAGTCATGCTAAATAGGTTTCTAGCTAATAATGCAGTAGTTAATGGTTCCAGAGTTGTTTGTTCATGAATTTTAGTCCAAACCATTTGAACATAAATGTCTATTCTATTATGCAGTGTGGAAAATAACAGTTTTAGATAATTAATTTTTCAAGATTTTTATAAATTTGAACAAGCAGTTAAAATTTTTAGATAGCAGGGTACATTTTAATGATAAAAAATTAAGACTTCATACATTTCTACCTTTAAGTCAATTTAGATGTCCTTTTATATTGAATCAGATGTAAGAAGGTTCAGCTACCCTTCATTTGTTTTCCATGTTGCCGATAACATTCAAAATTTATTTATAGGGCGTTCAACTAATCCCATTAAGTTAAAAATATTTCTTTTGATGTTTGTAGTCACCTTTATTGCTCATTTACGCGATCTTTTAACTTAATTTACTGAGTAAAATGATATCGCTTTGAACGTTGAAATTGTATTGAGTTTTCATCATCGCTCATTTATGCGATCATTTAACTTAATCCACTGAGTAAAATAATATCACTTTGAATGCTGAAATTGTATTGAGTTTTCATCCATTCAACCCACGATTACTTCATATTCACTTTACTTCATATTCACTTCAACCTATGACGTCATTCTAAAACATAACACGCCTACCTTGATTGTACTTATGTTAGCTTCACAATGATACAACAGTGGATGATCATAGTTTTTCAAAGACACTTCCAAGTAATTTTAATCCATCTACTGACCAAATTAAAAAATAATGGTATATATACACATACACGTACGTACATACATACATACATACATAAATACATACATACATACATATACTAAATGAACAACTTACCTTTGAGATCTTCACCTTTGTTTCTTAATAAGAAAAGGAGACTTGAACTTTTAAGTCCTTTATTCTTTCGATTTCTTTGGGTAAAATTAGATCAATAAATAATGAAATACTTACACAATGCGAAGGGTGTGAAAGCAGTGTTATGAACATAGGCCCATGGTTCTAAAAATTTATCAAGGATTGTTCAAAATATAATAAAGTGAAATTACTTATATCTTTTAGACTTCAATTAGTAGAATCATGATTGCAATATCTTATAGAACCATGAGCGAAGACAAAATAAGCTACAACCAATTTTTCATATATACCTATTATTTAAATTTCAATTACCCGAACATATATATATATCAATGATTTTTCAATTAAATGCCATTATTTAGGTGATAAATCAATTGAAATTGTATAATCAATTGAAATAGGGATCCATTTTTTACATATAAATTGAAATTACACAAGAATATTGTGGCTGTAAATGTCAACTTAATGGTGATAATAGTACTAATTAATTTTAAAGAAGAAACATTCAGGTAACATTTAATAACTCTATAGTCCCTATTACAAACTGACAATGCAGCCAACATTTAATTTTGATTTTACTGATCTAAACTGTTCAAGTTCACCATTAACTGTATGAACAGTCATAGGCATCATTTCAAGTTAATTACTGATTATATGAACCAACATTTACTAATTTAAAATTGACACACAGAAAAAAATTAGTTCCTAAGCTCAAATTACTATTTCCCACCAATTTGTATGTATAATTTTGCGCTCTATTACAACTTATTGAATTCATTTTGCATAAAAGTGGACAGATTATGGTGCAAAAGTGAATGCAAATTTAATAACAATATAGGATTAAATGAGTTCATGTTAAGTTATTACTATTGGCATGTGAATAAATAATAGTATCACATATAATAAGAGTAAAAGTTGTTGGTAAAAAACCAAAATAAGTTGGTTTTTTAAATTATATTTTTCTCTTAATGCCATATAAGCAGCGATAAACTGAAAATTCATAGTAGTGAAATAGCTAACAAAAACAATTTTGGTGTTAATTAGAAATCAAGAGATGAAAAAAATCAGTAAACATGAATTAGGACAGACAAATTTATGTGTGTATTTGGGTGTGGATTATGGTGTAAGGAATGTTATGTAAATAGATATAATATTCTTCATTCATGTATGATACATACACATAGTAAAAATTAAGCAACTATATATCAATAGGTAGGAAGAATCAAACCGCATACCTTGTCGCTTCACTGACCATATCCTTTCAACCCGCCATTGTTAGGCACCTAAAATCTATAAAGGAACATAGATATAAAACCATTTTAGAATTAAGAAACTATACCATATAGAAAATAACTATAAAATCGTTTATTAGATTGCCAAAGTAAATAGTTAAGGAGCACAGGTCCATAAAAAAAGAATATAGAACCGATGCTTATAAAATCCTTTGTATTCTTATATTGAATGAGTAAAAAAAATCTTGAAAGGAAACAAAGGAGAAAATTTGAAGGGGAGGAAGAAAAGAGAAATTGACTGAAATTGAGTCATATATAAATTTGTTCAAAAGACCCATAGATTGGAAATGGTCCAAAATATAATCTAACTAATCGTGTTAGTATTCCATAATAGCTACATCTAGCAATTATAACTCTAAATTTTATTTCTCATGAATATAACAAACAAAATCATTCTAATATGTACAAACCTCAAATATAATTTACTGTTGAGTTAGATTCTAGGGATTCCTGTGATGAACAACCTCTAATTTTTTGTGCATGAAAATTGCACAATAAGGCATAATTTTCATTTATGAAGTCACTAAACCAATTTAACCAAAATATAAAACTAAAATGCAGTTACATCCAAAAAATTCATTGCTCCTGCAAATCAATTTCAAATAATACACCATACAATGGAGTTTTAGATGAAATGCATTTGGATAATTTTCAATTACATTAGGTTAATATATTTAATTAGGTTAGCAATAGTTATTAATGAATGTAAGGATGCTACCTTTTTTACCTATAGTTTCATTTTTGTAGTTACTTGATTCTGTTTCAGAAAGTTTCTAAAACAAATTGCATCAGTTCATTTTTGAGGTAACTTGTATAAGGCATCAAGTTTTAGTGCTTTATCTAAAATCCAACTCATATGACTAATGCCGATTCATTACCAATTTGATTGATCATCCCAAATAGCACTTTATAAGTTATTTTATACTTGAAACAAAAACCGACCTTCCTGGTATGATGGCAACCGTATACACATCCATTGCAGATGAAACATTTGATGCCTCTGACCAATTAATTTCTGCCAAACCTTTCTTCAATTTATTCTATATTAGACAGAATGAGAAAATACATTATTCACATCCTTTTACCATAAAAAAAAACACGGACAGAAGTTTAATCATCTACTTAATCTAAAAATAATACTTGACCTACTAAAATATGTTTACTGAATGATGTATATTGTAGACAGTGTAATGGAAAAAAAATACATGGTTTCTTCTAAACAAAACCAATTGATACTACCTTTCATAAAAATCAAGTTTGTTCTGATTAGCTGACTGATGAGATAATGGTCTAGTACATAACCAAAAACCTTTGAATTCAAATCAAGTTCAATGGTTGAAGTAAAGCTGGAATTCGCTCGACGATTAAGTCGGGAGAATTCAAAATTTTATTATTTGAGAGAAATTAACTTAAAAATACTGGGAAAAAGAATACAATTTAGCATGATTGAAGTTTGCGTGAGTTTCGAATAGATTTGATGTGATTGGTGCTTTGCTACCCACAAATTTGAATTTTTTTATGCATTTACTTTTTGTATAGATCGACAATCATGTTGAGAACATAGAATGAAACTGAGATGTAATATCATGGCACTGAAATATAACATGCTGACTCTTGAGATCTAATTCTCTTTAGCCATAGCTCATAATTGAAGGAGAATGAGTAATAAATTTCTTAAAAGAGAGTTATTCTCTTGACAAAGGAAAATAAATGATTTGTTGCACATGTAATCTTCTTTTTATGCCTTTATAATTCCTTGGTAATAAAAGAAAAATTATATATCTATATTAGTAATTTATGAATACTAACTTCTTTTTAGTTGAATTGAATGATATTTTCTTTATTTGTGATATATACATGACCACATACGTGTAATGTATGAATATACATTCTTCTTATATTATTTTCAAAAAAGTTGATGAGTTGCACAGGTAACTTATTTGCAAGTTAAAGTTGTGTATGCACTGTCTTGACTGCTAGGTTTGATTTTTTAATTTTCATAGATACAAATTCCCAATTTTCCAATTCAAAATTGTTGGAAACATTTTCTTTCCATGTTTGGGTTTTATAGTAAAACTCAAAAGATATTTTTCTACCTTGTTATCAATTTATGCACAAACTGTTAGGAATGACATTGACATTTTTTTTCCTGAATGCAATGGAATAATACCTTAAACTTTTTATCCAAGTTTCCTTTTTCTCATCATTGTAAGCAAAGTGAATTATAATATATCATAAATTTGAACATATTATATAATGAATTTTGATTGAACTGAAATTTATGTGAATTTCTGTACACATTAGATAAATTGCAAAATTTAAGGTTAAAGAACACATCACATAAATCTAGTTTAGAAAATAGTTTGAATCATGCAAATTTTATAAATTTTAAATTCTAAATAGACCAACACATCAGCAAGTTTGAATTTTGAAACGAAGCCAAATTTTGAAAACCTTCATTTTCAAATCCAATACGGCGATGGCCGTCGTCAAGTTTTATCAATGAATGAGGTCGACAAATCCATATGGAAAAATACCATAACATGTTCATGTTACATCATGTAAAATAAGTATTTTATATTTTTTCATGACATTAGCGGACCAATGTACTAATCAAAATGCACAACACTAATTCTTTTTTAAATTATTATAACAATGTATCTGTCATTTATAATAGATGCAACACCAATAATGTGTAAGATCTATTTTTTCCTCTAATCATTTATGTCACTGCTAACCAGTAAAACAAAACAGACGGTCTCATTGCAAAAAAAATTTACAAATCAAGGATGTAAAGCATCGATAAAAGTGCCAACTTTCATACGTGATATAATAAAAAATATCCTTTATAAATAACTTTTATAAATAAAATAACTTCACTTTATACAAAAAATTGAATCTGATAAATTGCAAATTGTCTGTTATATGACACATTACTTAAATTTCATTCGGGAAATAGTTTGAATTGTATAGATTTTATAACTTTGAAAATTTAAACACTACATAGTGGCAAGATTGAAATTGATTTTGATTTTTGAAACAAAGCGAAACTTTTAAAAACTTCATCTTCAAATTTATGCCGGTGGAGATGACATATAAATAATTGAATGTATTTGAAAATTTGAAACCTCATTAAGATAATCTTACATATTGTGTAAATTTGAAACTCATTTCTTTTGCACATAAGAAATTTATATGCTTTTTACCAGTACTGAGTCAAGAAGAAATCTTTTGTTAGATGCCATGTTTGAGTTAAATTATCAATTATGATTATAAAATTGAGTTAAGAAATTACTAAGATGCATTTGCAAATTAGTTGAGACTAAAAAAATTTGAAACGCATAAACTCTATAGTAAACAGATACAAAAAATAAAGACATGTTTAAACCTTACAGTCCTTATATAGTTTGCTTGTTTCATCTATTTTGTGTTACCCTATGCTGAACTAAGCAGTAAAGTGGGGTTATATTAGTTGCTTTAAAAAATTTGCAGTTATATCGTTACAATGTGTGCATAGTATGAACACAAAAATTATGATGTGTTAAAAAATGTGGCATGGAGATATAAATTTAATGTTCTTCAAAGCTCTCTCCCTGTAAATATTCAAACTCAAATCATTTCCTAACAGCGGATCGAAGAAAAGGTAATAAATAAAAAACCAAGAAATACCCATTACTCTATCATGAATCACATGCTTGAAAGATGAAGCCAACAGGTTTTGGAATATAAAAAAACAGGGAAAAAATGTCATGGTCAATTCTTAAATTAAGTGTGTGTATGAAGAAAAGAAAATTGCCACTCTCATTTATCTTATTGATTGTATCATGCAGATATAAAATCTAAATATGAGCAATATATTATGATTGAGATAAAAAACAGAAAAACTTAAGTATCCATACTCTATCCTATCATAAGGTGGTTGGGAGGTAAAAGATAAACCAGTAAACACATTTATTAATGAAACTGAAATGCAATAAATAAAGAAATACTGAAAAATCAAGTCAATATATTTTGAATGCACATGGAATAAAAACCTAGCTTGCTAATTTGATGGTTAGAAATAAAAATCATATCCATAATTGAATCCAATTTGCCTGAGTAAATATAGAAAAACAATTAATGGATTTTCGTAAGTATGTCAAACTATTTATTCCCCTGGCAGAAAATGTTGGATTCTGTATGGTTTTTCATTTATGGACATTCAATATCCATATAATTTACTACAGATAGTAACATATTTCATTTATGGTTAGTCATAATATGGAAACAATTGGCAATTTGTTTCAAATTTTAATAATATATCACCGTTAAGTAATTTATTATTTTACCTAGAATGAGATTATGCAGACAAATTGTAGTCATAAAATAATGTTGTAGAAGGTAAATTAAATTGATTGACAAACATACTTCATGGGATATTACTTGACTCTGATGTCAGTTGTTTAACATGTATTTAAAAAAAGGGAACAAATAAAAACATGTAGGTAAACCATACATCAAAAATCTCATAATTCTATACCTTTGTAAATTGGATTTAACCTACATGGGAAGAAGATAAAGGTAAATTGCTCTGTCATTTTAACAAAACACATGTAGTACACCAATTATTGGACTTGCTTTGGTTACCTGCAAAACCAAATAATAATAATGAAATATGTTAGTAATTAACAAATTTTCATATATAAAAGTAACAACAGAGTTAAGATTTTATTTATAAACCTAGTCATCATCAAGTCTAAAGCGATTAAGCAAATGATCTGTATGATAAATAGCTCCTTCTGAGCCGAAGTTTAGAAATATAACAATTACTTACCTATTTCTATTGGTCAGGCAAAATGAAACACTAACATATCATAACATAACTAAAAGCATAATTTAGAAATGAAAAACACCGACATAAAATTTAATCAATATTATTTTACTATATAAAGGGAACAAATAAAAAAATGCAGGTAAACCATACATTAAAAATATCATAATTGTATACATTTGTAAATTGGATTAAACCTATACGAAAAGAGAGAGAAAGGCAAATTTCTCTCCTATTTAAACAAAACATTTGTAATACACGGATTGCTTGACTTGCTCTGGTAATCTGCAATACCTAACCATGTAAATAAATATGTCTATAACCAAATTTTCATACATAAAGGTAACAGCGGAATTAAGATTGAATTTCTAAATTGGTCCATCAAATCTAAAGCGATTAATCAAATAGTAAATATGATAAATAGTTCCGTATTAGCCTAAATTTACAAAGATAATAACTAGTTACCCATTTTAGTTGGTTTAGGCAAGTTGAAACGCTAACATATCATAACATAAATAAAAGCATAAATTAGAAATAGAAAACATCATTATAAAATTTGGTTCATGCAAGTTATAATTTTTACCTAAATGAGAACATTCATCTCTTCTTCATTTTCTATGTTGTTTGTTGGAAGTCAACATCTTAATTTAGCATTTAAGGCACTAACAAAGTTAGCTTATCATTTGTAGTACTAATAAGACTCCACTTTGATCATAAATTTCTACAGAATGTAATTTCTCCCATGTAGACCATGTTAATTAATAAAATTAATGATTATTTGGATCAATACTTCTGTTAATTTATAACTTAACCCTAAGCCTGTTGTTCAGTAATGGGAGTTCCGCCACCTTATACAAATTTCTTATACTTCCGAAGAATGGGTTAGATTATGTTTAATTTATTAATTATTTACATGGATAGGTTTGATGCTTTACAGTAGTTCTTTGCATGTTAGTTATGTCTACATTACTGGTAATGACATATGAAGTTTTGAAATAGTATTAGTATAAATCAACAAAATTTAGGAGCGTAACATAGGGATGCAGCATAAGAGGTGTATCTTAAGTTCTTAACCTAAAGCTTGAAGTTTTGAGCTACGAATGAGATAGTGAAACCTTGTCTATATTTGTCGTAAGACTAAAGCACTCATTGCCAATAAGAGACTTGTTTAAAATTATATGGAACATAATTTTTATAGAAATATGACTAAAATCTTATGAGAATATAATAATGATTGCAAGTATACAAAAATTACATTTGAATAGATGCCTCAGCAGTGAGATTGATGGTGTTTTGTGACTTTCTACCGGTTAGGGGGGCAAAGTATTGCAAATAAAATGTTAAACAAAAACCTAAACCCACTTAGTTGGGAGTTTGTTTTCACTGATTCTGACCGGTTTTGTGTCAATCTGCTTATGATTGGGGTGATTTGAATAATTAAGCATAGGACATGTTGGGAATACTGACATGGCTGTACATTTTATGATAGATAGAGAGATCATATTTATGAAATAGATAGCGATGTAATGTATTGTATAACGTACAACGATTAATAATAAAAGGGGAAACTAATTATTGATCATAATAAGAATTTTAAACTTGTAATTAATTTTTTCTGGTTAACCAAGGAAAACTGCGATTATTTATCATAAACGGAGTCCAGCCAGCCTAGGGAACTCAATACAAAAGGGATGAAAAAATTAATGCATAAATGAACAATGGTATAAGAATAAAATTTAAGAATTGAGGCATACCAATCTTATTTAGGAAGAAAGGCAAAATTATTTTTAATTTATGAAATTTGTTCTCTTAGGCCTCCGGTATAAAGACAATAAGTTACAATATATTATATACACGTTACAATTATGCATAACATGCTAAATCCACCTCCTATAATAGGGAAAATATAAGAAATTATCCATATATAGTTGATTAAGAACTGAATAAAGATAATTGATTTTAATATAAACTTTTATATAAGAAAGGATAAGGTCATTCAATATATAGCAATGAACAAAATCAATTTTGATATCATCACCATATCATATTAAGTTTCTTACCAACTACAGGATGCAAGCATGTGGGATATGGTTGGAGTAATACTTTCTTTGTTGTTGAGTTCACATCTTCCTCTTTTTCAAAATTACCTACTTGACCGTGAAAATAATCAAATTCTACATTCATTTCTAACATATAAGAAACTAACCGCTATTTAAGTATCATAGAAGGTAAAAATATGCATATATTTTGCAATTTCGTCTTATATCGACTTTTTCGCAAAATATAGGTATCAATATTCAAATGTCAATAAGTACCGGTAAGTTAAATTAAATCATGCTAAAAAAAGTTAATCAAGTAAAGAATCACAAACATAATTTTCCTTGTCACTTTATTGAAAATTACTATAGCAAACTGGCCAAAGTGCTTGAAATTTATAATTAAGTATTTACTGATTTTGCCATAAAGGAATGTTGCTCTATGTATAGTATTTCAGAGCAAATCGAAACTCAAAATGATAATAAAAATATCACAATATCAGGGTGTAATTATCCACATTCATATACATACTTAAAAAAGTAGGAAACATCGCAAACGGACTAAATCATTAATGCAATAACTTGATTGAGTTTCGGAGCTCCACTTCAAAAATTATGCAGCAATGTAATAGAAATACAAAATTATTAAATAGTACAAAAGTATTTTAAGAAATGGTAGGTTCGAAATTTTAAGGGAAATCCATAACTTGATGGAAATATATCATGAAGATGGTTTAAAAGTGACTACATTCATGGTGCGAATACCAACCATGCGACTATTATCCGATTGATAAAATAAGAACTGATTATAAATGAGTTGATTTACTATAGAAAATACGGAGTCTTGATTAGAGAAAATTTATTGTAATTTATGATAATAAACTGAACAGGGAAGAAGATGCTATACATACATACATACATACATACATACATACATACATACATACATACATACATACATATATATATATATAACATACACATACATACATACATACATATATATATATATATATATATATATATATATATATATCTGTGTGTATATATACACACACATACATATATACATATATATACATATATATCCTTTCAAATTTCAAGACACATAAAAAAATTTGAACAATAAATTTAGATCAATCATTATTTTTCTTAAATCAGAAGACGGAGGCAAAATATGTAAAAGGAAGGTATTGAAAACTTAAAGACCAAATACACCTCCAACACTTCGATATGTTGCAACATGGTAAGCAAAACAACTACATTTTAAGCCACAACTAAAATTGCAAATTTTTTATAACCATTCCTAGCATATAAAAAACTAATTAGTATTTTAAATACCATAGAAGCCAAAAAACTGTATATATTATGTAGTCACGTCTTCCTAATAATTCAGTTATTTCACAAAACCATGTACAAAAATTCCCATTCCAACTGGAACTGATAAGCTCTTTTAAATCTTTGCAAAAAATCAACCAAACAAAGAATCATATACATAAATAGTCTTCCTCACTTTACTAAAAACTGTCAAAGAAAATTAGTCAAAGTTCGTGAAGTTTACAATTAATATGCAGCGAATTTGAATAAGTTTATAATTAATATGCAATGAATTTGGCGTAAACGGATGGTACTTTATATATAGACAGTCAGTGCAAACCGAGAATCAAAAAGGCAAAAAATATATGAAAATAGATAGGTAAGCAACCAAAATCATGCACTTGCTGTAAAAAAGGCAAACACATCAAAGAAACCAAATTCTTTTTGATATAGTAAATCAACTCATTTATAATCAATAACTTGCTTGTAATTTTTGAACTCCAGTTAAAAAATCATACATAAAAAAGTAAAAACATAAATTATTAAATAGTTGAAAAGGAGATTTAAAAAATAGCAATTATAGCAATATAAGGGAAATTCATACCGTAATGGAAATAAATCAGGAAGAAGCTTTTGAAGTGACTTATCTATAATCAATAACTTAGTTGAAGTTTCGGAGCTAGGCTAACAAAATCATACACAAAACTATACAAATATAAATGTATTAAATAGCAATATGACTGTAACATACGGGATTTTCGAATTTCGAAAATCGACATTAATACGTCCACTGTATCAACTGCCGAGCAATCGAATGCCGGAAAAACCGAATTGTTAGAGTTAAAGAAGAAGAGGTAGAAGAAGAAAGAAAGAAAGAAGAAGAGAACAGAAACAATAACAGAATCTCACATTTCGCAGCGGAACAACATATAATATGTCAATGAATAATCTTTAAAACAAAGAATATTATCTGTTATTACATTACATCACATTACATTACATTATCAGAGTTTACAACAACAAACACGATAGTGGACAGTTATATAAACCTGTCCTCACAACTGAATACACAGCGGAAAAGATAATATCATATACAAGTGATATGTCTCGCCATCCAGCTTGCCTCCAGATTTCTACAGCAACTCCTGAATTCCAAAATGACCTGATAACCTGACTCTAGACTACCCGTGTGGAAATTGGTGGGCACCTAGAGTTTAGGAAGGAAACAATAAGCTCCAGGTCAGTCATGTGACTGGTGTGAGAACTTAAAACAATTTATCTTGAAACAAATAGGGAAATATTTTAAGGTAGATCCGCAATGCTTTTAAAAAATGAAACTAGCATAAGGCCTTCCGCACACACACACACACAATGCAAACGCAGAATTGGAGGAGATTTCTCCTTATGATGGTCAAACATGCTTGATACGAGAAATTTTCTTTGATATTATTACTATAAGTGCAAAGTGCAGAAAAAACATTTCGAAAGTATAATATAAATCTTAGCCAGCATAGGCATTCCACACTTAAGCCTACTATAGCTACCATGTTCAATAGCAGGTTACCGCCACATTCCATGGCAGGTTATACAATTAAAACCGTACAGTGCTCGTATTGTTTCTGTGGATTTCCAACTAATGGTCAGGCCAAGGAACTTCCCATTGCCACATGGGTACGCCTCTGGAAAGACGCCCCGAGAACCTAACCGGATCTCTGCCAACACAAGGCCGGGTTACCTCTACAAAAGTAGATAACTACCGACACGAGTATGCCATCCCCCGGTTGTAAACAACCTTTATTCGAGGATCCTCAACGACATCAATCACAAAGTCATATATATTTGCGACATTCACATAAGTTAAGTATCTGGGCTCCATACCATGATACCACTTCTATCCAGAAGGAAATGCACATACTCTAAGGGGCGCTACTCCCTAAAACCTTGCTGCATCTTTCCTGTTTTGACCATTACCAGGGTGTGAGGTCCGACGAAGTCTCGTCCACAAAGCTACGCTTTATACAAAAACTATGCTTTGATCAACAAATGATCAGCAGCACTTCGTATGCCACATTACCAAATTGGGAATGTATCACTAGTAACCATCAACTACATAACCTCTGAGCTCGTACGTCTAGAGAAGGGTGTTAAGCTAAAAGAATAAATTCTCCGCCACCAACAGAAATATATTTGATAGAAACCAGCTTTACATCTCAAATTGTAACGTCAGACACACATCCATACAAGTCCGTTCCAGGATTGAAAGGAACCGAAGGCACTTCCAAAGAAGCCCTTGCAATCCGGATATTCACTAATCACGACCGGAATTCCCAACACAAAGGGTGATAAAATCTCTATATCGGAGATCAGCTGCAGAGACATTCGACGGTAGTCCTTCCGTTTTCGAAAATATCCGGTCTTCAACACCGGTCTTCAAATGCTATCCATTACGACGTATCACTATTCGAAATGGGATTCATGACCCAAAGGTCCTCTCCCGGCTAAACCGAATAACGAGCGCTTATTTTAAAATAAGTGTAGCATTCAAATTCAAGCAAATCACAACAAATACCCATTTAAAGGTAAATATTGATAGTCGGTTATTTAACTATCAATTGATATGCACAACATCACCGGATCCCAAATAATTTCCCGAATTATTTATTTTTCAAAAATATCTTTACAAGATATAATTTTCCACACTTCAACCATTTGAAAACAATTTTCAAATCACTTTTCACCTTTACAACTTTTGAAAACAAATTTTAAAAACATTTTCCTTACGCGGAAACACTTTCAAATATTTATCCATTTTCAATTTAACTTTAAAAGATAAAATCTCAAAACATTTCACTTCATATTGGAAAACATTTCCATACTTATTTAATAATAATTAATTCACAAATCTATTTATTTTCAATACTTAGAAAATATTCAATATACTAAAAACACAATTAAGTATATATTTTAATTTTTTAAGAAAAAATATTCTCTTTAAGCCCATTTATTTGGGTCAAAACGAATGTTGTGTAAAACATCGTTATGACAACCCAAAAATAAATAGCATAGGGATTCGAAAATACAATAGATATATAAATCCCAATGCTATACAAAAACATTTCCTTTCGAAAATCATTTACTATAACAACCGCGTTCTTCATCTTTTCCTTATTTATCGAAAACGTCTATTTCAACAATGAATGTTGAAATCTATGGTTTCGTTCCTTAACACATTTTAAAACAACTTCAAATCGTTTTAATTCTATTTAAAAAAATCACTTCCTAAAACATTTCTTTAATATATTAATTCACTGTCCATAATCGTGAATATACTTCGTTAACCAAATTCGTCATTTCTACATATTTTGTTTTAAAGGATTATCCACTGTCCAAAATCGTGAATAATCTCCTTTAATAATCTATAATAATTGACTTATCAAAATAAGTCGATTTCGGATTTATAGAACAACGTTTATAAATTCACATTTATATATTTTATAAAAACTTCAACTTATAAAATCCCTTAATTAACAAATTCTGTTTATATCTCATTTAAATGCCAAAATCCAATTTATAAGTAAATTATTTATAATTCTCTATTTACAAATTCATTCATTTTATAACTTCACAAATCTATTTATTTTATAAAACCCATTTTAACATCATTTTAAAACATTTTCAAAACTCCTTTATAATTTCATCACTTTTCTTTATAAAGATCAACTTTTATAAATCTTATATATAAAGCTTTTATAATAAATTCAAAAATCTCAATTTAAACTATTTTATAAAATTATTAACTCCATATTTCAAAAATCACATTTCAACTATATTTCTCAAAAATCATAACTCTTATAACGTTTATCTATTTAAAATGAATCAATTTCAAAATTCAATAAAACGTATACTTTCAAAAAAGATCACTTTAAAAATCCTTTTAAATTTGAAAATCATCACTTTAACATTCTTTTAAAACTCCAAAAATAGGCCCAATGCTGCAACAGCTCAAATATATCAACCACGGCATCCAAACATCATATATCAATATGATAATAGAATATATCGCAAATATCTGTAAATAAATCGATACTGTTGAGGAATCCAGTTGGATCCCTCCAACCTGTTTTCCTGCATCCACAGATGTTAGCACAATACCAATCTCATTTCAAGACGGGATATCGCGGTACATTGGTTTATATAAAATATCATCCGCTATTATGCAGCGCAATAGGATCTCATCCGCTATATAATGCGGGAAATCAACTCCAAGTACATATATAATACCAATTCCACTTCAAGATGGAATATCGCGGTATATGTGTTTAATAAATAACCTCCCTTAATATGCGGCGTATAGGGTCTATTTCAAGACAATAGATAATAATTTATCATCCAAGCATACAATCAACACAATCAAGCAATTTTAAATGCAACTATTTAAAATTTAAATCGAAACAGATTCGATTGAATAAGAAGTTCTCACCTTACTTCAAATAACAGTTGCAGTGTTTTATTTCGAATAAAATTAAATGCGCGTTTAATTTTACCCAAAATTCAAACAATCTCTAATCAACTCCAATCCAGCTCCATTGTGTAGTATTCGCGAATACGATTCCAACGCAAGTCGTTTCGTCAAATTCCGACCTCGTATAAATAAGTTATGCCATTATAAAGTTAATACGAATTTATATATAATTTATTTCACAATTTATTTTTATTTTTAAACCTTGCTGCATTCTGGACCGTTCATTCCTCTGTTTTAAATCCAGGCCGCACCTTCCATCTTTCTTCTCCAGTAAGGAACGCGACCGAACCCAACTTGCCGCCCAAAACCCTAAATGACGCGACCACCATCCCCACGTTTAGCTCGATTAACTATGTCCACTTCGAAGCCCTCGCCACCCTCTACCATCCCCGTGAGTATCATTGAGCTCGGTCGTGAATATGCTTCGAAATTCGAGCTCGAACGCGCACTTTTGAGCGAGCTTTGCCGTCGATTTATAGCGTATTTTTCGATCTCCACCGTTGGATAGGAAGATCTCAACGTGCTCTAGAAGTTTGTAGTTGAAGCTTTCTGATAATTGTTAATGCATTTGTAGAAAATTAGTGGAAGAAGGTTGGCCATTTTCGGCCATTGAAATTAGAGGTGGCGGCTGAAGCTTAGAACTAGGGTTTTGGTGTAAAAAATGAAATATGGAGGCCTTTTATAGAAAATTCTCGTGACACTATTCATCCAAAAAAATTCCGAGCTCCAAACGAAGCGTGCCACCTGGTGTTTATAATGTTTTACTCCTATTCCGAACGCAATGGAATATATATCGGGAGCCAATTCGATCAAATTTGAAAGATAGGTTTTCAAATCGACAATTTAAATTTAAAATTCACTTAAACCGATTTCAGTGCGTTTTAGCTTGCCCCGGACAAACCGTAAATCCGATTGAAATGAAATTTGAAATCTTACAATAATTTAACATTATGGATCCGATGAAACTGGTTTCGTCGAAATCCAAGACTGTTTGAAAAATGACTATTTTTACTCGTCAATTTAAATATTAAAATATTCAATTTTCACAAATTTTAATTCGATTTTAAAAGTTCTATAACATCATTCTAACTCCAGTATGATTTAATACAACTTTAAAAATCAATTTTAATCTCATTAGACCCAATTTATAATTATTTCTGTAATTTCAAATATTAAATTATCGATTTAATTATCCAATTAAATCTAGATATTCGAAATAAAATTTATTCGACTTACAAATTTTACTTATTAATATTTAAAAATCAATTAAATATACGAATTTCAAATGACAGAAATTCTGGGTCGTTACAAACTTCCCCCCTTAAAAGAATTTCGTCCTCGAAATTACCAAGTAAAAAAAGTTACAAAATCCATTAACTTTTCAGAACCATTTGTTCAAATTAAATTTCAAATTGGTTTAAACAGTTTAACTTTTCCAAAATCCATAGTTAAACTTCTTACAATAACTTTACTAAGTTTTCAAATCATACTTAGTTATCTTTTCAAAACCAACTATATCGTTTAACTTTTCACTCCAAAATCAAAGTTATAGTTTACAAAATTTCCAATTTTCTCAAAAATATTCTAATGCCTTAAATTTTCGAAAAATTCGCCAGCGTCTCCTTTGCGCGGCTAGCTTGGTATGACTACAAAATGGCACCACGTCCCCCAGACTTCAAAAAGAAAAGAAAAAGCCAGGTGGCTAAACAAGAAAATCATCAAATTTCATACTGAAATTCAAATACATACCTTTTGTTGAGCAATTCAATTTTTTTATCTTCGAAATCAAAACCCCAATTTCCTTTAATTCACCTATATATCCTGCTAGGCATAATATCCATTTTCATTCAATCTCACCTTATCAATTTCATTTGAATTCAATTTCCAATTTCAATTCTATTTGGATTCAATTTACCTTCTGAATATTGAATTTTATCGATTATTTTTCATTCACAACTGATTCATCTTGCTATTTTAAATTAGTTTATTTTACTAATTCATTACAAGTTCTAACTCATTTCATCTCGCACAATTCAAATTGGTTTTCAATATTCAGTTTTCAATTTCAGTTTTTATTCTTTTGTTCGTTCCCAAACACAATTCAATTCACTATTTCGGTTTATAACCACTTATATTTAAACCGGATTTCAAATTCCATATGAATTTAATTTACCCTTTATTTATAAATGTTGAATTCAATTCATTTCAATAATTCAAACCCAATATCAATTCATTTGTTTCTACCCCAAATTTATTTTCAACTCAATAAGTTTTATTCCATAACTAGTTTTATGAGATTCCAGAGTCTTTCCAACATTTCAAAACCATTTTGGAAACCAATTCAAATTATCCTTTGAATTTCAAAACCCAAACCCAAATTTTCCAAGCAACTTCCACTTAAAACAACTTGGCAGCAATCCCTCTTTTGAAAACCCGAAAATGAACACCGATGATGCTGCAATCATCACCGAAGTTATTTTCCAGCGACCGAAAAGAGTTTAGAGCCTTTATTCCTCCAAAAACATTTTTCCAAACCCTTGAAAACCATTTTCAAAATATTTCCAAATATTCCTCTGGAACTTTACTTCAAATTACAAATCAAATTTACAATTTATATTCTCAAATTCTATTTGTATGTGAATTTATTTCTTAACTGTGAAGTTACGATTTCAATTTCTTTTTCAACATTAATGATAATAATTTAATATCATCACTTTCTAGCAACCAAAAAATCATATATTATAATAATCCACCGAAATTTTTTCTCTTTTATATACGAAAATAATTTAGGTAAAATTATTTCATTTACCCTATTTTAAAACGACATCGTGTCGAATTTGTTCTGTACAAGTGTTTAGAGATCCCTATCAACAACGCGTATTGACCAGAATCCATATACCACTCAACAAACCAATCATCACAATATAAAACAATTTTTTTTATAATCACTAACAAATACGTACTCATATCTATTATTACACTCACACTCATTCTAGAGTACTGCTGACTCTATCTCTAATGAGTAATACCCAACAGAGCCAAGGTTGTCTCTTAACCAAATTCTCTGATACCACTTTGTGAGGAACCGATTCTTCGACATCCGAAAATCGACATTAATATGTCCACTATATCAACTGCTAGCAATCGAAGGCTGGAAAAACTAAATTGTTAGGGTTAAAGAAGAAAAGGTAGAAGAAGAAAGAAAGAAGAGAACATAAACAATAACATAATCCAGATTTCTACAGCAACTCCTGAATTCCAGAATGACCTGATAACCTGATTCTAGACTGCCCGTATGGAAATTGGTGGGCACCCAGAGTTTCAGAAGGAAACAATAAACTTCAGATCAGTCATGTGACTGGTGTGAGAACTTAAAACAATTTGTCTTAAAACAAATAGAGAAATATTTTAAGGTAGATCCGCAATGCTTTTAGAAAATTCAACTACCATAAGGCCTCCTGCACACACACACACAATGCAAACGTAGAATCGGAGGAGATTTCTCCTTATGATAGTCAAACATGCGTGATACGAGAAATTTTCTTTGATATTATTACTATAAGTGCAAAGTGTAGAAAAACATTTCGAAAGTATAATATAAATCTTAGCCAGCATAGGCATTCCGCACTTATGCCTACTATAGCTACCATGTTCAATAGCAGGTTATCACCACATTCCATGGCAGGTTATACAACTAAAAACGTACAGTGCTCGTATTGTTTCTTTGGATTTCCAACTAATGGTCAGGCCAAGGAACTTCCCATAGCCACATGGGTATGCCTCTGGAAAGACGCCCCGAGAACCTAACCGGATCTCTGCCAACACAAGGCCGGGTTACCTCTACAAAAGTAGGTAACTACGGACACGAGTATGCCATCCCCCGATTGTAAACAACCTTTAGCCGAGAATCCTCAACCAACATCAATCACAAAGTCATATATATTTGCGATATTCACATAAGTTAAGTATCTGTGCTCCATACCATGATACCACTTCTATCTAGAAGGAAATGCACATACCCTAAGGGGCTCTACTCCCTAAAACCTTGCTGCATCTTTCCTGTTTTGACCATTACCGGCATGTGAGGTCCGACGAAGTCTCGTCCACAAAGCTACGCTTTATACAAAAGCTATGCTTTGATCAACAAATGATCAGCAGCACTTCGTATGCCACATTACCAAATTGAGAATGTATCACTAGTAACCATCAACTACATAACCTCTGAGCTTGTACGTCTCAGAGAAGGGTGTTAAGCTAAAAGAATAAATTCTTCGCCACCAACAGAAATATATTTGATAGAAACCAGCTTTACATCTCAAATTGTAACGTCAGACACACATCCATACAAGTCCGTTACAGGATCGAAAGGAACCGAAGGCACTTCCAAAGAAACCCTTGCAATTTGGATATTCACTAATCACGACCGGAATTCCCATCACAAAGGGTGATAAAATCCCTCCATCGGAGGTCAGCCGATGCAGAGACATTCGACGATAATCCTTCCGTTTTTGAAAATATCCGGTCTTCAACACCGGTCTTCAAATGCTATCCATTACGACGTATCACTATTCGGAATGGGATTCATGACCCAAAGGTCCTCTCCTGGCTAAACCGAATAACGAGCGCTTATTTTAAAATAAGTGTAGCATTCAAATTCAAGCAAATCATAACAAATACCCATTTAAAGGTAAATATTGATAGTCGGTTATTTAACTATCAATTGATATGCACAACATCACCAGATCCCAAATAATTTCCCGAATTATTTATTTTCCAAAAATATCTTTACAAGATATAATTTTCCACACTTCAACCATTTGAAAACAATTTCCAAATCACTTTTCACCTTTACAACTTTTGAACAAAATTTCAAAACATTTTCCTTACGCGGAAACACTTTCAAATATTTATCCACTTTCAATTTATCATTAAAAGGTAAAATCTCAAAACATTTCACTTCATATTGGAAAACATTTCCATACTTATTTAATAATAAGTAATTCACAAATCTATTTATTTTCAATACTTAGAAAATATTCAATATACTTAAAACACAATTAAGTATATATTTTATTTTTTTAAGGAAAACATTCTCTTTAAACCCATTTATTTGGGTCAAAACGAATGTTGTGTAAAACATCGTTATGACAACCCAAAAATCAATAGCATAGGGATTCGAAAATAAAATAAATATATAAATCCCAATGCTATACAAAAACATTTCCTTTCGAAAATCATTTACTATAACAACCGTGTTATATTCCATCTTTTCCTTATTTCTCGAAAACGTCTATTTCAACAATGAATGTTGAAATCTATTGTTTCGATCCTTAACACATTTTAAAACAACTTCAAATCGTTTTAATTCTATTTAAAAAAAATCACTTCCTAGAACATTTCTTTAATATATTATTCATTGTCCAAAATTTTGAATATACTTCGTTAACCAAATTCATCTCTACACATTTTATTTTAAAGGATTATCCACTGTCCAAAATCATGAATAATCTCCTTTAATAATCTATAATAATTGACTTATCAAAATAAGTCGATTTCGGATTTATAAAACAACGTTTATAAATTCACATTCACATTTATATATTTTATAAAAACTTCAACTTATAAAATCCCTTAATTAACAAATTCTATTTATATCTCATTTAAATGTCAAAATCCAATTTGTAAGTAAATTATTTATAATTCTCTATTTACAAATTCATTCATTTTATAACTTCACAAATCTATTTATTTTATAAAACCCATTTTAACATCATTTTAAAACATTTTCAAAACTCCTTTATAATTTCATCACTTTGATTGGTAAAGATCAAATTTTATAAATCTTACATATAAAGCATTTATAATAAATTCAAAAATCTCAATTTAAACTATTTTATAAGATTATTAACTCCATATTTCAAAAATCACATTTCAACTATATTTCTCAAAAATCATAATTTTTATAACATTAAAATTATAACGTTTATCTATTTAAAATGAATCAATTCCAAAATTCAATATAACGTATACTTTAAAAAAAATCACTTTAAAAATCCTTTTAAATTTGAAAATCATCGCTTTAACATTCTTTTAAACTCCAAAAATAGGCCCAATGCTACAGCAGCTCCATTACATCAACCACGACATCCAAACATCATATATCAATATGATAACAGAATATATCGGAAATATCTGTCAATAAATTAATACTGTTGAGAAATCTAGTTGGATCCCTCTAACCTGTTTCCTTGCATTCACAGATGTTGGCATAATACCAATCCCGTTTCAAGACGGGATATCGCGGTACATGGGTTTATATAAAATATTATCCGCTATTATGCGGCGCAATAGCTTCTCATCTGCTATATAATGCGGGAAATCAACTCCAAGTACATATATAATACCAATTCCACTTCAAGATGGAATATCACGGCATATGTGTTTAATAAATAACCTCCGCTTAATATGCGGCGTATAGGGTCTATTTCAAAACAATATATAATAATTTATCATCCAAGCATACAATCAACACAATCAAGCAATTTTAAATGTAACTATTTAAAATTTAAATCGAAACAGATTTGATTGAGTGAGAAGTTCTCACCTTGCTTCAAATAATAGTTGCAGTGTTTTATTTCGAATAAAATTAAACGCGCGTTTAATTTTACCCAAAATTCAAACTATCTCTAATGAACTCCAATCCAGCTTCATTGCGTAGTATTCGCGAATACGATTCCAACGCAAGTCATTTCGTCAAACTCCGACCTCGTATGAACAAGTTATGCCATTATAAAGTTAATATGAATTTATATATAATTTATTTCACAATTTATTTTTATTTTTAAACCTTGCTGCATTCTGGACCGTTCATCCCCTGTTGTAAATCCAAGCCGCACCTTCCATCTTCCTTCTCCAGTAACGAACGCGACCAAACCCAACTTGCCACCCAAAACCCTAAATGACGTGACCACCATCCCCACGTTTAGCTCGATCAACTATGTCCACTTCGAAGCCCTCGCCACCCTCTACCATCGCCGTGAGTATCATTGAGCTCGGTCTTGAATGTGCTTCGAAATTCGAGCTCGAACGCACGACTTTTTAGCGAGCTTTGCCGTCGATTTATAGCGTATTTTTCGATCTCCACCGTTGGATAGGAAGATCTCAACGTGCTCTAGAAGTTTGTAGTTAAAGCTTTCTAATAATTGTTAACGAATTTGAAGAAAATTAGTGGAAGAAGGTTGGCCATTTTCGGCCATTGAAATTAGAGGTGGCGGCTAAAGCTTAGAACTAGGGTTTGGTGTAGAAAATGAAATATGGAGGCCTTTTATAGAAAAATTTTCGCGACACTATTCTTAGAGAAGGGTGTTAAGCTAAGAGAATAAATTCTGCGCCACCAACAGAAATGTATTTGATAGAAACCAGCTTTACATCTCAAATTGTAACGTCAGACACACATCCATACAAGTCCGTTCCGGGATCGAATGGAATCAAAGGCACTTCCAAAGAAACCCTTGCAATTCGGATATTCACTAATCACGTCCGAACTTCCCATCACAAAGGGTGATAAAATCTCTATATCGGAGATCAACCGATGCAAAGACATTCGATGGTAATCCTTCCATTTTCGAAAATATCTGGTCTTCAACACCGGTCTTCAAATGCTATCCATTATGACGTATCACTATTCGGAATGGGATTTATGACCCAAAGGTCCTCTCCCGGCTAAACCCAATAACGAGCGCTTATTTTAAAATAAGTGTAGCATTCAAATTCAAGCAAATCACAACAAATACCCATTTAAAGGTAAGTATTGGTAGTCGGTTATTTAACTATCAATAGATATGCACAACATCACCAGATTCCAAATAATTTCCCAAATTATTTATTTTCCAAAAATATCTTTACAAGATATATTTTTCCACACTTCAACCATTTGAAAACAAATTTCAAATCACTTTTCACCTTTACAACTTTTGAAACAAATTTCAAATCATTTTCCTTACGCGGAAACACTTCCAAATATTTATTCATTTTCACTGGAAATTTGCCGAGTTCAAATACTTTAAAATAATTTATAACACTTATCCAAAATATAACGGGAAAACACTTTGAAAGAAAACTATTTTTCTTTAAACACTTTACTTAAAATATTAGTTATAGAAATATTATACCAATATTACATATAACTTAAGGCCAAACTAATTTTCAAAATAAAAATTAGTAGATAGAGTATAACTATTTAAATAACTATTTTCTAAAACAATTATTGATTAAATCTTAGTAATAATCATTTCTATATCAACTTAATAAATCTTTACATAAAGGATTTAAAACAATTTAAGAAGTTAATTTCTCCAAAGTATCCTTTTCAAAACCAATTCTAGAATTATATATATATATATATATATATATATACATACATACATATATATGTATGTATGTATGTATCTTTCAAAGCTATTCAGAAATTTTATTCGGCCTTCCAAGGAGAATACACCTTCATTTCAAAATGGTTCATTTAAACCAATTAAATAAATCCTTACCGATTTACTTTAATTATACGTTCCAAATCCGTAAATTTATTTCCACACTTCAAAAATAAATCAATGTTTATTTTTAAACAAATTTTCCTTTCCTTTATAAATTTCATGGTGAATTTAAATTTCCAAATATCCACTGGTATACGATTTTCAAATCGATTTCAAATATTCACTTTCAACAACAATTCAATTTTTCAATTGATTTCAAAAACAATCAAATCAAATTCCATATTGATTTTCCAAGAAATTAAATACCTAGTGAATTTCATTCAAATCTCAAATTTAAATCAATTTCCACTAAACCCCAAATCAATTTTCAAATTTATTCCAAATTCTTTTCAAAACACCTAATAAATTTCCAAATGGATTTTCAAAAGATTTAAATTCAATCACCAAAAATCAATTCCCAAATGGGTTTCAAATTTTATTTCCTTTTAAAAATAAATCCTTTTAAAGAAAACCAATTCTTTTATTTTTCAAACTCTTTAAAATCCGTATTTTGAATAAATTCTTCAAGTTTTAAATAATATTACCCGAAATCCATTTATTAAAGCTTTTCCCATATTTTGAAATTCTATTCAGTAAGATTAAAAATAAAACTTTATTATTTTAGAATTCCTTCTTTTAAATTTATCCAATTCTCAAAAATAAATTTTAATATAAACTTTCAACCTGAATTTTCAAAAATCAAATTATTTTATTTATTTTCGGTACCCAACGGTACCAAAATTATATTCGGCTAAATTTTAGCCTTCAACGATTTCAGTCACAAAGATAATCACACAGAGATTATAAATAATCAACACACAACATTGAAACAAATTCAATTATTTGAGGAATCCAGTTGGATCCCTCCAACCTGTTTCCCTACATCTACAGATGTTAGCACAATACCAATCTCGTTTCAAGATGGGATATCGCGGTACATGGGTTTATATAAAATATCATCCGCTATTATGGGGCGCAATAGGGTCTCATCCGCTATATAATGTGGGAAGTCAACTCCAAGCACATATACAATACCAATTCCACTTCAAGGTGGAATATCGCGGTATATGTGTTTAATAAAATAACCTCCACTTAAAATGCAGCGTATAGGGTCTATTTCAACACAACGGATAGCAAATTATCATCCAAGCATGCAATCAACACAATCAAGCAATTTTAAATCTAACTATTTAAAATTTAAATCGTAACAAATTCGATTGAGTGAGAAGTTCTCACCTTGCTTCCAATAACAGTTGCAGTGTTTCGTTCCGAATAAAATTAAACGAGCGTTTAATTTTACCCAAAATTCCACCAGCTCAAATAAATCCCAATCCACCTCCATTGCGTAGTGCTTGTCAATACGAACCCGTCGCAACTCGTTTCGTGCGAAACGGACCTCGTATGAAAAAGTTATGATTTTTTAAAGTTTATACGATTTACAAATAAAATAAATTCAATTTTCTTTTATTTCCAAACCCTGAAATCAAATCTGGCCGTGCATCATGCTTCCACAAATCTGGTCCGTGATTAGCTTCTTCTCCACCTCAGGTAATTCACGTACAAGAATAACCTATGAGCCGCCATTATATAATGAATTATCGTCATCACCTCGAGCATGTAGAAGTTGATCGGCGACCATGGTTACGAAGCTCAACGCGAGAGCCACCATCGCCTTGATTATCATTGAGCTCGGCCCCCCTTCACCTTGAAAAACGAGCATGAACCCTCCTAGAACGCGATAATTTCCTCCGTCTATGGTGGACGATTCGTCGACCAACCCGTATGGATTTGAAGCTCTCGTGATCCTCTTCAAGTTTGTAGTTGAAAGTATTTGCTAATTCTTTATGGATTGGGAGAGATTAAGAGGAGAAGAAGATGAAATTCTGGCCATTGGAAGCATAGTGGCGGCTAGGGCTTGAAAATTAGGGTTTTTGAGTTGCAAATGTGAAATGTTGTGTCCTTATATAGAAAATTTCGCGACACTATTCACCCAAAAATTTTTCGAACTCCAAATGAAGCGTTTCGCCTGGCGTTTATAATGTTTTACCCCTATTCCGAGCGCAATGGAATATATATCGGGAGCTAATTCGATCATATTTGAAAGATAGGTTTTTCAAATCGACTATTTAAAATTCACTTAAACCAATATCAGTGCGTTTTAGCTTGCCTCGGACAAACCGTAAATCCGATTGACACGAAATTTGAAATCTTATAATAATTTAACATTATGGATCCAACGAAATTCGTTTCGTCGAAATCCGAGACCGTTTGAAAAATGACTATTTTTACCCGTCAATTAAATATTAAAATATTCAATTTCCACAAATTAACTTTTAATTCAATTTTAAAAGTTCTATAACATCATTCTTGCTCCAATATGATTTAATACAACTTTACAAATCAATTTTAATCACATTAAACCCAATTTCCAATTATTTCTGTAATTTCAAATAATAAATCATCGATTTAATTATCCAATTAAATCTAGATATTCGAAATATAATTTATTCGACTTACAAATTTTACTTGTTAATATCTAAAATCAATTAAATATACGAATTTCAAATGACAGGAATTCTGGGTCGTTACAAACTCCCCCCTTAAAAGAATTTCGTCCTCAAAATTGCCAAGTAAGAAAAAGTCTTGAAATCCATTAACTTTTTATAAAAAACAAACCGTTCCAACTTGATTTCAGATTCATTTTAATTTCTTAACTTTTCCAAAATCCGATGATTACACTTTTCTAGTTCAATTCCTACATTTTCATTTCAATTTAGAAATTAACTTTTCGTTAACAAAAATTTTCCAAAAATTTTTCGAACTCCCAAAATTTACGGAAAATTTTGACAGAGTCTCCCTTGTACAGAGGAGCTTTTGCAATATGAATATATATACATCGACCCACACGGTCGGAAAAGAGAAAAACAGTTCATATTTCCTATTTTTATTGCGTAGGCGTACCATTTTAGCATTTTTAAGCAAAGCAGTTATTTATTAGCATTTTAGCGTAACCAAATCCAGCCAACTACAGCTCCGGTACCTGTACTTACTCAGTTTAAACATGTAAGTGACATATATAGGAAATTCATTTACATTTCACTAATTTTCAATAGAAAACACATAGTTTTCATAAGCAATGCAATCAAAATAATTCCCATAAGCAATTTATAAGGTTTCGATACAAATTTTAATTGCTTACAATCAATTCACATTAGTTCATTTTCAATTCAAATTCAATTACATAGCTTTCCATTTATCAATTCAATTTCATTAACACTTAATGAATTATATACAATCAACTAACAATCATATAACAACCAAATCATAACCAACATAACCAAATTATTAAATTTACATTCAATTTGGTTTAACACTTTTAATTCCAATTGGTTTAATATCTAATTGACTTTTCTTTCAATTATTCAATTTCCAATTTACTAGTTTTAATGAATTAACACTTACATCAATTATTTCATATCAACTTATTTACATTCAATTGATTTACATTCAATTCATTCATTAATTCAATTGCTAATTCATTTTACAATATAAAGTTGAATTTCATTTATATAACTCAAGTTCACATCCATTTAATACACTTTATTATTTTACTTTGATACCAAAATCAACTTCATTCAACATCACTTAAGTTATATTCCATTTAAATATCATTTGTTTAACTTAACTTAAATTTCCACTCATATATCCTATTCAGATTCCAATTCTAAAGTAAATTCTATTTAACTTTTACTAAAGTCAAATTTCGTCACTTATTCAAATTCATATCTCGTTTTGCTTAACAAAATTGTTTAACCATTTTATCATTTTGTTTCACTTACATTCAACAATAACAACTTGGATTTTAATTTTCAAATTTGTTTATCACAACAAAACTTCAATTTTCAATTTACTATGGTAGCAAATCCATCACACAGAAACTTGAAAATGATACTGATGATGCTGCAGTCATCACCCTTATTATTTCCCAATAACAGTAATGAATTCAGTGCTTAATATTCTTTCAAAATTTTCCTTTTATTCACAAATCACATTTATAAATATTTTTCTTATATAATTTCACTATTTAACTTTTAATTTTGGAAAATAATTTCCAAAATAAACAGGATTCAACATTTTGAATTCATAGTTCAAATTCATTTTTATTTACAACTCATATTTATAAATATATTCATATAGTTTCACTTCTTATATATAAGATTATTTCACAATTGTAAATCACATTAATTATAATTCCATGCTTAATAATTCATTTTCTTATACAATTTATTCTTTTACAATTGTTATTTTTATTTAGATTATTCAAACATCCTTTAATTAACTTATATATATTCTTACATTTTCAACAACCAGACAATTAATTTGTATACGCTTTAATAATTTCTGAAAATTTATTTCTTTATATATGTAAAATATAATCAAGGGAAAATTATTTCATTTACCCAATTTAAAATGATACTATGTCAGTTTATCTTGTTTAAGAGTTTAGAAACCCCTATCGATACAGTTAGCTAGACTGCACCGACCAGAATCTATAAACAATCAACCGATTAGTCAACACAATACAAAACAATTTCATATTCACTAACAAATACGCGCTCGTATCTATGATTACACTCACACTCATTCTAGAGTACTGCTGACTCTATCCCTAATGTGTAATTCCCAATAGAGCCAAGGTTGTCGCTTAACCAAATGCTCTGATACCAAATGTGAAGACCCGGTTCTTCGACTTCCGAAAATCGACATTAATACGTCCACTGTATCAACCGCCGAACAATCGAATACTGGAAACCGAACCCCTAGGGTTTAAGAAGAAGAAAAAGATAGAAGAAGAAAGAAGAAGCAACAGAAACAATATCAAAATCTCACATATCACAGCAGAACAACATATAATAGATAAATTAATATCTTTAAAACAAAAAACTATATCACTTATTACATTACATCACATCACATCACATTACATTACATTATCAAAGTTTACAACTACAAACAGCGGAAGAAATACTATATACTAGTTGATACGCCACACCATCCAGCTTGCCTCCAGATCTCTACAACAACTCCTCTATTCCAGAATGACCTGATAACCTGACTCTAGACCGCCATGTGGAAATTGGTGGGCACCCATAGTTTAGGAAGGGAACAATAAACTCCAGGTCAGTCATGGAACTGGTGTGAGAACTTAAAAATAGTTTATCTTTAAAAACAACCAAAGAAATATTTTAAAATAGATCCAAAATGCTTTTAGAAAATGTAACTAACATAAGGCCTCCCGCCACACACAATGCAAACGTAGAATTGGAGGAGATTTCTCCTTATGATAGTCAAACATGCTTGATACATAGATTCTTTGATATTATTACTATAAGTGCAAAGTGCAGGAAAACATTTCGAAAGTATAATATAAATCTTAGCCAGCATAGGTACCATTATAGTATGCCTACTATAGCTACCATATTAGACGGCAGGTTCTACAACTAAAACCGTACAGGGCTCGTATTGTTTCTTTGGATTTCCAACAAATGGTTATGCCAAGGAACTTCCTATTGCCACATGGGTACGCCTTTGGAAGGATGCCCCGAGAACCTAGCCGGATCTCTGCCAACACAAGGCTGGGCTACCTCTGCAAAAATAGGTAACTACTGACACGAGTATGCCATCCCCCGGTTGTAAACAACCTTTATCTAAGGATCCTCAATACCAACAACCACAAAGAAATAAATTTGCAGCAACAACATAGGTTAAGAACCTGGGCTCCATACCATGATACCACCTCTATCCAGAAGGAAATGAACATACCCTAAGGGGCACTACCCCCTAAAACCTTGCTGCATTCTTCCTGTTTCGACCATTTTCGGGGTGTGAGGTCCGACGAAGTCTCGTCCACAAAGCTACGCTTTATACAAAAGTCATTCTTCGATCAAAAAATGATCAGAAACACTTCGTGTGCCACATTACCATATTGGGAATGTATCACTAGTAACCATCAACTACATAACCTCTGAGCTCGTACGTCTCAAAGAAGGTTGTTAAGCTAAGAGAATAAATTCTCTGCCTCGAATAGAAATGTATTTGATAGAAACCAGCTTTACATCTCAAATTGTAACGTCAGACACACATCCATACAAGTCCATTCCGGGATCGAACGGAACCAAAGGCACTTCCAAAGAAGCCCTTGCAATTTGGATATTCACTAATCACGTCTGGACTTCCCATCACAAAGGGTGATAAAATTTATATATCGGAGATCAGCTGATGTAGAGACATTCGATGGAATATCCGGTCTTCAACACCGGTCTTCAAATGCTATCCATTACGACGTATCACTATCCAGAATGGGATTTATGACCCAAAGGTCCTCTCCTGGCTAAACCGAATAACGAGCGCTTATTTTAAAATAAGTGTAGCATTCAAATTCAAGCAAATCACAACAAATACCCATTTAAAGGTAAATATTGATAGTCGGTTATTTAACTATCAATAGATATGCACAACATCACCAGATTCCAAATAATTTCCCAAATTATTTATTTTCCAAAAATATCTTTTCTAGATATATTTTTCCACACTTAAACCATTTGAAAACAAATTTCAAATCACTTTTCACCTTTACAACTTTTGAAAACAAATTTCAAATCATTTTCCGTACACGGAAACACTTCCAAATACTTATTCATTTTCACTAGAAATTTGCCGAGTTCAAATGCTTTAAAATAATTTATAAAACTTATCCAAAATATAACGGGAAAACGCTTTGAAATAAAACTATTTTTCTTTAAACACTTTACTTAAAATATTAGTTATAAAAATATTATACCAATATTACATATAACTTAAGTCCAAACTAATTTTCAAAATAAAAATTAGTAGATAGAGTATAACTATTTAAATAACTATTTTCTAAAACAATTATTGATTAAACCTTAGAAATAATCATTTCTATATCAACTTAATAAATCTTTACTTAAAGGATTTAAAACAATTTAAGAAGTTAATTTCTACAAAGTATCCTTTTCAAAACCAATTCTAGAATTATATATATATATATATATCTTTCAAAGCTATTCGGAAATTTTATTCGGCTTTCCAGGGGGAATACACTTTCATTTCAAAATGGTTCATTTAAACCAATTAAATAAATCCTTGCCGATTTACTTTAATTTTACGTTCCAAATCCGTAAATTTAATTCCACACTTCAAAAATAAATCAATGTTTATTTTTAAACAAATTTCCCTTTCCTTTATAAATTCCATGGTGAATTTAAATTTCCAAACATTAAATGATATACGATTTTCAAATCGATTTCGAATATTCACTTTCAATAACAATTCAATTTTTTCAATTGATTTCAAAAACAACCAAATAATATTCCATATTAATTTTCCAAGAAATTAAATACCAAGTGAATTTCATTCAAATCTCAAATTGAAATCAATTTCTACTAAACCCCAAATCAATTTTCAAATTTATTCCAAATTCTTTTCAAAACACCTAATAAATTTCTAAATGGATTTTCAAAAGATTTAAATTCAATCACCAAAAATCAATTCCCAAATGGGTTTCAAATTTTATTTCCTTTTAAAAATAAATTCCTTTTAAAGAAAACCAATTCTTTTATTTTTCAAACTTTTTAAATCCGTATTTTGAATAAATTCTTCAACTTTTAAATAATATTACCCAAAATCCATTTATTAAAGCTTTTCCCATATTTTGAAATTTTATTCATTAAGATTAAGAATAAAAATTTATTATTTTAGAATTCCTTCTTTTAAATTTATCCAATTCTCAAAAATAAATTTTAATATAAACTTTCAACCTGAATTTTCAAAAATCAAATTTTTTTATTTATTTCCAGTACCCAACGATACCAAAATTATATTCGGCTAAATTTTAGCCTTCAACGATTTCAGTCACAAAGATAATCACACAGAGATTATAAATAATCAATACACAACATTGAAACAAATTCAATTATTTGAGGAATCCAGTTGGATCTCTCCAACCTGTTTCCCTATATCCACAGATGTTAGCACAATACCAATCCTGTTTCAAGACGGGATATCGCGGTACATGGGTTTATATAAAATATCATTCGCTATTATGTGGCGCAATAGAGTCTCATCCGCTATATAATGCGGGAAATCAACTCCAAGTACATATATAATACCAATTCCACTTCAAGGTGGAATATCGCGGTATATGTGTTTAATAAAATAACCCCCGCTTAATATACGGCGTATAAGGTCCATTTCAATACAACAGATAGCAATTTATCATCCAAGCATACAATCAACACAATCAAGCAATTTTAAATTTAACTATTTAAAATTTAAATCGAAACAAATTCGATTGAGTGAGAAGTTCTCACCTTGCTTCCAATAACAGCTACAGTGTTTCGTTCCGAATAAAATTAAACAAGCATTTAATTTTACCCAAAATTCCACGAGCTCAAATAAATCCCAATCTAGCTCCATTGCATAGTGCTCGTCAATACGAACTCGATGCAACCCGTTTCGTGCGAAACGGACCTCGTATGAAAAAGTTATGATTTTTTAAAGTTTATACGATTTACAAATAAAATAAATTCAATTTTCTTTTTATTTCCAAACCCTGAAATCAAATCTAGCCATGCATCTTGCTTCCACAAATCTGGGCCATGATTAGCTTCTTCTCTATCTCAGGTAATACACGTACAAGAATAACCCATGAGCCGCCATTATATAATGAATTATCGTCATCACCTCGAGCATGTAGAAGTTGATCGATGACCTTGGTTACGAAGCTCAACGCGAGAGCCACCATCGCCTTGATTATCATTGAGCTTGGCCCCCCCTTCACCTTGAAAAACGAGCATGAACACTCCTAGAACTCGAGCAATTTCCTCCGTCTATGGTTGACGATTCGTCGACCTACCCATATGGATTTGAAGTTCTCGTGATCCTCTTCAAGTTTGTAGTTGAAAGTATTTGCTAATTCTTTACGGATTGAGAGAGATTAAGAGGAGAAGAAAATGAAATTCTGGCCATTGGAAGCATAGTGGCGGCTAGGGCTTGAAAATTAGGGTTTTTGAGTTGCAAATGTGAAATGTTGTGGCCTTATATAGAAAATTTCGCGACACTATTCACCCAAAAATTTTTCGAACTCCAAACAAAGCATGCCGCCTGACGTTTATAATGCTTTAACCCTATTCCGATCACAATGGAATATATATCGAGAGCCACTTAGATCATATTTGAAAGATAGGTTTTCAAATCGACTATTTAAAATTTAAAATTCACTTAAACCGATTTCAGTGCGTTTTAGCTTGCCTCGGACAAACCGTAAATCCGATTGACACGAAATTTGAAATCTTACAATAATTTAACATTACGGATCCAATGAAACTAGTTTCGTCAAAATCGGAGACTGTTTGAAAAATGACTATTTTTACTCGTCAATTAGATATTAAAATATTCAATTTCCACAAATTAACTTTTAATTCAATTTAAAGAGTTCATAACATCATTCTAACTCTAATATGATTTAATACAACTTTACAAATCAACTTTAATCACATTAAACCCAATTTCCAATTATTTGTGTAATTTCAAATATTAAATTATCGATTTAATTATCCAATTAAATCTGGATATTCGAAATATAATTTATTCTACTTACAAATTTTACTTGTTAATATTTAAAATCAATTAAATATACGAATTTCAAACGACAGGAATTCTGGGTCGTTACATGATTAGTAGAAAATCATTTGAAGCAAGCAAATTTCATTAGGGTTCATAAAGTTGCAATTTTAGTAAACGTTAGTAGTGAGAGTAAAATTGGGGAATCAACAACCAAAATACGAAGGTATTTAATTACATGAATTCGATCAAATTGATGAACTTTTGCTTGTTAGAATATGACACGAATCCATGCCCAATTTAATTATACAGTACCCATGGCATATAATCATGGTAATAAATAACGACAAACAAAATGTAATACATACAAAATACTATAATGTGTGCGTTCACTCATTATTGACTGAGCACTTACGTTAAAGTATTATGAATTTCATTTGGTTCTCTAGGTATAAATTATACAAAGCAAAAGGAACACCGAACAGTAGCCAGTCTACTAAAAGAGAATTTGACAAGAGCAACATTATTATATTTGTTTGAAATTGAAATTATCTTAAACTTGCAGACATGTTAATAGAATGATGTACTTGTACACTGTGCTTTTATTCATCGTAGACCTTCATGGTGGGTAGTAGCAGCAATTGCAGTATGCAGAAGGTTACTATCCGCCTCTTTCTTTCCTCACTCTGATATGATGAAGCTTGGGTTAATTCCACCTGACTCTACTTCTATACACGGAGTTGCGATCCATGCATGGCTGCTTAAATGCCAGCAACAACTAATAATTTGAAGCCTAATAAATACACTGAATATCAAGTTGAAGGCTGAAAATGGTAGTTGCGCCACTGTAACGACCTGGATATTTTGACAATTTAATTTTGAATTTACAAATATTTTAAAATATTGAAAAATATAATTTAACAATGAAAACTAGATGTTTGGAATGTGTCCATATAAATAAAACCAATGAAATTTGTTTCGTGTCAAAATTTGTCCGTAACCCGATTAGCATAAATTTTCCGGATGAATTATCAAATTTTGAAGTATGAATATTTTTACGTAGAAATGATATGGAAAATTTTCTAATTAAAATGAATTGCTGTTTTCGTTCAATTTCGAAGCGATAATAGCGGGGACAGATGAGATTTTGCTAGGAACGTCGTAGCATAGATTTGATTACAATGTTGGAATTGTATCATCGTGCTGATCATCGTGGTATATTTGTTTTCGTGTTTTATCTTCGTGGCAAAATGCTACAAGGTTGAAATAAGGATCGTCGCCATTCGGGAGTCATAATTGCTAACATTCCTTTCATTGTTTTCAGACCAAATTTCATTCTTTTCAACTTGCTAAGAGATTGTGTGTGCAGCTATGCATAATTAAATGCGGCATTTAATACTCCATCCCCTTGTGTATATATATGTGAGCCTTCGGGCCTACCTATTCCCTTCTGTTAAATTGTTATAGAAAATATAATATAGATAGCAGTATCTGCAAATATATAAAAATATATATAAAACCTGTAACTCTTCTTCTTCTATTTTGTTATACTGCTCCACTCCCAACATGCTCCTTCAAGCCACCATCCATACCACATCATGCACGCATCCTCACCTCCGCCCGGCCACCTCCTTGCGCCCAAAACCCAGCGCCACTTCCTGGACCCACCTCCCGCACTGCCCTATCTTCCCTTTATTTTTTTTCTTTTTTTTCTCCTTCATCCGAATAAAAAGCCGCCACCTCAAAGTCACTAACCACCGAATCTCCACGTCCATATTCCTGCCAGCCGCACTGAACCAAGAGTTGCCTCGCCCGAGCCGCCTGCTGCGCCTTCCTCCCCTCGGCGCCACGACCAACCTGAGCTCCCTACTGTCCCTCCACCCATGTTCCCCTACACAGCACCAGCCCTGCCACCTTGCACCATACTCACCGGCCCACGCCATTCCGGCTCCACCCTTGACTTCCTCCACTGGCCTTGCCGAGCATCGAAGCCTCCTCCCCTTCCACCGTCTGTGTGTGTATGTTTTTTTAAAAAAAGACAAGCGTGCATGAGAAGGAGGACAACATGTTGCAGTAAAAAGAGAGGAGTTCACGCGTGAAGGAAAGGAAGAAAAAAGTGAGCATTGTTGCAGAGACCAAAGATAAAAAAGAAAAATGAGAGCTCGTATACATGTGCCCATATCGCCACATCACCGTGACCGTGCTCGTGTTCCAAAGCTGCGAAGATGAGCAATTCTAAGCCCACAATTAGATTTCATATTGCAAGTATCCTGCCGTGTTATATATATTTGATTAATGGTTATGGTCGATATTGGAACTGAAAATCTTTGATAGTTAGCATTTTGCTATATGATTTGGCCGAAATAGTTGAAATTATTGATTGGAACTCAAATTACATGAAAACCCATTAACTATAGAAAGTTTGAATATTGGACGACGATTAATTTATTGATATCTGTCACTATTATATTTTTATTGTATGCTTTGATTTGGACATTGAAATTTGAACCGAAATATGGATTGAAATGATAAATATCTAGTTCTGATTTGAGTGCACTGTCTTTTCAATACGTTCGGGTCTTACCGAGCTTTTCAGTTATCGCAAACAGTTATTTTTGAAGACAAAGACGGAGATTGGAAGACCATACTTACTACTATATTTCCACTGCACTATATAGACATGTTCAGTTAAATGTATCACTCTGATAATATTGAAATGGAATCACATGTTTATTGATAGACAATTTTGTAATTGTGTTATTATTATATTTTATACTTCTGCTGTGAGATTCTATATATTGTTTTCTTTCTCGTCTCCTTTTCTTTTAAACCCCTTTATAATTCTCCTTTTTGAATGACTCGGGTCGAGCAGTGGTGGTTAAATATCGACTTGAATTGACCAAAGAGGCGAGTCGTCACATGTGGTATCAGAGTGATGTTAAGCGAGAATCTTAGCTTTGGTGGGGATTACTCACTAGAAATAGGGTCAATAGTACCGTAGATGAGTCTGAATATATATGCGTACAAGAGAGAGAGATAGAGAGCGTATTTTTTAGTGATATAAAAATATTTTAATATTAATAAATGAATGATTTTAACTTAGATTTTATATAAAATATAAAAGAATGAATTCGATAAACTGGAAAAAAATCAATCGTGGCCGTTGATGATGATTGGATGTTAACTCTTTGTTGATTGACTGTTTGATTAATATGGATGTGCATATTATCGCCTATTTATTGATGAGTCATGCTCGGCCATTTTACGAGCAGCAACTATTAACTGTTGATTTGAGCATTCAACTACGGTTGGAAAATTTTGGTTTTTGAAAAATATTTAACCAATTGAGAAACCGCATGCTTAACATGGATTTTGAAATGAATATATATTTGAACTTCCCCCATATCATTTTTAAAGAGTCTTTGATACCATTTGAAAGTGATATATGAAATATGTTTATCTAGACACGCACTACTAGAAAAGGGTTATACAGCAACAGGGGGCGACAGCTTTCGACGGCTTCCGACAGGCCAAGGGCGGCCGTCGGAAGCCGTCGGAAAATCGCGTAATACTGGCTTCAGCCGATCCTCTTCTTTCTCATTTCAGAAAACCGAAAACCTAATGAGAAATTCCTAAATTCACTCCCCAAGCCTCCAATCACTAATTTCGTATTTTTGCATCCTCCCCGGCTACGAACTCAAACTCTCTTGCTTTCTAGCTTTGGTATAATCTCTTATTTTCGCAAAAAATTAAATTTTTACCCTGATTCTAGATTTGCATAAGTTGATAAATTAGAGCTAATTGGTGATTGAAATTGTTTCCAATAGTGTTATAATAGTTTCTAGCATTCCATGGTATACCTATTTCATCTTTTATCGTGAAGTTGTGAAAAACATGTATAATTTGTGGTCGTTCGTGTATATGTAAATCATTGTGTATGTCTTGATTCTATGATTGTATATGTGTGTAGCGCTGCTATCATTGTATTGTGTTAGTTGGAATAAGATAAAATGAATGCACGAGCTAGGAGTATTATATTGTGCACGTATTGACTTATGCAACAACAAAAATGCATGAGTCTAAATTATAATTGTGTGTATTGAAAAATGACAAAAATTTTAAACCAGCCTTAAGTTGATGTAATACGTCAAATTGTTAAATTAAAATATATTTTTGTAAATAAGAACAGTTAGTAAAACTGTGTTTTTTCATAAAATGCACACATTTAATTAACTAATGTCCCTTAGAGACTTTTTGACCCCGTATGACGAGTGTTGTACATGATCGTTATATAAATAGTCTTTTTTTTCGAAAAACGACCATTTATATTCATCCGGTACAATGTTTGTTGGATTTGTCCCTGTATTGGACAAGTTATGAGCACGGTAAGCATTTATATTTTGTATGCTACTCCGTCTCAAACGGTTCGTAAAATTTCAGCCTAACTTTTCTTTTTTGTTTCCTGCGTACACGCATTTGTGTACAATGCAGGGAACAAAAGGGAAATACTGCCGAAATTTTGTTGAATTGTTTGAGATGAAGTAATATACGAAATGTAAATGCTTACTATGTTTGTAATGGGAAGTAGGATGCCTGACCATGGGAAAAATATATCGTTTTATACAAAATTTTGTACCGATACGTTAAAAAATAAAATGTGTCATATTTGAAAATATTTTTTAATTTGTGAAATAGTTCTTTGAATTCAAATATTATACGACCATGAAAATTATCTTTTTCGAATTTTATTCTTGAAAATAAATATTAAATTTTGAACTTGTGACTCATTTTCTCAAATAGGAAAAATGACTGATTATTTTATTGATCGGAGGAGATGGATGTACCAAAGAAAAGGACTGAGAGGCTCAATAAAGAAGATTTTTATAATGGTATAAGCATATTTGTTGAATTCTCTTTAAGTAATAACGGTGACGATCCAGAAATTCGTTATCCGTATAGTAGGTGTAGATATTTGAAGTATTTGTTACCATTTGAAGTATTTGTTACCAGATATTGTGAAAGTTCATTTGTGCTAAAACGATTTCGTACCGGAGTATTATGTTTGGCATTGGCATAGAGAAGTTGTAACAAGTACTTCTGTGAAGTTTGAAAGTGTCGTTAACGAAGTAGTTACGACGACCCGTATAGAAAATATGGTCGAAAATGCCACACGGTCAATGTTTTCTATGGTTGAATTTGATGACAATGATGGAAATGTTGAAGAGCCAAATATTGAAGCAATTTTTTTTTATGATTTACTAAATACTGCTAAGAAACCTATTTGGGATGGTTGTAAAAGCGGCATTCAACTGTCAGTAATCGCAGAATACATTGCGATGAAGTCAAAATACAATATCACCGAAGCTGGGTTTACGGCTGTTGTACAAGCTGCAAAAAGACATATGCCATCCGATAATCTAATGTGTGAAAATCACTATGAAATTAAAAAAATTATGTCGGCTTTTGGTTTACCTTATCAGAAAATAGATACATGTTTAAAAGGTTGCATGTTGTTTTGGAAAGAAGACACAAACCTTAGAAATTATTAAATTTGTAATCAAGAGAGATACAAACCAAGAAAAAAGAAGGGGAAGGAAGTTCCGTGCACTCCAAGACTTCAAAGATTATATGCATCTTCTGTAACTACATCTAATATGAGATGGCATAGTGTGACAACGGAGGAAGATGATATGTTGACACAACCGACTGATGGAAAAGCATGGAAGAATTTCGATAAAACGAATCCAAATTTTGCAGTGGAGAGACGAAATGTTTGATTAAGATTATGTACGGATATTTTTTCGCCATTTTTTCAATTTGGTTCTAAAGATTCATCCTGGCCTATTATTGTTACACCGTATAATTTACCTCTATGGATGTGTATGAAAACGCAATACATGTTTCTTACTGTTGTCGTTCTTGGCCCTGACTATCCGACACAAGGAATCGATGTATATTTACAACCGTTGATTAAGGAGTTAAAAATACTATGGAATGAAGGAGTAGAAACATACGATGTGTACAAGAAGAAAAATTTTCATATGTTTGCTTCTTTGTTGTGGACTATAAATGATTTTCTACCTATGCAATGCTTTCAGGATGGAGTACTACCGGTCGTCTAGCACATCCATATTGCATGGATGTAACACGAGCATTTTCTTTACCTCATGGTAAGAAAATTTCATGGTTTGACTATCATCGATATTTTCTCCATGTAAATCATCCCTTCAGAGGAGACAAGAATTTTTTTTAGCTAATAGAGTAGAAACCAGACTACCACTGACGATATGGTCAAGCGAAGACATATATGAACTTGTTAGGGATTATCCAAAGATATATAAAACTGGAGTGCAAACAGAAATTGAAGCAAATCGATCGTTCATAATTGGTGCGAACAAACTATTTTTTGAGAGTTGCTGTATTGGAAACATCTTCTGCTTCATCATAATATAGACGTAATGCACAATGGGAAAAATGTATTTGATAATGTTTTTATCACAATTTTGAATGTGAAAGGGAAGACGAAGGGTGATTAGGAATCAAGACGCGATATAGAAAAATTATGCAAATATCCCAAGCTTCGTATGAAACCAAATGACAGTAAAAATACCCAAAGCATGTTATGAATTAGATAATAACCAAGTTAAAGTTGTGTTATAATGGGTGGAAGGGTTAATATTTCCTGACGGGATATCGTCAAATCGTTGTAGATGTGTTGACTTTAAAAATAGTAGATTGAGCGGAATGAAAAGCCACGATTGTCACATAATGATGGAAAATTTATTTCCTGTTATGTTCAAAGAACTACTGCGGTTAAAATTTTGGAAGGTAGTAACGGAGCTTAATATGTTTTACAAAGAGCTTTGTTCGACTACTTTAAAAGTGCAACGTTTATGTAAACTTGAAGTAGATATTCCTATATTGCTCTGCAAATTAGAGAAAATATTTTCGTCAGGTTTTTTTAATGCAGTGGAACATTTACCCGTTCATCTCTCATCTGAAGCACGACTTCGAGGTCCTATCCAATGTGGATGGATGTATCCATTTGAGAGGTATGTCATATGTTATCACGTAATTTAATTGCATTTGAAAGATAAAGTTAATGTAAACTAATTTTGCATAGATATCTAAATTATCTGAAGAAAAAGTGAGGCAAAAAGCTGAGGCGCATGGTCCCGTGGGCTATATGGACGTGTTTACTCGTACTCATGCTGTCGAGCATGTAAATTCGGACGGGACAGTTTCTTATATACATGGCATGACGATAAATCCAGCCAGAGCCATGTAAGAATATTTCATTTTATACGGTATTAGTAATTATTCTACTTGTTAAAATATAATGAAATAAGATATGATGATATTAATGTATTAATGCAGGAAAAGTTTATGGAGCAGCGCCAGAAACTCCTTGCTGATACAGGTCGAGATCAGTTGACGACGGTTGAGGAGGATGCTATTTTTGAGTTAGTTGTGGATCCATCGGAGCATGGAAGATGATACAGATTTGGCAATCAAGTGGTAAGTAAATAATATATTGGCAATCAAGGAGTAATTTCAAATTTATTGCTCTCATCCTTCCCTATAGTTACTTTACTTATGCTAAAAATTTTCAAAGTTATAGTATTTCAAAATTTAAATCAACAATCTAGTCACTATAGTTATTTGGTGTTACCACAATCTAAGATGTTATCAACATGCACATACACATACATAAACATGCATAAACTAAATTAAATAACATTATCACACTGCTAATCATTCATATATCTGCACATACACTTTCAGAGATCACACAGCTAAATTAAATATTTATCACATGCCAGCAGTCAGAGACGGGGTAGGCAGACTAGATCTCAGATTTATCTAGCAGAGATCGAAGATTTGCGGCTAGAGTGGCGCAGCTGGAGGAGAAGAACCGTCGGCAGGCCATAGAGACCACACAGTTGCTAGACTAGCGTATCGCCGAGTATATGCAACAGTATGGTGGCCGCTTCCCTTCCTCTACTGGCTCAGGTTATGGAGGAGATTGATTGATTGCTTTGGTCAATATGTTTTTTTTTTTGGATGATTTGGTAGATGGTGGAGGTAGTTGTTGATTTATGTACTATGTTATGATACACTTAGCTGTTTTGTTGTATAATTATGTGGATGTTGGGGATGTTGTGAATGTATAAATTGATAGAAAATTTGGTGTTGTGGATATTATTATGTATTATACATTAGTTTGGGTGATTATGATTATGTGTTTTGACTTAATTTTATGTATTTTTTTGGTGAATTATGTATAGTTTGGTTTTTGATATTTGGTTGGAATATTCTATATTGGATTCTGCAGTATTGGTGGAATAGTGTTTGTATGGGAAATATGGATGGAAGGTTATATTGCAGCAGAAATATAAAAAATGTAGTATATTTTCAACGGCTTCCGACAGCTTTCAGGTTATATTTTTCCAACGGCTTCCGAAGGCTTCCAACCTTTTTCAGATCATATTTTCCAACGATCTCCAATGGCTTCTGACAGTGTCAGAATCCGTCGGAATCCAACGAAAGCCGTTTGAAATACGAACGCCGAGATGTGTTGAAAGCCGTCGGAAACATTGCACCCCGATGCCTTATTTTCCTACGGCATTTTCCGATGGCTTCCGACGGTCGCCGACGGTTTTCTACCGTCAGAAAATACCTTTATCCTTGTAGTGATGGTTAATAAATAAACAAAAAGTTATTCAAACAGAAAATTTGCGAGTTTGGATTCCAAGAGTTTTTGAAATTTGTTTAAGAAAATAATAGTATAATTTGAAATTATTTTCTGAATAGAACTATTATAAATGGTTTCAAAGGGATTTTGATAAGGGATTTTCAAAAGATTTAAAAGAAATGTCTTCCAAATGATTTTCAAAATGATTTCAAAGAAAATGAACTTTAGTAGCTTTGCTGCCCGATTGGTTAATGTAATTGATTTGATTCAAATCCCTAAAGTAGATATGATATTCGAAAGATATACGTATATATCTATTTGAAATGAACCCGGTGATCAATTCTCGAGTTTTGGATTGAATGATATTATGAACGCTTGTATCCTATGCATTAGGATTGATTGATTGTGCATCTTGTTGAGATGATTGATTGCCGATTCCAATTTTGAATTGGAATTTGATTTGTTTGACCATTTGGAAAAGTTGAACACTTCCAAATTGAGAATCAATTTTCAAAGCTAAGAATTTTTGGAAAGTACATAAAGTTAGTTTTGAAAATTTTAAAATAAAAACTAATGGAAGTTGAACAAGTTTTCAAAAGCTTAATATTTTGATAAGTAAATTGTATAAACCTATTTTGTATTATTTAAGTATGAAATTTGGTTTGAAATGTTTTCAATGAAATTTTACTTTAAGAAATATTCCTGGATAATAAAGGGATAAGAAAAAAATTATTTATTTTACAAATTTGTTTTAAAAGTAATGTTGATTTATAAAACCTTAATTATTCGCAAAAAGATTTTGAAAGAAAATTTAAATTATGTACAAATGTGAAATCTAGCTTTGAAAAGCTTTTATAATGAAATTGTTTGAGAAACGTTTATGAATAAAATAATAATAATAGTAAAATAATAATTTGTACCAAAAATAAAATAAAATAATAAAATAAAAATTTATAATGTCAGTAATATATAAAGGATTTTTGTAAAGTATTTGATTTTGAAAAGAAATTGTTGTTTTAAAACTTAGTTACTTGTATAGTGATTTAGAAAGAAAGTTGATTTTATATAGATACGACTTTATGTAAATATGAAACTGAAGTAAATTTTGAAAACTGATGATTGGAATTTTAAAATATATGAATGTTGAATAATATTCAATTTGAAAAATGATTGTTGAAATCATATATGAATTTGAACATAAACCAATATTTGAAAATGATTGATTCCGAAGACCTTTGACTATATAAAAATATTGATTTAGAAGTTTTCAAACTAATGTAAAATGAATTGTATAAGTATGAAGTTATTTCGAAAACAATTGATTTCGAAAGGTACTCGATTTGAAAAGCGATGATATTATATATAACGGAATTTATATATGTATGATTTTGAAATGATGATTTGAAAATGTAATATGTTAGTATGATATACATTTTGAAATTGAAGATATGAGAAGTACCTTCTGCTTGACTATCCTCTTTATGGCCACATTGTGGATGCATTCTATTGATTCCATTGATTGCTTTAGGTCGTTCGAACACAAAATCATGAGTTCCTTCGAATTCTATAGCGTAACCTATGGTCTTATGACCTCGGCTGCTTAACAAAATTCGCAAGGCTGTGAAGGCTTATGATTACGGATGTTTCCTAAGGGACCAAGGTGAAACCATTATATAACCGTGATCTATGGTCATTTCCTGTAATGATCCCTATTTTTTAATTAAATGTAAATTGGTAATTAAATTAATTTTTGAATTAAATTGTGAATTTATTGATAAATTTATTTGAAAATTTCCAGAATGAAAATATATGTGTATATAAATTGATTATAAATAGAATTTGGATTAGAAATTCAAAAATAAGTGTTTTTAAATAAATTGGATTTAAAAATTTATATTTTGAAATTAATAGAAAATTGTTTTTAAATCATTTTCTTTATATGTTATGCAAGTATAAATAATAGTTTGAAAATGTATAAAAGGTGATTTACAAAATTATCAAATGATACGGGTTTAAAAAACAAAATTTATAAATTGAAATGAGTGAAGGAATTAAACATAAAAATTGATGTAAATGACATTTGTACATTTATAATCTCGTGCATGAACAAGTGTTAATAAAATAATACAAGTGTAAATGTTTAATAATGCAATTTGACAAGTGTAAACTCTTTTTAAAAAATTTATGAATAAAATTGAAACAAGGTTTGTATGCTCATCCATCTCTCTCTTTTCTTATTTTACTTCATGCATTCAAATTAAAGATGATTAAAAAAGTAAAGAAAAAGAAAAAAAATGTAAAAACCTGGAAAATAAGAACAAAAAGTAAACCAGGGAAAAGAAAAATCTGAAACTTGGATAATTTCTTTTATCCGATTTTGTTTCAGATTTTTCTTTTTTTCAAATTCAAGTTCAAACAATCAAACCTGAAAGCCTGGAAAACATGCAAGGATCAAACAAGCAAGGTACAGAATAAACAAGTTCAGTATCAAAAAAAAAAAAATTAAGCCTGAAACAATGCAAGCAAATCATCACAGTTTTAAAACAAAGATCAATTCATATTCATCAAGCTCAACCTGATATGGAGAAGTTCAAACAAATTCAGAAATCATCTCAACAATCAAGTAAAGATCAAACTCAAAAGCAATCAAACAGAAGGAACAAAAAAAATCAAAGAAACCAGATCAAAATGCTTCTAGACTTCATTTTCAGGCTATTCTTTGTTCTCTGTTCCCATCAAGGTAAGCAAACTCCCTTTTAAAAACTTAAACCTATTTGCATGTTGTGATAATGTTTGAAATGTGCCTATATGTTTATGTTTGTGTGAAAATTTGGATATGCACGTCTTTGCATCGGTATATCTAGTTCTGTTCTTTGTTACAGAATCAAACCATGATTCAAAACTTGATTTTGGTGATTGGGCTGTACTTTCCAAATCGGTATTATAGTTTTCCAAGTATTTTCACTGGGTGTTAAAATGGGTATACTATGTACTTAGAGATTTCTAGTCTTGCGCCTAATCAATGTACTACTAGATTCTTTAAGAACGAGGATACGCTTGTTGAAACGTCGAGTTATCAAAAGTATTTTCAATATAATAGTATATTGTTATAAAAGAATTTTTAACAAAGAATTTTTCAAACATTTAAAATTTGAATATAAAAACCGCTCGGATTATCCGATGGTGTAATTAAGAAACCAATATAATAAATACGTAGGTTGTATATAGACCATTCTAACTGCATCTACAGTTTTGATTCAGATTTGAATACACGATTTTAAGGTAATTCATACCTGTCCGGTTTTAGAATTGTTCACTCGGTTTTCAACGAAGAACACTGATAAAGATTTTTGATAAGAATCTAAAGTACTTTATCATAGTTTATTACTATATAAGGAGGATGAAAGTTTCTAATCAAGAAGTCAGATTTGAGTCCGCACTAAAGTAGTCGGGTTACCAATACTAGTTCGGGAAATAAAATTGCATATTCAAATAAGGGATCAAAATTGTTATACATACGAGTGGTATATGTGTGTGTGTGTTTGTGTATCGTACGGATCCTAATAAAATGATTATATGCTATGGTTGCTAGCTACGATTGTTTCATGCTTAGGATTGCTATGTTGTTTGGTTGCATGTAGTTTGATATCATTCCTATTAGTTGCATTACATTTATGAGTTGCACATAGTTGTATTAATGAGCCTTGTGTTTTATAAGTTGATTATTTTGAGTAAAATATATCATAGGTTAAATTTCTTACTTCGTTCTTTTCGAGCATGAAAAGTTTTGAGTGGAGGAGATTGTAACGACTTAGATTTTTCGACAATTTAAATTTGAATTTAACGAAGATTTTAAAATAAAATAATTTTTGAAGAATATAATTTGACAATGAAAATTATATTTTTGGAATGCTTCTATTTAAATAAAACCAATAAAATTTATTTCATGTCAAAATTCATCCGAAACCCGATCAACACAGTTTTTCAAGTGAATTATCAAATTTTAAAGCATTAATATTTTTACATAGAAATGATCTAGAAAATTTTCTGATTTAAACATTAAAATTCGTTCCATCCAATTCCGACATCTGTAGCATCGTTTATCTAGAATTGTTGTTTTCGTTCAATTTCGAAGTGGTAACATAGGCGACATATGAGATTTTGCTATGAACGTCATAACACAAATTTGATTACATTATTGGAATCATCTTGTCGCACTCATCACCATGATAAATTTGTTTTCGTGCTTTGGCTTCCATGGCAAAACGCTACATGGTTGAAATATAGATCCGTAACCATGCAGGAGTCATAATTACTAACATTCTTTTCATTCTTTTTCGCCTGCACCGAGCTTGCGTGTGCAGCCATGCGTAATTAGGCGCATTTAATGCTCCATCCCCTCTGTACATATATGCGAGCCTTCATTTCTATCCATTCCCTTCTGTGAAATTGTTGGAGAAAATATAATATAGATAGTAGTATCTGCAAATATATTTAAAAAATATATAAAACCCGTAACTCTTCTTCTTCCATTCCCTTATGCTCCTCCCCTCCCACCATGCTCCTACAAACCATCCACAGCACATCGCACACTATTGAAATTAGTCCCACATCAGACAATTTATAATATAAATCATGCATAAATATTAAGAGACGTTCCTTCACATAACCAATTGGTTTTGTGATAATATGTGGTTCTCTAACATGGTATCAAAGCGGGTTTAATTGTGTCACACGTCACCCTCATTGAATGTCCACGTGTTTGGCTGATGATATGCCCTGCGGGGGCGTGTTGAAATTAGTCCCACATTGGACAATTTACAATATAAATCATGCATAAATACTAAGAGACCTTCCTTCACATAACCAATTAGTCCCACATCGGACAATTTACAATATAAATCATGCATAAATACTAAGAGACCTTCCTTCACATAACCAATTGGTTTTGTGATAATATGAGGTTCTCTAACATGGTATCAGAGCGGGTTTAATCGTGTCACACGTCACCCTCAATGAATGTCCACGTGTTTGGCTGATGATACTCCACACGTGCGGGGGCGTGTTGAAATTAGTCCCACATCGGACAATTTACAATATAAATCATGCATAAATACTAAGAGACTTTCCTTCACATAACCAATTTGTTTTGTGATAATATGTGGTTCTCTAACACGCACGCATCCGCACTTCCGCCCGGCCACCTCCTTGCGCCCGATACCCAACGCCATTTCTTGGACCCACCTCCCGCACTGCCCTCTCTTCCCTTTATTTATTTTTTCTTTTTTCCTCCTTCGGCTGAATACAAAAGCCACCACCTCAAAGTCACTAACCGCCCAAAACTCCACGTCCTTATTCCTACAAGCCGCACCGATACCCAGAGTTGCCTCGCCTGAGCCACCTTCTCCGCCTTCCTCCCCTCGGTGCACGGCCAACCCGAGCTCCCCACCGTCCTACATCACCTAGACCTTAACCGATCATCGAACATGGACTTTCCACCCATGTTCCCCTACACAACACCAGCCCTGCCACACTCACCGGTCCATGCCATTCCAACTCCGCCCTTGACTCCCTCCACTGACCCAGTCGATCACCGAGCCTCCTCCCCCTCCACCGTCTGTGCGTGCGTATATTTTAAAAAGAAAAAGACAAGCATGCGTGAGAAGGAGGACAACATGTTGCAATAAGAAGAGAGGAGTTCACGCGTGAAGGAAAGGAAAAAAGGGAAAAAAGTGAGCATTATTGCAGTGACCAAAGAAAAAAAAGAGAAAAGAGAGTGCCATCATCTTCTGGCTCGTGTACGCGTACCCGTATCGCCGTATCGCCATGACCGTGCTCGTATTCCAAAGCCGCGAAGGTGAGCGATTCTATGCTCACGATTAGATTTCGTATTGCAAGTATCCTGCTCTGTTATATATATTTGATTAATGATTATGGCCGATATTGGAACTGAAAATCATTGATTGTTAACATTGCGCTATATGATTTGGTCGAAATAGTTGAAATTACTGATTGGAACCCAAATTGCATGAAAACCCATTAACAATCGGAAATTTGAATATTGGACGACGACTGATTTATTGATATCAATCACTGTTATAGTGTTGTACGCTTTGATTTGGACATTGAAATTTGAACTAGAATATGGATTGAAATGATAAATAACCAAATTAAACCACTTTGCCTAGGATAGAAGTTTAATAATAAACACCGATTGGTCAATTGAAATTATTTTGGATATTTAATATTTAAATTTGAAATAAAAAATAATAATTTGGAAATTTAATGTGAGCTCATAATTTAAATTTTTGTTGAAGTTAATATATAATTTTGAAAATTTATTAAGCGAATTTAGATTTTAAAATGAAATATTAATTGAACTATTTTAAATCTATGAAATTGAATTAAATGGTTATATTGAAGATTAATGATATTTAAACTCGCTAAGTTGATTATTTGAAATAGAATGAAATTTCTTAATACTGTATAGGTAATTAAATTTTAATCAAATATTCGATTTAATAAAGAGAGAATTTTAATTTATTTTATTGAATTAAAATATAATGATTAATTTAAATTTTTTTGAATTAAAGTTCAATTAAAATTGTTAAATTAAGAAATTAAGTAAATTAATTTCGAAGTTAATTAAATTGAATATATTGAATAATAGAACTTTTGTGTTTAAAGATTTAATTAACTTTGTTAATTCGAATGGTAATGAACTTTGGCAATTTTGTAAAGGTAAATAAGATTTTCACAAAAATATATTTTGAAAGGTTAATTGAAAGACGGTATTCACAAATGAAACGTTGGAAAAAAAGATATTTTACCTTCTAAATAAAACGGTTCTGTAAAATGAAACCCAGAAGCTCATACGAAGAGATTATTTTCGAGAATGAGTATATAACTAATAAGTTTAATATGAATTCGTAAATCGAAGTGTGAAAGTTGAATTTGAACTTGAATATTGATTACTTGTACAAAGTCGATGCCATTTTTTTAGTCGCTTAAAATTTTGTACCTATATTGTTTGATTCGAATTTACTTGCATGAGAATATCTAGTCCTGACTTAAGCGTACTGTCTTTTCATTATGCACGGGTCTGATCGAGCTTTTCAGTTATCGATGACAGTTATTGTTGAAGACGAAGACAGAGATCGAAAGACCGTACTTACTACTATTGTTCTGCTACACTATATTGGCATGTTCAGTTAAATGTATAACTCTGATAATATTTAAATGAAATCAAATGTATATTAATAGACAGTTTTGTAATGTGTTATTATTATATTTTATCCTTCCGCCGTGAGATTCTATATATTGTTTTCTTTCTCATCTCATTTTCTTTTAAACCCCTTGATAAATCATCGTTTTGAAAGATTCGAGTCAGGCATATGTGGTTAAATGTTGACTTGAATTGACCATAGTGGTGGGTCGTCACAGCCACTGTCTACGATCCATAAGTTTTATGGGCTTGTACAACAACAAAAAAAGTTCATGTTACTAAATTAAGTTGGAAGCATATTTACCAAATAAATAACTAGATCAACCACATCAAGCCCATCATTTGCGTATAGATGGCTGCAGTTTGACTTGGCCAAGAACAACTCACCCCTTCGGTATTCTGGTAAGCTCTCCGTGATTGATTCGAATTAGGGTTATTTTCTGTCAATATATAGTATTTTACGATTTATGTTTTTTTGTTCTTATTATATAGATTTCCAGTTCACTTATAGAGGAATCCGGTGCTTTAGTAAATGGACTTTAAAAAAAAGGAAAGATATGATTTAGGAGCACCGAACACACTAGTCCAACAGTCAACATATAACACAGAACAGAGTTTATTTTGGAGGTTTTTTAATACATGTATATATATTCTGGATATATATTTATTAGGCACAAAAACCTTATATGTACGAGGGGGAATAAGATGTGTACAGTAGACTACCTGGAACTAAGGACTTGTATAATAGGAAGATGATGCCAACTCTTCCTAAAGCCATAACCAAAGCAAGTGTCCAACCAGTGTTGCCAAAGATGAGTCAAATCTTGATTTGACTCTCAAACTTTAGATTTTTACTTGTTCCTTACCGTTAATCTCCTAAATGTACTAGTCTACCCTTTGAGTTTAATCATCCTTTGTCAGCTGCTTTGACATTTTTGCTAATTACCTAACGTTTGCAATTAAGCTTTCAGTAAATGAAGCTTTTAGACTTTATTATTAAGAAAATGTACCTGATTACTCTAATCAACTAGTGTTATGTTTTCATGCAATTTAATAAGAACAAATAAACTCAAAAGTTTCAAGTACGTCGTGTAGTAAATAATGCAAAGACAAGGTTTTATTTTCAATAGAAAAATTAATAGAAAACAGAATTTTCAATTTTTCATAAAGAACGAGGTTATTAATCAACAAGTTTTCGAAAAAACAGAATTCGAATATTTCACTTCTGCAAATGTCATTTATAAAGTGCACATGTAGCAATGTATCACAATCAAATAAGTTTTCAAATAATTACCCTACATTAGTATATTATTTTAGAAGGAATGCAAGCTTGCATATTGTGTATACTATATATACATATAGCACTAATAATAATAAATAATTGAATCAAAATCTCCTTATTGTAAATACACGATATTCCAACATTGCTGCATAATTTGCAATAAATTACTCGTGTGAATGAATATATCCCATAAAATTTTCAACTTGACATTTATGTACATTGAATATTGGTTAATACTCGATATGATTGTGCTTCATATTTGGTGAGTGCGTCTATTCTTCCTTATATTTTCAGCTTATATATAAAAACTAGTATTTGCTTTTGAATATGCATGGCATATACTATTTATGCCAGTGCAATACATGTTAAGGTGAGATACCTAATCTTCTGCATTATCAACATAAGTACACAAACATAATATAATTGATATATTATTAAACGTACCTTACTAGTCTTAACATACATTATTATATATCACTTTCCACCAATTTCACCATATACACATACGTACACACGCCAAAACAAAAATGAAACAATAGTAATAAAATCAGAAAGGGACATTAAACATTTCAGAGTTATCAAACATTAGAGAAGCATCATTAGACTCTGATGAAGGTATGAATTCATCGTCTTCATTAGCAGTACATACGAAATTAGAGCTATACCAGGCATGTTTGTTAAAAGGACACATGGCCAAAATAGAGGAACCTGAACCTAAAAACTAATGCACTTGCAAGTTTTACATCTCTTAGGATCTCAATATGCATCACTTGCCCATAAATGGGAAGAAAGCCGGGCTAAATGTAGCAGAAGAGCCAGGCTGGATGGTGAGACCTACCTGAATCATGGATTTGCTGCTTGTTACTCGCATTAGAAACATCAGGTGGTAGTTTGAGTGCGCCAGCAGCTACCTCCACCCGTTTGGTATTCGTTTTCGAAACAGATAAATAAAGCTCGAAGTCCAAGGCCTAACATAAGTTGCATAATCGGGTCTACACCCACTATTTCATTTACAATTAAACACTTTATTTATATGTTGGGCATTTACAATTAAACAAATAAATGAAATATCAAGTGTAGACCTGATTAAATAAGTTGTGTTGGGCCTTGGACTCCGAACTTTATTTATCTGTTTCGAAGAAAAATACAAAACGGGAAGAGGTAGTTGCTGGTCCATTCAAACTCCCTTCTATAGGCAACTAATGTGTCCGTTGAGGGTAACAGATGGTAGGTCCACGATGCAAGCGGGTCTCACCATCTGGCCTGGCTCCTCTGCTGCACTTAGCCAGGCTTCCCTCCCATTTATGGGCAAGTGATGCCCACCGAGAGCCTAAGAGATGTAAAACTTGCAAGGGAATTAGTTTTTAGGTTCTGGTTCCTCTATTATTGCCATGTGTCCTTTTATTGAACCTACCTTGTTCAACTCTAATTTCGTACATACTGCTAATGAAAATGATGAATCCTTACATTCATCAGAGTCTAATGATGATTCTCTAACATTTGATAATTCTGAAATGTTTAATTTCCCCTTTTGATTTTATCACTATTGTTTCATTTTTGTTGTGGTGTTTGTATGTATGTGTATGTATGGTGAAATTGGTAAAGTGATATATTATAATGTATGTTAAGACTATTAAGGTACATTTAATTAAAATATCAATTATATACGTTTTCATACTTAAGTTGATAATGTGGAAGATTACGTATCTTGATTTAACATTTATTGTACTGGCATAAATATTATATGCCATGCACAAAAGCAAATACTAATTTGTATATATAAGTTGAAAATATAAGGAAGATGAGATACACTCACCAAATATGAATAACAATCATATCGAGTATTAATCGATGTTCAATGTACGTAAATACGAAGATGAAATTTTTTATGGGATATATTCATTCACATGAGTAATTTATGGCAAAATTATGCAGCAATGTTGAAATATCGTGTATTTACAGCAAGGAGATTTTGGTTCAATTATCGGTTGTTGTTAGTGCTATGTGTATATGTAGTATACACAATATGCAAGCATGCATTCTTTCTTAAATAATATAGTAATATAAGGTAATTATTTGAAAACTTATTTGATTCCTGATTTAATAATTCCCAATTTAAATAATTCTTGATTTGTTTTTTGAACGGCAGTCGGTAATTGTCTAGCATATCACTTGCAATAAAATCAAGATCAATACACGGGGGAATTAGTGCCAAATCTAGAAATAACAATCAAATTACCTCAATAATATAGAATAGCCGTTTTTAACCTAACGACTGATTTTCCAAATGTCCTAACTTGCAATTCATGCTTTGAATTTATTTGGATTGGAGTATTGATTTGCGGTCATGGAAATCAAGTACATATATAAATTTGGGCTTGATGGTTTTCATAATGGTTTGAGATAGGTCGTAAAAGAATTAACTAGATATTACATATATTATATTAATGATGATGATAAACAAGGGAAATGAAACTGAAATTTTCACACATCCAAATATGGAGTTACATACACACTGGCTCAAATCAATAACTAATTTGAATCAACCTTTGACCGTGACCAAGATTCACAAAAATTACAATAATCAACTTCTTTACATTACCGCCAAGCAAAGGTGAAATAATTTCTCAGTAAATTAATATAAAATATAAGTAAAAAAAGAATAAGCACAGCAAATTTCACCTTTTCACTTTTCTCATCCTTTTATGACTCGTGTGAAGCAAGCTAGCTCATTGGGGGAAGAGTGGATTTAAAGAATCCTCCTGAAAAATGTTATCATGGGGTAATGATGGTATTGTTCATTGCTTTAATAAACAGAAGAGATTTGATTATGAAAGGGTAAAACTTAACCTACGAACTTAAAAGGATATGAAATACGCATACAACCATGGAATAGTATATTACTTACATTTTTAAGCCTTTCTCTAAAAAACATATAATGTTTATGTTTTCCTTTCAAAATTAATAACTACTGAATAATTTATTGCTCGCTCAAGGACTTTGCGGACACTATTTTGCCAAGGGCTACAACTGATCCAGTAAATATGACTATGCTGACAAAAAGTAACACTCCCTATAGAAGAACATTAAATTGCATTGTGATGATTAGTAGCGTTGACGGAAGAACAACATTGTTTCACATATGTAGCCGAGAAAACTTTAAATTGCATTGTGATGATTAGCAAAATTGATGGAAGAACAACATTGTTTGTTATTTTTCTAGATAAAAATCATGAATACATCTGATGTTTATAACGGTCATAGTTGTGCCAATATAAGCTTATTAATTTAAAAATCAAAAGTAACATATCCACACTGCGAAATCCATCAATCATTCACCGTACACAGAAATAACATAAGCACATTTTATTGACTAAGTAACATATGCATTTAGTGAATGTCTTATGTTCTTACATCCTACCTCTTCTTCATACTATTTCCCTAATTTTCTTAAAAGCCAATACAAAATAAATTCTGATTAATAATGAGAATAATGACAAAGGAATTTAAATTTCAATATGGGTAAAAGGATAAATTGATTTGCAGTTCAAAAAATAGAAATTTGAATTTACGAATTCCACTTTCTTTTTCATTCCCAATTTGAATAATTTTCGATTCCTTTTTGTATGACTTACGACCAGTAAAGGTCTATAGCATATCATTTTCAATAAAATTAGTATCAATACGCAAGGGAATAAGTGACACAGTAGGAATAACAATCAAATTACCTCAATAATGTAGAAATAGCCAATTTTAATCTAATGAATGAATTTTTCATCACAATCTTACATCCAATGTTCTAACTTGCAACTCGGTTTTGGAATTTTTTGGATTGGTGTAGTGATCTAAGGTCATGGAAATCAATTACATATATAAATTTGAGCTTAGATAGTTTTCGTATGGGTATGAGATAGGTCGCAAAAGAATTATCTTGTTATTACATATATTATATTAACGTTGATGATAAAACGGAGAAATGACCCTGAAACTTTCACACATCCAAATATAGAGTTACATACACACTAGCTCAAATCAATAACTAATATGAATTAATCTTTGACCGCGACCAAGATTCACAAAATTACAATAATCAACTTGTTTGTAATAAATTTCCCAGTAAATTAATATAAAATATAAGTAAAAATAGAATAAGCATATGAATTTCACATTTTCACCTTTCTCATTCTTCTGTAAATCATGTGAAGCAAGCTAGCCCCTTGGGGGAATAGCGAACTAATAGAACCGTCCTAGAAAAAGATGTCATCGTAGGCTAAAGATGATATTCTTCATTACTTAAATAGGTGGAAGGGATTTGAGCATGGAAGGGTAAAATTTGACCTACGGATAGAAAAGGATATGAAGTATGCTCGCAACTATAGAATATAATATATTAACTCGCTTTCCCTATTATATATTTATATCACACGCTCCTCACGTGTAATAAAGGTATGAGATAAAAAACATATTTTTGGCATAACCAAGACAAAAATAATTAGAATGACACATTGTTTGCATGTGCAAATCAAAATACTTAGTATAGACGATATGCATGAAGCTAAATTTTTAATATAAAATAATAAATAAATTGAGTTTTATTCCACTTTTTGAAAGTAGCTATTCTCTCCGTGTACAAAAAGAACTATAATAATGACAATTATTATACTCTTTAAAACATCGTAAATTTTAAAAAGATAATGAAAATCTTCATAATTAATTATTATAAAAATTCAACTATTTCTATTAAATCAATTATTTTAGCAAAGTGGCTTTTTAATAGAAAAATAATTTCAAAAAAATCATTTTTTGTCCAAATAATTAGTTTGTAAAAAATAATTATAACATTTTAAGGATTAAAAAAAAAATTCTTAAAATTTCTTACTTTTCTATGGAATACATTTTTCAACAAAAAGAAAGTGCACAAAGATGATATAAGTGAACATTAAACGACGACTAAACTCAAATTAGAACACTGTCTCTTTAAAGCAACTTAGATTTAAATACAACTGGATTTTCATATTCGAACATGCATTATTAGTCAAGTCTCAATGAGTCGCTCTTGAGGATGTGAGAATAAAACCTAACATAAACCCGTACGTTCTTACGTGCAAGATAAAATATTTAGTACAAAAGATGCATGATTATAATGTTTGGAATTTTTTTATTCTATTTATTATTCTTCAAAAGAAATCATTTTATACACATTCATAGATTTGAAGAAAATATTTAATTAAAACTACTTAAATCATAATGTTACAAATTTATATCGAAACTTTGTACACATGGTAACCATAACTTCATTTTGGACAAAACTATATAGTAAGCATTCGAATTTAGGAATCTTGCGCAACTTATTTTGACTTTCTAAGTTTATGGATGGAATTTCCAAAATTTGATAGTGCCACATATAACGAATACTTAACAAAGCAATTATATTTTTGTATTTAATGTAAGTTATCAAAAACAATGTACTTGTATATATTATATTTATAGGATAATAGTGTTGTGTATCATTACAGTACCGAAATAACATATGTTATTAAAGTATTAAAAATATTTAATTATTAAGACTTATAATAGACAAAAAAAATCAGCATAGAAAATACCATATTATAGAAAATTTAAATAATATGTAATATGCACTATAAAAATTATTTTTGTAAGAGCAGCCTTGGCAATGAAAACTATGTACTAATTTTGGTTAACATTTTAGCTGCAATAAGTATAAACATTTTTAGAATACTTATAATAACAAAACCCAATGAGTATAATAATATAAAATTTACCACCATAAAATCACGCAATAATAGTCAAGAGGCACATATGATAATTACATTATACATTTATCTTTCTTTGAATTATTTCTCCAGACCATACGAGGCAACGATGTAATTTTGTAACATTATGAATGGAGACTTAATAAAAACTAGGATCTGTTCTGGAAATTCGCTGACATTAAATTGTATTTAAAAATGATACCTTCCTTTCTTAAATACTCTCATAACCCTTTCGCTTCAAACCATACTATATCTGCCCAAGATGCACTATATAAATCAGAAGCTTATGGAAGTGTAGCCTTATTTTTTGCAAACCGTAATCACGATGAAATCTACCACCATTGTCGCGGAGCCGATAAAGTCCTAGAAAGGGTGTCAGGGGAGAAAAATCGAGTATCCAAATGTATTGACCAGGAAATGGCAGAGAGCTCCAAAAGAGAATTGGAAGAGAGTGCTGGCGGAGAAATTGAAGAGAGCGCTAACCAGGATAATGATCCTACACTAGGTGAACTCGAAGTACGGTATGTGTTTTCTATATGGATTTTTCTACTTCCACTCCATTATTTTATATTCTCTCCCCATTAAATCTGATTTAAAAAATCAAATACGAAATTATTGTTTCCTTCCTCTCAAAACAAGTAAACAATATCATGTGTTATAGTTCAGTCTTCAAAGACTTTGATTTACTCAAATGCTTCAAATTTCCCTTTTCCCCCTTTTTTGTGCATGAAAATTAACAAACGTATGGATAAAATATTTTGAGAATAGGTAAATAGCATATTTCACCATCTTACTAATAGTTTGGATTTTACTATTACCAAATGTTGTGTGAGATTCATCAAAACTGCAGATTTCACCACGTAAATTTTCATGAACAAAAAGGAAAAAAAAATGAAATTTGAAGCATTTGAGTAAATTAAAGACTTTTGAGAATGTAAAATAGCACAAAATATGGTTTACTTGTTTTGAGAGGAAGAAGAAAGTGGTAATTCTAGCTTTGATTTTTTAAATCATATTAGATAAGGGTGAGAAAAGAAAATAATGGGGTGGAAACAAAAATATCCTTACAGAAAACACATACCATACTTCGACTTCACTTAGTGCAGGATCATGATCCTAGTCAGAGCTCTCTTCCATTTATCCGTCAGTGCTCTCTTCCATCTCTTTTAGGTCTCTCTTCCATTTCTTATTCAATACATTTGGATACCCAATTAATCTCTCCTGACGCCCTTTCCCCGACTTTATCAGCTGTGCAATAGTGGTTGTAGATTTTTTTCTTCATTATGGCTTGCAAAAAATAGGGTTATGCTTTCCATAGGCTTCCGATCTATACAATGCATCTATGGCAGATTTAGTAAGATTTGAAGCAAAAGGATTATGAGGGTACTAAAGAAATAGGGTTTCATTTTTGAGCAATGACAGTTAATTTCTAAAACAGATCCTATTTTTATTAAGCTTCCATTCATAATGTTACAAAATTACATCGGTGCCCAACTAGTCTTGACAAGAGAAATCTTTCGAGGAAAGATAATGTATAATATAATTACAATCTATACCTTTTAACTTTTATTACGTGACTTTGTGGTGGCATATACTATACTATTATTATTATTATTATTATTATATACACACACTATTAAGGTTTTGTTATTGTAAGTTTTCTAAAAAAATTATACTCATTGCAGTTAAAATGTTTACCAAATTGGTACATAGTTTTCGTCATGCAATCTTTTAGTTTAATCTTAAAGTTCCCAAAATACCCATCACATACAAGCTCATAAGAAATTAAAATAAATAAAATAAAAATGGTATTGAAAAATAATATTAAAAATGAAACACCTGCACCCTTAATGTGTAATAGACCTAATTAATAACTTGTAGTAAAAGTCTTTACAATTTTGACCAATCTTTGAAGCTAATCTTTATCAAATAAAATAGACCCAATGGACTTACCTAAAGCTTCAAAAAAAAAAATGGTCTCGGAGGTAAATGATGGCGAGCGGTAGTGGATAATAGTGAATAACGATGGAGAGTAGGGAACATCGAAAGTGTTGGATTATGAATGACAAGAGTGAAGAGGAAAAGAAAATTTCTCAAGATATTTATAGGGGTTGTTGCATTTTCTAGAATTCTATATTTAAAGCATTTGATTAGGTCTATTTTGTTTAATAAAGATTAGCTCCAAAGATTTGGTTAAATTGTAAAGGCTTTTACTACATACTATTGATTATGTCTACTTATATTTAGGAAGGATTTTACTATCACTTAATTCAATATAAAAATTATAGTTAACAACATAAATCTATGCCTATATTTAAGGCATAGAATTTCATAATATATTTGTATTGGTTGTAGCATTTATTAGAATCCTATTTTTAAGGAATTTTACTGAAAAAATGAAGGTATGATAGCAGCAATTGATTACATCTATTCTTAATTTAATAAAGATTTTTTTAAAGATCTGGTTAAATTAGTAAAGACTTTTACTGTATGATATAGATTAGGTTTATTTATTTACTAAGAATTTTACTATCGCTTGATTCAAAACAAACTGAATAAATCATGAAAACCGAAATTAAGTGCTGAAATGGTACAATTATAACAAGTATTACGGCAAGCACTTTATGCATGATGATGATGGGTGAATTGTTTTTCCACAAGCTATGACGAGTATTACGACACACATTTCATGCATGATGACGATGCATGAATTGTTTTTCACTAATTGTATATGTTTAACACATTCAGAAGAAAATATTTTTCACAAATATTTAATCGTACTTTTGTGTTTAAATCATATGTAGTTAGTTTGGATTTTTATTTTTAAGATGTAGTATCTACTTTTTTTAGTTTGAATTTTTATTTATGTTATTAATTAATACAGAACAAATTAATTAAAGAAGATTACTTGTTCGATTCTATTTTAAAGTGATGTAGGTGACATTTGTAGACGAATGTTTTGAATTTTAAAGGAAATTTAATTATTATGTCCTATTTTTAAGGATATAAAGATGTGACAATATATGTTTGAGGGGCATTTTTAGTACTTTACATTAGCACAAAAAAAGTATTTCATCAAATTTATTTGTCAGATCCTATTTTTATGAGATACTAAGATTTGTTAATATCAAGCAAATTTAACTGTTAAATCTTACATTTAAGGAATATTAAGATTCATTAATACTGTAGTGGGGTTTTTGGTAGTTCACGCTAACACCAAAAAAGTATGACACAAGAGGTATTACAATTATTAGTAAAAATAAGTGTTATAGCACGCGCTACATGCGTGGATTATTTGTAACGTCCCGCCTTTTCGCACGCTTTAAATCGACACACATGCCAATTCAAACTATACAGAAGGGCGGATTGTTATGGGGTAAATAAGGGAAAACAGGGAAAGAAAAACAAACTAGAATCTCACAGCGGAAGGATAAAATATAATAATAAATGTACAGTTCATAAACTGTTTACAAACATTTGATTCTTCTTTATATAATAAATATCAGAGTTCACATACCAATCACAATCAATGCAGCGAAATTAAATAGTGTAGTGGAATATAATTAATAATAATAGTAGAAATCTCCGTCTTCGTCCTCCAAATCTAAAGTCTTCGATCCTGAAACGCTCGGACTGACCCGAGCGAATTGAAAAGACAAAACACTCGAGTCAGAACTAAAAGATGTTATGTAAGTTAAATTAACAGAAATAAATATGAGTGCAGTAACTCAAAAGATGCTCGGGATTTACATCTCCTAAGGATCCGTTAAACTATTTACTATGTAGTATATTGCGCTATTATAATAGTGTCTAATTGTAAAATAAACTTACTTTTAAATAGCGTTAAGGCTTTACATTTTCCACCTTAACACATTTATATATTCCCATAGTCTATACAGTACCGTAATCTCCCCCGTACTGGGCGTCGTCAGAGGGCACTCCATAGGTATGGTACAAAACCAAAATCGTATAAGGCACGTTAGGGTAGGTGACACGACACAACTAGGCAATGCCAGGGTAGATATACCAATTACGGTTCCGGGTCGGTGGTAATGCGTAGCCGCAACTACCGCCCACCTCGAGCCACACCCCCAAATAAAAAATCAAAAGTGGCCACCGAATCAATCCAAGAGTCAAAGTATAATATCGAAGGTATGTGTCCGATCAAAGGTGCTACCTTATTAACCCGTCAATCGCTTCTGTTTTAGCCACCTTATGCCAACTCACGGGAGTTGGGTCCACATATTTACCTTACAGGAAACGCCGCCACCAACCTACTTCATTCTGGAATCTCCACCGCGTACACGGTTGTTAAAGTGGTTTTCGGAGTTGGCCGAGAGTATGACAACTTTCGATCCCGGTCTCTTTAACAACCAAATGTTATTATAACACCGCGGTCATTTAAAAATAATTATACTTTCAAGACCAGAATATAATTATCCATTTCAAAACCCATAAATACAATATCATTTCTTTTAAAAACCCAAATAAATATGATATCATTTTATTTCAAATATATTTCTTTTCCAAAATCATAACACTTTTAAAATGTATAATACCTCGAAACCAAATATTTGAATTTTAACTTTCAACATAATACTTTGAAATACATAGTTTTAAAACCATCACTTTCAAAACTTAAATGGTTTGGATATTCAATAGTATATAAATAAAACAGTTGAATTTAAAATTTCTTTAAAAGTAAATAATTTCCACACCTTCAATTTTTTTTATTCACTTTAAATTCAGTCTAAACCTATAACTTTTAGATTCACTTTCAGTTTGAATAAAACACTTCGCTTTCAATATTTTCAAACTTTGAGTATTTAATGAATTTCAAAACTAAGGTTGGGAATTCAAATCAACAATTCATTTTCCTATTATTTAGTTTGAAAGGTTTACATGGTAAATCCATAACCATTTAAAATAACTAAATTTATTAACACTAAATTTTTTCTTCCATTTTATTTATACTAGAAATATTCATTTAATTTGTCTTGAATAAAAATCCAGTTATAAATGTCATACCTATAAATTTCCAAGTTTAAATAAGTTACATCACTTATAGAGTTTAATTCTTAAATACGCTCAATTCCAATTTAATTTACCTTCCAATCTAGATTGATTTAAATCATTAAACTCCATTATTCAACTTATTTAGTTCATTTAACAAATTATACATATCTTAAATTTAATAATTGAACTATATACGTATATATAAAATAAGTTTTTCAAAATATTAAAATTAAATATTTATTAAACCGTATCTTATCCCAACCATAGAAAATCATTTCAAAAATATTATATATATATACCGCGGTGCCTGTATATCATTTTCTATCCTATGGTCAAGTGATATGGATATTTATCATTTCAATCCACAATTTAAAAATAAAAATGCGGTTGTATATCATTTCAAACCGCAATCCCGAATGAAATGAAAATGCATAATAACTTGAAGTTTATACAATATAAAATATAGCATCCATTCATCCAAATATCAATCATCAACCATTTATTACAATCATCATCCAATTTAAACAAACATCAATATATAACATATAAAATATAACATGTAATAAATAACAGTTATTAACTAACAGTTTATATTCAATAATAAATTTATTAACTATTTAACTATCAGTTTATATGCAAATAAATAAATTTTTAACTATCAGTTTATATGCAAAAATAAAATTAATTAACGGTTAAATTAAATAGATGCGATTTAACAGAGATGATGAATAAAACATGCCAAATAGTCTTAAATAAATTTCTACTCATATCTTAAGTCAATTTAACAGACATATGAAATTTTAGAAGTTGTGAGTGGGTTAAAACACTCACCTTTTGAATTTAAATTGAATTTAAATCCAATTTAAACCCAAAAATTTGACTGTCTCTAAATTCTCCCAAACTAGCGTCAAAGTGTCCGAGATCTCAATACGAACCTAGCGGAGAAAACCGTGCGTGAAACGGAGTTCGTATGTATGAGTTATGATTATTAGAACTAATTGAAATCGAGATTTACAAATATAAATTAAATAAAAATAAAATACCATGCCACATCCACTCTTCCCACGTGAAAAACGCGTATGCTTCTTCTTGATTGCTAACTTCGTTCCATAATTTTTCTTTTATTTCGATTTACTTTAATTTTCCTCCTTATTATATGAATGTATGTATTTTTAAAAGGTTTGGAAAAAAAAGATTTGAAAAAGAAGAATTGAAAAAGAAAAAGATTAAAATAAGAACTGAAAATGGAAGAGAAGATCTAGATTTGAAAAGAAAAAAGAAAGTTTGAAATAGAAGAAAATTTGAAGAAGAAGAATGTTTGAAGAGGAAGGAAAAATTAAAATGAGAGATAATAAGGAGATTTGAAGAAAAAATAAAGAAAAGGAAAAAGAAGAAAAAGATTAGAATGGAGGCTGTGGTTTCATTTGCGTCATATCTTATTTATAAGGTTAGAGTTAGGTTTAGGTTCAAATAGAATTGAAAAGAGAGATCGCTATTAATTAGAAATAAATGAAATGACGTTTCAGAAAATGAAGTTGGAAAATGAATGGAAAGAAATAAAGTAAATATGAACAAATTTTTAGAATTCAAATTTCAAAACAATCGTTTACTTAATAAATTTTGTTAACCCTAAACATACCGAAATTAACATCTTTTAAAGATTTAATTAACACACAATAAATGAAAATAAATTATCCACCCAAACTTGTGTCATAAATTAAAACAATATGCAGCATTAAGAAATCTTCATTTCTCCCATTTTGTGATTCGATTGGAAATTAAACAACATGTTAATATTTCAATTAAATGTTTAACAAGGAATGCATTAACATACATTCCAAAATATGATAGCATAAACAAGGTAATATAAACAGGTGTATAATATATATGTACGTCTTTATCGCCACTTATAGTTTACATTCATAAATAAAAGATATGAAAATAATCCACATAAGGAGGCGATGAATGTAAGAGTAAATTAGAAAAGTGGAGATGGAAAGGTAAGTTATGTTGCAATAAAACCTAATAAAGTTTAATTAGAAAGGAAATAGTCAAGTGTAAATCTATTTTACCCCCTTTATCATCTCTTAATAATATTTAATTTAACAACGTATGAGATTTCACTATAAACTGGCATTAAATTTTTATCTAAAACATAAGTTTGAATTTAGGTATAAACATATATGTTGTAAACTAGCATTAAATTTTGTTTAACACAAAACGTGCATTTTTTTTGTTAAATCTATTAACTGCAATCACCGTTTCTTTCCTTTTAATTGAAACATTTGAACTACATTAATTGCAATCCCTTACAAAGTTAAATTTTAAAACAGACAACTAAAATGCATGAAAAAACAAATAGAAAAATTGTTTATACACAAGAGTAATAAATAACTTACCGAAATATATTACTTTCCTATTCTTGTAATCAATCTGTAAGCTAAAACACAGTTCAAATAAACATATATTTTTTTTTTAAATCAATCATTCTATTCTATATTTTAATGAAATTAGACCTACATTCATAAATGAAACATTCATTTATTTGATGTAAATGTTCTTTTTATTAAATCAAGCTTTCCTTATTTTCACAAAACATAAGCTGCTTTTAATTACACCTATTAATTTACAATTAGTATTCTCTCTCCTATTAATTAGAAATTTTCAATTACATTCGTTTTAGTTGATTAAGTTTCAAAATGGACTAAATGAATGTAATGAGAATTAAACAATTTTTCCCATCTTATAGTAACTTAAACATATTTACATTATTGGATACAAATAGTAATTACACATTTCTCACTAAATAATAGTTACTCATCTCTACAATCAATCTTTCAGCTAATAAACATATGTTCACTCTTTTACTAAACTTATTCATTTTTATTCTTTTTGATTTACACTCCTACTATTAAATCAACAATATCTTATGTAATTATTAACATAGGTTTCTATCTTTTTATTTCATAAATCATTGCCTTGTAAATAAAGTTTACATTTCTATACCTTTTATTATGTTGACACTACAATTATTGTCTTATTCCATATTAATGAAAAATTTATTTACGTTCAATTGCAATATGTCCATTTATCATAATATAAACTACAATAAATTGATCAAACATGATTTCCATTTTTATTCAAATCAATAGTCATATTATGATTAAAATTTTCATTGGTTACATCCTATTGAATTAACATTCTTCGATTACCAATTTAATCTACATTAATTGCACAAATCAAGTAAAACAAATTTTATGAACTAAATAAATAGGTAACTTATAACCATTGTTACCCTTAATTTTTAATTACATTTAAAAGTTCATCAACAAATGTTCAAATCATCTATATAATTCTAATTTCATCTTTTATTTGTGTTTACTATTTTATTTCCATTATGCTGAGATTTAGTCACTTATACACACTTAATATTCCAATTCATTTATTTATATTGGTTTTAATTTTTTTAATTTTTTTATTAAATCAATTGCCATTTGGGCATATAATTAACGTTTCTATTGATTTTACATTCAAAATTTTTCAGTTATTATCTTAACTTAGATAAGGTAATGTTTAATTACATTTAATTGCTATTGATTAAATACATTGGTAACGAATAATAGTTGTCACCATTATACATTTTACAACACTTGTAAATTTATTCTTTACCTTTTACATCCCACTATAATCAATGCACACATTAATACAACACATATTATAATCCCTTATACAATACTGATCATATTCAATTACCCATAACTATCTATTTTATACAATAATTAAATGTTTATATTTGTTACTTATTAATTTTTTTAACCAAGCATAGCATGTTTAAATACAGCGAATTGGAATTTCATTAAGATTGTTGATAATTAACTTGTATTAACATCGTTTCACTTTAATTTAGTTATTATTCCATTATTAAATAACAACATTTTATTTCTTTCAATATTAACTCATAAAATATTATTAAATTAACAAAATTTAAACATCGAAAATTTATGGGTCGTTACACTCTCCCCCACTCAAAACTTTTCGTCTCCGAAAAGGAAAAGAAGAATTAAATAAACAATACGTCTTATTCAAAATGTTAACTTTATAAACAAATAATTTACAAATTTTATTACTTTAAATAAAATATACCCATTCTATATCCATTAAATCTTTTATACTTAAATAAATAAAGTTTGGAAATCATTTTCAAAAAAATTTCTAAGTCCAAAATTTACGAAAAATTTCGGTAGAGTCTCCTCTGTATGGAGAGGCTCGGGAGAAAATATAATATTAATATAGCAAATATTTTCAAAATAATATATATCCTAACACGGGAAACAATATAACAGCGCTATAAACTGTAATCCGAAAACGTACCTATTTTTCGGGCAATTTACGCTTAAGTATGAAACCAAAAGCAATAGCAATTGCTTCCATAACATGTATTTCACTTATATAATCCAAAAGGTTAACAATTATATAAAATGAAATATTTAAAGCTATTTCAAATAATCAACAAACAAATCAATCAACCATCACTTGCAAGAAGCAAACAACCATCACAAAAAAATCAATACGCATCAATCATTCATTCATATCAAACAAAACAAATAGTTATTCGGGCTCAAAACTTTAAATTGTACGGAAAGAAAAACAAACTACTAAGCATACCCTTCACTCAACAGTCTTAGGTGAAACTAAATAGATTATTCATACCTTCCAAACAGATTTTAAAGTATCCTTGCCCGAACTACCATAATCCAAACGAACAACAATCTCAACCAATAGATTAAATTTATTCTTATTAATTCCATTCATACTTTTGTTGTTTGATTTCTTTTTCATTCATATAATGGTTTATCTTTTTATTTTACATTTTATTTCTTACAGTTTTCATTTATCCATATATCAAATTTCTTTTATTTGCATTGCATTCATTTATTTATTGCTTAATTTCACTTATTTACAGTATTCATCTTTCTACTTATTTTTAAAATAAATAACTTCATCATATACTTAAGTCTGTAATTACTTACTTACAACATTTATCTCTATCATATTTTATTATAGTAAGATCTTCATTATAACTTAAGTCTAAACAATAACAACATCAATCCTTATTTATTAAAGAATTTTATTGAATACTCCATTACTTCAAATTTATTACTTGTATAATATTCTGTTTAAATTTCTTATAACATTTTAACTTTTTATAGATGGTAAGTTATATATATGTTTTTAAGAAATGCAAATGAAACTTATACAAGATTTACCTCATCTTTTAATTTAAATTAAATGTTCAAAAATTACATCTTTGGTTTATAAATTACAATTTCAACTTTCTTTAAATTTTATTTATAACTTAGCATTTATATCTTATTTCAATTAAAGGTTCCAATTTATAAATTAGTTACAACCCATTTCCTACAAAAAATGAAAACTATTGATTAACGGAAACTGAAGAACTAAATATCGGGTTAAATTTCAAATCATTTTAAAATAATAGATAAATATATACTTACAACTTATCTATATCCAAGTATATTTAAAGAAATTTAAAATTCACTTTTGTTTATCAAAATAAATCTGTAGTAAAACTACTATAATGGCCTTCCCACTTCGAAACTCGAAAATGAATGTCGATGATGCGTGCACTCATCGCCGAAATTATTTTCCAGCGATTGAGAGCGGGAAGTACAAATTTTTTTCTTTCCAGAATTTCTTTAAAACCATACTTTCAAATTATATCGAAATATTTATATCACAAAATATTTATAAATACTATTATTATATTTCAAAATCCTTTGAAAGCAATTTTTCAAAATCCCGGACTTAAGTTCTAAAATTTCCAAATTTTCATTGATTTTATTTTCAATCTTATTTTACCTATTATTTATAAATTTTATTCCTAAAAACCAATATATTACAACCAAATATAATCTTTATAAAAATTTATTTTATATATATATAGAAAATATATTAGGCAAAATTATTTCATTCACCTATATTAAAAACAAATATTGTGTCGGTCTGTCATATTAAGTGTTTAAAAATCCCTATTGATATCATAGCGTCCCGTGCATCAACCAGAATTTATAAATACAAAACGGAACAGATCAACACAATATTAAAACCTTTTTATAACACTAACAAATATGCTCTCTCATATATATACACTCAGCGACTCCCATAAGGTATTACTACCCTATTAGTAAAGAGTCAAACCCTACAAAGCTAAGGTTTATCGCTAAAACAAAGCTCTGATACCAGATATAACATCCCGCCTTTTCCAACGTTTAAATCGACACACGTGCCAATTCAAACCATACGGAAGGGCGGATTGTTATGGGGTAAATAAGGGAAAACAGGGAAAGAAAAACAAATTAGAATCTCACAGCGGATGGATAAAATATAATAATAAATGTACAGTTCATAAACTGTTTCGAAACACTTGAGTCTTCTTTATACAATAAATATCAGAGTTCACTTACCAATCATAATCAATGCAGCAGAATTAAATAGTGTAGTGGAATATAATTAATAATAGTAGTAGAAATCTCCGTCTTCGTCCTCCAGATCTAAAGTCTTCGATCCTGAAACGCTCGGACTGACCCAAGCGAATTGAAAAGACAAAACGCTCGAGTCAGAACTAAAAGATCTTATGTAAGTTAAATTAACAGAAATAAATATGAGTGCAGTAACTCAAAAGATGCTCGGGATTTACATCTCCTAAGGATCCGTTAAACTATTTACTATGTAGTATATTGCGCTATTATAATAGTGCCTAATTGTAAAATAAACTTACTTTTAAATAGCGTTAAGGCTTTACATTTTCCACCTTAACACATTTATATATTCCCATAGTCTATACAGTACCGTAATCTCCCCCGTACCGGGCGTCGTCAGAGGGCATTCCATAGGTATGGTACAAAACCAAAATCGCATAAGGCGCGCTAGGGTAGGTGACACGGCACAACTAGGCAATGCCAGGGTAGATATACCAATTACGGTTCCGGGTCGGTGGTAACGCGTAGCTGCAGCTACCGCTCACCTCGAGCCACACCCCCAAATAAAAAATCAAAAGTGGCCACCGAACCAATCCAAGATTCAAAGTATAATATCGAAGGGATGTGTCCGATCAAAGGTGCTACCTTATTAACCCGTCAACCGCTCCTGTTTAAGCCACCTTATGCCAACTCACGGGAGTTGGGTCCACGTATTTACCTTACGGGAAACGCCGCCACCAACCTACTTCATTCTGGAATCTCCACCGCGTACACGGTTGTTAAAGTGGTTTTCGAAGTTGGCAGAGAGTATGACAACTTCCGATCCCGGTCTCTTTAACAACCAAACGTTATTATAACACCGAGGTCATTTAAAAATAATTATACTTTCAAACCAGAATATAATTATCCATTTCAAAACCCATAAATACGATATCATTTCTTTTAAAAGCCCAAATAAATATGATATCATTTTATTTCAAATATATTTCTTTTCCAAAATCATGCCACTTTTAAAATTTATAATACCTCGAAACCAAATATTTGAATTTTAACTTTCAACATAATACTTCGAAATACATAGTTTTAAAACCATAACTTCCAAAACTTAAATGGTTTGGATATTCAATAGTATATAAATAAAACAGTTGAATTTAAAATTTCTTTAAAAGTAAATAATTCCCACACCTTCAATTATTTTTTATTCACTTTAAATTCAGTCTAAACCTATAACTTTGAGATTCACTTTCAGTTTGAATAAAACACTTCGATTTCAATATTTTCAAACTTTGAGTATTTAATGAATTTCAAGACTAAGGTTGGGAATTTCAAATCAGCAATTCATTTTCCTATTATTTAGTTTGAATGGTTTACATGGTAAATCCATAACCATTTAAAATAACTAAATTTATTAACACTAAAAATTTTCTTCCATTTTATTTATACTAGAAATATTCATTTAATTTGTCTTGAATAAAAATACAGTTATATATGTCATACCTTTAAAATTTCCAAGTTTAAATAAGTTACATCACTTATAGAGTTTATTCTTAAATACGCTCAATTCCAATTTAATTTTTTAATTTACCTTCCAATCTAGATTGATTTAAATCATGAACTCCATTATTCAACTTATTTAATTTATTTAACAAATTATACATATCTTAAATTTAATAATTTAACTATATATGTATATATAAAATAAGATTTTTAAAATATTAAAATTAAATATTTATTAAATCATATTTTATCTCAACCATAGAAAATCATTTCAAAAATATTTTTTATAATATATATACCGCGGTGCCTGTATATCATTTTCTATCCTATGGTCAAGTGATACGGATATTTATCATTTCAATCCGCAATTTAAAAATAAAAATGCGTTTGTATATCATTTCAAACTACAATCTCGAATGAAATGAAAATGCATAATAACTTGTAGTTTATACAATATAAAATATAGCATCCATTCATCCAAATATCAATCATCAACCATTTATTACAATCATCATCCAATTTAAACAAACATCAATATATAGCATATAAAATATAACAGGTAATATATAACAGTTATTAACTAAAAATTTATATTCAATAATAAATTTATTAACTGTTTAACTATCAGTTATATGCAAATAAATAAATTTTTAACTGTCAATTTATATGCAAAAATAAAATTAATTAACAGTTAAATTAAATAGATGCGATTTAACAGAGATGATGAATAAAACATGCCAAATAGTCATAAATAAATTTCTACTCATATCTTAAGTCAATTTAACAGACATAGGAAATTTTAGAAGTTGTGAGTGGGTTAAAACACTCACCTTTTGAATTTAAATTGAATTTAAATCCAATTTAAACCCAAAAATTTGACCATCTCCAAATTCGCCCAAACAAACATCAAAGTATCCAGGATCTTAATACGAACCTAGCGGAGAAAACCGCGTGTGAAACGGAGTTCGTATGTATGAGTTATGATTATTAGAACTAATTGAAATCGAGATTTACAAATATAAATTAAATAAAAATAAAATACCATGCCACATCCACTCTTCCCACGTGAAAAACGCGTATGCTTCTTCTTAATTGCTAGCTTTGTTCCATAATTTTTCTTTTATGTCGATTTACTTTAATTTTTCTCCTTATTATATGAATGTATGTATTTTTAAAAGGTTTGGAAAAAAAGAATCGAAAAAGAAAAGGATTAAAATAAGAACTGAAAATGGAAGAGAAGATCTAGATTTGAAAATAAAGAAGAAAGTTTGAAATAGAAGAAAATTTGAAGAAGAAGAATATTTAAAGAGGAAGGAAAAATTAAAATGAGAGATAATAAGGAGATTTGAAGGAAAAAAAAAGGAAAAAGAAGAAGAAGATTAGAATGGAGGCTGTGATTTAATTTGCATCATATCTTATTTATAAGGTTAGAGTTAGGTTGTGACGACCGCCCATGACTCCCGCACCAAAACAAGGAAATAGTGCGCTGAGGAGCGTGCTAGGCAGCCATGGACGATGATCAAGGTAAGGATAAAACAACAAACTCTATCGTACAACTCACAGCGCATGGACAAAATACAATAGAGAAATATATGTATATAGTGAAGCTCATAACAGAATAACATCATATAGACTTCATAAAGGTTTGATACAAGCATCTGAACAATTAATACATCAAGCCTCACTGCATAACACTCAAACATATACAAGCAGCGGAACATCCAGTACATATAGTAAGAAAACTAATATGCTAGCCTCCAGCTCGTCTTCGTCATCAACAGCGTTGGTAGCCAAGAACAGCACCTGTCACCTGCTACCTAGTCTGCCCATCCCAACATGGATGAACAGCCCAAGGTAATAAGAGTTGAACATAAAACCTTGAGTCAGACAACAGTCTTAGTGAGCAGTAAATTAACTACCAAACATACCAAAAGAGCATAAAGGATAAAAGGAATAGGAACTCAACCATCCCACTCCACCTCATTCTACAGTGATAGCCTCCAGACCCACTAAGCATAAACAAGCATAGCAAATCAGACAATTTAAGTAGAATAATTATCACTCGAGTCAAGGTCGATGTTTTCCAAATACAAACCCCCAAGGCCTAAACCAAGATCAGATAAGCACCCAGAAAACACCTCTCTTGAGTCCGAATGACGATACAACCAAACATCCATGACTCTGGCTATCACTGTTATCATTGCCTCGATTTCACCGTTAATTGAATGACCACCTGTCAAGGGCTAATGGTAACCCCGGCTCTAGACATAACTCCGCACATCATCATGACCCTGCCTAGGACTATCGCATCTGCCCAGAGTACTAACACGTCATCATGACCCGTGTCTGGAACGTCATCGTGACCCGTTCCAACGTACTCTTGCTTTGAGCATGCTAGAACCTTCAATAATGATAAGATCCAAGCCTCCTAGTCATCCTCCTCGATGACTATTCTCACACTAGCTTAAGCGCCTCTCGAGCCCACCATTATCAACCAACTCGAACCGCATCATCGAGTTATCAACATGCTTGGGATGATCCCGTCTGGACTAAACCAAGGCTTCACACATCATGCTTTACATCAGCGCATCTTAGCAAAGTCCCATCTTATCATCATGGTTTGCCCCATCGCATCATGGCAAAGTCCATCATCATCGAATCTATCCATATAAGCTTCCACATCCGCTTCATATGCCACAAGCAGCTTTCACCATTCAAGAGCCTTTCCACTTAGCTATTGAATCATCTTCGACCAACTTGTCCAAATCAAGTTATCAATCAACTAATCAATCAAATCAAACATCAATCCAAGTAATCAATCATTCAAACAAGATCAAAATAGACAATTGCAACAATAATGGAAATTTCATAATTAAAGTGTCCAAATCTAACAAGTATAAATCATAGGCATATGTCTCTACAACTTGATGAATAAACTTATACAAGTAATCATGTAGTAAAATAGGTGTCAAAACTTCATAGATGATAGATCTACATGCAAACTTTAGGGAAATGCAAGAAATCACCATCTTTAACACATAAACAAGCCACCAATCCAATATACTCCTTTGGGTCCGTGTGAGAGATAACTACCACTCACCGAATCACCTAAACACCTTAAAAACAATCAACTCCAGATCTGGACAGCAAGGAACCAAGCTTGATCCGGAAAAATCTCGCTTCAAACGATGAAATCTCTCTTTGTTGGATGAAGATCTTCAACTTTGGCTCTTGGATCTTTGATTTGATCTTCAATTTAGATGGAAGAAATCACTAGGTTAGAGAGGAGAAAAGAAGTGCAGAAGTGTAACGACCCAGAATTTTGAACAATTTAATTTGAAAATATTTAATTAATTTTAAATATTTGAATGATGGTTTGGATTGAATTTTCAATATAACTTTGAATTTGACGATTAAATTTTAGAATTTAATCTATTGAAGTTGAATAAAAATTTGAATCTTCAATTTTAAGTTGGATAAAAATATTTCAAAGGCTTGTAAAATTCATATTGATAATATTGAAGATTTTAGAAGCTTCAGAATTTAATTTGGAAGTGAATTGTTCAGTTTTGAAAATATATCGTTTGAATCGAATTTAAAAATAGCCTTCCGAGGCACGGTCTCGGAATTCGACGAAACTAGTTCCATTGGGTCCGTAATATTGAATTATTCTCGGATTTCAAATTTCGTATTTTTTGGAGTTGGTATGTGAGCGTACGTTGAGTAAACGCGTCGAAAATTTAAATCGAATTCAATTTGAAATTTAAATATAAATTAGTCAACAACACACACGTTATCTTCCCCAACCTTACGCCTAAAATTACGGCAAGGATCATGCCTTCGATCGTGTAGAGATCGTGCAGAGCATGCCGAGACCCATTTTAAATACTCCCTTCTTCCCTTAGTTGCAAAATCAAAACGCAGTTATAAAAAAAAAAACAATAATGGCCGAAGCCGATTCAAAGAAAGAAAATAAAAAAAATCGCGAGTGATTTTAGGTCGCGCTCGCGTTTGGGTACACGCGACCTCAATGTCGGCAGATGATTTGGGGATAGTGGCGCGCGATTCACGATTTGGATGGCGGCAACGAGAGCGTGCTCGCGCGTGGGAGGAGGCGTGGTGCTTGGAGTATTGGGGGATCGCGAATCAACAAATCGCGAGCGCAGGGAAGTCAAGCGCGAGTCGCGTGGAGATAAGGCAGGCAGTGGATATGATTAGAGGTATCAATTTTGTTTAATTGAATTTAAATAAAATATATTTAGATTTAAAAGAAAAGAATTTTACAGTTAAGGAAATGAATAGAATTATTACAATAAAGGAATTTAGTTTTTAAATTTAAATTTTTAGCTAATCAAATTTATTAAAATAAAAGGAAGAATTTAATCATTAGTTCGATAAATTTAATTATAGTTAAAAAGAAATTCAGTTTTTATTGAACCTTTGTTAATTCAATCATTAAAAGAAATTTAATATTTTGTTAAGAATATTTATCAAATGGAAATTCAATTTATTAAGTGAAAGATTTATTTAAAGGGAATTTAGTTTCAAATGAAAAAAAAGTTAAACGTATTGGTTTAAAACCAAAAAGGTATTAGTTTAAAATTAATTTTTCGATATCATTAATTTAAAAGTGTATCGTTGGTTAAAATTGAATTGTTTAGTTAACTTAGGGAATTATTTTGATTTCTAAATATTTTTAATGAGAAAATTGGTTTAAAATTTAATAATTGGAAAAATTAAATTTATTAAAAGGAAAATTTGTTCAAAATAAAACCCCTGGGAAATTTACACTTATCAAATGAAATTTAATTTATTCGATTGATTCGAATATTAATAAATTGTGTAAATATTTATACAAGGTATAAATCAAGAAAATCGAGTCAAGATGGGAAATGGATTGCTAATAAAAGCAAAGGTGAGAACTTCTCACTCAAAAGGATTTATTTAAATTTTAAATAGTTAGATTTAAAATTGTTAGTTGTGTTGATTGAAGGCTTGAATGATGATTGTTATATATATATATATATATTGGATGTGAATAGACCCTATACGCCGTTAGTAAGCGGAGGTTATTTATTACACACATATACCGCGATATTCCACCTCGAAGTGGAATTGGTATTATATTAGTATATAGCAATATATATATATTGGCATATGTATATATTGCAGTTGATTGATTTCCCGCATTGTATAGCGGATGAGACCCTATTGCGCCGTTAGTAAGCGGATAATATTTTATAAAATCCCATATACCGCGATATTCCGTCTTGAAACGGAATTGGTATTGTGCTAATGTCTGTGGATGCAGGGAAACAGGTTGGAGGGATCCAACTGGATTCCTCACAAATATTTATTTGATTTTAGATATTGTGATGTTTGATTGTTTATCATATAGATATATGATGTTTGAAAGTCGTGATTGACTATTTGATGTGTTGCATCATCGGATCCAATTTTGAAGTTTAAAAATAACGATTTTGATTTTAAGAGATTTCTAAAGTGATTTTTTGAAAGTATACGTTTATAAAATATTTTATTGAATTGATCCATCTTAAAATAAATAAACGTTATAATTTTAATATTATAAAAATTATGATTTTTGAGAAATTCAGTTAAAAGTTGATTTTTGAAAATATGAGATTAATGATTTTATAAAATAGTTTAAACTGGGATTTTTGAATTTATTATAAAAAGTTTAAAAATAGGATTTATAAAATTGGATTTTTTTATAAATCAAAAGATGAAATTATAAAAGAGTTTAAAGACGTTTTAAAATAGTAATATAAATTGATTTATATTAAAAGATTTATAAATTGATATTTATAAATTAAAAATATTAGAATTGTAAAATGAGCTTTTATAAGTGTTAGAATGAATTGTGTTTGAATTTCATAAATAAATGAAATTTATAAGATTATAACGGTGAAGTTATAAGATTTGTAAAGTTATAAATGGAATTGAATAAATAAATGGAATTTTATAAGTTATAAATGGAATTTTATGAACAGTAGGTTTATAAAATTTGTAAAGTTATTTAGAAGAATAGATTTGAATAAATAAATGAATCTTATAAGTTATAAGATTTATGATTATGAAATTCAAAAGGAACAATTTTGTAAACAAATAAATTATAAGTGTTTGACTTATAATATGAATTTTTAATATATCATGGAGATATAAATTGAGATAGGTTAATAGAGGAAATTATAAAAGGAAGTTATTATAAAACAAATAGAAATGAAATGTATAAACATTGTTTTATAAATCCGCAACGACTTATTTTGATAAGAAAATTGTTGTAATTAATTAATGGAGTTATATTCATGTTTTAGACAGTGAATAATCCTTTGAAATAAAAGGAATAGGAATAATGAAATTGGTTAATAAGTATATTCACGTTTTTGAATAGTGAATAATAAGTTAAAGAAATTATTTTGGATGTGATGTTTGAAATAGAATTAAAACGATCTAAAGATGTTTTAAAAGGTGTTGAGATTCGAAACCATAGATTTCAACATCTATTGTTGAAATAGATGTTTTCGAGAAATATAAGGAAATAGTGGACTATAACACTGTTGTTATAGTAAATGATTTCCGAAATGAAATGTTTTGTATAGTATTGGAATTTATATATCTATTTTAATTTCGAATCCCTATACTAGTGATTTTGGGTTGTCGTAACGATGTTTTACGCAACATTCGTTTTGGCCCAAATAAATATGTTTAAGAGAATGATTTCCTTAAAGAATGAAATATATACTTAATTTCGATTAAAGTATATAGAATATTTTCCAAGTGTAGAAAATAAAAGGGATTGTGAATTACTTATTTAATAAGTACGGAAATGTTTTCCAATATAAAGTGAATATGTTGAGAATTTATCTTTTTGAAGATAAATTGAAATGAATAATTGAAATCGTTTATTCATGGATATTTTGGGAATATAAATTCATTATGGAATCTATAAATGAAAAGGGGAATTTGTTTAAAAATAAATGTTGATTTGGTTTTGAAGTGTGAAAACTATATATCTAGTAAAGATATTTTTGGAAAATAAATAATTTGGAAAATTATTTGGAATCTGGTGACGTGTGCATATCTATTGATAGTTCAATAACCGACTATCGATATTTACCTTTGAATGGTATTTGTTGTGATTTGCTTGAAATTGAATGCCACACTTATTTTTTTTAAAAATAAGCGCTCACTATTCGGGTTAACCGGGAAAGGACCTTGGGGTCGTATAACCCATTCCGAATATGTGATACGTCGTTATGAATTGCATTCGAAGACCGGTGTTGAAGACCGGATATTTTCGAAAACGAAAGGGTTTCTTGTCGAATGTCTTTGCATCGACTGGTCCCCGGTATAGAGACTCCATATGTGATGGGAAGTCCGAACGTGATTAGTGAATATCCGGATTGCAAGGACTTCTTTGTAAGTGCCTTCGGTTCTGTTCGAGCCCGGAACAGACTTGTATGGATTGTATGCCTGACATTACAAATTGAGATATAAAGCCGATTTCTTTCAAATATATTTCTGTTGGTGGCGGAGAATTTATTCTCTTAGCTTAACACCCTTCTCTGAGACGTACGAGCTCAGAGGTTATATAGTTGAAGTTATCAGCAATATATTCCCAATTTGGTAATGTGACATACTGAGTGTTGCTGTGAAATGATCATTGTGTTGATTATTTGTGATAGGATCATTTGTTTGATCGTCTATCTTGGTGATCATTTCTATGATCATTTGTTGACCCAAAGCATGGCTTTTGTATAAAGTATGTTTTTGTGGACGAGACTGCGTCGAGCCTCACACCCCGGAATGGTCAAAATAGGAAAGAAGCAGCAAGGTTATGAGGGGTAGCGCCCTTTAGGATATGTGCATTTCCTTCTGGAAAAGGGTGGTATCATGGTATGGAGCCCAGATACTTACTCATGTTGAAAACACTTTATGATTGTGTGAATTGATTACGAGCGCTTGGTTGAAAGGTCCCAAAGGACCGGGGGATGACATATTCGGTCAGTTGTTACTCAGTTAGGAGTAACCCGGCCTTGTGTTGGTAGAGATCCGGTTTGGTTCTCGGGGATGTCCATCCAGAGGCATTCTCATGTGGCAATGGTAAGTTCCTTGGCCTGATCATTCATTGGAAATCCAAAGAAACAATACGAGACTTGTACGGTTTTAGTTGTATAACCTGCTATGGAATGTGGCGGTAACCTGCTATTGAACATAGTTAGCTATAGTAGGCATACGATAATGGTCGTATGTTGGCTAAGATTTATATTCTACTTTCGAAATGAATTTTTCCTACACTATGCACTAATAATAATATCAAATGTTCTTTTTAATGCGTATCAAGCATCTTTGACTATCATAAGGAGAAATCTCCTTCGATTCTGCGTTTGCATTGTGTGTGTGTGCGGGAGGCCTTATGGTAGTCTCATTTTTAAAAGCATTGCGAATTGACTTTAAAAATATTCCTCTATTTTGATTTTAAAGATAGATAAACTGTTTTGAGTTCCCACACCAGTCACATGACTGACTCGGAGTTTATTGTTTTCCTTCCTAAACTCTGGGTTCCCACCAATTTCCACACGGGCAGTCAAGAGTTAGGTTTATCAGGATATTCTGGAATTCAGAAATTGCTGGAGGCAAGTTGGATGGCATGGCGTATTACTAGTATATAGTATTTCTTTTTTTCCCGCTGCACTGTTTGTTGTTGTTGTTGTACACTCTGATGATATGATGTAATGAAATGTAATGTATGAAATGTAATAACCGATATAGTTCTTTGTTTAAAGATTATTCAATTATTTATTATATGTTGTCCCGCTGCGAATTGTGAGATTCTGATGTTGTTCTGTTTCTGTTCCGTTCTGTCTTCTGTTTTCTTCTCCCTATGTTCTATCTTTTCTCTCTTCTTCTACCTCTTTCTTCTTTCTTAAAACCCATAACATTTCGGTTTTTCGGCAACGAAAAATCGCTATCGTTACAAGAAGTGTTGTAGTCGAGCTCTCAAAATGGCAGCACTTCGTCGCTTCAAAATCCGGTGCCAAAATAGTGAGATATGGACGAGTATTTATAGGCTGAAACGTCCCTTAAGTCGCCGCCCCTATGAGTCGTCCACGACTCAACATAACCCCTAAGTTGTCCACGACCTAATACCCACGACCTACGACTTAGCACACTCGCAACCTAACGGCTTACGACCTAACAAACACGGAGCCTCACGCACGACTCAACACAGGCACGACTCAACACATGCAGTGCCTCGACCTAACGACCTAAGTCCTTAACACACGCGCGCGACTCAACGGCCTACGACTTAAAGCCCTGCCGGCCTAACCACTAAACCTGATGCCGACCCAACGACTCAATATGCACGCGACCTGACAGAGATACGCGACCTAACTCGTACACGAGTTACGATCTACCACTAAGTCGCTCACACGACTCAGCGACCTAACGCTATACGACCCAACTCAGCACACAGAGTCCCACGACTTAAGTCTTCCCCCTTAGGTCGTTCGAACGACTTATCCCTTAGGTTGTTAACCCGTTAACCCTGTTAAGCTGCTAACTTCCCCCAAGCCGTTAACCACTAGGTCGTTATCACCTTATCCCCTAAGTCGTTGGCTCTCTTAACTCGTAACCCGCTTACAACCTTAAGTCGCTCAATACACTAACTTGCTAACCCTTAAGTCGGTCATATCTATGAGTCGGTCACGACTTAAGCTCTCTCACGACTTAAGCACCACACGAGCTAGCTTCCATATGACTTAAGCTATGGTCGACTCAAACTTTAAATGACTTAACAACATCAACGACTTAAAGCATATAGTTTAACAATGTTTCGATCCGTAAAAATACGGGTCGTTACATTCTCTCCCCCTTAGGAATTTCGCCCCTGAAATTCCAAACAACAAGAGCAACCAAAGTTATTCCGCATGCCTACCATCCATAGCAATCAACAAACCATGCATCCAATTACTAGCCTAGCATGCAGAATTCTAAGACTTAGAACAAGCTACAAATTCATGAGATGTCACGACACCTTAGGGCCATACCTCGAAGAGTTCAGGATGAGCTGCCTTCATCCTCTCTTCCTCCTCCCATGTACAGTCGTTAACATCATCACTCCATTGTACCTTGAGCAACGTAATCGTCTTCCTCCTAAGCTGTTTCGTGTCGGTTTCAACAACACGAAGCGGCTTACGAGGTCTCGTAACAACTGGATCAACCTCTAAATCTTCACAGCTATCAACAGAAACCACCGTATTCGAGTTATGCACATACTTTCGCAGATAAGATACATGAAAAACATTGTGCACACCCGCCATCTTTTCCGGTAACTCCACTCTATAAGCGAGCTTTCCAATTCGCTCGATGATCGGGAATGGTCCAACAAATCTCGGAGTCAATTTCCCTTTCTTCCTGAATCGAATAACATTCTTCAGTGGAGAAATCTTCACAAAAACCATATCGCCTACATCGAACTCCAAATCCTTACGACGCTTATCGGCATAACTTTTCTGACGATCTTGGGCTGCCTTCATTCGTCGACGAATGATCTCTATACAATCCGTAGTTTGTCGAATTATTTCTGGCCCAAGTATCAGCTTTTCTCCAGTTTCCAACCAACATGTCGGAGAGTTACACGGCCTTCCATACAATGCTTCATACGGTGCCATACCAATACTTGACTGGTAACTGTTATTATATGCAAATTCCACCAAATGAAGATGATCTTCCCATGATCCCCCGAAGTCCAAAACACATGCTCTGAGAAGATCTTCCAAAACTCGGTTGACTCTCTCGGTCTGACCATCTGTTTGGGGATGATAAGCTGTACTCAAACACAACTCAGTCCCCAAAACTTCCTGGAAGCTCTTCCAAAATCCACTAGTGAACAATGGGTCTCGATCGCTCACTATACTCTTCGGAATACCATGGAATCGAACTATCCACTTAACATACAACTCAGCCAACTTCGATGCAGTTCTAGTTGATCGAACAGGAATGAATCTTGCACTCTTAGTCAAAAGATCTACGATGACCCAAATCCCTTCATTTCCTGCCCTGGTTCTAGGTAGACCATCGATAAAATCCACCGATATCTGCTCCCACTTCCATGTAGGAACCTCTAATGGCTGAAGCAATCCACTAGGCTTCTTCTGCTCAGCTTTCACCAACTGGCAATTCAAACATTTGGAAATGAAATTTCCAACATCCTTCTTCATACCTTCCCAGTAGTAGGTTCTCTTCATATCCCGGTACATCTTATTTCCACCTGGATGAATTGTCAACTTCGAGTGATGACTTTCCCTCAAAACTTCATCTCTCAATCCATCTATATCGGGAACAACTAGTCGTCCTTGTTTTCGAAACCAACCCTTTCGATCAACTTCAAATCCTTTATCCTTTTCTGGGTTCAATCCAGATTCCAAATCACGGATAATCTTGACAAGCTTATCATCTCGCTTTTGGCCCTCGCCAATTATTTCCACAAGAGTGGGTCTTATCGATAAGTTTGCCAACATCTCAGGTTCCAATTCACATCTAGGCCTGAAGTCAAATCCAGCCAAATACTCAAGATTCTTCCATTCCGAAAACATGGCTCCCAATCCTGCATGTCTTTGACTCAACGCATCAACCACTGCGTTACCTTTTCCCGGAGTATAGGCTATACCAAAATCATATGATGCTAAAAACTCTAGCCATCGTTGCTGCCGAAGATTCAAATCCTTTTGGGAGAACAAATACTTCAACGACTTATGATCTGTAAACAACTCGAATCGAACTCCCAATAGATAATGTCTCCACATCTTCAGAGCAAAAACAATCGCCGCTAACTCCAAATCATGAGTCGGGTAATTCCTTTCATGCGGCTTCAATTGTCGACTTGCATATGCAACAACTTTATCCTTTTGCATTAGCACTGCTCCAAGTCCAGTACCACATGCATCGGTGTAAACCACCATCTCATCATTCCCACTTGGAATAATCAAAACAGGAGCACTTGTCAGTCGCTCTTTCAGGATTACGAAAGCTTGCTCACACTTATCGTCCCATGTGAATACCGGATTCTTTTTCGTCAATCCTGTTAACGGTGCAGCTATCTTGGAAAAGTCTTTGATAAACCGACGATAATATCCAGCTAATCCAAGAAAACCTCTCACATCAGATACATTCTTAGGTCTCTCCCAATCCTGGATTGCCGCCACCTTAGCGGGATCAACCGCTATTCCATTTCTAGAGATAATATGACCTAAGAACCTCACTTCACTCTTCCAGAAGTGACACTTCGAAAACTTAGCCTTCAGCTGATGTTTCCGCAAGATTCCCAAAACAATTCGTAAGTGCGTCTTGTGCTCTTCTTCAGTTTTGGAATAAATCAAAATATCATCCCCGAACACAAGTACGAACTCATTCAACTGATCTCTGAATACTCTATTCATAAGATCCACAAAATATGCTGGTGCGTTAGTCAACCCAAACGGCATTACCGGCCACTCATAAAAACCGGATGGTGTCCTAAAAGCAGTCTTCGACACACTATCCTTAGCCACTCTCAACTGGTGAAATCCCGTTGCCAAATCCATCTGAGAAAACACCTTAGCTTCGTGAAGCTGATCAAACAAGTCATCTATTCTCGGCAATGGATACTTGTTATTCTTAGTCACCTTATTCAGCTCACGATAATCCACACACAACCTTAACGATCCATCCGCTTTGGTTGCGAACACAACTGGTGCACCCCATTCGGACACACTACGCCGAATGAATCCTTTCCGAAAAAGGTAATCAACCTGCACCTTCAGCTCTTGTTGTTCTCTAGGCGCCATCCGTCTAAGAGGCATCACAACAGGTCTGGCTCCCTCAACTAGATCGATACGAAACTCGATCTCCCTATGCGGCTGTAACCCTTTGACCTCGTCAAAGACGTCCTCAAATCCATTCACAACCGGCATCGATGACAGTCCATCCCATGGAACAACCAGCGAATACATGAAGCCCATGAAGACGCCTTCTTCATGCTTACATCGTATCACAACCTTTCGCCCTTCCACATTCCCGACTGTCACCTCCAGTTTCTCACAATCAACCTTTGCCGCATACTTCCTAAGCCAGTCCATACCCAAAATAATTCCGAACCCGCAAATTTCAGAACAAAACAATCACAAACAAAAGAGCAATCATGACTCGATACCACTAGACCACGACATACCATACACAAACAAGATGAACCCCCAACTGGATTAGTCACAACCAATGGTCTATCAACAATTTTCGGTTCCAAACCCAACCGTCCTACAAGATCATCACAAACAAACGAATGCGATGCCCCAGTATCAAACAACACCCTAACTGGAACACCACATATGGAAAGAGTACCTTGAACCACCACACTCTTCCCTTTCTCTTCCGCAGTAGGAGCTTTCGAAGATGATGGAACAGCCCCCAAAGCATAAGCTTGCACAATCTGTTTGTCCTTCTGTGGTTCTGGACAATTCTTCCTAATATGCCCCAACTTATCAAAGTTATAGCACTTCAACAGTACCTTTGGATTCTTGCAATCCCTGGAGAGATGGCCCTTCTGCCGACAATAGTAGCAGGTCACTTCACCCTTTGGCTTCTTCTGGCCATCCTTACCCTTCTGCTGTTGCTGCTTCCTCTTCTTATTTCCACCCTGCTGTGGTTTGGACTCTTCCTTGGTCACAGCAACAACAGACCCTTCCTTAGGAAACAAACTCTCATGCCTGAGAGCTTTCTCCACAAGTTTCTCAAAAGGATCGTCCAGATGATCCACCAACTGCCTCCCAAGGTAACTGTCCAACCCTGTCACAAACTTCTCGTTCTTCTGGTAGGGAGATTCAATATACGACCTAGCATACTTGGACAAAGCTTCAAACTTAGAAACATACTCAAGAACTGGTCTCCCACCTTGCTTAAGTTCCACAAACTTCTTAAATAAAACAGACTTCTGAGCTGTAGAAATGAACTTAGCTTCAAATCTAACTTGGAATTGCTCCCAAGTGATCTCTTCCTCTGGAGTATCAATGGTGATAGAACCCCACCAATCAGCAGCTCTTCCCCGAAGCTGTCTCGATGCAAGCTTCCTTTTAGTTGCATCCTCAATTTCCAAGTCACCAAAGATCCTTCTACAAGCATCTATCCATCTCTGAACTTCAATAGTCGATTCCGTTCCCAAGAAAACCTTTCCTCCGAGAGCAGTATAGTCTTTACACAACTTAGCAAAGTCCACTGGTCTTGGAGCTTGAACCTGAACTCCAACATCTACTGATGGCCCCGGAGCTGGCATCCTCCTCATGATCGAAGTCATCATAGCCTCGAACATAGGAGCATAATCAGCAGCCCCCTCAACAGCACGGCCTTCCCTAGCAGCTGGTCTCCCTCTTCGACTCATTCTTAATATCTACAAAAAGGAATGACTTAGAACACCTTGAGAAACAACTGCATAAGGAGTTCAAATCTTTCTAAGCTACTATATTATATATATAGTAATCATCCATCAAAATACAATTACGTCTCTCCTACGTAGTTACGTCAGCGAGCGTTGGCTAAAATCGTTTAACCAAGCTCTGATTCCAAATGTGACGATCACCCATGACTCCCGCACCAAAACAAGGAAATAGTGCGCTGAGGAGCGTGCCAGGCAGCCATGGACGATGATCAAGGTAAGGATAAAACAACAAACTCTATCGTACAACTCACAGCGCATGGACAAAATACAATAGAGAAATATATGTATATAGTGAAGCTCATAACAGAATAACATCATATAGACTTCATAAAGGTTTGATACAAGCATCTGAACAATTAATACATCAAGCCTCACTACATAACACTCAAACATATACAAGCAGCGGAACATCCAGTACATATAGTAAGAAAACTAATATGCTAGCCTCCAGCTCGTCTTCGTCATCAACAACGTTGGTAGCCAAGAACAGCACCTGTCACCTGCTACCTAGTCTGCCCATCCCAACATGGATGAACAGCCCAAGGTAATAAGAGTTGAACATAAAACCTTGAGTCAGACAACAGTCTTAGTGAGCAGTAAATTAACTACCAAACATACCAAAAGAGCATAAAGGATAAAAGGAATAGGAACTCAACCATCCCACTCCACCTCATTCTACAGTGATAGCCCCCAGACCCACTAAGCATAAACAAGCATAGCAAATCAGACAATTTAAGTAGAGTAATTATCACTCGAGTCAAGGTCGATGTTTTCCAAATACAAACCCCCAAGGCCTAAACCAAGATCAGATAAGCACCCAGAAAACACCTCTCTTGAGTCCGAATGACGATACAACCAAACATCCATGACTCTGGCTATCACTGTTATCATTGCCTCGATTTCACCGTTAATTGAATGACCACCTGTCAAGGGCTAATGGTAACCCCGGTTCTAGACATAACTCCGCACGTCATCATGACCCGTGCCTAGGACTATCGCATCTGCCCAGAGTACTAACACGTCATCATGACCCGTGTCTGGAACGTCATCGTGACCCGTTCCAACGTACTCTTGCTTTGAGCATGCTAGAACCTTCAATAACGATAAGATCCAAGCCTCATAGTCATCCTCCTCGACGACTATTCTCACACTAGCTTAAGCGCCTCTCGAGCCCACCATTATCAACCAACTCGAACCGCATCATCGAGTTATCAACATGCTTGGGATGATCCCGTCTGGACTAAACCAAGGCTTCACACATCATGCTTTGCATCAGCGCATCTTAGCAAAGTCCCATCTCAACATCATGGTTTGCCCCATCGCATCATGGCAAAGTCCATCATCATCGAATCTATCCATATAAGCTTCCACATCCGCTTCATATGCCACAAGCAGCTTTCACCATTCAAGAGCCTTTCCACTTAGCTTTTGAATCATCTTCGACCAACTTGTCCAAATCAAGTTATCAATCAACTAATCAATCAAATCAAACATCAATCCAAGTAATCAATCATTCAAACAAGATCAAAATAGACAATTGCAACAATAATGGCAATTTCGTAATTAAAGTGTCCAAATCTAACAAGTATAAATCATAGGCATATGTCTCTACAACTTGATGAATAAACTTATACAAGTAATCATGTAGTAAAATAGGTGTCAAAACTTCATAGATGATAGATCTACATGCAAACTTTAGGAAAATGCAAGAAATCACTATCTTTAACACATAAACAAGCCACCAATCCAATATACTCCTTTGGGTCCGTGTGAGAGAGAACTACCACTCACCGAATCACCTAAACACCTTAAAAATAATCAACTCCAGATCTGGACAGCAAGGAACCAAGCTTGATCCGGAAAAATCTCGCTTCAAACGATGAAATCTCTCTTTGTTGGATGAAGATCTTTAACTTTGGCTCTTGGATCTTTGATTTGATCTTCAATTTAGATGGAAGAAATCACTAGGTTAGAGAGGTGAAAAGAAGTGAAGAAGTGTTGTAGTCGAGCTCTCAAAATGGCAGCACTTCGTCACTTCAAAATCCGGTGCCAAAATAGTGAGATATGGACGAGTATTTATAGGCTGAAACCTCCCTTAAGTCGCCGCCCCTATGAGTCGTCCACGACTCAACAGAACCCCTAAGTTGTCCACGACCTAATACCCACGACCTACGACTTAGCACACTCGCAACCTAACGGCTTACGACCTAACAAACACGGAGCCTCACGCACGACTCAACACAGGCACGACTCAACACATGCAGTGCCTCGACCTAACGACCTAAGTCCTTAACACACGCGCGCGACTCAACGGCCTACGACTTAAAGCCTTGCCGGCCTAACCACTAAACCTGATGCCGACCCAACGACTCAATATGCACGCGACCTGACAGAGATACGCGACCTAACTCGTACACGAGTTACGACCTACCACTAAGTCGCTCACACGACTCAGCGACCTAAGGCTATACGACCCAACTCAGCACACAGAGTCCCACGACTTAAGTCTTCCCCCTTAGGTCGTTCGAACGACTTATCCCTTAGGTTGTTAACCCGTTAACTCTGTTAAGCTGCTAACTTCCCCCAAGCCGTTAACCACTAGGTCGTTATCACCTTATCCCCTAAGTCGCTGGCTCTCTTAACTCGTAACCCGCTTACAACCTTAAGTCGCTCAATACACTAACTTGCTAACCCTTAAGTCGGTCATATCTATGAGTCGGTCACGACTTAAGCTCTCTCACGACTTAAGCACCACACGAGCTAGCTTCCATATGACTTAAGCTATGGTCGACTCAAACTTTAAACGACTTAACAACATCAACGACTTAAAGCATATAGTTTAACAATGTTTCGATCCGTAAAAATACGGGTCGTTACATAGGTTTAGGTTCAAAGAGATTTGAAAAGAGAGACCGCTATTAATTAGAAATAAATGAAATGACGTTTCAGAAAATGAAGTTGGAAAATGAATGGAAAGAAACAAAGTAAATATGAACAAACTTTTAGAATTCAAATTTCAAAACAATCGTTTACTTAATAAATTTTGTTAACCCTAAACATACCGAAATTAACATCTTTTAAAGATTTAATTGACACACAATAAATGAAAATAAATTCTCCACCCAAATTTTTTCATAAATTAAAAGAATATGCAGCATTAAGAAATCTTCATTTCTCCCATTTTGTGATTAGATTGGAAATTAAACAACATGTTAATATTTCGATTGAATGTTTTACAAGGAATGCATTAACATACATTCCAAAATATGATAGCAAAAACAAGGTAATATAAACAGGTGTATAATATATATGTACGTCTTTATCGCCACTTATAGTTTACATTCATAAATAAAAGATATGAAAATAATCCACATAAGGAGGTGATGAATGTAAGAGTAAATTAGAAAAGTGAAGATGGAAAGGTAAGTTATGTTGCAATAAAATCTAATAAAGTCTAATTGGAAAGGAAATAGTCAAGTGTAAATCTATTTTACCCCCTTTATCATCTCCTATTAATATTTAATTTAACAACGTATGAGATTACACTATAAACTAGCATTAAATTTTGATCTAAAACATAAGTTTGAATTTAGGTATAAACATATATGTAGTAAACTAGCATTAAATTTTGTTTAACACAAAACATGCATTTTTTTGTTAAATCTATTAATTACAATCACCGTTTGAAACATTTGAATTACATTAATTGCAATCACTTACAAAGTTAAATTTTAAAACAGACAACTAAAATGCATGAAAAAAAAATAGAAAAATTGTTTATACACAAGAGTAATAAATAACTTACTGAAATATATTACTTTCCTATTCTTGTAATCAATATGTAAGCTAAAACACAGTTCAAATAAACATTTTTTTTTAAATCAATCATTCTATTCTATATTTTAATGAAATTAGACCTACATTCATAAATGAAACATTCATTTATTTGATGTAAATGTTCTTTTTATTTTGGCAAGGCCGACGGGGTTGAATGGACCCCGACCATATTTTATTGCAACACCAAAGAGTACAAACACTAGCAACAATAAATGTTCTTTTTATTAAATCAAGATTTCCTTATTTTCACAAAACATAAGCTGCTTTTAATTACACCTGTTAATTTACAATTAGTATTCTCTCTCCTATTAATTAGAAATTTTCAATTACATTCGTTTCAGTTGATTAAGTTTCAAAATAGACTAAATGAATGTAATGAGAATTAAAAATAATTTCCTATCTAATAGTAGCTTAAACATATTTACATTATTGGATACAAATAGTAATCACACATTTCTCACTAAATAATAATTACTCATCTCTACAATCAATCTTTCAGCTAATAAACATATGTTTACTCCTTTACTAAACTTATTCATTTTTATTCTTTTTGATTTACACTCCTACTATTAAATCAACTATACCTTATGAAATTATTAACATAGGTTTCTATCTTTTTATTTCATAAATCACTGCCTTGTAAATAAAGTTTGCATTTCTATACCTTTTATTATGTTGACACTACAATTATTGTCCTATTCCATATTAATGTAAAATTTATTTACGTTCAATTGCAATATATCCATTTATCATAATATAAACTACAATAAATTGATCAAACATGATTTCCATTTTTATTCAAATCAATAGTCATATTATGATTAAAATTTTCATTGGTTACATCCTATTGAATTAACATTCTTCGATTACCAATTTAATCTACATTAATTGCACAAATTAAGTAAAACAAATTTTATGAACTAAATAAATAGGTAACTTATAATTATTGTTACCCTTAATTTTTAATTACATTTAAAAGTTCATTAATTACAACAAATGTTCAAATCATCTATATAATTCTAATTTCATCTTTTATTTGTGTTAACTATTTTATTTCCATTATGCTGAGATTTAGTCACTTATACACACTTAATATTCCAATTCATTTATTTATATTGGTTTTAATTTTTTTTATGAAATCAATTACCATTTAGGCATATAATTAACGTTTCTATTGATTTTACATTCAAAATTTTTCAGTTATTATCTTAACTTAGATAAGGTAATGTTTAACTACATTTAATTGCTATTGGTTAAATACATTGGTAACGAACAATAGTTGTCACCATTATACATTTTATAACATTTGTAAATTTATTCTTTACCTTTTACATCCCACTATAATCAATGCACACATTAATACAACACATATTATAATCCCTTATACAACACTGATCTTATTCAAACCCTTAACTATCTATTTTATACAATAATTAAATGTTTACATTTGTTACTTATTAATTTTTTTTAAACCAAGCATAGCATGTTCAAATACAATGAACTGGAATTTCATTAAGATTGTTGATAATTAACTTGTATTAACATTGTTTCATTTTAATTTAGTTATTATTCCATTATTAAATTACAACATTTTATTTCCTTCAATATTAACTCATAAAATATTATTAAATTAACAAAATTTAAACATCGAAAATTTATGGGTCGTTACATTATTTTTCTTACAAATTGTATATGTTTAAAGCAGTCGAATTTTTTTTTTCAAGCGATATTAAAATTTGTATATTTGTAAAAGAAGTTTAATTTTAGATCATACTTTTAAAAGCATTTTGAATTTGTAAAGCATATTTAATTGTTAGACCTTATTTTTATGGGTGTTTGAATTTGTAAAGGAAGTTTAATATGAGATCCTAGTTTTAAGTGATTCAGATTTGATAATATATATAGAGGAGTTTTTGGTAGTTCACGTTGAGCCAAATAAGTGTGACACCAAAGTTATTACAATTGTTATTAAAGATATATATATGTATGTGTAGAAATAAAATTAGATCATTTAGCAACTAATCATTTACACCCATAACTATGGAATAATATAACTCCTATTTTTTAAGCCTTGCGCTAAATAACATAAATGTTTTATGTTTTCCTTTAAATATTAACAACTATAGATTAATTTTTTGCTCGTTTCCTTATGTTTTTTTAATTAAAGGTGGAATTTTAATTGTTACCTGAATTGTTGTGTATTTTAAATTGAAATAATAAAACGAGTTAGGGAATTGAAAGACTAAATTTTAGGTGATTTTTTAATTTTGTAGTAACTTATTTCTACTTATTAACTTTAGGATATCATGAGTAAAAATTAAATTTTATTGTTTAGCTGGATTTTTACCAAGCACCTTCCATTTATTTAAATCTAATTCTCATTTGAGTTTTTATTTGGAATAATAAATGTATTAAGTTTTCCATTTTAAAATTAATAAATATAGAATGATTTTTTAGGTCATCTCTTAATGTTTATTTTTTATTCACGGCTTACTTTGTTATTTCTACCTAACTTGTTGTATATTTTTAAGCGGAAATAATGGAATCGATGAGTTGTGTGATTGAAAGATTAATTTCAGATGATTTTCAGTTTTGTTAGCAGTTTATCTTTATTTCTTCACTTAAAGGTCACTTATTGCAATTAAAAATAAAATTATCATTTAGCAATATTTTGTGCTAACCATATGCATTATCAATGTCATTGTATTTTCTAATTTATGTTAATTATTGGTATATGAATGTAATTGGCCTATGTTGTGTTTTACGTTCTAAAATTGATGAATATAGAATGATTTTTGACTTAACTTTTTATGTTTTATTTCATTTATTTTGTGATTGACTTTTTTTTATTATTTCCAAAATTATTAAGAGTATTAGATTGAAATAATGGAACCGACAAGTTAGATAATTTACATATTAAATTCAGATGATTTTTGGTTTTGTGTTACCTTATCTCTTTTTTTTCACTTTAAGATATTCTATTTCAAAATTTAAAAAGCAAATTTATTATTTAAACGTGCAATTTGCTAACCAAGTTCCTTTTATTTTGAGTTTTATGCTGCGAATAATATAAATGAATTGAGTTTTCTCTAAAATTATATATATATATATATAAATGTATGTGTGTATGTATATATGTATGCATGTATGTATGTATGTATATCTTATGATTTTTGGGTCATTTCTTTTTATCTATTTTTACTAAAGATTGATTTTTATATTGGTGCCTAACTTGTTATTGGCTTTGGGTTGAAATAATGTAATCAATAAGTCAGAGAGTTTAAAAATTAAATTTCAGTTGATTTGTCAATTTATGGTAACTTATTTATATTTTTTCACTTAAATATCATTAATTATAAAATTAAAAATTAATTTGACATTTAGTTGTATTTTTTTTGCTAAGGCCCTTCCATTATTTAGTTCTAGTTCTGATTTAACTTGTACATTTTGAATAATGTATTGAGTTTTCCGTTCTAAATTTAATAACTATGATGTCACATGAGCTTATTTGCAATTTTGGAATTTATGTTATGTGAAAATTTTGTCAAAATTTACATATGTCTATTTTCCTTTTGTGCTTTTAGTTTAAAACCTAAATTTATAGAATAAAAAAAATTAATAAATTTAACAGAGAAGATGCATAATTTAGTTAATATAAATTTTTAATAATATATTTGTTTTTTGGTTATGGTTTTTAATGATATTATGAACAAATTTTATCTCATTTTTCCATCTTTCGTATTAAGTTAATTAATTTTCATTAAATGAATATGCCCATTAAAGAAAATTAATTCCTTTAATTAGCATCAAAGAGGATTCATTCTAGAATTACCATATAATAGATCTATAGTTCATATTCGAATAAAGTTAGAAAGATATAAATAATAAAAATTATAGTACTTTGAATTTAATTATCCTTTTAGTTTGAACTCAAATTCAAATAATAAATATATTTACCATAATTTACTTTATTTAATATATAATAATATTGCATATTCAATCTCATGTGGTCCCAATTTACATTGGTTCATATTGGAAATTTTTGTACTTATCTCTACGAAATGAAATGAATTTAATGTCATTTATTTCATATTTCAAACTATGGTAAATGTATTAGCTATTTTAAATTTAAGAATAGTGTACAATTAGTTCGATTGTACCCTCCAATTCGATTCCAACTGGAATAACGGTTATATATCAAATACTATTACCATGTTGGTAAAAATAATTTAATTGCTAACAATTCAATTTAGAAAAATGGCTCTCTTCGTAAAGTAATGTTTTAAAGTAAGGCATAACTTATAATTGATATTAATGTTTAGTGTAAAACGCCAGCGTCACCAAAAGATATCATTTATGCTTTGTGTGCTTTAAAACTATTTAAGCGTATTTATAATTTAAGGTTTTTCAGTTGTGTTCAAGAAGAACCAGATTCGTAAAATTCACAGCCCAAAAGCATATGTTTCACCGTCATATAAGTAGAAAAATTATCTATAAATTCATGGTTAGCAAATAACTGAACCCCATGTGCATAGCACAAGTTCGAACTAGTGTGTCATTATTCTTGCAAATTGATAAGGCAATACAACCGGTCACTTGGTTATTTGAGGTGCATGAGTAAATGTAAAGCTCGTAAATTTGAATAATTAGATAAATAGTTAACAAAGTTTAAAATAATAATTTTACTCTTTTGGGTAAGTGGAATTTTCGCAAATGGATGTATTATGTGATGAAACTTACACCATTACAAAAGTATATTTTTGTGATAAAGTTTCACGATAAGAATATGAATCAGATAAAGTGATCAACGGTTATAACAAAGTATAAAATTGAAACTGAATAAGACTAAGTTGGATCCTAAGGCACATGCACGCAATATGGTAAATCTAAAGAGAAGTAAATGCAGTTACTTCTTGTTATTTCTTCTTCTCTCCAAATGAAATATATATCAAACCTAATCTAGATTCACAAATTTATAAGAAAATCTTCATCAATTTTAACAAAGTTGGACCAAAAGAGTTTGGAACGACTAGAGTAACAAGTGGATATCAAAACCAAAAGGATTCATGGAGTTTTCAGTAGGGTTGAGCAATATTTGGTTAAATCAAATAATCCAACAAAAATAATTCATTTCAATCGGTTTTATTTGGTTTCAAAACTAGATTAGTTTATAATCCGCCTGTGCAAAAAATTAATTTGGTTATCGTTTAACCAAATTAACCGAACTATTATTATATTTTTAGAAGTAATAATGTTATAATAATTTTGTAAGATTAATTTAGTGATCTAAATAAGTTTTATCTATCATATGCGTGACGACCCATATTTTGGAAGGTTTAAAACAACAATAATCCACACATATCCAACTTAGACAATCCAAAATATAGATAATCAATGGGTTAAATTAACAAAAATAAGAAAAGAACAAGAAAACAAACAACGAATCTCACAGCGGAGAGACAAAATATAATAATCAAATAAACATTTCATGAAGCTATTTATAACATACATTTGATTATGATCTATACAACATTCATCAGAGTTATATATATACATCGGAGATAAATAAATAATGCAACAGACAACATGGTGCAAGCATACTAATCGTAATAATACACCTAATCTTTGTCTTTGTCCTCTAGAATAAATCTTTAATAAGCTGCAAAACTAAGGACTGACCCGAGCGTAATGAAAAGACAAAATACTCGAGTCAGGACTATAATATCCTAGTGTAAGTAAAATCGATATTGCATATAATATGAGTGTAACGGCGTCAGAGATGTTTATAGGTTTTCACATCTCCTATCTAGTATATAACGTGCGTGCAATAACTCAAGAGATGTTACGAGATTTTCCATCTCTTAAGGATCCGTCAAAATATTTATATGTAGTAGAATACGCTATATATAATGTCTAGTTAGTAAAATAAATATTTTTCTTAGCGTTAAGGCTTTACATTAATCCCGCTTAACGTGTTTTTAAGTATTGTCGTACAGTTTGCATTTGACACCACTAGTAGAATATCGGTAGTCAGGGATGCGTCGTGATACGACAACACTAAACCAAAATTTTATGGGTCTCATATAGGGATAAAAGTATGACAAGACACATGAGGCAATGTCCAAGGTATGATACTACCAGCTGGGGCGCAGGGATAGTGGTAACACATTATAGCCATGACCGACCACCGCGTTCATTTATCCCATATCGAGTCAAAGGGAGGCTATCCCAAATCAAGGTGCACCTATCGAAGCCAACAACAAGAGTAATAATATGGACCAAGTCCAAGAAAATCTAAGAATGGATGTCCGCTCGGGGTAATTAGCCCACTTGGCCCTGTCTAGCCATCCTGTTTTAGTCATTTCAAATTAGAACAGGTGTCGAGTTCTATCCATCATCATTCTCTTTCTAAAATCTAGAAAACAAGGCCAAATCCAACCAATTCATTTTGGAGTCTCCTCCGCATACACAATTATTAAGTGGTTCCAATATTGGCAGAGAGTATGCCAATAAGAGGATCGGTCTCTTTAGCAACTAAACGTCATTTTTCACACTGATTGGTTCTTTTATATTTCCAAAATAGTCTGTACTTGATATCAAAATATCATATTCGCTTCAAAATCAAATCCACTTCAAAATCATCATATTTTTTCAAAATACACCATTTCATTTCAAAACCCTTTTAACTTTAATATCTCGATTTCGATTCCCAAATTGTTTCGAATTTCAATTTGGATTATAACTTCATTTAACCAAATTCGTAACTAAATCCATGATTTAAAAAAAACATTCCACCCTTGACCAGTTTGAATTTTTTTAAAATAGTTTAAATAGCTTTAAAATAGTTTGAATAATTAAAATAGTTATAAATAGTTTAAATGGTCAAAATAGTTGAAAATAGCTTAAATGGTTAAACTAGTTTTAATATAAAATACTTTTAATATTAAATAGGTTTGTATAGTAAAATAATTTGGAAAACCAAAATTATTTGTATATTTAAGAAGTTAGATTTTAAACATTCTAAAATTAAAATATTTTTATTGAAAATAGCTTCAAAGTCGAATCGATTCAATTCCAACTTCCCAATTCGAATCAATTCCAATTTCCATTCAATCGATTCGATTTCAATTCGAATCGATTTCAACTTCGATTTCAAATTAATTCAATTCCACTTTCAAATTCGATTATTTCAATTTCAATTTATATCGATTTCGAGCTCGATTTCTAAAATATTGGTTCAAAACACTTAAATCAAATTAACCTTCAATATTCCTTTTAAAATCCCAATCTTCAAGTTAATTCGATTCTGGGTTCAATTTCGAAATATCATTTTTATATCACATTTATTTAGCAATATTCATAGTTTGAATAAAATTTAAAATCCTTTTAAAACAAATCAATTTTCGAAATTCACATTATATTTTGATTATAACTTCAAGATATCAAATTTCATTTTATTTTTTTAACACATTTCAATTCCACAATTTTGAGCTCAAGTTCGAAGAAGAATTCGATTTCCATAAATTGGATTTCTTTTCTTTAGATCAAATCATTTTAATAATTTTGAATTATTAAAATCATTTAATTTAACCTATTCGGGATATATATAAAATTTCCTATCCTATGGCCAAGTGATTGGTTATTTCAATTTAATTTCAAGGATGGATATATCATTTCAATCCAAATCAAGTGTCATAGGCATATATCTTTTCAACCTATTTCTTAATTTATTCGAAATGATTCAATATACAGTTTTGAATACTGTAAATAATTTACAGGGTGATAATAAGACATTTCAGTTAAATAAACATCCAATCATCCAAATATCAACCAATTAGCAACCGTCACAATCAATCATCCAAACAACCAAGATAATTCACAAAAATTTCATGATTATTAATATCGGATATTTTACTGGTAGTTAAATTCCAATTTCAGATTTTACCGTCAATTTTGACTTTTTTTAACAATTAATTCAAGGACAATTTAGATCATAATCAATTTATCAAACAATGACTAATAAATTTATATCACTTTATAATTTCAAATTTAACTGGCATACAAATATTCTAGTACTTGTGAGCATTATAAAAAACTCACTTTGAGACTTTTACTTTAAATCAAATCGAACGACATTCGATTTAACCTAAAATTTTAGCTAGCTCTAATTGTCTATAAATGTGCTCTAGAATGTAGTGCTAGTTACCACGATTTCATCGCTGTTTGTTTCGTCCAATTTCGATCTCTTATAAATAAGATACGTATTTTTGAAGTTTGCATGAATTAAATATGATAATTAATCACAAAAATCTATTTAATCTAAATCTAGGTTAATCGTGGCCGTGCTTTAAGGGAGATGAAATCTAGGCCGCTTACATGTTCTTCCTCATCGTTCGTACGCTTTCTAGGCTACAACACTCATTCGAACTCAACCTAGCCGCCTCCAAACCCTAGATGCTGCACCCTCCACGACCACCGAGACGAAGATCAGGTGATGCTATCATGAAGCCCATCACAAACTCCCCTCTCGGCGATGATCTCGTTGAACTCGGTTGTCCCAAAGCCACGAAAATCACGTTCGAATGCTTACTCTTCTACGACGATTTTTGGCCACAACGAAGCTCCAATTCAGATCTTGACCTTTGGATGGGGAGATCTCGGCATGCTCTGTAAGATTATTGTTAACCCCGTTCCAGTCTACGAGTTAAAGGAGTCAACGACTTAAGGCCTGGGACGAGCCACGACTTAAGGTGTTTAACGACTCAGGAAACCTCACGACTCAGGAAGCCTCACGACTCATCGAGTCACCGACTCAAGGAGTTAATGACCTAAAGCTCAAAGCGACTTAAAGGGTTACGACTCAAGGGGTTAACGGTTCACAAGGCAGGACCGACTCAATGCATTACCGACTCATCAAAGGCTTTGCCCCAGCGACTCAACAGGTCCACGACTCATCATAAGAAACGACTCAAGAGAAGTGACGACCTAAGAAATAACTTGATGACTCATAACTCAGGATGACTCGTCCGCGACTTAAAGCCACTGAGTCGTACTCCGTTGCTACAATGCATGACCCAGTGAGAATTGACTCGCCAACGACTCAGGACTTGACTTAGAATCCAGCAAGAGAATGAGCTAGTGAGAAGACCAAATGTTTAATCAGATAAGCCGACCACGACTCAACTTGACTCGGCCACGGCTTAACCTGAGTCGGTCACGACTCAGGACTTGGGCAAAAAACTTCTATCCAGATTTGCCTATAAATACATGGCCACCCCCAACATTCAAGGGACTTTTGGCTCATTCATTTCAAGCGCCGTTACTCTGCTACATTCTGAACTACTTCAACACCTTCAAGGAACTTCACGAAGAAATCAGACATGTCAAACATGTGTTCAAAGATTTGGATCGACGTTGAAGTTTAGGCTACTTGTTCTAAGTCACTTGAAACTCAAAGTGTGTTGTAATCAAAGTGTAACTGCATTGACTTGTAATCAAATCATCAATAAAGATATTCAAAGTGGACGTAGGCTATCTCTTAAGCCGAACCACTATAAAATTGCTGTTGTTTACTGTTTTTTCACTTCTATCTGCTTATAATCTGTTCCCGAGCTATCGGGTGGTGCTTTCACGATCTCACTTCATACACCGGGGTGTTAGCGTTCAAATTTTAGCGTTAACATTTTTGGTGCTTTCACTGAGAACTGAACTCAGGAGAGTTATCATCATTGCTTCACAGAGGTTTGTAGAGAGAATTTCCTTGAAAACCAGAAGTCTATCCGAGATTATGGCTCCTGGAAGGAAAAGTAGATCTGTCAGATCTGGGAATATTCAAGAGGGAACCTCCGCTTCCCCTATATCAAATCAAGCCACTCCAGCTGTCGGAGTTACAAAGGCATAGCTGGATGCTGCAATCTTAAGGCTGAACCAACAGATAAATGTCCAAAATGCACAATTCGAGGCTCAGAATGCCCAGAATGCCCTAATTCTGAATAGGTTGAACGATTTGATTGGGGCAAACCGTCAACTGGCAGATAATGAAAGGAATTTTGCTGGCAACATTCGTGATGCTGAAGAAAGAAATGCTCCTGAAAGGGCTGCTAGCCCCTTTCAACAAACACTTCCAGGGGTTGGTGGATCTAGAACTCGACATGATGAGGAGTATCTTTCTGGAATGGTCCGACAAATTATGAAAGAGAGTATGCAGAGGGTTGAAGACGAGAAAGAATGGGGTTTCGCCCCAAGTAAAACTCCATTTACTGAGAAAATCTTAAAGGCTGAATTCCCAAGGAAGTTTGTCCCTCCAACCATTCCAGCTTACGGGGGACAAGTGATCCGAACGAATTCTTATACAAGTATGATTGGCACATGACAGGTGCCAGAGCCTCCGATGAAATAAAGTGCCGATATTTTCCTGTGTATCTCGAAGGTGTAGCTCTGCTTTGGTTCACCAAACTCCCAGTCCGATCTATCGATCAGTTTTCTGACTTAACCCGGAAGTTCAAGGAGCAGTTCAGACTATACGCCTCAAAAGCCAAGGATATCATGTCACTGTCAAGTTTGGAGCAGAATCCAGGAGAGACTATCAGATCTTTCTTAAACCGCTTTAATATAGCGCTAGCTGAGGTGGACAATGCAGAACCGCGAATGATATTGACTTATCCGATGAAGGGTATTGACAAGTCGAGCGAATTTGGGAAATGGCTAAACATGAAGGAACCAAATTCCCTTGAGAAGTTCTATAAAAAAGCAGATGAATTCATACGCTTAGAAAGCCGTCCCGTACCGGTAAAGGCAGTGTTGGAAAAAGCCGAAGATAACACTGTTGTTCCACGCAAGAATGAATCTGTAGGGCAAAAAAGGGAAAATAACGATGGGAAGAAGCAGAGTAATCTGAAGAAACCCCGATCCTTCAAGCCATCAGAATATACTCCTTTATCAGATACGCTGGAGAGTATCTACCTTGCCACTAAAGATTCTATTGACTTTCCTAAACCTCCTCCTCTAAGGACCGGAAAAAAGGCTATACAGAGTGGGAAGTTCTGCCGCTTCCATAATCAACCCGGTCACGAGACCGACGAATGCCGCCAGCTGAAAAATCTGATTGAAGAGTTGCTAAGGGAAAACAAACTGCAGCAATTTGTGAAAAAGAATAGCAACAATCCTGCTTCATCTGGTCAGGGGCAACAGGCTCCTACTCATCAGCCTAGGACGAGTGAGAAGGCTGCAGGGCATGAATCTGGAAGGCCCATTATCAATGTCATTACAGGAGGACCTCACCCAGCAGGCAGAAGCTGGGGTGAGATGGAAAGGTATACCCGAGCTTTAAAGTATGTACCGACCGAGGAAGATGTATTCGTTTTGGAAGGTGCTACGCCCTTGAAGCAACAAAGAACTTTTGATGATGATATTGTGTTCAAAGCTAGGGATTCCGCAGGTATTGAAGCTCCTACCTTGGATCCTCTAGTCATCTCGGCTGGTATCGGGCCAGCTATTGTCAGAAGAGTTCTCATTGATTGTGGCGCATCCTGCAATATCCTCTTCAAGAAAACATTCGACCAAATGAAGATCCCTATGGCTGATGTGCAAGCCTCATCGCAGAAAATTGCTGGTTTCACTGGGGAGCCAAAGCAGCCGGTTGGGACCATTGATTTGTTTGTGGAACTTGGAGAAGGAGAGAGAAAAGTGGTCCGCAAGCAAACTTTTGTGATTGTCGACGAATTTTCTGCTTACAATGCTTTCCTTGGTCGTCCAACTCTGGCAGCGTTCAAAGCTGTTCTTGCCCCGTGGTGCCTCACTATTAAATTCCCTACAGACAATGGAGTAGGAGTTATAAAAGGGGATCAAAATGCTGGGCGAGAGTGTTATCTGACAGAGCTACGAGAGACCAGAAAAAGAGAAATGGGAAAGAATGCGGCAGTCCCAGTCCGCATCAAAGAACCAGCCTTGTAGCAATTACAGGGCGGACCCTGCACTGGCGAGCACAGCGGAGCAAGGAAAGAGATGGACCCTAGAAAAGTCAGTGCAGGGGAAAATAGAGTGGTACCAGTGGAAACGACAATACCAATACCTGTTGACCCAAAGGACCCAAACAAGGTGTTGAATGTGGGTTCACAACTTAATGTGTCAATTCAGAATATCTTAATATCTTTTTTAAAGGCAAATCTGGATGTTTTTGTTTGGACTCATGCCGATATGTGCGGAATATCCCCAGAAGTTGCAGTGCATGCTCTAAATATTGATCCAAAATTTACACCTGTGAAACAGAAGAGGAGAACTCAAGGTCCAGAAAGGTGGGCGGCATTAAAAGAAGAAGTTGATCGGCTCATGGAGAATAATTTTATCAAAGAATCTACCTATCCGAATTGGGTTTCAAATCCAGTGCTGGTTAAGAAAGCCAACGGAAAATGGAGAGTATGCATCGATTTTTCAGATCTAAACAAGGCCTGCCCCAAAGACTGCTTCCCATTACCCAGAATCGATCAACTGGTAGACGGAACAGCGGGACACGAATTGTTATCTTTTATGGATGCATACTCCGGATATAACCAGATTATGATGCATGAGCCAGATCAGGAGGACACGAGCTTTATCACCGACATTGGTCTTTACTGCTACAGAGTTATGCCCTTCGGGCTAAAGAATGCAGGGGCAACATACCAAAGACTTGTTAATGCTATGTTCAAACAGCAATTAGGCAAGACTATGGAAGTCTACGTCGATGACATGTTAGTAAAGTCTAAGAAAGCAGTGGATCACATAGAACACTTAGCGGACATGTTCGCAGTCCTCCGAAAATACGGAATGAAGCTCAATCCTTTGAAATGTTCATTTGGAGTGGAATCCGGCAAGTTTTTAGGTTTCATCATGAGCGCTAGGGGCATTGAGGCCAGTCCAGCTCAAATTACTGCACTGAAAGAAGTCAAAGCCCCTAGAACAAAGAAGGAATTGCAAAGTCTCAATGGAAAAGTCGCCGCCTTGAGTCGGTTCATTTCTAAAGTCACAGATAAATGCATCCCATTCTTTGACGCCCTAAAGAAAGGAAAGAAAAACTTCGATTGGACTCCCCAATGCCAAAAAGCCTTTGATGAATTGATTCGCCATATGGAAACGCCTCCAATACTTTCTAGGCCTGGCGATGGCGAGGATCTTCTTATATACTTGGCAGTATCATCTCATGCTTTAAGTGCAGCGCTGATACGAGAAGACAAAAGGATTCAACATCCAGTTTACTATATCAGCAAAAGACTCACTGGGGCAGAGATGAATTACTCTAAGTTGGAAAAACTCGCCTATTGCCTACTAATTGCATCTAGAAAGTTGAGGCAATATTTTCAAGCTCATCCTATCAGAGTCCTCACTGATCAACCTTTAAAGCAAGTCCTGTTTCGCCCTGAGACTTCGGGTCGTCTTCTAAATTGGAATATTGAACTCAGTCAGTATGACATCACTTATCACCCCCGAAAAGCAATCATTGGACAAGCTTTAGCGGATTTCATCACAGAATTCACAGATAAGGGTAATAGTGAGGAGAAAACGGTCGACGATTCCCCAATCCAATGGAAGTTATATGTCGATGGTGCGAGAAACGACTACTGTTCTGGAGCCGGAGTTGTACTTGAGACCCCTGAAGGCCGATCATTATGCTATGCACTAAGATTGGAATTTCCTTCAACAAACAATGAAGCAGAATACGAAGCCCTTATCGTTGGCTTAAGGATTGCTAAAGAATTAAACATTCGAGCGTTTCACATATTCAGTGATTCTCAGCTTATTGTATGCCAAGTCAAAAAGGAATTCCAAGCAAAAGGGGGGAATCTGCCCGCCTACTTGTCAAAGGCTTGGGAACTCCTGGGTGATTTCGATCATTACATGATAAGTCACATTCCTCGAGAAGAAAACGTGAAAGCAGATTCTCTCGCAAAGTATTCTAGCACCGGCGAAGCTCAATTTATGGGGTTAACTCCGGTGGAGGTTCTGTCGACTCCTAGCATTGATGAGATGGACATTGATTGGATCATGAGCATGTCTCAAGATCAAGAATCATGGATGACTCCGATAACAGAATATCTGCTCAATGGATCCTTACCAGGGAACTCAAAAGAACGACAAAAGCTACTAAGAAAAGCCTCTCGATACATAATCCAGGATGGCCGATTATACAGACGAGGATTCTCAATGCCATTACTTCGATGTGTATCCAGGGAAGAGTCCAAAGCAATCCTAGCAGAGGTACATGGAGGAGAGTGTGGTGATCATTCAGGTGGCCAAACATTAGCAAAGAAAATTCTCCGATACGGATATTTTTGGCCAGAAATTAATCGAGATGCAGCAGAGTATTCCTGAAAATGTGACAGATGCCAAAGATTCGCCAAAATTCCTAGAGCTCCTTCCACTGAACTCACACAGATGGTCAGTCCATGGCCGTTTGCAATATGGGGGATAGACCTTGTAGGACCGTTACCAACTGCCAAATCTGGAAATAAATATGCCATTGTTGCTGTAGATTATTTTACTAAGTGGGCAGAAGCTGAACCACTGGCTACTATCTCCTCAAAGAAGATGATAAGTTTTGTAACTAAAAACATCATTTGCAGATACGGTGTGCCTCAAAAAATAATTACAGACAATGGTACTCAGTTTGAAAGTGAAGAATTCCAAGATTTTTGCAAGCGATTCAAAATCCGAAAAAGCTTCTCAGCAGTGGCTCATCCGCAGGCAAACGGGCAAGTGGAAGCCGTGAATAAAATTATTAAGTCAACTATCAAAAAACAACTCGAAAGAGCAAAAGGTGGTTGGGTTCGATAAGCTACCACTGGCACTATGGGCATACAGAACCACTCACAAAACTGCGACTGGGCACACCCCATTTTCATTAGCATACGGGTCGGAGGCAATGATTCCGGTAGAAGTAGAGGTCCCTTCACATAGAAGAATCCATTTCAACCAAGCAGAAAACGAAAAGCTACAGCTTGAAGCGCTAGATCTCCTTGATGAAAAAAGAGATGAGGCTAATCTCAGAATTGCAGCTCATCAGCAAAGGATAGCCAGACATTTCAATTCCAAAGTTCGCCAACGCAACTTTGAGATTGGAGACCTAGTCCTGAAAAGAATTATGACAGCGACAGTTGTGTTTGGGCCAAATTGGGAAGGACCATATGTCATAGGTCAGAAGCTTCTTGACGGCACATTCAAACTCACTACTGTTGAAGGAGATCAAATCCCAAGGGCATGGAACAACAATCATTTGCGTCCATACTTTACTTCAAAATTTTGTCGAAATATTGTAAAAAGAATTATGAATGTATGATTCTTGTAATTGAAGGCAATTGTAAAACTGATGCAAGTAAATAATGAAAAAAATATAAAGTGGATGTAGGCCCAATTTCCTGGCCGAACCACTATAAATCTTGTGTTCCTTATTATTATTACATGTTTGCTTTATTTTCGATATAAAAAGTACATAGAATGTATTGCTGAAATGTCGATTTAAATTTTTGCAGACAATGGAAGTGAAACTTGCACATAATAAGACCCAGTGATTCTCGCCAAATTTCAAGTCACAAAAGCTCCAAATTCAAATCCTAGATAGGAAGTACTTCAATTGAACGGCCTATGATTTCGACAGAAACGGGCATTTGCTAATAAATTGAGATCGTTTGAACAAACAAACATCCAATTAAGAAGCTGATGCTCGTTCTCACGAACTTGCCTGGCAATGAAGTACATTTCCTTGGATTAAACAAGTCACTTGTAAAAAAAAAAGAGGATCACTGAAAAAGCTTAAGCAAGTGGACAAGGGAACAACCAAAGCCATCATCGGCAGCACAAATCCTCTTCGGAGGCACAACTCTTCGGAGGATAAAGACCTCTAATGGGTCATACGCCACAAAAAAGAAAGTTCTCTACTCAACAAAAAAGATTGGAGGAGTCATGACCCTCCAACCATGAGAGAGTAACTTCCAGGCGATGAAAACCCTCTTTGAGGCACATTTCACCAGGAGTTGAAGTGTAACAACCGCTCTTCGGAATTTCACTTCACCAGAGTTGAAATGTAAACAAAATAAAGACCTCTTCGGAGGCACATTTCACCAGGAGCTGAAGTGTAACAGTCTCTCTTCGGAATTTCACTTCACCAGAGTTGAAATGTAAACAAAATAAAAGCCCTCTTCGGAGGCCCATTTCACCAGGAGTTGAAGTGTTACGACCGCTCTTCGGAATTTCACTTCACCAAAGTTGAAATGCAAAACAAAATAAAGACCTTTCTGGAAGCCCACGTTTCACCGAGATTGAAATAAAACTTCCAAGTGTTGAAACGTGAAAAGGCTTTCTTCAAAGGCACAACTCTTTGGAGGTACACGTTTCGCCAAGATTGAAATAAAACTTTCAAGTGTTGAAACATGAAAAATCCCTCCTCAGAGGTACAACCCCCTCCCGGGGACACAATCAAAAAGAAAGACTTCTTCGGAAGCCCACGTTTCACCGAGATTGAACTAAAACTTCCAAGTGTTGAAACGTGAAAAGGCTTTCTTCGAAGGCGCAATTCCTTGGAGGTACACGTTTCACCAAGATTGAAATAAAACTTCCAAGTGTTGAAACGTGAAAAATCCCTCCTAAGAAGTACAAATTTCTACTTCAAAAATATATATATATATATATATATATATATATATCCTCATCAAGGGCATACTTTAACTTTCAAAGGAAGAGTGGTTTACCCATTCTAGAAAATAACCTTCCTCAAAAAAAAAAAAGGAGGAAGAAAGTTAAAGTACCCTTCAGAGGCCCGCTTTACCACATAGAAGAATTCACTTGGCAAAATGCATACATAAGTAAAAAAAAGAAGAAGTGATTTCTTCGAAGGATAAAGCGTAAAAATTTATGTGAAGGAAGTCGTACTCTACGAAAAATTTCTTCAAGAATGAAGTAATTACTCTTCAGAAAATAAGAGTGCAAGTCCCCTCAAAGTATAAAATATTGCAGCAAGCTTATGGTATGGGGGCAACATGGTATAGTTACATACAAAATGGTATAGCTATATCGGTAAAATACGCTCAAGCAACATACCACAAGTTCACCGCAATATCATATAAATAAACTTGTGCAAAAATGAATAATAAATGCATTCTCAAATTCAAACAAGAGTCTGTGCAAATAAAGGATCATTTTATTCAATTGCAGATACAGGTTTCAAAATAAAAAAGCAGGGGCCGGTGCCTGCACAACATCCGACCATTACACAAAAAAGGAATCAAAAAGCCTGAAGTCCGACTCTTCACTTCTTCTTACCACCTTTGGACCCTTTGCCCGGCCGAATGGTTAGCTTTTCAGGTCTATCTACAGGCATAAGGGAAGAAGGAGAAGGAGGTGCAACCGGCGCAATTTTCGGTTCTTCTTCAGTAGCAAGGATTTTCTTCCCCCTCCTCTTCGATGTACTGTGCTTCTTTCTTCTCTTCGAAGAAGACTCACGTCCTGGAGTGACAAGAGCGGATAAAACTACGTCATCAGAAGGAGTCCGCTCCGGAGAGATCTCGCCTCCTTCAAGTCCCTCGTCTTTCTGCTCTTAAGAAGCGATAGGGTCATCCAAGCCATGAAGAGCCTCAATTTGCTCCTCTTGCGACCCGGGTTGTGAAGCAGAAGGAGGAGTCACCTGAAGAGACGGAGGAGGGATAACCGGAGGAGGTGAAATCTGCGCAGCACTCGGTGTTTCAACTGCAGAAGAAGAGAAATTAAAAATATTAGTATCTCCCCAAAAGAAGGGAGATATGGGTTCGTCGAGATTCAAGAAGTAATCGAGAAGCTCATCAAACTTTTGAGGAGCAAGCAGGCAATCCACCTGAATCGGACCAATGTCAAAATTACCTGAAGATGTTTGCTTCGTTAGTTCAATCTCATAATTTTGAGCCCCGATATCTTCCAAAGCCTCATCATCAGTAGGGGTAATTACCCCGGTTCTTGTAGGAGGCAGCGAATGAGCGCTGGAACTTGTAATGTCAACTTCGGAAGAAACTAAAGGACGTTCAGAAGTGGTAGGTGGTACTTCTTTTTCAGAACGTTCCTCTTCCGCCATTCCGGCCCGTTCTCTGGCGAGTTGCTCTTTTCCCTTGGCAAGAGCGGCGCGGGCGTCATCATCGAGATTATGCTCTTCAAGAGCTGTCTCAGCGTAGCCAGCACCTTTACCACCTAGCATATCGAGTGCTGCCTCCCAAACTTCAGCTAGTGTAATTTCATACTTAGGGCCTAGGAAGGCAAGGCTGCCACGCCCCAAAATGCTGTGCAGATAAAAATCAAATAATGTGGAGCTAATGTCAGCTTTGGTTGCTTGATGTGCCTCTTCGGCCGCAAGTTTACCAGCAACAGCCTCGTCACGCTCCTTTTCGGCCATAGCAAGTTGGGCTTTTAACATCTCTATCTCCAAGCTTTGAGAGCCGGTCTGTTCTCGCAGCTGTAAAGTTTCAGCGCGATATTCTTCTATGACCTTCTCCTGGTGTGTAAGCTTATCTTCGACCGCCTTTTGACTAGCATGCGCATCTCGTACTTGTTGCTGAAGCATGCTCTCCTTTTGAGAATGGAAAGTAGATGAAGTAGCTAACTCTTCCTTAAGCTTTTCTACTTCCGCTTCCAGCTTTTCATTATAGGAAGCAATACTTCTCATTTCGGCGTCATGCTGTTCGAGAGTCTTTTGCCACTCAGCCTTATCGTTCTCCATTGTGAGCATAGCCTCGAGATTGGCTCGGTTAACCCTCTGAAGCTCGTCGACAAGTTTTTGCCAGTTCGACATTCTTTCAATATTAGTCCTGACAGCGTCAAGATTTCGTCGCATAGCCGATTTGTCAAGAGGAACCAAGTCGAGATCAAATCGAACCCCTCTCAGGCACCACTGAGGGAATCGACTTTGAAGAGTGGGAGGACCTTGCCCAACTTGGTATGCGGGCCGGTTGATGATTGTTTGAATGTCGGAACGAACGGGGGCAGGAGATTGAGCAGGAACATTTTGAGAAACTGTCGGCGTTGTTTCTTCAGTAAGTTTAGCCCGCTTGCTAGAAGAATCGTCCATGTGACCTTTACCTCTCTCATCGTGAGTCTTTCTTTTTGGGTATCATCATCTCTGTGGGGGGGGGGGGGGTCATGTCTTTCTTGTTCTCTTCGGTGACGTTCTTCATATGCTCGTCTCTCGTCTGCTTTCCTGATGGCCCTCTCTTCATCCGATTCTCTGTAAGAGGGGAGGTGACGCCTATAATCATATTGACTCCGCCTCCCGTAGCGCTGGAAATCGTCATAATATGAACTACTGCGCCCCATTGGAGAATCTGGAATAAAAATAATAAGCTTTAGAAATCTTTAAAGTATAAGAAGATGAATGCGTAGAAGTGCTGAAAAATCCGAAGTGTTGTGTAACGTGTAAACTACACGCATCAAGTTACAGACCACTCTGTGGAGTAGAGGTAGCGATAACTTGAGTGGAAGGAATTGACATTTGTTGTATAGAGGATGTCGCCTCAATTACAGAAGAGATAGTTTTGGAAACATCATCTTTGAAAAGTTCTTGAGAAGTCACAATTAAATCGCTCAACCCCTCGAAAACATCATCGCCATCATGTTTTTTGGGACTGGCTTTCTCAACTCCTTCGTCAGCAAATCTTCCGGAAGATCGTGGAGTTTCTTCCTCTTCGATAACTGGGGCAAGTGCGGACTTGTCGGACGGCCCCGCAACGTCCTTCGGAATTGAACACTTCACTAGTGGAGTTTCTATAGAGGTTCCTCCCTGCGTGTGCTCTTTAGTAGAGACCGGGGCATCAGGAGTTTCCGTCGGAGAATCAGGAATTTCAGTTGGGACTTCACGAAGCTGAGTGAAGCGAGAGGAATGAAGAAGCCCATATTGATGTAAAAATCCATCATTTAACAAGAACTTTATACTCCTCTCTTCTGCCGCCACGGCGTTCAATCTCTCAAAAATTTGTTTATAGCATGGATCTCTAGAGGGAGGAGGAAGTGCTAAAACAGGAAAAAAAGAAGCCAAGTTAGCGCTTAGCAACCCAAATTTCGAAAAGCCCAAGAATGGAGAAATAAAAGCAGGAAAATCTTACTTCCTACTCTCCAGATGGCATAAAACCCTGGAGGACAGCGGACAAAGAAGTACTGATTTAGAAATCCATGAACGCTTTCAGGAAGATCGGTGATGAGCTTGCGGTTTCGAGCACTCCTTATAACTACGATAGAGGGATGATCTTTAATTTTTGTGAATGAGCAGAAGTAGCAGATTTCCTCAAAGCTCGGTAATCGGCCCAGAACTCTACTAAATAGCACACATAACCCCATCAGAATGGCATGACCATTGGGGTGCAATTGGAATGGAGAGATAGATAGTAGAAGCAGGAACTGCTGAAGGAAGTCATTGAAAGGTGGTATGGCACCGCTCAAGCACATTTGGCGGTTGACAGCAATAAAGCCAGAAGGGGGCCTATCTGCAGTATCATTTGGCCCCGGCAGTAAGGCATCAGCTTCGGCAATGCCAAACTGGATGAGCAATTGGTTAAACACCCACTGATTCAGAGTTGTGGGAGTTCTCTCCGGAGGGTTATCCAACAAGTTGGCTACTGGGAAGACATCTTCAGCCTGGCCCATCGGTTCTTCTTGTTGAGATGTCATTCTACACAAGCAACTGGGTGTTCAAATGCGAAGGTGCACGTTTCCTAAAAGTGTGAAGTGTTGTGCAGAACTAATAAAAATAACAAGTAAATATAACTGGAATTAAACTGGTTGACGATTGATCGACTATGGTAATTTCAGAACTTGTTAATTTAAAGTTCAAGCATAATATTAGTGCAGGCTGGTCAGTTTCAATTGACTGTTTCAGTGTTGCTTTAATATTCTACTTGAAATCGATAGCACTTCGTTCACACGATTTGTTTAAGTTAATTATCTGTTATTAACTAATCTGTCATTTGATATGGGCAGTCGATGACAGTATATTCGTCCCAGTTTTCTGTGAATGTTGTATTGAACAGATTGTTAGCCTGCAAGTCAAAATAACCTGTGAATGAATGCAATAAAATTCAACAGTTCAAAGTTAATGCAATGGTCCAAAGTTCGAGCAGAATTCATGCAAGTCCTAACTCGTCAACGGCTCAAAAATTTTGAGTCGGCAGTGCCCTAAGTCGTAAGTCGTATAAAAAGGGAGAAGCTCTGGTTCAACTCAAGGCTTAGGCCGTAAGTCGTAAGTCGTGAGCCGTGAGTCGTGAGCCGTGAGTCGTAAGTCGTATCTCGGCCACGGCTCAAGGCTTAGGCCGTGGAGCATGTTGGGTCGGATCATGGTTGTTGGATCGTACAAAAATGACCGAGTCGTACCTAAAGCAGTATTCGAATCAATCTGACCAACTAATCACCTAACTCCTAACCAGGTTGCCTTCTAACCCATAAACCATTTCACTCCTAACCCGTTAATCTTCCAACTTTTAACCCATTAACCCAATAAAACTCTCAATAAACAACCCCGGTCTTATCACGCCGCTAAATCACCTCAAGACGAAAATCATCAGATCAAACAACCCTACATCCATTGATGGTTAGAATGACCGAACTCGCAAGACTCGAGGGAGTAAAATGAAGGTAGGGACAGAGCGCATAGGTTAACGATGATCGATAATCGGAAGGGAAGCAAGATTGCTTACGTAATGTGGTGTCAAAGATGATCAGAGGAGAGTCGAGTTGGAATCGCCTGTGAGAACTTAGAGGTGCGTTAATGGCGGATGCGGTTTAGAAGATCGCTGATAAGAAGTGGGAGATAGGAGGAACGAGTCAAGCGTTTTATATCTGGAAGAGCTGAAACTCGAATCGGCACGCCCGGGTTATGATAAGTCGAAGCACACGACTTACGACTTAAGCGTGTGCTTCGAGGGGCAAATGTTAACCCCGTTCCAGCCTACGAGTTAAAGGAGTCAACGACTTAAGGCCTGGGACGAGCCACGACTTAAGGTGTTTAACGACTCAGGAAACCTCACGACTCAGGAAGCCTCACGACTCATCGAGTCACCGACTCATGGAGTTAATGACCTAAAGCTCAAAGCGACTTAAAGGGTTACGACTCAAGGGGTTAACGGTTCACAAGGAAGGACCGACTCATCAAAGGCTTTGCCCCAGCGACTCAACAGGTCCACGACTCATCATAAGAAACGACTCAAGAGAAGTGACGACCTAAGAAATAACTTGATGACTCATAACTCAGGATGACTCGTCCGCGACTTAAAGCCACTGAGTCGTACTCCGTTGCTACAATGCATGACCCAGTGAGAATTGACTCGCCAACGACTCAGGACTTGACTTAGAATCCAGCAAGAGAATGAGCTAGTGAGAAGACCAAATGTTTAATCAGATAAGCCGGCCACGACTCAACTTGACTCGGCCACGGCTTAACCTGAGTCGGTCACGACTCAGGACTTGGGCAAAAAACTTCTATCCAGATTTGCCTATAAATACATGGCCACCCCCAACATTCAAGGGACTTTTGGCTCATTCATTTCAAGCGCCGTTACTCTGCTGCATTCTGAACTACTTCAACACCTTCAAGGAACTTCACGAAGAAATCAAACATGTCAAACATGTGTTCAAAGATTTGGATCGATGTTGAAGTTTAGGCTACTTGTTCTAAGTCACTTGAAACTCAAAGTGTGTTGTAATCAAAGTGTAACTGCATTGACTTGTAATCAAATCATCAATAAAGATATTCAAAGTGGACGTAGGCTATCTCTTAAGCCGAACCACTATAAAATTGCTGTTGTTTACTGTTTTTTCACTACTATCTGCTTATAATCTGTTCCCGAGCTATCGGGTGGTGCTTTCACGATCTCACTTCATACACCGAGGTGTTAGCGTTCAAATTTTAGCGTTAACAATTATAGTTGGAAGATTTCTCTAATTGTGCATGGATGTGGAGAAATTTAAAGGGGAAGGATGCTCTATAAGATTGTAGTTGGAAGATTTCCCTAATTTTGCATGGATGTGGAGAAATTTAAAGGGGAAGGATATAAGATTTTGACCATTGGTGTTTAAACGGAGGCACGACTATGAAGATTGCTAGGGTTTACCGTGGACGTGTTTTTATATACGTGCATACATTATTTTATTATTATTTTCAACTTTTTCCGGACGAACTCCAAACCAAGCGTGCAACCAAGCGTTTATAATGTTCTACCCCTATTCTGAACAGAATGGAACGTGTTTCAAAACCTAATTCGGTCGTATATGGAAGATAGCATTTTGAATCGAAATTAAATATTAAATTTTCGACATTTATTTCAACGCGTTTTTATCCCGTACGACCAAACATAATTCCAAACGCTAAGAAATTTGAAATCTGAAAATAATGCACTATTACAGACCCAATGGAACTAGTTTTATTGGAATTCAAGTCTGTGCCCCGGATCGCTATTTTAACATCTCGATTATAATATAAAATTACCAATTTCTAATTCTTCGCTTTTAGATCCAATTTTAAATGTTAATAATCTTCGTTGTTGTTTAAGTAAAATTTGGATCAACTTCCAATATCGTTTTCAATCATATTAACTTCATAATTCAATTATTCAACTAATTTTCAATATTGAATTTAAACAATGTAATTATCCTATAAATCACTATAAATAAATCATTAAGTTCCAAATAAATTTTAACTATCAACATCATTTTATTTCTATCTAATAATTCAAAATTATTATTCAACTTCAGTTATTGATTATAAACCCAGTTAAAATATATAATTCCATTTCAATACTCGTCGTTGCCAAATCTTCGAAATTAGTTTATTTTAAAATTGTATTCAAGTTCATACCCAATATATACATTCAAAATCATTAAATATTTTTATTTTTGACCATTTTTATTTAATAATTACATGAAATTTAATAATTTAAAATAGCTAAATATACTGGTCGTTACAATCTTCCCACTCAAAACTTTTCATCCTCGAAAAGACGTTAAGTAAAGAATTTAGCATTTGATATATTTTACTCAAAAATTTCAACTTATAAAACAATAAAATTTCATTTATTAAACCACTACCATGTTTCTGCTATGCTGCTCCGACCGGCTTACGGAATTTACAAGTTAGTTAAGAAAGCAAGTCATAAAAATTTTAAAACTTTAAAAGTTTTCTGACCCCTGAATTTAGAGAAAATTTGAGCAGAGTCTCATTTGTGCGGCTTGATCGGAACAACTACAAAATGCCGCTACGGGCCCCAAACCAACAAAAGAAAACAAAAGCCAAGTGGCTCCATCATAAAACCATCAAATCAAATAGCAAAGTAAACATGTACCTTTTTGTCAAGCAATCCAAATTTTTCTTGATTTTAAATGCCTGCATCTTATTTACTAATGATATCCGATCATATAATTTAAAATCATTTTATATTTTGTATTTTCAATTTTCCAATATTTGCTTTACTTAAGCTTGTACGATGTACATATATATCATTCGTACGCAATATCAACTCTGATCGCTCACTCGATCACACAATTTCGCTTCCAAACTAGTATCAACACACGACTCTCTAGTGCGAACTCAGATTTGGTTCCTTGATCAAAAATCGTTATTCTCCTTGCATAGCCATATACTATGATAGAGAATTCCGAAATCAAATCAAAAATCTATATCAAGGATTCGCCGTCGAGAATAGAGTGAAAGATCCCAACTCGGATCGATACAAATTATCTCGAAACTCTGCACTCGAATCTGTATCAAATCTTTATGCGACTAAAATAATATATGTACAAATTACGTACCCATTTCTATTAATTCTTAGCTATACCAAATTCCTTTGTTTATATTTATTTATTCTCATAATTTCCTTTACTAACAAATTTGTTTGTGAAATATCTTATTAACCATCACTTTAGTTTATAATCATTCTGAAGCGGCCGACTTCTTATATGTGACTTTATCTAAGTTTATAGTTGTTTCAAAAGTTACACGTTCAATTTCAAAATTTACGAATTTTTATTCAATTATATAGCCAGTTTACAATGATATTATTTAATTCATTCATCTACTTTCTTAAGTACCACTTATTTATTCCATTTAGCAATTGTCATTTCATAATATACTAATTAAGTATAACATTTATTATTACAACTAAATTTCCTTTAGTTGTATAATATCCCATTACATATCCAAATCATCATTTTAACTTTTAACATTTGGTAAGTCTCACTATATGTTATTAGAATGACATTTATTATTATACAAATTAACCTGATTCATTTTACTTAACTAGAATGCTCACTATTTTAACTTGTTTAAATTTTCTTTACTTTCAATCTAAGAGCTGCAAACTTCAACTATAAAGTTTCTCAATACATTTAGCTTAGATTTATTAATTCTCTTATTTTATCAGTTCTGGTTATTCAAAATTTTCATTTCATTCAAATAATTTGTGGTTTATTAATTGACAGAATTGAAAAATTTATACACCGGGTTCATTTCAAATCATTTGAAATAACTATGTATATTTGTATCTTTTATATATCAAATCATACTTTTGGAGTTTAAACCAAAACCCGTTTATCAAAACAATTTCATAACAAAGCTTCTCAGACGTCTCCCCTACTTTGAGACTCGAAAATGAATGTCGATGATACTGCGCAGTCATCACCGAAATTATTTTTCAGCGACAGAAGAGGAGAGTACTAAATTCATTTCTTTTAAAATTTATTTAAACATAATTAATATTTGTATATACTTTTAAACAATACTGACAATATTTTCCAAACCTGAAAACTTTTTCAAAAACATTGAAATTTAAATTTTCAAATTCTCAATTTTATATTTATTTTACTTGCAGATTATATTTTATATATCACACTATAAAGTTTCATTGTCTTATAAACATATAATAGCTAATAGTTTATGAATATTGAACAATGAAACAATAAACGATAATGATCAATAGTATCATGTCTAACAACCAATTCAAACTATAAATACCATAATAATTCCTAAAAATTATTCCTTTATATACAAAATATAATCATGGTAAAATTATTTCATTTACCCAATTTCAAAAAAATACTATGTCGAATTGTTCTTTTCAAGTGTTTAGAAACCCCTATCAATAATGATAATTACTCGTATTGACTAGGATCTATAATCCACTCAACAAATCAACCAACACAATATAAAATAATTTTTATATTCACTAATAAATATATGCTCATATATATACACGCAAACTCATTCTAGGGTACTACTGACCCTATCTCTAATGAGTCAAACCCCATAAAGCTAAGGTTATCGCTAAACCAAAGCTTTGATACCACATGTGGTGAGCCACATTTTGGAAGGTTTTAATCGACAATAATCCACACATGTCTAACTTAAACAATCTAGAATATAGATAATCAATGGGGTAAATTAAGAAAAATAAGAAAAGAAGAAGAAAATAAACACAGAATCTCACAGCGGAATGACAAAATATAATAATCAAATAAATAGTTCATGAAGCTATTTATAATATATATTTGATTATGATCTATACAACATTCATCGGAGTTATATATATATATATACATACAGCAGAGGTAAATAAATAATACAGTAGACAACATGGTTGTAACAACCCGCATATTTACCGATTTTATATTTAAATATTTTATTTAAATATTTTGTCGTTAATCGGATATTGGTCCGAAAAGCTACTTTTTGCAAACGGTCAAATTAGGACTCGAGACCACTTCCATTGAGTTCAAAATGCCGCTTATAATTTTTTTAAGTATAAACATTGATATGATTGGAGATAGTAGAATTTCATTACTTTTTCACTTGAGACTTTGGGTTGGGCTTTTAGCCTATTAGACCCAACCTTCACCCCTCCTCTTCATAACTTCATTTCTATTTTCCTAAGTCTTCAAGCTTCTTCAAAAATGGTGGAGGAAATGGGAAATTAAAATTCCAAAACTCAAATTCAATTGCAATCCATCTTTCTACTCCAAATTCAAGAAGAAGACATTGGATTCAAGCTTCTTGTGCTTAGATAGAAGAGGGATTGATTCTTGCTTTCTTAAAACTTCATTTTTCATTGAATTTGTGCAAAGGTGAGATTTTTATCTCACAAATCTAGTCTATAACTATATTGGACTGTTGGGAATGATTCCCTATCACTTTTACATGCACATTTGCCTTTGGTTTGGATTGGATTGGCGAAAAACTCCAATTTTTAGCATTTTTGGAAATTTCCTGCACTTAGCTCGTTCTGGCCACTTGACTCGTTCGGTGATAGGTCGCAAGGTCACTGGGTCGTAGGTCGCAGGGCTTTAGGTCGTTCTGGAAGAATTGGCACTTCGGAATTAGGTCGCTCACGAGTTAAGCCTTAAGTCGTAGGTCGCTCACGAGTTAGGCCTTAAGCCGTAGGTCGCTCGCGAGTCAAGCCTTAAGTCGTAGGTCGCTCACGAGTTAAGCCTTAAGCAGTAGGACGTTCGCGAATACCTTAGGTCGTGAACCTTGTTAGGTCGTTAGGCCTATAACCCGTTAAGTCGCGAATACCTTAGGTCGTGAACCCTGTTAGGTCGTTAGGTCTATAACCCGTTAAGTCGCGAATACCTTAGGTCGTTAGACCCTTGAGTCGTTAGGTCGTTAGACCCTTGAGTCGTTAGGTCGTACGGGGGTTGCCACCCCCCCGGACCCCCCCTCCGTAAGGGATCTTATCTGAAAAACATTGAGCTGTTTTCCTTGGATTTTATTCACATCTCCGTATGCGATCTTTGTGATTGATTGTTTCTACAATTGCTTCTGTGTTTTGTCATTTTATAATATAAAGGTTTCAATACTAGTAGTAAATATCAAAACTCTTTTAACAAACAATTTCAACTCAATTTTTAATAACAAAGCTCTTTTCTTAAACCGTTTTCCAATCTATTAGTATATACAAACCTTTACCTCACTCGGATGAGAAATCTAATTAAACGACTTAGTAAAACAAGTGGTATGAAACGCTTGCGTTCACTTCGTCGGTTAATTCTTGGACTTGTTCGATTGAACCTCTTGTGACAATTTTATTAGTGAAGATTTACAATTTGTTCATAAATATTTAAGTTAAGCAAGTGGTTATGGGACATGAAGCTAAACTTCTATATTTACTAGCTTAGTGTAATTGACACTTCTCGTTGATCATGACGATCATTCTGATGCTTTAGACTAGCAACTGTGCGATGTCTCTTGTTGCGAGGTTAGACTAGACACCACTTGTGTGATTCCACTCATACATACCTTTTTGCTTTTTGGTTAGTCTGCACCTTAATCTGTGTGATTCCATTCACACATGTGGGGTAGCTCCCCTTGGTCTCCAGACCGTCATGTGATAGGCCTCTTTCTCTTTTCTATGATTTCTGGACTTCTTGCATTGATTTCTAGAATTTATGCCATTGACTTGTTATGAGTACAAGTTTGGGGTATGATGCCCTTTCCGAATCTTTGAGAAGATTCTTGTGATATTGATTATCTCTTATTGATTGATCTTCTGTTGATCGTTATTTACATACTTTTAGTGGTATGTCATTATGGATATTTTATGTTTATGCCATATCTTTTATGTTATATCATGTCATCTGATATTTATAGCTAGACTGACCCGTTTATTATTTTCTTAAATAATACTCGGGTCAGACCGAGATGTTACAGCTGCTTCTGCTTAACTTCTTCCCAGGGATTCATCACTCTGACTTTTGGCTAACTGTTTAGCTTAGCAGTTTTTGTTGTATACACTTGAGATATAGACTTATAGTTGTATTCCTTTGTATAGCACGTGTTGCTATTCTTTTGTATTATTGTGGATCTTTTGAGCACTACTCTGATGTACACTTTCATGTGTTAGTTATATATTCATATCTTCTTCCGTCTTTGTGATATGGATGTCTGTGACTGATTTGCGATATGCTTATTTCTATGTTTGTTTTCGAGGATTATTTATAGCCACCGTGTGATAAGCAATTACATGGATGGTCGCTCCTCAACAGCCTTATTCTCCGTGCTAGTTGACAGCACTACTCCGTAGTGTTCTTGGCTAGCGTGGGTATAGAGGTGGGGCGTCATAATGGTGCAAGCATACTAACAGTAATAATATACCAAATCTTCATCCTCTAGAATAAATCTTCAATAAGCTGAAAAACTCAGGACTGACCAGAGAGTAATGAAAAGACAAAACACTCGAGTCTTGGACTAAAATATCCTTGTCAAATCGATATCGCATATAACATGAGTGTAACGGTGTCAAAGATGTTTATGGGTTTTCAAATCTCTTATCCGGTGTATAGCGCTCCAGCAATAACTCAAGATATGCTGTGGGATTTTCCACCTCTAAAGGATCCATCAAAATATTTATATGTAGTAGAATACGCTATATATATAATGTCTAGTTAGCAAAATAAATATTTTTCTTAGCGTTAAAGCACTATATTAATCCCCCTTAACGCGTTTTTAAGCATTGTCGTACAGTTTCATTTGACACCACCAATAGAACGTCGGTAGTCAGGGATGCACCATGATATGACAATACTAAACCAAAATTGTATGTATCTCGTATTGGGATAAAAGTATGACAAGGCACATGAGGTAATGCCTAAGGTAGGATAAAACCAATTCGGGTCGTAGGGCTAGTGGTAGCGTATCATAGTCATGACCGCCCACCGTGTCCATGTATCCTATATCGAGTCAAAGGGCGGCTATCCCAAAACAAGGTGCACCAATCGAAACCAACAACAAGAGTAATAATATGGACCGAGCCTAAGAAAATCGAAGAATGAATGTCTGCTCGGGGTAATTAACCCACTTGGCCCTATCAAGCCGTCTTGTTTTAGTCATTTCAAATTGGCACAAAGCCGGGGTCTATCCATCATCGTTCTCTTTCTTTAAATCCAGCAAACGATGCCAAATCCAACCACTTTGTTTTGGAGTCTCCTCCATGTACACAGTTTTTAAAGTGGTTCCAATATTGACAAAGAATATGTTAATAAGAGGCCCCGGTCTCTTTAGCAACCAAACGTCGTTTTTCACACCGATTGGTTCTTTTATATTTCGTAAACTATTCGTACTTGATATCAAAATAACTTATTCACTTCAAAATCAAATCCTTTTCAAAACCATCATATTTACTCAAAATATACCATTTCATTTCAAAATCTTTTCGCCTTAATATCTTGGTTTCGATTCCGAAGTTGTTTCGAATTTCAATTTGGGTTATAACTTCATTTAACCCAATTTGTATTTAAATCCATGATTTATAAATAAACATTCCATAGTTGACCAGTTTGAATTTTTGAAAAATAGTTTGAATAGTTTTAAAAGTCTAAATAATTAAAATAGTTAAAAATAGTTTAAATTTTAAAAATAGTTGAAAACAGCTTAAATGGTTAAAATAGTTTTAATATAAAATAATTTAAATATTAAATGGGTCTATATCGTAAAATAATTTAGAAAACCAAAATAATTTATATATTTAAGAAGATAGATTTTAAATAGTTTAAAATTAAATAATTTAATTGAAAATAGCTTCAATGTCAGACTGATTCAATTCCAACTTCCCAATTCGAATCATTTCCAATTTCCATTTAATCGATTCAATTTCGATTTCAATTCAAATCGATTTCAATCTCGATTTAAAATTAATTCAATTCCACTTTCAAATTCAATTAATTCAATTTCAATTTCAATTTATATCGATTTCGAGCTCGATGTTCAAAATTTTGATTCAAAATACTTAAATTAAATTAATCTTCAATATTCTGTTTAAAATCCCAATCTTCAAATATAATTCAATTCCGAGCTCAATTTTGAAATATCATTTTTTATATCACTTTTATTTAGCAATATTTAAAGTTCAAATAAAATTTCAAATCCTTTTAAAACAAATCAATTTTCAAAATTCACATCATATTCGGTTATAACTTCAAAATCTCAAATTCATTTTAAACAATTTTGTTTAACACATTTCAATTCCATAATTTTGAGCTAAAGTTCGAAGAAGAATTCAATTTCCATAAATTTGATTTTTTTCTTTAAATCCAAATCATTTTAATAATTTAGAATTGAAAATTTAAAATCATTTAATTTAACTAATCCGATGTCCATATATAATTTCCCATCCTATGGCTAGATGATCCGTTATTTCAATTTAATTTCAACGATGGATATATATCATTTCAATCCAAATCATAGTGTCATGCATATATATATATATATATATATCATTTCAACCTACTTCTTAATTTATTCGAGATAATTCAATTTACAATTTTATATACTGTAAATAATTTACAGGGCGATAGCATCAATTAGATAAACTTTTGATCATCAAATATCAACCAATTAGCAACCGTCGTAATCAATCATCCAAACAATCAAGATAATTCATAACAATTTCATAGTTATTAATATCGGATATTGTACTGGCAGTTAAATTCCAATTTCAAATTTAACTGTCGATTTTAACTTTTAACAGTTAATTCAAGGACAATTTAGATGAAAATTAATTTATCAAATAATGATCAATATATTTATATCACTTCACAATTTCAAATTTAACTAGCATAAAAATATCCTAGTACTTGTGAGCGTCATAAAACACTCATCTTGAGTTTTTAATTTTAAATCAAATCAAACGACATTCGATTTAACCTAAAATTTTAGCTAGCTCCAATTGTCTCCAAATTTGTTCTAGAATGCAGTGTTAGTCTCCATGATTCTATCGCCGTTTGCTTCGTCCAATTTCGACCTCGTATGACTAAGATACATATTTTTGAAGTCTACGTGAATTTAATATGATAATTAATCACAAAAATCTATTTAATCTAAACCTAATTTAATCGTGACCATTGCTTTCAGGGAGATGAGATCTAGGCCACTTGCATGTTCTTCCTCGCCGTTCGAATGCGTTACAGACTACAACACTTGTTCGAACCCAACCTAGCCGCCTTCAAACCCTAGATATAGCACCCTCCACGATCGTCGAGACGAAGATCAGGCGACGCCATCACGAAGCCCATCACACACACCCCTCTCGGCGATGATTTCTGGCCACTGTGAAGCTCCAATTCAGATCTTGACCGTTGGATAGAGAGATCGCGGCATGGTCCACATGATTGTATTTGGAAGATTTCTCTAGTTTTGCATGGATGTGGAGAAAATTTGAGAAGGAAAGATAGAAGATTTTAGCCATAGGTGTTTAAGAGGAGGCGTGGTTGTGATGAATGCTAGGGGTTTACCGTGGATGTGTATTTATATACGTGCATACATTATTTTATTATTATTTTCAACATGATGCGACCGAGCTCCAAGCGAAGCACGACCTGGCATTTATAATATACTACCCTTATTCCGAACACAATGGAACATGTTTTGAGGCCTACTTCGATCGTATGTGGAAGATTGCTTTTTGAATTGAATTAAAATATTAAATTTTCGATGTTTATTTCAACGCATTTCAATCCCATACGACCAAACGATAACTTCAAATGCTATGAAATTTGAATCCAATAATAATACACTATTACGGACTCAATGGAACTGGTCTCTTCAAAATTCGAACTGTGCCCCGGATCGGTATTTCAAAATCTCGATTATAATATAAAACTACCAATTTCTAATTAATCACTTTTAGATCCAATTTTAAATCTTAACAATCTTCATTATTATTTAAATAAAATTTACATCAACTTCCAATATCATTCTCAGCCATATTAAATTCAGAATTCAATTATCAAATAATTTCCTATATTGAATTTAAACAATTTAATTATCCTTTAAATCACCATAATGAAACCATTAAGTTCCAAATAAATTTTTAGTTTTCAACATCATTTTATTTCTATATGAATAATTCGCAATTATTATCCCACTTCAGTTATTGATTATAAACCTAGTTAAAATATATAATTTCATTTCAATGCTTGTCGTTGCCAAATCTTCAAAATTAGTTTATTTCAAAATTTTATTCAATTTCTTATCCAATACTTACATTCAAAATCATTAAATACTTTTATTTTTGACCAGTTTTATTTAATAATTACATTAAATTTAATGGTTTAAAATAGCTAAAAATACGGGTCGTTACAATATGTATGTCGAAATTACCTATAGAAAGGAAAACAATGCTAATTAAGAATACTTTAATCATATATTTAGGTTTATTCAAATTACAATGAATATTCTAAAATACAATGCGAATCATTTTTAGTTTGGTTAAACCGGATAATCAACCAAATTTAGTTGGTTTGATTTGGTTTTTCTTTTTTTGGCTTTAATTTGATTTAATAATTTTCATTAACGGATCAACCAAACCAACCAAATGCTCGCCCCTAGTTTTGAGACAAAGGCAAGGTTCAAACAGTGAACGAGAAGGAGTTTCTAATCAAATTTAGGGTTTTCTTGAAATTTAATAAATGGGAATTTACATATGCTTTTAAATTCATGCTCTTAGCCTAAGATAAATTAATGACTTAATTAATATGATTTAAATATTGATATATGTCCAATTTGGGATATTATGATTGAAATTGATATTGAAAATGAGTAATAAGTAAAAAAACCTTGGTTTTAGAAATGGAAAAGAAGATGAATAAGTGAAAGTAGATTAACGAAGTATGAATTAACTAAATCCATGTACAGACTATTAATAATATATGAAATTGAAAATACATACTAAATATGATGATAAAATATGGTCATAAGTAGAGACATTACGATGGCAAAGAGAAAAAATTAAAAGGAAGAGGACCCATGAATATAACAAATGAAGAAATAAGGATAATAAAGACGAGTTGGGTAAGAGGTTAATTGGATAATCTTGGTGAACTAATCGTATGAATATTGTATTATGTCGCTATAATGAAGTTCGGTTGGATAAGTTTATTCATCTGCAACAACGAAACATGTGGATAAAGAAATATGTGAATCATTTTAATAAGTCAACAAAGTTTGGGTTAGATCTTATGAATACTCCAGCAAAGAAGGCGGTGAAATTTGCTAAGGGGCTGCGGTAACCACTTCAGGATTTGGCCCTTAGTCATATTCCAATGGAAGCCACTTAGAAAAGTTTGGTAGATGTAACAACCCGACCTAAAACTAACCTAAATCCCAACCCAAAAAAGGCCTATCGAAACTTAGAACCACTCCAAGGCTATTGTTTGTTGATGAAATTTAAAAAATACATAATACACAGAGTTATCAATTTATACTTTCAGAATCTTATAGAGAAATGGATAAAAATAGTATTAAAAACATGTACCTATTACATAAAGAAAAATCATTTAAGAACATAATAATGTAATCACAAAGTCTGGTAACCTGACATCATAACCTCCACTATAACATCCGAGAATTTTGGTCATTTGATTTTAAACGTTTAATTAATTTTAAGTATTTAAATAATTGGATTTTAGAATTTAATAAATTATAATTCAAATATAGGGAATGTTTAAATATGTGAATTGTAGATTAAAAATTAATCAAATGGATCTTATAGTATTATTAAGCTCATTTTAATTAATAAATAATATTAATGAATTTAATTTGTAAATCTATTTACAAGTATAAATAGATCGAATAATATCGCTAATTTGGTCGAAAATATAAAATGATATTTAAATATGTGAAATTGTCATTTTAGGGCACTGTTTAGGATTTTGACGAAACCGGTTTCATTAGATCCATAATAGTGAACTATAACATGCCATCGAATTTCACGTCGATCAGACGTATCGTTTTCGTGCGAGATCAAAATGCATAGGAATTAATTTTGGAAATTTACAATAAAACTTGGTTCAAAAAGCTATCTTATACATATGATCAAATTAGGGCACCTAGTTCCTATAACGATCTTGACTCGACCTTCGAAAATGGGCACTGAATATGGCACTCGTATTCCAATGCCACAGATCTAAACGTCAAATCTGGTTCGCCGGAGCTTATAACACATCAAGTATAATGTGACGCCCCACCTCTATACCCACGCTAGCCAAGAACATTACGGTGAATGCTGTCAACTAGCACGGAGAATAAGGCTGTTGAGGAGCGACCATCTGTATAATTGCTTTGTGCGAGTACCGATATACCAGATAAGAATATAACTTTTCATCTCAAGAGGAAATCCGACATACCGACACATACTCAAAGCTACTACACAGTGGCTATAATATCTTCGGAAACAAATATAGATATAAACATAACATAAATCAGTCATAGACAATTCATATCACAAAGGCGGAAATAGATATAAATATACACATGAAAGTGTACATCAGAGTAGTGGTCAAAAAGGATCCACATATCACAAAGAAATAGTTACATGAACTACACAAAAGAATAAGTATACATTATGGAGTCTATCTCTCAAATGTATACAACAAAAACTACTAATCTAAGTAGTAAGCCAAAAGTCAGAGGGATCAATCCCAAGTGAGAAGTCAAGCAGAAGCACCTGTAACATCTCGGTCTGACCCGAGTATTATTTAATAAGAAAATAATAAACGGATCAGTCTAGCTATAAATATCAGATGAAGTGATATATAATAAGATATATGACATAATCGTATAATAATCACAATACCAAGCTGTGATTAATAAGTAATTGAAAATCAACAAAAGATTAATCAATATCACACTAATCTACTCAAGATAAAAAGGAATGTCATACTCCTAATTTCATTCACCAAGCCACAATATATGACACATATATCAATGCCCATCGTAAAAGTTGGTGAAACATAAATTCCAGAATTCAACATACGAAATCCAAAAATCACAATAAAAAGGAACAACGACGTCGTACAGCGGGACATCCGATGAACCAAATCACAATAAAAAGGATGGCCAATCCCCAAAAGAAACTGGACATCGACACACCTAAAAAGACATGCCCCATGAACAGTCGAACATCGACGCACCTAGAAAGATATGCCCCATGCTCTAGCATCGACGCACCTAGAAAGATACGCCCTATGCACACATAAATAAACATCGATGCACCTAAAAAGATACACCCCATGCTCTAGCATCGACGCACCTAGAAAGATACGCCCCATGCACAAATAAATAAACATCGATGCACCTAGAAAGATACACCCCATGTAATGTCTAACATCGATGCACCTAGAAAGATACATCCCATGCTAAGTCGAACATCGACACACCTAGAAAGATACGCCCCATGCATAGACGAACATTGACGCACCTAAAAAGATACGCCCCATGTCCCGACTTATTGAGCCGATTGCTCCACGAAGTAAACAAACATCGATGCACCTAGAAAGGTACATCCCATGCATAATAAAACATTGACGCACCTAGAAAGGTACGACCCACGTATAAAATGAGACGAAACTCAATAAAATGAGGAACAGTCCTCCACATAGACAAAGAGACATCGCACATTGCTAGTCTAAACCACAAAGATGATCGTCATGATCAAAGAGAAGTGTCAATTACAATAAGCTAGTAAATATATTAGCTTAGCTTCATGTCCCATAACCACTAGCTTAACTTAAATATTTACGAACAAATTGTAGATCTCCACTAGAAAATTGTCACAAGAGATTCAATCGAACAAGTCCAAGAATTAACCGACAAAGTAAACGCAAGCGTTTCATACCACTTGTTTTACTAAGCCGTTTAATTAGATTTCTCATACGAGTGAGGTAAAGGTTTGTATATACTAATAGATTGGAAAACGGTTTTATAAACGAATTTGGTATTAAAATAGTATTGAAATCGTTTGAGGAAAGAGTTTTGATATTTACTACTAGTATAGAAAACCTTTATATTTTTGAAGTGACAAATCACGAAGAAGATTGCAAGAACAATCAATCACAAAAATTCACATACGAAGACGTGAATAAAATCCAACGAAATCGATAAAGGATCCATCGAAATGGATATTCAAAAATCCCTAAAAAGAGTCATCAAAGTCATAATAGATGATAACAACAAATAGGATTATCACGAATCGATTTAAATTAGAATTTCAATCCAAAAAGGCAAATTGGACTCAAACAGCAGGTTCAGTCGACTGAACAGAGATTTTCAGTCGACTGACCCTGTACCTGGAAATTTTCCAGGTTCAGGAAACTTTCTGTTTCCAGTTTCAGTCGACTGTGCAGAGTTTTTCAGTCGACTGAATCATGCCTGGAAACTCTCGGGTTTCAGGTTCAGTCGACTGAACAGAGTTTTCAGTCGACTGAATCATGCCTGGGCTGTTTTTCAGCCTTATTCAAATGAAGAGCAAACTCTTCCAAAATGCAACCGGACGAACATTGGTTCTAAGGGTTTATGCCAATCGGCAACCCGGCCCTATATGCTCCTTGATGCATCACCAAAAGCATGATCAATCATACATAAAAGGATTTTCACACAAATTTGGTTTAAAAACCCAAAAATTGGAACATTCACAAAACCAATCCAAATCAAGAGCAAATGCACATGAATAAGTGTTAGGAATTCATACCCAACAACCAAAGATAATTATAGTCATAGATGTGAGATAAAAATCTCACCTTTGAACTAAATTTATGAAGATGAAGCTTGAAAGCAATGGCAAGAACAAGCACTCTTCAATCTCAAAACTAGAAGCTTGAATCTAAGCTTAAAAGAGAAACATTCCCAAAATTAGGTTTAGGAAATTTCTGAAATTGAATGGAGAAAGAGTTGGAGAAGATGAAGGAGATGCTTACCAATGGGTTCTTCTTGAGTTTGGAGCAAGAACTTGAGCTAGCAAAGGAAGCTAGGGCTTGGAGTTTTAATTTCCTCTTCCACCCTCCATTAACATAAAAGCTTGAGTATTAGGAAAATAGAAGAGAAGTGAATGAAGAGGAGAGGGTTGGAACTGAGTTAGTAAGTGGTTAATTGGCTCAGCCCAAACCAAAACCCTAAGCAAAAAGTAGCAAAATTCAACTTTCACCAAACATATCAAAGCTTATACTCAAAAAGGTCGCAAACGACATTTTGAACTCAATGGGGGTGGTCTCAAGTCCCAATTCGACTGTTTGCAAAAAGTAGCTTTTCGGACTAAAATCCGACTAACGATAAAATATTTAAATAAAATATTTAAATATAAAATCGATAAATATGCTGGTTGTTACAGACTCCCCTCCTTAAAGAAATTGCGTCCTCGCAATAAGTAAGAAGGAAATATATGAAGTAACAACCACAGAAGCATATCAACACAAAAGAAAATTTGAAATAGGAAGCTCACCATAAAGTGCACGAAAGAGTTAGCAAGAAACCTGGTGAAACTTCAATTTCCACAATAACACCGGGCTCAAGAATGAAAACCGGAATCGCCAAGGCATTCCCGTAGATAAAAGACGTGAGGAACGTCAAGAATAGCAGAAAATTGAGTCGGTGCAACGGTGTAGTACGAAAACGGTACGCCCGAAAAACTAGAAACTCAAGCAATTTGGGACATCAGCGTAGTAAAAAAACGGTACGCCCAATGAACCAAAGCAAAGACATCGATGTAGTACAAACGATACATCCGATGAATCAAATAGCAAAGACATCGATGTAGTACAACGGTACATCCGATGAATCAAAAGCAAAGACATCGATGTAGTACAACGGTACATCCGATGAATCAAATAGCAAAGACATCGATGTAGTACAAACGGTACATCCGATGAATCAAAAGAAAAGACATCGATGTAGTACAAACGGTACATCCGATGAATCAAAAAGCAAAGACGTCGATGTAGTACAACGGTACATCAGATGAATCAAACAGCAAAGACAACGATGTAGTACAAACGGTACATCCGATGAATCAAATAGCAAAGACATCGATGTAGTACAACGGTACATCCGATGAATCAAAAGCAAAGACATCGATGTAGTACAACGGTACATCCGATGAATCAAAAGCAAAGACATCGATGTAGTACAAACGGTACATCCGATGAATCAAATAGCAAAGACATCGATGTAGTACAACGGTACATCCGATGAATCAAAAGCAAAGACATCGATGTAGTACAAACGGTACATCCGATGAATCAAAAGCAAAGACATCGATGTAGTACAAACGGTACATCCGATGAATCAAATAGCACAGACATCGATGTAGTACAATGGTACATCCGATGAATCAAATAGCAAAGACATCGATGTAGTACAACGGTACATCCGATGAATCAAATAGCAAAGACATCGATGTAGTACAAACGGTACATCCGATGAATCAAAAGAAAAGACATCGATGTAGTACAAACGGTACATCCGATGAATCAAAAGCAAAGACATCGATGTAGTACAAACGGTACATCCGATGAATCAAAAAGAAAAGACATCGATGTAGTACAAATGGTACATCCGATGAATCAAATAGCAAAGACATCGATGTAGTACAACGGTACATCCGATGAATCAAAAGCAAAGACATCGATGTAGTACAACGGTACATCCGATGAATCAAAAGCAAAGACATCGATGTAGTACAAACGGTACATCCGATGAATCAAATAGCAAAGACATCGATGTAGTACAACGGTACATCCGATGAATCAAATAGCAAAGACATCGATGTAGTACAACGGTACATCCGATGATTCAAACAGCAAAGACATCGATGTAGTACAACGGTACATCCGATGAATCAAAAGCAAAGACATCGATGTAGTACAAACGGTACATCCGATGAATCAAAAGCAAAGACATCGATGTAGTCAAACGGTACATCCGATGAATCAAAAGCAAAGACATCGATGTAGTACAACGGTACATCCGATGAATCAAACAGCAAAGACATCGATGTAGTACAACGGTACATCCGATGAATCAAAAGCAAAGACATCGATGTAGTACAAACGGTACATCCGATGAATCAAAAGCAAAGACATCGATGTAGTACAAACGGTACATCCGATGAATCAAATAGCAAGGACATCGATGTAGTACAACGGTACATACGATGAATCAAACAGCAAAGACATCGATGTAGTACAATGGTACATCCGATGAATCAAAAGCAAAGACATCGATGTAGTACAACGGTACATTCGATGAATCAAAAGCAAAGACATCGATGTAGTACAAACGGTACATCCGATGAATCAAACAGCAAAGACATCGATGTAGTACAACGGTACATCCGATGAATCAAAAGCAAAGACATCGATGTAGTACAAACGGTACATCCGATGAATCAAAAGCAAAGACATCGATGTAGTACAAACGGTACATTCGATGAATCAAAAGCAAAGACATGTAGTACAACGGTACATCCGATGAATCAAAAGCAAAGACATCGATGTAGTACAACGGTACATCCGATGAATCAAATCCCAAATAATTCGGAACACTGACGCAGTACAAAAACGGTACGTCCAATGAAGCGAACACAATAAAAGGACATCGGACGCTAGTCCTTAAAAGGAATGAGATAAAGCTCAATAAAACGAAGTATACCAAAACGCCCGATGAACTTGATAAAAAGATAATTTCACTCGGTCATCAACAAAGAACCAACCCTTGTTGCTTACGACTAAACGCATTGGCAACACGATTTCCCCTTCGAGAATAAAAAAGAATATCAAGATCATAAGATGTCAGGAACTCGAGTCAACATGAAGTTCCCTGTGAGAAAATAATTATTCCAAAGATTTATGATCGAGGTAGAGAACAAATTTCTCATCCAAAAATGATGATGCCAAATTCCAAAAGTAAAAACAATAGCCGCGAACACTAGACCATGAGTGGCATATCTAGTCTCGATAAGCTATAAAGAATTAGAAGCACAAGTGATAGCATGTCCTCCTTTGCAAGGGAATGGCATTCCAAACCAATACGACTAGTATCGGTACAAATAGCAAAGTCTTGGTTCCCCTTCAGGAATCGCAAGAATAAGAGTATTGAAAAGAAAGAACTTCTTTTAAAATAATTCTCTTCTCCGAAAAGTTAAAACTTTCAAAATTACATTTATCATTATGTAATAATCTTTCTAGAAAAATTTACATTTTTACAAGTCAATATATCGTGTCTGACTGTCTCATCAAAGTGTTTAGGAAATTCCTATAGATAACGTTGATCAAGCGCATCGACCAAAATTCTTAAAGCACTCAACGGGCAATACAATCACAAAATCATATTTTATAGGATAAATAAATTTCTTAAAAAGTTTAAGAATATTCTTTGCTCGTTTCAAGAACAAAATCAAATTGCACTTGTAATTAAATCTTATGAAAAAGATTTGCAAAATTTTAAATTTCTATTTTCATCCAAAATCAATAAATACAAGAATGGTCTCATCGAAATATTCATAGAATATTCGATTTATAAAATGGATGAAATAAGTTGGACAAATTGAATGACAAAATAAGTCATTCATAAGAATCATAACGAGTGCGGAATGCGGTAAGTGGAATGCTAATTTCCGCAACTCGTAGCAAACGAAAACCGGTGGTAAAGTCAAACTGAAGAGACCTTAACACCACACAAAAGATTTCTTAGGTGATAATCCTAAGACAAACTCAAAAATACCGGAAAATTTCTCAAACTACATGAATGAGAGAAATAACACTTTCCTTATAAGTGGGCTTAAGGAATAAAATGATGCCATCAAGTTGGAATCAAAATCATAAAGGAAAAATAGAAATCTTCTTAACAGATTGAAAATGTCGAAGATGAATAGTCCACTCGAAAAATAGGATATGGACTTCACAATGATTAAGCCGATCCTTTCAAAAAAAATCAATTCCGAAGCCAAAGTAAATATCGTCTCAGAAAGAAAAGTCACATAAAACAATCTCGACATCTAAACAAAAGCAAATTGAGTGTTGCGGATCTACCATCCGAATTCACAATTCTCAATGAAGTCAATAAGCCCAAAATATTCAAAGAAAAAGAATTGACAAGTTCTTTTGATATAAAAATAATGAGATGAAACCCATATCAAAAAGAACTCAAATAGAAAGTTCACGAATTAAAACAATGCCATCGAGGATTGAATGAAAATACCTTGACCAAAAGTTGCAGCCTTCCTTCTCACTTGCTTGGAAGCTTAGGACACGAAGATAAAAGATGACCCGAACCTTTGCAATAACGGCAAAAGAGGGGTTTCGGGCACTCCCTTACATGGTGGTCTGTGGAACCACAATTGTAGCATCGTCCACGACTAGAGGTAGGAACATTTGCTACCAGAGTTTGTTGCTTCCCTTTCTTATTAGAATCGGGGCCTTTGAATTTGATAGGCCTCTTCAAGCTATTGTCGAAGTTCCGTTGGGCACGCACAACTTCAACATCACCTTCATTATCGGCCTCTTCCAGACGAAGAGCGATATCAATAAGCTGATCAAATGAAACCTCAAGTTTCAGGAGTAATGGCTTCTTAAGATTCTTATTCAAGCCATAGACAAATCTCTGATTTTTCTTCAATGGGGTATTAATGTACTCAACCCCGTATTTAGATAGAGATTCGAAGGATGCGACATAGTCTGTCACAGAAGATTCACCTTGAACAAGGTCTATGAAACGCCGGGCTAAGGTTACTTTTTCAGCCTCCGGCACAAATTTCAATTCGAATCTTCCCCGTAATTGCTCCCAAGTAAGATCCGCCTCAACGATTTCAGAAATTAAAAGCTCATTCCAATCCAATGCTCTTTCTTGGAGCATGCTAGAAGCTACTTGGACTCGATGAAGGTCAATAAGATTCATGCGAGAAAAGATGCGATCGCATGATTTGAGCCAAGCTTGAATTTCTATAACACTCTCGGATCCCGTGAATGGCCTTCCACCCAAATCAGTGTAGTCTCTACACAAGCGTGCAAAACCGGATCTAGGATGAGTAGGCTCCTGATTGGGACCCGCTGTTTGAGCGTTCTTGACAAGATCTAAAAGCTGTTGGGCAGACATAAATACTCCATCCTGGGGAGTAGCACTAGATTGACCGGCACTGGGACGGCCAGGTCTAACCATTTCTCTTCTTTAAGAAAGAAAGAAAGAAGAGGAAAAAGTTATTCTCAAAATGAATATCAAGCAATCTTGATAGATAAAACAAGGAATCATAAAAAAAAAGGATAGAACGGTACGAAGACCCGAATAAAATCCTAAAGCACAACTCCTAAGAAAGACTTAGGACATGATCCTTGCTAAATTATTCTACACTGTTCCGAAGTTTGGCTCTGATACCAAGCTGTGACGCCCCACCTCTACACCCACGCTAGCCAAGAACATTACGGTGAATGCTGTCAACTAGAACGGAGAATAAGGCTGTTGAGGAGCGACCATCTGTATAATTGCTTTGTGCGAGTACCGATATACCAGATAAGAATATAACTTTTCATCTCAAGAGGAAATCCGACATACCGACACAAACTCAAAGCTACTACACAGTGGCTATAATATCTTCGGAAACAAATATAGATATAAACATAACATAAATCAGTCATAGACAATTCATATCACAAAGGCGGAAATAGATATGAATATTACACATGAAAGTGTACATCAGAGTAGTGGTCAAAAAGGATCCACATATCACAAAGAAATAGTTACATGAACTACACAAAAGAATAAGTATACATTATGGAGTCTATCTCTCAAATGTATACAACAAAAACTACTAATCTAAGTAGTAAGCCAAAAGTCAGAGGGATCAATCCCAAGTGAGAAGTCAAGCAGAAGCACCTGTAACATCTCGGTCTGACCCGAGTATTATTTAATAAGAAAATAATAAACGGATCAGTCTAGCTATAAATATCAGATGAAGTGATATATAATAAGAGATATGACATAATCGTATAATAATCACAATACCAAGCTGTGATTAATAAGTAATTGAAAATCAACAAAAGATTAATCAATATCACAATAATCTACTCAAGATAAAAAGGAATGTCATACTCCTAATTTCATTCACCAAGCCACAATATATGACACATATATCAATACCCATCGTAAAAGTTGGTGAAACATAAATTCCAGAATTCAACACACGAAATCCAGAAATCACAATAAAAAGGAACAACGACGTCGTACAGCGGGACATCCGATGAACCAAATCACAATAAAAAGGATGGCCAATCCCCAAAAGAAACTGGACATCGACACACCTAAAAAGACATGTCCCATGAACAGTCGAACATCGACGCACCTAGAAAGATACGCCCCATGCTCTAGCATCGACGCACCTAGAAAGATACGCCCCATGCACACATAAATAAACATCGATGCACCTAAAAAGATACACCCCATGCTCTAGCATCGACGCACCTAGAAAGATACGCCCCATGCACAAATAAATAAACATCGATGCACCTAGAAAGATACACCCCATGTAATGTCTAACATCGATGCACCTAGAAAGATACATCCCATGCTAAGTCGAACATCGATGCACCTAGAAAGATACGCCCCATGCATAGACGAACATTGACGCACCTAAAAAGATACGCCCCATGTCCCGACTTATTGAGCCGATTGCTCCACGAAGTAAACAAACATCGATGCACCTAGAAAGGTACATCCCATGCATAATAAAACATTGACGCACCTAGAAAGGTACGACCCACGTATAAAATGATACGAAACTCAATAAAATGAGGAACAGTCCTCCACATAGACAAAGAGACATCGCACATTGCTAGTCTAAACCACAAAGATGATCGTCATGATCAAAGAGAAGTGTCAATTACAATAAGCTAGTAAATATATTAGCTTAGCTTCATGTCCCATAACCACTAGCTTAACTTAAATATTTACGAACAAATTGTAGATCTCCACTAGAAAATTGTCACAAGAGATTCAATCGAACAAGTCCAAGAATTAACCGACAAAGTAAACGCAAGCGTTTCATACCACTTGTTTTACTAAGCCGTTTAATTAGATTTCTCATACGAGTGAGGTAAAGGTTTGTATATACTAATAGATTGGAAAACGGTTTTATAAACGAATTTGGTATTAAAATAGTATTGAAATCGTTTGAGGAAAGAGTTTTGATATTTACTACTAGTGTAGAAAACCTTTATATTTTTGAAGTGACAAATCACGAAGAAGATTGCAAGAACAATCAAACACAAAAATTCACATACGAAGACGTGAATAAAATCCAACGAAATCGATAAAGGATCCATCGAAATGGATATTCAAAAATCCCTAAAAAGAGTCATCAAAGTCATAATAGATGATAACAACAAATAGGATTATCACGAATCGATTTAAATTAGAATTTCAATCCAAAAAGGCAAATTGGACTCAAACAGCAGGTTCAGTCGACTGAACAGAGATTTTCAGTCGACTGACCCTGTACCTGGAAATTTTCCAGGTTCAGGAAACTTTCTGTTTCCAGTTTCAGTCGACTGTGCAGAGTTTTTCAGTCGACTGAATCATGCCTGGAAACTCTCGGGTTTCAGGTTCAGTCGACTGAACAGAGTTTTCAGTCGACTGAATCATGCCTGGGCTGTTTTTCAGCCTTATTGAAATGAAGAGCAAACTCTTCCAAAATGCAACCGGACGAACATTGGCTCTAAGGGTTTATGCCAATCGGAAACCCGACCCTATATGCTCCTCGATGCATCACCAAAAGCATGATCAATCATCCATAAAAGGATTTTCACACAAATTTGGTTTAAAAACCCAAAAATTGGAACATTCACAAAACCAATCCAAATCAAGAGCAAATGCACATGAATAAGTGTTAGGAATTCATACCCAACAACCAAAGATAATTATAGTCATAGATGTGCGATAAAAATCTCACCTTTGAACTAAATTTATGAAGATGAAGCTTGAAAACAATGGCAAGAACAAGCACTCTTCAATCTCAACACTAGAAGCTTGAATCTAAGCTTAAAAGAGAAACATTCCCAAAATTAGGTTTAGGAAATTTCTGAAATTGAATGGAGAAAGAGTTGGAGAAGATGAAGGAGATGCTTACCAATGGGTTCTTCTTGAGTTTGGAGCAAGAACTTGAGCTAGCAAAGGAAGCTAGGGCTTGGAGTTTTAATTTCCTCTTCCACCCTCCATTAACATAAAAGCTTGAGTATTAGGAAAATAGAAGAGAAGTGAATGAAGAGGAGAGGGTTGGAACTGAGTTAGTAAGTGGTTAATTGGCTCAGCCCAAACCAAAACCCTAAGCAAAAAGTAGCAAAATTCAACTTTCTCCAAACATATTGAAGCTTATACTCAAAAAGGTCGCAAACGACATTTTGAACTCAATGGGGGTGGTCTCAAGTCCCAATTCGACTGTTTGCAAAAAGTAGCTTTTCGGACTAAAATCCGACTAACGATAAAATATTTAAATAAAATATTTAAATATAAAATCGATAAATATGCTGGTTGTTACATATAACAACACAGCGGAAGAAAAGGAATTGAATATCATTGATATACAACATTGATACAATATCCAAATATACAACAATGATATCAATAATGCCCAACAATATCGGAGATACAAGATAAAAATACTACAACGGAAAACTAAATGAATTAGTAGCGGAACCAAAACTCCAAACAGCAACTGCAACTCAAATCCAACGCTCCAAAGCCAAACTCCGAACCGTAAGCTCGAACCACCATCTCGTTTCGCCGAGATGAGCAAGACTGGTATGAATCCAAAGACTCCAATGTCCAAGATCTCCAAGAATACCAAAGAGAAAGCTAAAAGCTACCGAATTGATATCTATATCTACTATCTAAAAAACCCAACTCTAGACTGCCCATGTGGAAAATTGTGGGCCCCCAGAGTTTAGGAAGGGACAATAAATTCCGAGTCAGTCATGGGACTTGTATGAACAAACGAAAACATTTTATCTTTTGAAACAAAACAAAAGATTTTAAAACATTGAAAATCTGCAATGCTTTTTTTTAAATTGAAACTGCCATGAGGCCTCCCACCACACACACAATGCAAACACACACTTGGAGGAGATTTCCCCTTATGACAGTCAAAAATGCTTGATATGCGAAAACCATTTGATATTATTATTAGTGCATAGTGCAGAAAACATTTCGAAAGTATAATATTAATCTTAGCCAGCATACAACATTTCATCGTATGCCTACTATAGCTACTATGTTCAATAGCAGGTTACCGCCACATTCCATAGCAGGTTATACAACCAAACTGTACTGGGCGCGTATTGTTTCTTTGGGTTTTTCAACAAATGGTCAGACCAAGGAACTTCCTATTGCCACATGGGTATGCCTCTAGAGGGACGCCCCGAGAACCATCCCTCAGTTCTCTACCAACACAAGGCCGCTCTACCCCCTGCCTGGGAGTATCACCTCAGATATTCCATCCTCGGTCGTAACCAACCTTTATCCGAGCGCTCGATACCAATAACCACAAAGCAATGTATTTGCAGTAACCACACATGTCAAATATCTGGGCTCCATACCATGATATCACCTCTATCTAGAAGAAATGGATAGACCCTAGGGGCGCGACCCCTGAAACCTTGCTGCATCTTGCCTGTTTCGACCATTTCCGGGTTGTGAGGTCCTGATGTAGTCTCATCCACAAAGCTACGGTTTTCACAAAGCCTTGCTTTGATCAACAAATGATCAGCAGCACTTCGTATGCCACATTACCAAATTGGGAATGTATCACTAGTAACCATCAACTACATAACATCTGAGCTCGTACGTCTCAGAGAAGGGTGTTAAGCTAAGAGAATAAATCTCCGCCACAAAACAAAAATGTATTTGATAGATACCAGCTTTACATCTCAAAGTGTAACGTCAGACACACATCCACACAAGTCTGTTCCAGGTTCGAACAAAACCGAAGGCACTTCCGAAGAAGCCCTTGCAGATCCGGATAATTCCTAATCACGTCCGGACTTCCCATCACAATGGGTGCTCAAATCTCTATACCAGGGATCAGCCGATGCAGAGACATTCGACAAGAAATCCTTTCACTTTCGAAAGTATCCGGTCTTCACCACCGGTCTTCAAATTCTATCCATAACGACGTATCATTATTTTAAATGGGCTATACGACACAAGGTCCTCCCCGGGCTAAACCGAATAATGAGCGCAATATTTAAAAACATATGGATAATGGGATTTCAGTTAAGTCATAACTTAAAATCCAAAACCTTTCATTCAAATGGTTAAACAAATTACCAGTTTTAATCTTTTAAACAAAAAGATTCATTTCAAAAACCTTCAATGGTTTAAACAATTTCCAATTTCAAAAACCTCCAATGGTTTAAACAATTTCCACATTTAAATCTTTTAATCAAAAGATTCACTTTTAAGACCCCTTTCAATTTTGAAAAAGATTCACAAATCTTTCACAAAGATTTATTCATAGCCTTTCAAAACAATTCTAATTCAAATTGGATTAACTCTTCCGGTCTTTAAATCAAAGACACATTTCATAGCTTTCAAAACAATTGCCGAAGGTTCATTCATAACTTTCAAAATAATTCCCGTTTCAATCTTTTATATATAAAAGATACACCATTTAAAAATCCTCTTCAATTTCAAAATAGGGTTCAACTATCTTTCACAAAGATTCAATTATAGCTTTCAAAGCCATTCTATTTCAACTTGAAAATCTTTTCATCATACTGTGGAAATTCTTTCCTTATATAAAGGCTATTATTGTTTGAAACCGCTTGTTTCCGTTTCGAAAAACCCGATTATATTTGCAAGAATTAAGGCCTTTCAAATATAAACTTGGGTTAAATTCAAATTCTTAAAATTTTACCTTTAAAATGGTTTAAAAACCCATATAAACACATTTATAGTTTGTATACCTTTTACTTCATAAATACCAAATATAGAATTCAATTTCAGATATTAAATTCCAATTTAAATCAAATTATTCAAATTTCAAATCTTTATTAAGTTATTCAAAATAACTTTCATTTTTAAAACCCCTTTTCAAAAGTTTTTCACTTTAAAACCCAATCCATTTCCTAAACCATTTGGATTTAAATTTCAAATTCAAAACTATTTTAAAAATCTGTGACTTAACCGATTTTCACATGTAATCCATATTTGTGTGTGTATAGTGTAGTAAAGGGGTTTACACACAATAGTGCAGCAACAATCATCACATCACAGATTCAAACACAGAAATATCGATAAGCGGTATAATCTATAACGCTTATCTTCATTTACAGATCATGGATGAAAAATATAAGTTCATCGTAGATGATAAATTACATCACAGGTAAATAAATTTATAAATAAAAAAGATTCATCATTACAATTCGATATGGGTTTCGGATAACCAACTGGAATCCGACTCCCTGTCGCATCGAAATTCAAATGTCATTTATGGGTCAAGCATTTGCATATCCATATAACAATATATTCATCACAAATAGCAACTCAGCATAAAGCATTTGCAAAGCATCACATCACATATCAAATATATTAATCGATCATATAGCATTCAATAGCAATCAAACATTTACAATTAAGATGAATAATTTGAGTGGTTTTTAAATTTATCAACCACATAATTACTTTCATTAGCATTAATTTTCATTAACTATAATTAATTAAATCTTAATTACCTTTATTAATTAATCATTTCCAAATTAATTATTTAAATTAATTAACCCTTAAGTGTAATTAATTAAATCTTAATTACTTATTCCTTAATTAATTACTTTTATTAATAAACCCCTAATCATTAATTAAATCTTAATTATGATTCATTTGTTCTTAACTAATTATGAACTGTTCGACGACGGAATTTCTATCGAGTTAGAAAACCGTCGAAGAATTTATAATAAAATTTACACCGCAAGCGCACGGTGTACGAATGTAGCACGCGACAAATATGGGTCGATCAGCAGGGAATTGATGATTTTAAAATTCTATTCAATCAAATTAACCAAAGTTGAAAGTGTGATTAGCTAAAAATGTAAGAAACTAACGAAAACTAACAAAAGAAAAATAGATAAAAATATGAGAGTTAAATGACAATTTAGAGATAAATCCACTCTCTGGATTATATAATTCAACAACTAATGAAATTATGATCTTTTTTTGTCATAAGTGAATTTAATTGTTGTGTTTATCATAAGTACGACTCGTTTGTGCTATTAATGAGCTCAACACAAGCCATCAAACTATAACACAACCTTTAAATCACTTACTAACTCTCATGAAAATGACAATAAAGTTGAAAATGAAATCTATATTAAGTATGGCCTATTGACTATTAATTAGAAATATAGACCATCAAATTTTAATTTCAAATCACTTTCTTATGCCATAATCATATTTTGATGAAGAGGCATTTGTATTAGTGATTGTTTAAGCATAGCCTATTTGGTGTCAACAATATAGGCTATCAAATTCAAAGCAAAAACAACAAATAAAACCACTTCAAGCATTGTCATTAAGCATAAAAAGAGAGATATAATTATCAAAGTGTTGAAGCTATATGATTAGAGGCTTCATTACCCCTAAATTGAAGGGATTAGCCTCTCATATTTGTTACCAAAACAACAAATATAGCTTGCAACATTAAAGGAAAAGAAAAAGTAAAAGAGAGCAAAGCAAAGAAACAAAACTAATCTACTTGCATGAAATAAGAGAGATCTACACTACTTGCATAAAAGGAAATGAACATGTAATTAAAAAAAACAATAATTAACATTGCATAAAATGAAAAGAAAATTACATAAAATAAAAATGGCTAAGTAGCCATGAAAAGAGAAAGAGAGATTTCTTTTATTTTGAGCCTAAACTAATGAAGAGGAAGAGAGACTAAGAGAAGAGGGAGAGATTACATGAAACATATGGGTATTTATACATGTGTGAAACCCTAATTCATATTTTTGGGGAATGCCCAAAAAACCCTTGAGGTAGTGTGGATGCCAAGTAATCATTAGCTTATACTAATCATCATTTAAGTGTACATGAAGCCATTAATTCCATAAGCATGTGCATTAGCCTCTAATTTGTACATCAAGGTGGGTGGGTAAGTGGGGTCCTCTATGTTCTTCACTTTGAATTATTTCCATCTTCTTCCTTTGTATTCATTTAATGCATGTTTATTCCTTCATGAACCCACTTGTAATTGAGTTTAATTTCCTACAAAATAATATAAAAATTTCCAATCAAATTTTCTCAAATTAATATATGCACAAAAATAACCGTTTTGCCTCTATATGAAGGTGGATATGTGAAAATTTGAAATTAATATGGATTTTGGTTAAAACAAGTTAAAATACCCAACATGGTCATATATTTAATTTAAAAAGAATAAATATGATGGTAAAAATATGCACATTTACGTGCGCATCAAATACCCCCACACTTATCATTTTATTAGTCATCGAATAAAGAAATACTAAGATAAATCCGTTTTCGTGGGGAGCACGATTGCATTGAGCATATGCAACAGGCCGTTAAACCTCTGGGTGTCCCCAGTAGGACGAGTGTTGTCTCGTGAGGGTTTTCAGCGGATACTACCCACAAAATCCAAATGCAGGATAAAAATATTTACAAAATGCAAGTTTTATTTACAAAGAGATGAATGCAAGTTTTTGAAAATATTTACAAATGAAGGATTTATTTTTAAATCAACACGAATAAGTTAAATATAGGTTTTGGCTATTATCTTGAAAATTTATGTCATTTGCTCGTCAAACTTTCCAGAAAAATTCAAGTTATCATAACAAATAGACTATAGTTTAACTCGTTGTTTTGGTTAATAACAAAGTGTAGCTATGAAATGAATCCTTAGTTGATTATTAAAGTTTATCAAAGTGGTATTTTCATTTCTTTTCAATAAAAAATCAAATCAACAAAGTAAAAATAGTGTTAGGATATCAATTGCTTGCTCTCTCATTATTTGCAAGAAAAATTACACACCTAGCTCAGGTAAACTAAGGCCAGATATACCACCCATGCACTGCCTTTCGGGCTTATATGAGGGGAGTACAGAGCATGGCGAGTGCACACACTTTCGTGCATACACCCATCGACCGTAGGTGGTTTTATTAAGTCTTTTTTACATGTGTTCCATACATGCATAACCGTGAGGACTTTCAAATGAGTATGAAAGCACATAATCAAAGATTCAAAGTAATTCACCCATGCATAACCGTGAGGACTTTTAAATGAGAGTGAATACTTGGATGTTATTATTATTATTATTATTATTTTAAAGAGAGAGAGAGAGAGTTTAGAAAAATCATCTTAGCACCATTTAACTTAGAAGGCAAAAAAATGTTATATCCTTTACTTTAAATCAACCACTTTTATAACAAAGATTTTCAATTAGGACGTACTTCATAATTAACACGTATGAATCTTCCTATATACTAATTAAAACATTATTATTTGTAATCAATCTTCATTTTTATTTTTGTTAAGACAAATAGATTTTCAAAATTTTCAATTTAATAAACCAAAACTATATATTTATCTTAGTGTTTCTTTTAAAAATAAATCAAAAGAAATTTTGTTTTTGTGATTTTTTTTAAATTTTAAAGAAAAAATAAACCATGAAAAATAAAAAAAATGAAGATGAGTCTCCCCCCACACTTGATTTTGACCGTGTCCCCACAGTCAACCCAAGTGAAAGGAGAAAAATAAAATAAAAATCCAATATTTACATGAAAGATTATTATTTACAAGAGATGAGAAAGTATACAGTCAAAAAGTAAATGAAACAGTCTTCTAAAGACCGATTCATTTGTCTCATAAAATTTGCGAGACACAACTTAAGCACGAAAAAACAAACCATAAAAGATTTCGAAGTCGATTGTTGATTTGGAAAAACAAATTTTGTTTTATTAAAAATTGAACGAGTTGTTTTGTTTTCAATGATTTTTGGGGTTGACAAAACAATTGATTGAAATTCACACTTATTTTCACCAAATTGAAATTCAAGTTTATCATTGAAAACTTCTTCCAAATTATCGATTTTCCAGTAGAAATATTCACTAATCATGTTTTAATCTACTTCGAAAATCTTGTTTGATGTTTTAACATCTTGTTTGGTTAAAAAAAATAAAAACTTTACAATGATTTAGTTGAAAACAAACTTAAATTTGAATAATACTCAACCCTGATCCATAACAGAGAAGATAAATATGCAGAGTGACACATATATATACACAGAATCATATCCAAGGATAAAGCATATACAAACGAATCATGAACTATTTTAATTAACTTAAACTTTTAAAATCTTTGTTTATTCACAAGCATCAGAGAAATGAATCAGAGATTGAAGGGTTTACTCACCTTGTAATTTTGGAACAGAGACCATGAATTTAAAACCGGAAAATGAATTTGGTCCTGGTTCATTGAATCTGCAGTTTTGATTCGATTGCTTAATCCATACTTTGCTTTCCAGGCTTGAATTGTAATTTGGATTTTCTTTTTGCTACATGCTTGCTTGATAACACTTTGTCCAGATTTTGTTTTTGATTTCCAGGATGAACTGCTCTTTGATTCAAGTTGAAGATTGTTTTGTTTTTGATATTTGTTTTGATCGAATCTGGTTGCTTCAGATTTGAAGACTTTATTATTTTTTATTTTTGTTTCAGTTTTCTTTGTTCATATTTTTTCATAAATTTGAGATAAAATGAAAAAAAAACCCTTTGCTTACCACTTGTTTATTCATTACTAACACTTGTTATCTCATAAGCCACAAAGCTTACATATATATAAGTTTATCTTTTACTTATTTAACACTTGTCAAAAATCCATCAAATTTTGTTTTAGTCCTTTATTCAAATTAATTTAGAATTTATTTACAAATTTTGTTTTAAACCTTGTTTGATTTCAATTTAAAAAACATGTTTATCTATTTTATATTTACATATATATGTTATGTAGTTTTACATCTTATACTTCTTAATAAACATATGTACATTATATTCTCAATTTAGTTTTATAGTTACTTTATTCAAATCTTATTAATTTTTCAAAAGATATGTATACATTTGATTTTAACCTTTTAACTACTTCCTGTAAATTTATCTATATCGATTTCAAAACATAATTTTCAAATCTTCATGTTATAGATACAAAATAATTTCTTAAATTCTGAATCAAATTCTATTTATAATCCATTGGATTTCAAATCAATTAATTTTATTTTGAAAAACTCCATTTAATTCACCAATTAATTTCAAAAATTAATGTAATTATCAAATTAGACTGGGCTAAAATTTCAGGGATGTTACAGATTCCCCCTTAAGAAAATTTCATCCTCGAAATTTGTAAGGGAGACAATCAAGAACAGATGAAAGACAGAGATTTCTTTTTTTAAATTGAATATTTATTCTGCATTTGGCTTACCAAACCAGAATATCAATAATAGATACAAGAAAGAATCAAGATACTCGGGTCACCAGATCTACGAATATACATGGATATTGGTTAGTTCAAAAGATAACTAACCACTCCTAGAATACATCAAGACCCGAAAGAATAAACAGATATATGGCTGCAATCCAAAACCTTTAGTTTAAACAACCAAAATACGTCTATCAACCATAACAACCAAAGCAATCAATTCATCCAAACAAACAATTCTGACCCGTGTGGAGTTTATGTCCCATGCAAATATAATCAAAGCTTCTTCCTGGAGCTTCCAGGAATCATCAAAGAATTGAAAAGACGATTCAAAAGAGATTGATAGAGAAAGATTGTTTCCACTGTCGCAGGGTATCGACCATTTATACTAGTACTCCCATGTCCCCTATCTCGTCCTCTTCTTGCACTCATACTCACTATCAGTGAATAGTAAGAGAACACTGAGGCATACGAACGGATATCTTAGGGATTACTCATTCTAGGGTATATTTCACCCTATCTCTAATGAGTTACTTAATGTGTTATACTCCTGAGCTAAAGTTTCAACCTCAGCTCTGATACCAAATGTAATAGTCCGGCCTTCGGCCTTCGACAGCGGATGCCCTCCGCCGTGGCTCACAATGGTACCCCAGACTTGATTTTACGGCCAGCCTTTCGAGTGTCACGCCTAACCGGCTAACCAACCCAGTAAAGAGGACATGTAGGGGTAAGAGTCTCCCGTTCACCACCAAACGCGAAGCGAGAACCCCCTATCACATTTCACCTCAGATAAGAAAGTCTGGTCCGGGTTCGAACAAAACCGAAGGCACTTCCGAAGAAGCCCTTGCAAATCCGGATAATTCCTAATCATGTCCGGACTTCCTATCACAATGGGTGCTCAAATCTCTATACCGGGGATCAGCCGATGCAGAGACATTCGACACGAAATCCTTTCGCTTTCGAAAGTATCCGGTCTTCACCGCCGGTCTTCAAATGCTATCCATAACGACGTATCATTATTCGAAATGGGTTATACGACACAAGGTCCTCCCTTGGCTAAACCGAATAATGAGCGCAATATTTAAAAACATATGGATAATGGGATTTCAGTTAAGTCACAACTTAAAATCCAAAACCTTTCATTCAAATGTTTAAAAAAATTACCATTTCTAATCTTTTAAACAAAAAGATTCATTTCAAAAACCTTCAATGGTTTAAACAATTTCCACATTTAAATCTTTTAATCAAAAGATTCACTTTTAAGACCCCTTTCAATTTTAAACAAGATTCACAAATCTTTCACAAAGATTTATTCATAGCCTTTCAAAACAATTCTAATTCAAATTGGATTAACTCATCCGGTCTTTAAATCAAAGACACATTTCATAGCTTTCAAAACAATTCCCGAAGATTCATTCATAACTTTCAAACCCCGTTTCAATTTTGTATATATAAAAGATACACCATTTAAAAATCCTCTTCAATTTCAAAATAGGGTTCAACTATCTTTCACAAAGATTCAATTATAGCTTTCAAAGCCATTCTATTTCAACTTGAAAATCTTTCCATCATAATGTGGAAATTCTTTCCTTATATAAAGGCTATTATTATTTGAAACCACCTGTTTCCGTTTCGAAAAACCCGATTATATTTGCACGAATTAAGGCCTTTCAAATATAAACTTGTGCTAAATTCAAATTCTCAAAATTTTACTTTTAAAATGGTTTAGAAACCCATATAAACACATTTATAGTTTGTATAACCTTTTACATCATAAATACCAAATATAGAATTCAATTTCAGATATTGAATTCCAATTTAAATCAAATTATTCAAATTTCAAATCTTTATTAAGTTATTCAAAATAACTTTTATTTTTAAAACCCCTTTTCAAAAGTTTTTCACTTTAAAACCCAATCCATTTCGAAAACCATATGGATTTAAACTTCAAATTCAAAACAATTTTAAAAATCTGTGACTTAACCGATTTCCACATGCAATCCATATTTGCGTGTGTATAGTGTAGTCCAGGGGTTTACACACAATAGTGCAACAACAATCATCACATCACAGATTCAAACACAGAAATATCGATAAGCGGTATAATCTATAACACTTATCTTCATTTACAGATCATGGATGAATAATATAAGCTCATCGTAGATAATAAATTACATCATAGATAAATAAATTTATAAATAAAAAAGATTCATCATTATAATTCGATGTGGATTTTGGATAACCAACTGTAATCTGACTCCCTGTCGCATCGAAATTCAAATGTCATTTATGGGTCAAGCATTTGCATATCCATATAACAATATATTCATCACAAATAGCAACTCAACATAAAGCATTTGCAAAGCATCACATCACATATCAAATATATTAATCGATCATATAGCATTCAATAGAAATCAAACATTTACAATTAAGATGAATAATTTGAGTGGTTTTTAAATTTATGAACCACATAATTACTTTCATTAGCATTAATTTTCATTAACTATAATTAATTAAATCTTAATTGCCTTTATTAAGTAATCATTTCTAAATTAATTATTTAAATTAATTAACCTTTAATTGTAATTAATTAAATCTTAATTACTTATTCCTTAATTAATTACTTTAATTAATAAACCCCTAATCATTAATTAAATCTTAATTATAATTAATTTGTTCTTAACTAATTAATGAACCTTTGATTAATTACCATCTAATTAACAATTTTTACTCCATTCAATTAATTAATTACTCCTTAACTAATTAACATTCCTTAATCACCTTTATTAATTAATTAACTTTTAATCAATAATTAATCAACCCTGATTTAGAACAATCCTTTTATTATTTAAATAATTAACCTTAAATTTTCTAGTTATCCTCCAATTAATTAATTAATTAATTAATTAATTAATCCTTAATTAATTAATAAATTTAAACCTTTAATTAATTAATTAATTAATCCAAAACATTATTTAATTAAATTATTTAAACCATTTTAACTACCTTAAAGATTTAATGATTTTAACTTTAAGATAAAAACATTTTCTTAAAATAACCTGCCAATTTAATTTAACAAAATTTCAAATTAAACAAATTTCATAACCTCTTAATCAAATGCTAAAGGAGACATTTATATTGTATAAAAGAAATTTATATAAGAGAGATATTTAAACTAGACTTATTTTAAATTTAAAGTCTGGTTTTATAAACTTAAAAACTTGTTAAACCTTCCCTTTACTTTTAAGCTTGATTCCCTTTGCTTATTAACTTAAAACCTGTATAACCTGGAATAGCAAAATGGACTCAGGCCCAAACCATAACACTCGAGCGAAATTCTCCCTTACTCGAGTAAACACTCGAGTTCCCCCTCCCTTTTACCCGAACCCTTCTCTCCTTCGCGTACTTCTCCTTCCATTTTTTTCTTTCCTTTTTCTTACGTTTTAAACTTAATAATCTGGTTCCATACTCGCGCTCCAACCCGAAGCAAACACCAGTTAAACTTGAGTATGACTCGAGATGCCAAGCTTCAATGACACTGACACGAAATCCACTACCGTACACATGCACGGCGGCACCACTGGCCTCCGGTGAACACCCACAATGTCGGCAAGTTCCAAAGCGTACGTAGATACGAAAATCAAGCACGAATCATCTCAAGAAAATTCGAATCGAAAATCAACAATTCGACCCAAAATACATAACTAAACCCAATTTCTAAGATCGCCTCGTCAGCATCGCAGACACTACCGGAGTCGCTCATATTGCGGCTACACGATGACAATGCGTTGAGAAACCTTCCACTGGACCCTCGAGTGACTCGATCACGTGAAGTGGATGAACACATCACGTTTACAGACCAGTTCAAAAACTCGACAAAAACCCTAATTCGGCCTCGTTCCTCAAATTCGCAAAATAGAAAAATTATTTCACATTTTTCCCGAGATCATGGATGGTTAAACTTGCTTCAATCTAAATTTCCACAATTTAAATTGATTCGGTTATCTTAAATTTGTAAAAATGCAAATTTTATTCAATTATTAATTGCTCATAAATTACCAATCTATAAATCTTCATTCTTGTATTAAAAATCATAATTTTCAATAGGCCTATAAGTTATCATCCTGAATTAGTTTTTTTAGCAGTTGAATTATCACTTTATTCCTTGATTACCTGTAAACCAAGCTTCCAGTAGAAATATTCACTAATCATGTTTTAATCTACTTCAAAAATCTTTTTTGATGTTTTAACATCTTGTTTGGTTAAAAAAATAAAAACTTTACAATGATTTAGTTGAAAACAAACTTAAATTTGAATAACACTCAACCCTGATCCATAACAGAGAAGATAAATGTGCAGAGTGACACATATATACACACAGAATCATATCCAAGGATAAAGCATATACAAGTGAATCATGAACTATTTTAATTAACTTAAACTTTTAAAATCTTTGTTTACTCACAAGCATCAGAGAAATGAATCAGAGATTGAAGGGTTTGCTCACCTTGTAATTTTGGAACAGAGACCATGAATTTAAAACTGGAAAATGAATTTGGTCCTTGGTTCATTGAATCTGCAGTTTTGATTCGATTGCTTAATCTATACTTTGCTTTCCAGGCTTGAATTGTAATTTGGATTTTCTTTTTACTGCATGCTTCCTTGATAACACTTTGCTTGCCACTTGTTTATTCATTACTAACACTTGTTATCTCATAAGCCACAAAGCTTACATATATATAAGTTTATCTTTTACTTATTTAACACTTGTCAAAAATCCATCAAATTTTGTTTAAGTCCTTTATTCAAATTAATTTAGAATTTATTTACAAATTTTGTTTTAAACCTTGTTTGATTTCAATTTATAAAACATGTTTATCTATTTTATATTTACATATATATGTTATGTAGTTTTAAATCTTATACTTTTTAATAAACACATGTACATTATATTCTCAATTTAGTTTTATAGTTACTTTATTCAAATCTTATTAACTTTTCATAAGATATGTATACATTTGATTTTAACCTTTTAACTACTTTCTGGAAATTTATTTATATCGATTTCAAAACATAATTTTCAAATCTTCATGTTATAGATACAAAATAATTTCTTAAATTCTGAATCAAATTCTATTTATAATCCATTGGATTTCAAATCAATTAATTTTATTTTGAAAAACTCTATTTAATTGACCAATTAATTTCAAAAATTAATTCAATTATCAAATTAGACTGGGCTAAAATTTCAGGGATGTTACAGTTCCATGGGGTTTGAAATAGGGTTATAACATATAAAATGCCCGACGACACATCTCATTTGGAGTTTGAGATATTCGTACATTTAAAGATGAATATTTTAATATACACACACATATGCATATATTCACCATAATTTAGGCAATACCCCCACATTTCAAACCATACCCAACATACACACACATGCATACATATGCATATATTCACCATTATTTAGGCCATACCCCCACATTTCAAATCATACCCGTTCCCATAACCTTGTGTGCAGGCCTATACCTTCATCTCCCATTATATTCTTCACTGTAAACAAAACAGAGGCTCCTCTTTAAAAAACCAAGAATTAAAAATCAAATTATGGTGATGTACTTATATAAAAACCATGAAAAATATATTTGAACTCATTCGGAGTTATGCTTCGATCTGGTATAGGTTGTGATAGGTGTGGCTTCGGATAGGGATGCTCCAATTTTGGGCGGTCCACCTAAGGCTTGAGATTGGGGGAGATGTAGGCATCGAGAGGCGTTGGCTTGGTTATTTTGGACTCGGGGTAGCAAAGTACAAATGCTCGTCAAATTTAGTGTTTCGCAAATCATGTTTGACGATCGCAATCTCATGGCAGCAGCGAGGTGTTGGGTATAGGTCGCGTTTCGGAGGGATGCCTCTGGCCATGGACTTTGCGTATGTGCAAGTGGAGTTCGTCAAGAGGAGCTCAGCGGTGAAGTCAAATTTGAGTTCAGCATGGCTTCGTTTCACCCCATCTTCATGGACGCATGAATGGGTGTGAGTGTCTATTGTGCAGGTTTGTGATTGAGAAAGAAGATGAAGGCTTGATGAGGGGCATTACTGTAATTTTGATAGATTGGTTATTTATTAATTTAAGTAAATCGATAACTTATAAAATGTGTATCTCACTCATACGAGATCAGATTTAAATGCTATTTTTTGCATCACATTCATGCTGTCAAGATCTTCACGATGGATTTGGTTTTTGGTTGGATTTGGAGCTTATTAGAATTTAAGCTAAAATCGAATAGTTGTTCAGTTTTAGTCCAAAATTGGAACATTTTATTGAAACGAAAATCAATTGCTTGATGATAGTTAAATTCAATTTTATTATATCATATCTACAAGATTATAAACTATTATTGATTTGCCTGGATGATAGTTAAATTGCTTGATTGATATTTTGGTTGAATTTTCATTTGGAAAATGGATGACATATTAGATTGTTATGTACCCATATGATTATACATACATACGTATATACATCCATAACCATTGTTTTGCAGGGAAAATCTATAGGGAGACCCTAAGGGGTTTCTCGCAATAATTATTTACATCCTTATGCTCTTATGTTAATGGATAATTAAAACAAATTATGATATTCCATTTACTTTGTTAAGTGTCATTATAGCGACTTTGCTATATCGTCATTTATTAAATTTCATCCCCAAAACTCTGTCGTATGTTTCTGAACTTGAGATTGAATTTTCACTAAACAGAGTGTTAAAATTCATTAAACATTTTGATTAATGATAATTTAAATTAATTAATCATTTTAACTAATGATTTCGAAATTAATTATTTAATTTAATTAATGATTGATTTATATTTGATTTAGATGAGAAAGGATTTAATTAATCATTTTTACTAATGATTATTTGAGTTTAATTAATCATTTCAACCAATGATAATTGAAATTAATAATCATATTTTATGATATTTAAAAGTAATCAATCAATCTAAATAATGATATCTGAATTTAATTAATCGTTTTTAGTTAATGATGTTTTGGAATTTATTAGTCTATGTGATTAATGAGAATTGAATTTAATTAAATCATTTTAATTAATGATTGTAAACTTTTATTAATCATTTTGAATATATGATGGTTTTAAAATTAAATAATTGTTTTAACTAATGATTTTTGAAAATTGGCTAATCATTTTAGTTATTAACGTCTAAGAGTAATCATTTATTCTAATTAATGATTATTTGAATTTAATAATTCTTTTTAATTAATGATATTCAAAGTTAATTATTGATTTAATAAAAGTGATTAAAGTAAACTAAATTATATAATAAAAGTGTTTAAGTTAATTAACAGATTTATTGATTTTTTTGTTTAAAGTTAATAAACCGATTTAGTAAAGATTTTATGGTTAATTTACTAATGATATAGAAGTGTTTGGGAATAGTTAAATATTTTATGTAAAATAATTGATTTGTTTATTTAAAAGGGATTAAATGTGATTAATTATCTTTCAGGATAATTAGTTTTGGTTTAAATGTATAAAGGTATTTAAATTGTTTTATTATCTTTTGGGATAATAAAAGTTGTTTGTATATAATGGTTTATAAATAAGAAAATCCTTTAAAAGGAATTATTAATAAATAAAGCGAACTGTAAATTGTTTTTGGGTTTATAGTAAACAATGTTTTAACGATATTTATTTTTTACCTTTATTTTAATACACTTAGTATTGTAAATTTCTGTCTTACAAAAGAACGTATTGAAAGAGTATTTCTAAAAGTGTTTATAATACTGTAATGTAGAAATCAAGCACAAGTTCAGTTTTTAAACGTTAAAGTTCAATTTTGGTTATGGAAAAATTGTTCCATAATAGATATTGCTTATATGGAAAGGATCTAGTCATTCTTTTAATGTTGCATGTTGAGATTTTAGACTTATTTCTATCTTGAAGGTTAAAAATGTCATCAAGGCGGTGCCTAGAGGTAACACTACCTTAACTCGTCTGGCTTCATTTTCAACCAAGGGATAACATTTGTTTGTAATCAATGAGTAGTGATAAATATATGTTATTTAATTTCCATATATGATCATCTTAATTATTCTTGATGGTAGATTTATTAATTATAGGACTCAACATTCTTCATGGTGTAACGTCACCTTAAAAACGATTTGCTACTCTTTTGAGTTTTATCATCCACTGTAGGAAATAATTAAATCAAAAGCATGAAAGGGGGCCAAGCTATGTGCGGTTGCTCCCATTAGGGTATTTCACATCTCATCTAGCTTTCGTGTATCACCACTTCAAAAATGGTTAAGATTTACATGTGAAATATTCAGATTCTCGGTAAGGTTTGGCGGGGTCCGGCTTGGAGGTCTCGAGAAGTGTCACGGAGTATATGAGCTTCTCGGGAGTATGTTACTAGAGGTATAATTCAGGAGGGGTGCACCTTCCTAGCCATTTGTTGAAAATTTTCCTTCCCTTATTTGGTTAGAAACATTAAATCTGTTTATCTTTAAAGCGTTATGAGAAGAGTCAACCACTTTTTGCGGCTTGGTCAACTGTAACAACCCGTATATTTATCGATTTTATACTTAAATATTTTATTTAAATATTTCATCATTAGTCAGATTTTAGTCCGAAAAGCTACTTTTTGCATACGGTCAAATTGAGATTCGAGACCCCTTCCATTGAGTTCAAAATGCCATTTGCAACCTTTTTGAGTATAAACATTGATATGTTTGGAGCTAGCTAAAAATTCGACCTTTTTCACTTTGGGTTTGGGTTTGGGTTCAGCCCAATGTTCTAACTTAATACCCCAAACTGAAACCCCCTCTTCATTCACTCCCCCTTCCTCTACTTTTCAGTTCTAAAGAGATTAATGGTGAGTGGAATGAGAAATTAAAACTCAAGCCCTAGTTTTCTATTTGCAAATCAACTTCTAGTTCCAAATTCAAGAGAACCCATTGGTAAGCCTTCTCTTCACCTTCTCCAACTCCTTCTCTCTTGAATTTCAGAAATTCCTAAACCTAACTTTGGGAATATTCTTCTTTTGAGCATAGATTCAAGCTCATTTGGGTTGTGTTGAAGAGTGGTTGATTCTCCCTTTGCTTTCAAGCCTCTTCTACATTGATTTTGTGAAAAAGTGTGATTTTTATCTCACATCTAAGTCTATGATTATCTTTGATTATTAGGTATGAATTCCTAGCACTTATTCATGTGCATTTGATTTTGATTTGGATTGGTTTTGTGAATATTCCAAATTTTAGTTTTTTGAGTTCAAATCTTCAAAAATCATAGCTTTGTTGTTTAAACTTGTTTTTGGTGATGCATCGAAGAGCCTATAGGCCCGGGTTGCCGTTTGGCATAAATCCCTAGCGCCATTGCTCGTTCGTTTGCAAATTGGACGAGATTGCATAGCAATCATATAGGCCGGAAAATTGCCCAAGCTCTAGTCAGTCGACTGGCATTTCCAGTCAGTCGACTGGCTGTAGCTATTATGCATTCCGAGGGCCACCTGCAGAGCCATGGGGCTTTGTTTCCCTGCAGTCAGTCGACTGACTCTCTGAGTTCAGTCGACTGACCAGTATCCCGCATATTTTCAGGGACTGTGATCAGTCAACTGAACTCATTGAGCCAGTCGACTGACCTATTCTTAAATGCCTATTATGCCTATTTTTCCAATTTGGTTGTGATTCCAGTTTTTATCGATTCGTTTTGATTCCTAATAGATGCTATCAATTTTTCGACTTTGATGACTTCTAATATGGAATTCTTGGAAATATCCATTTTGATGGATTTGATATCGATTTCTTTGGAATTAATTCACGTCTTCGTATGTAAATTTTGGTGATTGATTGTTTCTACAATCATTTTTGTGCTTTGTCACTTTAAAATACAAAGGTTTCTATACTGGTAGTAAATATTCAAACTCTTTATCAAAGATTATTTAAACTCTATTTTCAATATCAAACTCGTTTATAAAACCGTTTTCCAACCTATTAGTATATATAAACCTTTACCTCACTCGTATGAGAAATCTAACTAAACGGCTTAGTAAAACGAGTGGTATGAAACGCTTGCGTTTACTTCGTCGGTTAATTCTTGGACTTGTTCGATTGAATCTCTTGTGACAATTTTCTAGTGGAGATCTACAATTTGTTCGTAAATATTTAAGTTAAGCTAGTGGTTATGGGACATGATGCTAAGCTCATATATTTACTAGCTTACTGTAATTGACACTACTTGATGATCATGACGATCATTTTTGGTGATTTAGACTAGCAATGTGCGATGTCTCTTTGTCTGCGAGGGAGACTAAACCCCGTTTTGTGGAGTTTCGACTCAAATTGGTGGGGTGGCAACCCATGGTCTCCGGGCCGTTTGTGGAGCTTCGGCTCAATTTGTGATGGTTAGCAACCATGGAATTAGCGTTCCGTTTGTGATACACGTGTTGGTGAGCTTTATGCTCCCATTTGTGATAGGCCTTCCCCCTTTTTTTGATTTCTGGGATTTGTGTTTCACCAATTTTTGTGATTTTCATTGATAAGTTTTATCAATATTTGTGCATTGGTGAATTTGTCTGTCATTGACCTTTGTGATTGACATTGATATAATTTTCAATATTTATTGTTTGGTGAATGAAATAAGGAGTATGACATTCCTTTTGATCTTTGAGAACATTTTTGTGATATTGCTTACTCTCTTGTTGATTTTCAATTACTTATTTATCACAGCTTGGCATTGTGATTATTATACGTTTAGTCATATCTCTTATTCTATATCATTTCATCTGATATTTATAGCTAGACTGATTCGTTTACTATTTTCTTATTAAATAATACTCGGGTCAGACCGAGATGTTACAGGTGCTTCTGCTTGACTTCTCATCCAGGATCATTACCTTGACTTTTGGCTAACTACTTAGGTTAGTAGTTTTTGTTGTATACACTTGAGATATAGACTTATGGTTTTATCCATATTCTTTTGTATAGCATTGGTAGCTATTTCTTTTGTGATAGTGTGGATCTTGTTGACCACTACTCTGATGAACACTTTTATGTGTTATATATATTCATATCTATTTCCGCCTTTGTGACATGAATTATCTGTGACTGATTGTGTTATGTTTATTTCTATATTTATTTCCGAAGATTACATATAGCCATTCTGTAGTAGCTTTGAGTTTGTATCGGCATGTCGGATTTCCTCTTGAGATGAAAAGTTATATTTTTATCCGGCATACCGGTACTCGCACAAAACAATTATACAGATGGTTGCTCCTCAACAACCTTATTCTCCATGCTAGTTGACAGCATTACTCCGTAGTGTGCTTGGCTAGCGTGGGTATAGAGGTGGGGCGTCACAGCTTGGTATCAAAGCCAAACTTCGGAACAATGTAGAATAATTTAACAAGGGTCACCGTCCTAAGTCCATCTTAGGAGTCGTGCCTTAGGATTTAATTCGTGTCTTCGTACCATTCTATCCTATTTTCTTTTATGATTCCTTGTTTTATCTATCAAGATTGCGTGATATTCATTTGGTGAATAACCTTTTTCTTCTTCTTTCTTTCTTTCTAAAGGAAGGGAAATGGTTAGACCAGACCGTCCCAGCGCCGGTCAATCTAGTGCTACTCCCCAAGATGGATTTTTTATGTCTGCCCAGCAGCTTCTTGATTTAGTTAAGAATGCTCAAGCAGCTGGTTCTAATTCGGAACCAACTCATCCTAAGTCTGGATTTGCATGCTTGTGCAACGATTATACCAACTTGGGTGGGAAACCATTCAAGGGTTCTGAAACTATTATTGAAGTCCAGGCTTGGTTGTGATCATGCGATCGAATCTTTTCTCGCATGAATCTTATTGATCTTCACCGAGTTCAGGTGGCTTCTAGTATGCTCCAAGAAAGAGCATTGGACCGGTACGAACTTCTTATTTCTGAAATTAATGAAACGGATCTCACCTGGGAGCAATTCCGGGCACGTTTCGATTTAAAGTTTGTGCCAGAAGCTGAGAAGGTGACTTTGGCTCGCCGTTTTATTGACCTTGTTCAAGGTGAATCTTCCGTGACTGACTATGTCGCGTCTTTTGAATCTCTCTCTAAATATGGGGTTGAGTACACCAACACCCCATTGAAGAAGAACCAGAGATTTGTCTACGGCTTAAACAAAAATCTCAAGAAGACATTACTTCTAAAATTAGAAGTTTCTTTCGACCAACTCATTGATATCGCTCTTCGTCTTGAAGAGGCAGATAGGGAAAGTGATGTTGAAGTGGTGGGTTCCAAACCAAACTTCAACAATAATAAGAAAAGGCCAAACAAATGCAAAGGTCCTTATCCCAACAAAAAGGGGAAATGAGCAACCCTTGTGGCAAAGACTTCTTCCTTTGGTCGTGGAGAATGCTATAATTGTGGTTAAAAGGACCATTATTCAAATAAGTGTTCGAAGTCCCTCTCTGGTCGCTACTGCAAAAGTCCCGGCCATGTTATATCTTCATGCCCCAAGCTTGAGGGCAAGAAGAAGGGAAAGTTAAATGTTGCTCAAGCCGCTGGCAACACATCTCGTAATCAAGGTATGTCTCATTCTATCCTTGATGACATTATTATATTTCGTGATCAACCTATTCGAGTTCTTTTTGATATGGATGCATCCCATTCTTTTATTTCAAAAGAACTTATTGATATTTTTTCTTTAAGTGTTGTTGCTTTAATGACTTCTTTGAGAATTTCGAATCCAGTTGGTGGATCCGCAACTCTTAGTTTGCTTTGTAAAGATGTCGAGATTATTTTGTGTGATTTTCCTTTCCTAGCCGATTTGCATGTCATGCGTTACTAGGATTTGGAATGATTTTGGGAATGGATTGGCCTAACCGTTATGAAGCTCATATCCTATGTCCTGAGCGGACTATTCATCTTCGACATCCTCAATCTGTTAAGCAGATTTCTATTATTCTCAAAGATTTGGATTCCACTTTATCTGCATCTTTATATTCTTTAAATCCTTGTGACGATGATAATAATGATGAGGAAGACGTCATTTCTCTTATTCACGTTGTTCGTGAATTTTCCGACATATTTGAGCCCGTTTTAGGATTACCACCTAAGCGAGCAATTGAGTTCAGAATTAATCTTACCCCTGGAGCTTAACCTATTACTCGTCCTCCTTATTGTTTATCCAATAAAGAAAATGAGGAGATGTGCATACAATTATCCGATCTGGAAACGAAGCAATTTATTCGCTCTACGCCTTGGGGAGCTTCGGCTATTTTTTGTGAAGAGATCTGATGTCACACTTAGGCTTTGCATTGACTACCGCAAGCTTAATGATCTTACTATCAAGAACAAATATCCTTTACCTCGGATTGATGATCTATTCGATCAACTTAGTGGTGCTAAAGTCTTTTCACAATTGGACTTGGCAACCGGATTTCACCAGCTTCGTATTACAGAGGATAGCATTCCTTTGACATCGTTCTGTACTCGATATGGATCTTATAAATGGCTTGTTATGCCATTTGGTTTAACGAATGCTCCGGCTTATTTCGTTGACCTAATGAATCGAGTTTTCAAAGACTTCCTCGATCGATTTGTTCTCATCTTTATTGTATTCTTGTGTATTCTAAAACCGAGGAGGAGCATGAAAAGCATCTTCGGATTGTGTTGGAAACTCTTAGGAGTAATCAACTGAAAGCAAAATTTTCTAAATTCCACTTTTGGCAATCTCGTGTGAAGTTTCTCGGTCATATTATTTCTAAATCCGGAATATCAGTGAATCCTTCAAAGATTGAAGCGATTCAAAGTTGGAAGAGACCGGGGAGTGTAATGGAAATTCGTAGTTTCCTTGGATTGGCGGGTTATTACCGTCGTTTTATCAAAGACTTTTCTAAGATTGCCGTGCCTCTCACTAGCTTAACGAAGAAAGGTGTTAAATACATTTGGTCGGACAAATGCGAGACTTCTTTTCAGAAACTAAAAGAACTCTTTTCTGATGCTCCTATTCTTGTTATTCCCGAGGGGAATCAAGATTTTATTGTTTATACTGATGCTAGTTGCGTTGGTTTGGGTGCCGTTCTTATGCAAAAAGAATGTGTTATTGCTTATGCTTCTAGGCAATTGAAGCCAGCTGAGACTAGATATGCCACTCATGATTTAGAACTCGCAGCTATTGTTTTCGCCCTTCGTATTTGGCGTCATTATCTTTTGGGAGAAAAGTTTATTCTTTATACCGAACATAAATCTTTGAAATATCTATTTTCTCAAAAAGAAATTAATTTGCGTCAACAGCGTTGGCTTGAATTTCTTGCACCTTATGATCTTGATATTCTTTATACTCCCGGAAAGGGAAATCGACTTGCCGATGCACTTAGTCGCAAGCAACAAGTGGTTGTTTCCATGATGATATCCGAATGGAATGATCTCGAGGTTTTGTCCACTTGTGAAATTCGAGGTCGTGTTTCCGACTTGTGTTCATCTCTTGTTTTGTGTAGCCTTGAGGCTCATCCTTCTCTTTTAGACCGCATTCTTGGAGCTCAAAGGCTAGATCCTGAATTGGCTCTTCTTGGCCAAAATATTAAGGATAAAATTGATATTGAAGGTTTGAAAGACTTTGATGTCGATTCTCGCGGCGGCATTCGGAAATTTGGTAGACTTATCGTGCCAAATATTAATGATCTTCGTAAAGATATTTTAGAAGATTCTCATCGTTCTAAATTTACCATTCATCCCGGTAGTAGTAAAATGTACGCGGATATGAGGCGGCTTTATTATTGGGAGGGAATGAAATCTGTTATTTCTAACTTTGTTAAGTGTTGCATGACTTGCCAACTTGTCAAGGACGAACATCAAAGGCCCGGTGGGTTATTGCAACTTTAGAAATTCCAATTTGGACGTGGGACAAAATTTCTGTGGATTTTATTGGCGGCCTTCCCCATTCTCGTTTGGGGCACGATAGCTTATGGGTTATAGTTGATAGACTCACTAAATCCGCCTATTTTATTCCCTTTCGGTCCAATCGAACCGTTCCTCTCTTGGCCAAGCTTTTTATCAAAGAAATTGTAAAATTACATGGAGTTCCTACTTCTATTGTCAGTGATCGTGTTCCATTGTTTACCAGTGGATTTTGGAAGAGTCTTCAAAAAGCTTTAGGAACGAAGCTTAATTTTAGCACCGCTTATCACCCCCAGTCCGACGGACAAACTGAGGGTGTGAATCAAACTCTTGAAGATCTTCTTCGAGCATGTGTCCTTGATTTTGGTGGAAGTTGGGAAGATCATATTTCTCTTGTTGAGTTTTCCTATAATAATAACTTCCAATCTAGTATTGGTATGGCACCTTTCGAGGCACTCTATGGAAGGCCATGCCGATCTCCTTGTTGGCTTGAGGCCGCGGTGAAGCTGGTTTTAGGTCCAGATTTTATTCGTGATTCCACAGAAAAGATTGACCTTATTCGTTATAGGATGAAAGAAGCCCAGAGTAGACAAAGGTCCTATGCCGATAACCGGAGAAGAAAATTAGAATTTTCTGTGGGAGATTTTGTGTTTTTTCGTGTTTCACCTATGAAGGGTGTAGTGCGTTTCAGTCGATCGGAAAAGTTAGCACCTCGATATATTGGTCCGTTTCCTATCACCGAACGTATTGGTTCTATGGCATATCTCCTTTTATTACCAGCTCAATTTTCTGCTATTCATGACGTGTTTCACATTTCTCAATTACGGAAATGCCTTCGAGATTCTGATTCCATTCTTGAGCCCGGTATTGTGGAAGAAATTGAAGTTTCACCTAATTTGACTTATGAGCAACATCCTATTCGTATTATTGCTTCGGAGGTCAAGCGCCTTCGAAATAAAGATGTTTCGCTTGTTAAGGTTCAATGGTCCGCGAATCCTAAGGATTGCTCTTGGGAATCTAGAGAATTCATCGAGCGAACACATCCGGACTTACTTACTCATGCTCTTTGAGGTGAACTTCTTATTTCAAATTTCTTTTGTGTTCATATGCTTTTATGGTTGTTACTTTATGTTTCCATCTTATATTATGAGGACGCAATTCCTTTAGGAGAGGTGTCTGTAACAACCCGCATATTTATCGATTTTATACTTAAATATTTTATTTAAATATTTCATCATTAGTCGGATTTTAGTCCGAAAAGCTACTTTTTGCATACGGTTAAATTGGGACTCAAGACCCCTTCCATTGAGTTCAAAATGCCATTTGCAACCTTTTTGAGTATAAACATTGATATGTTTGGAGCTAGCTAAAAATTTGACCTTTTTCAATTTGGGTTTGGGTTTGGGTTCAGCCCAATGTTCTAACTCAACACCCCAAACTGAAACCCCCTCTTCATTCACTCCCTTTTCCTCTACTTTTCAGTTCTAAAGAGATTAATGGTGAGTGGAATGGGAGATTAAAACTCAAGCCCTAGTTTTCTATTTGCAAATCAACTTCTAGTTCCAAATTCAAGAGAACCCATTGGTAAGCCTTCTCTTCACCTTCTCCAACTCCTTATCTCTTGAATTTCAGAAATTCCTAAACCTAACTTTGGGAATGTTCTTCTTTTGAGCATAGATTCAAGCTCATTTGGGTTGTGTTGAAGAGTGGTTGATTCTCCCTTTGCTTTCAAGCCTCTTCTACATTGATTTTGTGAAAAGGTGTGATTTTTATCTCACATCTAAGTCTATGATTATCTTTGATTATTAGGTATGAATTCCTAGCACTTATTCATGTGCATTTGATTTTGATTTGGATTGGTTTTGTGAATATTCCAAATTTTAGTGTTTTGAGTTCAAATCTTCAAAAATCATAGCTTTGTTGTTTAAACTTGTTTTTGGTGATGCATCGAAGAGCCTATAGGGCCGTGTTGCCGTTTGGCATAAATCCCTAGCGCCATTGCTCATTCGTTTGCGAATTGGACGAGATTGCATAGCAATCATATAGGCCGGAAAATTGCCCAAGCTCCAGCCAGTCGACTGACATTTCCAGTCAGTCGACTGGCTGTCGCTATTATGCATTCCGAGGGCCATCTGCAGAGCCATGGGGCTCTGTTTCCCTGCAGTCAGTCGACTGACTCTCTGAGTTCATTCGACTGACCAGTATCCCGCATATTTTCAGGGACTGTGATCAGTCGACTGAACTCATTAAGCCAGTCAACTGACCTATTCTTAAATGCCTATTATGCCTATTTTGCCTATTTGGGTTGTGATTCCAGTTTTTATCGATTCGTTTTGATTCCTAATTGATGCTATCAATTTTTCGACTTTGATGACTTCTAATATGGAATTCTTGGAAATATCCATTTTGATGGATTTGATATCGATTTCTTTGGAATTAATTCACGTTTTCGTATGTGAATTTTGGTGATTGATTGTTTCTACAATCATTTTTGTGCTTTGTCACTTTAAAATACAAAGGTTTCTATACTGGTAGTAAATATTCAAACTCTTTATCAAAGATTATTTAAACTCTATTTTCAATATCAAACTCGTTTATAAAACCGTTTTCCAACCTATTAGTATATATAAACCTTTACCTCACTCGTATGAGAAATCTAACTAAACGGCTTAGTAAAACGAGTGGTATGAAAAGCTTGCGTTTACTTCGTCGGTTAATTCTTGGACTTGTTCGATTGAATCTCTTGTGACAATTTTGTAGTGGAGATCTACAATTTGTTCGTAAATATTTAAGTTAAGCTAGTGGTTATGGGACATGATGCTAAGCTCATATATTTACTAGCTTACTGTAATTGACACTACTTGATGATCATGACGATCATTTTTGGTGATTTAGACTAGCAATGTGCGATGTCTCTTTGTCTGCGAGGGAGACTAAACCCCGTTTTGTGGAGTTTCGACTCAAATTGGTGGGGTGGCAACCCATGGTCTCCGGGCCGTTTGTGGAGCTTCGGCTCAATTTGTGATGGTTAGCAACCATGGAATTAGCGTTCCGTTTGTGATACACGTGTTGGTGAGCTTTATGCTCCCGTTTGTGATAGGCCTTCCCCTTTTTTTTTGATTTCTGGGATTTGTGTTTCACCAATTTTTGTGATTTTCATCGGTAAGTTTTATCAATATTTGTGCATTGGTGAATTTGTGTGTCATTGACCTTTGTGATTGACATTGATATAATTGTCAATATTTATGGTTGGTGAATGATATAAGAAGTATGACATTCCTTTTGATCTTTGAGAAGATTTTTGTGATATTGATTAATCTCTTGTTGATTTTCAATTACTTATTTATCACAGCTTGGCATTGTGATTATTATACGTTTAGTCATATCTCTTATTCTATATCATTTCATCTGATATTTATAGCTAGACTGATCCGTTTACTATTTTCTTATTAAATAATACTCGGGTCAGACCGAGATGTTACAAGTGCTTCTGCTTGAATTCTCATCCAGGATCATTGCCTTGACTTTTGGCTAACTACTTAGATTAGTAGTTTTTGTTGTATACACTTGAGATATAGAATCATGGTTGTATCCATATTCTTTTGTATAGCACTGGTAGCTATTTCTTTTGTGATAGTGTGGATCTTGTTGACCACTACTCTAATGAACACTTTTATGTGTTATATATATTCATATCTATTTCCGCCTTTGTGATATGAATTATCGATGACTGATTTGTGTTATGTTTATTTCTATATTTGTTTCCGAACATTACATATAGCCATTGTGTAGTAGCTTTGAGTTTGTATCGGTATGTCGGATTTCCTCTTGAGATGAAAAGTTATATTTTTATCTGGCATACCGGTACTCGCACAAAGCAATTATACAGATGGTCGCTCCTCAACAGCCTTATTCTCTATGCTAGTTGACAGCATTACTTCGTAGTGTTCTTGGCTAGCGTGGGTATAGAGGTGGGGCGTCACATCAACCCACTCCTCACTTGGGTTATTTTCATTCTTTCTAGTCTAATATTTAACATTATTCATACCCATTCTTATTTGGATTTGTTTCCTGATGTTAATTTTTGTTCTTGCTTATATGGATGTTATTCTTATATGGTAAAAACTCCTTTTGCGTTATCGGTGTGGTCTCATGGAACTTTTATATGATCCCCATTATTTGAGTTATCTCACGCTGGTTCCAAACGATCTAGGTGCTACTTTGTCATAATGCCTGGGTCAGATCTAGTTTTTTCCCAGGTTGTCTTTGGTGTTATGGAGATCTGTGAGGGGAGCTGGAGATTCACCTATCGTTAGTATTTTATTTTCCGTTGTATTATGTAGTATCCCTATTAGCATTTTGTAAGGTAAGGATTTTGTAACTGTCTAGCTATTAAGGTTTGTTTTTAACTCGGATGTACTTTGTATTTTTTGAGTGATGGTTTTTACTATCCTTGTTATATTATATGCTGTCGATTCTGCTATAAGATTCTGTTTTTCCTCTATTTCTATGTTTCTGTGATGACCCGCCATTTATCTCCACAGAATGACGCATCGTCTTGAAGAAAGAAAGGGATAGAAAAGAGAAAAGAAAGAAGAGAAAGGAGAAAAAAACAACAGAATCTCAACAGCGAAACGAATAAATTATATTAATAACATAAGTATTACATAGTATACAACAACTATCAGAGTTACACAGACAATACAACACATACTAGACAGTTATAAACACCTGTCTAGTTATTACAACTCAGTACAATACAAAGAAACCACTCAGAGATACCAACACAGCGGAACACACTATATAACTATAACGCAGAAGCCTCCTACTTCATTGCTCCTCCACAATTAGTCAAAGCTAACCTGAATCTCTTGGCTACTCGTAAAAATTTAAGTACCCAAAAGTTTAAGAAAAACAGAAACAAACTCCGGGTCAGACATGGGTCTGGTGTGAGTAACAGGTTAAGGTTGCTTAACTTTGAAAAACTTTTGAAAAGAAAGGTATCATGTAAGACTTCCCACACATAAACATGGAAAAGATTTTACCTTACGCTAATCGAAACATTTGATAGGAAATCCGATGATATTATAATAGGTCTAGGGTTTTCAAATAAATAGAATAGCCGAAAATGTTACATCTATTAAATTCTAGCTACTAGCCACAAAAGTGGGTAATACAATCAAAACCGTTGGCACTTATTGGATTATGGATTCTATACAATGGCAGGGCTGCCGGGGTACCGCCCGTCACAGTACGTGGCCTAGATCACCGTACCGAGGATTACTCCCAATCCCCTGCAACACAAAGCCGGAACCATTCCTTACTGAACAGTTCCGAAAAAGACCACCCTGCAGTTTTGATCAGCAATCGCACCACACAGCCGAAATAAAAGGGACATCTAGACAGGGGTAAATCTCGTCCTACTTGGGCATGACCCACTTAGCCTTGTTGCACCTCCTTTTTTTTATCTAGTCTCGGTTGATGAGGCTTGAGGCTACGATTACCTTTATAGAACACATCACTTAGAATGCTCATCATCCACCTGACGATGTTCTGAAAGCATTCAATCCGTACAAGTTCGTTCCGGGTTCGAACGAAACCGAAGGCATTATCTCGTTACACTCATTTTGGAATCACTCTCAGAGTTAACGACGATAACCTTGCACTCTGAATCTTTATCTTCACTTCAGATTCATGACCTATCGTTAATTTGGATCGATGTGGTTTTCGGATATCCAAATATGGAAACCCGATCCCAGTCTCAAAGAATCCAAAACGTATCTTTTAAGGCCAAGTTGTTTTAAAGTTTAAAACAATTCAATTCATTTTCTATATACACACAGATAGATAATTTACAACATCACAATAGATAATCAACATTATCATCATAAACAGGTAATCCATATCATCATTATAAACAGATAATCCATATTATCATCCCAATGCAACCAAAGCATCCATATCACGCATCATTACTCATCTCATAGCTGAGATTACAAACCATTCAAGGCAGCCAATATTATTCATCCATACATAAGCAATGATTTACTTAATCACATTATAATTAATTTAAAATGAATTAAATTAATTACTTCCATCTCCAATTAATTTAAAGTAGATTAAGTTAATTACTTCATCATATAAATCTTGCTTACATATCCATTTAATTAACTATAAATCAATTAATTAATCATCTTTCAATTAATCACCTTAATTAATCACCCTTGATTAATTATCCTTAATTACATTCAAGTAATTATCCTTTAATTAATTTCACAAATTAATTATCCTCAAACAATTAAAGTAATTAATCTTTAATTACTTCATTAATTAATTAACTATAATTAATTACATTAATCCTTTATTAATTAATTACTTTATTTATTAATTATTCCTTAATTAATCAATCCTAAATTTACATCATTAATTTTATTAATTAATGATTTATAATTACATTTTTAATTAATCTCTCTATTTCAATTAATTGCATTAAGTAATTTATCTTCAATTAAACCACATATATTAATCACCCTTGATTAATAACATCAAATAATTAACTACCCTTAATTACTCATTCCATAAATTAATTACCCTTAATTAATTATCTTAGTTAATCCCTTGATTAATTTCAAAGTAATTAAATCCAAATTACTTTCATTATTAAATCATCTTCCGCTAATTACATCCAGTAATTACCATTAATTACTTCCTTAAGTAATTGCACTCCATTAATTACATAAAGTAATTATTATCAAACCATCCAGTGATTATTTAGTTCAATTAAACTTAATTAATTAACTTAATCTAATCATATTAAACCCAATTAATTACATTAAGTAATTAATTTCTAAATTACTTCATTAAGTAATTACACTTAAACAATTCGCAATTGATTATCTTTAAAATAATTAATCTAATTAATTATTAAAATTAATCACATTAATTAATTGTTAAATAATCTTCGTTAATGACCTTCATTAACAATTCTTTAATTTCTTTCTTAAGAAATATATTTAGGTTAATCATTATTAATTACAAACTAATTAATATTTAATTACTACTTAATTAACCTCTAATTATTTAATTAATTAAGAGTTAACTACAACTTAATTAATTCTTGGTTACTTGATTAATAAATCTTTAATCATTAATTAAAATCTAATTAATAATCCTTAATTACAAATTAATTAACCTTAATTAATTAATCTCAATCATTAATTAATTAATTTAAAAACTCTAAATTACTTAATTAATCATCCATATCATTAATTAATTAAATAATTAATTATTCATCTTAATTATCTTAATAATTTAATGAATCCAAATCATTAAATTTTATTTATCTTTAAGATAAGCATTCCTTACTTAATTAAAGTATTAAGAACAAATTTTTTTCAAATTTACCTTAAATTTCATTTTAAATTTTAGATTTTAAAATCAATACAAATTTAACTTAAACAAGGTTTTAAAAATAATTCAAAACCTTTTTATCTCCTATGTTAAAGAAACATCCATTTTAGAAAGAAGTTTTTAAAAGAATTTAAACCAAATTCATCTTTAAATGCAAATTGGTTTAAAATATACTTTAAACATTCCAAGTTATTTAAAAACAAGTTCAATTTAAAAATTTCCTTAAATTTCAAATCTGAAATACAGATTAAATCTTTATTCCAGATTTAACTTGAATCTTTAAAAGATTTTCTTACATTCCAAATCTTCATTTTAAAAATCCAAATCATTTAACCATTTCTAAAATAGTTAAAACAAATCAAATTTGAAAACTTATTTTGTTTTAAAAACTGAAATTCAAACCAAATTCCAGATTTTAAGTCTCAGATTCAAACATATTTTAAAGTTTATATTTTACAGTTTAAATTCAAAACAAAATACACTTAAAAGTTGTATAAAACCAAACTTAAATTTCAAACTTAATTTATTTCAAATCTAAGATTCAAATTAATTTGCAATCAGGTTCAAACTCAGTGTAACAACCCGCATATTTATCGATTTTATATTTAAATATTTTATTTAAATATTTTATCGTTAATCGGATTTTAGTCCGAAAAGCTACTTTTTGCAAACAGTCGAATTGGGACTCGAGACCACCCCCATTGAGTTCAAAATGACGTTTGCGACCTTTTTGAGTATAAGCTTCGATATGTTTGGAGAAAGTTGAATTTTGCTACTTTTCACTTAGGGCTTTGGTTTGGGCTGAGCCCACTTATGTATTTAGTTCCAACCCTCTCCTCTTCATTCACTTCTTTTCTATTTTCCTAATACTCAAGCTTTTATGTTAATGGGGGAAGGGAAGAGGAAATAGAAACTCCCAAGCCCTAGTTGCTCTTGATAATCCAAATTCTTGCTCCAAATTCAAAGAGAAGGATAGGTAAGCCTCTTCTCCATCTTCTCCATCTCTTCTCCTCTTCAATTTCAGAAAATATCCTAAACCTAATTAAGGAAAATATGTGTTTTATTCTTAGATTGAAGCTTGTTGAGTAAGAGTGAAGAGTGGTTAGCCTTTCCTTTGCATTTGAGCTTCTTCTTCTTGTTCTTGAGTTAAAAAGGTGAGATTTTTATCTCACATCTATGCTTATATTTATCTTCGATTGTTAGGTATGAATTCCTAACACTTATTCGTGTGCATTTGCTTTTGGTTTGGATTGAATTGGTGTATATTCCAATTTTTAGTGTTTTGAGTTCATTTCGTTAAAAATCCTAACTTCTATGTTTGAACATGTTTTTGGTGATGCATCGAGGAGCATATAGGGCCGGGTAGTCGATTGACATAAACCCATAGCGCCGTTGCTCGTGCGAATGCAATTTTGGTCAAGGTTGAACCTCATTTGTAATAGGCATGGATGTGGCTGGAAACAGGCTCGGCCGACCGACCCCTCTGGTCCGGTCGACCGACCTGCTTCCAAGTGCATAAGCACTTTCTGTTTTAAGGTTCGGCCGACCGAGTACAGGGTTCGGTCGACCGACCTGCTGTCCCGAGAGGTTCCCAACCTTTGGTTCGGTTGACCGACTCAGGGAGTCCGGTCGACCGACCTGATGATTTTTGCCAGATTAGCCTATTTTGCTAATCCGTTTGAATATCCAACTTTAATCGATTTGTGTTGTCTCCCTTTTGTTGTTATCATTTATTATCGACTTTGATGACCTTTTCTTTGGGAATTTTAGATATATCCACTTTGATGGATTTTATATCGATTTCTTTGGATTTTATTCACATTTTCGAATGTGAATCTTTGTGATTGATTGTTCCTACAATCTTCTTTGTGATTTGTCACTTTAAAAATATAAAGGTTTTCTATACTGGTAGTAAATATCAAAACTCTTTCCTCAAACGATTTCAATACTATTTTAATACCAAATTCGTTTACAAAACCGTTTTCCAATCTATTAGTATATATAAACCTTTACCTCACTCGTATGAGAAATCTAATTAAACGACTTAGTAAAACAAGTGGTATGAAACGCTTGCGTTCACTTTGTCGGTTAATTCTTGGACTTGTTCGATTGAAACTCTTGTGACAATTTTATAGTGGAGATCTACAGTTTGTTCGTAAATATTTAAGTTAAGCAAGTGGTTATGGGACATGAAGCTAAACTCATATATTTACTAGCTTAGTGTAATTGACACTTCTCGTTGATCATGATGATCATCTTTGTGATTTAGACTAGCAATGTGCGATGTCTCTTTGTCTGCGAGGGAGACTAAACCCCGTTTTGTGGAGTTTCGACTCAAATTGGTGGGGTAGCAACCCACGGTCTTCGGACCATTCGTGTGTCAGGTCCTCGGACCATTCATGTGTCAAATTAATGGCTAGCTACCATGAGATAGCTTCTCGTTCATGTGTTACAGCTGTTGGTGAGTTTTCATGCTCCCGTTCGTGTGATAGGCCTCCCCCTATTTTGTGTGATTTCTGGTTTTCGTGTGTCGAATTCTGGAATTTCCTTCTTCACCTAATTTTGTGATTTCTATTGATATGATTTATCAATTTTTGTGCATAGGTGAATTTGTGTGTCATTTACTGGATTTCTTGAGATGATTTCTAGAATTTGTGCTTCACCAATTTTCGTGATTTCCATTGATAAGTTTTATCAATATTTGTGCATTGGTGAATTTGTGTGTCATTGACTTTTGTGATTGACATTGATATAATCGTCAATATTTATGGTTTGGTGAACGAAATAAGGAGTATGACATTTCCTTTGATTCTTGTGTAGATTGGTGATATTGATTAATCTCTTGTTGATTTTCAATTACTTATAAATATCACAGCTTGGCATTGTGATTATTATGCGTTTAGTCATATCTCTTATTTTATATCGTTTCATCTGATATTTATAGTTAGACTGATCTGTTTATTATTTTCTTATTAAATAATACTCGGGTCAGACCGAGATGTTACAGGTGCTTCTGCTTGACTTCTCCCCAGGGATTCATTACTCTGACTTTTGGCAAACTACTTAGATTAGTAGTTTATTTTGTTGTATACACCTGAGATATAGACTTATTGTTGTATTCTTTTGTGTATTTCGTGAAACTATTCTTTTGTGATATTGTGGATCTTTTTAGACCACTACTCTGATGTACACTTTCATGTGTTAATTATATATTCATGTCTTCTTCCGCCTTTGTGATATGAATTATCTGTGACTGAATTATGTTATGTTTATTTCTGTACTTGTTTCCGAAGATATTATAGCCACCGTGTGATATCTTTGAGTTTGTGTCGGCATGTCGGATTCCCTCTTGATAAAGAATTGCATGTTATACTATCTGACATATCGATGCTCGCACAGAGCAATTACACGGATGGTCGCTCCTCAACAGCCTTATTCTCCGTGCTAGTTGACAACATTACTTCGTAGTGTTCTTGGCTAGCGTGGGTATAGAGGTGGGGCGTCAGATCTTGGTATCAGAGCCAAACTTCGGAATAATATAGAATAATTTAGCAAGGATCATGTCCTAAGTCTTTCTTAGGAGTTGTGCTTTAGGATTTTATTCGGGTCTTCGTACCGTTCTATCCTACTTTCTTTTATGATTCCTTGTTTTATCTATCAAGATTGCTTGATATTTATTTTGAGAGTAACGTTTTCCTCTTCTTTCTTTCTTTCTTAAAGAAGATAAATGGTTAGACCTGGCCGTCCCAGCGTCGGTCATTCTAGTGCTACTCCCCAGGATGGAGTATTTATGTCTGCCCAGCAACTTCTTGATTTAGTAAAGAACGCTCAAGCAGCCGGACCCATTCAACAGCCTACTCATCCTAGATCCGGTTTTGCACGCTTGTGCAAAGACTATACCGATTTGGGTGGAAGGCCATTCAAAGGATCCGAGAGTGTTATTGAAATTCAAGCTTGGCTCAAATCATGCGATCGCATCTTTTCTCGCATGAACCTTATTGATCTACATCGAGTCCAAGTGGCTTCTAGCATGCTCCAAGAAAGAGCGTTAGATTGGTATGAGCTCCTAATTTCTTAAATCGTTGAAGCGGATCTCACTTGGGAGCAATTCCGGGAAAGATTCGAATCGAAATTTGTGCCGGAGGCTGAAAAAGTAACTTTAGCCCGGCGTTTCACAGACCTTGTTCAAGGTGAATCTTCTGTGACAGACTATGTCGCATCCTTCGAATCTCTGTCCAAATACGGGGTTGAGTATGTTAATACCCCATTGAAGAAAAATCAGAGATTTGTCTATGGCTTGAATAAGAATCTTAAGAAGCCATTACTTCTGAAACTTGAGGTTTCATTTGATCAACTTATTGATATCGCTCTTCGTCTTGAAGAGGCCGATAATGAAGGTGATGTTGAAGTTGTGCGTGCCCAACGGAACTTCGACAATAACTTGAAGAGGCCTATCAAATTCAAAGGCCCCGATTCTAATAAGAAAGGGAAGCAACAAACTCAGGTAGCAAAAGTTCCTACCTCTAGTCGTGGACGATGCTACAATTGTGGTTCGACAGACCACCAAGTAAGGGAGTGCCCGAAACCCCTCTTTTGCCGTTATTGCAAAGGTTCGGGTCATCTTTTATCTTCGCGTCCTAAGCTTCCAAGCAAGTGAGAAGGAAAGCTGCAGGTTCCTGGCAACTCTTCTCTTGGTCAAGGTATTTTCATTCAATCCTTGATGGCATTGTTTTAATTCGTGAACTTTCTATTTGAGTTCTTTTTGATATGGGTTTCATCTCACTATTTTATATCAAAAGAACTTGTCGATTCTTTTTCTTTGAATATTTTGGGCTTGATGACTTCTTTGAGGATTGCGAATCCGGATGGTAGATCTGCAACCCTCAATTCGCTTTTATTTGATGTCGAAATTATTTTATGTGATTTATCTTTCCGAGCTGATATTTTTACTTGGGCTTCGGAATTTACTTTTGTATGGATTGGCTTAATCGTTGTGAAGCCCATATCCTATTTTCTCGTGTGGACTTTTCCTCTTCGACATTTTCAATATGTTAAGCAGATTTCTATTTTTCCTTTATGATTTTGATTCCAACTTGATGGCATCATTTTATTCCTTAAGCCCACTTATAAGGAAAGTGTTGTTTCTCTTATCTAAATAGTTTGAGAAATTTTCCGGTATTTTTTAGCTTGTCTTAGGATTATCACCTAAGTAATCTTTTGTGTGGTGCTAAGGTCTTTTCAGTTTGACCTTACCACCGGTTTTCATTTGCTACGAATTGCGGAAGTTAGCATTCCACTTACCGCATTCCGCACTTGTTATGATTCCTATGAATGACTTATTTTTTCATCCAGTTTGTCCAGCTTATTTCATCCATTTTATAGATCGAATATTCTATGAATATCTCGATGACTTTCTTGTACTTATTGATTTTGGATGAAAATAGCCATTTAAAATTTTGAAAATCTTTTTCATAAGATTTATTTATAAGTACAATTTGATTTTTTTTCTTAAAATGAACAAAGAATATTCTTAAAAGTTATTAAGAAACATGTTTATTATCTAGAAGATGATTTTGTGATTGTATTGCCCATTTAGTGTTTTAAGAATTTTGGTCGATGCGCTTGATCAACGTTATCGATAGGAATTTCCTAAACGCTTTGATGAGACAGTCAGACACAGTATATTAACTTGAAAATAGTAAATTTTTCTAGAAAGATTATTACATAATGATAAATGTAATTTTGAAAGTTTTAACTTTTCAGGAAAGAAGATTATTTAAAAGAAATTCTTTCTTTTCGATACTTTTATTCTTGTGATTCCTGGAGGGGGACCAAGACTTTGCTATTTGTACCGATACTAGTCGTATTGGTTTGGATGCCGTTCTCTTGCAAAGGAGAACGTGCTATCTCTTGTGCTTCTAGATCATTATAGCTTATCGAGACTAGATATGCCACTCATGATCTGGTGCTCTCGGCTATTGTTTTTACTTTTGGAATTTGGCATCATCATATTTGGATGAGAAATTTGTTCTCTACCTCGATCATAAATTTTTGGAATAATTATTTTCTCATATGGAACTCCATGTTGACTCGAGTTCCTGACATCTTATGATCTTGATATTCTTTTTATTCCTGGAAGGGAAATCGTGTTGCCAATGCGCTTTGTCGTAAGCAACAAGTGGTTGATTCTTTGATGTTGTCTGAATGGAATTATCTTTTCACCAAGTTCATCGGATGTTTTGGTACACTTCGTTTTATTGAGTTTTATCTCATTCCTTTTATGGACTAGTGTCCGATGTTATTTTATGGTGTTCGATTCATCGGATGTGCTGTTATTATACTACATCGATGTTCCATCTTATTTGATTCATTGGTTGTACCGTTGTACTACATCAATGTCTTTGCTTTTGATTCATTGGATGTACCGTTGTACTACATCAATGTCTTTGCTATTTGATTCATTGGATGTACCGTTGTACTACATCAATGTCTTTGCTATTTGATTCATTGGATGTACCGTTTGTACTACATTAATGTCTTTCCTTTTGATTCATTGGATGTACCGTTTGTACTACATCAATGACTTTGCTTTTGATTCATTGGATGTACCGTTGTACTACATCAATGTCTTTGCTATTTGATACATTGGATGTACTGTTGTACTACATCAATGTCTTTGCTATTTGATTCATTGGATGTACCGTTTGTACTACATCAATGACTTTGCTTTTGATACATTGGATGTACCGTTGTACTACATCAATGTCTTTGCTATTTGATTCATTGGATGTACCGTTTGTACTACATCAATGACTTTCCTTTTGATTCATTGGATGTACCGTTTGTACTACATCAATGTCTTTCCTTTTGATTCATTGGATGTACCGTTTGTACTACATCTATGTCTTTGCTTTTCGATTCATTGGATGTACCGTTTGTACTACATCAATGACTTTGCTTTTGATTCATTGGATGTACCATTGTACTAAATCAATGTCTTTGCTATTTGATTCATTGGATGTACCATTTGTACTACATCAATGACTTTGCATTTGATACATTGGATGTACCGTTGTACTACATCAATGTCTTTGCTATTTGATTCATTGGATGTACCGTTTGTACTACATCAATGACTTTCCTTTTGATTCATTGGATGTACCGTTTGTACTACATCAATGTCTTTCCTTTTGATTCATTGGATGTACCACTTGTACTACATCAATGTCTTTGCTTTTCAATTCATTGGATGTACCGTTTGTACTACATCAATGTCTTTGCTTTTAGATTCATTGGATGTACCGTTTGTACTACATCAATTTTTTTTCTATTTCATTCATTGGATGTACCGTATGTACTACATCAATGTCTTTGCTTTGGTTCATTGGGCGTACCATTTTTGTACTACGCTGATGTCCCAAATTGTTTGAGTTTCTAGTTTCTCGGGCGTACCGTTTTTGTACTATGCCGTTGCACCGGCTCAATTTTCTGCTATTCTTGACGTTCCGCACGTCTTTTATCTACGGGAATGCCTTAGGGATTCCGGTTTTTCATTCTTGAGCTCGGTGTTATTGTGGAAATTGAAGTTTCACCAGATTTCTTGCTAACTCTTTCGTGCACTTTATGGTGAACTTCCTATTTCAAATTTTCTTTTGTGTTGATATGCTTCCATGGTTGTTACTTCTTATTTTCCACTTAAGTATTGCGAGGACGCAATTTCTTTAAGGAGGGGAGTCTGTAACAACCCGCATATTTATCGATTTTATATTTAAATATTTTATTTAAATATTTTATCGTTAATCAGATTTTAGTCCGAAAAGCTACTTTTTGCAAACAGTCGAATTGGGACTCGAGACCACCCCCATTGAGTTCAAAATGACGTTTCCGACCTTTTTGAGTATAAGCTTCGATATGTTTGGAGAAAGTTGAATTTTGCTACTTTTCACTTAGGGCTTTGGTTTGGGCTGAGCCCACTTATGTATTCAGTTCCAACCCTCTCCTCTTCATTCACTTCTTTTCTATTTTCCTAATACTCAAGCTTTTATGTTAATGGGGGAAGGGAAGAGGAAATAGAAACTCCCAAGCCCTAGTTGCTCTTGATAATCCAAATTCTTGCTCCAAATTCAAAGAGAAGGATAGGTAAGCCTCTTCCCCATCTTCTCCATCTCTTCTCCTCTTCAATTTCAGAAAATATCCTAAACCTAATTTAGGAAAATATGTGTTTTATTCTTAGATTGAAGCTTGTTGAGTAAGAGTGAAGAGTGGTTAGCCTTTCCTTTGCATTTGAGCTTCTTCTTCTTGTTCTTGAGTTAAAAAGGTGAGATTTTTATCTCACATCTATGCTTATATTTATCTTCGATTGTTAGGTATGAATTCCTAACACTTATTCGTGTGCATTTGCTTTTGGTTTGGATTGAATTGGTGTATATTCCAATTTTTAGTGTTTTGAGTTCAATTCGTTAAAAATCCTAACTTCTATGTTTGAACATGTTTTTGGTGATGCATCGAGGAGCATATAGGGCCGGGTAGTCGATTGACATAAACCCTTAGCGCCGTTGCTCGTGCGAATGCAATTTTGGTCAAGGTTGAACCTCATTTGTAATAGGCATGGATGTGGCTGGAAACAGGCTCGGCCGACCGAACCCTCTGGTCCGGTCGACCGACCTGCTTCCAAGTGCATAAGCACTTTCTGTTTTAAGGTTCGGCCGACCGAGTACAGGGTTCGGTCGACCGACCTGCTGTCCCGAGAGGTTCCCAACCTTTGGTTCGGTCGACCGACTCAGGGAGTCCGGTCGACCGACCTGATGATTTTTGCCAGATTAGCCTATTTTGCTAATCCGTTTGAATATCCAACTTTAATCGATTTGTGTTGTCTCCCTTTTGTTGTTGTCATTTATTATTGACTTTGATGACCTTTTCTTTGGGAATTTTAGATATATCCACTTTGATGGATTTTATATCGATTTCTTTGGATTTTATTCACATTTTCGAATGTGAATCTTTGTGATTGATTGTTCCTACAATCTTCTTTGTGATTTGTCACTTTAAAAATATAAAGGTTTTCTATACTGGTTAAATATCAAAACTCTTTCCTCAAACGATTTCAATACTATTTTAATACCAAATTCGTTAACAAAACCGTTTTCCAATCTATTAGTATATATAAACCTTTACCTCACTCGTATGAGAAATCTAATTAAACGACTTAGTAAAACAAGTGGTATGAAACGCTTGCGTTCACTTTGTCGGTTAATTCTTGGACTTGTTCGATTGAAACTCTTGTGACAATTTTATAGTGGAGATCTACAGTTTGTTCGTAAATATTTAAGTTAAGCAAGTGGTTATGGGACATGAAGCTAAACTCGTATATTTACTAGCTTAGTGTAATTGACACTTCTCGTTGATCATGATGATCATCTTTGTGATTTAGACTAGCAATGTGCGATGTCTCTTTGTCTGCGAGGGAGAATAAACCCCGTTTTGTGGAGTTTCGACTCAAATTGGTGGGGTAGCAACCCACGGTCTTCGGACCATTCGTGTGTCAGGTCCTCGGACCATTCGTGTGTCAAATTAATGGCTAGCTACCATGAGATAGCTTCTCGTTCATGTGTTATAGCTGTTGGTGAGTTTTCATGCTCCCGTTCGTGTGATAGGCCTCCCCCCTATTTTGTGTGATTTTTGGTTTTCTAGAATTTGTGCTTCACCAATTTTCGTGATTTCCATTGATAAATTTTATCAATATTTGTGCATTGGTGAATTTGTGTGTCATTGACTTTTGTGATTGACATTGATATAATCGTCAATATTTATGGTTTGGTGAACGAAATAAGGAGTATGACATTTCCTTTGATTCTTGTGTAGATTGGTGATATTGATTAATCTCTTGTTGATTTTAGATTACTTATAAATATCACAGCTTGGCATTGTGATTATTATGCGTTTAGTCATATATCTTATTCTATATCGTTTCATCTGATATTTATAGTTAGACTGATCCGTTTATTATTTTCTTATTAAATAATACTCGGGTCAGACCGTGATGTTACAGGTGCTTCTGCTTGACTTCTCCCCAGGGATTCATTACTCTGACTTTTGGCAAACTACTTAGATTAGTAGTTTATTTTGTTGTATACACCTTAGATATAGACTCATTGTTGTATTCTTTTGTGTAGTTCGTGAAACTATTCTTTTGTGATATTGTGGATCTTTTTAGACCACTACTCTGATGTACACTTTCATGTGTTAATTATATATTCATGTCTTCTTCCGCCTTTGTGATATGAATTATCTGTGACTGAATTATGTTATGTTTATTTCTGTATTTGTTTCCGAAGATATTATAGCCACCGTGTGATATCTTTGAGTTTGTGTCGGCATGTCGGATTCCCTCTTGATAAAGAATTGCATGTTATACTATCTGACATATCGATGCTCGCACAAAGCAATTACACGGATGGTCGCTCCTCAACAGCCTTATTCTCCGTGCTAGTTGACAGCATTACTTCGTAGTGTTCTTGACTAGCGTGGGTATAGAGGTGGGGCGTCACACTCAGGTTTTAACTTAGTTTAAATTCCAGTTACATTTAAACTTTCTTTAAAACTTAAAAATAGAACAGGCTTCTGGTTTTGCTTTAAAACCCGAAATAATATAATATACTCGAGCCTACCCCACAACGACTTCGAATCAGATCCTGCCCTGCTTCGAGTTGAAACTCAAATCCCCCGAGACCAACGCGAGGCAACCAAAATCCTACAACCACCCCAAAACCCAACAACAATGCCCGTCAGAAACCAGTGCACCGTGCACATGCACGGCGCCGCCGACCAACTTCTGTCGACATCACACCGTCGAGCAGAACGGTGATCACCCTCACACCAGAATCCGGCCACCACAACATCCATCCATACCTGAAATCGAAAACAAGCTTCTCACCCAAACCTGGAACCGAAACAGAACTCCATACCCAAATCTGTCGACGACGCTCGTCCTCCCTCTGCCGATCACCAGAACTCCAGGGGCTCCGGCCATAACCTTGTCCATTCCCTAACCACCATTACCCAAAATATAGTTGAACTCGATCAACTGAGGAGGACGTACCAAAGAAAAAACTTTAACCCATACAAACTAGGGTTCCAAACTTTAAATCACAATCAATCATCTCCAAAATGAAATACAACCCAATCTAATAATTTTCTTGGCCTCTCCGATCACTCATCTACCTCCAGAAGAAAATCCAACCTTCCAAAATCCACAGATCAACATATTTTCTCAAATTAACCCAAACAATGCAATTCAATACTGTACCTTCGATTCCCTTATAAAAATTGTGATATTGATCTTAGAAATCATGATGTAGTATAGGGTTTTAATTTACATTACTGATTTGTTAAATTTACATAATTGAATTTTCAATAAATTCAAACTACCCTGTTCTTTTTTTTTTTCTCTCTTCTGTTTTCCAGAGAATTGCTATTAAATGTTTATCTTAAATAAATTTTTAAATCTTGATCTTTAAAGTCAATAAACATATCTTGTTTAAATCCTACATTCTAACAGCAACCAGATCAAAGGATATTGGATTCTTTTGTTTAGAATCTAAATTTAAACTGAGAACAAGCAAAGGCAATTTCAACAGCAAAATCACCTATTCATTCATATATACACAAGCATTTTTCAAAGATATATACATAATTTAAACTTCATCAGATAAACTAGCATGCAACTCAAACTTTTACCTACTTAAATTTTAAAAAGTGGAGTTACTCACCTTTTAACAGAAGACAGAGCACCCTTTGTTTTGATTTGAAAACAGCTTTTGACAGAGAAACTTTTGACTGGAATGCTTGCTTTAAAAACTTGAGTTGTTTGAATGCTGTGATGCTTTTAACTTGCTTTTAAAAATCCTTTTGCTCCTTGATTTACAACCTTACATGCATGCTGGCTACGGATTGAAGAATGTAGTGGCCAATTTCCAGATTTTGAATGAATGCAGGTTTTTAAAACAGATTAAAATTGCATGTGCTTTCAGATTGAAAAAATACAAACTTGCATTCTAATGTTATAGGGATTTTTTTGCCATGCATTTTTGAGGATGAGTTAAAGGAGTTTAATTTCAATTCGGAAATGGTTTCAGGGATTTCATACGTATCTCTGGGTTTGAGGAGTTCCAGAGAATGGTTTTGAAGAGTGAATATTAGTTTTGGGTTTCAAATTTTGTTTTTAAGGAGTTTTGTTTACTGATTTTCATTAGAATGAAGATTACTTAAGAGCGAAATGTTTTAGCTGAATGATTTTTTCTTAGTTTCAAAATGAAGATGAGAAAAATAAAAGAAAGGAAAAAATGCAAGTTTATATAACTTATTTTCATGATAAATTAAAAATCAAAGAAAATAAAAATAAAACTTGACACTTGTATAAAATATGAACACTTGTTAATATCTTTGCTTATTCATCTAACACATGTTATATTAGGCTTTTATATACTTACACTTGTCTCTAAAGTAATTAGCATTTATAATTAAAGTGTTAATGAAAGTTTAAACTTAATTTGTTTACAAATACTTATTTATATGTATAGCTAATTTTTAAAGAAATAAAACCATTATATTTATAAATAAAAACAATATATATATATCAATCATTTGAAAATAAAATTTTAGATAATTTAAATAAAATTTATAAAAGAGATCGTGAATTACTTGTTATTTAAATGAATTAGTGTTTCTTTAATTAGTTGTATTTTAAACTTTCGTATCTAATTACAATCATATTTATTAATAAATATTTTAGAAGAATGTTAAACAAATCTTATTATTAATCTTATTTAAATTTAAGCTAAAATCCTTTTTAAGTAGTTAAACATTTATTTTATAGATTTTAAAATCATATAGTTCTTTATTAAATAGTTTTGAAAATCTTGACATCAAAAATAAATCATAATTTCCCAATTTACCAAAAATGGTAGAATTAGAAAAATATGTTACATTAACTAAATTTAAAACGAAACTCATCCATTTAAAAAATATATATACATTATAAATAGAAAATAATTTATTAGCTTATTAAAAGATAAATTCACTAATTAAATATTTAATAAAAGAAGATTATTAAATCAATTCAAATTTATTTACAAAAATTATCAAATCAATTTAATTTTAAATACAGATTATTAAATTGATATTGCCAAAAATTCCGGGATATCACATTCCTTCCCCTTAAAAGAATTTCGTCCCCAAAATTTAAAACAAAGGTAATTTAATAATCTCATTAAAGATTAAATTTTAAAACACTGCATATATTAATCATATGCTAATGACCAAAGCAACTAATTCACCCAATCAAAACAAATCTAACTATCCAAAAAAATTCGGGATAGAACTTCCACGTGTTTCCTCGGTATAAATATCAGGATACTCGCTCTATAGAATCCATACAATCAATACTACTAAGCTACAGAGCTCTTATCTCATCTAGATCTACAAAACTAAACAAGATATCAGATTACAGACGAGTCTGACTCCACAACCAAACCTCCCAAACTGCTGGTTCTACAACCAAAAATAGATCATACACGCACTCCCTCAGAGATACGTGAAACATACTGAATCCCAGTTATCCAAACCGGCCATTCAACTCTTGAAAACCAAACTATTATCTTACCAAAACACAGAAGAAGCCCAAAACACCTCGGAGCTAGCTTCCCAGACTTACCAAAACTTATAGCTCCTTGGATATGAGAAAACTTATCCCAAACCTCTGACTCCAAAATCCAAATTCTTTCGTCTCTTATCCTCAAAATTCTTCGAACGATCCTGGGCTGCCTACAGCCTTCCTGATCAGCTCAACCCTACGCTGATGCCTCTAGACCAAACAACCTAACACAATAATCTCCTCAAGGTCAATCCAAAACCAAGAACACAACTCTACTCCACGAACAACAGAAGACTGAACAAACTTCTCCTTATCTGGAAAAGAAAAACAGAAACACCCCCAAACTGCTTCCGCTGCACAACTCTGATCCGAAGTAGAAGAAAATGCAGATGAAGAACAAGAGCACAGACTAGACAACCCATCCCAGAAATATGGTTCAACAGATCCATAAAGAAAACTCAGAAATTCCTCCGAAACCTGAGTTGCTTCACCAACTTCTATCTCAAGGGACCATCCTTCAACAAAATAGAATCACCGGTTCCACTCCAGGAATCCTAGTCGAGAAGAAAACTCGATTTCCAGATGCGAACAAACCTCTGACTTCCCTGAAGACATCCGAAAAATCTCCAACAAGCTAAGATAACACTCAAACTATCGCAAGTCACTTTTGCGATCAATCCAGCTTAATCCAAAGAAACTGCTCTCTCTATTTACTAATCAGAATAGCTTACGCTGGCCTAGCCAATCCATCGAAGAAATGGATCCATTCTGCTGCTTCAGAACTCCACTTCAGAAAAACTACTTAGCCAGAAGACTTCCTGCCAACACAGAACACTTCGAGCTGCACTGCTAACACCAATGACAAAGACTTCCTAATCCAAAGCTCTTCGAGAAACACGGACCTCAAAGCCAACCACAACATCCGGCTGAACTTAGCCACAACACCGAAACAGACACACTTCCTTACTCTTGTTTCAAAGAAACATCTTCGAAAATATCCATAGTCTCTGCATCTCATCACGCAGCTACTACTTCCTGAGGTATCAAGATACCATCACTCACTTCTGTCTTACCGACAGATCCAAACTTTACTCTTCCAATTCTGCACTTCAAAGATGAACTCCGAACCTTTAGAAGGTTTCCTTTAGAGATCGATGAAATCCTCACACCAAGATGCAAAGCTCATTCGAGACGTTATTAGGTCTACAGTCTCGACATATACCCTTCCAAACTCAAACATTCAAACTCCAACCATCGATAGTTGTGTTACACACACCACTACCTTATCTACCTTTAAAACTTATATTGGAAAACCTGAACAGGAAACCCAACAGATAGGTAAAATAAATAAATATATTTATATATAGTAAAATTACAAATACGCTCTCTCAAGATAGACACCACTCCAGAGTCTAGGTATTCACTCAACCTAGTGCTCTGATACCACCTGTGATGACCCGCCATTCATCTCCATAGAATGACGCATCGCCTTGAAGAAAGAAAGGGATAGAAAAGAGAAAAGAAAGAAGAGAAAGAAGAAAACAACAGCAGAATCTCAACAGCGGAACGAATAAATTATATTAATAACATAAGTATTACATAGTATACAACAACTATCAGAGTTACACAGACAATACAACACATACTAGACAGTTATAAACACCTGTCTAGTTATTACAACTCAATACAATACAAAGAAATCACTCAGAGATACCAACACAGCGGAACACACTATATAACTGTAACACAGAAGTCTCCTTCTCCATCGCTCCTCCACAATTCGTCAAAGCTAACCTGAATCCCTTGGCTACTCGTAAAAATTTGAGTTCCCAAGAGTTTAAGAAAAAAAGAAATAAACTCCGGGTCAGACATGGGTCTGGTGTGAGTAACAGGTTAAGATTGCTTAACTTTGAAAAACCTTTGAAAAGAAAGGTATCATGTAAGACTTCCCACACATAAACATGGAAAAGTTTTTACCTTACGCTAACCGAAACATTTGATAGGAAATCCAACGATATTATAATAGGTCTAGGGTTTTTCAAGTAAATAGAAAATAGCCGAAATTGCTATATCTTTTAAATTCCAGCTACTAGCCACAAAAGTGGGTAATACAATCAAAACCGTTGGCACTTATTGGATTTTGGATTCCATACAATGGCAGGGCTACCGGGGTACTGCCCGTCACAGTACGTGGCCTAGATCACCGTACCGAGGATTACTCCCAATCCCCTGCAACACAAAGCCGGAACCATTCCTTACTGAACAGTTCTGGACAAGACCACCCCGCAGTTGTGATCAGCAACCGCACCACACAGCCGAAATAAAAGGGATATCTAGACATGGGTAAATCTCGTCCTACTTGGGCATGACCCACTTAGCCTTGCTGCACCTCCCCTGTTTTAGCCATTCCCGGTTGATGAGGCTTGAGGCTACGATTACCTTTATAGAACACATCACTTAGAATGCTCATCGTCCACCTAACGATGTTCTGAAAGCATTCAATCCATACAAGTTTGTTCCGGCTTCGAACAAAACCGAAGGCATTATCTCGTTACTCATTTTGGAATCACCCTCAGAGTTAACGACGATAACCCTTGCACTGTGAATCTTCATCTTCACTTCAGATTCACGACCTATCGTTAATTTGGATCGATGTGTTTTTCGGATATCCAAATATGAAAACCCGATCTCGGTCTCATCGAATCCAAAATGTATCTTTTAAGGCCAAGTTGTTTTAAAGTTTAAAACAATTCAATTCATTATCTATATACACACAGATAGATAATTCACAACATCACGATAAATAATCAACATTATCATCATAAACAGGTAATCCATATCATCATTATAAACAGATAATCCATATTATCATCCCAATGCAACCAAAACATCCATATCACACATCATTACTCATCTCATAGCTGAGATTACAAACCATCCAAGGCAACCAATATTATTCATCCATACATAAGCAATTATTTACTTAATCACATTATAATTAATTTAAAATGAATTAAATTAATTACTTCCATCTCCAGTTAATTTAAAGTAAATTAATTTAATTACTTCATCATATAAATCTTGCTTACATATCCATTTAATTAATTATAAATCAATTAATTAATCATCTTTCAATTAATCACCTTAATTAATCACCCTTGATTACTTATTCCTTAATTACATTCAAGTAATTATCCTTTAATTAATTTCACAAATTAATTGTCCTCAAACAATTACAATAATTAATCTTAATTACTTCATTAATTAATTAACTATAATTAATTACATTAATCCTTTATTAATTAATTACTTTATTTATTAATTATTCCTTAATTAATCAATCCTAAATTTACACCATTAATTTTGTTAATTAATGATTTCTAATTACATTTTTAATTAATCTCTCTATTTCAATTAATTACATAAGTAATTTATCTTCAATTAAACCACATATATTAATCACACTTGATTAATAACATCCAGTAATTAACTACCCTTAATTACTCATTCCATAAATTGACTACCCTTAATTAATAATCTTAATTAATCCCTTGATTAATTTCAAAGTAATTAAATCCAAATTACTTCCATTATTAAATCATCTTCCCCTAATTACATCCAGTAATTACCATTAATTACTTCCTAAAGTAATTACACTCCATTAATTACATAAAGTAATTATTATCAAACCATCCAGTTATTATTTAATTTAATTAAACTTAATTAATTAACTTAATCTAATCATATTAAACCCAATAAATTACATTAAGTAATAAATTTCTAGATTACTTCATTAAGTAATTACACTTAAACAATTCACAATTGATTATCTTTAAAATAATTAGTCTAATTAATTATTCAAATTAATCACATTAATTAATTGTTAAATAATCTTAGTTATTGACATTCATTAACAATTCTTTAATTTCTTTCTTAAGAAATTAATTTAGGTTAATCATTATTAATTACAAACTAATTAATATTTAATTACCACTTAATTAACCTCTAATTATTTAATTAATTAAGAGTTACCTACAACTTAATTAATTCTTAATTACTTGATTAATAAATCTTTAATCATTAATTAAAATCTAATTAATAATCCTTAATTACAAATTAATTAACCTTAATTAATTAATCTCTATCATTAATTAATTAATTTAAAAACTCTTAATTACTTAATTAATCATCCATATCATTAATTAATTAAATAATTAATTATTCATCTTAATTATCTTAATAATTTAATTAATCCAAATCATTAAATTTTATTTATCTTTAAGATAAACATTCCTTACTTAATTAAAGTATTAAAAACAAATTGTTTTCAAATTTACCTTAAATTCCATTTTAAATTTCACTTTAAATTTTAGATTTTGAAATCAATACAAATTTAACTTAAACAAGGTTTTAAAAATAATTCAAAACCTTTTTATCTCCTACGTTAAAGAAACATCCATTTTAGAAAGAAGTTTTTAAAAGAATTTAAACCAAATTCATCTTTAAATTCAAATTAGTTTAAAATATACTTTAAACATTCCAAGTTATTTAAAAACAAGTTCACTTTGAAAATTTCCTTAAATTGGAAATCTGAAATACAGATTAAATCTTTATTCCAGATTTAACTTGAATCTTCAAAAGCTTTTCTTACATTTCAAATCTTTATTTTAAAAATTCAAATCATTTAACCATTTCTAAAATAGTTAAAACAAATCAAATTTAAAAACTTATTTTATTTTAAAAACTGAAATTCAAACCAAATTCTAGATTTTAAATATCAAATTCAAACTTATTTTAAAGCTTATATTTTACATTTTAAACACCATTTTTAATTCAAAACTAAATACACTTAAAAGTTGTTTAAAACCAAACTTAAATTTCAAATTTAAATTATTTCAAATTTAAGATTCAAACTAATTTGAAATCAGGTTCAAACTCAGGTTTTAACTTAGTTTAAATTCCAGTTACATTTAAACTTGCTTTAAAACTTAAAAACAGAACAGGTTTCTGTTTTAGGTTTAAAACCTGAAATAATTTAATATACTCGAGCGTGCCCCACAACGACTTCGAGTCAGATCCTGCCCTGCTTCGAGTTGAAACCCAAATCCCCCGAGACCAACGCGAGTCAACCAAAATCCTGCAACGACCCCAAAACCCAACAACACTGCCTGTCAGAAACCAGTGCACCATGCACATGCACGGTGCCGCCGACCAACTTCTATCGACGCCAAACCTTCGAACAGAACGGCGATCACCCTCACACCAGAATCCGGCCACCACAACATCCATCCATACCTGAAATCGAAAACAAGCTTCTCACCCAAACCTGGAACTGAAACAGAACTCCATACCCAAATCTGTCAACGACGCTCGTCCTCCCACTGCCGATCACCAGAACTCCAGGGGCTCCGGCCATAGCCTCGTCCATGCCCTAGCCACCATTACCCAAAATATAGTTAAACTCGATCAACTGAGGAGGACGTACCAAAGCAAAAACTTTAACCTATACAAACTAGGGTTCCAAACTTTAAATCACAATCCATCATCTCCAAAATGAAATACAACCCAATCTGATAATTTTCTTGGCCTCTCCGATCACTCATCTACCTCTAGAAGAAAATCCAACCTTCCAGAATCCAGAGATCAACAGGTTTTCTCAAATTAACCCAAACAATGCAATTCAAAACTGCACCTTCAATTCCCTTTTAAAAATTGTGTTATTGATCTTAAAAATCATGATTTAGTATAGGGTTTTAATTTACATTACTGATTTGTTAAATTTACATAATTGAATTTTCCATAAATTCAAACTACCCTGTTCTTTTTTTCTCTCTTCTATTTTCCAGAGAATTTCTACTAAATTTTTAACTTAAATAAATTTTTAACTCTTGATCTTTAAAGTCAATAAACATATCTTTTTTAAATCCTACATTCTAACAGCAAACAGGTCAAAGGATACTGGATTCTTTTGTTTAGAATCTATATTTAAACTGAGAACAAGCAAAGGCAATTTCAACAGCAAAATCACCTATTCATCCATATATGCACAGGCGTTTTTCAAAGATATATACATAATTTAAACTTCATCAGATAAACTAGCATGCAACTCAAACTTTTACCTACTTAAATTTTAAAAAGTGGAGTTACTCACCTTTTCACATCAGACAGACACCTTTTGTTTTGATTTGAAAACAGCTTTTGATAGAGAAACTTTTGACTTGAATGCTTGCTTTAAAAACTTGAGTTGTCTGAATGCTGTGATGCTTTCAACTTTCTTTTAAATATGCATTTGCTCCTTGATTTACAACCTTACATGCATGCTGGCTACAGATTGAAGAATGCAGTAGCCAATTTCCAGATTTTGAATGAATGCAGGTTTTTAAAACAGATTGAAATTACATGTGCTTTCAGATTGAAAAAAAAATGCAAACTTGCATGCTATTGTTACAGGTATTTTTTTCCATGCATTTTTGAGGATGAGTTACAGGGGTTTAATTTCAATTTGGAAATGGTTTCAGGGATTTCATATGTATCTCTGGGTTTAAGGAGTTACAGGGAATGGTTTTGAAGGGTGAATATTGATTTTGGGTTTCCGATTTTGTTTTTGAGGAGTTTTTTTTTTACTGATTTTCATTAGAATGAAGATTACTTAAGAATGAAATGTTTCAGCTGAAAGATTTTTTCTTAGTTAGAAAATGAAGAAGAGAAAAAGAAAAGAAAGGAAAAAAATGCAAGTTTATATAACTTATTTTCATGATAAATTAAAAATCAAAGAAAATAAAAATAAAACTTGACACTTGTACAAAATATGAACACTTGTTAATATCTTTGCTTATTCATTTAACACATGTTATATTAGGCTTTTATATACTTACACTTGTCTCTAAAGTAATTAGCATTTATAATTAAAGTGTTAATGAAAGTTTAAACTTAATTTGTTTACAAATACTTATTTATACGTATAGCTAATTTTTAAAGAAATAAAACCATTATATAAATAAAAACAATATATATATATATATATATATATATATATATATATATATATATATATCAATCATTTGAAAATAAAATTTTAGATAATTTAAATAAAATTTATAAAAGAGATTGTAAACTACTTGTTATTTAAATGAATTAATGTTTCATTAATTAGTTGTATTTTAAACTTTCATATCTAATTACAATCATATTTATTAATAAATATTTTAAAAGAATGTTAAACAAATCTTATTATAAATCTTATTTAAATTTAAGCTAAAATCCTTTTTAAACAATTAAACATTTATTTTATAGAGTTTAAAATCATATAGTTCTTTATTAAATAGTTTTGAAAAGCTTAACATCAAAAATAAATCATAATTTCCCAATTTACCAAAAATAGTAGAATTAGAAAGTATGTTATATTTATTAAATTTAAAACGAAACTCATCCATTTAGATATATATATAAATATATATACACTATAAATAGAAAACAATTTATTAGCTTATTAAATGATAAATTCACTAATTAAATATTTAATAAAAGAAGATTATTAAATCAATTCAAATTTATTTACAAAAATTACCAAACCAATTTAATTTTAAATACAGATTACTAAATTGATATTGCCAAAAATTCCAGGATATCACGGTTCCTTTCTTTTTATTCAACCTAACAATCTGCCTTTTTATTGATTGGATGTGTGACATTGAACATAGTGCTAGCGTTCAATGTCGACTTCCGATTGTCAAAAAGGCAGGTTGTTTCATTTCCATGGTACAATGTCTCAAAACGACCACAGTAACAACATCATAATAGTCCGAAACTCAGGTATATGAAAATAACTAAAAAGCAATAAATGATAGATGACTGTCGCTGTCTTCATCACACCTTCTTCTTCCAAAACAGAATTGTCTTCTCTAACCTTTGTGTTGTAATGAGTAGGGGTTCCGAACAAAAAAGTCGAGTGAAATAAAATCTCAAGTTTTACTATGATAGTATTTAGGCAGTGCCATCTAGATAAGCAATATATCTTACGTTTTCAAAATTACACCGTTTGAATAAGTTCAACTGTAAGTCTAAGGCCTTTCCATTTCAACCGCAAAATTCTAACATTACTATCTTGTATTTTGCAAGAGAAGGCACCCAAAACCACTTAATACCTTTTTATTGGAATTAGGCAGACTCTGACATTTTAATACTTATAATTTAAGTAGGTGGCCGCCAATTAATACCTGATCCCAAGATGTGTTCCTCCATTGTTCTCCATAACTAACAACGTAAGAAATTCCATTACGTCACTTAATATTTTTCCTATAGGAAAGAGCCATACCCTACAATAGTCATTTAATACCACTAAATCTGAAGCGGACCCCTATAAAGATTCACCCTGTAGTATTAATAACGTTATCATAACCCATAACCTGCCATAACATCCCAGATTATTCTGACTATTCATAAGCAGCGGTAGCCAAATTGATTAGGCAGACTTACCCTATAGAATTGGGAATAATTCGAATCCACTGAGGTTATTTACTATAGGTGTTGTCCTATATCAGTTCTCAAAGCAATACTAATGACCAAATTTGACCAGGCAGACTTCTACGTACTTTAGACTGACCTTACGTCCCTATAACTTAGTTGTACCTCATATATGTACACCATCATACAAAGTTAGTAATTAAGTCCATATATGGTAACCCCTTATTATGCCTTGATTTATGGATTAAATTCCATAATTATCATAAACTACCTTCCTAAGGAATTAATGCTATTCACTATCGTATGAATTATAATCGATACGTTAAATATGTTATAATCATTACATTATTAACTTTACTAATCAATACTTTAATATAATATAGATACATACATAGGATCTAAGATTTAATGGTGGTTCCTAATCATATGCGTAACAATTCATTTGTAAAGTTAATTAAAATGTCCAACTCATATAAATCTCCAAATTCCAAACAAGAGTAGCTAATATCCATAGCCAAACAAACTAGACTTGTACAAAAATGGAATATCACCAGACTTGTTTTATAGTAATATATGAGAGTTGCTCTTTCTTTTTAGAGAAATAGATTTTACAATTTAGACCTTTTATATTCTTTTCAACTTTTGTACGTACAACCGTGGAGTGAGAAAGGGATTCATATTTATTCAATTTATAGAAATATGTGGTGCAAACTACAATTTATCATATTCATACTTCGCACACCATTTCCAATTTATTTACTTTTAGAATCCTTTAACACTATGAGTGAATTTAAAAGGGATAAAGTAGAATAGACCATAAACTATCTAATTCCAAACAACAAGTTCTATTCTCATATATTAGTACAAAACTATTGCAATTCCAATGTATTTAAAGATTGACATTATACTTTTGGGATATTCTTGGGTTTTATAATTTAGATTTACATTGTAGAATTCTCTAAGGCATATATATCAAATCCAAATAAATACTACACAACTGCTAAATGTGAAAAATTGATATTCTGCTCGTAGTAAGTTTTTGTTATGAGACTGGATTTGATCAATACCGTTCTACTTCTCTTTCAAATCTTCCTCCTTTTGATTATACAATGAGCGGATTCTGTACATATGAGATTAAAATTCAAAAACTAGAGAGGAATAGAAAAAGGAATTTTATATAATTGATCTGTCAACAACGATAGCTTTAGAGTACAAGTGCTACATATGTATCACCTTGTTATATATCCCTTTATGATGTACAGACTATGTTGTTCTAATTGTTTCTATCTGATAATTGGGTGGATATTACATTAGATTAGTTTTCTAATGCGCCTATTGAATCAAAACCTATATTTTGCATGACATTTTGTTGTCTGACATTTAACAATTGCATATAATTTTTTTCACATTACTCCGGTTTGAACATGATTTACAAAAATTGGTTTTACTAATAAATTACTGTTGTATTTTCAAAGCTTTACATTCAACGCCATGTGCATAACACTAGTTCACACTCATTAAAAATACTAACAGTTGATTATTTTTTCGTATCATCTTTAGTATAAGAATACAAGTAACGGTTGATTCATCAAGTTTTTCAAACTAGTTTACACCGAGCAAAAGGTATAAACGTGGTTAGAAAATATAAAATAAATTTGTCTTAGAACTTTAAAATATCACAATCAAACCACAATTTTTCTTTTCTATATTTCAAAGTTCACTAGTGACCCTTATCTCACTTTTAATATTGAAAGCTGCAACTCAATGCTTTAGAATATGATTTTGTAAAAGGCGGAATATGCTAATTCTAAGTGAACTTATCTAAAGTAAAGGGAAGAATATGCTGGTATCCACCTGAGACCAGAGCATCCACTGCGTGGCACCTTTTGGATACAGCACATGATGATATTTTGTGTGCAATATTCAAGTCATTGTTCATGGTGTCGAAAATGATGGGACCATCTATATGGGAGGAAAGGAGGCCAGTATCAGGGTCGAAAAAATTGATCCAGTGTTGGAAGAGTGGCATAGCACGGTGAAGACAACAATGGAAGATCAGGCAAGATTAGGGATGAAGACGGAGAGGTGAGTACTGCTTTGCAAATGGGCATTGGTAAAATCAGGGATTCAAAGTTTTGGGGGAAATTCTACTAGGATTTAACTTCTGGATTCGATGATGTATGTTTATGAAGAATGGGCTTTGAAATACGATGAGGATCGATGGGGTGGAGGCTTCTAGAACATTGGATAAAACATTGGATTAGATGAAGATTAAAAGATTTAAAGGTATCTCAATAGCGTAGGAAATTGCTTACGCGTTTGTAATGCCAATTTTTATTAAAAGTTTTAGTACGACATCACAAAAGCGTCGATATTTGACTACCGACGCTTTTGTGATGCTTAGTGGTGTTCAAAGCTTTAGCGATGCAGTGCCGTCGTCGTGTCACTATGGTGTCGCTAATTTGCGTTAGAAATTAGATCTTTTTCTAATGGTGGTCATGTGTATCTTGAGTTTTCTTATACTAGTCTTATGCCTGACATGTGATTTTTGTTTTCCCTAAATTTCTCATGTACTCTTTCGAGTACGCTAAATAAACATGTCTTACTTTGGACACTTCAAAGTTAATGAGATTAGCTAGTGGATCCTATTATTTATTTATTTCTATTTATGTTGCACTGTATTATGTATATATGTACCAGCACTGCGAGGAGAGGTAGTTATAACTATCTAGGCTGATGATAGTATTTAGTTTTGTAACTCTATAATTTCTGTGTTCGAAGTAATCTTTTGTACTGTTCGTTTGATATTATATATTATCGTTCGCTGTGAGATTCTGATGTTGTGTTCTTCTTTTTTTGACCCTAACTATCCATCTTTCTGGAACTTAGGTGCATGACACACGAATACCGTAGATGTATTTAGTGTTGACATTCGAAGGTCAAAAAGTTGGATCATTATATTTGTTATCAGAGCCCGAGGTTAAGTGAATACCTTAGCTTTGGTTAGGTATAGCTCATTAGAAACAGGGTAAGCATCACTCTAGAACGAGTTCAGTACATTATATGTACGAGAGCGTATTTGTGTTTTTCTAAAAACGCATACCTCCTTTTCAGCTTTTCCTTAGGAATAAATCTTTCTATGAAATAACATTATCCTTTCATATCCTAATCTATTTCGATATGTTCATGTAATACAAATCATGGGTACTAAAGATGTAAATGCTCAAGAAGGTAGGGGTGGTTGGGTTAGCGCTGTCACCACGGTGGGATTTGGGCATCGAGTAATGTTGCTCCTATCGAGGAACCATGAGTGAATATCTTAGAGGCGGTTGTGCAGGTCGGGTATCGGATGAGTTTTACTTCTCTTTGTCGTGATTACGAGAGGTTGTAGGGTAAAAGTTTTAGTAGCTTGGAGACTATCATAAAGGTTCAACCTTGGCTCAAGTTATGTAACCATATATTCGTGGATATAGAGCTGGACGATGCGATAAAGCATCGATTAGCATCACCGAATCTGACAGATTCCATGGATTGGTGGAGTTTTATTACAGTTGATATCGAGGAGAATGACCTCTCTTGGGCCCAATTTAAGGTGGCTTTTGAGATGAAGTTTATCTTGAAAGAAAAAAAACTTTGTTGTTTCAGAACTTCTTGAACTTGAAGCATGGGACCATGAATATGGTACAGTATGAGAACTGATTCATTACTCTGTTTCAGTTTGGGTTAGGGTTAGTTAACACGCTGGTGAAGAAGAATAAGATGTTCATCTAGGGCATGTGTACTGATTTGCAGCTGGACATGACTAATCACATCATAAGGTCTTTTGTGGGTTTGGTGAATATGGCTTTGAGGTTTGAAAGCTTGGCTTCAAAGCTGTCTATTTTACACCAACTGAGGATAACAATCAGTAGTTTCAACCATTGAGGGATATTTCTAGGTTAGTCTGTCATAAGTGTGGAAAGAAAGGGCACTTTGCTGTAAGCTGTGGGTCGGGTAATGGAGGAAAAGTGATGAAAGATCCATTAGTTAAATCACTGAATGCTAAGGTTCTGAAGCGAGAGCTATAGACGGCCAAGGCATAGTTTGTATCAAGAAGATGCTACAACTATCATCGGCCCAGCCAACAGTTAGAGATTGTCTGATGCTTCATAAGAAGGAGCATCCTAGAGCTTTATGCTTGCTTTCGCACCTTCTACTTCTGTTGTTGCAAAGGGGAAGCGGGTTTTTGGAAAGTATTCTATCAATTTCTAGTATTCCTCTTCATGTCTTATTTAGTACTGGTGCTTCTCTTAATTTCGCATCTCATTTCTTGTTGATAGACTGGGACTTGAACCAATTAGAGTTGTAGATTATATTCATTTATCGAACCCTATTAGGGGCTTGGTAAATCTTAGTATGATATGTGCAAAAGTTTCGACTACTTTCCTTGACTAACTCTTTCCTTGTGATATGCATTGTAACGACCCGTAAATTTATCACTTGGATAAATTATATTTATTTATAAATTTATTCAAATAAAAGGCCGACAGTACAAATAATATTGTTTTGAGTGATAATAAATAATAGTAATCTTATTCTGAATAAATATTTACAAAAATATTTTCCTCAGGATTTAAATCGATAAAATGGCCAAAAACTGTTTCATCGATAATTAACTTTATAATTGTAAAACGTCGTGCACGGAGCTGGATACATACACTTATTTCGGTAATTGAACTAAAATATGAAATAAAATAATTTATTGTCTTTTTTGAAAATTAAATGTATTTATGACATTGTTAGTAATGCCCTTAAATATAATAATCGATTTATTAAATTAAATTGAGATTTAATAATTATTATAAATTTTCAAATAATGATTTTGAAAAGGTTATAATTCATTTTAAATAAGTTATAAAGTGATAATAAATCATTTATAATAGTTTATATATATATATATATATTTGTTTTGAAAATATGAGGAAAATTTTATACCGCTTTATCGTTATGCTTACAAATATATGTACGTGAACTAAGAGGTGAGAATTTGACCTATAATCGGTTTCTCGGTTTTCAACGGTTTAACAAACAGAAGTTATTCGAAGTCATCGAAATGTCGTTTATTCTCTTGTGCACTTACATGTACATGCATATACATGTCATATGCATATATGAACACACAAATATGTACACATATACATATAAGTGCACATATAACACACACATGGACGTGTATTTATATATATATTTATATATGTATATATAGACACTCACACACAAAGATATTCCATTTTTTTCTCATGTAACCATAAGAAAGTCAACACAGTACATGGCACATGGCCTTATCTATGCATGAAGTGACCTTAGGCCAACCTAGGAGGTATAAGAGGGAGGTAGGGTGGTGGCTACATGATGAGAATGATGATATCTATAACATATACATACATACAATATACTTATACATATATATATATGTGTGTGTGTGTGTGTGTGTGTGTGTGTGTGTGTGTGTGTGTGTGTTACAAATATCTAAGTAAACTTCATCTTTAAGCTAGTATAAGTCAACACAAGGATAAACCATCATCAAGGCACATGGAGGAGGGGGACAACATGTAGAATATAATGGGAAATGATGGAGGTGAAGTGGTGCATATGAGTTATGGAAGGAAGGTGAACCGATGTGTGATAATTTGTAAATTTTGGCTATAAATACATGCATGCATTCATTCACATTTTCACACAACTTTCCATCTTCTTCTTCCTTATTTTTTCAAGCTCTAATCACCTCTCTAATTTGTAACGCTCGACCCCAAGTCCCACCTTAGCAAAGAGAATTAACAAGTAATTCCATCAACTAAAGCAGAGAATAGGGCTGGTTAAGGGTGACCATCTATAATTTTGTATTAAACATCTACCAAATACATCGATAAATGCAATATAATTTTTTTATTTTCAACTAAAGTGGATCGACATACCCAGTAAATGCTTAATCCAAAGCTGTAGGTGGCAAAGGGATCTATTAGAACAAAATACAACAACTAAATGTAACACATCACAAAACGGCAATCAACATCATATATATACATATACACCGATACATGTTTAGTACAATACAATATGAATACAATAAAGGTGGTACACGACCACACCATATACACCGAATCAAATGTAAATACATCAGAGTATGCAGAATAAATAAACTACTCAAGCGATAGATAAGCTAATATCCAACATCAACTTCAAGCTAAGCCTAATAGATGATACCTGAAACAACTCGATTTGACCCGAGTATAAATACATGGGTCAGTCTAGCTACATAAATCAGCTAATATCGATAATATGAAGCATAATAGATATAGTGATACATCTTGAATGTGGAGAAGGATTAGATAACTCAGAGCTTCAACACTTAAGTAACAAACGCTACCTAAGTGACTAAATACCTCGAAAGAGGTAACTCAAACTCAATACTCAAATAAAACACAAGTGCCTCATATCATCAGCTATAACCCATAAGAACTCAAATCAACTCATATAAAACTCAAGCAAAACTCAAATGGTTCGATGAACCATTACACCAAAAAGGAGAAAACTCATCTCAATCACAAATAGAAGTCATGAAAGCAACACAAGATAACTCCATAAGAATGTGAGATCTCAAACTCATAAGTAAGCCAAGATGGATAAATCTCACACATATATCTCCATCTTAAAAGCTTGTGGAACTCGATACGAATTCAAACTCATAAAATCTAAAACTCAATAAAGAATTCGATGCAATTTCAAAACTCAGGAAATCTTAACACTGATGCGCCAAAAACGGCGAACTCAAGACTTAGAAAACCCGTATTGGCCAGATCCCTGAATACAATGCCGAAGCAATGCTGAACGTGCTAAACTCAAACGGCCAAATCCTTAGACAAGGTCGTTAACACCTCCCAAAGCAGTTAGTCCTCATGAAATGGTTGCAGACGCCTTTCCAATCCATTTTGTCAGCACTAACACGGTCGCTAACACCTCCAAAAGCAGTTCGTCCTCATGACAAGGTTGCTAACACCTCTCAAAGCAGTTCTGCTAGGTAAGCATCGTGAATGTGTCTCAAAATCATGAATAGGAACTCAAAAGGTATTAACGTATGTCTCATACCACACATTCGCACTTAGCGGTTTCCTAGCCGCTAGTCGATGCCACACTAAGAACATCATAGAACTCAGAAAATCATATCCCGCCTCGTCTCATTGGCAAGTGATAAAGAGACACCACACTCGTCTCACCCCATCTACAAGTATTAAATGACATTATAACTTGTCTTATCTCCTCGACAAGTGAAAACATCGCGATGGTTCCACATAAATCATAAATCTCAAAATATGAAATCATATACTCAAGACTTGCTTTATATCATTGGCAAGTAAATAAAACATCGTGATGGTTCTCATCGACCATACTCCTACATAGGAGATCTTAAAGCATAATATTGTCAAATATTGGCTATCTTAAATAATTCCCATGAATAGGAATTATAAAACTCAAAATACGCCATAAAATGGCAAAACATCCCAGAATCAATAATCTCAAATAACTTTGATTGTACAAGTCTAGAATTAACCAAAATAGTAAACGCACATGTCCCATACCACATGTTTTACTAAATCGTTTAATTCTCTTTCTCATACGCTCGAATAGTGTAAAAGTGTATGTTTTGTATATATAATAGTTTACTAGAGAAAACAAGCTTCTAAACTTTTTCCCGAAAAGGTTAATAAAACCAATATTTGAAATTCCTTTATTTTTGGAAATAAATAGATTTTATATTAGAAAAATAATTTTAAAATACTATATAATAATAATTTGAAATTTCCATTTATTTCAAAAACCACTTCAAAAATGGGTTAGTGAAAACCATGCTCGAAAACAATGAAAAACAAGGAAGATAACTCAAGACCGATAACTTGAGTTCAATAGGAATTCAATTCAATTTTAACCCAAAATCAATTCAAATTCTATTTAAATTTGAATTTCAAATTCTCCAAATATAGCTAGCCTATTGATAGGCATCATAACTCTCAAAACATCTCAAAACAACTTCAAAATCGAATAAGAATGAGAGCAAAAATAAGCTAATACAGTTCTCGAGTCAATAATTGTTATTGCTGTTTTGCTCTCGGGACAACAACAAACATATACATTTTTGACCAAGCTAACTTCGAAATTTCAGAAAACTCAAAACATGAAACTTTTAGCACAAACTCTAAGCTTTTCTCATCATCTAAAATTATTGAATTTGGATAAGAAATATGAAAGACTTGGCCGAAACAATTCTTAAATCAACAATCATTGTTACTGTCATTTTTCCCTCAAGATAGCAACAAACAAACACATCTTAGACCAAGCAAATATCAAAATTTAAGAAAACACAAAGTATGAAACTTTAGGTGTAAAGTTTAATATTTTTGGAACATCTAAGATTATTGAATTTGGAAGAAATGAAAACATTATGATAAAAATAGTTCAGGGGTATGAATTGCAATACCTTTGTCATTTTGGTCTCGGGGTAGCAACAATCAAACACATTTTTCACCAAACTAACTTTAAAATTTAAGAAAATTCAAAACAAGAAACTTTAGCACAAAGTCTAAGCTTTCCGAAACATCTAAGATTATCAAATTCTGATCAAAAATGAGAAAGTTATGGCTAATTTTGTTTCAGCTTCATAGATTTTGCTCTCGGGATAGCAGAAAGAAAATTCAATTTTGACATAGCAAATCTAAAATATCAGAAAACTCAATATATGAAATTTGTAGTACATGATTTACGCTTTCTGCAATATCTAAAATTGTCAAATTCTGATCAAAAAGGAGAAAGTTATGGCTAATGTAGCGACCCTGACTCGACGTTCGAAAATCGGCACCGAATACGACACTTGTACTTGAATGCCGCAGATCCAATCGTCGAATCTGGTTCGCCGGAGCTTATAACACATCAAGTATAACAACATAGCGGAATAAAAGAAATGAATATCATTGATATACGATATTTGATACCACAATGATACAATATGAATCAATATCAGAGATACAAGATAACAATGCTACAACGGAATAACAATATGATATAGCAGCGGAAAACAAAGACCCCAGAGATAACTCCAATTCAATTCTCCAAAGCTAAAACCCCACACCACTAGCTCGAACCATCATCACATTACACCAAGCTAAGCAAGTCCAGTCCATGGATCTGAAGACGCCAAAGAATTCCAAAGAGAAAGCTGAAGGGTATCAAATCAATATCTACTATTTGAAAAACCCAACTCTAGATTGTCCGTGTGGAAAATAGTGGGCACCCATAGTTTAGGAAAGGAACAATAAACTCTGGGTCAGTTGTTGGACTGGTATGAGCAAACAAAAACAGTTTATCTTTAAAACAAACAAGAGATTTAAATTTTGAAAACTCGCAATGCTTTTTGAAAATGAAACTACCATAAGGCCTCCCGCCACACACACAATGCAAGCGCAACTTGGTGGAGATTTTCCTTATGATAGTCAAACATGCTTGATACGTGAAAACCATTTGATATTATTATTATAAGTGCACAGTGTAGAAAAACCCTTTCGAAAGTATAATATTAATCTTAGCCAGCATACGTACCATTATAGTATGCCTACTATAGCTACCATATTAGATGGTAGGTTCTACAACTAAAACTGTACAAGGCGCGTATTTGTTGATTTGATTTCCAATAAATGATCGGCAAAGGAACTTCCCAAATAAAATGGAACGCCTCTGGAGGGACGTCCCCGAGAACCTAACCGGATCCCTGCTACACAAGGCCGGGTTACCTCTGTAACTAGGTAACTACTGACACGAGCATGCCATCCCTCGGTCGTTACCGACCTTTATCCGAGGACCCTCAATCCAACAACCACATAGTAAAGTATCTGGGCTCCATACTATGATACCAACTTTTAAGAAAAACAACATAAGTAAATATCTGGGCTCCATACCATAATATCACTTTTTATCCAGAAGGAAATGATCATACCCTCAGGAGGCGCTACCCCCAAATAACCTAGCTGCCACGATTCCTGTTTCGACCATTACCGAATTGTGAGGCTTGACGAAGTTTCATCCACAAAGCTATGCTTTTCACAAAAGCCATGCTTTTTACAAAAGCCATGCTTTGATCAACAAATGATCAGCTGCACTTCGTATGCCACATTACCAAATTGGGAATGTATCACTAGTAACCATCAACTACATAACCTCTGAGCTCGTACGTCTCAGAGAAGGGTGTTAAGCTAAGAGAATAAATCTCCGCCACCAAACAGAAATGTATTTGATAGAAACTGGTTTTACATCTCAAAGTATAACGTCAGACACACATCCATACAAGTCTGTTCTGGGATCAAACAGAACCGAAGGCACTTCAAGCCCTTGCAAATCCGGGTATTCACAGTACTGATCGGACTTCCCATCACTTAGGGAATCTCTATACCGTAGCTACTCGGTGCAGAGACAATCGATAGGTCATCCTATTGTTCTCGCAAACACACGGTCTTCACCACCGGTCTTCAAATGCTATCCATAACGACGTATCATTATTCGGAATGGATTATATGACACAAGGTCCTCTCCCGGCTAAACCGAATAATGAGCGCAATACTTAAAAACATATGGATATGGGATCTCAGTTAAATCGCAGCTTAAAGCCCAAAAACTTTCATTCAAATGGTTAAAACAAATTACCATTCCCAATCTTTTAAACAAAAAGATTGATTTCAAAAACCTTCAATGGTTTAAACAATTTCCACACTTAAATCTTTTAAACAAAAGATTCACTTTTAAGACCGCTTTCAATTTTAGAACAAGGTTCATCAATCTTTACAAAAGATTCATTCATAGCCTTTCAAAAACAATTCCAAAGATTCATTCATAACTTTCGAAACAATTCCCGTTTCAATCTTTTATATATAAAAGATACACCATTTTAAAATCCCCTTTAATTTCAAAATAGGGTTCAACTATCTTTCACAAAGATTCAATTATAGCTTTCAAAGCCATTCTATTTCAACTTGAAAATCTTTCCATCATAATGTGGAAATTCTTTCCTTATATAAAGGCTATTATTATTTGAAACCACTTGTTTCCGTTTTGGAAAACCCAATTTTATTTGCTCAAGGCCTTTCAAATATAAAGTTGAGTTAAATTCAAATTCTCAAAACCATACCTTTAAAATGGTTTAAAAACCCATATAAATACATTTATAGCTTGTATAACCCTTTTACATCATAAACACCAGATATAGAATTCAATTTCAGATTTGAATTCCCCTTTAAATCAAATGATTCAAATTTCAAGTCTTTATTAAGTTATTCACAATAACTTTCATTAAAACACCATTTTCAAAAAAAATTCACTTTAAACCCAATCCATTTTGAAACCCATTTGAATTAAAAATTCAAATTTAATACTATTTAAAATCTGTGACTTAACCAATTTCCACGTACAGTCCATATTTGTGTGTGTATAGTGTGGTCCAGGGGTTTTACAAAATAAAAGTGCCACATCATCAATCAACACATATTCAAATACAGCAATATATTTGATAAGCGATATAAACTATACCGCTTATATTTGATAAGCGGTATGAACCATAACTCTTATCTTCCATTCACAAATCACAGATGTATATATCATAGAAAATAAATTACAGTAAACATAGCTCAAATCAAACAGAGCATCACAATCAGGGATATCAAACAATTCAATCATCCAATATAATCCAAACATCCATAAATAAGATCAATTTAAGTATCTGATTAATTTAAATAAGATTAACTTCTATGAATAAATTTGCTAATCATCGTAAATTAATAATCAATTAATTTCAAAAAATTTAATAAATTATCCTTTAATTAATCATTAATTAACCCTTAATTAATAATTAATCCTTGATTAATTATTCTTAATAACTTCCATTAATTACATCCAGTAATTATCAATTAATCAATTTACTAAGTAATTACCATCCATTTATTACATTAAGTAATTACTATCAAATCATCCAGTGTTTAAATTAATTAATCCAAACAAACCACACTGATCTCAATTAATTAAATTGAGTAATTAATTCCTTAATTACTTTCATTAAGTAATTATTCTTAAATAAATTCACAAATGATTATCATAAATTAATTAATCTAATTAATTATTAAAATTAATCACATTAATTAATTATTAAATAATCCTCGTTAATGACCTTCATTAACCATTCTTTAATTATTTCCGTTAAGTAATTAACTTAGATTAACCATTATTAATTACAAATTAATTTATCTTTAACTATTCAAAAATTAATCTCTAACTATCTAATTAATTAAGTGTTAGCTGTAACTTAATTAATCCTTAATTATTTGATCAATAATCCTTGATTATAACTTAATTGCTTAATTAATAAATCTTTAATCATTAATTAATAGTCTTTAATTATCTAATTAATGATCTTTAATTACAAATTGATTAACCCTTAATCAATTATTTATTAATCCCTAATCATTAATTAATTAAATTAACTAATTATTCCTTAATTACCTCATTAATTTAATAAATTTCAAATCATTAATCTTAATTTAACTTTAACATAAAAATATTTCTTAATTATAACTAAATTGTCATTAACAAAACATTGGATATCAATTTACTTTTGAACTTACTTTAAAATTTCATTTCAAATATGAAATTTAAAATGAATATAATTTAACTTAAACAAATTTCAAACAATTTAAAAACCCTCTTAAATTACATAGTAAAGAAATGCTTGTCTTATACAAGAAATTTATAAGAGTTTAATTCAAATTCATTTTTAAATTCAATAATTTAAATTTACACTTTAACATACAAATTTGTTTATATCTTTCAAATTTAGAAACTTCTTTATTTCGAACTGAAATACCAATATAAATCTTTGATCCCTAGTTTTAAATTGAACTTTAAAAACTTTCTCATATTTTAAAAACTTCGTTTTTAAAATTTCAAACTACTTACCATCATAAAGTAGTTAAATCAATTCAAATTTAAGAACTTTACCAAATTTAAAAACTGAGATTTAAACTTAAACTCCAATTGAAGAACTAGATTTACAACTCATTTAAAACTTACTTTCATTTTAAACTCAGCTTTTAAATTTTATTTTAAAATTTTAAAACTGAACATCAGGTTTCTGTTAAAACCTGTTAAATTAATTAACCCGAGGCACATCCCTTTTTACTTCGAGTTCAATGCTCAACCTCCCCGAGCAATCTACCCAATAACTTCGAGTCAAAACAAGATTTTCCCGAGTGACCCAGAATTTTACATTTTAAAATTTTTCTAAGTATTTTTATTCTCGCATCAAAACTTTGCTTCGAGTTGAGACTCGAGCTACGCCATAACTTTCCTGAGACATGCTTCGAGTCGCCTCCCTTCTTCCCTAAACATAAAAACTACCTGATACAACTGATGCACGTATACGTGCACAACCACGCTAACCCCTGCCGAACGACGAGAACTCACCATAACGTCACCGATGATCCCCAGCCTAGATTCGAACAACCCAAAACCCAACATAAGATCGAAATCGAAAATGAGCTATCTGCCCCGAACTGGAAACCAACCCAGTTCATCCAAATCCACTTCGCGTGGCTACCTCTGGCCACCAGAGGTCTTGCGGCCACTCCCATAGTTGCCCAACATCCCACTAACCTCCTCTCGAAGTCTAGTCTTCCCCGATCCACGAGCGACTCCAAATTAAATTCGAGAATGACGTTGATACCACTATGCCCTTAAACCCTACTTCGCCTTTGCATAGCCACGCCGATCACCTAAAAATCCAAGCTCTATTTTTATGATGATCCACATCTTCCCCTCTACCTCTGGCCCAAATTTCGACGAGTAAAACTTCGCCGATCGACGGCAATTTCCAAAAATCCCAATTCTGATCTTCTAAAAATATCTCACTCGATTCAAACCTAAAAATCTGGATTTAACCCTTAAAATTCATGGTTCCAAATGGTGATTTCGATCATATATGTTAATCAAAGAATTATAATGTTTGAATTTTCATGTTTAAGTATTTTCTCTATAAATTCTACATTTTTAAATTATTTATCATATATTTTTACTCTATATTATTTTTTTAAACAACTTTACAATGTTATAAACATTTTTCTTTCAGAAGTCCAAGCCTAATACTAATTTGTTTGGGTGATTTGATTTTTTTTAAAACTTGTTTAAGACCCTGTAAACCAGAACAAAGGTAGATGATCCTGTTTACAGACATGCATATATATAATCTGTATATATATACATACAACATATTCAACCCATGCAAACAATTATAACTCCTATACTTCACAGAATTAACACATAAATCACAGTGTAAATCCAGGTTTAAGTTTAAGTAGGTGGGTGTGCTCACCATATTTTTGAAGAAGACAGAGACTCCCAGATTTTGAAAGAGTTTTTGAATTTGAGTTGCCGAAGACTAAATGTCTTTGCTGACATCTGAGTTGCAAATGCTTGCTACTTCGATTGCATGTAGGCTTGATTTCCATATCTAAGAAAATGCAGATTTACTTTTGAATTTTTACCATATTTTTTTAGTTTTATTTGAATCCTTTGAAAACTGAAGAGATGGTTTTCTTTTTACTTGATTTGCTTTATTTTTAGTTTGAAGATAAGGAAGAATTTTGAGAGGAGAATGAAAAGTATAGTTTTTTTCTTTTTCTTTGATATTTACATTTTATTTTAAAAGAAAATAAATTTGAATGCCACTTGTATAAGATCCTTACACTTGCAAGTCTTAAGTGAACATTTGTTAAATACTTAAATCTTTAACCTACACTTGTAAAAATAATAATTAATTTTATGTAAAAACACCTTTATCTAAATTATTTTATAGTTTAAACCCTTATTAATTTTCATTTATGTAAGTAGATCATCTATTTTATATTATCATTAGCTCCAAATTTAACTTTAAGAAATTTAAATAAATCAATGATTCAAAAACACTTCTTTTTGTTAGTTCTTTAACCTCTTTATTGATTTAAAATAATTTTTTTAAGAATAAATTAACAAATAGTGATCATGTAATTAAATAAAACTTAACTACTTCTTTATTAACTTTAAGTTTGAGCCAAGAAAATTTTATCTTTTAAATATATTCAAATTTTTTTTTCTTAAATTCCCGATTCAAATCTATTTTCAATCTACTTATAAAATACATTTATTTTCAAATCCAATATTATCTCGAACTACTATGGTTATAATAAATATTATTTGAATTTCAACCCATAATTCAAATTAACTCACCATTAGTTCACAACTAAATTCAAAAATTAAATTAATTACCAATTTAAATTTAGCATAAAAATCAGGTTCGTTACAGCTAATTTTTTCCAGCTTCAAACATAGAGCAAATATAGGTTTTGCTCTCCAGATAGCAGTAGAAAAATTCGATTTTGACATAGATAACCTCAAAATTACAGAAAAATCTACACATGAAAGTTGTAGTACATGATTTAAGCTTTTCGAAACATCTAAAATTATCAAATTTGGTTAGGAAATGAAAGATTTATGACCCAATTCGTTTCAGCTTCAAAGATGGACAGATTTCAGTTTTTGGATTGAGGATAAGATATGATCAAAACTTGATTTTTATAGCTCCAACATCCAATTTACACTAAATATAATAAGCAAGATGGTTTGCAGCTAGCATGAGTAAGATTACTCACCTTAGGGTTTGTTTGCACCGAATTAAATGATTTTGCTTGCAAAGAAAAGACCTTTGGTCTTGGATTAGTAATTAGAAACCTGTAGAGGCTATGCAAGCAAAGAAAATATCAAAACTCAATTATAATGAATCAAATCCGAGAATTGATATGGATTTTGAGATTAAATAGGTATGAGATTACCTTCTCTTATGTTTGTAACTTGAATTAAACCTTGAATTTGCAAGAGAATGAGTGAATTTTTGATTTTTCTTCATATGGAGGCCATTGTTTTAGTTTTGCTGTAAGTTGTATTTTTCTTTTGAAAAGAAGGAATGAATAGAGGAATAACATATAGGCAATTCCATCTCACTAGATACTTCTAGATTTAGGGTTTTAGATCTAAAACCTTACCCAATAAGCCCAAAGACAATTATACTTAGTGACATTCTAAGTAATGTATATTTTCACCCATTTTATCAATATATGCACCCATTTTATCAAGTTAAAGCCAAGCGAAATATATAAAAACAATTGTATGCAAATAAAATTATTTTCTCTACAAAATAAAATTTATTATTTTTATTAATAAAACATTACTTTTATTTACACAAAAATTATTCTCTTGTGTAATAAAATATAATAACTCATTTCAAACTTAATTTTATAACGAAAACACATTTTTAACCAAATCTCATCATTTTATTTATATAAACACCTTTTAAAAATCAAATAATTCATTTGAATTTGTTTAAAAGAAGTAATTGGCAATAGTTAACTAAATTATTGCATTTTCTCTAAATAGAATCATATTTCATTCATTATTAACTCAATCAAACAAAATAAAGTTTCCAGACTTTATTTTCACATTTTATTTTCAAAATTCATTTTTTTCTAAATAAACAATTTAGATCTCTAATTTATTTTAATTCACAATATTAAATTATAACTTCCCTTATAATTTAACATTTACAGGTAATCTCTAAAACCATGGTTGTTACAGACTCCCCTCCTTAACAAAATTATGTCCTTGCAATTTCAAGGGGAAAAAGATTGTAAACAATACATCAATTTCATTAATCGAACAAAAGCTAGGCAGGCACGAGATGAAATTCCTCATCTCTTATTTAAGATAAAGGCAAAGAATAAGGAAATTGCTTGGTTATTCTATAAATTTTCCCGAACATCTATACAGGGATAATCAGATTCTAGAAATTTTCCAAGCAACAACTTAAAAGAATTTCGATGATATCCCGTCTTCGAATCAATACTCAATAAAATGCTCAACAAATAATCTATCAAATAAGATAGATTTCTTGAAACTCTACGAATAGAGTCGGGATCAAACTCATTCAAACCCAAAATCTAAGCAATAAAAATGATCATGAACACAATTTTCTGCATAGCAATACGAAAGAACATCCTCACAACAAGGATAGGCTCAATAGACAAGATAGATAAGTCACACAAAATGGCTTCCCACGAGGCCACCAAACTCGAACTACCGTGAAAATGCACGTTGTCATCAATGGCACAAGAATTGATTGAACTCAAGAACAAGAATATAAGCTCAAATTACTTTTCAATCCAAGATATTTAGAATTTTTTTCTCTCCCTCAACATCTTTTAAATTTTAAATCTCAATTTTAAACATTGTAAAATTTTCAAACTCTTTACTATATTATTTTGTAAGTAATATAAAACTAAAATTAAAAGCCCAAATTTCTTCTCTTACTTCGAAATTAATTTTCAAATAATTTTGTCATAATAATATTCCTCAAAATAAATTAAGGGTTTAAATTCTCTTTACACTTTTTATTAAACCACTTAAATAGTTTAAAACAATCTTCAAACCCTCTTATAACTCTTCTCCGAAAACATCCAATGTATATAATATAGATTCCGAAATCTCAAAATATACTTCCAATAAAGTATAGCGCAAGAATATTCTCACTTATTCTCATCTTTATAATTTCAAAATAAATAAATGGCATTGCGTCGCCATTGAATCTCTAATAAAAAGATATATCCGTTCGCTGCCGAGTCGATCGAATGATCAAAACTGCCTCGCCACTCTATTACTCGTCTCTAAAATCAATGGTTGCAATTACCGTTCAAAAATAAATTTAATATATAACCTCAAAATATTATTTTCAAAATCTCAATTTTTAAACACAAACCATCGTGTCTGATTGCCTCACCATATCATTTAGGAGATTCCTATCGATAACGTTGATCAGGCGTATTGACTATAACTCTTAACTACTCGATGGACAACCCAACACTCTCAAATTATTTCTATAAAAGAAATAAAACTCATGTAAATATATTCTCAAAATATTATTTGACTTTTTTTAAATATCTCAAAGCTGAAATTTCTCTTTGGAACTCATATTTATATAGCTTCAAAACTCAAACCAAAGAACGTTAAGAGAATCATAGAGATATTCCCAGAATACTCAGTTCTCAAAATCAACAGAAGGAGATAGAGTGTTCGTAAATCTTACGATGTCATAAGCCACTCCTAAAAATCATCAAGATACATGATAAGCAAGATATTCTTGTCGAAGGAGAAGAAGCACACACACAACAAATCATTACTTCAAAAAAAGTAATGCTACGAAGAATAACACCAATTGAGTATCCAAAAAGAATAACTCAAAGAAACTAAATGATAAACTCAATCAAACTCGAACAATCCAGAAACTGACCCATTCCTTAGTGGATTTCCTTGTGGAAGGATAGCCGAAGGCTAACAGCCAGGAATAAGGTTAATTTAACACTCGATTGTCCGATTGGATATCAAACCCAAACGGACTCATCAAAACTCAACAAAATCACCTTAATTGGAAATCGAGATATGTCATCAATATCTCGATACTCAAGAGTGAATTCAAAAACTTCGGAATCATCATTAACGTTCCAAAGTGACAAAAATAACAAACCAATCAAAATAGGAAACCTAAATATACAATAGGATCTTATAAAACAAAGGATTGGACTTAATGTCAAATAAGTCAATCCATCTCAAATCAAATGCATCTCAAGATTGTGAGTAACAAACAAATACTCGCAAAAGCAACATCAAATAAAAATCTTAGAATGCTCACTACGAGCCAATCGTTGCGGATCCCCTCAATACGATTCACAACTTTCAAAGGAAAACAACAAGAATACTCAAAGGAATCAATAGCTTCATCGATACGAACTCACTCGCATCGACAAAAATAAGAATAGAATAATACCAAATAAGATTATTCATAAGATAAGATAACATTAAACCCAATTATGGAATATTACGGAATACAATTTATTTTCCTAGACATATTCCATCCCAACATATCAAAGCATGATTTGAAAATAAGCTCGAATAAAGGACAATGATTCACTCGTATTGTACTCGACATATCGTGATATACATACTGTTCTATGTTTACTCTACTTTGTTCTAACCACAGCTCTAATCCCAAGCTGTACGCCACACCCCGAGACCCACCTTAGCAAAGAGAATTAACATGTAATTCCGTCTACTAAAGCGGAGAATAGGGCAGGTTAAGGGTGACCATCTATAATTTTGTCTTAAACAAATACTGAATACGTCTTTAAACGCAATATAATTTTTTTTCTTTTCAACTAAAGTGGATCGACATACCAGTAAATGCTTAATCCAAAACTATAGGTGGCTAACGGATCTATCAGAATACAATACAATAATTAAATGTAAAACACGTCACAGAACAGTAATCAACATCATATATATACATATACACTGATATATGTTTAGTACAATACAATAGGAATACAATAAAGGTGGTACATGACCACACCATATACATCGAATCAATTGTAAATACATCAGAGTATGTGGAAGAAATAAACTACTCAAGCGATAGATAAGCTAATGTCCAACATCAACTTCAAGCTAACCCCAATAGATGATGCCTGAAACAACTTGGTCTGACTCGAGTATAAATACACAGGCCGGTCTAGCTACACAAATCAGTCAATATCGATAATATGAAACAGAATGGACATAGTGATATTTCTTCTCGAATGTGGAGAAGGATTAGATAACTCATAGCTCAATACTTAAGTAACAAACGCTAATTAAGTTACTAAATACCTCGAAAGAGGTAACTCAAACTCAATACTCAAATAAAACACAAGTGCCTCACATCATCGGCTATAATCCATAATGAACTAAAATAAACTAATATAAAAATCAAGCTAAACTCAAATGGTTTGATGAACTATTAAGCCAAAAAGGAGAAAAAACTCATCTCAATCACAAATAGAAGTCATGAAAGCAACATAAGATAACTCCATAAGAATGTGAGTTCTCAAACTCATAAGTAAGCCAAGACAGCTAAATTTCACACATACATCTCAATCTTAAAAGCTCGTGGAACTCTAAACGAATTCAAACTCATAAAATCTCAAACTCAATAAAGAATTCGATGCAAGTTCAAAACTCAAAAAATCTTAACAATAATGTGCCAAAAACGGCGAACTCAAAATTCATAAAACCCGGATTTGCTAGATCCCTGATTACAATGCCGACGCAATGTTGAACGTGCTAAACTCAAACGACCGAAGCCTTAGACAAGTTCGCTAACACCTCCCAAAGCAGTTCTTCCTTAAGTCAAAGTCGTTGACGCCTTTCCAACCCGTTTTGTCAGCCCTAACAAGGTCGCTAACACCTTCCAAAGCAGTTTGTCCTCATGACAAGGTCGCTAACACCTCTCAAAGCAGTTCTGCTAGGTAAACATCGTGAATGTGTCACAAACTCATGGACTGGAACTTGAAAAGTGTTAAAGTGTGTCCCATACCACACATTCGCACTTAGCAGTTTATTAGCCGCTAGTCGATGCCACACTAGGAATATCATAAAACTCAGAAAATCATATCTCGCCTCATCACATTGGCAAGTGACAAAGAGACACCATGCTTGTCTCATCTCATCTACAAGTATTAAATGGCATCGTAACTAGTCTCATCTCCTCGACAAGTGAAAACATCGTGATGGTTCCTCATAAACCATAAATCTTAGAACATAAAATCATATACTCGATACTTGCCTTATATCATTGGCAAGTAAATAAAACATGGTAATGGTTCTCATCGACCATACTCCTACATAGGAGATCTTAAACCATAATACTAGTCAAATATTGGCCATCCTAAATAATTCCAATAAATAGGAATTATAAAACTCAAAGTATGCCATAAAATGGCAAAACATCTCAGAATCAATAATCTCAAATAGCTTCGATCGTACAAATCTAGAATTAACCGAAATAGTAAATGCACATGTCCCATACCACGTGTTTTACTAAATCGTTTAATTCTCTTTCTCATACGTTCGAATAGTGTAAGAGTGTATGTTTTACATATAAAATAGTTTACTAGAGAAAGCAAGCTTATAAAACTTTTCTCGAAAAGGATAATAAAACCAATATTCGAAATTCCTTTATTATAGGAAATAATAGATTTTATATTAGAAAAATAATTTTAAAATACTATATAATAATAATTTGAAATTTCGATTTATGTCAAAAATCACTCAAAATGGTTTAGTGAAAACCGTGCTCGAAAACAATGAAAAACAAGAAAGATAACCCAAGACCGATAACTTGAGTTCAATACGAATTCAATTCAAATTTGACCCACAGTCAATTCAAATTCTATTTAAATTTGAATTTCAAATTCTCCAAATGTAGCTAGCCTATTGATAGGCATCATAGCTCTCAAAACATCTCAAAAACAACATCAAAATTGAATAAGAATGAGAGCAAAAATAAGCTAATACAATTCTCGGGTCAGTAATTGTTATTGCTGTCGTTTTTCTCTCGGGACAGAAAAAAAAAATACAGTTTTGACCAAGCTAACTTTGAAATTTTTGAAAACTCAAAATTTGTGCTAAGCTTTTTGAAACATTTAAAATTATTGAATTTGGTTAAGAAACATGAAGGATATGGCCAAAACAAATTCCAGATACGAAGTTCACTACAACTGTCATTTTAGTTTTGGGACAGTGATACTAGAATAAACTTTCGACCATGCAAACATCAAAACTTAACAAAACCCAAAACGTGAAAGTTGCAGAAAATAATCTAAGCTTTCAAAAAAATCTAAGAATTGTCAAATTCAGACATCAAATGAAAAAGATATGCTCAAATTACCAACAACTTTTAGCATAGAAAGTCGAGTTTACAATAACAGGGCAGCGAGTTAAAATTGGGTTTTTCGACCCTTTGTGCTCAAAATTTTCGGAATTGTTTAACATGAAATTTATCACACGCTTTTCATGCTTTCAAGAATTTCAAAGAAACTCAAATTCCGATATAAAAAGAAAGAGATATGCCAAATTTACTGACAGCGATTCATAAATGAACATGCAACAAATAAAATTGAGATTTCTTACCTTGAAATCTCAATTAAATCTAGAAAATGTGAATTTTCATACTCACCTTAACAAAATGCAGATCAAACTTGAGGAAATCTAGAGAAAGTTTGAGCTTTGGCCTTGTACATGCTTTAAGAACCTAGAAATTGATAATTTTCAACCATGTATAAAGAAAACATAAGTTACTACCGGTTCAAATTCACAAAATCAAGACTTGATGATACAGTCTTTGATTTGAGAGTGATTACCGGGTTTTATTCTTTCTAATTTGATTAACTTCCGCAAAGGAGTTGAATAATTTGAAGAATTTGGCTTAGGGTTTGAAGAGGGAAATGGTTTTCTTAATTTTCTACTTTATTTTTGGTTGGCTGAAGTTTGTGTTGTACGTTCTTTGTTTGAGGAAGAGAAGCTTCCTCTTTTCTTCAGGTTAGAGATAAAAATGGGCTTAGACTCAATAATAATTAATTATCGTAAGATACTAATTATCACCAGTTAAACTAAAGCTCTTTTATTTAAATCAGAACAACTTATATTTACAAGATTTCAATATAATAAAATCTCATAAACACATTCCTATGTTTTAACAAACATTTTTTCCAACAAAATAAAAGATAATTTAGCTCTAAAAATTATTTTCATGATTAAAAAATCTTATTTTAATTAGATACCCAACTTACTGCAAATACATATAACACTATTTTAACTCCAAAAATTGCACAAAATAATTTTCTTATATAATAAAATACAACAAACCATTCTCCATCAATTTTATGATCAAAACTTATTTTTAAATCAAATTTAAGCTTTGTATTTAAAACAAACACATTTTAAAAACAAATACTTCCTTTAAATATTATTAAAAGAGGCAATTGGAAACAAATATAAGAATTATTGCATTTTCACTAAATAAATTCATATTTCACTCATTATTCTCACAGATACCCAAGATAAAGATTTCAAAACTTTATTTCCACATTTTATGTAATGCCCCACCCTGAGACCCACCTTAGTAAAGAGAATTAATAAGTAATTCTGTCTACTAAAGTGGAGAATAGGGCTGGTTAAGGGCGACCATCTATAATTTTTGTCTTAAACATCTACTGAATACGTCGATAAATCCAATATAAATTTTTTTCTCTTAAGTGGATCGACATACCCAGTAAATGCTTAATTCAAAACTATAGGTGGCTAACGGATCTATCAGAACAAAATACAATAATTAAATGAAAATCACATCACAGAAAAGTAATCAATATCATATATATACATATAAGCTAATACATGTTTAGTACAATACAATATGAATACAATAAAGGTGGTACTTGACCACACCATACACATCAAATCAAATGTAAAAATATCAGTGTATGCGGAAGAAATAAACGACTCAAGCGAAAGAAGAGATGATATCCAACACCAACTTCAAGCTAAGTCCAATAGATGATACCTGAAACAACTCGGTCTGACCCGAGTATAAATACACGGGTCAGTCTAGCTACACAAATCAGTGAATATCGATAATATGAAGCAGAATGGATATAGTGACACGTCTTCTCGAATGAGGAGAAGGATTAGATAACTCATAGCTCGATACTTAAATAAAACACAAGTGCCTCATAACATTAGCGATAACCCATAATGAAATCAAATCAACTCATATAAAACTCAAGCAAAACTCAAATGGTTCGATGAACCATTACTCCAAAAAGGAGAAAACTCATCTCAATCACAAATACAAGCCATGAAAGCAACACAAGACAAATCCATAAAATGTGAGATCTCAAACTCATAAGTAAGCCAAAGCGGCTAAATCTCACACATACATCTCAATCATAAAAAGCCGTGGAACACGGTACAAATTCAAACTCATAAATTCTCAAAAGAATTCGATGCATGTTCAAAACTCAGAAAATCGTAACACTAATCGCCAAAAACGGCAAAATCAAAACTCAGAAAACCGGATTGGCCATATCCCTGAATACAACGCTGAAGCAATGTTGTACGTGCTAAACTCAGAAGGCCGAAGCCTTAGACAAGGTCGCTAACACCTTCTAAAGTTGTTCGTCCTGATGAAAAGGTCGCTGACACCTTTCCAAAGCAGTTCGTCCTCATGACAAGGTCGCTAACACCTTTCCAAAGCAGTTCGTCCTCATGACAAGGTCGTTGACACCTTTCCAAGCAATTTTGTCATCCCTAACAAGGCCGCTAACACCTCCAAAGCAGTTCGTACTTATGACAAGGTCGCTGACACCTCTCAAAGCAGTTTTGTTAGGTAAACATCGTGAATGTGCCACAAAATCACGGATAGGAACCCGTAAAGTGTTAACGTGTGTCCCATGCCACACATTCGCACTTAGTGGTTTACTAGCCGTTAGTCGATGCCACACTAAAAACATCATAAAACTCAGAAAATTATATTTCGCCCAGTCACATTGGCAAGTGATAAAGAGATACCATACTTGTCTCATTACATCGACAAGTGAAAAACATCATGATGGTTTCTCATAAACCATAAATCTCAAAATATGAAATCATAAACTCAAGACCTGCCTTATGTCATTGGCAAGTAAATAAAGCATCGTGATGGTTCTCATCGATCAAACTCCTACATAGGAGATCTCAAACCATAATACTTTCCAAATATTGGCCATCGTAAATAATTCCAATAAATAGGAATTATAAAACTCAAAATACGCTATAGAATGGCAAAACATCTCAGAATCATTAAACTCAAATAGCTTCGATCGTACAAGTCCGAAATTAACCGAAATAGTAAACGCACATGTCCCATACCACATGTTTTACTAAATCGTTTAATTCTCTTTCTTATACGTTCGAATAGTACAAAAGTGTGTGTTTTATATTTAAAATAGTTTACTAGAGAAAAAAGCTTTTAAAACTTTTTTCTTTCCAAAAAGATTAATAAAACCAATATTTGAAGTTCCTTTATTATAGGAAATAAGTAGATTTTATATTAGAAAAATAATTTTAAAATACTATATAATAATAATTTGAAATTTTCATATATTTCAAAAATCACTTCAAAAATGGTTAGTGGAAACCGTGCTCGAAAATAAAGAAAAACAAAAAAGATAACTCAAGACCGATAACTTGAGCTCAATACGAATTCAATTCAAATTTAACCCTAAATCAATTCAAATTCTATTTAAATTTCAATTTCAAATTCTTCAAATATAGCTAGCCTATTGATAGGCATCATAGCTCTCAAAACAACATCAAAATCGAATAAGAATGAGAGCAAAAATAAACTAATACAATTCTCGGCTCAATAATTGTTATTGCTGTCGTTTTGCTCTCGCAACAGCGACAAACAAACACAGTTTTGATCAAGCAAACCTCCAAATTTCAAGAAACACAAAACATGAAAATTTTAGTACAAAGTTTAAGCTTTCCGGAACATCTAAAATTATTAAATTTGGATAAGAAATGGGAAAGTTATGTTAAAAATAGCTCAGAGATCTAAATTCAACACTGCTATCATTTTGATCTTGGGATAGCAAAGATCAAATGCAGTTTTGATCAATATAACTTCAAAATTTCAAAAACCTCAAAACATGAAACTTTTAGTAAAAATTCTTAACTTCTCATAACATTAAAGATTATTGTATTTTGATAAAAATTGAAAAAGTTATGCTTAATTTAGTTTCAGATTCAACAACAGAGAAAATAATAGTTTTGCTCTCGGGATTACAATAGAAACACTCAAATTTGAAATAGATAACTTCAAAATTATGAAAAGCACAAAACATAAAACTTGTTCCTTATAGATATACATTCCAAATGAAAAAAATCTCACTCAATTTCGATTTATCATTCAAAGCTTATGGAGATTTGAAGATCAGATTTCAACAAAACAAATTGCACAGAGCAGAACTATATACATC